>CM031239.1:30984227-32439227 GCA_018340775.1 Taxus wallichiana var. yunnanensis | reverse complement strand
ACAACAAAATATTGGAAGGTTACCAAGGGTAATCTTGTGGTGGCAAAAGGTAAGAAGGTTGGAACCTTGTATTTAACCACTTATAACACTAATGTGTGTAATCTTGTAGATTTATAAGTAGATACAAAATTGTGGCACTATAGGCTCGATCATATGATCCATAAGGGCATAGAGATCATAAATAAGGATTTACCTGGATATACGAAGTAGTTTTGGAATTTTGTAGGACTACATATATGGAAAATAGAAGCGAGTAAGGTTTATCAAGGTTGGACCTACAAAGAAAGAGAGTAAGTTAGATCTGGTGCATTCTAATGTGAGGGGGTTGGCTCAGGTATCATCTCTTGGGGGTTCAAGTTATTATGTTACTTTTATTGATGATGCAACAAGGAAAGTTTGGCTTTATTGTATTAGAAACAAATATGATGTATTTGACCCTTTTTTAATTGGAAAGCCTTGGTAGAGAATGAAATAGGTCTTAAGCTAAAATGTCTCTAGTCGAGATAATGGAGGGGAGTATTACATAAATGAATTTGATGATTCTTGTTCTAAGAATGGAATCCTTAGGAGAAATACAGTTCCAGATAATCTGCAGCAGAATGGGGTGTCGAAAGGATGAATAGAACAATAATAGAACGTGATAGGAGTATGAGGTTACATGCATGACTAGCTCTTTATTTTTGGGCGAAGCGGTGAACAAAGTTGTGTACTTGATAAAAATAGGACCCTCAAGTGCCTTGGATAGAGGTATACCCGAGGAGGCTTGACATGGTAAGAAATTTGATTATTCATTTCTTAGATTCTTTGGATGTGAGGTGTTTGTCCATATAGACAAGGATGATAGGACCAAGCTGGAGGCTAAATTAGAAAAATGTAATTTTATTGGTTATAGTGGTGATGAATTTGGATATACATGTTAGAGTATTAAGGATAAGAAAATCATTCAATCTAGGGATGTGGTCTTTAATGATAAATTCATGTATAGTAAAAAGTTGTAGGAAAATAAGGAAGAATCCAAGAAAGAATATGTAGTGGTAGAGGATCTTATAGATGGGAAAGTGACACATGAATTAGTTCAGGAACCTCCTTAATAGGAACCCAAAACTCCCATATTGAGGAGGTATTCTAGGGTAAGAAGAGAACCTAAACATTTTTTTCTTTCTCTTTATTATTGATTACTCACTGACAGTGGAGAGCCAGAGAGATTTGATGAAGCAATACAGGTAGATGCCAAGAAGAAGTGGGAGCAAGCCATGAATGAGGAGCATCATGATCTCATGGAGAACCAAACATGGGATTTTATGAAGCTACCCAAAGGAAAAAGAGCATTACAGAGCAAGTGGGTGTTCATATTCAAAGAGAAAGGAGGTAAGAAAGATACAAGGCCCGGTTGGTAGTCAAGGGGTTTGCACGGAAAAAGGTAAAGATTTTGATGAGATTTTTTCTCCTGTAGAAAAAATTACTTCTATTAGAACTATTCTAGGAATAGTTGTAGTAGAATACTTGTACTTAGAACAACTTGATGTAAAGACTATATTTCTCCATGGTGATTTGGAGGAGGAAGCGTATATGCAGCAACCGAGAGGGCTATGAGGTCAAAGGTAAAGAGGAGATGGTGTGAAAAATGAAGAAGAGATTATATGGCTTGAAAAAAGCTCCACATCAATGGTATAAGAAATTTGATAGCTTCATGATGGAGCAAGGTTATATTAGATGTCATTCGACCATTGTGTGTATACAAATAAATTTGAGGATGGCCATTATATTATCATGTGTCTCGAATGTGGATGACATGTTTGTTGCGAGGTAAAAACATGCAGGAAATAAAAGTAATTAAGAAGAAAATAAGTGAATCCTGAAGGATTTGGGGGCAGCCAAACAAATCCTTGGTATGAGGATATCTCGGGATAGGAAGGAATGAAAGCTAAATTTATCTCGGGAAGAGTACATTAAGAATGTCTTGGAGAGGTTTATTATGTACGATGTTAAAACAGTTGGGACTCCTTTGGTAGACCATTTAAATTTATTAAAGGAGCAGTGTCCCAAAATAGATCGGGAGAGAAAATAGATTTCAAGGTACCTTACTCATCGGTGATTGGCAATTCGATGTATTCCATGGTGTGCACTAACCTTGATATTACCCATGTAGTGGGAGCAATGAGTAGATTTTTGAGTGATATAGGTAGAGATGACTAGCAGGATGTAAAGTGGATCCTTCAAGTATTTGAGAGGGACCATGGGGATAGTTTTGTGCTACAATGGATTAGACACCACTTTTATGGATACATAGATTCGAGATATGTTGGAGATGTAGGAAACAAGAGGAGCATGACAGTTATGTTTACACTTTGTAGGTGGGATAGCAGTAAGCTAGATTTCATGACTATAAAATTTGGTGGCTTTGTCAACCATGGAGGATAAGTATGTTGTTTCCATAGAGGAAAGAAAAGAAATGATTTTGTTACAGAAATTTCTTGAGAATTTGGGGCATAAGTAGGAGGAAGGAAAGTTGCATAGTGATAGTCGAGTGCTATACACACGGCTAAGAATTCTCGCTTTCCACTCTAGGATGAAGCATATACAGTTAAGGTGCCATTTCATCAGGACTACTTTAGAGGAAGAGAAGTTAAAGTTGGAGAAGATTCATACCAGTCAGAATCTTGCAGACATGATGACCAAGGTGGTCACAAGGGAAAAACTGAAGTTGTGTTCAACTTTGGTTGGTCTTCATGGAAACTAGTGAAGGCTTGAGAAACTTTCTCAGAGGAAAACTAGTCTCCAAGTGAGATATTTTTAGGTTATGGATCCTATTTTCATGTGTGAAAGTGTTGAAGACTGTACACTAAGATTACTATAAACTTTCCATAGTTGTCTCGTCGTGGTTCGAGGGCGTAGTCCCTAAATTTTTGGGGCCTTAAAACATGCCTAATATGCCAGGAAACGTGTTTTTCTCATATGGGAAGGATTTTTGATCCATATTTTTATGGGATAGTTTTGGCCCATGGTTTTAATACCCACGGTTTTGTAAAAATACTTAAGTAGTTGTCTACTTATGTGGTTTTATGCATATGGTAGAAATATGATGTAACATTGCATATGTGTATGAATTTGGGTGTGAATTTTGTAGAGTTTGTTGAGAATAGATCCAAACATATTTGGGTATTGTATTGAGATATTTTTGGCTTGTAATAAAATTTTGAGCAAGTTATTCTTGGTGGACGTAGCCCAAATTGGGTGAACCACGTTAAATATTGTCTCTTTGTGTTGTGTTATTTTATTCGCACTTTTATTTCGGATCTGTAATATTATCTACATACTAGTTTCTATGGTTATGATTATTTGAAGGACTCATCCACATATTTTATCCATAATTTCCTAATACCACTAATTCAAATAATGTTTTTTTATAATTTTAAACTCACCACATTAGCCAAGATACTTATTTAGGCTCATGAGTGTGCCTAAATGAGTGTGCCTAAATAAGCTTATACAAAAACAACCCTGAAAAAATCTAACTAAACCACTTACACTTATCCTCATGATCCATAATTTCATTAAAATTTACCAGAAAGAGCCAAATCAAGGCTTAACACATCAAGAAACACCATTTTGCAAGACTTTCTTGGTTGGTTTCAACATCTCTAAATTTGGTCTTCAAGAATTGAGCTGATACATACCTCAAATCTCTTCATCATGAGGCAAGTAACCTATAAATGGAAATATAATGAATTATAATATCTCATCCACCTATCATAATGCTCCAATTCATGGCATAAGGCTTCCAAAAACTTGGATCCTTGCAACTGGTTTGGCTGGTCCTAAAAACACAAAAACTAGTCTTCCATACAATGTGTTCAAACACCTCCAAAGAACTTATCAGAGCTCCCCATCACCTCCAACACTTCAATTTGTATGTATAAATAATTTTCATACATTCATACCCATAGTTCAAATGGAGAGAATCTCATCTTCATACCCATTCAAACATGCTTCTCAAATAGGCCTAAAGGAGCAATTTTGGCTCAATCACCTTTAAGAAAGAAATGACTTATGAAAACTGAACCAAACACTTAAACACATCATATGAAACATTAAAATATGGATCAAGGTAAGAAACAACATCAATTCAAAGCAATTCAACATGGTTACCTTCATTCTTCTTCACTAGTCTTTTGCCAGTATGCCCAAATATGTAACCATTACTCCAATTTTCTCCAAAATAGTAACCCAAGTGACTTCATGAAGTTTAATAAAACATTACCAACATCATCCACCTCAAATTTTAGCATTTTTTCCTTTGCAATATTTTTCTGTGCATTAAAATATTCACAAAATGCATGTTTTTCAGTGGGGCCCACCATGCGTCATGAACTCAAAATAGCATGGAAATGTGCCTTGAGAATTCCTCTTCATGTTTAAATAGGTTTACAAGAAAAATAGTTGAGTTAAGACACCTATGCAGCATAATTTTCCAAAACTGCTCCAAACTCGGGTTTGGAGGGATACAAACATGCTCACAAAATGGATAGAACTTCTAAAATACTTAGCTAATCACAAAAATACTTTCTACATGATAATTTTATCCCAATTTAATTCATTTTTTCTCTTATGAATTATGCAAAGGGGTATCCATAATTTTTCTTGACTGCTAAGAAGTTTGGTGCTCAAATTACATACTTTGAAAACCTGGTTTTGGAAATCCTTGCATAACTTGAAAAATATTCATCGTCATCTTCTTAAGTTTTTCTCACACCTTAAGAGCACATCCTTATAACACCTTCAAGTATTATTTTTCATTTTCTCCTCCTACATATTTCTATTCCATCTCATCTTGGTGTCCTTTGGTCTACGATTCTAAGCCGTTGAACTATGATGACATGTAGAAATGCCTAAAACACTTCAATAACTTCTTAAGGCCTTTTACACCCCATATAACATCATTACATGATTACACCTTGTTTTTTCATATTCACACCTTTTTGGATTTTAGATTGGCTCAAGAAATCTCCATACTAATTTGTTTCAGTCTCATGGATCTGGTTTGTCTCTTGTAACTCTTTCTGTACCCTCTGTACCACATCAAAGTGCTCCAATATTTATTTCAATTCTTTAGTTTGAGTGAATTCACACATTTTATTTCTTGACACCATATATTTGCATTGGGCCAAATGCTAGAATGACTTGACTTGACCGGACATTACATGACGAGAACCATTTGGGAATGTTCTTAACACATTGACACACCTAGCCAACCTACCTAAATTACCTAGCCAACATACCTAGATCACCTAGCCAACATACCTAGATCACCTAAACCACTTGACATCAATGGAGTTGACATCAATGATAACACAAGTGACACACACTTGAGCAGTTTGTGGAATATTCCTTTTTAAAAACTTTTTCTTTGCATTTTTATTCTCCTGTCACCATCAAGCATGCATTCTTAGGGATATTTTTATGCTCACATGGTATTCGTGACATGTATTCTCAAAGAGGTCTATTGTGTGAGTAATCATTTTGATTTTATTTCTATATTTTTAGAGAATGTATTGGAGAAAGGATAATATGTTAGCTCATTTGAAAGTGATTTATCCCCCATGCATCTTTCGATGAAGCCATAAAAATAGTCCTTTGGTATGAATAATACAATTTCATCCTTCATCAGCCCATGTCAAGTTCTTAGATAAGACCTACAATTGATTATGAAAAAAAGCAGTTTGCACAAGCCACTTGGGGTTATTTTCCTATAAAATATCATGATCCTTTCATGAATTGCATTTATTTTATTCTCTTTCATAAATGAGTCTCCTATGAAATTCCTTGTAGAGTTCATTTTTATATCATGGCATCATTAGGAACATGGACAAGCTCTACGAGTTATCATTTGAAATTTTGCAAACCATCTTCTATTTATCTTTCTGGATGAATATTTTTCAAAATTTAGTTAAAGATTAAAGATCGGGATGAACCCTCTACTGAATCCTTAAATCCTAACATGGTGTGGCTAGATCTTATGATAAATATCATCAAGATGAATCCCTTCTTCTCTTCTTTCCAAATCATGGTTTATCACCTTTTCTATCTAAAGGACCATGTCTAGATGGATAAGTTGAAGAATTTATTTCTTCATTACAAACTTGTTATTCATGACATATCAATAAATGTATCAAATACATTATTCACCCCTGAATTGACTAAACATTATATTCCTCAAGGTAAACCCATAATGTATTTGGGTGAGCCTGAAAAACATACAATTTGAGTCTCGTTATGCGGAAAAAGTGGAGAAGAGACTTACTATGCTTGAAGAGGTTGCTGCAAAGTCATCTTCCAAGGAATACCATGCCATTTTTCAACCTTCTTTCAAGAAATTTTGAAATTCTCTAATCATTCCATTTGATGTACCCAAATCAACCCATACATCCAAGGTTGTTGTCAATGTGGGACCAAAACATACCTTTCCATAGGAGACACCCTTTTGGAGTGGGTTAACTCCCTCAATAAAAAGACTAAACTAATAAAAATCATGGAGGGTATAAAGATAAACATCATATAACTCATGGGAAAGGGAATTATCGAGGTTTTATAGGTGATGTGCAATAAATTCATAGAACCTTGAACCGTAAATATTTTGAACATAGGAAGAACAATCTCTTGGCTCCTTCAAATTTTTGTTAGAGAGTTTGTAAACCTTGATACGTGATGTATCAATCATACAATCTTATGTATGTTTTTATCTACATTTCCAAGGGATGAGGCCCCTATAAAATGCCCACTTAATACCTATGTAAAATCAATGATTGTTTGAACTTTGCTATGTTCTATGATCTTTAAACTACATTTCAACTTTCAAATTTTTAATAAAATGTCAAAAAAATTACGTCATTTATCTTGAACATGATCTCTTTTGTAATTTCTCAAACAAAAAATTTGAATGCCACAATTTTTTTCAAAATCAGATTCTTGGGTGAGGAGATAGGGATAAAATGAAAAATAAATTTAATGCCCCACTAAAGACTTAGTGCGCTTCCCAAAAATATATTCTATGCTCAGATCCCTACAAAGAAACCATATGGTGTTCAATAATTAGACAAGGGAGTTGGATTTGTGAGTGTAGTTTGCATTTTGCAACTACAAACTATGAGACTACACATTTTCATATTTCCTCCCAATCCCCTAAAGTGCACAATGTATCCCCCTAGGTCAGGCCCTACCTTATATACATGACTTTATGACTTGAATAAACATACCTTCCATTGAGTGTAACTTTTTTTGAACCTCCACCATTGTGCCACGTGCCCCCTTTCTTTGGGTGTTAGAGCTTGGGGAGCATACTACATTTTTAATTAATTGCAAAAATGCAAAGTGCAAAGTTTGTAAGAAATGTCCAAACTTAAAATAAAATAATAAGACACTACGTGTCTTCTATTGATTCTTGGATCTTGAGAATAAATTTACATATTTTTATCAACCACAAAAAGTATGAAGTATAAAATGACATGGGATGCCCGAGTTCAGCGCATACCGTCCTCATGCCACATGTCCTTTGTCGGGTAAGTATTTTACACACTTTTATAATAAAAAACTTACAAATTGAAAAGGTACAAGGAACACCTGCCAACCTTTACAAGATGCTATAGAATATTCCATCGGGCATTGGGTAAGTACTCATACATTGCAACTTCATACAAGTTGCAATTTTTTTGGAAAGCTCAAATGTTCAAGTAATAACCCGAAGATTTTTTTCATCGGCGGCGAGAGATAGATTTGCATTCTGCATATGTGCACCAATTTCAAATTCTTAAGGCATGAAGCCATTTTTGGAGGTTTTTAGAATATCAATGGGACCCCAAGAGCTCATCCATTTCAATATAAACCTGCAAATAATAGAAATATCATAAAACATGTGAAATGTTAAAGATGTTAGTTAAAAATGACGGACCGAGTTTTTTTTGGTTGGGAAAAATGCTAAGTATAAATATAACATAGAGGCTACACATAAGGGGACATGTGCATAAGGATCATAAAAACGTGCAAGGGTGCATGTAGTAGGGAAGCGGGTCAATGTGCGAAATTTTGTGTGCATGAAGGAGAAAGATCAGGACAACCCTTTTTGCACGGTCAAGGCTAAAAATAGAAAATAATATTTAGAGTGACGATCAAGAAAAGGTCTAAAATTAGAGAAAAATAAGATGACTTAGAGGCCAAACAAAGGCTATGATTGGAAAAAGCACACACAAAAAGAGATAACAAGAGCGCATAAGTATGTCTAATAATAGTGTTAATGCATGTTGTATAATTATCTTAATCTATTATTAGGATAAAATGTAAAAATAATGAAATATTTTGTATACATGGATATTATTAGGAAATTGCATGGGAAGTGAAGGAAAATTCCCGCCCCATAAATATTGATGATTTTCTACCATTTTAGGAGATAGCTAGTTGCGAGACTAATATTTTAATAAGTGCATAGATCTTATTATGAGTATGGTGCAGTCTATATGAGAACGTACATGGTCCAAAGTGCAAGGATGTATTGAATTATAATGTAACCAACAATGTATTCATGTGTTAATTATGGTATTTTGCAATGGATAAGTAATTGTGATTTTTGGATATGTATTCAAGATTCTTGATTATGTATGTTGATGTGCTTATGATGTTGATCTAAGTGTTATTAATCATGAGTATTTGTTTCTTTATTATATATGTTTTTGAATCACCATGGTTATGTTGACATTATGTTCATGAATGGTTTCTTTAGTTATGAGTATGATGAATATGCGGGCTAACTTATTAGTAAGAAAAGAAAAAGAGGGACTGGTGGTTACGCATGCTTTAAGTGAGTATCCAGATCAGCCTCG
Source organism: Taxus wallichiana var. yunnanensis (assembly GCA_018340775.1). NCBI lineage: Eukaryota > Viridiplantae > Streptophyta > Pinopsida > Cupressales > Taxaceae > Taxus > Taxus wallichiana. The sequence goes on along the minus strand of CM031239.1, from coordinate 32,430,357 downwards.
ATGAAGTGCTAGAGAACCTAGATCTGGTTTGGGTAACAAAAATACTACATTTTGGTTTTGTTTCTAGGACCTATTTTCAAATTGTCTATCATGATGTTGCATGCAGATGGTGTGTCAACTATCTTTAGAGAGTATTGAGAGTTGGGTAGAATATGACCAAAACATGTTTGCATAGAGATATATTCTTTGAACTGACTTTAATCCATAAAAATGGGTGGAAGAAAACATATATGATTTCTTATATGATATGTTCTTCAACTTATTCCTATTATATTTATACCAATGGTTGGAATATTATGCACCAAAAACGAGTTTTATACCCAAGGAAGAAATTTTAGACTCAAGAAAACTATCAGAATCTCTTTCATATGTGATATGGGGACTAGAGTTGTAGATTGTTGGTAGGAAGGTGTACTACGTGATTATACTTTAGAGTATGTAATTTTGATATATTATTGTTCATAGGAAGCAAAGTTCAAGTTCTTGTGTAAACCAAGAGGATCCTATTTTTGTGTAATACCTTTATCCTTCAAGATCTTGATGATAGAACTATATTTGGAGAGGTTACCTATGGCTAGATAAATCCCCACCGCACTTGAGAGGTAGGAGTAGGTTTAGAAAGGATAGTTTTGGCCCACAGTGGAAGAAAGGAAGATAGAGGATAGATGGCTCAAATATAATGAAGTGCAAAAAGGGAAGTTGATGTAGTACTACATGTCAAGAAGAATGATGACTAATGAAAGTGATGAGAGCCCTATGGAAGACGAGAAGCCACAATTTCATGTCCTATATAAATTAGTAAAGCATAGTTGAGAGAACCCATCGGATTCTGATGAGAGCATGTCAGAGGAAAGAATGAGGACCGTGGGCACGCATTTGATCCATCCTAGCTACCTAGCCCTTACGCAAGGTATTCTAGATCCATAGGTATTTGTTGAAGAGCACCATAGTGAAGGTGAGAAATAAGGATCTCCACATTGGGAAGGAGATATCGGTAGACATATTTTAGTTTCAGCTTAGGAAGCACAACAGATTAAGGATGCACACATGGCATTGCAATGGTGCCGGTGTTTAGATGTAATTTTGGAGGATTTTTTTACAAGTGTTTTATCGGGATAGAGTTTTAATGCGCAGATTTTTGGAATTAATCTTATAGGTGTTATGATAACACAAATAGTGGGTGTCTAGTTTAACACAACAACTGTGACACAAGGGATATAATTTACAGGACCACAGGTCATCTTTGGGAGGCTCGGGGTGTTTAGGTCACTCACTTTGTATATAGGTAATCCTAGTGGAGGATCATGTTCTTGATATGGTTCTAACCTAGAGTAGGGCCCACACCCACAAAAACCTAAATAACCACCCCATAAACCTTTGCAATAGTAGCAAACACAATAGTAGACACCCCAATTTTTCTTTGAGATGTCTCTTAACTTGCCAAAATATAGAGGTGTGGAAGATGTAGCAGAGCATGTGCATAAGTGTGAATTATTATGGAGAGAAAAGACCATAAAAACTCCTGATAGAAAGGAAATTTTATTTTCCACCACACTTCAGGGGCACACACACATTCGGTATAAAAATTATGATCCACACCAAACTACGGTGGACTATGATGCATTGCATGCCACATTTTTGTTGAGTTTCACATTCCGAGTTTGAACAAAAGTATCAACACACTCAATTACATCAAGCGGGGGTTTTCAAAATTATGAGGGAGTATGATGCATGGTTTAATAATATCTTTTCCAAGATATCTTATGATATTCATCAAAAATCAACACACACAATGGTTTGTTTGAGGATTACTGAATTTGTTTTGAAGGTATTTATCACACAAGACATATACCGATCTACGCAAGGATTTAGAAGTAGCTCTATGCACTAAAGTAGTTAGGAGTGTAGAAACTAGGGTGATCCCTTTCCTTGAGCCACAAATATGGATAATAAATTGGAGAATCTTTCTACAAATTCAGTGCATGAGACATGAAGTAGGTTATGGTACATATATTGATAAGTAGAGGGGCATATGAAAGATATTTTTCTATGTAGGAATCTTCATAGACTATTATAATCTTGTCAGATTTTCCATAAGAATCATGATGTTCAAAATTGCCCCCTCTTGTAGTGTATGGGAATGAAGAATGTATCTATGTATTGCAATAATTTTTTTGCACACACTCATGATACAAAGGATTGCCAATAAATATACTAGATTCATGAGGCATGTGAGACCGAGTTGCAATAGACAATGGTGGTGAGTAGATCTTGGACACAAGAAGCCTATCTTGCTTAAGGATGCAATAATGGATATGATGGGTTACGAGGAAGATATTGGAGTAGATATTGTGGTATTAGAGGAATATTTATGCATGGGAATTTCTATACTTGTGGATCCCCATATCATTACCATCACATGTGTCCCAAGAGTTAGATATGTGTGTATGGTGGAAAGAAGAATATGGTTGAGGAATTCCCTGATCTTTATGAGCACATGTGTAAAATAAAGAAGAAACACAAAGATACATGGTTGATCAAGGTATAATGATGAAGAATGAGAAATGGACACCTAATAAGATGCATTATCTAGAATTACATCATTTATTGGTGACTATATGTTGAAAAGTAGCATGTGTACGTGAGCCTCTTAAAGCTAAACTACTCATCAGGAGAGAGGAAGTTATGCATGTCAAATATCTAGATGATGCTCATCAGAAGGAGGTGTATCAAGAAACTATGGGGGTGATAAGAGAGTTTTAGGGTGAGATTCGGTGCTTTATGAGTAGGAACAAGAGAGGGAATTTGTGAAGAATAATGAGCTACCACGAAGGATGTAGATGATCTAAAGGAAGTATGCAAGATGTTGAGGTAGGAGAACATCATCCCACTTCTAGGAGAATGGTTATGAGAGAATATACCTCGCTTGAAGTAGATATAGAATGTTATAATCTCCATGCCAACTTACCACCATAGAACTATGATTATGCCCAAGATATCACTCTAGATGCGGTGATTGACAACTAGTTAGTGAGTAATATTTTGATAGAAAAAACATACTATAAACACACTCAAATATATCAAGCGAGTTTGGCTAAACGTGTGAGGAGTATGATTCACGGTTTAAAAATCTCTTGTCAAGCCATCTTATGATATTCATCATATTCAACATGCACAGTGGTTTGTTGGAGGATTTCGACTCTGTTTTGAAGGGCTTTGTCACGAGAAGACATATAGTGATTTGCACAAGGATTTAAAAGTAGCTTTGTGCTTTGAAAGAGTTAGGAGTGGAGACTTTGGGGTGAGCCCTTTCCTTTAGGCACAAATAACAAATATGGTTAAGAAATTGGAAAAGATTTTTGTAAATTTAGCACATAAGACATGAAGTGGGTTGTGGTGCATAGATTTTTAAGTAGAGGAACATAAGATGGATATATGTCCATGTAGGACTATGCATGCACTATTGCAATCTTGTGAGATTTACCAAAAGAATCATGATGTTCAAAATTTCCCCCTCTTGCGAGTAACGTGACGATGAAGAATGTATATATGTATTACAATATTTATGACACACACACTCATGATATGAAGGATTGCTAATTGATATACTAGATTCATGAGGCATGTGAGAACATGTTATAATGGATCATGGTGGTGAGTAGATCCTAGACACGGGAAGCCCAACCTACTAAAGGATGCAACAATAGAGATGATGGGTTCCGAGGTAGATATTGGAGCAGAGGTTATGGTATTAGAGGAAGATTTACACTCGTAAATTTTTATACTTGTGGATCCCCATATCATTACCGTCATGAGTGTCCCAATAATAAGGTATGTGCATATTGTGGAAATAATAATAAGGTTGAGGACTCCCCCTGATATTTAAGAGTACATGTGTTAAAGAAATAAGAAAGAGAAAGGAATAAGGATGATTAAGGTATAATGTGTGAAGAATGAGAAATGGGCACCTAAGAAGATGCCTGATCTAGAATTACATCATTTACTAGTGACTATGTTTGTAGAAGAATCACATATGTGAAACACTCTTAAAGATAAACCACTCATTAGGAAAGAGGAAGTTATGCATGTCAAGTATCCGGATGATGCTCATCATACTGAGGTATATCAAGAAACTATGGGGGTTATCAGATAGTTGTAGGGTGACATTCAATGCTTAACAGAGCATGTGTGTGAGAGGGAATACATGAAGAATATTAATCTACCATAGAAGGATGTAGATGATCTAAAGGAGGTATGAAAAATGTTGAGGTGGGAGAACATCATCCAAATTCTAGCGAGAATTACTATGAGAGATGATAATGTATGGTGAAGTAGAGATATAATGTCATATAATGCATGCCAACTTACCACCATAGAGCCATGAGTATGCCGAGGAGATCACTCTAGATTCGATGATTGATGTTTCTTTGGTGAGTAATATTTTGATAGACACGAGCATTGAGGTAAATGTTCTAACATTCGATACATAGAATAAGATGGTAAAGCCACTATTGCAGCCATCTTCTAATGTGTTGTATATGGTGAACAAGACTAGGGCTATGCCTATTGGGGTATTGAAGGATGCTATAATAAATATTCAAGGGCTAAGTTTATAGGAGACTTTGAAGTTTTGGAGCTTGCTTAAGGAAGACAACTTCTGAAATTACTTGGGTGACCTTGGTGTTATCTAAATAATGTATACTTATGCTTTAATAAAAGGTACATCAGTTTTGAGAATAAAGAAGAGTGTGTGGTCATACCTTTGGATGATGTGAAGGATATTCCCTATACTAAGCATGTGAGTGAATACGAGATGAATAATATTTATGCACATATGGTGTGCGACCACGAGAACATGGAACCATCTAAGCAAGGTGTAATGTAGTGGGAAAATACAAAGTTATTTAGTGAAACTACCAAAGTGTTTATTGTGATAATTGGGCATATGGCATGTATGAAATGGTCAGGCATTAGGTTAAGGTAAGAGTCACTCTGAGATGATCGAGACCACACATCATTAGGTGTTTAGGAAAAACCTAGTTGCCTAGGTATACCAAAGAGGAGAATCCTGAATCTTTCTTATGTGCCATGGAAGAAAAATGGAATAATGAGGAGATATAAGGAATATGTTTGTGTATACCTTGCTCAAAACAATGATGCACTATTTTCAAAATTTAGAGATAATACTTTTGGCATGCATGAGATAAGGGTCACCTTTCTGATAAGGTTCAATCGGAGTAATAACCCTTCTCTTATCCATGAGTATTATGGAAATATTCCAGCTTTGGTACACTTCAAAAACTATAAGAGATAGTGGGAACAAGGATAGGAAGATTAAACACCATGTCTCTAGGTACATAAGTTCTATTCTACCCTGTGTGGATGGGTACGTGTATGGTATGTGCATGATGAGATCAAGCAAGAGAGGCGTAATTTGGCGGGATATGACTAAAGGTATGACACATAATTTTGATTTTTTTATAATAATCCACCAAAAGTATGTGAGGCCTTATAGATTATGAATCACATCACATTGCGGGATAGAAAAAGAGTAGAATAACTCATGGTTCGAGTTCTTGGGAGAATTTGGGACTATGGAGTGTGAGGACACCGTGGACATAGAAGAAGTCCAACTAGGGTGAACATGGAAATAAAAGGAAAATGGGAAAATGGTATATCTTATTGATGATTAAGAAGTAGATAACTATGATATTAGCCACACGAAGGTGTGCGTGAGGTAATTGACTCTACATATGTAAAATCACATGTATACCATGTTCTATTAAGATGAAGATGGTTAATATTGGTACTAAGGATGCACCTAAGGAGGCTATCATTGGAGATTACTTGGTTAGAATAAGAGGTAGAAAATATCATTGAAGTATTATGTGGATTTCATGATCTATTCCTAAGAGGTTACCATGAGTTTAAAGGTGTGTATCCCTCATTAGGAGAGATGAATATTAAGTGAAAGAAGGTATGTGTCCGGTTTGGAAGAGTTATTACTAGATGAACTGAAACTGCGCATGAAGTTGAAAGAAGAAATTGACTAAATTCTTAAGTCTAAAATTATTGAACCAATTGAGGAATTTTAATGGGCTAGTCCTATGGTGATCAGCATCAAGAAGGATGACATGATTAGGATATGTATGGATTACTAGGAACTCAATGCTTTGTGTATCATAGATCCCTTTCCTACACCATTCACAAAGGATGTCCTTGAAGAAGTTTCTAGGTATGAAATTTATTCATTCTTGATGGATTTTTATGGTATCACTAGGTGCATATTGCGTGCAAGGACCATGAAAAAACTGAATTCACCACTTGAATGAGGAATATTTGCATACACTCCGTAAATCCTTTTGGATTGAATAATAGGCCCACCATATTTTCTTACATAGTTGTACAAGAATTTCATGACTTCATCCATAAGTTTTTACAGGTTTATCTAGATGATTGGACTCTTTATGGGATGTAAAGGATCTTGTATGCAGTTTGAGGCTCATGTTTGAAAGATGAAGGAATTTAAGCATCTCTCTTTATACAAATAAGTGTATCTTTGATACAACATTTGGAACTCTTCTTGGGAACATTATTTGTAAGGATGGATTGTTGGTAGATCTAGCTAAGGTTGTGGTAATTTTAGGATTAGAAGAGCCTACAAACCAAAGTGAAGTGAATGATTTCTTAGGGCATATAGGATACTATAAGAATTTTATCAAAGGTTATGCAAGGATTGCAGTGCCCCTGGAGGATTTTCTCAAAGCTAAAGTAAATTTTTATTGGGGTGGTGCAAAGGAGAAAGCATTTCAAACATTGAAGGAGAAGCTTAGCATTGCACCAATATAGTGCTTCCCTTCATGCAAAATACCTTTCTATGTACATGTTGATTCCTCTCGTATCATGATTGGCACATTTTTGGCACAACCAGGAGAGGGTAATGTGGATCACCCCATATGCTTTACAAGTAGGAAGTTTACACCAGAAGAGAAGAATTATACAACAACAGAGTGTGAGGCATTGTCTATGATGTACACACTACATAAATTTCAACATAACTTACGGCCACAATGTTTATCTTCTATATAGATCATATGACATTGAAGTATTTAGTAAACAAATCTATTTTGTAAGGGCATATTTTCTAGTGGATACTAATTTTTCAAGAGTTTGATTTTATAATTGAAGTAAAGCAAAGAAAGAGTAATCTAGGACCTTATCACTTGTCACAGATTAACTCTAGTGAAGATGCATAAAGTATTGAATAATTTATGCCCGATTCACAACTATTTAGATTAAACCATGCGCCAATAGATTTGGAAGACATAACAATATTCTTGTGCATTGGAATTTTGTTAGAGGGGATGAAAAAAATTGGAGAAGAAGTAGCATGTTATACGAGTAACACAATATCAGCTCATTGGAGGTGAATTATATAAAATGGGCCGTGACGAGGTATTGTGTAGGTGTGTTATAGAGCATGAGAATGAATTCATTATATAAGAGGCTTACAGATATTATAGGATGAAAATGTGTAGGAGATGGGACTGCGTGTAAGATCCTTCTAGCTGGCTTATGGTGGGAAACATTGTACAAGGACACCAATGCTTATGTTAAAGTGTGTGATCACTGTCATTGACTTGGAAATCCTAGAAGTAGAGATGAAATTTATGTATGACCTATAGCAAGTGCGAAACCATTTAAGAAGTGGGAAGTTTATTTTGTAGGACCTATTGCACCACTCACACACAAGATAGGGGCACACTACATCATCACATGCACTAAATAATTGACAAGATGGGAAGAGGTTATGCCTAAAAAATATTGCATAATCTTTGACAAAAAAAAGGTTCCTTTGGGAGAATATTATCAGTAGGTATGGATTCCCTTTGAGCTTAAAAAGTGATAGAGGAACTCATTTCTCGAATGAGATAATCAAAACATTTCTCACATATTTTATGGTTACAAACAATAAGATTACTCCTTATCACCCTCAAGAGAATGACACTTTGCTAAATCTTTCAAAATAATCTTATAACATAAATTAATGAAGATATGTGATGTTTTACAAGAAAGCGATTGGGCCGACAAGGTATCATTCATCCTTAGGTCATATAGAAAAACCTATAAACAAATGAACAAGGCCACACCCTTTTAGTTGGTATTTAGCACACAGTATGTACTCCATATGAAACTTATGTTACCATCCCTATGTATTGTGTGTGCGGCAGTGGATTGTTTGATGAAAAGGATGTAGAATATTGTATTGTAAAATTGATGTAGTTATATGCATGGCACACCATTGCACGTTAGAGCTAGAAGATAGAAAATTCAAGACAAAAGGCTTGGCATGAAAGATACATTAAGAACAAGAATTTTACGGTTGGCAAGATGGTACTTTCGTATGATTCTAATTTTGTGCACCACCTAGGGAATTTGAAGGTTCACTTGGTTGGGACCCTTTGTAGTGACCAAGATACTTGAATCGGATATATGTAAATTACAAGCACTTTGGATGGAACCATATTTCCCGGTTACTTCAATGGGAGAAGGATAAATCCCTACTATAAATAATCTTATTTGTGTTTGTAATAAGGCAATATTTCCACTTAGATTAGATTTACTTTCATGTTTTTTTTTCTTTGTTTTTTTGTTGTAAAAAGTGTGTTTGTGCTCGGGAATATGATGACTACTTGAGTTGAGACATAGAAGGCCATGCATACATTCAATGTGGGGTGGAAGAAGGTGTAATTATTGAATGAGAAATGTTAGATGTTCAAATGTGCATTGTAACACATTTTTTTACTTATTTAGAATTAGGGAATTTTTGTAAATCATTAATACAGTTTATACCTTCAATTAATTTAACATACTTCCATTAAATTCCATCAAACCAGAGATAAAAATTCCCATAATTTATCTTACGCTGAAATGAATAACATCATTTACAAAACCAATTAAATTACCCTATAATTATTAATTATCTTGATGCATTCAATGATTAACAACTTACAATAGATTAATCCAACATTACTTAATATTTATAATCCAACCAGACAAGATATGACAACCATATGAAACCTGTAAGGGTTCAAATCATACTCGATCACCTTTCAATTCTCCTCTTGAGCTGATATACCTAGTATATCATTTGGTTAAAAATTTTAAAGGTAAAAATAATGTGTATCTTCTTAGTTTATCCTCCCGGAGTGTAACAAATGTTAAAGAAGAAATGGTAATCAGATAATGCAATCAGTCATTTGTGATACTATGTCCATTGCTTTAGGGAATCACATTATCTGAAGTACGGTTTCATGACTACACACAAGCCACATGAAACTTATCCCTCCATTCACCACACAATCATCTCAATCATAGTATCGGGATTATTTCTCATTCTTAAGTTATTAAGTTCACTGTTTAACAACTTAAGCATTCATTAATTTCCATCTTTAGTTACTATGTTAATTTATTTTACTAATAAAATTAAGTACATATGTATCTTATGAACAATCTTCATAAGTTTAGTGTAACACATTTTATTTCTAGTTATGACAGTTTTCCCTTTTCTCGTTGTGATATATTTATCACATTTAATTGCAACCCTAAGGTTTATAAACTTAGTTTTCATAATAGATTATATTCATCTTCACGAGACATTTAATTACATCCATTATGCATAGTAAATGTAATTTAAAATAGTTTTTGCATTAATGTTGCAATTTGTTATTTACTATCATGACATTGTCATATTATTCCATAAAGTATACATTATATTATACTTATAAGTTGAAATAGTTTATCAACGATCATGGTTGTATTTTCTTTAGTTATATAACTATTTCATAATTAATTATCATATAATCATCATGATATTTCTTAACATGCACTATCCATAAAATGTTAATCATACATTAATGACATACTATCGAATTCAATATGCGGGAAAAATATAACTCATGACAATTGTCAACCAATTTATAAACATCAACCCAATATTTATTACAATTACAATAATTCTTTTTTGAAATAGTACAATGGTCATATTAGGCTAAATAGCCCTTCCTTTTAAATAGGAAATAAAATCATATATTTGCTTTTATCATTGCAAGTATATTTATGATATTCCTCAAACACATCAATGTCAAGAAAGTTTATCTTAATCCAGACTTTAATTCCTTTCGCATTTATTTTTAACCCATAATATGAAATGTTAAAGTAAAAAAATTGTACATGGTTAGTTCTAACTAAACTAGCATGAAAATCTATTCTCATCATCTATTAATATTAATTGGTTAAAACACTCAAATGATTAAATTACATCATCATCATATCTAGATTAACCAACTTAATTTCATGAGACAATGATGTATTTCTTTTAGACAACCATCTATACTCATAAGCCACAATAAATACATTTTTTCTATTTTAAGAGCACATTAATCAAAAGTTACAACTAATTTCATTCAAAACTCCTTTTATGCCTTAAACTTATTTTATATTATTGCAACAATTTAATCACACACATCCAAACACAGAGCCACCGAAATAAACTAACCATGGATTTATGAAAAATGAATTTAATTTCATATATTTCAAATAACATAAATAATATTTTATTTTGATTAACAAGTTACTATTACTTCCTTACCAATATCAATCACAAGGATATTCATTTCTAGGTAGAATTTAGTTTATCCATTTAACTTTAGGAGATCTGTAAGCATGGATTACCTTAGCTACCTTACTCAAGTACAAACTCAATCATCTAAAATTTGTCTTCCTTACCAAGAAATAATAATTCACATAAGAAAGTCACATTGTATCCACTCAACTTGATTAAAGAATAAAAAAATCATCTCTATAATAGCATACACATGTTTTCTAGTTAAGAAAAGAATTTTTTTTTGAGCTTACGAACACTATGAAATCATTTTTATCCAATGCAATCATAATTTTCCTTAACTTTCTCAAATACCTCATTAACATCCGAAGAAAGAACCTTAAATTTTTGAATCATACCATTTGGGAATAGGAATTTAGTCAAGAAAAATAAGGTTTGTTCATAGGTAAACATTTTTCCATTCCTTTTATGTCCATACAACATAGTCCCTTATGAGAGATGTTAACCAAGTACAATTTCCACTTACATAAGGAAAAACTCGAACATTCATTAACTATATCAATAGCCACCTTAGCATAGAAAATTTTACTTAGAAATCTCCTACAGCACTACCCATGCATCACTATTCAAATTCACAAATATGGAAAAGTCAAAAACATACGGGAGGATGCCACGAAATCAAGTTAAGATGAGTTTCCCGATTGTTTTTATGTAACATATTGTGACTTAACAACTAGCCCAGGTCATAATGGCTCTTGGATCTCTCTATATTTTCTCAAAGGGTTACTCGAATGGAAACTAAATCATAAATACTCAACAGCTTATCCAGATTCATTCATTCTCCGAATTCCATAAGGAAGATACTTATGATACCGAATGTAAGGTATTTTGAATATAAATAAAACCACCCAAGATCATACCCATTGATCTTTAAGAACCTCCTAAAGGGTTGTCTCAAAATAATAAAAGAAAAATATATATACATGAACATGCACAATTAGTTTATGAAAATACCAATTCAACAACCACTCATAAACATTAAAGTAATCCCGAAACCTTTTTCACAAGATTCACATAAAGTACAATGTTTATGCATATATTAACCCATTAAACTATAGTAACTAATTAACCTTAAGAGGATGAGAATAAAAATTCATGCCTGAATATATTTTGTAAATTTGCATCAAATCCATGCACATCCATTCCAATAGAATTCGAGAAAATCCATCTACGGGAATCCATTATTCATAGTAGATAAACCTTCAAATATACAAACCCTCAAACTCTCACAAATATCTCCCACAAAACTCTTTAGCAACTCCTAAGTAATATAACAAATTTTCATTTAAACCATCAAATGTTTGTAATAAAGGTCCATTCAACAAATAAATATTCATTTCATCCATTTTAGTTAAAAATTTCTATAAATAACAAACTCATATAGCATATCTGATTTCCTAGAAGTGGAGCTTGAAGGGAAGAGATCCAATCAAACTGAAACTAAAAATAAAAATGAAAGTGTGCATGCCCTTAGCTTCCTCAAGAATCTCAGGATTCCCTAAAAACTGATTTTGTCTTTAATTCCCTCCTTTCCATGAATGCCACGTAATGGATTCATTGAATTTTGTTGATTTTCCCTAAAATTTGGTTATGAGGAATACAACATGCAGTCTAGGGTTTTAAACTAGAATAACTAACTTGATAGGGATTGGAATGGGATGGGTAAATGACCCAATCAAAATTAACAATAACCAGTTGGTCACTATAGTAAACATTAATTCATGGTGAGGTTCATAAACCTTACTAAAAATTTATCCCTTAACTTTACCTTTAGTATTTGATAGAACCATCATATCCCATAATGCTTACTTTGTTTCACTATTTTCTTTACATTTTGTGAAATAGATAGAGTTATGGGATGAGGAAGAATACATATCATTTTCGCCAGTTAGAGGTTGATGTGTGCATTCTAACTTTTGGATCTGTTGCTGACTGTGAGGGCTTCATTTTGGCTATGAGGAACAACCTGAAATAGAAAAAAAGACCAAAAAAGAAGAGTTAAACAATATATGGTAGTGGACTGCCTAGCGTGTGCTAGATCCAGGAAGTGTGATACTCCCTAGATGGATTTCAATCCAAAGTTTAAAAAAATTCTTGTGATAAATAAAAAAATTCCTACTGTAGTTGATATGATTTAGGTATCTCATTCAAATACAATAAGAAAATATAATCATAACAAGCTAGGCTATAATCAGATCTAAATGGAGGGGTAATTGTCAAGGTACTAGGACTGGTCAGGATCAGGTTCTAGGCTTCTTAGGTTACTTGGATGAAGATTATTAAAAAAGGTATTAAACATAGAGACTGATGTTGGTCTAGTATAGCTGATGATGGTTTAAAATGGACCGACGATGGTCATGGGTAACCGACGCGTAGGGTAGGGTCGGGATGAAAGAAACTTAATGGGATCTGGTTGTAGAGGTTGATCTGAGGTTAAACAGAGACAAAAGGGGGTGGAGAGGTCTGTGGGAATCTTAGGTATACTTAAAGATGTGTAACAGTTAGATATAGGTGATTTAATTATGGAGGTGAAGGAATGGTTGAGTTTACAGGCAAGTAAATGGTAGGGGAATGAGAGTACAAGTGGAAACTGATAACAATAGTAGAATAACCTAATAGACTGAAGTAGAAATAGATGATGCTGGTTAAAAGTATACTTACTATGGTTTAGGTTCAAATGGTTGGATGGTGATGATGGTTGATTAGAGGAATGATGTTTGGTACCGTGGCAGTGCTTCCTGGAATGTTACCATGAGTGCAATACCTCTGGATATGTAGTGGTGTTATCTATAGATATCTAGAGGTACAAAAAGGATCTGGTCTAGCTTGCATATAGCTCCCTTATCTTCTCCTCTTCCGAATGTGTCAACCTCTCCCACAAGGTTCTTAAAGTGAATAAATGGTAACCGAAAATGGTTTCTGATTGACCAACATCAGTTTTAGGATGGCGGACGTCGATTAAGGTGAGATTCCCTAGGTTTACTAAAAATGGTAGATCTTGGCAATCACTTGGGCCAAGTTTGTTTTATTCTTGCAGATCAAAATGGAAGTTTCCCTTCTAATGAGCGGGAATGTGGTTAGAGGAATAATAGGCATGTGCTTTTAGGGTTAAACTAAATCTTAGCTCATTAAGGTAAGTGGGACTAAGTCTTAGTTAGTTATGGAAACATGCTATGAATAGGTCTATGGTGAGGTGTCTAGGTGAGGTGGAAATTAGTTTAATTAGGATAATTAAATAATAAATATTGTGAGAATAGGTATTAATTTAATTGAAGTAATTGAATTAATATTAATGTGGGGTGAAAGGGGCCATGGTTAGAGGAACATGTTTAAGTTGGTTATTCAACCAGGGGCTAAGGGGAGTGTGACCAAATTTTGGTGTCTACACTTACCTCCATGGTCTTGGACCACTTTGAAATAGTTAGAAATACCACCTTATTTCCTTGCCATGGTAAATTTCCTTGTTATCACAAAAAATTAGCACCACGAGATTTGATAGTGTAGATCTCTACTTTTTGTAAACATTGGGTTACCTTTCTGCTGTGGGACTTGCGGGCTTGAGATAACCCTCAAGAGAAAGTTGGTTCTTGCTCCTAAACTACCTGTCATAATCTAATCCTAATGCAGGAAATTAGACTACCTAATCCTATCCTAATATTCAAAGGAACCATGGAGAGAGAGAGAGAGAGCATGAAAATAAACCTACACTAAAATTGGTGATACACATGAAAAGGAGGTGAGAGACAATCTAGTGAGGGAGAAAGAGAAATAAATGAAGAAGGGAAAGGCTAGACATAAGTGACACATGCCTATGATTCATTTACCATCTATTCTCACGTGAAACACAACAAAATGAAATTGCAAGGAGAAATACATACACAACACACCGCAATAATAAAAATATAGGCAAGGTTGTAGCTAAAACAAGAAAGGACAGAAAAATGTGTCACAAAAAATCTTTATTACAATAAAAGTATGTACATACCATTACATTTGTAAAGGAAGGCACAAGAAAACATTTCCAAGCCCAAAATAGAGGTTCAATGGTTCACAAATGATTTGGAACAAGTTTGATAGAGTTCCATTACATTTTTGAATGTCCTCTCAAAAATGAAATATTTTACAATATATAGCCAAAATGCAAGATAAGGAAGAAAGAGAAGAGGAATGCCTTTTTAGACTCTAAAACCCAAAAATCTACTTTAAAATCCTCTGCAAGTCACATGTTGTGTGCGAGTATTTTTTAAAACTAATGCTAATGTAAAGAAAGACTAACACCTAAATAGTCTTAATTAGCAAGAATTAAACAACATTATAAACACCATCATGATAAGAATTAATCAAGGGTTAGATGCTAACATTTATCAATACAAAACCTTGAAATTAACTATGATAGGCACCTAAATATCCTCTATTCTCTAACAACATATAAATGAAGGAACCTAGGTAGGTTCCATGGCTATCAAAAATAGTTGTCCTTAATGTTCCAAGAACCTAGGAATGAGGGCTAGTCAAAGTTGGGCTACAAGACCCTTTTGACACCTCCCATATGACCTAAGCACTTTAAGAAAGAGGCTTAACTCTTCAAGATGATGAAATCTCAAGAGGACAAAGTGCAAGCTCTTAGTCTCTTTGCTATATGCTTTGCATTTTCTCTCTTAAGGAGTTTAGGTGTAGGTATAAAGGTAGGAGGAGGGCTCTTTATATAGCCCAAAGGATGGAGGATTCAACACATCCTCATGAATGTGGGATAAAGTAGATGTAGAGTTAGTTATGGATAAGGGGGGTTTAGATGGGGTTGAGTTAGCTTTAGAAGGGTTTAGTTTGTCCTCAAGTGGCTCATGTGGATAAAGGGGGTGTATTAATTAATCAAGGTGATTAATTAAATACATGTGCAAGCTTTTATAAGCTTTTAGATGGATATTAGTGTGATTTAGACCATTAGGAAGGGATTAAACCAATTAAATAGATATTTATTGATTTAATGATAAGGGAGGCTAATTAATTAGACTAGATAGAAGGTGTTAATTAATGAAGGGTCATTAATTAGGGTATGTGTTGGATAGGTGAATTAATTAATTAGATTAATGTAATCAATTAACAATAATGGAAGAGAAGATGAGCACTATTGACAATATGTCGTCAATTTGTGGGAAAGGAGATAATTAGAGCAATTTAAGTTTTTAAATTGTTTAGGTGTAATTATAGGTGTATGCATTTGCCCCTCTTTGGGGTGGCGTAAGTGATGTCACTTCAAAGATAGTAGATGGAAGAAAATTTTGAAGGGATAGAGAAAAATTAGCAAGAGGGAGAGATGCCCCCTTGAGTGTCAATGGGGTGATGGAAGAAGTCGATCGGAAATCGAAAAGGGTGAGAGATAGACGAGAAGAATGAGATGGGATAGGATGCCGCTATGAGAGAGAAAAGTAGGAGTGAAAGGAAAGTGATAGAGAAGAAATGTGGAGGAGGGGAGAGAAGAGCGTAGCCTCTAGCCACTGTTTATTTGGAACCAATTTGATGTCATCATATTGCCATAGGAACTACATCGTTAGCCTTATTAAAAATACAAGCATACGACAAAGGTAGAATGACATGAAAAGTCATACTACGAAAAATTGTCCATTGCTAAAAGTACTAACTCCATGCAACATACAATAATGCAATGCAATATGAGAAGAAAACAAGCTCATGTAACATGGAAAACAAGTACGAACGCACATATCCAACCCAACAATGGTCAAGACAGTTGTACAAATGTTTTGTTATCAGTGTTGAAGAGATCCACAAGTTTGTGATTGATGAAAAGGGTTAAAAATGACACCCTAAGCAAGGATACGTGCAAGGAGAAATGACAATGGACACAAGGTCCATGAAAAGCATTTGTGCGCAACGAAACAACACCAAGCAACAAAAGTTCCCCAAAGTACAGACGAAGCAAACTACTAGCTTTGTTAATCTTTGTGAATCCGGTGATCCATGAGTCGTATTAATCAGGGAAGATGTGAGACAAACCAATAGGATATAGAGAAAATATCATGTGCAAGACACAATTTTCAGCTGTAATAAGCAAGTTACCATTTTTGTAGGGTTTTTTTACTTTTTAGGATTTTTTGAAAAAAATTTCCTTGTTTTTGGGTTTTGATATATATATATTGTTTTTTATTATTATTATTTTTGCTTTCCGAACCGTGGTCAACAGAAGAGAAGAAAGTAGAAGAAGAAATCGAAGGGCCTAGGGGCAACAAAAAGTGCCTTAGGTGGAAGAAAGAAGGAACAAAGGACAAATACTATCCTCGTTGAATGGAAAAATTAAGAAAAAATAATTATTTGAAAAATAATTATTTATAGGAGTGTGAAGAAGAAAAAAATCACCACGGAGAAATAAAATTTTCGAGGGAGAAGAAAGGGGTATCGAGACAGAAAAAATAAACCAATACGGTGAAAAATAAGAGAAAAATAATTATTTAATAAAAATAATTATTCTACAAAGTGAATGAGAGGAGAAAACAAAGTGATCGAAAGCGGGCCTCCCAAACCTTCCGAATGGTGAAAAATAGGTTAATATACCCCCCAGGGGGGTAAAAACATCGCAATCAAATCATTTTAACTACTTAGTTTAGAGAAATTACTGCGAGGCTTTGACATTCAGGAGAACTATGGTGATCACACGAGACCATTTGAGGCATGTTGACATAGTCTGGGGGTACCAGAGGCATGTGGATGAGGGCCTGTTCATGAGTATCGAAAACCTGCCCATTAATTTTGTCATTAATGCATTAAATTAGGTTTTTAGGCATAGAAAATGCATAGGTGTGCCCGCACACAAGTGCAGGTGTGGCATAGAGGCGCACATGTGCCATTTTGGGGGCACATGTGGCTGTTTGAGGGCATAGGTGCTAGGTCTACGTGTGCACACGTGCGGCCACAAATTACACATACACACACACGCACGTGCACACACTAGCACATGTAAGCACACACGAACATCTTTGGGAATGGGGCACACATGCCAAAAGTGTGGTGTAGACATGAAGAGGAAAGCGCACATCTGGGAGTGCACATTTCCATGCGTAAGCACCAATTTGATGGTGCACATGCCAAAAAGGGGGCACATATGCTGAAAGTGGGCGCACGCACCAAAGAACACACATGTGCAAGTGTAGGCTCCAGAAAAGTGGTGCACATGCCTAAAAGGGCATGCAGGCATCCTAGATAGGTAGAAAAAGATAGGAAAGTGTCTAAAAATGTGACACTTAGAAGAATTTTTAGGATTTTCGGAGTAACCCTAGAAAAGAAAAAGAGATATTTTAGAGGAAATGTTAGAAACTAATGAGTGGCATGTTATTTTGTAGAGATGACTACCAGTATTACAGATGTGGGAGTGTCACTCCCCATTGCTTTGAGTTAGAGGGAAGTATTCACCGGTGTAACCACCGAGCTATGGAAATACTACTGGAGGTAGTGGGGTTGGGCCCCGTGGCTTGGATGTCATCTATTGTATTAGATCATGGCCTTTTGGCTATGCTAGCTGAGTGGTGGCATAGCAAGAGTCAATGTTTCAGACTGCCAATAGGGGAGATGTCATTGACTATCGAGGATGTTTGGCAGATTCTACATGTGCCCATGATGGGTACACTGATCAAGTATAGTTCGGATGTAGGGTTGATTAGAGCAACATGCAGTGCTTTATTTGGGGTCGATGACATCCCACATGACGGGATGACTGTAGCCTTACATGAGTGCATCTCCGACCCGACATTGCATCGGGGACCTCTCTATATCATGTCGCTTATCAGTGGGTTCCTACTCACTGATAAGACAGGGACTTCATTCCCGAGAGGATTGCTACCACTAGTTCATGGCATTTACAGTGGTGAGAGATATTACTAGGGGTAGTGTATACTAGCCCATTTATACTAGGATCTGCACCTTATTACATACCACGGTCAGAAGACCATGGGGCCTGCATCATTACTACAGATATGGTCATGGGATCATATAGCTATTGGATGCCCTATGGGCCCATTCCGAGTCCGAGATCCCGAGGAGCCATCATACATGGCTTGGATAGCATCGTGCAGAGATGTCTGTGGTCACCTTGGCAGCCTATTCAGATATAGGTGGGAGTTTGATGAGCTAGCAGTGATAGACGTCATTTGGTGTCCATACAGGCACTTCCAGTGGCCAGAGGATGCCACAGAGCTTAGTGTGTGCTTGGTGGAGCACTTTCTTATTAGCAGCCGTAGCTACATCATGGAGCTATATCATGTTGATAGGTGTCAGGCGGTAGCTTGGCCGAATACAAAGCCGTCCTCGGCCCAGATTTATAGCTTGCTCGCAGAGATTCCGAGAGGTAGACTATGGGGCCATTTATATCGTGGCCCGAGCTAGGGCTAGTTTCACATAGGTGGTCCCCCAAGCATGGGACCCATTATGGCAGGTGAGAGACCCGGGGACTTCTACCGATTATGCAAAGATAGTACGAGACAGATGTGCCCCAACGTCTTACTATTCCAGAGGTAGCTTGGGTAGTAGGTATTCACCCACCTGTAGAGATATGGCATGGAATAGAGCACCGAGTAAGAGTAGTGACACTGAGGCCAAACCCAGAGGATCCGTTTAATGGCATCCCTCATGATGGAAAGGGTGCCTAATAGGAATAGGGACCGAGGCCACAAGGCCTAGTATAGGTAGCCATGCAACCACCTAGAGGTAGAGTTTTTGAGTAGGGGCAGTCATCTAGAGCACCTCAAGGACCAGGCCCCGAGGCACATAGAGCCCCCCCCAGTAGTACGAGATAGCCACATCATAGGTATAGGTACAACAGCTCATAGTTAAGCAAGATGCATCCAGAGCAGAGAGAGACGAGGTTCGAGGCTAGTGCATGATAGCTATAGTAGAGCATGATGAGGCATGAGCCCACATTGTGACATTATTATCAGTAGGGGATTAGGCTCGGGCCCAGGCTAGCCCAGGAGATGATAGAGGTGCATGGCAGAGCCAGATCTAAGAGATAGCAGCACAAGGGGCTCAGATATTGAGCCTCCTACATCAGTCCCAGTCATAGGTGCACATGGTCATGGCACAGAGAGATCACGTGTATGCCTGTTCACAGGCATTATTAGCATAGAGGGACCGGGCTTACATCGAGCTATAGGCAATGACCACATAAAGGGATCGAGAGGCCACTACTACTAGACAGTGAGGTAGACTGGGCCAAGTTACAAAGCGAGAGATATCGCCCTTCAAACAATGCTTGCATCTAGTGATGTGGATCTAATTCGTGATGCCACCAGGCTTGGTGGTGAGGCCCTTTTTACAGGACAACATATTACATAGTGGTTCCACTAGAGTAGTGAGTGGCACGCCATAGCTATCGGGTTGAGTACATCAAGATTTCGATCACAGAGGTTTGGTCAATCCACCAAATCCATTAGACAGCCTCTACCAGAGCATCTAGTGAGACCAGCACCATCCTAGCCTCTAGATTTTTAGCATCCAGGAGGATAGATCCGGGAGCCCCCGAAGCAAGGGTGAGAGATGTGGTTGATAGCCACATTTTTATTTTACAGATTCTTTTGTATGTATGCCTCTTATGCGAGCTAATTTTTTTATGTACAATGATGTTATACATGTATTTTTTATGATGCCTCACGACAAAGGCTTGATTCTTTCAGATATATGCCCCTTTTTTATGGCATTGTGTATCGCTGATGTATTATATTGGGTACTTCTCAGGACATTACATGCATGTACACAGACATTATTGATGTATCACCTTTGTATGCCTCAGCTGAAGGCATTTTGATATAGAGCATAGATTTGTATCCATGTTTGATATAGATGTATATTTGACACACATGTATATATATATGAGGATTACTTTTTTGGCTCAGATACACATGGTTATGAGATGATGTATGTCTTTGTTTTTGATACATGCATATAGATGGTTTTTGCTTTGTCTTTAAACTCATGGGGAACTAATTGACGATGGGACATGAATCATATTTAATATCTTGAGTGGGCATGCTGCCTGCATTGGATTTGATGCATGTTATTTTCTTGATTCAACACTTATGGATGTTGTTATGATGTTATCAGATTTCACATTTTACATGTACATTATCCTGATGTTTGATGTATATACATGTGCTTGTTTAGAATGTTAGATGATAGATCCATAGATGATATCAAATGTATTTCTCATGTGTTACTTTGATGTATATGGACGAGATGATATGATGATATTGGTGTAGGGGGCATCGATTTTTATTATGCACAACCCCCTTTCCCCATTGATGATACAATATGTGATGATTAGCTTAGCATACATGCATGATGTAAAACTTATCATTTTTGTTTATATATGATGTATAGATGATGTTAGATGTGATGATAATGATGGTAATGTGATGTGAATGATAACAAAATAGAGCACATGTAAGAAACACAACCAAATGTTAACAAAGAACACTAGGAATTAATGCAATACACCATGATTTGCCATGCTTTATTAACAAGTAACAAACACAACCAAATTCTTAAGAAAGAACATAATGAATTAACACATGACATCATGATCTCCCAAAATTAACTAGCATGCAAAAATACACCACAATATGCACAAGCAAGAATAAATCTAATCTAAGCAAGAAAAGATAAATCCTAACAAAGTATGCCCAAGCAACAAACAACTCAAAAGCAAGCATGCAAAACACTATACAAGCAACAAGCAAAGCAAGGAAACAAGACAATGCAAGTAAATGTTTTTGTAAGATACGTTTTCATGGACTATTTTTGTATTGTTTAGGTTTCTAGAAATAATGTTCTATTGTTTTTTGTGTTTTGTGAAACAATTTTCTATTGTTTTTGTTTTTGTGAAACAATTTTCTATTGTTTTTGTGTTTTGACGGTTTTCCAAAGCTATGTGCAGGTAACCAAGAAAGTGTGGATGCCCTCAGCATTAGATGGGGAATATACAAGGGCAGAAGCCACATGTTTATGAATAGGAAGGTGAAGTCATTGAGTTTCCCCTAGCATAAGATGGGAGATAGCGAAAGAGCATACCCCTCACAAATAAATAGAAGAAGGCAAAGCCGGATCAAGGCTTGGCAGGATGGAGTGCACAAGGAATCTCGAAGGCAGAACTAGGTCTAGGCCAAAGAACACTACCCTCCTAATGCAGGATGCTTGTGAACAATGAACCCTTCTGAGGTGCCGGAAACCATTTTTCACCCAAGGACTTGTCCAAAGTGCCACAATTGCGTGGTTTTCACTAGTAGATGACTGTTTCCTCTTTTTTTTTCGAGTTTCTTGATTTTTGTATTTTTCATTTTTATGCACCATGTTCAAGCATAGAACCGCTTAATATGCATGGCATTCATGGGCTCTCAAAGCTCATCACCATTGGGGTGAGCTAATTTATATACCCTTGTGCCATACTTGGCAACTATGACATAGGGTCCTAACCAATGTGGTTTGAACTTCCCTTTCTTTTCTCGCTCTACTCTGGTGTTGAACTGGTTCTCCTTCATGACTAAATCACCAACCTCAAACTAACGAGGGATGATTCTCTTGTTATAGTTTTTGGAGACTCTGTGTTGATATACTTTCAGGTGATTAAGAGCGTGAATGTGCCTCTCATCCAGTAGCTCTAACTCAGCCAACCTTGCCACTCGATAATCTTCATCCTTATCTAGATAGTCCCAAAGAGAAATTCTTAGGGACGGAAGTTTGATTTCTAAAGGGATGATAGATTCTATCCCAAACACTAGGGAATATGGTGTCGCACCCATAGGAGTGTGAATGGATGTCTAGTAAGCCCAAAGGGTGGAATGGATTTACAGGTGCCAGTTTCAACCTATTTTGCTGACCATCTTCTCCATTATCCTTACTAAAGTCTTGTTTTTTGCCTCATCTTGTCCATTACCACGAGAGTAATATGGCATGGACCATTTTAATCTGATTTGGAATCATTGGAAAAGAACTTTCGTAGTTTTATTCTTAAATGACTTCCCATTATCTGTAATAATGGCTACTGGAATACCATATCAGCAAATAATGTGATTCATGATGAATTTAGAAATCTGTGCTCCTATGACATAGGTTAAAGGGATAGCCTCCACCCATTTTGTAAAATATTCTGTGGCTATGATGATATGTGTATGACCATCAGATGAGGTAGGAGTAAGTTTCCCTATTAGATCAAGTCCCCACTTGGAGAATGGCCATGGGGTAGTGATTGGTTGCAATGGTTGTGACGGAGCATGGATGAAATTTCCATACTTTTGGCAAAGCACACATTTTCTAACATAATTGCAACAATCAGTTTCCATGGTAGGCCAATAATAACCTACTCTCAACAATTTCTTAGCCAAGACCATTCCATTTGTATGTGCTCCGCATACCCCTTCGTGCACTTCCTTGATTGCTTGAATTGACTCCATCACATCCAGATAACGTAATAGATTCCCATCGTAGCCATGACGATAAAGTGTGCCTCTTAAAAGGGTGTAATGGGCTATCACGGAAAATCAGGATTTTCTTTTTAGAACAGGAGATATCGGAAGGTAATGTGTTGTCGTTAAGATAGGTGAAAATGGGTTCATACCATGGGGAATGGGTACCAACAACCTCACAAGCCAGGAAAGATTTTGGCATGTCATACACGGGTTGGCATAGATTTTCTACAAGAGTGACATATCATTGTTCCCTGGTATAATACGAAGCATAGATCCCACTTGTTGCCATGGCATCCACCGATCATTATGTGCTCTAGGTATTTTCTCAAAGGTAATGCACAAAATACTCCTTTAGAGTTTCCACTAACTTTTTGTAAGGTATGAGCTTGTCATCCTTAACCTTATATTCATCATTAACCTGCTTAATGATTAACTACAAATCACCTACAACCTTAACATGGTGAACATTCCACTTGATGGCTAGCTTCATCCCTGCAATAAGTGCTTCATATTCTGCAATGTTGTTCATGCAAGGGAAGGCCAGGTGGAAAGCCTACGGTATAGGATCACCCAAAGGAGTAATAAGGACCACTCCTGCACTTGAACCATGAAACATAAATGATCCATCAAAATGTATCTACCATATGACAAATTCTTCAATGTAGAGCAAGGAGGTGTCTAGCAGATCTAGATTCAAAGGTTCCGTGCTTTGCAAGGGTGCTTTCGCTAGCTGGTCTGCAAGTACTTGTCCTTTAACTAATTTTTGAGGGACAAATTCTATGTCAAACTCACTGAGTAGAATGATCCAATTATCCATTCTTCCCATGAGGGGGGGTTTGGACAACAAATACTTGAGTGGGTTGACCTTGGATATGAGCTTGGTCTTAGTATTCGGTAGAGTAATGGTGAAGTTTTTGAAAGGTAAAAACAATGGCCAAGAAAGTCTTTTCAATATGAGGAAAATTAAGTTCATAGGTGATGAGGGTGCGACTCAGATAGTACACCACTTTCTCTTTATGGTTAAGGTTGTATTGGGTGAGCAGTGCACCAATAGAATATTAGGTAGCGGAAATATAGAGCAAAAGTGGTTCTCTTGGAGTGGGAGGCATGAGGATAGGTGGATTAGCCATGTACTATTTAAGCAAAGCAAAGGCTTGTTGTTGCTCGAGTCCCAGGCGAAAGTGACATCATTTTTAAGCGAATGGATGAATGAGTGACATTTATGTGCAATTTGGGAGATAAAGTGGCAAATGGCTTGAATTTTCCCTTTCGCAAGCTACCCAATTACTTGATGCTCTCATGTGGAGGAATTTCAGTAATAGCAAACACTTTAGCGTGGTCTACCTCAATACCTCATTTTGACACAATGAAGCCCATTAGTTTCCCAGATAGTATGCCAAAGACGCACTTCTTTTGATTCAACTTGACTTTGTATTCACGTTGTAGCTCCCACCAACTCAAACACATAAAACAACACAATAAAATACAGGATATTTTTTTGACTTGCTTGAAGATAATACGACACTAAACAAGTTCTCAGGGAATACAACCAACTAAAGACATGCTTTCCACAACACGGACCCACACTAGTTACAGATAAACATGAGGCACACACCTTGGACACAATGGTTCATCCAAAATACGCAATTTTACAAACAAGGTCTTCCCACAAAAAGTTTCTTTAGAATCATGTTTTAGCTATAAGTACTCTTAAATTCTTTGCTTTTCCCAAAGAAATCATGTTAGGAGAATCTGAAATTCATGTTTCCTTTGAAGAATTTTCCCCTACCTTGCTAATGTTAATATACAGTGTAAACCAATTATTGGGTGGTAAGAGGTTGCTTCATTTACTTGATTAACTTATTCATTGGTTAGGAAGCTAGTTAGTTTCTCAAGGCTCTTAACTTCATCAATCTGTTTTCAACGTTGTGCTTTTAAACATATATGTTTTACCTTTTTAAGCGGTCATATTTTTATTTTTATTTTTACAGTACATGACTGTCTAAATCTTGGATTCATCATTAAGATCTTATTAGTTGTTAATAAGGATTTCATTGGGGTCAAGAGTCTAACCAGAAATATTAAAGGTTTGACTCGGGCTTCACTTGAAGAGATAGACATAAGTATACTGTTTACATTTTCAACGGGTAAGATAGATCGAAGAGTTTCTTAATCAAGTTCCTTCTATTTATTATAATTTTATTATCTTCCAAGATTTAATCATTGATTTCACCTTAAGACCGTTCTAAGGATTCACCACAATAAGAGATTGTTGATTAGTTTACGTGGGGTCACAAGGTATATTTGTTTCTCTTTTTTTTTTTTGCTAGATTCAAAACATAGTCCTCTACCAAACGACACATGACCAAGGTAACTAAAGCGATGTAAGATGATTCAAGTTTAGATAATTAGAATTAGGTTTGACAATTCAAGGATAAATCATATTCTGAAAAGTGAAAATTCAACGAAGGATACGCATGTCAAAACAAGTTCATTTAATCTTATTAACAATAATATTTCTCAAATTGACTTTCAAATGATAACAACAACCTACATGAGAACAATACAAAATTATAACGCAATGCCTTCTAAATAGTCTCCACAATTTCCATACCAATGTTTTAAAACAAAAGAAAAACATTCGTAAATAATAGCAGTTCCTAAGAAGGCTGGAATCCACTTTCTACACGTGTTTCTTTTTCTCTCTCTTTTTTTTTCTTTTCTACTCAGAAATCCTCCCGCAAATTTTTAGCACATGTCAGTTCGCAAGAACTGAGCACGATAAAAGCTATAACATTAAGACAATATGTTGTTATCTAACTGTTTCAAGGAAGAAAAGCACCGTTGATTATGAAAAATAATCCAAGAGTCTAAACAAGAGCAATTAAAGAGTTGTCCAAAAGCATAAAATGTCAAAATAAAAAGGAAGGCACTAACTCTATTTAATTATCATTTTCTCATAGGAGAAGTTAATAAACATCATAGTGAATTCCACCCATATCACAATAATGACCATCATTTTAACAAGATAACATTTCGAAACAAAAACAATTACAAGAAGAAAATTAGTTTCAAACGTGATCTGTCCCTATTTGTTTAAGTTAGTTCACCAAGCCAAGGATTCACTATGCCACTGGAAGATCCCGAACAATCAATCGACATGAGAATATCTAAACCAACATGACTTAATAATATTAAGATGATGTGCCTATAACAGTTAATTTTATGTTAGTATAGAATAAATAAATTGGAAAGAAAAGGGATGAAATGCACAAATGACCCCATATGGGCCACATCCTATCCTAAAAATCCTTCCATTAAACTTTCTTCTAATCAAGAGAATGTCTTAAGAAAAAGGAAAAACTTGACAAGACCAAACATAACCATAATAAAATCTTACAGGAGGTTTACTCAATCATTCACAAGAGCACAACAAAATACATAGCTTCTAAAGGATCTACCGTCAACATAGGTTGACATCAACCTTTCTAGTCAACACATAACCATTCTACTAAAATGACAAAGCAAGGACGTCATATCACAATGAGCATCACAATTGATCAACCAATGAGTTTCCAAATACACCAACCTCTAGGTCACAAGAGAATGAAATTTAAATATTTTTAAGGAGCAAAACATAGAGTAATTTCTTACGCATAAAACCAACATCCCAATTTTAAGATTTGAAAACTTCCTCAATAATGATCAAGTAGATCTCGTATCCTCCAACATGTGTGAAACAAAATCAAGGTAAGAAAAAGAGTATTTCCTCTGACATTTTAAGCTATCCAAAAAAATATGTGAGTAACATCTAAAGGAGCCATTCCATAGGATCAACTACATTCCTCAAAACATACAACAGTCACCAAGGGAGAGAAGGTGATTCCAAAGACAACAATCTCCAAATGGTGAACATGAATTGATATCAAATTATGAAGATCAAACATGACACTTGAAGAATAAAATATTTCTTCGAATGATTTAAAAATAACAAAAGCAACTAACCTAGTTGAGAGTAATATCAACTTGGCGCAATTCAAAAATCAGTCAAGCTAAGCACACACTAAGCCAACCGAGAAGTGTTACTATAACCTAAAACAACTAAAATATAAGGATAGAGACAGGAATAGCATCATTCACCTATACACAATGCACTCGCAGTACTCAATCACTAATTCACAAATACCCAACATAAACCAGAACTACAGATCTCGAACCGAAACAAGAATAAAAACAAAATAGGAACTATAAAGTTGAGTCCAACAACAATGTTTGATAAAACATTCAAATCGTGAGACCATCACAAAGAACTAGGGAATTTTCATTACAGGACCCCCACCTCTTTTGTTTTATTAGTCTTAAGAACAAAGTTCACCCAACTAATATTTATTAAAACCCAGAAAACAATATAAAAGGCTTCAACCAGTGCAATCATTTCTAACGCCAAAAAAAAAATACGAAAGAGCAAGGGAAGTGGAAACCAAACAACATACCATCACATGAGACATTTATATGAAGAGTAGAGTTATTTAATGAATCATTTAAATAACAACATAAGAATCAATGGTATAGAGAATATCGTGCCTGAATAAGCTCCCGCCATCGAGCACAAGATGAATAGGGTCTGCATCAGCATCTTAGGCCCACACTCCACTATCCTTCATCCTGCTAGGTCGTCCGCACTCTTCTCACAGCCAAAATTTGGCACAGGCAGGTTACGGCCAGGGTATGGAGTCCCCAAAACATAGATCCGCAATACCCTGAAGGAAAGGTGGTCTCTAGGACAGACGATAGAAATATGTGCACAAATGGCCACGAGCTAAGACCCTCTCCCACCATAAATGACCAAAAAAAAAAAATGCCCAACCTACTTAGCCCATCCTTGATTTCAGCGCCTGTATTGCATGTAAAATGTGAAAGAGTAAAACAAAAAATGAAGATAAACTGTCTGATAAGGTGCCTCCAAGAGATGTGGTTTCTAGGGATGCCACATACGCGGAATGAGCATAAAAGGATCTACAGAAAAGGACCCACATGTGTCCCAAATGGTTAGTTGTCTTTACCATCATTCACACAACCAGTGTTAGGAGCTTGACAAGGGTAATGACATCCTCCCAGCAAGGCAACTAGAAAATAGGACGAAATAACAATGTCCTAGCCAAACAAGGACTATACAACAGAACTCTTCACGTGAACAGGCATCATGGTTTGAGCAAGTTACAGTTTGAGCCAAGGCAAAAGTGCCTTCCACCATCACGAAATCCTAAGCATCAGGAGACAGAACTGGTCCATGCTCTAGCTGCACGTGTCTAGGGAGGAACTCAAGGAGATTGAGATCCAAAAGAAGTGGCCAGAACCTGATGGAAGAGTATATTCCAATATTTTCTACGTTGTCCCCCACCAGACTTCCTCCACCATCACTTTTCCACGCAGAAAACTGAAATTGGCATGCGCAGGATACATAAGGTCCAGGGAATAAAAAAAAAAGACAAAGAACTATAAAAAAATAAAAAAATGTGCCCCACTATTATTCTTTTCTCTGAAATCATGAGCAGGGAGGAAGGGAGCAGGAGGCTGAAAACCATTCGGAAGCATATACAAACTTGACCACTTCCTTCAGCGTTGAAGTGGAATGATTCTACCTTCTGTTTCATTTGGATTTGCTCTTCTTGTTGAGTTGGAGTGCTTTGGTTTTATGTTGCACACTGGATCCTATGGCATGAAGTGTAAATAGTTTGAGATCATTGGATAGGCTAAACAAAGCCACGGTAGTGACTCCACCCTGCAACTCTCTACTCTCCAACGCGAGCTCATACTTAGCTCAGTCCACGTTGACCCATGACATCATCCAATGCCTGGCCATTTTTTTTTAAAAATACAGCGACTGGGAGTCACCCCTCCCTCCATGATTTTCAAACTTGACTCATAGTCGGGCTCCATTGAGTCGACCCATGCTTCTTGCCAGTATCCCTGGAGCCGGTGATCAACAAGATATTTTTTTTTGCAGGCCACGACAGGGAGCCATGGCCGCAATTAATGAGCCAACCATCCAACTCAATGCTGTCCGCCACCAACCAGGGAGAAAAGGTGCTTCAACCACTACCAATCAAGACCCCTACCAAAAAGAATAAAATACAGTCTCCCACTGTCTCACGCCAAACATGAAATTAAAAGTTCATTAAAGAATTGACAAGCAATACCTCCCATCCGCCAACTAACCACATCACAAGGATAATACATTTCATTTTATTTTATTTTTGGAGCCCACGCTTTGGGGACAGGCCGCTTGCCAGGAGAAACAAGGCTGGTATATAAAACATTAATTTTAGAAATTATCAAGGGTCCATCAACATTAAAAAAATAGTCCCCACCTTCAAAGGCACCACCACCCAACCTCTCTCCCCTTCCACATAAAACAAGGATGGAAAAGACTACTAACATGCCCAAATGCCTTGAAAAGGTTTTAATATTCTATTAGAACTTTTAACAACAAAATTCATTACGCATTTCACCGATCAAAAGCATGATAAGCTCACTAGACGAAATTTAGAAATGACCCGGAAAAAAAAAGTGCACTTACGATAACGAGATGGTGAGACAAAGTGAAAGAAGGGAAGAAACTATTCCAAAATAACTCCACAATAAGGTCAAAGTCACCTAACGATAAAAAAGGAGCTCAAATAAACGTTCAACGAAAAGCAATGGGGGCAAGGTGGCAGAAACGGAAGTCGATGCCCAACGGGGCATTACATTCTCCTCCCCTTAAGAAAGCATCGTCCTCGATGCAACATAACACAGAGAAAAAGAAATGGTAGGCAACAAGGAACTGATAAGGGTGAAGGTACGCTCTAAGTTTAAGATTTCAGATGCAAAAGCATGGCCGTGGGGTGGCCTTGGGAATATTTGGTAGAAATTTTAACTTTCAAGTTTCTGTGAAGATTGGCAGTTCTTTCTTGTTCATCATTTCATTAGTCTCTTTCCATTATCATTATTTCTAGTTTTAGTTTTTTTTTTTTTAAATTTCATTGTTGTAGAGTTTTAGTTTATCCATTCTTGTGGGTGTCCAACATGAACTGCTAATAAAACACCCTACAGGGTTCATACAAGACACTACCATTTTCACAAACATACAAGTATATACTTCAAGACAGTACCACATCATAAGAGATTAGTCAATATACAGAGGGTAACATGCACAGACTACATAACATAGTACCTGTCACACCATTATGACTAATAAATAATGCTCGAGAAAAAAAAAGTGTACTACAACAACCTAAAATTTCCACAATTCCATAGATGAAGATTTTACATAACTCAAAAAAATAGCTATATGTACATAGGGTCAACAAGGGCATCAATGCCATATCCACAACATCACAAAACATATCCAACTAACATGAGTAACACATACATCATAAAACCACAACCAAAACATCATAATAACTCAACATATATCCCGAAACACCAAAACACCAATCTTACACACAAGTCTCTTATGCCTCCCTCAAGGAGGCCGGTTGTCCCCATGGCCCAAGACACATAGGGTTTGAACACTCCTAACCCAAGTGACATAATAACGTGTGGTTTAACAACCCACTAGTTATCTGTAACTCCTTGGGGCATACCCCCATACAATGAAGTGGGTCCATAGGTCCAACCATTCCATGGTGCATCCCATGACCCTAATCCACACATCACGAAAAGAACCAAAGCATATCAATCGATCCAAATTCCAAGTGGCAAGGAACAAGCCTTAGGCAAGGTGGTAAATTCTTAAAATTTAAAAGAAGATCCAAAATCAAGCAAAATAAATGGCCAAATAGCCATAGTTAGTATCAAAATCCACATGTTAGTACCAAAACCAAGGAAATGCCCAAAATATAAAACATGACAATCAAGAAAATTGCTGGTCCTTGCAGAAATAACATAAAAAGTTCAATTTACGAATAAAATACATATATAATAATAGCACATTACAATGACTATGTGGCCTTATCTAGCCACCAAGGGGGTACTCAATGAGTTTCTGGCACTTGGAACATCAAGCCTCAGCTTGCAAAATAAAACATCAATAGTACAATTTCATCACCTCTATCTGAATCATCCCGCCACCACTTCTACAAGGCTAAACATAGTCATAGATACACTAAGGTTGTACCCATAAAACAACCACATAAAGAGAGAGAGAGAGGAGCACGGTCCACCATCTACTAAGCCTAAGGTTGGCTCTATTGATTGGTCAACTGTACACCTTTCCTCACTCTAAACACACACTTTACCGATTCCCTTTAGGGTCGGTTAGCGTAAGGTTCACAACATAACATACAACAACATCACTAACATAATGGTGGCACACACATAACTACCATAACGTCTTACATATGGTACATATACAGGGTAGATCACAATTATACATTTATTAGGTGCATTACATCAGCTTACCACATTACGCACCGTAAGTGCAATCACTATACAATAGGGTTCATATGCTCACCATATGCCCCTACATCATGACATAAATCGTTACATATTACACAAATCGTACATATGATGAACATAGTAACATCACAATCATAACATTAATTGCTACATAACATGGTGGTACAGACATTTCTTTGAACATGGTAAAAACATCCTGATACATCTCATTTCACTTTACATCAAGCTAGTCATACAACACATGGACACACCCTCATATCACAATATTCCACGATGCTCCAACACTCTGTCATCCACATTAGAATTCTTTTCACACATCACAAGCAGTAATTCACACGTGAACTCTTCATAGAATCCACAAGAAGGAGAGGGAATGTTCCCATCCCCAGCACATCAACATGATAACAAATATGCACTACGTGACATACACATCATGTGCATTCACACTATCACAATTACGACATAGATCACATCACTCTTATCACACATTACTCTTCCAATATTTATCACCATCATGAAACACCCTCACCATCATGCAACCCATAATGTAGCACTATCACCATCATGCAAAGCACCATCATAACTCCAATTTGGCCCAGAGGTTCGAGAGCATGAACCCATGCTTTGATACCAAGTGTAGCTCCCACCAACTCAAACACATAAAACAACACAATAAAATACAGGATAATTTTTTTTTACTTGCTTGAAGATAATACGACACTACACAAGTTCTCCAGGGAATACAACCAACTAAAGACATGCTTTCCACAACACGGACCCACACTGGTTACAGATAAACATGAGGCACACACGTAGGACACAATGGTTCATCCAAAATATGTAATTTTACAAACAAGGTCTTCCCACAAAAATTTTCTTTAGAATCATGTTTTAGCTATAAGTACTCTTAAATTCTTTGCTTTTCCCAAAGAAATCATGTTAGGAGAATCTGAAATTCATGTTTCCTTTGAAGAATTTTCCCCTACCTTGCTAATGTTAATATACAGTGTAAACCAATTATTGGGTGGTAAGAGGTTGCTTCATTTACTTGATTAGCTTATTCATTGGTCGGGAGGCGTTAGTTTCTCAAGGCTCTTAACTTCATCAATCTGTTTTCATTATTGTGCTTTTAAACATATATGTTTTACCTTTTTAAGCAGTCATAATTTTATTTTTATTTTTACAGTACATAACTGTCTAAATCTTGGATTCATCATTAAGATCTTATTATTTGTTAATAAGGATTTCATTGGGGTCAAGAGTCTAACCAGAAATATTAAAGGTTTGACTCGGGCTTCACTTGAAGAGATAGACATAAGTATATTGTTTACATTTTCAACGGGTAAGATAGATCAAAGAGTTTCTTAATCAAGTTCCTTCTATTTATTATAATTTTATTATCTTCCAAGATTTAATCATTGATTTCACCTTAAGACCATTCTAAGGATTCACCACAATAAGAGATTGTTGATTAGTTTACGTGGGGTCACAAGGTATATTTGTTTCTCTTGTTTTTTTTTTTTGCTAGATTCAAAACATAGTCCTCTACCAAATGACACATGACCAAAGGTAACTAAAGTGATGTAAGATGATTCAAGTTTAGATAATTAGAATTAGGTTTGACAATTCAAGGATAAATCATATTCTGAAAAGTGAAAATTCAATGAAGGATACGCATGTCAAAACAAGTTCATTTAATCTTATTGACAATAATATTTCTCAAATTGACTTTCAAATGATAACAACAACCTACATGAGAACAATACAAAATTATAACGCAATGCCTTCTAAATAGTCTCCACAATTTCCATACCAATGTTTTAAAACAAAAGAAAAAACATTCGTACAATAGCAGTTCCTAAGAAGGCTGGAATCCACTTTCTACACGTGTTTCTTTTTCTCTCTCTTTTTTTTTCTTTTCTACTCAGGAAATCCTCCTGCACATTTGTTAGCACATGTCAGTTCGCAAGAACTGAGCATGATAAAAGCTATAACATTAAGACAATATGTTGTTATCTAACTGTTTCAAGGAAGAAAAGCACCGTTGATTATGAAAAATAATCCAAGAGTCTAAACAAGAGCAATTAAAGAGTTGTCCAAAAGCATAAAATGTCAGAATAAAAAGGAAGGCACTAACTCTATTTAATTATCATTTTCTCATAGGAGAAGTTAACAAACATCATAGTGAATTCCACCCATATCACAATAATGACCATCATTTTAACAAGATAACATTTCGAAACAAAAACAATTACAAGAAGAACATTAGTTTCAAACGTGATCTGTCCCTATTTGTTTAAGTTAGTTCACCAAGCTAAGGATTCACTATGCCCTTTGGAAGATCCCAAACAATCAATCGACATGAGAATATCTAAACCAACATGAATTAATAATATTAAGATGATGTGCCTATAATAGTTAATTTTATGTCAGTACAGAATAAATAAATTGGAAAGAAAAGGGATGAAACACACAAATGACCCCGTATGGGCCACATCCTATCCTAACAATCCTTCTATTAAACTTTCTTCTAATCAAGAGAATGTCTTAAGAAAAAGGAAAAACTTGACAAGACCAAACATAACCATTATAAATCTTACAGGAGGTTTACTCAATCATTCACAAGAGCACAACACAGAATACATAGCTTCTAAAGGATCTGCCGTCAACACAAGTTGACATCAACCTTTCTAGTCAACACATAACCATTCTACTAAAATGACAAAGCAAGGACGTCGTATCACAATGAGCATCACAATAACCAGTCAACCAATGAGTTTCCAAATACACCAACCTCTAGGTCACAGGAGAATGAAATTTAAACATTTTTAAGGAGCAAAACATAGAGTAATTTCTTACGCATAAAACCAACATCCCAATTTTAAGATTTGAAAACTTCCTCAATAATGATCAAGTAGATCTCGTATCCTCCAACATGTGTGAAAGAAAATCAAGGTAAGAAAAAGAGTATTTCCTCTGACATTTTAAGCTATCCAAAAAAATATGTGAGTAATTTCTAAAGGAGCCATTCCATAGGATCAACTACATTCCTCAAAACATACAACAGTCACCAAGGGAGAGAAGGTGATTCCAAAGACAAAAATCTCCAAATGGTGAACATGAATTGATATCAAATTATGAAGATCAAACATGACACTTAAAGAATAAAATATTTCTTCGAATGATTTAAAAATAACAAAAGCAACTAACCTAGTTGAGAGTAATATCAACTTGGCTCAATTTAAAAATCAGTCAAGCTAAGCACACACTAAGCCAACCGAGAAGGGTTACTAGAACCTAAAACAACTAAAAGAAAAGGATAGAGACAGGAATAGCATCATTCACCTATACACAATGCACTTGCAGTACTCAATCACTAATTCGCAAATACCCAACATAAACCAGAATGACAGATCTCGAACTGAAACAAGAATAAAAACAAAACATGAACTATAAAGTTGAGTCCAACAACAATGTTTGATAAAACATTCAAATCGTGAGACCATCACAAAGAACTAGGAATTTTCATTATAGGACCCCCACCTCTTTTGTTTTATTAGTCTTAAGAACAAAGTTCACCCAACTAATATTTATTAAAACCCAGAAAACAATATAAAAGGCTTCAACCAGCGCAATCATTTCTAATGCCGAGAAAAAAAAATACGAAAGAGCAAGGGAAGTGGAAACCAAACAACATACCATCACACGAGACATTTATATGAAGAGCAGAGTTATTTAATGAATCAGTTAAGTAACAACATAAGAATCAATATGGTATAGAATATCATGCCTGAATAAGCTCCCGCCGTCGAGCACAAGATGAATAGGGTCTGCATCAGCATCTCAGCCCACACTCCACTATCCTCCAGCCTGCTAGGTCATCCGCACTCTTCTCATAGCCAAAATTTGGCACAGGCAGGTTACGGCCAGGGTATGGAGTCCCCAAAACATAGATCCGCAATACCCTGAAGGAAAGGTGGTCTCTAGGACAGCACTGATAGAAATATGTGCACAAATGGCCTGAGCTAAGACCCCTCTCCCACCATAAATGACCAAAAAAAACAATGCCCAACCTGCTCAGCCCATCCTTCAGTTGCAGCGCCCTATATTGCATGTAAAATGTGGAAGAGTAAAACCAAAAGGAAGATAAACTATCTGATAAGGTGCCTCCAAGAGATGTGGTTTCTAGGGATGCCACATACGTGGAATGAGCATAGAAGGATCTATAGAAAAGGACCCACATGTGTCCCAAATGGTTAGTTGTCTTTACCATCATTCACACAACCAGTGCTAGGAGCTTGACAAGGGTAATGACATCCTCCCAGCAAGGCAACTAGAAAATAGGATGAAATAACAATGTCCCAGCCAAACAAGGACTATACAATAGAACTCTTCACGTGAACAGGCATCATGGTTTGAGCAGGTTACAGTCTGAGCCAAGGCAAAAGTGCCTTCCACCATCACGAAATCCTAAGCATCAGGAGACAGAACTGGTCCATGCTCTAGCTACACGTGTCTAGGGAGGAACTCAAGGAGATTGAGATCCAAAAGAAGTGGCAGACCTGATCGAAGAGTATATTCCAATATTTTCTCATTTGTCCCCACCGGACTTCCTCCACCATCACTTTTCCATGTAGGAAAATTGAACTTGGCATGCGCAGGATACACAAGTTCAGGGAATGAAAAAAAAAAGACAAAGAACTGTAAAAAAATAAAAACATGCGCCCCACTATTATTCTTTTCTCTGAAATCACGAGTAGGGAGGAAGGGAGCAGGAGGCTGCAAACCATTCGGAAGCATATACAAACTTGACCACTTCCTTCAGCGTCGAAGTGGAATAATTCTACCTTCTGTTTCATTTGGCCTTGCTCTTCTTGTTGAGTTGGAGCGCTTTGGTTTTCTGCTGCACACTGGATCCTATGGCACGAAGTGTAATAGTTTGAGATCATTGGACAGGCTAAACAAAGCCATGGCAGTGACTCCACCCTACAACTCTCTACTCTCCAACGCGAGCTCACACTTAGCTCAGTCCACGTTGACCCATCGCATCATCCAATGCCTGGCCTTTTTTTTTTTAAAAAATACAGCGACTGGGAGTCACCCCTCCCTCCATGATTTTCAAACTTGACTCATAGTCGGGCTCCATTGAGTCAACCCATGCTTTTGCAAGTATCCCTGGAGCCGGTGATCAACAAGATATTTTTTTTGCAGGCCACGACAGGGAGCCATGGCCGCAATTAATGAGCCAACCATCCAACTCAATGTTGTCCGCCACCAACCAGGGAGAAAAGGCGCTTCAACCACTACCAATCAAGACCCCTACCAAAAAGAATAAAATACAGTCTCCCACTGTCTCACGCCAAACATAAAATTAAAAGTTCATTAAAGAATTGACAAGCAATACCTCCCATCCACCAACTAACCACATCACAAGGATAATACATTTCATTTTATTTTATTTTTGGAGCCCATGCTTTGGGGACAGGCTACTTTCCAGGAGAAACAAGGCTGGTATATAAAACATTAATTTTAGAAATTATCAAGGGTCCATCAACATTAAAAAAATAGTCCCCACCTTCAAAGGTGCCACCACCCAACCTCTCTCCCCTTCCGCGTATACCAAGGCTAGAAAAGACTACTAACATGCCCAAATGCCTTGAAAAGGTTTTAATATTCTATTAGAACTTTTAACAACAAAAGTCATTACGCATTTCACCGATCAAAAGCATGATAAGCTCACTAGATGAAAGTTAGAAATGACCCTCGGAAACAAAAGCACACTTACGATAGAATGAGATGGCGAGACAAAGTGAAAGAAGGGAAGAAACTATTCCAAAATAACTCCGCAATAAGGTCAAAGTCACCTGACGATAAAAAGGGAGCTCAAATAAACGTTCAACGAAAAGCAATGGGGGCAAGGTGGCAGAAACGGAAGTCGATGCCCAACGGGGCATTACACACGCAGCATTCAAAGATACACCGCAAAATAATAGGGTGATCCTCTCTTGTTTTGGACTTTCACAGGATGTCATCTACGTAGTCTTCCATGATGTCATGAAAAATCACCTGTCATGGCCTACTTGATATGTTTCTCTTGCATTCTTAAGGCCAAATAGCATCACTTGATAGTAGAAGGTGCCACAAGGAGTTGTAAAAGCTATTTTGTGTTGGTCTTCTTCAATGATCTTAATTTGGTTATAACCTGAAAATCCATCCATGAGTGATATAATTTCTTACCCTGCTATTGAGTCAACAATCATATCAATATTGGGAAACAAAAATTCATCTTTAGGGAAATCCTTATTGATGTCCCTAAAATCCATGTAGATTCAGATACCGATAGGTTTCTTCTGGACAGGAACAATGTTCGATATCCATTCAGAATAATCAATTGGTCTGATGAATCCTGCTGCAAGCAATCTTTCCAACTCTTCTTTAACCAACAGGGCCACTCTTGGGTGCATCTTTTGGAGCTTCTACTTGATAGGCTTGGTGTCTGCATGCACAACTAGGTTGTGCATGACCAAATTTGGATCCAAGCTAGGCATGTCCTTGTAAGACCATGCAAACACATCAATAAACTCTCATAACAACATAGTGAACGTCTTTTGTTCTCTAGCTGAGAGTGATGCCCCCAATTTTACAATCTTGGGATCCTCTTCTGTACCAATATTGACATCAATGGTTTCTTCAACTAACAATTTTGATAAATCCTCCATACGTGTAGGATCAGGAGGAAGGTTGAGATCTTCATCCAAGGATGTCTCCACGATATTTTCATCCTTGGTGTGGTCACTTTGTTTGTCCTTTGATTTTCTTATTTGTTTGTCAGCTAGTGCCTCAAAGAGGTTTTCACTATGTGACTTGGACTTCATTTTTGTCGAGGATTTTCTTTATAAATTTTTCCCTCGCTTTTATTTAAATTTTTCTAACCATGAAGTTCAGCCTCCTCGCCGAAGTAGGCACAGGTATCTAAGTCAATAAAGAAACCCTTCTTGTGATCTCCAATGGGAATTGTATCCCTTATGCCCATGAACTCTTTAATAACTTCATCATTCTTGAATAAATCTAGTGGCACATGACATTGTTGGTCCCATTTAACAAGGGAAGGGTATACAAGGTCAAGGGTTGTTTCGGTGGGGTTATGGTCAAGAAAACATTATTCATGAAAAGGTTCGTGGAGGCTAGATCCTCATATTGGCTATAATGGGAATCTATATCTTTGTCATCTAGATAGTTGGAACTATCCTCACATTCGAGAATAAGTCACATCTTGATTTTTGGGGTGTGATCCATAAGGGCGAATCCCAATGCCGTATCTTTGTGTTTTGAAATGTGGAAGAAGGACTAGTTCTCTTTGTCCTTGTTCATTCCTCCCACATCCTAGGCCTTTATAGCCCCTAGAGTACATCATTTTACTAGACTTTTCATATTTTGAGGTTCAATAAAAGATGGTTGAGTGTCCTCGGGGACCCAAGTAGTAGGTGGATCAAGTAATTTCTCCTCGGCTAATAAGCCTCAGGTAGGAATGACTCAATAGTGTGTTCCTCTCTAGGTCTCCTAAAGTGGTAGTTGGGTTTACCTCTAGTCTTGGGAAATGGTGAGAGGTTAGAAACAAAGAGCACTTGTTGTACATTATACTCCCCACACCATATTCTAGGATTTTCATCTCCCATGAGTCAAATGGAGATGTTGAAGTAGACACCCCATGAGCATAAGAACTAAGAGAATTTGAATCCACCGGGATTTCATGGCCTCAGGATCAGTAGAGGGATAGCTATATCGTAGAGGGACATGCATATGTACCCTTTCATGCAAAGCTATTGAGAGCTCTACTATGATCAAAGGCTCGAATCTCACTGGTATCATAACCGTATGTCCCTCATTCTTCAAGATGATGCACCGATGAAATGTTGATGGTACGGCCTTCATGGCATGAATCCATGGTCTAACAGAGAAGCATGTTATATGGAAGTTCCAAGTCTATGATGTGAAACTTTATCCGATGACAAGTGGGACCTACTTCCATAGGCAATGTGATGGTACCTACTAATTCCCTTTCGCATTGTCCTATGTGGTGATAGTGATGATATGGGTCTCAAGATCTTCTCTCTCTCGTGTCCCAATTGTTTGACCAACTTAAGTGTGCGAGATGTTTAACCTAGAACAGCTTATCCACATGCACCTACTTGATTTTCCTATGGGTGACAACTACCTCAATGTATAAGGGAAGATTATGTGTAGGATTCTCTATAGGGATCTCCCTATGGTTAAAAGTGAGATGCTCACTTGGTGTAATGTTTGCCACCACGGCTTGAAGGTGTGTAGGATCGAATTCTAAAGGCACCCTGACCCCTGAAGATTTTGATACAGAATTTCTTTATGAACATTGGATATCTTGAGATTATCTAAGATCGAAATCTTAGCAGACATCTTCTCAAGTTGTTCTAAAAGGTTATATTTACCGGTTTGCGGGGTCAATGTGGAGGGTTCGGGATCATGAGGTAGGAACGCCTTATTACTATAGCACAGTCCTTTCCCTTGATCCAGATAGTATTGACACAATTAGTAGGAGAGTGAATACATCCGATAAGTGAATCGTAATGGTTTTCATCTCTTTTGTTATACAAGTAATTTGTGGCCTTATAAGTTTGGGATGAATCTTCTGATCTAGCTTTGTCTTTTCCTGACTTATCATGCTTGGGGAATGGTTCTTTATAAATCCCCATTTTCTCATTAGGTGTTTGTGTTTTTCTAGGGTTATCCACCTTTATCTCTCCATTTTCAATGAGTTTTTAAATATAGTGGCAAATCCGCAAACATTTTTCTATCTTATGACCTTTAACACAATGCATTTTGCAATATTCATGCTCCTTATACCATGAAGGTTTAGGAGAGTTGTCTTCAAATGGTTGTGTTGTAGGATAGGTCATCATGTGGGCCGCATCCAACTATTTTAGTATGACTAACAACAGTTCATTGAGAGAGGTGAATGTTCGTCGCTTTGGTGGTGGTTGAATTGGGCCCTTGGTCAGTTTAAAAGGTTGACTAGTTTGGACCGTTTGAACACGTTTGGAATCAGTGATTCCATCTCCCACCACATTTTTGGTTTTGTTAAAGATTTTCAGCTTTTCTATGGGTTTGACACTTTGGTTGTCTTTAGAATGGGTTTTTAGGGTGCCTTTGGCAATGAAAGCCTTTTCTATCTGAATCCCTTTCTTGATAACCTCCTCAAAAGTGTGGACACAATGCATTTAGAGGTGGAAAGCTATATCCAGGTTGAGATTGGGAATGAACATATTGACCAGCTACTTTTCAGGGAAAGCACAAGGGAAGTGAATAGTTATCCCTCTCCATTATTGGAGGAATCTTGTGAAGGTCTCATTTGGGTGTTACTTAGCTCCACACAAGTCTGTCATGGTGACCGCACTCTCTATGTTATATGAGAAGTGACACACAAATATTTGTGCCAATTCTGGCTAGGTGAAAATTGATCCTCATGGTAAGCGTGTAAACCACTCCAATGCTTGACCTCTGAGACTCTTGGGAAAAATTCTGATGAGGTAATTGTCACTATAAGACACCTCTTGACATGCCATGTAAAAATATTTAACATGATCCCTTGGGTCTCCCTTTCCTTTGTATTTTTGAATTTTGGCATATCAAATTTCTTCGGAAAGGGTTGAAGGTCCATTGTCTTGTCAAAAGGATAGGGGCATAACTCTTCGTATTGATATTTCCTAATGCTCCCTATATTTCTCTCCTATAAGCTTGCAAGCATTGCTTTCATAGATTAAACTTCTAGTCCAAGCAATTGTTCCTTAGTGGGAGAAGCAAGGATGTGAACATGATGATACCTTGTGTCTTCTTTTCCTTGGTTTTCCTGATGGATTTCATTGATCTTAACCTTCGGCCTCAACTTTTGAACATTCTTGTTTACGTCTTTCTATATATGGGAAGTAAGAAAAGCTAGTTGTTGGCTTAGGTTACTAATTTGTTGTTAGATTGTGGCTTGGTTTGTTGTTTCTTCATCTAAAGGTTCTTCCTCCTCATATTGCGGAGGTTCTTCACCTATTTCATGATCTATCTTATTTCTTCGTGGCACTTTGATAAAGGGTATTCTATGCCCTACCACTTTATCATTTTCTGTGTAAGAGGTAGAAGCTTGTCCGTGTATTAAAATATCTTCCATATTGATAAGGGGACGTTCTTCCTTAGTAGTGTTATTCATAGGTAGCATTGGTTCATTCTCGGTGGGAAATTTGGCCCCTAATTCCACGACCCATGCCAACACTCTATCTTTGTTTCTAAGAAGAAACTCATCTAGTAGAGTGGGGTCAAAATCAAAGTCTGCATGTGGTGATTCTAACTCATTTCCACTATGATCAACCATCTCTTTTGTTTCCTTTTCTGCAGAAAATAGTGGTCCTAGGTCATGTCCAATGAAGGGGTTTGACCCTTTTTTGTTAGAGGTTTCCCAAGCTTACGCTGTTGTTCCTCATATGTCTTTTTCCTTAACCCTATACGTGTTTTAGGAGCCATGTTTTTGTGTTAGCTTCACTAGGGTAAGTTGTAAATGTGTTCAAAGGTTAGTGATAAATCATAAGTGAAATGCAAGATGTGTTTGTCAAGAGTATGTATAAGTAAACAATGTGGTAGAGTGATAAATCACCTATGATACAAGCATTTGGTATTGAAACTTGTTAAAATGAAGTATCTCCTAGACTATGTTTCAAAGAGTAGTTTGCGTCGCAAGATGAGTAAAAAGATGTCTTTACTTATGCCAAGTTCAAGGGAATGAACAAAATGTAAGTAAATACAAGAATTCAATGCAACCTCCCAACCAAGATATGTGATAAGCAAGCTCAAACTCGATTAAGACCTATATCTCAAAAAGTGCCAATTACAATTTGTGAATGACACAACAATATCACCAAGATATGTTAACCCACTTTGCGAGAAAGTGAAGTATTGATATCAAAGTGTTATTGATATAACATGCATAAATGCTAACACGTAGCACTCTTTGAAATCGAGGTAATAATAGAACTAAATGAAAAATCTCAAAGTATAGCTAGGAATAGTTAAAAATGTGTGCGGTGTAACCTTACAATATAGGTATTTATGTCAAGTTTACAAAAAACAAGACGTAAATATAGAAATTGTAGTGATACGATATAAACAAGCTAACTCTTCTAAGGAAGTACATGGTGATGAACCACACCTAACTTCTACAATGACGATCTTGACATGGGTGTCAAGATCACAATGACTTCCAATGACGTGAAAACACCTCTGCACACTTTAGATGTTTAACTAACCCAACCGCAAACATGGATGGGCGTAAATGAACATAAAAGTGAGAAAAACAATCAATTGGTAACACAAAGGTAGTCATCCTTATTTTGATCAACAAAGTGTCAAAATAATGTGAAGGAAACAAATAAAAAAAAGGATAAAAAAATGCTAGCCTCACTTTGGCAAAGTTTCGCCTCTCCCTAAGGCAAGTAAAACTAGGTGAAAGTAATGCATCACATGTTTCTCAATGAAAATATGGTTCACAATTCAACACTTTTTTAGAATGGTCAAAGTGGGCTCCTGGCCAAAGTATATCTTCCTAGGTGGTTCTCTCATCCTAGGTGCTACAAAGATTATCCACGAGCGGGATGATTTACCCAAAAAGTCACAATGACTAGTTTGGGAGTATCTCGACTTTTCCCCCTTCAAGCACAGTGGGAAATGAATGCATCCAAGTGTGCACTTAAAAGGGTCGTGTAGGGATAACTTGTAAATCTATTCTCACAAAGGATTTACTAGTCAGATAGGTAGTGTGGAGCACTTCCCGTTTCATCCACAAGGTTCCCTCTTGCATGGACTACTTTGGGGTTCCTAGAACCACCCCCATTGTTGTAGCTTAAGGCATTATGCCAAAGGGGTTATGTTCCAGTTGAGTGGAGAGGGATGTACCCTTTTCCAAAACCTGTAATACGTTGTTTTGAATATGTTGTTTGTTTTATCTTTTTTAATTAGGTGTGGTTTACGCAAACACCATTTGGCAACCTATATAACAACCTTTGCATTAATAGTTTTTCGACTTTTGTTTTGATTCCTCCATTCTTTGACAAGTGTTTTGGTCCTGTATAATGATGATTAGTAGTTTTCCATCAAAAGAGAAGGCACCATTTTTGATTCTCCAGATCGTCCAAGGACACAAGAGAAGAGCATACGTGATGTCCTCACAAATCCCAAAAGATAACCAAATGGAACAACACTTTAATTCAACAAATGCCAAATTAACCAATTCTAACTCAAATACTCTTAGCAATCTCAAAGCATCAAAAGGATTTAAGAGTTGTTTCTGATTCCCAAGATCGCCCCAAGGGACGTGAGGGAAGAGCATACGTGATCCATATTCCTATTAGTAAATAATGCAAAATACTATCTAATCAAATACCAACATGTAAAAACAACTGTAAAGACAAATATGTGATTAGATAAACCTACAAGAATGTTAGCACATCAACACGTTAATGTCAAAAAATGTAAAAGGACGCATGCGCCCTTTTTCAGCACCTACGCGTGGGTTAGGGTGTATGCGCCACCAAAGGTTATTTTCAACACAAAGTGTACCTATGCCACTCGAGAGATGTGTGTGCCCCGAAAATAGTTCTTGTGCCCCTAAAACATCACCTGCACCACTCTGTGGAATTTTTAGATCTATTAAATGCCTGTGCCACTCGAGAGGTGTGTGTGCCATGAAAACAACATATGTGCTACTTTGAGAAAAATAGAGAATAACCAATAGAATAACTGCATTACCAGAAAAAATACCTGCACCACTAAAACTGCATGTGCGGCCTGGTTAGGGTGGGTGCGCTGATCTAATAGGTTTTAGAATGCAGTGAAGGTATAGTATGAAATGACGTGTGCACCTGAGGTTAGTGCACCTGCACGTGGGTTAGGGTATGTGCGCAGGGTTAGTGTGCATGCACCAGGGGTTGGTAGATAGAATGACAGATTTTAACAACATGCCTACGCCACT
Organism: Taxus wallichiana var. yunnanensis; assembly: GCA_018340775.1. NCBI lineage: Eukaryota > Viridiplantae > Streptophyta > Pinopsida > Cupressales > Taxaceae > Taxus > Taxus wallichiana. Next base: position 32,385,725 of record CM031239.1, on the reverse strand, counting down.
AGAGAGACATGTGCACCCCAAAACCATGCCTACACTCTGAAAACCATGCATGCGCTCGAAAATCATGTTCGCACTAGATCGTAACAGTAGTAGAAAAACAAAGAAAACTTCACAATATCTCTAAATTTTGACAAGTTAGTTTAAAAATGGCAATTACCCATTAAAATTATGGCTATGAACATGAAGTTACACATATCAAATGAGAAAAATTTTCAAAAAAATGGACATTAATTACTACATGTGCATATCAAAAGTTAGCCAAAACAATGAAATTTAAACTAAAATGCCATGGGACTAAGGGTCCCACTGGGCATGCCAAATGTGTGCAAGTGTTGTTTTTAAACTAATGCTAATGTAAACAAAGACTAACACCTAAATAGTCTTAATTAGCAAGAATTAAACAACATTATAAACACCATCATGATAAGAATTAATCAAGGGTTAGATGCTAACATTTATCAATACAAAACTATGAAATTAACTATGTTAAGCACCTAAATATCCTCTATTCTCTAACAACATATAAATGAAGGAACCTAGGTAGGTTCCATGGCTATCAAAAATAGTTGTCCTTAATGTTCCAAGAACCTAGGAATGGGGGCTAGTCAAAGTAAGGCTAAAAGACCCTTTTGACACCTCCCATAAGACCTAAGCACTTTAAGAAAGAGGCTTAACTCTTCAAGATGATGAACTCTCAAGAGAAAAAAGTGCAAGCTCTTAGTCTCTTTGCTTTATTCTTTACATTTGCTCTCTTAAGTAGTTTATGTGTATGTATAAAGGTAGGAGGAGGGCTCTTTATATATCCCAAAGGATGGAGGATTCGACACATCCTCATGAATGTGGGATAAAGTAGATGTAGAGTTAGTTATGGATAAGGGGGGTTTAGATGGGTTTGAGTTAGTTTTAGAAGGGTTTAGTTTGTCCTCAAGTGGCTCATGTGGATAAAGGCAGTGTATTAATTAATCAAGGTGATTAATTAAATACATGTGCAAGCTTTTATAAGCTTTTAGATGGATATTAGTGTGATTTGGACCATTAGGAAGGGATTAAACCAATTAAATAGAGATTTATTGATTTAATGAGAAGGGAGGCTAATTAATTAATAATAATTAATTAGACTAGATAGAAGGTGTTAATTAACAAAGGGTCATTAATTAGGGTATGTGTTGGATAGGTGACTTAATTAATTAGCTTAATGTAATCAATTAACGATAATGGAAGAGAAGATGAGCACTATTGACAATATGTTGTCAATTTGTGGGAAAGGAGATAATTAGCACAATTTAAGTATTTAAATTGCTTAGGCGTAATTATAGGTGTCTACACATACACATCTTATAGATCCATTATTCATTATATTTCTTCCTATAGAAGAAAATGAAGCCATGCTTCATCGATTCGAGTGGTTAAGCTACCGATTAGATCGTTGCATTCCCAAAAAGTCATCTTGTTCTTTTGAAAGTTGTGTTTGTCATTTTACCCACTAAATGCCACAAAATCAGATTTTTATGGCATCTAATTGAATGGATCGATGAGGTATTTCCACTTATATAAATTTTGTCTAATTTGGTGTAGGGGATCAAAAGATATGGCCATTTAAAGATTTACCTGTCGGGAAGCAAAAAAATTTGACACATGGTAGCCTTTAATTTTTACAAGGATCAACCTCTATCATGTGTACCTTCTTCACCTTTTTCCAAGTGTCTACCTCCCATTGGGTCACAATATCAAGATTTACTTCTTTCTTCGTCACCTGTCCTCTCTTTTATCTTTTACATGCTACCTTTATGAAAATACGGGCCAATAGAACTTTTCCACGTTCCTTTGGGAGTTCAGGTTGTCCTTTATCTTTGTCAGTCTCTATGACACATGGACCGATTAAAATTTTCCATGATCCTTTACATTGTAGACCCTTTCAGACCCTTAGAACAATGAGCTAATAATAAATGACCATGTTTCTTCACAATTTTCCCCTCAACTGAAAAATGTAAAGTGTGAGCCAATGGGAGGGCTTCGTGCACTTGCATGGCAGTCCTTAAATAGCCCCAAACTATGAAAATTGTGAAGTTCAATCCAATAAGAAAGTTACACGTGTTTCACGTTGTCAGTATTTTATTTGATCTCCACTTAAAACTATGAGATGTAAGAAAATGAGGAAGCTCCACGTTTCTATGGTGTCAAAACTTGTCATCCGCTACTTCATTCCCAGATCTAATTGGACGAGCCTTCGTAGTTTTTAATTTTGTGAAATATGATCCTATGGTAAGGCTCCACCTAGCTCTTTTCTACTTCCTTTGCATCACGGATTTCCAATGTCCCGCAGGTTTAAGAAAAACCCACCTAAGTCTTCGACCGAGCTCCTTTGTCATTGATTGAGCTCCATTATTTCATGGCTTTAGAAATTTTGGCCCATTGAATTACCGCCAACTTTCTTTAACCTGTCTCACTTATCCAGACCTCTAAACTCTTGCCACATAGCCCCGCTGATGTTGTCATTGAGTTTGATGGGAATTTGAACGTTAATCGGTTTTTCTTAATATAGTCTACTAATGAAGCCAAACAACAAGGATTCTTTGAATGTCAAGGGCTAGGGCTTTTGGGAAGTGCAATTTAACGGTCGTTTGACCTTTATAGAACTATAAAAATGGCTAAGTCCATTTTTAAAGCTTGTTAAAGCCAAAATAACTCGGGGGTAATTTTGGATAACAATTTGGTAACCTCTCGGGGTAATCTTCCTACTAGATTAGATCAGTAGCCTTTATGCATTCCATTGGGCATGGAGTCAAGCCAAAAACTTAAAAACTAATCTGCAACATTGAAATTTCTTACCCTGGGGCCGTATTGAAGCATGAAATGAACTTAGGAAGGTCTAGAAGCTTGAATTTGATATGTGGAGCTCCAAATGAATCTTTAAAATTGCTCCATCTATCTGATTTTTCCATTAAACTGCTCAAGCTCAAGGTGAATCTAGAATTGACCATCTCATTATGAAAAGTATTTTGATTTTGATTTTGTGAGAGTGGAAAATTGTAAAATTTGAAGCTTCACTTTGTTTACTCTACTTTTGATCTACTGAGATAAAGAAAAGCATCTGAATTTTCCTCAAATTTGATTTTTCCAAGTTTTAGAGAAAAAATGAATTGAATATTTGACAAGTAATGAAGAATTACAGAGTTTTGAATCTCATGTTGATTTGGAAATGAAATTCATGCAACTACCATTTTCCCAAGTAGTGAAATTGGCTAATAAAGAGGAACCACGGGCTCTTGATTGTAAGCTGGTCTTTGCGGTTGAATGATTTAGCATTTAAGCTTGCTCCATATCTGATTTGGCCAAGAAAGTTTCCACGAACTAGAATGGGTTGTGCAACAACAACAAATCATAAAAAAACTATGTACAAACATGAAAAATCATACATGTTCCAAGTGGAAACATGTAGAGTGTGTACAATGCACTTATTCTACTGGAAATAAACCTACCTACCCTACCCTAACCAAAACAAGGAAAAGCTAAACAAATCCTACAACAGACAGGGAGAAATAAATTCCCTTCTTTACAAAGTGTGGCCATGTAATTAATTTGACAATGGACATGGCCTTTAACAAGAGTGAAAAACTAACTTGTAGCTTTTTTCCACCCTTCTCCTCAAAGTATCAACAAACAAGACAAATACCTCTTTTAGTTGCTCTAAATTTAGACTTGAGAGGCATTGTTGCTGACCTTTGGTGCATTGAAGATCATCCTCATGCTCTGAAGTGAGCATGACTAGTTTTGGCTCCTCCTTTGGATCCAATGAAGCCAAGTACCTTATGGGGCAAGGTCTGATCCTTGAAGTTTACCCAACTTGCTCTGAAGCTTAACTCCATGAATGGAGTTGTCTTGAACTTTCCTAAAAGAGAGGCTTCTTGCATGTTGATTTGTTCTTTGCATTGCTATCACAAGAATTCGGTCCTCTACCTTGATGACTGGTATGGAAATGGTTTCATCCTTGTTCTTTTCCTTCTCCTCACCTAATGAAAAAATTGGAAGATTTGAATCCTCCAATATTTTCCCAAGAGGATTGTTTGAAGGAGTAGACTCTTCTTGCATGTTTTCCTCTATGGCAGCAAGCTTTTGATGTTAGAGGATGAGTGATGGAGTAGAAAAAGTGGTGATTTCCATGGGCTCCTCTCCATAAAATAATTCATCCAAGTCAGATAAGCAATCAAGCTCATCATTTTCCTGCTCTACCAAGTGCTCTCCTTCCTCCATGATGACATTTGAATTCATAACTTGTTCATCATTGTTCTCATCATCTTCAAACATGAAGTTTTAGAGATAAAAATTCTCTTCATCATCATATTTTTGGGAGGATGAAGTGGAAGGAAGGTTTGAATCTTATTTTCTAGCCTATTTTGCAATCAAGACCTCTGGGTCTATGTGATTTTCCTCCATATGCTCCTCTTCAACTAAACATGGAGCCAGTTGTTCTTGCTCTTCCTAGCCTAATTTTTCATCTTGAATTGGGTAATAATTCTCTTCAAATAGAGTGCCATCATGGACACTACACTATGAGAAAACTAAATTTTGATCTTCTTCTTCTTCTCTTTACACAACTACTACTACAAAATCAGTTTTATACAACACTAGTTCTTTAATTTTAGCCTCCTCTTTAGGCTTTACCATCAAGGGAATTTTTTCAATACCAAACCTAAGATCCCATATTTTCAATTCTTTGTTCATTTCTTTTTTATCTGGACTCTTCCTTTTGTTTCCCTTGGCTAGCCTTTTGACTATTTTTTCCCAAGATGGACTTGGGAATGTAAGAGGAGGGTGGGTTGAGTTATAACAGGTTTTGCAATTATTTATGGTGGTGAAGGAGGTAGAACTTCTTGTTTCTTAGTAGGGGATGACTACTTGGAAGGGAAAAGGGCCGAATAATTCAGGTGAGATGGAATTTTGGAAGATGGTGAAGGGAAATAAACACTTGGGATAGAAAGAAATAGACTTGAATCATAACAATGTTGAAATGATAAAGCCTGGGAAGGAGAAAAAGAAGAGAAAGGAGCTAGTGATTGACTTACCCATTGATAAGGTTGTCTTGCACTTTTCTCATAAGAATCTATCTCTTGGATCCACTCTAAAATTTGTGGAAACATTTCAACCATGAAGTTAATTTGTTGTTGAAGGCTATAAGGTCTTGGAAAAGGGTCTTCCTATGGACAAGGTTCCCTATAACCAATCCTAAATGCTTTTATATGTGTTGTAGCTCGGGATGGAACCATGTTAGCCCCCATTCTTTAAATCTTATCCTACACATCAACACTATCTCGAGTAATCGCTTCCAATATGCATGCCATTCTTCTTGATAGCCTCCATAGCCAAAACTGATCTTTACATTATTCATAAGGGTAATCATAGTGATTTTGAATGTGATCATAGGACTAATCTGGAGGAGTTAAGAAGTACATTGGAGGATGGTTACACTGCTGCAAGTGTGTATTCCACTATGGGAATGAAGCCATGATTCCAAAAATTCATAGGATGGAAGAAAATGAAGATATGAAAGGAAAGATGAATAAAAATGGATGGAAGAAAGGTCTACAATTTTAGAGATGGGTTGTTTGGATAAAATGGAGTCACCAGGTATGTTTATAAATGATTCCAAAATCTAAAAATTTTATAAGAACACACCAACCTGTTAAAATAAATTCTACTGCAAATGTTGAATCTGTACTCTAGCTAATGATCTTGACTTCCTTTATGTCCCACTAGGTGTGCCAGAACTATTATCAAGCAGTGGAGGTATCACGGTGGCTGGAATGTGCTTGATAGTGCAATAACTCTACAAAATGAATTTATAACTCTTGCGTTGTCCTACTGGCTTCCAGATTCGAGTTAAAGTTTGTCCCACTAGTTGTGCCATAACTTTTAGTGCAAAAAAAGTAGCACCCTAATATTTGGCAATGTAGATATCTATTTTTTTCTAACATTGGGTTACCTCTCAAGTTGTGGGACATGCGGGCTTGAGATAACCATTCAGAGAAAGCTGGTTCTTTCTCCTAATCTACCTACCAAAATCTACTTGTAATGTAAGAAATAAAACTACCTAATTCTATCCTAATATTCCAAGGGACCGGGAGAGAGAGAGAGCATGAAAGTAAACCTACACTAAAAGTGGCGATACACCAGAAAAGGAGGTGATAAACAATCTAGTGAGGGAGAAAGAGAAATAAATTAAGAAGGGAATATCCAGGACATAAGTGACACATAACCAAGATTAATTTACCATATATTCTCACATGAAACACAACATAATGAAATTACAAGGAGAAATACATGCATAATACAATGCAATATGTAGACATTAAATTTGGGTCACACTCCCCTTGGTTTTCTTTAATTAATTAATGTAACGTATTCACCTAACCATGACCCTTACCCCACATTCATATTAATTTAATTACTTACAATTGAATTAATGTTCATCCTCACATTATTAATTAATTTAATTCCTTTAATTAAGTTAATTTACACATCACTTAGACACCTCACCATGGACTTATTACTAGCCCATTAATTAATTAAGACTAGGTCCTTACTTATCCCAACCAACTGGGACTTATTCTAACCCTAAAATTAAAGTCCTATTCCTTCTCTAACAATACTCCCACTTATCTAAGTGCCAACCCTCACTTGAAACCCAAATTGGAAATCAAAATCATGCAAAAATAGTAAAATTTTTCCTATTTTTAGTAAACCTAGACTTACCCTCCTTAACCGACGTCAATTATCCCTCGACCGATGCCACTCACCTAACCACCATCGGTTACTTTGTATAAAACTTTGCAAATTTTTACCTAGGTTGGTCATTTTAACTTTTGGGAGAACTATTTCATTCAAGTGTGAATCTAAATCCTCTCAACATCCGGATGACACAATATACTCAACCAAAGGCCCAAGGAAAGATCTTGTTCTCCTTTCAGAGCATTGGAATACTACAGAGTCTTGCCGCAATCGACTCCATAATATCTTCACGGATCAACTACCATCCACCATAACTTACCAGATCTATAAAGGCAAATAATTATTTGTGATTTCAATCATATTGTGCTTGCTTAAAGTATAGATTCCTTACCTCGTTTAATATACTTTATTTTTTCCTATATTCCTTTATCTCCACCTCCTCACCAATCTACCTACCTAACCACCTATAGCCTTTTTTCCTTACGTAACTTCCCCCTTTATATCCCTAATTCTTCTTAGTAATATCATGAACCTAACCACACCCTTCTTACTCTCGGTGTAATCACAGAGAAGCCCAAAAACCACTTTTATCAAATTATTGTCAATTACCCCTACCGACGTTGGTTACCTAAGTCTGATGTTGGTTTCACCTCCATACTAAAATTGGTCACCTGACTGATATTGGTCTTTGTGTCATTTTATTCCTTTTGACCAGCAAGCCTCTCGATCAACTAAAACTAACCTAGACCTTACCCGATCAATCCCAGACCCTGTCAAACTGAAAAACCAGAATAACCTACCAAACCTCCAGATTTAATCATAACCTTTCCTATTAGATTATATTTTATTATTGTATTTTCACGAGATACCTAAATCATATAACTATAGTAGGATTTCCTTACTTCATGATATTTACATTAAATTATATTTAAAAGTGGATTGAAAACCTTCTAGGAAGCACCTCGCTTCCCAGATCTAAGCACTCGCTAGGAAGTCCACTAACCTATATTATTAATACTATTTGGTGGTCTTGTTTTGTTTCTTATACAAGTCATTCCTCCTAGCCAAATGGAATCTCTTCACAATCAGCTTGGATCAAAAAGTCATTAACTCACGCATTTAACCTTTAACCTTGCATATCACATGTATTCCTCCTAACCTATTCCATTTTCTGTTTAAACCAAATAAAAATTAGGTGAAAGATGTTGACATGCCGGTGGGACACATCAGGGGTTCTTTGCATTGTTCATTCCTAGGGAAATCTTGTGTGTCTATTTTCATTCGAAATGAGTTCACATTAAGATTATTCTCTGGAAATATTCTTCTATTCTGATCATCTCAGTGACACTTGTCTTTCAGGATTAAAAATAATTCTTCTTTATTTTATTGTATTACATTTAGTGAAAGTCATACCATTAACCTATTCATAATTTGTTCTCATCAAATATAATTTTTGTAATTGGCATATAAAACTTGTGCACTTGCATTGTTGAGTTTGTTACATTATAGCTAATATAAATTATTGGCAGCCTATATGCTGGAAGTCATGCCTATATGATGGTTGAAAAATTAAACCATAGCTCACATTTTACATACTCTCTATACCAAATCACTAAAAAAACTACAAAATTCTTAAAAAACATCTTTCCTAGAAGAAGTTGTCAATGATCACATGATCAGAGGATTGACAATGGGCTTCAACTATTTTCTTTGTCTAGTCATCATCTTATTGCAAGATCTCCCAAGCCAAAACTTACCTAAAACCAGCCATAGTTGTTAGCTTTTATAGGGCACCTTTGTTAACCAAAAATTCTATCCTACTTACATTCAGTCCTAAATGGCATAAGCCACAACATAAAATATATAGCTTAGGATTTCATGTTTGTTAGATTTTTTTTTTCTTGCATTTTTAGGTGTGAGTTGCATTTCTTCATTATTTCTTATCCTTTTATGCCCCACATCATGATTGTGTATTTCAGTTTTATTATGGGTTTATTAGGACTCCTCATAGCCATACTTAGTCTCTGGGTTGGCCCTTTTGTTTGATTTAAAACACCAAAAAATAATTTTTTATTCTCTTCCCTGTGATTTCACAGCAACCGATATTGGTCCAAAAACTAGCATCAGTTGTATCATCTTATTGGCATTAGTTAACTAAGCGATGTCATTTTATATGCCTTTTTGGTTATTTTTTCTAGAATAGTATTCTACACCTTGATGTTCTTTCCATGGCTTGCTCTACCATTTTTATCCCACTCTTGAGTCTCTGATATCATTTCCAAGATCTAAGTTGACCTATTTTTACCTTTCATTACCAAATATTTGAATCTCTTTTTTGTTACTGAGTGGAGACATCAGTTTGAGCTGGACTGGTGGCAGTTACCCTCATACCAACATCGGTTACCCCAATCGACATTGGTCTTTTTGTTTTTATTTTCCAATCAGATTAGCAATATAATCACTTATTTTATACTAATTTTCCCCATTACTTCTTGTGTTTCTGCATCATCAACGAAGCTCAAAATACCTATTTTATCATCAGTCACATGGTTTTGACTTGTAAACAAGATAACACTCTCGTGTTTCATGCTAGCCACCAGCTGCTCCCACCTAGCCCATCGCCCACTTCAATCTCATCACCCATGGACCCCAATCAGGATCTTTCCATACCCACTGGTGATGAGGAGTTCATGAAACTCCTTGATCATAGCCTCGCTACTCTATATTACTATCTCTCTCATTCATCTACCCATGATTCATTAGGGAAACTTATATACAACATGCCGTGTCCATTCCTCCTACCCTTACACACACTTCTAAATCAAATACTACTACTTAAACCTTACCCTCTTCTACCTTACCACTTGTAGTGTCCCATCTTGAACCTATGTCATCGATATCTACTGAACTTACAACATCTATCATACCTTTGAAGTTAGTCTCTCCTACGATGTCAACCATGCCTTTATCAACTACCTTGAGTGTAGGTATATCTGCACCCGCCACCTCTCATATATGTATTGCATCTCATCCACCTATGGTGTTGGCAGCCCATACTCCCTTACAAAAATTTTCCTCTCCATCCCAAAGTCTCTTCCTCTAATTGCTACAATATTCTTTACGTCCACTTCACCTACCTACACTTATCACCAACAAACCCCTATTTCATCTATTGCTTATTTAGGATATTTTCCATCTACATCTATTCTGGCCTACATTCCTTCCTCACAATTTTCGTACTCGACACCACCACATACTGGGATGTCACCCATGTCATACCCTCCTCATCTACCCCCTTATACTGTAGGGGTTGCCCAATCATCACAACCTACCAATGATATTATCAAAATGATGATGGACAACATGCAAACATTAGAAGCCTTTGTCTCTGGCTCACGTAATGCTCTAACTTATGATGAGATCTATAACAAGCCTATTCACTTTTCTGTACCAATTCATCCATACCCTACACATTGGGAAATGCCTAAATTTAACTGATTCAACAACAAAGAAGGCCCACAAAAACACTTGCAATATTTTAAACACGTGTTATCTAGTCGCTCATGATGATGCATTACTCCTACAAAAATTTCCAATGTCATTGTGGGACTCGCTTTGGATTAGTATAGTGCTTTACCTACGAACTCCATTTTCTCATTCAAATAAGTAGCTCAAGCTTTCCTAGAGCACTTTTCTATCAACATTTTCAAGAAGGTCACCATGACCGAATTGTATGTGACACACCAATACGAAGATGAATCTATCACATATTTTATCGCTCGTTGGCAGAGCTCGATAAACCAATTCAAATTCCAACTTCCTCAAACCTAGTTAATAGAGTTGTTCACGGGTCTTTTTCTAAACACATCTTTCCAAATATCCAAGTTTAAACCTTCCACATGTTTGATGAGGCATTCACCATGGCCCAAAAAGTTGAAATTTTTGCCATTGAAGAGAATAAGATATAATTGCATAACAAGAACGCTGCATTTAAATCAAGTGATACATATTCTTCTTCCAAACCAAAAATAATTAATCTAAATAAAAATGATCTACCAATGTAGTAGTTTTGAAATTTGGCCCATCTCACCCATCCAACCAATCAAATCCTTCTTCCAATCTTTCTCCTATTTAGGATTTTCAATTCAAGTGGGAGTAACGAAAATATACACCCATAGGAGAACCCTACTCTTTAGTTTTAGAAAAACTTCTAAAAGATGAAGAAGCCACTCTTCCACCTGTGAAACCACATACTAGTTTTGACCCCTCTCATTATATGCTTGCATGGTACAAAGAAAATGATTACTGTAAATAACATCATGTTAGAGGTCATAACGACGGTAATTATATAAATTTTAAAAATATCGTCTAAGAAATGTTAGATAATGGAGATCTCATCTTGGATAATCCTAGTGCACTGGATAATAAGAACCTTCACATCTTCAAGAATCTATTCTCAAATCACACCCTGCCATCTAATGAAGCTAGAGAAACCTCGATCAATGATGATAACATTCATGAGGCTCATGTTATTTTCGACATCATATAATATCTTCCTAAATTTCCTCCTACTCCATCTATTGAGGATATTCTTGCATGATCTCCTTCATCCATGGAGGGACTTGTTTCATCTTCTCCTTTACTCACAGAGGATTCTCTCTTATCTCCTCCACCACAGAGGAGTCCACCATATCTACCAATGCAGTTTCCCCACTCACCTCTCAACCTGACGAACAACCCACAGTACTTACTCTTCTACCCATGGGAGAGTCATTCTTACCTTCTTCTTCACTAAAAGATGAACTTATCTAATCTAAATTATCATCTCCCCTACCCATAGGGGATCCACTAGAAGCATCCCTTCAAATTGGTGAAAATTCTCCATTGGCTTTCAAGGATCTTATTGATTTACTCTCATCTCTTTTACCCATAAAGTCTGAAGCCAACCATTTCCCTATCTCACAGACATTCTTTATAGGGATTAATACCAAATCAACATCACCCCCTTATAGTGGTGTCATTTTTGCATTTGGTGATCGCTTGGATTATGTTGACAATTCCATGCTTTGGGGGCACCTTTAACTACCTTTTCGAACTAAGATGTAAATGTTGTCTGTTGATACTTCCACGATCTATCCAAAGGTGTTTCAAACAACTAAAACCACCATGCCCATGATAGTTTTAGCAACCTCTTCTTCATCACCCTCACCACACCTAAATCTTTACTATCAAATGAAATTTTACCTATGCCTAAAACCTTACCTACACTGTATCCTCCTCTATTCCGAACCATTGCCACATTGGGATTCATGTCGACATTAATCCTAGTCCATCTTTCTATCAAAATAGATTTAGTCACATCCTCACAAGCTATTGCAAAAAATATTCCCTCACCTAAGAGGAAGACCCAACCTCTTAGGCCGTAAACATTGGCTTCGCCCACCACCCCTTTGTCACCTTCACCACTTCCATCTATCCTAAGTCCCCACCCATCAACCTTGGCCAAACAACCTCCTACCAGAAAATAACCAAAATTATAACATCGTACCTCGTCATGATCCTTTGTTACACCCAAATTACCTACACATCTTATGCCTTCACCATCACCTACATCCTTTTACCTCCTATACCTACATCACTTCTAGTATCCTCATCATTACCCATGCCATTCCCTTCTCCTCAACCAGTCCCTTCCACATTGCCTCTTACCACAACCTTCACCACACCTCCATTATCGCCTTGGCTAACCCATCCCCTTCCACCATCTTCCTTCCCTTCTACATCACACACTTATTCTTCACCTTTACCTAAGAAGGTGCAACCAAATCCCAAGAACCCACTACCCTCCAAAGAGGTAGTTAAACCTACACCACCTTCAATAACTAGTTCACTTGCTACATCTTTACCCAAGAAGGTAAAATCCAAACCTAAAATCATACTATCTACTAAATAGGTGGTCAAACTTACTCAACCTCTGATTCCACCTCTGGTGGCACCTCTCCCACCAAATTCACCCACACTTCCATCCAGACCCACACTTACTTCACATTGTGATCCATTGGCAGGGTCTTACGCCAACATCTTAGCTAACCTTTTGGAAACCTCTGTCATCACATTGCCACCACTTAGACCTTACGACCCACTCAAACCTAAACTAGAAGGGTTTAATGATACCAAAATTTTCACTTACCATCATGTGCTAGGGCATGATGTGGAAATTTATAAGGCTCTTAAGACTATTCTTCTCCAATTATGTCCTCTCGAAGAAAGCTTTGACGATGATGATATTTTAGATGAGGACCCTATTCCACCTTCACCTATCACCACACATCCTTGTCCTTTACCTATTCAGTGACATTCATATCTCCCCTCTACAACCCTTTTATCCTCCTCTAACATTTGAGATCAATATGGTCCACATAAGAGAGCTAGCCAAACCTCCGCCAAAATGTCAATGTGCTGTATTTTTTTCACAAAACCAATATATGCCCTCACCATATTTTTTCCCATCCTTTTTCTACACATATCTTAACTCACTTTCTCCTTTACCGTAGATTAATATGGTTCACATTTCCACTCGATCCTAGAAGGAAAAAGGAAAAGAGATAACAACCATCTCATTCACCACTCTTTTACCTAATATTCTATCTCGTAGATACACCAAAAATCACCATTCGTGGACCCATATACCATATTTTCTACGGGGTTTCCCATCGTACAATGCTTAAACAATTATAATAGTCTCCTATCAAAATGTCTTTTACGACATTTTCCGAGCCTCTTAGTCTCTCGCCGATGGACCCTCATTGAGGTTCTCGCAATCTATTAGGTTTACGCCTAATAAACCTACTCTTGTTACATCCATTATCACTCCATACCATGTGGCCTCTCTCTCCACTTTTCCCCCTTTTCTCTTCTCCCGCTACAACTCATCAAGTAGCCACTCTCAGTTTCTCTAATGTTGAGATTGTACCTCTCCAATCAGATGATCCTGATCCTGACCTATTTATTTTCATCTACATTGATAATATATGCATTTGACATGTTATGATCGATGGTGGTTCCATTATTAACATCATTTATTCTCATGTGTACAATCAAATGCACATCCCTTCCAATTACATGCATAATAACCAACTTATGATGCATTCATTCAACGATTGCATGACTTCCACCCTTGGAACCATCATTATCCACATTCATGTAGGCCCTCATGCCATTCCTGAATTATTCTATGTCTTAGAGAGGGAATTCCAGTACACCATGCTACTTGGCCGACCTTGTATTCACGTCATGGGTTGTGTTCTTTCAACCTTACACTGTTCTTTAAAATTTGAACATGAAGGGCACAACTATACCATTCCAACCTACCCTTCACCATTCAATACATGTAATATGTTGTATCAACCAAATGATGTCCTTATACCAGTTAAGGCATCTACCACCGCTACCACTTCTTCTTTAGCCACTACCTCATCCACTAATTTTGTCGATACCTCTTCCAAAACTAACTCCGATGCAGCCTAGAATTTACCGGATAACACCTTAGACATGGCACATCACTCAAAATAGACTAAGTGCTCACCCAAAGCACACAAAGGTACCACATCCCTCTTTAGGGTTGTTGTAGTAGGATGTTAGCAAGATGAAGGAAGAAACATATAGATCCATCACTAATTCATCATTCTAAAATGCATGCCATATTTAGATCTATGAAAGAACATGCACTACTTAGTTACACATAATAATAACACTTAGATTCAGCCAATAACTTCTATCTATTAATAAACACAGAAGTTCCTTACAATAATGGAAATCTATACCGATGCACACATGGATCTGATATAGTCTTCCAGTCATATGTAGATATCTCTTTATGCTTACCTCTTACGCTTTGCATATACCTATATATCTCTCTCGCTATCAACTATTATGTGATTATCATCATATATATCAGGAGGGGAATTTCCCTTCACTGATTATCTATTTAAAAAATAGGTTATATGCTATTAATAGTCACGCACCATTTACAAGCATAGCCACACATGCAAGTGTACTATCTATAGACCTCTTACGATTAATGAAGTGACAATCCTATTCTTAGCTTGTATTCATGTAAAATTCTTCAATCCAATCCTCTAAAGATAGACAATGTGTGGCATGCATGTCTCTACCTTGGTGTGTTCCACACGCCATCTTCTAAAAATAGGTCTTCATGCTCGAGAATCGGATAAGTCTTGAATACCGAACTTGCCCTCCACGCATGGGTTCTTCCTGTCCATTCGTACCCTTAAACCTAGCCTATTTTCTCATGCAGACTTCTTGTGTGAGTTCTATCAAGTGTTATCGATCAACAACTCCTCTATTCCCACTACTACCACAGCTTATGCAATTGACCCATCAACCAACCCATCTACTTCTCTAACAAATAATTCTTCTTCTTCCCAAATGACCATTGATTAATCTATTCCCTCTACTAACATGCCCACTTTATATCCCTTAGAAGATGTTTTTCGGTGGCTCACTCTAGAGGAGTACCGCCTTTATAACATTGACACATTCCTTACTCCTCAAGAGTATGGTAACCTTCACCAACATCCCCACTATGATCACCGCATAGGCAAGGTTTTCCCTATGGTCCTCCCCACCTTCGCACTAACTTAACGTATGGGGACTTGATGCTTCTACCTACTTCCTGAGCCACCTTCCCAAACTCAACCATTTTCCTCCAACCTTCAATATCTCACCAACCGCTACTTTTCCCACACCTTCCTCCATCGTTGTGCTTGGAAGGGCTTTAGATTTAGTTTCTATGACCAAGGATGCCATCTTTGTGATTCCTTCCACCAATCATAAACATAAATACCACAATGGTATTGGATTTTCCAAACCATCTCCCAAAAAGGCCCGAGTCGAACTCATTAAGGACGATAAACATTCCCCACCCCATTCACCAACTTCACCACCTTCACCTACAGAGTCTATGGATCCAGAATCCATTCCTCCTAAAAAAATTTGTGAACACCATTTCCCAGGGACCTCTGACTTATCAACATAATGGCGAGGCTCTCTCTTCTCTCCCCTTCATATATCTTGAAATGATCGATGGTGATACACCTTATATTAATGCCATTCAATGTTAGGATGATGAGTCTATTCTCACCTACCTTGGTGTGGAATATTCTTATATTCATTGGTCATTACCTTCTGAGATGCAAACCATGTTGAATGAATTGACCATCAAAATCAACATTCACACTCAGGATGACCCACACATTCTAAAAATAGGCCAATCTTTAGATGTTGCTAAACAAGAAGATTTTACTTCTTTCCTCTAGGATCATAACAACACTTTTGCTTAGTCCTACATTGTTATGGCGGTATTGACCCAAATATTGTGGTCCACAATATCATAACCATTCCTAATGTTGAACTCGTGAAATAGAAGCTACGAAAAATGGATCCACACATTTCCCTTTTTGTCAAAGAAGAAATCCAACACCTTCTTTCATTTTCCTTCATCCTACCCATTGATTATCCCTAATGGATCTCTAAGATCATTCATGTCACAAAAGTGATAGGGGGACTCCCAATTTGCATGGATTTCTTCAACCTTAACTTAGCCTACCCCAAAGACAATTTTTCTCTCCCTAGTATTGACCAACTTGGTTATCTCAAGTGTTGGCCATGAGATGTTATCACTTATGGATGGTTTCTCAAGTTATAACTAAATATTACTCACCCAAGATCAACACAAAACTACCTTCATCACACCTTGGGAACCTTCTATTACCATGTCATGCTCTTTGTCCTTAAATATGATGGTGTTACATATGAATGGGATATGAATTATATCTTTCATGACATTATGCATAGCATATTGGAAGATTACGTCAATGATCTTCTTTCCAAATCCAAACATGAGGTAGAACATTTATATTCCTTAGGATTATCTTTGACCATATCATCAAATATTGTGTTCACCTTTAACCTAATAAGTGTGTATTTATTGTTATCTCCAGCAAGATCCTTGGTTTTATTGTTTCTTTATGTGGCATTGAATTTTATCCTAGTAAAATCAAGGCTATTCACGAAATCCTTCCTTCTAATAACCTTTGTCAACTTTGTATTTTGAAAGGCAAGTTACAATCTATTCATCACTTTATTTCCCAGCTTTCCAATCTGCTACCATCCATTTCATCATCTTCTAAAAAATGTTTTCTCCTTCAAATGGGATGATGAATTCCACAAAGCCTTCAACGCCTTAAAACAATACCTTCTCCAACTTCCTGTGCTCATTCCCCTAAGGATGACCAACTATTTTACCTTTACATTTCTACTACTGATAATTCCCTGGGTGCCATGCTCACTCATTATGATGAGAAACACATGGAGTAAGATATTTATTACATAAATTGTATGCTTTTAGAATACAATACTAGATATACTCACGCTGAAAATTTGTTCTTAGCCTTAGTTTTTTTAGCCACTAAACTTTGCCATTACCAACTCAGCCTCAAAACCTTTGTTTTCACTAATACCAACCCTTTTAAATTACATGTATGCTAATCCATACTAACATCAACGTGCTACACATTGGCTCAAGCTTCTTACAGACCTAGATCTCAAATTCATCCATCAAAAATCGGTTAAAGGATAAACAATTACTGACCAAGTCACGAGACACACCTCTCTCCAAAAATAATCTTCTAACTTCATTTTCCCCGATGAATCCATCACTACCCTATCCTGGATGATACCGTTTACAGATGACCTTATTATTTGATGGTTCCAAAAGTCAGCGTGGGGGTGGTGCGAGTTATCCTCATTCCTCTTGATGGTGAGCCTATGCCATTATATTTCAAGCTATATTTTGATTATACTAACAATATCATTGAATATGAATCACTTGTGTTAGTTCTTGAAACAACCATAGCCTTAAACCTTAAATAAATTAATATCTTTAGCGGCTCTCAACTAGTTGTGAACCAAGTTAATGGTAAATAATAGTGTCATAACAAGACTTCAAAACTATAAGCATCATGTTGACATGATTTTGACTACCTTTGACCATTATGAACTTCAAACCACCCCACATTCCATGAATAAATTTATGAGACACCATGGCCTATCTTTCTTCTCAAATACCCGCTTCTCCCTCTTACTCGAAAATATTTGTCACAGTTAAAAGGTTGCAATCACCTTCTTATCTAATCCATGACGTCAACCTTGTAGGAAAAATTGAAATTATCTCATGTGACCTTTGGTATAAGTAGTATGTTGACTATCTTTCCCTTTCAATTCTACCTCTAGATCTTACTCGCAATTGACAATGAGCCTTTCTCAAAAGTGTTTATTGCTATGTCATCATGGGTGGTCTTATCTATAAATGCAGCTTTGGTGTTATCCTATTACGATGCCTTACGAGTTCTAAAATTCCATACACCATCAACGAATATCATGATGGGAGTTTTGGGGGTCACTTCAGTGGGTTAGTTGTCACTAAGTGTATCCTTCGCTTGGGCTATTACTTCCCAATCCTAAACCATTATTGTTGTGACTATGGGAAGCATTGTGTGAAGTGTCAGTAACATGATAATCTTCATCACACCCCTAGTCATGCCTTACAGGTTGCATAAGACCTTTGGATTTTCTCTCAATGGGGTTTGGATCTTTTCGGAGAGAAAAACCTTCATTATTCCCGACATCATCAATGGATTATTACCGCTACAGAATATTATACTAAGTGGGTGGAATCCATACCTCTTATTTCTACAAAATTTGAGAAAATATGTGAATTCATCAATCATCACATCATTTTTTTTATTTGGTGTTCCACACGCCTCATTATCGACAACGGAAAAAAATTCTAAAACAAAAACCTATAGAAACTATGTGATGCCTTTGGCATTCAACTCCATTTTTCTTCACCTTATTATCCTCAAAAAAATGGCCAAGCTGAATCAACCAACAAAACTTTAAATAAAATCCTTATGAAAGTGGTTGACAATATTGGTATGGATTGGCACACACGCATTCCTTTTTCCTTGTGGGCTAATCACACTAGTATTCATACCTAAACTACTGCCACACCTTTCTCTTTGGTCTACGGTACAGAGGTTGTCTTGCCTCTCAAAGTCCAAATTCCATTGCTTCATATCTCACTCAAAGATATGCTCAATGATGATGAATTTTGACAGGATCATTTGGCACAACAACTTGAGTTAGATGAAAAATGTCTAAATTCTCTCGATTACATCTAATATACCAAAAACATATCAAACGTGCATATGATAAATGTGTACAAGAACAAACCTTCTAGGTTGGAGACCTCATCCTAAAGGAAAATCAACATGTAACAAAATCGAAGAAAATTAAATGGTGCAAGTTTTCTCCTAATTGGCTTGGACTCTGAAACAACATTACTCATGCCTATGGATTGGGTGCTTTTTTTGTCTTCACTCGAAGGTAAAACCAAACTTGATCCCCTCAATTCCTTTCATCTTTGACCTTATATGGTTGAATCAAGTCTTGTATCATCTTCTATCTATTAAACACTTGTCCCTTGAGCAACATCCACCTTCCACTTACATATTTTAAGGATCAATGATTAAACAAGAATCATGTGATTACCCATCACCTTTCAGCCTTATTTTCAAGATGAGTACTGGGGCTCTACTCATGGCATGATTCTTATGGATAATTTTCATCCTTCTCAAGATGGAACCCCATGGTCATTCATCACTTAAAACCTCTCTTTCATATCTAAATCTTATGTGTTATGGTTTTGTCTTCATAAAATAAGCCTATACTTCTCTATAGTCTTGTCCATGACCAAAAAGTCCAAAAACACACGTAATATATGGGATTTTCAAATTCAAACTCCTTGAGTCAAAATTCTAGCAAATAGAAGACTCCTCAAAAGGACATTTACCTTTCTATCTTGCTACTATAAATAGAGTCCTCCCCAAAGGAAAGATATACAAAGCTATCCATATTATACATATTCTATCACAAAAATAAGACTACTCCTACAAAAATAAAATAAAAACATTGTGAAGCTTCCTGCATCGATCAGCTTCATGAAGACCTCAAGGAGATATTCTATTCATCCCACATATACTTCCCACATCGATCAGTCTATAAAAGAAAAGAAAAAAGAAAAAGGTAACTACTTTCATCATGGAATTGCCTATTTTGATTTTGGGTACCTTATAGAAGAGGCATGCTATCTCACAACCAGTTTACATTACACAACCATTTCACCTCACCTTATTTACTTTCTAATCTTCTACCTATTCAAGGGATTTTTAAAAATGTGACATTTCATAGTCATGTGATTTTCTTCACCCTTCAAATAGTCAATTTTGTAAAGAATTTAGGGTCTTACGTTCATCAACCAATGTTTGGTATGACAGGACTCATAATGGTTCTTGCCAATTAGGGATTTTTTCTCCTCTTACCATTCACCTCTTTTCTTACTTATTTATCCTCCTTCACAGGACCAGACCTTTGACAACTACATTTTAGGAATTTTTCTTCCACCAAAATCACCCATATCTATTCACCATAGCCAACAACCATGCCTATTCGATCTAAATTCAATCATGCCTAAATGACCTAAACTCAACCATGCCTAAATGACCTAGACTCAATCATGCCTAAAACCTACCAGCCCATTCATCTCCTCATCATATTCTTCCCTAGTTTATGGGAGAACTACATTGGCTTGAGGCCCCTTTTTCAAGGGCTATGTAGGTAGCACTTTGAGGGAATGGGGCCCTTTGACGTTAGCTCGGCCACTTTTTCCCCTAACCAATTTTCCCCCTTTTTATTCACATTTTACCCTAGTTAGTTTCTATTTTACACAAAACTAGGAAATTAATCTATCATACAAACATAAATACCTACCATTTTAAAACATCAACCATATCATACATCAGTCATTTAACATTTCCATGACATCAAATACTTTGAAATTTAAACCACAACATACATATACATCATCATTTATTTTCCATAATACCAATAACTTGGAAATTAAATCAAACACAAAAACCTTGACTCAACCATGCCTATACCTGACTCCATCATGCCTATGACCTTGAATCAACCATTCCTATATTTGAATCCACCATGCCTATACATGAATCCACCATGCCTATACCTGACTCCACCATGCCTATATGACCCTAACTCAATCATGCCTAACTCAACTAGTTTCCATGATACACAATAACAATGACAATTAAAGCAAGTACATCATCCATCTAGTAAACATCATCAACTATATAATGGGAGTGTATGTGTATCAATACATATATAAATAAATATCAATATCTCAAAACTCTCATGTACAATCTCACATCTTATGTACAGTATATATATCAAAAATCAAAATAATGGTACAATATCACATATAGATATCAATCATCCCCCACACGATACCCTCCTCTCGAATCTCGCATGTCTCCTCCTCCTTACCAATCAAGCACACATCCAACATCTCTCCACCCTCTGTTAGTCCATGCCTGACCTCCACCTCCTCCTCTTGGCCCTCTACTAGGCCTAGTCTCGAGAGCTAGTAACCTCACCATGGACCTATCTCTGGGGTAGATGATCCCCTGTGCTACCAGAAATGTGAGTCCTCGAACTAGTTCACTCACTAGCTACCTTTTGGGCTTGGTACTCAACATATGAAGGAACATCAATCCCTGTGGTGGATATATGGTCATGATAATAACAAGCCACATTCAGAAAATTCCTAAACCTCGCGATGGATATGGTATGTGGTGGTGCCATCAGCCTAACTACCCCGGATGAAATCTTCCCAAAAAAAAGTTCACCCTATCCTGGTACAGGTGATTGTACTATGGGACCCTATCCTTATGCTTATAATGATACGGGTAGCTACATGGGCTGTATAGCCACAACCTATGCCTATGTTATGGTAAATTGACCTGTAATCCAGATGCATGTTCCTATAAGGCAGCTATCTACCCTCCATCCCCATCTCCACCCTATGTGGGAGCCTATCCATGTGCTACCTAGGCCTATAGGGTCGTCACATATGCCTACACAATGATCACCTATTCCTATACCCCTATCGAGTTATCCATATAGTTCTATAATCTCTTCCTATAGGGAAAGCGGTTGCCCCTCTAATGTATCCTCTCGCACTATGATTGTCACTAAATTAGGCATCCCTAGCATCAATGGTACTACCCATAGTCATGCAACCCATCACCGCCTCTGTATCCATCGGTGATTCCCACATCATCAATCTATTTATCTAGCACCTTCTCCTCCTGACCTATGGGATCACTCGGATGTGGTGGATACATGGGTCTCTCCATGTCATATCTATGGTACTATGGGAAAGGTGGGGACATGTCCTGCCACAGTCCAAACTATCATCTGACCCTATCCATGGGTATCATCTCATGCTCCCTAACATGCCACCCCTATATCCATCTCGATAATTGAAGCTCCTCTAACTCCTCATCCAGGCCTCTATATGAAAAAAATAAACACATGGCTTCCACAAGATATCCACCACTGATGGGCCCTCCAACAACCATATGTAGTATAAAACATCATATGTATCCTCGACTACTCTCGATTGTACCTTGTCTGCGTACCCATCTCTTGAAACCCACTTTGTACAAACCACCCTTGAACCAATCTTTTCATAGTAACCTAATGAAAGCACACACATAATGTGCTTATATGCCCAACAGATGTAACAAGAATGTACAACACATACCAAACCTCCTCAACCTACCATAGGCCCATAGCTCCCTATACAAATAGACTAGAAAATTTGGTAACCAAGAAAAGTACACTGATCATGGATCATGTCTTGTAACACCCTTATCAATGCTCATGGAAATATCCCACCCTCGGAATCTAGGATAGAAAAACAACCTACTGCCACCATCATTAGAACATATATCTTGGTCTCATGTGGATATGCCACATACATATCCCCATAACTCAGACTCATACTGTGATAACTCAGCATGCCCATTGCCTCACCAAATACCGCCACTATTGGCTCCACCAATGCCTCACTCAAAATCAAATACATTGGCTCCCCAAAAATAGGAATCTGCAAGATCCTATACATGTCCTCCAATGTGATGGTCATCTCGTCAGTCAAGTAAATGAAAGGTATTGGTCACAGAGTCCCATCTATTGATGAGAGCAACCATTAAGCTAGGATCTCAGCCTATACAACTATAACTCCTTATCGAACTAAGTCCCACATATGATATGTGCTCTAAATCCTCAATTGTCATGCTAGGCTACATTTGTATCAATAGAGGTGGTACTGTGTCTCTCATAGTCAACTGATCTCTTGTCTGCATCAACCAAACCAAAACTATCAAGTCAAGACCTTATCACATCACATATTCCTTAAAACCTCAACTGACCTCATAATTAGACATTTTTACCAAATTATACCTAAAACCATCAATCATACCTACCCTTTACCTATTTCACCTAAAAACCCTATTGTCTCCATTTTGATACTTACCCACTATGATCAATAATTTAACCTACTTACCTATCACACACCTGTATAATTATGCCCTACCTACACTCACTTTGCCCTCTTCCACCTATATTAGTCTTCACCGCCCCTACCTCACCTTTTTTCACTTTCCCAACTAACTCTTTGTTAACCCATTCACTTTTACATCGACCAACATCGGTCACCTCAATGGTGTCGGTCACCTTTTAACCGACTAATGTTAATAAACCAAACTAATGTCATCTAACCCTTGATCTGATGTCGGTCACTATATTCAGAGATAAACTGAACCCCGCACCCTCCCATTTCCAATAATTACCAAAAATCACTACAAACCTATCCTACCCACCCAAATTCAATCTACATTAATTTCCCACCTATTTAACCTATATTTTCCCTTCCCTACCTCAATTTTACCCATTTTCACCCATAATTTTTAAAACAAAACTTCCCCAAATTCATTCATTTTTACCCAATTTTTTAAAACCAAGGCTTAAGGATTGATTCCTACCTCTACTTGGTGTTATCTCCTCAGTGGTACCTTGGGTGTCTACGTCGGTGGTCCTTCTACTCCCTCTCCCCGGCTTTGCCATTGCCACAAATCCAATCCTCCACTCAAAATGAAACAAATGGATCCACTTGATCTCATGGGGCCTCTGTGCATAGGATGTTAATCACCTCCTCACAAACTAGTGACTTTACTCACGACTTGGCACTTTCATTTTCCACTTTCACACCTCTCACTTGTCATTTCTATAACTGACAATCAACAAATGAATCCAAAAAGTGGATTTTTCCTTTTTAGCCCCAAATCGACATGACCGATGTTGGTCAATTTGTTCCCTAGTCAACCGATATTGGTTAACCTCTAACCGACATTGGTCACCTCAATTAACCATATGGCCTCAAAATTCTTGTTTTCCCCAAAAATATGTCATTCTTGTACCTTTTACCCTTCCCAACACCTATTAAAACTCACCCACTAGCCTACATTACTTGTACATTTCCTTATTTGTGTTTAGGGACATGTTATTTACCTATACCTCACCCTTCCTTGTGCCCCGACCAACATACCCCACGACTGAATCGCATTTAGTGACATTTGAATTTGTGTACTTACTATAACTTGTGATGCTACTACCCATGTTGTTCAGCCTAATGACCTTAACTTTCCTAATGTCATGATGTTTATCCTAAACAAACCTTTATTTCCTGGAACAAAACCCAATACTTGTTCCTACACCTTTCCTAGTTGTGATTCAGGACCATATCCTATACCTTGGATACCTAAACCACTTCAACCTCATTTGGATAAACCTATCGACCTTTGACGAAGTATATTTTTAAGCTCTTCAACCTGGTACCTTATCACAATCTATACATGTGCATGTGTTTTATTTCCATTACCTATTACCCGAACCCGACCATTACCCTTACCTATAACCCATCCACCCTTGTTTTTAGTAACAACCTATTCATCAAACCATTCATCGACTCCATTTCCTACCTCATTAGTTCTTAGTTTAAGGGCAATCATGTTCATCCATACTTGGGGAAACCTAATCTCTTCTCATACTTAGGACACATGCTTCCTATTTTTTTAACATCACTTACCAATATAAGCTACGCAACATTAGGGGGAAAATGTAGACACGAAATTTGGGTCACACTCCCCTTGGTCCCCTTTAATTAATTAACGTAATGTATTCACCTAACCATGACCCCTTACCCCACATTCATATTAATTTAATTACTTACAATTGAATTAATGTTCATCCTCACATTATTAATTAATTTAATTACTTTAATTAAGTTAATTTACACATCACCTAGACACCTCACCATGGACTTATTCCTAGCCTATTAATTAATTAAGACTAGGTCCTTACTTATCCCAACCAACTAGGACTTAGTCTAACCCTAAAATTAAAGTCTTATTCCTTCTCCAACAACACTCCCACTTATCTAAGTGCTAACCCTCACTTGAGACCTGGATTGGCAATCAAAATCATGCCAAAAATAGTAAAGATCTACCTATTTTTGGTAAACCTAGACTTACCCACCTTAACCGACATTAGTTATCCCTTAACCGATGTCGGTCACCTAACCGCCATTAGTTACTTTATATACAACTTTGTAACCTTTTACCTAGGTTGGTCATTTTTAGTTTTGGGAGAACTATTGTATTCAAGCATGAATCCAAAGCCTCAAAACATCTAGAAGAAAAAAATACTCAACCACATGCCCAAGAAAGTATCTGGTTCTCCTTTAAGAGCAATGGAATACTCACAGGAACACTACGGGAGTTGCTGCCACAACACTCGACTCTAGAATATCTTCACAGATTAACTATCATCCACCTTTACTTACCGGATATGTAAAGGCAAGTAAGTATTCATGATTTCGATCATATTATTTTTTCTTAAAGTATAGATTCCTTACCTCTTTTATTATACTTTATTTCTTCATGTATTCCTTTATCTCCACCTCCTCACCAATCTACCAACCCAACCACCTATAGCCTTTTTGTCTTCCGTAACTTCCCCCTATGTATCCCTGAGTCTTTAAAGTAATATCATGAACCTAACCACACCCTTCTTACTCTTTGTGAAACCATAGAGAATCCCAAAAACCATTTTTATCAAATTATTTTCAATTGCCCCTACCGACGTTAGTTACCTAACCATTGATGGTTTCACCTCCACACCAATATTAGTCACCTGACCGATATCGGTCTCTGTGTCATTTCATTCCTTTTGACCAGCAAGCCTCTTGATTATTTAAAACTAACCCATACCTTACCCTATCAATCTTATACCCCTGTCAGACCTCCAAAACCTAGAATAACCTACCAAACCTCTAGATTTAATCATAACCTTGCATGTTATATTAGATTTCCACGAGATACCTAAATCAGATAACTACAATAGGATTTCCTTAATTCATGATATTTGCATTAAATTTTATTTTAAAATGGATTGAAAACCTTCTAGGAAGCATCTTTCTTCCTGGATGTAGCACTCGCTAGGAAGTCCACTAACCTATAATATTAATACTATTTGGTGGTCTTTTTTTTTCTTATACATGTCATTCCTCTTAGCCAAAGGGAATCTCTTCACGATCAGCTTAGATTAAAAATTCATTAACGCATGCATTCAACCTTCGACCTACATATCATAGGTATTCCTCCTAACCTATTTCGTATTCCATTTTAACCAAATCAAAAATTAGGAAAATCACATTAAGTAAAAGAGAGGCAAGGATGTAGCTAAAATGAGTAAGGACAGACAAATGTGTCACAAAATAATCTTTATTGCAATAAAAGTTTGCACCGACCATTACAGTTGTGAAGGAAGAAACAAGAACACATTTCCAAGCCCAAAATGGAGGTTCGATGGCTCACAACTTCTTTGGAACAAATTTTATAGATTTCCATTGGAGGTTTTTAATGTCATCCTCTCAAAAATCAAATATTTTACAATATATAGCTCGAATGAAAGAGAAGGAAGAAAGAAAAGAGGGAAAAGAGAAGGGGCATGACTTTTAAGGCTCTAACCACTAACAATCTACATTAAAATCCTTTATAAAGCACATGGGAACATTACAGATCCATTATTTAGTCTATTTCATCCTACGAAACAAATGAAGCCATGCTTCATTAATTATGGTGGTTGAGCTACTTGATTTGATCATTTTCATGCCCAAAAATTCCTCTTCTACTTCTTAAAGTCATTTTTTCCATTTTTACCCTCTAAATTCCACCAAAATCATATTCGGGTTATGTCGAATTGAAGAGCTTGATGAGATCTTTCTAGTGATATAAATTTTGTCTAATTTGGTGTAAGGGATCAAAAGATATGGCCATTTAAATATTTTCCTATCGGGAAGCACAAAAATTTGACACGTGGCAGCCTTTAATTGGTTCAGGGATCAACCTCTATCACATGTACCTACTTCACCTTTTTCCAAGTGTCTACCTCCCATTTGGTCACAATATTGGGATTTACTTCTTCGTTCGCCATGTTTCCTCTCCTTTACCTTTTACGGGCTTCCTTTATGAAAATATGGGTCAATAGAAATTCATCACGTTCCTTCGAGATGTTAGGTTTTCCTTTAACTTTTCGTGTAACTGTGACACATGGACCAATGAAAAGGTTTCACACTCCTTCATATTTCGGACCCTTAGAACTGCAAGCCAATAAGAAATGACCACGTTTCTTCATAATTTTCCCCTCGGTGACAAATGTGAAGTGTGAGCAAATGGGAGGGCTCAATGCACTTTCATGTTAGTCCATGAATAGGCCCATCCTCTGAAAATTGTGAAGTGTGATCCAATTGGAAAGCTCCATGTGTTTCGTGTTTTCAATATTTTATTTGATCTCCACTGAGAACTTTGAAATGTGAGCGAATGAGGAAGATCCACATTTCCAAAGTTTCAAAACCTGTCAGCCTACTACTTCATTCCTGGATATGATTGGGAAATCCTTCATAGTTGTCATATTTGTGAAATGTGATCCAATGGGAAGGATCCACATAGCCCTTTATGCTTCCTTTGCATTGTGGCTTTCCAATGTCCCACGGGTTTAAGAAAAACCCACCTAAGTCTTCGGCTGAGCTCTTTTGACCAAGCTCCTTTTTCATTAACTGAGCTCCAATGTTTCGTGGCTTTAGAACTTTTATCCCATTGAATTACCACTAGATGTCGTTGACCCTATCGACTTATTTGGACCAATAAGCTCTTGCCACGTAGCCTTGCTGATGTTGTCATTGATTTTGATGGGAATTTGAACATCAATAAGATTTTCTTAATATAGCCTGCTAATGAAGCCAAACCACATGAAAATTTTGAATTCCAACAGCCAAGGATTTTGGGCAAGTGTAATTTGATGGTTGTTTGACCATCACAGACTTGTCAAAATGGATAAGTCCATTTTTAATGCTTATTAAAGCCAAAATAACCCGGGGTAGTTTTTGATAACATGCCTTTTCAAATAATTCACATTTCCTTCAACCTTACCAAGATTTCCATGCCAATGGCTTAATACAATCATTTAATAATCAATAAATACACAATTTAGAAGATTGATTAGTTGAAGACATCATTTGATCAATTAATTTTCAATGCATAACATAGTGTGATTTTCATTTTGATAAACAAAGCATTATATAAGCTTCGGTTGAGCTTTATAAACTAGTTAAATTATTACGATAAAATAACCAAGTTATTATTTCCTTGCAATTCAAGGATTTGCAATTTATTTTCTGATAAGATATCATTATACCAACCTCCATTTACCTTGATGGAATAAGCTTGAATTTTACTTGTTCCAAATTAAGTCCATCTTATTGTTGTTCAAACAATGACCGTCTTATAGCCAAATGGTTGCTATAAGATTTTAATCAAACTATGTCTCCATACTGAAAAAATACTATGACAATAATGTATAGCTCCTTTAATTATGAAATCATTTCTTCCAAAGTAAGAATAGAAAACCATCAATTTCAATATCACTAACAATAACCAAGAACATTATCTTGTTATTGAAATCATCAATTTCAGTAGGGAAAGTAACCCAAAGCATACAACATAACAAAAGGTACACTTTAGTATTCATTAAATTTATAGACATATAACAATCCATGTATCTTGAAATCATTGTGCTTAGCCAAAAAAGCACCTACAATCATAAAAAAACAAGAATAAGTCATAAGTGTCAAGTGATTTAAGAACACTTTGCGGAAAGCACTATGACACGCTTACATATGCAACTATGCATAAGTGTGTGTATCCTTTTTAGGGTACACCCACATATGTGTAGCTACATAATCAATGGCTTAATAGTGTTTTTACCCCTGCCTTTATAAATCATTCACCATTTAATGAATTATTCCTTTGATAGCATACACTAAAATTGTAGGATGTGACATACTTTTCCCCTTAATGAATCATTTCCGTGATGATTTTTACTACTTAATCACCAATTAGAATATTCAAACACAACATTATATCTAATAGCTAAGGAGATCAGTCAATATTTTCATCCCAAAACTAATTTGTTTTCTAGATTTGATCTATCTCTACATTACCAAATTTATTGGTTGTCACAACCTTTCAATTGGAAAAACTGCCACATAGTCCAAAATATGACTTCATTTTTTTCATTACAGCCAGTCATAACATGTAATATTATTTAATATATAATATCAGATAGTAAAAGCAAGCCATATATAGAATAAAAAAATAAGGAAAACATTGTTTTTAATTTCCCACAAGTCTTCCTAAGTTGTTTTGTTTCATTACTCACTTGTTTTTCTAGACCTTTACCTTGTGCAATTCCCAATTTCTTTGGAATGCACTCGGTGATTTTACCTTCTTCCACATGGTTTTACCAAATAAATAAATGTTTTTCATCTTTTTGGCTTGTTTATTTCTCCATACCCTCCAGGTTTTTGTTGTTTTTGTATCAACATACATTTAACTATCTCGGTTCAATCATTATTATTCACTATGTCTCAATTCTTTTAGTGAACTCTTTAAAATCTCAATCTTCGTGATGAGTTTTTAAACAAAAATCATCTCATATTGGCACAAATATCAGCCGACTATGTTATATTGCATCTAGATATGACTATACGAAGATATTTTCCATCCCCAATTAGTTGTTTCAATTTTTGGAAAAATTTCAGAAGAAATTTTCTCAAGTATTACAAGTCATACGTTATGTCAAAAAGTTCCATGTGGTGGGGAGCATAGTCTTGTTCATGCTCTTCAATTTTATTCTTTGAAAGCAATATCCACATTATTTTATAGAAGTCTTCCACCCAACCCCCTACCTAAGGAAGTTTGTTACCCTGGTGGAGTTCCTATTAGAATGGAACCTTCGATACAAGTGTTACTATTATTTTATTATCAGCATAAGAAATGACATTTCTAACTTTCCAATTTTCATAACCACTTTCCATACCACAATTTTTTTGAAACAACGTATCCTTGAACAAGTATACTTGATTCTTTCAACCTCTTATAAGTATTTTATTCATACCTACTTCAACGGTTAATATTTTATTTAATTTTAAATCAATGATCATAAATATCATGAGGTGATCCTTACCTCCAAACAACTATAGTCATTAAGCCTATTACAACTAAGTAAACCTTAATTAGTAACATCTTGTGAAGGTTGCATTCATACAAAAATCAAATCATTTCTCATTGAATTTTGAAGGATCAAACATCCTTACTATATTGAAATCAATGTAGTTCTGAAATTATTTTTTAAATAACAATGATCTCATACAAACATCTTCAATATTAATTTATTACCCAATCCAAGCATTACTTGATAACATTGTTCAAATCCTAAAGGAATTTTATATTCATTAAGTCACCTTCCTCTGTTAGGTGATCCTAATTGCCTTCCATTTCTTAATGGTACTTTAATTAATATAAAAATGCATAGAATTCATGGTTATCCCTAATTAGATACTTATTTTAATACTTAAGTAATCCAACATCATCAACCATTTTATCAAAGAAGATTACCAACTGGACATCAAAATTACACTCATCATTCAAATAATACCTTTTCAATATCCATTGATCCCAACCAAGCCAAATTCTTACGTATTAGATTTACATACCTAAGTACACTTATTTTATTCATCCTTGGTTAAGAAAACACTTAATAGATATACTAGAACATCAATGGAACAAAACTTTGTTTCTTCACAAACTCATACAAAATCTTCCTTAACTAGTTATTTTTAAGTCCAAATAAATGATCCCAACATTCTCTCAAATGATTTATATTTTCCCTATAGAAAATTGAACAACACATATTTAACCTAAGAAGACACTAGTAATTTTATAAAAGAGATATTCTACTTCTATGGAGGCTAGAATGTTAGAACATCCTAACCCTTCCTAATAAGCACAACTTTCATCGGGGAAATATCAACTAATTTGTACAACCCTATTATCCCCAACCTAAGTTGTAAGGTGATACACAATGGTATGAAACTCTAATTGTGTCCACTATTTAAGGAGTAAAATATTTTAGATGTAAGGATCTTGTACTTAACTCATGGTCCCAATCATTTTAACAGAGTTTTCTCAACTAGAAAACATTACCCTTTACTTATCAATCCTCTATTAATCTTATACAATAATAATGCTAATGTTACACTTCTATAACTTGATATCCATTCAAAAATGATCATCAACAATGATATATACTATTGTTAGGTTGAGAAAATATACAAGCCATGGTATTGTAATAAGGATTTCCTCAATTCTTATATACAATAATTAATATATTATTGGCTTATATTGGTAATCATTCAAAACAGATATGAAAAGTCACCCTTCGGAAAAGGGTAGAATAATAGCATCTTGGCTAAATTAAGGTACATATCAGAAACTTTAACGATACAAAATACCTTAATCTTTACAACCCATACTATATTATTCCTTAACATAAGAAAAAGTAATTGTTCATACCACTAAACTTATTTGACTACATAGTGAGTTACTATATCCTCACACAGTCGATCTTGTTATCAAAAACCTTAGTTCATAAAGTCATAGGATTAATTCCCATATCTTATCAATAAAATTCATGCCATATAAGGCTCTCAAACAATACATCACATTTAGAAATTTCATCTGATTTGGAACCCCAATAAACACTTTTGACTAAGCGCGCATGCACACACACACACACACACACACGGTCTTATTTACCTAGAGTATATTATCAACCATAATATTCACACATATCAAAAGTATATTATAATATATATATATATATATATACTTTATTTTATTGGGTATTCAAGCGCCTATCGTGAAGAAACACGAAAATATTCACATCCCTATTCCAAATTGCACCCATAATGGGTTTCTATCCTATCAATCAAAGGTGATTATACAAGTTCATGTCAAAAAAATAAATTCCCAAAACATATAATTACTAGTAAACTTGATGAGGAAGCCATAGCTATATTTCAACCAACCTATTCAAATCGAGACAATGATTTTTAAAATCTTTGGTGAAATCGATCTCAACTTTATAAGAGAAAGTTCCTTTCTATGTTATGTATGTTTTTTTTTACATACCTCCAAGGCATTTATTTGGTTCCCAAACCAATATCCCATTGATTTACTTTGGAACAATATATATTATCCATTTTTCATAAGTCTTTAAAGGAACTCACCTTTAACTCCAATTTCCATGTTGAAGTTTAAACAACGTTCTTGTTATATTAACAAACAAATTTTTACCATTTTAACCAAATTTCATTTCATATGGTAAGGAAAAATCAGATTTCAATTTCTATTTTTAGCTAATCACAAAATACAAGTAATTCAACTATGTTAATATCAAAATTTTAAAATAGCAATAAGAAGTTCTACTTAACTTTACCTGATATCCTGTTAGGAAACTTGTTCCTTATTTTAGCTTATTAGGAACCTATGACATTGTTTTGCTCCTTGCTAGAAATTTTATAAAGTTCTTATTGTTTTCATCTTGGAAGTCCACATTTTCTGCCATAATGTTTCCATCACTTTTCCCTAAAGTTACAGGTGAAGAAGAGATAATGCTCTTATTATATTCTCGTATTACAAGTTAGAATTTGATTATAGATTCTATTCTAGCCTTTTGGATTTTCTAAACTCTGCATCACAAGTAGACATTCCACATTTTCTACTTCATCTACCCTATTTGGGTTTTAATTTAATATTGGATTTAAGTTCCAAATATTCCATTAAGATAGTTTAAAAATCGAGCAACTCCCTTGTTGATTGTTATCAATCAATTCAAGTTATTTACCTTGGTTGATCATTTTCACACTCAAATAGTTGCTTCAAGTAAATTTTTAGTTTTTTGTGTCATGAAGGAATGTTAGAGTTTTATCTAAATTATTTACCACCAAACCTACAACATAATATGATCCAGTTCATTCTCCATGGTTCATCGTTCACACATTCATTTTATTTTGATAATCAAAATCAAAATTCAGTAAGCGCAAGAACCCAATTAGTCCAAGAGCTACAACCTTCAACTCTGATACCAAAATGTAACACATCTTTATACATTTTTAGAATTAGGGAATTTTTTAAGTCATTATTATGGTTTATGAATTTAATGAATTTAAGAAAGTTTCATTAAATTCCAACACATGAGAGATAAAAATTCTATAAGTTATCTTACGTTAAAATGAATAACATCATTTATAGCAGCTATGAAATTACCCCAACATTAATAATTATCTTGATTTTTTCAATGATTAACATCTTAAAAATATTAATCCAAGAATAATTTATGTTTAGAATCCAACTAGACAAGCTATGATAAACATGTGCAACTATAAGTGTTCATATCTTACTCAATCCCCTTTCAATGTTCCTCCAAATCTGATATACCCAGTATATCATTTAGTTCAACCTTTTTAAGGTATAAAGAATTTGTATATTCTTGGTGTAACAAAGTTTAAAGAATAAATGGTGATTGGACAATGCAATTAGTCATTTACAATACCATGGCCATAGTTTTAGGGCATAGTGCTAGCTAGCATAGTTTTGTGATTGCACTTAAGCCACGTGAAACATGCCCCTCATCACACACAATCATCTCATCTCAAACATAGTATCGGGATTATTTCTGATCTTAATTTATTAATTTCATTGTTTAACAAATTAAGAATTCATTAATGTCCATCTTTAGTTACTAGGTTGACTTATTTTACTAAGACAGTTAAGTACATTTGTACCCTATAAAAATTCTTCCTAAATATAGCGTAGCACATTTCCTTTCTAGTTACGAAATTTTCCCTTGTCTTCTTTGTGATATATTTATCGCATTCAATTATGACCCTAAGGTTCATAAACTTAGTTTTCATAATAGATTATATTCATCTTCACGAGACATTTAATTACATCCATTATGCATCTTAAATGTAATTTAAGATAGTTTGTTGCATTATTGTCGCAGTCCATTATTTGTTATCACGACATTGTTGTATTATTCCATAAAGTATACATTATATTATACTTATCAGTTGAAATAGTTTATCAATGATCATGGTTGTATTTTCTTCTGTTATATAACTATGTCATAATTAATCATCATATAATCATCATGATAATTCTTAGCACACATTATCCATATAACATTAATCATACATTAATGACATATTGTTGAAATCAATATTCAAAAACAATATAACTCATAAAAAATATCCAACCATTTTATAAACATCAACCCAATATTTATTACAAGTACAATAATCCTTTTTCAAAATAGTATAATGATCATATTAGGCTAAATATCCTTTCCTTTTAAATAGGACAACGAAGCATATATTCACTTTTATCATTACAAGTATATTTATGATATTCCTCAAACATATCAATCTCAAGAAATTTTATCTTAATACAAAATTTATTCCCTTTCATGATTCTTTTTAACCTTTAATCTGAAATGTTAAAGTACAAAATTATACATGGCGGTTCTAACCGAACTAGCATGAAAATATATTCTCATCGTCTATTAATATTAATTGGTTAAAATACCCTAATGATTAAATTACAACATCATCATATCAAAATTAACCAAATTAATTTCCTAAGACAATGATATATTTCTTTTTCAAACAACTGTTTATACTAATAAGCCATAATAAATACATCTTTTCTATCTTAAGAGAACATTAACCAAAATTTACAACTAACCTCATTCATAAATTCTTCTATGTCTTAAACTTATTTCATATTCCTACAACAAGTTAATCACGCACATCCAAACATAGATCCACTAAACTAAACTAACCATGGAGTTCTAACAATTGAGTTTAATTTCATATATTTCAAATTAAAAAAATCTTTTATTTCGATTGACAAGTTAATATTGTTTCTTTAACAATATCAATCATAAGAATATTCATCTCCAAGAAAAAATTAGTTTCTCCATTTAACCTTAGGAGATATGTAAGCATGAATTACCTTAACTACCCTACTCAAGTACAAACTCAATGAACCAAAATTTGTCTTCTTTACCAAGAAATAATAATTCACACAAGGAAGTTACATTGCATCCAATTAACTTGATTAAATAATCAGGACACAATCATCTCTAAGATAGCATACACATGTTTTCTAGTCAATAAAAATAATATTTTTATTTTGAGCTTAAGAACGCTATGCGAGTCATTATTATCAATGAACTCATAACTTTCCTTAATTGTTTTGAATACCTCATAACATTTAATGAAATAACCTTAACTTATCTTAACCATACCATTTGGGAGTAGGAATTGAGTGAAGAAAAACATGGATCAATCACATGTAAAAAAAAATTCATTCCTTTTGTATCCATACAACATAGTCCCTTATGAGAGATGTTAACCAAATACGAGTTTCCACTTACATAAGGAAAAATTAAACATTCATTAAATAGATCAATATTTATCTTTTCATATAAAATTTTACTCATAAACATCCTACACTACCCATGCATCCCTATTCCAATCCCCAAATATAGAACACCCAAAAATGTATAGGAGGATGCCTTTAAATCGTGTTAAGCATAGTTTCCCCAAGCTGTGTTTATGTAACACGAGTGTGACTCAAAAATGCCACAAAAATTATCCCATGTCTTAATAGCTCTTGGATCTCTCTATATTTTCTCAAAGGGTTACTTAAATAGAAACCCAACCTTAAATACTCAATGGCTTATTCCATATTAATTCATACCCTCAATTCCATAAGGAAGATACTTATTATACCAATTGTAATAGGTATTTGAAAATAAATAAAACCACCCAAGATCATACCCATAGATGTTTAACAACCTCCCAAAGGGTTGTCTCGAGAATAACAAAAGAAAAATATATATACACGAATATGCACAAATAGTTGATGAAAATATTGATTTAACAACCACTCATAAATATCAAAGTAATTTCAGAAACCCTTTAAACAAGATTAACACAAAATACAATGATTATGCAGAGATTTAACCCATTAGAATAGTGTAACAAATTAACCTTAAGAGGATGAGGAGAATGATTTATGCCTGAATATATTTTGCAAATATGCATAAAATCCCTTGCACATCCATTCAAAAAAATTCGAGAAACTCCATCTACGGGAATCCATTAATCATATCGGAGAAAGCTTCAAATATTCAAACCCTCAAACTATCATAATTATCTCCCAAAAAAATCTTCAACAACTTCCAAGTAATATACCAAATTCCCATTTAAAACATCAAATATTTGTAATGAATGTTTATTCAACATGTAAATATTCATGCCATCCATTTGTTAGTTTGAAAGTGTAGTCACTTTTCCTAACCCTTAATTCCTACGTGCTTATCTGGCATATCACCTAGCCTAAATTGGGCATTCACGCAAAGTGCGTGAAGGAACCAGAGCCCTATTTTATGTGATCTTTGTCAATAATATTACCATGAATGGTGGAGTAGTGCACAATCATAAATGCATAAATCTTATAACAAGAATAAAGAAACTAGACCCAAGCATAGATGAACCATACTATGACAATGAAAATCAAAAACATCATGTAGGAATCAGATTTAAACCATGGACACTATGAGCACAAACATTGAGATCCATAAGAACTGATATTCAGAATAAACACCATTGTTACAGTACCAAAATATATCATAAGAATCATAATCAGACTAGATACATCAATAGAACAATATTCTAACCCTATAATGACTCTACTTAAGAAGTTCCAATAACATTCCCTTGCATTCCTCTCTCTCTCCTCACCATGAAAATCCATACATATACAAGAGAAGGGTGGGGAATCTCCCTCCACCACCTATTCATCACTCAAGAGTAGGTTGCATGCCAAATGTCATCATGCCCTGCCATACTCAAGTACCCTAAAGCATGTAAGCTTTCTCCTAATGATAACTAAACTATAACTAACTCTACTTTACAACTCTTAATCCTAGCATAATGATCATATCCTAAAGTAGGATTTTCTTGGGATACAAGTCTCCATGCTTTATCCTTATCCATAATCAATCCTAGCCACATCTCCATGTGTTCTTCATTTGCAACTCTAATCATTTGCCTAAAATATGGCTATTCCCAATCTTGTTCTACCTGGCGTGAACCTTGGCACTCTTCCGAAGATACTTTTGCATGAGCCTTTGCACCTTGATGTCACATGACAAAACCCTTCACGTCTCGAAGTACTTAGTATGTTTAGGGGTTCAACATTACAAAAATTAGTCTTATTACCATCCTTGGCAATTATTTGTGCTTTACGTATGAAATTCCATTGATCCAAAAATAGGCTAAGGCAAAAATGTTGTATTTTGCAATAGTATAAATTGTTAACTGGAGGAGTTTAGAGAAATTTGCATTTATATCCCCCTTTAACTTCTTCCATGCCTCCAGTTCAGCCATATATTTTTCCGGTGCTTAATCCACTATGTTGGGTACCTATTTTGGTGTAATTTCTTCAACTTTCCCCTTGAGATCTTCTATTCCCACCACCATATCCTCCTAAACTCACTTGAACTTGTCCATATGTTCTATGATAGAATGTCAGAGTTCACCAATCTAAAATTCCATCTTCTTGCGATTGGTCTTTATCTTATCCTTCTGCATTGTGGTGTCGATTATCAATAAAGTGCACTCATTCTTATTTGTCAAGATCCTCTCTGTAAGGCCTTTAGGAAGGCCTCTTCATATATGACTCGTGAATTAATAACGGGCTCGTATTTTTAATAACTATTGAAACCCCTATCTGCTAATATGTTTTCCTCCTTGAGTTGGGTGAGCAATTCCTCGGCACTTAGTAAACCAGAATTCAACATAAATAATGTTGATTTCATTCTCCTTCGTGATCTCCTCTCGATGTAGGTCTCATGCCATCCTTGATGTTAACTAGCAACATCCCCACTAAGTCTTCCAAATATTCCATCTCATCATTATATTTTGTCTTACCTTGGCTCACCAATATGGGGCATTGTTCAAGAATTTCTTAACCAAGGTGCCAGCTCAATCATATATTTCTTTTTTCCACACTTGTTTTCCCTTTAAACCATTACACAATATTTCTATTTCCTTTTCCTTCCCCTTTTGATTTATGACCAAGGTTCAAATACTTACCCCTATATCCAAAATATTCCTTATGACTTCTAAGGACATATTTTTCAGTGTATTGCATGCCTACTCATCTGTAAGGTGGCTTGGATCCACCACTTTATAAGTCACCCCCTTTCCTATTCTTCAAATAGATGGTCTCGATCACATGATTGTTGACCTCAAACTTGGGCTCCTTTGCATGATAATGCATATTCTAACTTATCATTTTCTTGGTCCTCATTATGCCCCCATCCCGGTCTAAGTTATCCCAAGCATGCACCTTATTTGGGGAAAAATTTCTCTAGATACGTGCGTGTAACACCTTCATGGGATTATCCATGAAGTCCATATGAGGGGACCTAAGATTTCACCTCTTCCTCTCTGCCTTACACTTTGTGCATTTCTTCCTCGGGGTTTTGATCTGCGTGCAAACCCTTTAACCTTATTAATAATAAAGGAGTCTCATTTATTATTCTCTTCTTTTTTGGTGGTCTAGATAGGCTGATTCTCTCTCGTAGGACTCTTAACAGGTTCCTCTATTATAGGTGTCTTTACCCTCACACGCATATCAACTTCTTCCTTGGAATTCTTCTCGGTCCTTCTCTTCTCATGCTCCTAGAGATCCACCACAATTTCCTCTCTGAACATGGTGTGATCATCTTCTGAGCCTGTATTCATCGTAGAACTAGAGAGATCATGTACCTTATGATTTTTCTACTCAATATCTTCTTCTTTGGGTTGTTTAACTTCTTCGCACTATGGTTGTGAAGCCTCGACACTACTACTGTTGTGACATACATACACCCCACTACTACTCGGGTGCAAATAATACTTCCTTTTCCTAGAAGT
Organism: Taxus wallichiana var. yunnanensis; assembly: GCA_018340775.1. Taxonomy (NCBI): domain Eukaryota; kingdom Viridiplantae; phylum Streptophyta; class Pinopsida; order Cupressales; family Taxaceae; genus Taxus; species Taxus wallichiana. Next base: position 32,346,481 of record CM031239.1, on the reverse strand, counting down.
GTCCAATTTCCCCTCACTTCCTTCTTCTTCTTCCCTCTCCTTCTTATGCATGGACCAATCTCATAGGTGGGATCAAATACTCTCTTGGCCTAGGAAAGGTGGAGTCAGTAACCTTAAATTTAACTCCCCCTTACATCTTAGAGAATAGCTACATGAAAAATTGGTGGATGAAGCCCTTGATAGTGACATTGATATATGGTTGTAGATCTAAGAATTATTGCTCTAATACTTTGGCATACATCATCCTCACATTGTACTTGTAAGTCATGCGAAGTGTGTGAACATTAGAGTCCACTTTTTCAGCATCAATGGTCAGCACGTGCATATTTCAGCCAATTGGATGCACACTTAATATATTTAGCAGTGAATGAAAATGGGAGTTTACACCATGGCCCCATTTCTCCATTGACAATTTTAAATTTTTCCAAGATGAAGTGTTTCATAATTGAAAACTTCACTTGGTCCCCTACAACTACTGGAAACTCAAGAAAAATATGCCACTTGTTCTCGAAGGCCTCGCGCAGTGTCTCATACCATTTTTTCATTTGGGTATTATAGGAATTCATGATGGAGCCATCACAAGTGAACTGAAAAATTACACTACAGGAGATGAGTGCTCTAGTGGGTAAACCCACACATTCCCATTTAGTCCATCAGGGATGCCAATTTCCCAAAATATGATTAACAATAGGATGGACCCCCACATGATATTTTCTCTAGCTTCATTTTGCACCTGTGCTTCCTCAATGATACTCTTCACAATGAATTGTGTGAAGTTATAGTGCACTTGTTTTGATACTCTATACGTAATGTACATGTATCTTCTATTTATCTCCATCCATCTTTTTGATGTGCCCAATTTGTAGTCAGATAATTCGGGAAGTGACCCTTAATGCTAGATCATCCAAATCTGCAATGACCTAAGCCCTTCCTCCTTATCATAATTCAACTTCTTCACAAATTCTTCAATTTTCACCTTATCACATAGGTCAAGTGTCATATCCTTGCTAGTGTTTCACATGCCTGTTACTCTCCTTATCAATTGGTCCGTAATTTGCATTTTCTCCCAGTAAAGTATAAAAATTCCTTGTGCACACATGACATTAACCATTGAAATAGAGGGGAGGTTTTAGTGGAGAAGGAAAGCTCCCATAGCTACAAAACTCTAGTTTTATATAAATCTTGTTACACTGAGTTGTCAACCTTAGGGTTTCTGATATCGTCTAACCCTAGGATGTATTTAACTAGATCCACCTAAATCAAATTTTAGTGTTATTCTATTATATGGTTGAACTCACTAATTTTACACCTATATAGATTCAAACTCCAATGCTCTACTTTGATCACACGCATGGGTACTGCATTTCCTAGTATATCTTTATGGGTTCCTCCTTCCCACCACCAGTCTCTTAGTTTGTGAATTTTTTGGTTCCATTTTCATTCCTTCACTTTCTTCCCTAGGTGTTCGAATTATCCTTGTATTCCTGAGCTCTCTGAATTTGATATCTTCACTCTTAAGAAACCCCCTATTACCTCACTATTTACTCCACTTTCCATTATGCAAAGTCTCATCATAGTTTGCAAAACGCCACTAGTTTGTAAAAGTACTTCACTTCTTTATCACACCCTCGTCACACTTCAATCACTCGGGAGCACAAAAATTTTTGAAGGCAAGGTAGTTAAAATGAATACCCTCACCCCCTATTTATACTTTTCCATGACCTCAATGTCCTTTCAACCCATGTGTCTTAAAGTTACTTTTTAACAAATTACTTTTTGCTTAAGTAAAATTCCGCATGACCCTACCTCACATGTTGTAGTCATAACCTTCTAGTGTGATAAAACTACTTCACGCCACATACCTTCTCCACACACCTCACTATGCCGAATTACTTAACCTCTATGTTATCCACTAATTAATTTCACATGTTTCCACCTACCTCATGTTATAGTACATGATTTGTTTTCTCTCTCTCTTGCATGGTATTCAATCATCTCAACCTTCCTCAAAACACCTATAGTACAAACATTTTTTTCTACCTTCATACCAATATCCCAAAAGGATTTTTCAATCAATCTAACCTCTCTTAGAAATGCACCAACCATTTTCTGCATTATACTTTAATCCACCCCACACTAAATGTATGTGCAATCCTTTGTGCATGGAATCACTTAAAACGTAAGTATCTACGGATGTGCTAATGCACAACACAACCCATGACTAAAAATATAAAGAATAATGATGACAAATGGAAACACATATAAATGAAAATAAATTAAATGAAAACCTAAGCTAAGTGGAAACACTGCCTTATTATAAACACCAATGCACTTGGAAATTTCCAAGCTGGTGCAAAAATTAGAGTCATACAGAAGAACCATTTGTCTAACTTCAAGATTCTTGTTCTTAATGTGCCAATCATGCTAGGAATTACATCTTTCTTTCTTTGTCTTCTAGCTCTAATGAGCTATAGCGCACCTCTCATCTAATCACACATTTTTCTATGCACTCTTCAAGTGTTTTCTCATCAGCCAATCCTCCTATGCATACAATACACAAGGATGATAACATGAACTCAAACGAAGTAAAACAGGCTCTATGCCAAACACCACTTGAAAGGGTGTCATTTTATTTAACCTCTTATAGGTTGTTCTTTATGAAAAAGGTACAAAAAAACTTTATCATACCAATATTTCCTTCCAACATCACAGATCTTTTTAAATGTGTGGCTCAAAATCTTGTTGAAAGCTTTACAGTTCCATTATCTTATGATGTGCTACAATAAACTTTGCCAACAATATTCTAATAGTATCATTTAAGAATTGAGTACTCCTATCACTTTTTAAAATCAATGGAAATCCATACATGCTTATGATATTCTCCCCAAAGGAAACTAGTTGTAGTAGTAGTTTGACTGCAATCCTTCATAGGTGTGCTTCGCCCACCTTGTAAGATAATTTGTACGAGTAATTCTTTATCACGATCCGATCCTGTGCACCCGTGGGGAAAAGGGCCCTCAAATTTAATTGTCCATTTTTCAAAAGGTTATACACATGCTATAGGCATCAATGGAATTTCATCTCTATTCCCACGATTCTCGAGGCATTGGAAATGATCACAACCATTGGCATATTCTTTATAATCCTTGTACATCTTTTCCCACCACAAACCAGCCATTAAAATCTTATGTGTGGTGGCTTGACCTACATAGCATCACCACCAAAATCCTTCCACGAGCTTCCTCCATAATACCTATGCACTCATGTTTGAGTACACACCAGTGTAAAATATCATCTTGACCAAGTTTATACAGATCTCCATTAATCAACATGTATGGTGTGGTGTGAATGGTAAGTTTATTATTTCTACACTCTTCATTCCATCGGGCACCACACCTATTCGTAAAAAGAAAGAAATATCCTCCAAATCAGTGGGTGTGCATTGTAAATTGAACAAATTTTCATCCGACATTGTTTCTTTAATGCTTTACATGTCCTCACTGAATTAATTCTTGAAAGATGGTTAGGTCCTAAATTAATCTTTCCTAGTTTTACTATGACTAAAAAGTCAAACTCCTGAAATAACAAGATCCAACGACATATGTGCCCCTACAAAATAGGCTTGTTTACTAAATACTTAAGTTCCATGTGATTTGTGTAAAAGATAAATGGAGTATCCAATAAGTACTTCCTAAACTTATGTAGTGCATAAATCATAGACAATGATTTGCACTCTGTTGTTGTGTAATTCTACTTAGTTAGAGTTAACTTTCTACTTGCAAAACATAAAGGGTGATCAACAATCCCTTCTCCAGGTTGTGCTAGAACTACTCCAATTTCCATCCCCGACGCCATTCACATGAATGCACTTGTCCCAAGAGTGACCAAGAGGGAAAGCATAAAATGGGAACAATAGTAATTCTTTCCTTCAACATATCAAAAGCCACCTATTGCACCTCATCCTAGTGAAATTTTCTCTTATGCCTCAATAATTCTTCCAAAGGTGTGACAATAATATAATAGCCTTTCTTGCAATTTCTGTAGTAACCCATATGCCCCAAAAATCCACGCACTACACTTTGATTGGTAGGCTCCTCCAAACCCAAAATAACAATAACTTTGGCGAATCCACCAATAAACCTTCCTTGTAAATAATATGACCTAGAAATGTTCCAAAAGGAGTAGAAAAGACACATTTCTTAATGTTTAGAGAGATACTTAACTATCTACACCTCTCAAACATCAATCTCAAGTTTTCACAATGATCTTTCACCAATCCATACATTGTCCAATCATCCAAGTAGACTTGTAGAAACTTATGAATAAAGTCTTGAAATGTTTGCACCATAATGCGTGAAAATACAACAGGTGCATTCTTAATTCCAAAGGGCATAATTGTGTAAGAAAAACTTCCCCATTCAATGGTGAAAGTAGTATTCTCTTGGTCTTATTTTGCAATCCTTACCTGGTGATACCCTAAGAATTCAGTTGTAAAAGAGTATATTTCGTTCCCTGCTACACCTTCTAAGATTTCCTCAGTAAAAGGCGTTGGAAAAGTATCTATAACACATACAACATTCAAATATTTGTAGTCTACACAAATCCTTATCCTCCCATCTTTATTGATACTAATCACCATTGGGCTAACCCATTCAGATTCTTCAATGGCCTCAATGATCATGGATTCCAACATTTTATCAATATCTTCTTTCACCTTCACGCATAGATTAGGATTCATCCTATAAGGCCTTTTCCTAATCAAGCACGTACCTTCCTTCAACTTAATCTGCATCTCTCCTAATGAGTGATGAACCCCTTTCAATTCATGGTATCCACATGGGAAAAAATCCTAGAATTCACGCAACAACTCAATTATATTTGAAACCTCTTGGTTTGTCCAGTAATTAGCAACGATTTATTCTTTCGGTTCTTCTTCTATGCCAATTTTGACCTTCTTTGTCTTAAAAGGCTTATGCTAAGCATCGACTTCTCATCTGCATTATCAAATATTTCATGTGTACCTTCTATATGATCAACATTTAGGTTCTCTACTTCCTCATCATCTATCAGGTACACCATTTTTCCTTTCTCTTTTTCTAGGCAAGTGCTCTCAAAATTGTACTTCATATGTTTCTTCTTCTTCAAAGTGCACCTCCAAATCAGGTTCCCCTAGAAAATCTAGGATGAGGTCCTCATATTTGGCACTATAACTAATAGTAATGTGTTTGAATACCTAAAAAAGCTTCATTCACTGGTGGTTTAGAAGATAGATACTCAAAAGTCTGAATAACACATGTCATAAACTCCTACCAATTTCCTATCTAATGATGTAACTCTGAATAAACATACCATGCATGCATAAAATCTTGCGAGGTAGAATAAAACTTATGCACCGAGATTAAAGGGGGTAAAGCTTTTGGGCCTTCATGCCAGGCTCTCTCACATTCCTAAACATGGTACAAGGTAGATTCCTTGCCATGATAGTCACATATATTTGAATGTACATTGTTACGGAGAAAGCCAATATAGAACGTGATTCTTACTTCGCGCCACTCTATAAGATTATCTAGATGAGTCATCCACCAATGTGTTGTTGTTCCATGCAAGGTATAAATAAGCATATAACTCTTTTCTATGTCACAAGTCCATTGGACTTCCATAACATGCAAAAAGACATCAAAGATACCTTCTCTAGTGTAACTTAGTAACTATCTTCCTCCCAAACACCTAACTGAGCGCACCTTGAAAAATCGAGTCATAGTGCCCTTCAATTCTCTTCCAACCAAATCATAAGTCCCATGTTCCCAATTATCGCATGTAATGCTAGTCGTATCACTCATGTACTGAGCATCATCCCACTAGATGACTCCTTCTCTTGATGGCTCACTAACCTCTGGGTCTCTGATGGTGCACACATAAATTTTATTCATGTCCTCTTTACCTAAAGGATCTATATAAGGTGCATACTTTCCATCTATTAGAGGAATAATTATGTGCTCCTCCTTGTTCTCAAAACTGATGTATCCTTTGTTGAAGTGTAAATCAACATTATTCACATTACACAAAGGGTGTCCAAGTAATGCTAGGAAACTATCTACCTCAGCAAGTGCTAAGACTTAAAAATCCCAGTGAACTTGGCCCCTTGAATGGTTATAGAAGAATTATTCAAAAATCTGATGGGTGTAGCTTTAGTTCTATTTTCCATGTACAACACAATATAAGATGGCTACAATGGTGGTCTCCCATCTGATTCCATACACCCAAAGTAATAACATTAACTTGTGTGCACTGTTTCAACTAGCATGTTGCTCGAAGCCATCCATCAACTACCACATTCAACATGATTTCCTTGTCGTAATCAAGACTATGAGGGGGCAAATTAGCATGAAATATTTTCCTGTAGTACCCATTTCTAGCTTGTGATATCTTTCCTCTCAACCACTCTCCTAACATGGGAATGATATTTTATTGGTGCAACATATTACATACCTCTTTGACATCATCAACATCCTTCTGAGGGATCTCAAGTATTCTTCTCCTGATCTAACTTCTACGACTTCTCTTTCAAGAATTGAATCTCTCCTTACCTCCTAATAAACTCCGTAGTCTCCTAGTAAAACTCCTTCTAATAATTCAAAACAGGGTAATTTCAAAGTAATAATTATTCTCCTATAATGAGAGGAATATGCTTAATTATTTCTCTGGCGTACATAGCTTCATCATGTGTAGTTACTAATACAAGTTCCAACTCAAGATTATGCACTACCTTAGGTATGAACAGGGGCTCAACACACTTTACACTAACAATCCATGCGTCCTTGTATTTTCTTGTGATTACGGGTCATGTGATCATACAAATCAGGAAATCCTCATACTTATGTTTCTTTTGGCACCATGAGAATTGTAAAAATATAGACATTCATGCTTTTAGTGATCGTACATCCACAATCAAAAAAATTTCTAGGGGAAGTCACATCTTCCTCTACCATGATAACTACGGCCTCTAAATTCTCCGTGATAACTTCTTCCCCATCCTCTGCCATCTTAGTGCCCTTTAAATTGATGCCCCTCATTTTTAGAATTCTTCACAACGTTGGTCTAGCACACACCAATATCAATAGCATCATGAGTCTCATATATCAATTTGAATCCTTCGTATCATGAGCACGCATTGTAACAACATGCATCTACTTGGATCATGATCCCCGTGATAGGTTTTACAATCTAACCTCATGGTGTGCACCGATGTTTTAGGGAAAATATCCTCGGTGTGTCCTTCTTCTTCACAATCTATATACCAAAGTCCACTGCTAGTCTCATGTGCTAAATTCATTGAAAAAATTTCAATTTTCTTTGGCATAGAAGTAATTTGTGCCTCCAAAAAGGGACTTAGCCCAGTATCAACACTTCCAGTAGCCTCAATGCAAAAATGATCCTCCAAGGATTCACATGGATCTATGAAATTGCTCATCTAAAAGGTGTTATCAATCCTTTAACGAACCACCGAGAATTTTGAGAGGGATGGATATCATAAGATAGCTTTAACAAGAGAGTTTGAAAGCACACATCATACTACCGTACACTCTCTACCATACCCTATTAAATCTCCTTGAGTTCACTAATGCTCTTTTTCTCAAATTCAAGAATATGAAATTCCTTCAAGAAGGCATCATGCAACACATTATAATCAAGCTGTCTTCCGAGGTGGTTCATACTTTTAGTACTAGCTATGCACGTGCCCCGCAACCTAGGCTGCAAAATGGCTTGACTTCCACTTCGAGGTAGTGATCCCCTTAGCATGCCGTATCAATTCACATTTGTGTACATGATCTACAACCTCCTCAACACCTTTATAATAAAAAAATGAAGAGACATCTGATAAAATATGTGTTGATGGGGTTGTGGTCCTTTCCCACCATATCCAAAACCTTGATTCCTTCATGTGTTTCCTCCACCACTAGATCCACTAGATCTACTAACTCTTGATCATCCAGATCCACCAGATCCTCCTCCTATAGTAGGTATAAGGCCTGAAGTAGTGTTACATTGCGTTCCCACTGTTGTTCTAAACTGGGCTCTAACATTCTGTGAAGTTGAAATACTTCTAGACATAATACCCACATTTTGCACACCCACACCTTGCCCAAATGACGCACCTGATAGGATACCACAAAAAATCATAAATTTATGCGTGGCCATAGATGAAGTTAATGAAAAATGATATCTATCTGATGATTCTTTCTTACCAACACCAAAACTGACCATACTAGCAATACTTGTCTCAGGAATTGGAAAACTAAGCACAAGGGTGAGGTTGTTAGGTGGTTTCAAATGCATGCCTATAGTACATCTCCTTTCTTCATTTGATGAGGTCTCATTAGAAGCTGAGGGGGTTCTTCATCCATATTTTCCAATATGGGGTAGCACATACTACTAAGGTTTCATGTCCTCCACGTGAACCTCAAATCCTTCCTCTGACTTCTATCTGTATAGATCCATCACTCTTCTAATCTCGCGTTGTTTTTCCAATTCCCTCTCATGTTCTTCATTATAATTGAGATGATTTTCCTCTCTCTCCACTTCTTTCATAGGATCTTCCATCTCTTACCACACCTACTTCCACTCCCCATGCCTAGTTGGAGTTTATCTATGATAGGGTATAACCCGGATGTACTCAAAACAATCTTTGTTCATTAATTCCATGCATAATACATTTACATATATATAGGACATATAATTCCTATATTTAAGGAGGTAGACTTAACTACTTCTCCCATGAATCACTCCCACACTCCATATACGTGAGTGGTTAAAACTCACCAACAAATAATTGTTATATGTTGTTTTATATAACAACCATATAACCTAATAGTTGTAACAAAACATATAACTAATAATATGAGTTGTTAACCAACTCATATTATATTACAAATAATAATCATGATTAATAATGTAAACAATATTAATCCTAACATTCACCCCCTTAGTGTGAACATTATTAATCACTAATCTTCACCCCCTTAATGTGAACATGGCGAAGAACCATATTCAAAGAAGTTGAACCACCTCCTAAAAGCACTTCTTAGACCAGGTAAAAACTCCATAGATTATCTCTTTACCCTCATAAAGGTGTAGTGTCGAGCTGAATTATGCAGGAATTCTCCCTTCCTCTTTGGGTTCTGTGGGACTTTCCCTTCCTCCATGGGTGCCCGAATTCTGAATCTCCAAGATCCACAAGCTTCACACTAGCTGGATAACCATCCTTGATTCTACCACAAAATATTCTCCTACTCCTAAAAAGAAAGTATTCTAAAAAGATGACTCCTCCAAAAATCGGAAAAGGGGTTTATTCGGTAAACCATCAGATTATGAAATAGGAACACCGAAAATAAAAACCACACTTCATACATGTCACCAGATCACTATGTGGCCCTATTGTTGGCAACTAATGAGAGGTCATTGAATGACCTCTAACCTCCATTTTCCTCCATCCTCCAATATCATGCTGCTAACTTAGCGGATTTTAAATTGAGACTTAATGGTTGTCAGGACATCGGGTAACACCGAAAATGCATCCGTAAGGCAATTTTTTTATTTTTTCAGACTTTTTGACACCACCATATGACCATTACAAAATGACTATTAAAAACCTAAAATCACCTATATGACTCAAAACTTATATTAACTCAAAATGACGAATTGAATTTGAGAGGACAACACTTGACTTTGACACTTTGATGGACAAAAAAATAACTATTTTGACATATATACATATAATGCTACTTGACACCCAAATATATATTAATAAAATGATGCACACAAGATTTGTAACAAAAGACAATTACAAATCTTTATACTATTTCGTAACACAAAGACTAGACAAAATAATAATAACAACGTATTAACCAAAAACCTATATGGGACCATAGACAAATTTTATTTGTTTTGTAACAAAAATTACAAATACATAACTACAAAGTTATATTAAAAAAACTACATAAACAACAAGACAATATTGGGTGACTCATATATTGCATAGACTTCTGAATTTTTCAACTCTATTTTGACCTATAAAAGAATTTTGGTATTTCTTTTCTCATATGGAACAACGTATAGAATTTGTTAAAATGAACAAAATAACCAATAAGAGAAAACATAAGACTTAGACTCTAAAAAATCATTAAATTACACATAGACTTGTTTTCATGTGCGCATAGACTCTTTCATAAGATTGCATGGAAGGTGGAGATGTTGACGGTGACATAGGAGTTAAGTGGACGGATAGTGGAAAGAATCAGATCCATTGAAGGAAAATTTGACTGATATTTTATAGATCTTCAAACAAATTACTCGCCAATCCCTGTAGGTAGTAGCATTTAAATCTCTAACATCAAGTCCCATGAGGAATGTGGAATCGAGAGTGAGCGTAGAACATGAAACTATTTGTTACACAGATATCATCTACATTGGATCTATGTATTTTACATCTCTAGGCATTCCAATGCCTTAGAGTGCTTCTTGAATTGTTGTTGAAGATATACACCTATATCTGAAAGCACATAATTCCCTAATATATTAGTAGCATTGATTTTATCAAAAAAATCTTACCCAACACCTTCTGCCACACAAATCACATCTGATTTGGTTAAGAGCCTAGCATTATCTTAATACATGCGATGAAGATGCAATGCGGCTTGATCCAAATGATACACTTTGCATGAGGTGAGTAGATGGATGTAATATTATTCAATGCATAGTCAAGGAATATATTTTCTCTGATCTCACATCGTTGTGATACCAAATGATAGGGTATAAGAAGATGTACTCAAAACAATCTCTATTCATTAATTCCATGCATAATACATTTGCATATATATGGGACATATAATTCATATATTTTAGGAGGTAGCCTTAACTACTTCTCCCACGAATCACTCCCACACTCCATATATGTGAGTGGTTAAAACTCACCAACAAATAATTGTTATATGTTGTTTTATATAACAACCATATAACATAATAGTTATAAAAAAACATATAACTAATAATATGAGTTGTTAACAAACTCATATTATATTACAAATAATAATCATGATTAATAATGTAAAAAATATTAATCCTAACAATCTAGCCATGACAAGCACTTATAAACTTAGAGTGATGATGAAGATATTAATGTCTAATGGTAAAACACAAAAGAAAGATCCTCTCGGTTCTCGTAAAAACTTGAACATAGCAACCTCGGGAAAGAATAAGTATAAACCATGTACTCCATTATGTATCTAGTCAACACACCACTCCACCAACAATCAACAACATGAGTCTAGATCAGATCAGCATCATGTAGTCGCTGATAATCTTCTTGGGTCTAAACATGAGGTCGATAATACCAACTCTTCCTCAATGCATACATTGATAACCATTCATACAATTCTACTAGAAAATAGAAAAATAATGTCTCATAAATCTCATGATACAGATTCTCCTCTACCCATGTACGTGCATCAAAATTAGGTCTAGTGTTAAATCTTTGTGCAAACTCATCCTCCATGTTCTTAAGCCAAGTCTCCACATTGTCTAAAGTCAAGCATTCTACCATCACACACCATCCTTGTAACAACTTCAAAAGAGGTCCTGAAAATGAAAAGGATATGTAGTCACTTTTCACAACCCTTAATTCCTAGGTGCACTGGAATATCATCCAGCCTAAATTGGGCACTCACCCAAAGCGTGTGAAGGAGACAAGCCCCCCTTTTGAGTTAGATATTTCAAGAATGTTACCATGAATGGTGGAGTAGTGCACAATCGTAAACGCATCTAAATTCAAGCATTCTACCATCACACACCATCCTTGTAACAACTTCAAAAGAGGTCCTAAAAATGAAAAGGATATGTAGTCACTTTTCTTAACCCTTAATTCCTAGGTGCCTTTGGAATATCATCCGACCTAAATAAATTGGGCACTCACCCAAAGCGTGTGAAGGAGACAAGCCCCCTTTTGAGTTAGATATTTCAAGAATGTTACCATGAATGGTGGAGTAGTGCACAATCGTAAACGCATACATCCTATAACAATAATAAAGAAACTAGACCCAATAATAGATGAACCATATTATGACTATGAACATCAAAAATAACATATATGAATCATATCTAAACCATGGACACAATACGGACACAAAAATTGAGATCCATAAGCACGATATACAAAACAAAAACCATTGTATTAATCCACCATTGTTACAATAGACAAATACATCATAAGAATCATAATTAGAATAGATACATCAACTAGAAAAACATTCTAACCCTATAATGACTTTTCTCAATAAGATCCAACAACATTCCTCGCATTCCTCTCCTTCCTTGTCGTGAAAATATATACATGTATAAGAGAAAGGTGAGGAATCTCTCTCCACCACCTATTCATCACTCAAGAGTAGGTTACATGACAAATTTCATCATGTCCCACCATACTCAAGTACCCTAAAGCATGAAATATTTCTCCTAATGACAGCTAAACTATAACTAACTCTACTTTACAGCTCTTAATCCTCATAATGATCGTATCCTAAAGTAGGCTTTTCTTGGGTTGCATGTCTCCATGCTTTAGCCTTTTCCATAATCAATCCTGGCTGAATCTCCATGTGTTCTTCATTGCAACTCTAACTATGGCCTAAAATATGGCCTAATTTTGTGTGAGCCTTTACGCCTTGTTGTTACACAACAAAACCATTTGTGCCTCATGTACTTGGTATTTTTAGGGGCTCAAAATTACCCCACACCAGTATGATTGCCATCCTTGGTAATTCTTTATGCTTTACATATGAAATCCCACTGATCTAAAAATTGTCTAAGGTAAAAAGCATTGTATTTATCAACAGTCTAAATTGTTAGCTGGAGGAGTTCAGGTAACTCTGCATCTATCTCCCCTTTAACTTCTTCCATGCCTCCAGTTCAGCCATATATTTTTTTGGTGCTTCCTCCACTATGTTGGGTACCTATTCTAGTGTAATTTCTTCAACTTTCCCTTGATCTCTTCTATGACCACCACTAGCTCTATGAAAATTCCCTTGAACTCATCCATATGTTCTATGATAGAATCTTGAAGCTCACCAATCTAAAATTCCAGCTTCTCACACTTGGTCTTTATCTTATCCTTCTACACTATGGTGTCAATTATCAACTAAGCACACTCGATCTTATTTTTTGGGATCCTCTCTTGTAATGAATTTAGGATGGCCTCTTCATATGTGACTCAAGGATAAATAATGGGCTCACATTTCTGACAACTATTGAAATCCCTATATGCTAATATGTTTAACTCCTTGAGTTGGGTGAGTAAGTCCTCTAAATCGTAATCGGGACTTCAATAGTAATACAAGGTTAACTTTAAGAATCCTTTGGAAAAAAGGAGGTGGAAAATCCCTAGTGAATATTCCTTTGGACGCATTCACCACAAAGGTGAATTTTCATAGGTTTTTGTATGAAATATTCACTGGCATTTTTAAGAGAGAAAATGTGAAATTCACATGGTAACAGGTTCGTTGACACCGTCAACAACACCTGCTATCACATGATAGCAAAAATGTTATTGATAGGCATCAATTGCACCTTTCTATCGTGTAAAATAAATGTGTTGTTGACGTGTGTCAACAACATTTTGATATTGCATGATAGCAAGGTGTTTATGATGCACGTCAATAGCACCTTCTTTGTCAGCGTAAAGATAAAATTTTGTTGACACCCGTCAATAATCACGAAACTCTAATTTTCCCTATAAATACTAACATTAACCCTCAATTTTATGTTATCATTTCCCAGATACCAAATGTTTTCCTTCTCTGAGCACTTCTTGCTATAGGTACCATACGTCAACATCAATCAAAGTCTCCACGTCACCACAATTGAATTCATGGCTTCTTGTGCCCAAGGTGAACCTCAAGATCCAACACCTAAAGCCTCTAAGGGAAAGATTTAATACAAAAGCGCTATGTGCCCCCACATAAATGCAGTTATGGAAATGAATGCAAAATACAGGGATTCAATAGTAGCATTTGAATTCCAAGGGCTTGTTAGCATGCCCTAGTTTGAGGTTGACCATCAAATTCTTAACTACCTACTTTCGTCCTATAATACAAAAAACAATACTTTTACTGTTACATTGGAAGATCAGCATACATTCTCCTTGATTCGGACATTATGATATCCATTGATTGAAAGACCTCCCTTTTAAAAATGTGTTGATAGTAACAACCAAAGAAACCCTCATTGAAAATGATAAGATTTTCCTCAAATCTAGTTATGGTTTCAATGTTGATTGTAAGTGTAATTTTCTCTCATTTGAATGTTTTTTTATATTAATTCAAATTGATATTAATTATGATGATTTTTGCATCTTGTATCGACTAATCAAGATGAGGATTGGATACGCAATATTTTACACACCACTTTCTTACTTCCTTGATTTCTTTGTTTCAAGCCAGAATTATTATGTAGGGTCGACAAACTAACATTCCAAATTGGGTTGTTGCATACATTCTTGCAACAATCGGAAATCAAAAATTTGACTGGTGCACATTTCTATCTAACAAGATAAAGGCTAACATTACCAATGCATCAATTTCAGAAAAACCAGTTATTCATTCCACAAACTATCTCCTAGCTCTTTATTATGAGGCTTATTATAATTTAAAAGATGAACCAACTCCAACTTGCACAAACAAGACAATGAATAATTTGTCAATTCCACTTGAAGAGCAGCAGGTAAATAGTTCATATTCCATCTTTACCAAGGGTAGTATTTTTTATGTTTTTCTCATTCTGATCAAATCTTTGTGCACTAATATAATGTAATTCTAATTGAATCTTTTCTGTATGCAGAAAATATTTCTAGAGTCACTTCCATGAAAAAAATTACATCGAGAGGAAGAGGCCAACAACATGTTGAGGCCTTAGGGTAATCACAATCTGAAATCAAACTTCCCTCATCAACTGATTCCCAAGAATTTTCATTAAAAAAATGATAGAGATGTAATACCCTTAACATTCAAAGTAGGGTTGTTTACATTTTGATTTTACCATTTAATGATTTACCATATTGAATTGACATGTAGTTCATGCACTTGTAGAGAATTTGGACTACATGCGTGATTCAAAGAAAGCATCACCAAATCACTCAAGTACAATCTCATGTAATTGTCAAATCTCAACAGCAATTACCACCATCAGCTCCAACTGAAACAATTCAAACTCTATCACAGCCCCCACATTACATAATCAATTCATACCATGCAACAAAATCCCACTCAACAAGGTATGACTTCATTTATTTTGTGATTTTTAATACTTTTACATATTATTTAGTAATTACTAATGATTTTGTTCTTGTTGTTCAAAGTTTATAGCAATCCTTTGTCTTCTACTCAAAATATGCAAACCCCACCTACTCAATCAACCCTGCAATTACGATTCAAAATGGAAACAAGAGGTTCAAGAAAAATACCATTGGTAAACGCATGCCGTTGATTCCGGCCCATAGTGAGACACTAAAAATTCCATGTTCATTCACTATTCCTACCCTCTCTCACTAGTTATCCCATTGCAACAGGGTAATCAGTTTTGAATCAAATAACTTTAGATGAAGATTATTTGGGCATTGATAATAATGACCCAACTAGTTTTTTTCAACACACGTGATATGATTTAGGGCCAACAGGTATATTTCCATCTCAATGTACTTTTAAATTTATTTAAATTTTTAACATTTCAATTTCAATTTTAATATTAATTTCTATTATTATTATTAGGATCATTGCCCCCAAAAGTAAAAAGATGTAGCAGACATTGCTCGACCTAAAAGCTGTCATACTTCTCTTTCAAAATCATCCTCTTCTAATATAGATAGTGATGGCTTACCAAAATTTCCTTTGGATAACTTGATTGGCTATGATTTTCAATCCCACATGAATGAATTTATCACACCTCAAATCAGTGAGCTCATTCAATGGGAGAGAAGGGAAAAAGTATTAATATTTGAGATAGTAAGTCATTATGATAACCATTGGCAAAGAGAGAGCTTATTTGCTACAGTAAAAAATTAACCTGTGAAGATGGAAGTATTATTCATCGGAGATAAAATTAGGACTCTCTATGTAAAATTTAGTGGCTAATCTTTTTTAATTCATGAATATTTTGGTTTTTGAAATTTGGATTTGGCTAATATTTAGAAGGTTAATTTGCTTACTAATTCACCTAAATTTGAAAATTTGTCTTGTGGACAAATTGGTGGGTTTCAATAAAAATGCTATGGGAATCTAAGTCCCTCTATTTGAATGGTGTAGCTTCCGTAGGTGCATGTAAAAAAGGTGGATTTCAATGGTGGCCTTTCAACTAGAGATCCAACAGGGGCACTCCATTGACCCTATGGAAAAGCTAGCAATGTCTCGCTAGGGAAGAAACTTTGTCTTGGAAAGGGGAAGGGGAGTGGGAATGGAGGTAGGAGAAAAATAATGTTGTGAGTAGAATATCAAATTCCCACACACATTAATTATAAATTTCATTTGCATGCATTTATAGTTAGAAGAAAAACAAATCCACATGAGAAGCTACAAGACCGAATAAAATTCATTGGTCACAAGGTACCAATCAATCCCTTAATCAAAAAGGAAAAAATTCATTCTTTTATTATTGAAGCTAAAGCAGAGTTTGTATAGAGCTTTGAGAATAGAGGAAATTCTAGGGAGAAGGGAAAATAGAAGAAGTATGGAATTTTTCATCTTTTCTAGGTACAGAACACTCTGGTCTTTTTGAAATCAATCACTAGCCCTTGGAATGGCTCTAAGGAGCCATTATATGTCATTCCAAAATAGTTACAAATTTACAAATCATTTACGCCTCTTCAAATTCCTCCATTACGAAGAAAATTCTCATGGCGAGTTAAAAACCAAATCTTGCAACACGAACGTTACATTTGATTTTCCAATTTGAATACAAACCATTTGATTTTCTCTTATAACTTTGAAATCAGGTCGTCCACATGGTAGGAAGATATTGGAGTGGGTACGGGGGAAATCCCTTTGTGTTTTGTGATTTTTAGAGATTTGGTAATTTGGAACAAATTGGCCAACACCCCCGCTTTAAATTTTTAACTTAGGCACATGGCACATTTTCATTAGAAATGGGGTTGCGGCCCTTTTCTCAACAGTTTAACCTTTTTTTGGAAAAAAAGGATAAAAAACTCAAATTCCTTCATCGTTCCGCTCTCTTGCTTTGAATTTTCAATGACAGGCTTCAACTTTGACTTTTTCCCTGTGGGCTTCAACTTTGAATTTTTCCTTTATAGCCTGATTGGGGCTGCTAGTCACTTTTTCACTTTTCACCTTTTTTGTAAAGAGGCTCAAAAACAAAAATTTCTCCACCGACCCACTGCTCGATTGAACTCTTGACATGTGGCATATTCTAATTAGAAATGGGCTCATGGCCCTTTTCTCAACATTTTAACCTTTTTTGGAAAAGGCTAAAAAACTCAAAGTTCTCCGCCTTTCCGCTCTCCCGCTTTGACTTTTCAATGGTAGGTCTCGAGACCTTGGTGGAGTCACGAAGCATTCTAGAAATTTTACTTCACTTTTGGGAATTTGGTTAAATTTCCAAAAATCCCCCGATGGCCCACTCTCCCACTTTGAATTTTCAATGGCGGGCTTCAACTTTGACTTTTTCCTTGCAGGCTTCAACTTTGACTTTTTCCTTTATAGCTTGATCGAGGCAGCAAGTCACTTTTTAAATTTTCACCTTTTTTACAAAGAGGCTCAAAAACAAAAATTTCTTTGCTAACCCACTTCCAATTAGGTATGTCCACACACCCATGGATGATGGGGCCAAAATTTGACGGGGAAGAAAATGCCCATTATTCCTGACTATGGAAAAATACACAGAGGAAGAGAACTTCATCATTTTGAGTCCAATTTTAGAATTTCCTTTGCAAGCTGGAGGCATGGAGGCAAAACAACAATTTGATGACCAGGTCATAGAACAAGTGAAAAAATTGATCAAAAAGGATATTGTAAGGAGGATATTACGTGCATAGACCGGGAGATGGATAATTTCTCAAAATGAGAAAAACAAAGATTTAAACACCACTTGGACATGAATTTTTCTATTTCTTCAAAATTTCAACTTGGCTTAAATAATTTAAGAGGGCAAGAGCTCAAAATTTCAAATTTAACTTGGAAAATGAAAAGTGATTTTTGGGAGACAACAACTGGCTCTAGCTTGGGGACATGACATGGACTGAGCATGACAAAGACATGGTATGAGGATCCAAAATATCAATTTTTAAAAATGTATAACGTTGACCAGTGCCTTATCCATTGGGCCTTGCAAAGTCATGTAAAATTATGAGAAAGAATGAAAGAAGGAGGAAACACACAAGCCAAAACACACAAAATAAAAAACTGAACAAAACTAAACCAAAACCACACAACAAAAAAGGGAAAAACACACCTACGAAATCACCTATGGTATAAGGCAGCGGACAAACCACTTTCACTGTTGATATAGTTTCAATTATTTCCCACTTTGAGGAAATTCCAATGGCGTTCCATCCAAGTATGAGAGGATAAAAACATTATCTCCACAAGCTCCATGAATTTGGAATGGGCCTAACCACAATGAATCAAACTTTCCATGGCTCCCCTTTGGTTCTCTTCTCTTGTCTCATAGTAGGATAAAATCTCCAACTTTGAAATTCCTTATTGTGGTCTTCTTTTTAAAAAACTTCTTCACTTTCAACTGATGCTCCTTAATTCTATCCACCACTTGGCTTCTGCTTTCTTCCATCTTCTCTAAGAAGAGGATCCTCTTGTCAATGCAGTCTTTGTATTGACCATCTTCTATTTCTTGCAGCAACTTGAGAGCTGGCATCTCAATTGTGATGGGAATCTCTGCCTTAACTCCATACAACATTTGGAAATGTGACATACCTATTGCCTTCTTAGGAGTGATCTTATCGGCCCACAATGCATCATATAACTTCTTGTGCTAGTTCCTTTGATTCTCATCTACCAACTTGCAAACAATGGTCACAATGTTCTTGTTGCTTGACTCGGCTTGCCCATTTCCTATGGGTAGTAGTCAAAAGAGTGAGATAGGGAGATTCCAAAGCCATAACAAAACTTTGTGAGCTCCTTGGAAGAGAAATAGGTGGCATTGTCTACAACAATTTTCTATGGTATTCCAAAATGAACAATGATATTCTCCTTGATGAAGTTGCGAGACTATTTCAAAGCTGGCTTGCTTGGTTGGGATGGCTTCCACACATTTAGTGAAGTAATTAGTTGCAGTGAGTACATAATTATTCCCTACACTAGAATGAGGATTCATAACACCAATAAAATCTAGCCCCCATTGCTGAAATGGTTCTTCAATCACCATAGGCATGAGTGGCAATGCAACTAGTTGTGGCTTTCCAACAAATTGTTCGCATGCTTTGCATTTGCAAACCCAATCACAGTGTCTACAATGATGGAGGGCCAATAATATCTCCCTCTAAGGATCTTATGTGTGATGACCATTGCTGAGAAATTTTCACCACAAGCTTGATCATGATATGCCCTGAGCAACTTTTCTTACTACTCCTTATCTACACACCTGAGGAAATAACCATCTAGGCCTCTCTTGTAAAGTGCATGATTCTAGATCACAAACTTGGTTTCCTTTAGCTTGAGTGTCCTTATTTTTTTTAATCAAGATGAGGAGAGAATTCTCCATACCTAAGGTAATAATAAATGTCACCATACCACGCATAAGTAGTGGTGATAAAGAGTGTCATGGACCTGTCTCTGAGCAGATTGAGAAAACACCATTTTTTTCCTTGCTAAGCCCTAAGAGCTTCATCATCGATAATCAGTTGGCACAAACCATTTCCTCTTACTAGATTAGAGGTTCTAATCTCCAAGTCATACTCTTGGGTATTTGTAATCCAACTTCCTCTCTTAGTCCTAGGATCTTGTTGAGTCAAAATGGACTTGATTGCACTTACAGGGACCCTCACCACTACATGGGAATTGAGAATGTAGAATATGAAACTTTTAACATATTTAACCCTATGTAGGCATGTTTCTCCAATTGGCTGTACTTTATCTCATTATTTTTCAAATGACAGCTCATGAAAGCAATGGGTGCTTCCAAACCTTCATCATTTTTACGAACAAGGCCACTAGAGTATATGTTCCGATGCATAGCAATACATGATGAAATCCTTGTTGAAATCTAGAGATACAAGAGTTGGATCTTTGGTAATGGATTTCTTGATCTCCTCAAATGTTTCTTTTCCTTCCTTATTCTACTTGAAACCTTCTTGAGGCTTCATCATGGAAGTTATATGCTTAGTCAGTTTAGAAAACCCGGGCACAAAGCAGCGAAGTAAATTTACCTTTCCAAAGAATGAATAAACTCCCTTCTTTGGTTAGTAAGGCTAGTGCTTGGATATCTCTAATCCTCTCGGGATCAATGTGTGCTCCATTTTTGTTCACAATGTTTCCCAACAACTTACCTTTTGTGACTCCATAAATGTACTTCTTTGGATTTAGAGAAATGCCATGTTTCCTACACCTTATAAGGACTTGCTCCAAATGATAGATATGATCTCCCCTCCTCTTTGAAAAAAATGTGAGATCATCAAGGTAAATGACAATGTAATGTTTCAAATCTTTGAAGGCCAAGTCCATTTCTCTCTAGAAAGTGGCTCTAGTATTGATCAAGACAAAAGGAATTCTGTTATAGGAAAAAGTGCCCCAAGGTGTTGTGAAGGATATTTTGTTGCAATCCTCTTCTACCACCTTGATTTGGTTGTACCTTGAGAATCCATCAAGCAAAGAGAGAATTTCAGATCTAGTGACTACGTGTAAAATATTATCCATGATTGGAAGAGCGTAGTTGTCCTTGAGAGATGCGATTCATATTTTAGAAGTCTACACAAATCCTTATTTCCCCATTCTTCTTCCTTCTTTGGCACAATGTTAGCCACCCATGTTGAATGGTGGATGGGGAAGATGATTCTAGCATTGAGCATCTTTGTCACCTCTTCTTTGATAACATCAATAATCTTTGAATTGTAGGCCCTTTATTTTCTCCTGAAGGGCTTAGCTCCTTGCTTCAAAGGAATGGAGTGATGCATTTTATTTAGCTAAAAAGATTTGATTTCATCATAGGAATAGGCCATGACATCCGAGTACTTTTTGGAAGAGCAATAAACTTTCTCTTCTCTTACGGTGAACAACATTTACCAATGTTGACCATCCTTGGATTCTACGAAGTGCTAATTTTTCTTGATCAAAATTAGATTGACACGAGAAGAATGTTTTCTTTCTCTTAGATGAACTGTCACACTTGTCAAAGAGGTATTCCAAATAAACTATGCCTTTGGAGATTTTGTTTCCTTTTAGTTTGATTACTCTGTCTTCATCAATTCCATCAACTCCTTCCTTCTCTTCTTTAGGGACTGATTCACGGTGTGGGTTTTCGCTTCCTTCAAAGAAAATATTATTGAATTTATCCCTTTGTTATAAGAAGGATAGGATCTGATTGTCATCATTGAAGACCTAGCCAGTGATTTGCATTGTCTGGTACGCTGGGTCTAAACACCATCTCAATGGTAACTTTATCCTTTCCAAAAGAAGGATGAGGTGTCAATAAGGAATCTGACACTATTAGAGAATCATCCTTTTCATTCTAATCCCTAGGGATATCTTCAATGGAGAATGCATCAAAGAATTCAATGCAGTCCCACACTTTGTTTCTATAGTGCCTGAGTCTGGGGTTTTTCACCTGATATTGCTGGCAGACCTACTTTACCACAACCTCTGTATCACCTTTGCATCTCAACTTCTTAATTCCCATGTCCTCTATTGTATTCATGCCTAAGATTAATGCTTCATACTCCGTTATATTATTTTTATTATCAAATTGTAGCTTGTAGGTAAAAGGATATACCTCATTGGAGGGAGAGTATAATACTATACTAGCTCCTGAACTGCTTTGGAATGATGTCCATTAAAATCCATTGTCCAGATTGGGTCTTTTTCTTCCTCCATGAGAAGTGGCAAGTCCTCTTCCTTCTGTGATGTAAGGAGGTAAGTTTCAAGCCCACAATATTGAAAAGGGATATCAGCTCTTGGATCATCATACTTTCTTACGGTGAACTTCATTTTTCTAACTGGCAGAAACTTCTTCATTTCTCCTTTCACTGGGATAGTTGTAGATGACCAATCCATTTTTATTTCTCCACCTAGATCTCTATAAAAACTTCTACTCAATAGAATACCAAAAGATGCTAGCATGTCTACCACCAAAATGGTCAGGAGTATCTTCTTGTCAGGGTAATCAGCTAGTGCAACCTGAGCATCCTTAATCCTTCCTACCAATGGAACTTGTTTGGATTCCATTGAGTAGCATGTTCCATTTACCCAGGTCAAAGTGAGGCCAAGAGCATTTGAAAATTGTGTTGGCATCACATTATCTGAGGCTCCAAAATCTATAATGCAATTGTTTAACTAGAAACCTTTAATGAGAAGTGACAGGTAAACAAGCTCAACTCTATTGGTGGTGGAGGCACTGAGGGCTAACATGTTTTGAGAAGATGGTGTGGGAAGTAAGCCTTTACAATTAGAGATTAGGGATGTAGAGTTACCACCCTAGTTTGCCTTGATGAATCAAATTGATTAGGATGTGTTTGTAGGTATTCAATTTTAGAGAGCTAGACTTTGGTTTTGCTAGCATGTTGTATAAATTCAAATGAAATTATGGTAGATGAGAACTTAAATGGAAGATGCATCATTACTTTTGGTGTTGAGTTCTCCTTTTCAAATGTAGTAATTGGTTTGGAAGGAGATGGGGGTGTAGCCTTTGATTGAAATTTATATGTTTTTACAAAACTAACATTTAGAAGAGAATTGCTTTTAATGACTTTTGAATTGAGAAAATAACTTACTTGGAACAATAGTGTGATCCTTGACAACTAGTGAATCTGATTTCTCTCTAGATGACTCCATGGAAGGTGGTAATGGTGATACCTTGTTGATGTTCTTGTTTAGTGGAGGATTTGAATATCTATCTTCTTTGTTCTTCCTATTCTCCATTCTGTTCTTGAGGCTGAAACACCATTCTTGGATTGTGCACAAGTGAAAACAACACATGAAAAACTTAGAGCTTCTTCATCACCTTCCTCCTCATCATCAACATATTTGATTAGGCCATTGTGCATGCCAACCTCTTCAATTTCAAGATAGTTTTCATAGTCATCCATGATTTCTTCTTTAGTTTCCTCAATGTTTGTTCCTTCTTTGATTCCCTAGTGTCACAGATGGCATTGAATGGTGGTGCTTCAAGAGCAAGCCTATGAGGAGGTGGATCAATTCTTGGTCTATCAGGAGGATTTTTTCTCCTTGGAGCATTCCTCATTATGATTTGTAACAATTGCTTCTTCAAAGCAACTAGGTCATTTTCCATTTTTTGGAACATTGGATTAGTGGTGACTAAATTTGAACTCTGACCTTTTTGCTTCCCATTTGGTCCTTTCACTTTTCCAAAAAGAATTAGATCATCATCAGTCTCAATTGCAAAGTCTTGAACTTCCCTCAATGTTCTTGGTTGGGATCTTCTAAGGAAGAAACCAACTTCTAATGGAAAAGCATTGATGAAGAACCTTTTCAAGTTTTTTTCAGGGGTACCACATCTTCAGGATCCTTCTTATCAACCTATCATACCTTGCTAAAAAATATCTCATTGATTTGGAGGTCTCCTTCTTTATCGAACCAATTAGACTAGCGAGATCTTGACAATATTACGTGCTCTTGGACCTACATTCAAATGTACTTCTTATATCTTCCCATCATGTGACAAATCTTGGGGGCAACAAGTAGAACCATTTAGCAGCTCTTTCTTGGAGTGACTCCACAATCAGACTAACTAAAACATCCTCATTTTCAACTCCCAACACTCCACAAGTAGTGATGAACGTTGCTACATGTTATTTGGGGAGTTGAGAACCATCCCCTCTAAATTTTGGAAAGTTTTTTATCAAGCCTCTCAGTAGCTCATGGAGTGGTTGAGCAAGAACCAGTGGACCGGTGTTTCCTCCCCATGGTACATTAGGCCTATAGGATTCACGATCCTATTCATGCTCATGATCCCAATCCCCCATTCTGTGTCTATTTCTATCTTCTAGCCTTGCTAAGGCTACGACTTTTGTTGCTACTCTTTCATCTACCTCGGCTTGAAGTCTCTCAATTTATTTATTTGTCGAGTCTTACTTCTCTTTCTCTAGCTTCTTCTTCGGTCTTCACATCAGTGAAGTCTACAAGGTTCTCATTTATGTATGAAAATTCACTTTGTCAAAGGATTCGCAACACTCAGGTTCCCAATGTGACCGGTTGCTTGAAAAGGAAGCCTCTGGATTCTGAGTAGCTCTTGTCTCCTTTGAAGTTCCTAAAAAATGGGATCAGTGTTTCCTCCTTGTCTCTGTTTCCAAGTGAATCTTATATCCATCGACTTGAGAATCTATTATCTTCTTTGGGGTGTTAGAATTTGTCTCTACCTTTCCAATTCAATATCATGTTCCTCTTCCAGGGTCTAGAATCCTTATGGCAGCAATGAAGTAATGATTGGCGGTTCATCTATTATGCCAAATAGCTTCTCTCATATCGGAAGCAATGTCTTCTTAGATGTGAAAGAGTAAATCGGTCTCGTAATAGGAGGATTTCCTAGAATAGCCATGATTTACATCCATGTAGTTTGTGTGATTATTTAATCTCAGAAAATTTTCTTCTAGAATATTTTTTGTATTTTATGAATTTGAGGTCGTTTTTAGGTGCGAGATGCTAAATAATCTTCCCCACGGTGGGTGCAAAAGCTGTTGGTGAGAAAATTTCTCTTGTGGAAAAATTGGTAGGTTTCAATCCAATGCTATGGGAATCTAAGTCCCTCTATTTGAACGGTGTAGCTTCCGTAGGTGCATGTAAAAAGGTGGATTTCAATGGTGGCCTTTCAACCAAAGATCCAACATGGGAACTCCAATGACCCTGTGGCAAAGCTAGCAATGTCTCACTAGGGAAGAAACTTTGTCTTGGAAAGGGGAAGGGGAGTGGGAATGGAGGTAGGAGAAAAATAATGTTGTGAGTAGAATATCAAATTCCCACACGCATTAATTATAAATTTCATCTACATGCATTTATAGTTAGTAGGAAAACAAATCCATAGGAGAAGCTATAAGACCGAATAATCCCTCAATCAAAAAGGAAAAAAATTCCTTCTTTTATTATTAAAGCTAAAGCGAGAGGTTGTATAGAGCTTTTAGAATAGAGGAAATTTTAAGGAGAAGGGAAAATAGAAGAAGTACGGCGTTTTCATCTTTTCGGGTATAGAGCACTCTGGTCTTTTTAAAATCAATCACTAGCCCTTGGAATGGTTCTAAGGAGTCATTATATCTCATGCCAAAATGGTTACAACTTTACAAATCATTTACGCCTCTTCAAATTCCTCCATTGTGAAGAAAACTCTCATGGTGGGTTAAAAACCAGAACTTGCAATGTGAATGTTACATTTGATTTTCCAGTTTGAATAGAGCCCATTTGATTTTCTCTTATAACTTTGAAATTGGGCCATCCACGTGGTAGGAAGAGACTGGAGAAGGTACGGGGGAAATCCCTTTGTGTTTTGTGATTTTTTAGAGATTTTCCAATTTGGAACAAATTGGCCCGCACCCCCGGTTCAACTTTTTAACTTAGGCACGTGGCACGTTTTCATTGGAAATGGGGTTATGGCCCTTTTCTCAAAATTTTAACCTCTTTTTGGGAAAAAATGCTAAAAACTCAAATTTATCCTCGTTCCGTTCTCCGCTTTTAATTTTCAACGTGGGCTTCAACTTTGACTTTTTCCCTATGGGCTTCAACTTTGACTTTTTCCTTTATAGCCTAATCGAGGTTGTGGGTCACTTTTTAAATTTTCACCTTTTTTACAAAGAGGCTCAAAAACACAAATATCTTCGTCGACTGTTGCTCGATTAAAATCTTGACATGTGACATCATCTGATTGGAAATGGGGTCATGGCTCTTTTCTCAACATTTTAACCTTTTTTGGAAAAAGGCTAAAAAACTCAAAGTTCTCCGCCTTTCCGGTCTCCTGCTTTGACTTTTCAATGGTGCACCCAAGACCTTGGTGGAGCCGCAAAGCATTCTAGAACTTTTACTTCACTTTTGGAAATTTGGTTAAATTTCTAAAAGTCCCCTAATGGCCTGCTCTCCCACTTTGACTTTTCAACGGTGGGCTTCAACTTTAACGTTTTCCTTGCGGGCTTCAACTTTGACTTTTTCCTTTATAGCCTAATTGGGGTTGTGGGTCACTTTTTAACTTTTTCCTTTTTTACAAAGAGGCTCAAAAACATAAATTTCTCTGCCGACCCACTTCCAATTAGGTATGTCCACATACCCACAGATGATGGGGCCAAAATTTGACGGGGAAGAAAATTCCCATCGTTCTTGTTTGTGGGAAAAATACACAGAGGAAGAGAACTTCATCATTTTGAGTCCAATTTTTGAATTTCCTTTGCAATCCGGAGGCATGGAGGAAAAATAATGATTTGACGACCCAAGCCATAGAACAAGCAAATAATTTCGATCAAAAAGGAGATTGTAAGGAGGATATTACGTGCACAGACTAGGAGATGGAGAATTTCTCAAAATGAGAAAACCAGAGATTTAAAAATCACTAGGGCGTGGATTTTTCTATTTCTTTGAACTTTCAACTTGGCTTAAATACTTTAAGAGGGCGAGAGCTCAAAATTTTTAATTTAACTTGGAAAATGAAAAGTGATTTTCGGGAGACAACAAGTGGATAATTAAAGAGAATGGCTATGTCCCTGAGATTTTATTGAAAGAAAAGGCAAGTGTAAGATCCTTCTTTGACATCCCATGGATATTTTATAAAGGAATAAGAAGCAATCATCAATAACCTAGACATGCCTATTGAGGATCGATTAGTTCGGGGATAATTGAGGAAGGAATATAGTAGGGTCTGGTGAAAATGTTAATGATTAAGGCTTGAGGATTAGGGAACCTCAAAATTGAAACTTTAAATATTTTATATATAGAAGAATGAAAGTTGATACTTGAATATTTGTTTAATTTGAATTTTGGATTTAAAATTTATGCAATATTATCTCTCCTTGCAATGATGGTCATAGTTACATTTATCATTAGATGTGGATGTCTGGATAATGAAATTAGAGTAGATGTGGTTATAGTTATTATCCATTTATTCATTTAGAATGTGGTTTTATGTGGACATTAGGTGTGGATGTCTAGATAATGAAATTATAGTAGATATGGATGATGATGAATTGTACGTGACTAAATGAATTGTATGTTGTTATATTTTTATATAGAACTTCTATATTGTATATGGTGTTTATGTTTGATGGATAATCATGATTCATGGATTTAAAATTTATGCAATATTATCTCTACTTGCAATGATGGTCATGATTACATTTTTCATTACATGTGGGTGATGACATCTAATATTTTTGATGACATTAGAATAGATATTAGAATGTGGTGTTATGTGGACATTAGATGTGGATGTCTCGATAATGAAATTAGAGTAGATATGGATGATGATGAATTATATGTGACTAGATGATGATAATGGATAATTGTTTTAAGAAAATTAAGAATGTGGTGTGTGGATACATCTTAACACGGTAAAATCTTCTTCTCTCTATTTTAAATTTTGAACTCTTTAATATGTATATTGTTTCTTCACATTTATTTTCAAACCTTTATATTGAATTGAAATGACAAAGCTCAAAGGAAAAAAATAATGTGGTATGACACATATATCTTAATAAAGATAAAATATTCTTCACATTTAAAACTATGGCTAAGATAGGGTTTAAGGTACCTCTTATCTTCTTGAGCAATCTAAATGACCTTCAATTCTCAAGAATTCAACACAAAAAATGGATAAGGATTAGAATAAAAATGGGTGAGTTGCCTGATAATCTCAGTCCCAAGAAGTGAGAGCTTCCTTGGATGGATGTCAACCCAAATTTTTCATAAACATCAATGAAATGAAGAGAAATTAAAATTCAAAATCCATATCTAACCTAAGAAAATTAAAGCAAACCAGAACCTATTCATAAAGGTGACACAAATATTAAGAATGCACTACTGAGTGGACAAAAACTATACCGGACACTAAGCGTGGAAAAATATGTAGAATCTAGATCCGAGCTTTTTAAGACCTTGAAAAATACAACATCAAAGCGGTTTGAAAATTAAAAATACCAATGAAATAATTCCAATTTTAATAAATAATAGTATTTGAATAAATGTAAATATACATACTTGTAACATCTTTGATGATAACTACAAATTAAAAATAGCCTCCTGACTGTCAATATTTTCATATGTAGAATTACCATGGTATTTATGTAAAACTATAAATAATTAAATTAGAATTTATTAATATGAATTAAATAAATAAGAATAGTTAAAGTGTAATGTCAAGGTGATTCCTATTTAAAGTTAAAAAAATCCATTTTTAATAGCTTCTTTGTACTCAATATTTGCATCCACAGAGTTTGACGATGCACCCCTTCCAATATCATCATCGAGATTACTTGGACTTGTAGCATTATTATTTACACCTCTTCTTTTGAAAAGGTAATTCCAATGCATAATAGCTCTTTTAAAAGGAAAGGTTTCAAGGAATGGTGAGAAACATAGCACCTTATGTAACTTTCAATATTTTTATCCAACCTATTTTTCTGTTTTGATTTGATAAAAGATAAAGCACTAAAAAACTATTTCATCCTCCATAGATCCCAAAATCATTGTTTGGCACAACTCATACAACTAAAAATATTCAACGATGTCTTCTGTAAACACACTACTTTGGTATATTTTTGACTAGATCCTTGTAATAGTACCACTCTCTAAAGGTTCATCTAAGATTTTATCTTTGTGGCCTCATTATCATTGAAAAATTAGTTGATTGAGTCTTTATTAAATCAACATTCAATATACCTTTTATTTCAATACCCTCGACCTATGATGTCTTGCTTAAATGATCCAATATTATACCCATGTATTTATGGAAAAGCTTACTTATTAAATCAGCATGGCCACCTTCTACATTTCAAAAATTTAGATTCATCACACCCATGGCTTCAATAATTTTGTCTTTGCTGAAACGTTCTCTAATTTATTATGTTAAGGATTCTATAATTTTTTTGAGTTTTATTCTTATTTCAATTACTACAGAATCAAACAGATTTCATGTCACATGAACTTCTTTTTTTCTGTTGATGTAACATCTTTACTTTTTTGCACAATGTGTAGTGGTATCTCTTTTCCGCTAACATGGATACAAAGGTGATTATGGATATTAAATCTCAAACTTTTATTGGGATGGTTAAGATCCAATAAAAATTTCCAGTTATCAAAAACATGTGTATCAAAACTATCTAAGGAAGTGTACATGGCATTAAGACTCATACATACCATTTTTCTCATCTATATAAAATCAACAATATAGACAAATCTCCCCTGTGCATGCTTCATTAATGTATTTATCTCCTGAAATATTGGAAGAATGCCTACCAATGTAAGATATGTATCCAAATATGTTAGATGGAACACCCTAGTCATGTTGGAACTTCACTCAGCCTAAACTAAGTGCTCACCCGAATCATGTAAAGGTACCAGGTCCTCTCTAGAGTTGTTGTACGGGATGTTAGCGTGATAAAGGAAGAAACATATATATCCATAAATAATCCATCATTCTACAATGCATGCTACATTCATATCTATGAAAGAATAAGTTTAAATAGTAATCATGATTGAATCAAGAACATGCACTACTCAATTACACACAGGAATGACACTTAGGTTCAGCCAATATCTTCCATCTATTAATAACATAGAAGCTCATTACAATAATGGAAATCTATACCGATACACACATGGATCTGATATAGCAATCTAATCATATGCGCATACCTATATACCTTCATACATCCATCTCTCTATGTGTATATTCCACTATGTTCTTCATATCATATATATATGGGTGGGGGCTTTCCCTTCACTACTTATCTATTCCAGAAATAGGCCACATGTTATTAATAGCCACATGCCATTTATAGGCATAGCCACATGAAAGTGTGCTATCTATAGAACTCTTACGAGTTAATCAAGTGACAATCCTATTCTTAGCTCCTCTCCATGTAAAATGCTTGATCCAATCCTCTAAAGATAGACAATACATAGCACACATGTCTCTCTGCATTGTTGGTGTGTTCCGCATGCCATCTTCTAAAAATAGGTATTCATGCTCAAAATTGTCGAAGTATTGAATGTTGAATTTTCCCTCTGCATGCGGGTTCTTCTTGTCCCTCTGTGCCCTTGATCATGGCCTTCTCTCCTACGTATACTTCTTGTGTGATCTCTAACAAGTATTCTCTGATCAACATTACCCCACACTAATCTCATTGTTGTCCCGACAATGGGTATCTCTAAAAATTGAATTAAAGAATAGAAGAATGGAAAGAATAAGAATAAAAGAATATAGATAAATAAATAATTTTTATGAGGATATGAGGCAGCCTCCTCTACATCACTTTGAAGTATCAACTCTAGATACTCCTCCTTTATTTCGACCTCCAAGGCCTACCATTCAACGAGTGCTTATTCTAATTTCTCTGGAATTTCCAAAGAAATGGATTTCAAATCATCCCTCACAATCTCTCCTTTTTCATTATGTAGAACCGATTACAACGCTAGACATTGAGGCCATTCTTCCTTCTAGAAGATCCATCTTCTACGCAATTAGCTTCCCAAGCTCTTCCAGCCGAGTCTTGTACGACTCTTGTGTAATCTGGATACTTCTTTAGTTTGGCGATGTCCATACTGTGTGGACCCTTTGTATATCCCAACTCCTTCCTAGTCTCCAATATTGTGGTTTTATCTGTCAGATCATCTTGCAAATCATCTCTCGTGCTTTCAACCTTGTCACTATGGAGATGAGCGTGGTTGAAATTTCGACTCTGCATCCTACAAAGTAGAAAAATCCTCGTGCACTTTTCTCATAATCCACTAGTATAATGGCTCATACTTCCTAAAGTAAGGAGCTCATAGAGTTGGTAAACCTCTATCCTCTTCAAAATATTTTCACCAACATCATCATACACCGACATATCTTCCACCCTGCGTTTATTTGTTTTCATGTTCAATAATTCATCAAGATCCTTCTTGTTCTCAATGGTATGGTGATTGTACTCACTCACTTTGCTTTGCTTTTCCTTATGTGAGAATCCCACTCTTGGCTGAAAATAACCCCCTATGGATATTACATCTCTAAAAAATTGCTTTCTGGAGCCATGTCTTCCTCCTCGATGACCACCTTCTTCTTTCCTTTTGTTGTTGTTGTAACTACCTTCTTGGTGCCATTTTTACCTTACAATCCCTTGTAGATCCTTTCTGTTAAAATTCAGCGTAATGTGCAAAGCAAACCCTAGTTCGATTCAATGTGCCCTAGGTGAAATTATGTGCCCCTAACTCATCTCTGTCACCTTGCTTCACTCAAACCCTTCACCACTGGGGACATAAGCTTCTTCTGCACACATATCTCTTTGTCATGACTGGTTACACACCTCTCGCACCTTAAAAATGATCACTCGGATCTTTGCACTTGGATTCTTTCAAATACTCTTAATTGTAATGGTAAAAATGAATTTGCATCCCATCCTTATATAGATTTTTAAATTTTGATGCATTTATTGTTCCTTCACCTACCAAATATCCCCTCATTCATAGACCAAATTTGTTCATTCCATGTGGTACATCTTCACACCCCACTATAAACTTCTAGCATGCCTTCCTACCCTCGGGTCACATACTTCTCTTGAGAGAACACCCTTGTGCTGAGTACCTTGTCCACCGTACCTTCTCTGGTGGTTATCATGGCCTCTACTTAATTTGCGTTGTACTATCCTTTCATTCATCTCCATCATTTTTCACTTTTGAGAAGCAATCTTCTTTTGACTTAAAGAAACACCTGTAGTGGCTTATTTCATTCACCTTTCAATTCTCACGAGTCTTTTACTTGGATAACTACAACCACCCCACACTAAAGGTATGTGCGAGTCCTCTACGCATAAAAATTCTTCATATAGTAATTACCTTCATGTGTGCAAGTGCGCTTATTACACAAAAATAATATCTAAATTGACAAATCATAGCGACAATGAAGGAAATACATAATTGAAAGCCTAATCTAAATGGAAATACTTCCTTATTAAAAACACCAAGAAGACTTATTTATAGTAGGGCTTCATCCTACTCCCGTTAAAGTAATCAGGTATTCGTGTTCCATCAAGTGCTTCTAACTGATAAGCACCTGATTCAATTATGTAAGTGATAAAATACAACCCCAACCAATTTAATTTGAGCTTTCCTAGATGGCACAAGAACTTTGAGTCATAAAAAAGTACCATTTGTCCAATCTCAAACTTCTTATCCCTTATGTTTCTTTCATGCCATGCTTTATACCTAGCTCTTTCCTTCTTACGAATCCATTGTGCTATGGCTCATTTCTCATCCAGTTGAATCATCTTCTCGATACGCTCTTTTATAGCCTTCTCATCAGCTAGACCTCCAGTGCACATAATGCACAAAGAAGGTAACATAAATTCTATAGGGAGAACGACTTCTGCGCCAAACACCAACTGAAATGGTGTGGCTTTGTTAAATCTCTTGTAAGTTGTTCTATATGCCCAAAGAATAGCTGACACTTTTTCATCCCAATCCTTTCTTCCAACATCACAATTTTTGTCAAAGTCTTACTCAAACTCTTATTAAAAACCTCGGTAGTTTCATTTTCTGAGGATGATAGGGTATATTTTTATGGTGTGTAACCATAAACTCATCTAATAGGATCTTGATTATCTCATTCAAAAATTGTGTAACCCTATCACTTTTCAAGCTTAAAGGAAATCCATATCTAGTAAGAACATTCTCCCATATAAACCTAGTTGTTGTAGCTGTTGTTTATGCAGTCCTTCGTTAGTGTTACTTCTACCCACCGTGTGAGATAATATATGTAAGTAATGATATAGCGTGACCCAGTCTTATGCGCAGCTGGAAAAATAGGTCCTACAAAGTCAATGGCCCATTTATCAAATGGTTCATCACTAGTAACTGGTCTCAAAGGAATCTCTTCTCTTTGCCCTAGTTTTCCTAAGTCTTGACAATGATCACACACCTTACAATATTCTTTACAGTCTTTATAAAATGTCTTCTACCATAATCCAACAAGTAGGATCTTTCAGGCAGTTGCATCACCTACATAATGGCCTCCTGTAATACCACCATGGGCTTCTTCCATAATATCCTTGTGCTCATGCTCTAATACACAACAACATAATACTTCATCTCTACCTAACTTGTATAGGTCACCACTGATTAACATAAATGGTGTTGCGCGTATAGCAAGTTGTTTCTTTTCTAATGCCTTCATTCCTTCTAGTGCCACACCAATCCATAGAAAGACAACAATGTCTTCTAATTTTGATGGCATGCATTGTAACCTATATAACTGTGCATCTGGCATGGTTTCTTCAATTGTATATGCCTCCTCTCCGGATTGAATTCTAGACAAGTGGTCTGGTCCAGAGTTACTTTTCCCTGGCTTCACCACAACTGTGAAGTCAAACTCTTAAAATAGGAGTACCCATCTACATATGTGCCCCTGTAAGATGGGCTTGTTTACCAAGTACTTCAATTCCATGTGATCTATATAAAACACAAATGGTGTTGCTAACAAGTACTATCGAGAACTTGTGCAATGCATAGATCATTGACAAAGCTTCGTGCTCTGTAGTTGTATAATTCCTTTCAGTAGGAGTCAACTTCCTACTAGCAAAACAAATTAGATGATCTATAATACCTTTTCCAGGTTGAGCTAACATAGTGCTAATGGCCATGCTAGAAGCGTCCACATGCACATGAAATGGTTTATCCCATGAGGGAAAATGTAGAATAGGCATGGTAGTAAGTTTCTCCTTTAATATCTCAAATGCACATTGCTGCGGTTCTCCCCAATAAAATGTACCTTTCCCCTTTAGTAATTCTTCCAAGGGTGCAGAAATTTTAGCATACCCTTGGATGAAATTTTGATAGTAACCTGTATGACCCAAAAATCTGTGCACCTCACTTTGGATGGTATGCACTTCCAGGCCTAAAATGACTACAACCTTAGATGGATCAACCAATAAACCTTCCTTGTAGATTATATGTCCTAACATTATTCCAAATGGTGTAGCAAATATGCACTTCTTGATGTTCAAAGAGATACTCAATTTTCTACATCGTTCAAACATTAAGCACAGATTGTCACAATGATCTTTCACAAGCCCATATATTGTCCAATTGTCTAGGTAGACGTGTAAGAAGTTATGAATAAAATCTTTTAATGCTTGAACAACTATGGGTGAGAATACAACAGGTGCATTTTTCAATCTAAAAGGCATTATAGTATAGGAAAAACTACCCCATTTAGTAGTAAATATTTTCTTTTCTTGATCCTCTTGAGCAATCCTAACCTCATGATACCTAGAAAACCCATTTGTGAAAGAATATATTTTGTGCCTTGCCACTCCTTCCGGTATTTCCTCAGCGAATGGTGTAGGGAATGGATCTTTGTGATGCATGTATCATTCATCTCCCTGTAGTCCACACATATTCTAATTCATCCATCCTTCTTGATACTGATCACTATTGGGCTAACCCATTTTGACTCATCAAGGGGCTTGATAATTCTAGATTTCAACATTTTATCAATTTCTTCTTTTACCTTTTCACGCAAATTGGGGTTCATTCTATAAGGTCGCTTCCTAACTGGTCATGCACCATCCTTAAGTTTTATCTTCATTTCCCTAAGTGATTTATGCATGCCTTTAATTTCATGATACCCTTAAGGGAATAAGTCTTGATAATCCTTGAGTAACTCAATGATCTTTGCTACCTCCAAGTCTGACCAGTAGTCTCCAATGATGGCCTCCTTAGGCTCAACCTTTGAACCTATATTCACCTTCTTTGTCTTCATGGGTTTGTGATAGGCATGTGTATCCTTGTCTACACTATCCAAGACCTCGCACACCCCTTGTGAATGCTCAATATCCAGGTTCTCAACTTCCTCATCATCCACGATGTAAACCATATTTCCTTTCTCTTTCTCAAGGCAAGTGCATTCAAGTAGTATGGAGTCCATTTCTTCTTCCCTTTCAAAATGCACTCTGGACTTTGCCTCACCAAATAATTCCTGAATATGCTCTTCGGATTTTGCACTATCTCCCATAGTTAAGCGCTTGAAAATTTTTAATGCCTCTTCTATTAGAGGTTGGGAAGAAAAGTAGTCGGAGGTATGTATCATTCTTACGGTAAAATTTTTCTAGTTTCCAGTATCTTGATGTAGTTCTATGTATACATACCAGGAACGTGTACATCTTCATAGCGTAGAGTACAATCTATGCACCCAGAGTGAAGGTGACAATGCTTCCTATATTGCTTTCGGAGTCTCTCATACTACTTTGAATGTGATCTTTGAAACAGGTTGATCACCATGATAAGTGTAGATCTACATAAGTGCATTGTTCCTTACAAACCTAGTAGATAAGGTGACTCTAATATCTTCCCATTCTATAAGATTATCTCTATAGACTACCCACCAAAGACGCCATCACTGTCTGTGCAAGGTATATACTAACATATCTCTTCTCTTAATTTGATCTTTCCCTTTGTGTTTCCATGGATTTTAAAAATGCGGGTAGATCTTCTTCCCCTATATACCAAGGTACTATGTTACCTATCCATCAAACCAAAAAATTCCATTCTTGTGCGCAACTATGATTTTAACCTCACGCCCTACTAGTTCATATATACCATGAGCCCAATTATCACAACAATACTCGTAGTATCACTAATAGAATGAGAATCCTCAAATTGTAGGATGCCTTATTTTGATGGCTCATTGACCTATGTCTCTTGAATAACGCGTACATAGATTTTTTTTATGTCCTCCTCACTTAGAGGTTCAACATATGGTGTAGATTTCCCATATGTTAGAGGTTTCACAAATATTTCCTCCTTGTTCTCAAAGCTGATATACCCCTTATTGAATCTCAAGTCAGCATTATTCACATAACTCTAAGGGCATCCAAGCAAGGCTTGGAAAATTTTCTACTTCTACAAGTGATAATACTTCAAAATCCCTAGTGAACTTGGCCCCTTGTATGGTTATAGATGCATCCTTCAAAAATCCTATGGGAGTGGCCTTAGTCTAGTTTTTCATAAACAACACATTAGATGATGGTGTAATAGAGACCTCCCAATTTGTACCCAAGAATATAATGTAAGAAAATTTACTTCCACACTTGTATCAATAAATATGTTTCTCAGTAGACATCCATCCATAACAACATTCTGAGTAATTTCCTTGTCATAGTCAATGTTATCAGGGGGAAGATTTGCATGCAAAAACTGGTCGTCTTGTCTCAATACTTGCACGTAGACTATTTCCTTTTAACCAACTTCCTAATAGTGGAATGATGTTCTCCTCGCGCAACATTTTGCACACTTCTCTTAGATCATTGATATCAATTTGGACTATCTCTGATTCTTTCTTATGCTCCTTTAAGTACTATATCTCACCCTGAAGATTCCTTAGCACTTCCATGGTATCCTGGTAAACTTCCTTTTGATGAGTAGGATCTGGGTACCTTGCATGTAAAACCTCCTCCTTAGTGATCATAGGATTCTGGTGCAATGCCTCTCTTATGTGCACCACTTCAGCTTGTGTAGTAATCTTATGTGATTCTTGTCAATTCCTCGGGTCCTTCTACGCTTTATCTTGGGCATCCACTGATCTTCTACCATGCATTGGATTCTAACCATCCTGACAACTTTGTTGTCTTTCTTAGGTTTCTTACTCAGATGCTCATATAAGTCTGGTAACTATTCATAGCTATGGTTTTTTTTGCATAAAGAACATGCAATATTTTGAGGACATTCACACCTATAGTGGTCAGGAGATCCACACGTATAACATGTTCCATGAGGGAACTCACTTCTTCCTCCACCACAACCTCGTCCTCTATATCCACCATGATATCCATGTCCTCTTCCATGACTTCATTCTAAACGTCTCTCATTCCTGTCATAGCGCATTTGATTATGATCCCGATCATGGTGCTCATTCTTAACCTTAGAATTATCTATTACACTTGTCTATCATACCCCAATGTCTATAACATCCTGGATCTGACCAATCAACCAAAAGTCTTTAGTATCATGGGTTGTGGAGCAGAAAATTTTGCAAAATTAGGATACATTCTTCCTTATCATGCCCTATAATAAAGGATAGTCAATAACATCATGATTCAAATGGCAGATCTAACAATCCAATAGTAATGAACGTATAGATCTACGAGGAAAACTATCCTTGGTGTGACCTTCCACTTCACAATCTGTACACCAAATTCTTGAGCGCATTTCATGGGATAAATTTGTTGATAGCTTTTCTAACTACTTTTTCATAGTTGTAATATGTACCTCTAAGAATTGACTAATGCCATTGTCGATACTCCCAACTACCTCAGCACATAAAGTTGCTTCCAGTGCTTCACGTAGATCAATGTATGTCTTATGTGACAAGGCCCTTCTAAATGGTGTAATCAATCCCCAAAAAAACCATTGTACATGATGGCTTGCATGAATATCATAAGATAGCTTAGATAGAAGTTTCTTAAAATGAGCATCATACTCACGTACACTCTCAGTAGTGTCTTGCTTAATATACATGAGTGCACTTATACTCTTCTGCTCAAACTTAGGGATCTGGAACTCTTTCAAGAAAGCATCCTTCAATGTTGTATAATCCACACAAGTTTGATTAGGGTCAAATTTCCTATACTAGTTGTGTGCATGTCCTTGTAATATAGTAGCAAATTGACTTGCATTTTTCTCAGAAGTTATGATCCCTTTAGCATGCCACAAGATTTCACACATATGCACATGTTTGGTAGCATCCTCTATACCTCTATATTCTGGGAAATGAAGATACATCTCCATATAGATATATTTTTTTAATGTGGACCTTGACCACCTAATCCAGAACCTCTTTTGTTCCCTACCTCCAAAACCACCAGATCCACAGGAACTAGAACCACTTATACCTCCCGATCTTCCCCGTAGCTATTAATCCCTATGCTCGACAAGTAGTACTATACTAAACCCCTACAGTCTGTGAGGTAGTTCCACTTCCAGAGGTGAATCCAACATTTTGCGTGCTCACGTTCTGTGTAGATGATGTGCCTAAGAATGTTCCTCAAAATATCATTGAATCTGCCATCCTGCCATTGATGTACTTTCTCCTTGACTTACTCCTACTCTCCTACTTCCCAAGTTAGCTTGTTGGTTACTTGTCATACTAGATAATGGAAAACCAAGTGCAAGGGATAGGTCACCAGGTGGATTAAGATGCGCACTGCGGACCGGGTAGTCTCTTCCGGTGTATTTCTATGGGAGGCCAAGGGGGATCTCTGTCATGTTTTCCAAGATGGGTGAGTTCGATGCTCGGCTCCATGTCTTTTATGTGAGCTATAAATCCTTCACGAGCCATATCTCTCCTCAACATCATACTTTTTGTAATGGAATGTTTCTTCTCTATGTCCCTCTCACATGCCTCATTATACTTAAGTTGCCTCTCCTATCTCTGCCTCTCTACTACTAGGTTTTCCATCTTTCACCAAACTTGTTCCTGCCCTCGCGCATGGTGAAGTTTAGTTAGCCATTGGTTTACTCTCTAGGTTCAAAGTTACCATCAAGATCTTGATCACCAATGGAATACCTTGCAAATATACTCCTCTTGGATACCACAAAAATTGGAATTCAGCTACCTCCGGGCAAGAATACATCAAAATTGAATATTCCAAAATATAACTGTTTAGAACACCACGAAACAATGTATCCACAGCACGAGTATAGATCAAATCAGCATCATAAAGGGCCTAAAATTCTTCATGTGTCTAGACAAGTGCATGATACCTCCAATTCCACTGAGATACATAAGCAATAAGTCACTCGTATAGTTCTACTAGAAATATAGTGAAAAAGATCTCATATAGGCTGTCATACAGATTCTGTTCTACCTAAGTGCATGTATTAAACTCCGATCCACTGCTGAACAGTCATGCATATTATTCCTCTAGAACATGTATGCATTCCTCAATACTTGCTAGAGTTGACCGTACGCCTTCATCACAAACCATCTTGATATCAACTGAAAAAGAGGTCCCAGTAATGGAACCAATGATGTAGCCTAGAATTTACCAGATAACACCCTAGTCGTCTTTGACACATCACTCAACCTAGACCGATAGCTCACAGAAGCATGTAATGTACCAAGTCCCTCTTTAGATTTGTTGTAGCATGATGGTAGCATGATGAAGGAAGAAACATATATATCCATAACTAATCCATCATTCTACAATGCATGCTATATTTAAATCTTTCAAAGAACAAGTTTAAACAATAATCATGATTGAATAAAGAACATGCACTACTCAATTACACATAGAAATGGCACTTAGGATTGGCCAATATCTTCCATCTATTAATAACATAGAAGCTCCTTACAATAATGACAATATATACTTGATGCGCACATGGATTTGATACGAGTAATCCAATCATATACACATACCTCTTTACCTTCATACATCCATCTTTCTCTATGTATATTCCACTATGTTCTTCATATCATATATATAGGGTGGGGCTTTCCCTTCACCACTTATCTATTCGAGAAATAGGCCAAATGCCATTAGTAGCCACGCGTCATTTACATGAATATCCACACACGCAAGTGTGCTATCCATAGACCTCTTACAATTAAGCTCAAGTGATAATCCTATTATTAGCTCGTCTCCATGAAAATTGCTTGATCCAATCCTCTAAAGATAGACAATGCATGGTGCACACATCTCTACATCGTTGGTGTGTTCCACACGCAATCTTCTAAGAATAGGTTCTCATGCTCAAAATTGGATAAGTCCTGAATGTTGAACTTTCCCTCCTGTGTGGGTTCTTCCTTTCCCTCTACGCCCCCGATCCTGGTCTTCTCTCCCACGTGGACTTCTTGTGTGATCTCTAACAAGTATTCTATTATCAACAATAGGGCATAAAGACTCATACATACCATTTTTATCATCCGTATAAAATCAATAATATAGATTAATCTCCCTTGTGCATGCTTCATTAATGTATTGATCTCCTGCAATATTGGAAGGATGCCTACCAATGTAAGATATGTATCCAAATTAGTTAGATAGAATAAAAATTCCCTCGCCATGTCAATTTCATGATGATATTTTTGCATGAAACCAACCAATGAAGAATACTCCTCACGCACTCTACATGCAGGATCATACAAAAAAATCTACCTTGTCTTAACAGCCTTCAGAAGATTTTTTCCAAATTTATGAAACTCAATAAATTGCTTTGGGTTGTTTCTTTATATAAGCATGTAGTTATCTTATAAGGTCCTCTACTTTTGCAACATTTTCGTAGTTCTTTAACGATTTTATATGCTAAAATCATTCGGTGAGACATACAATGAATTACTAGTATATAAGGGACCACTGATTTTTGCAATCGAACACACAAAACATTTCTATGACCCCACATGATTGATGCACCGTCTTCTCCCATGCATACCAACTTCCTAGAAATTTCATTATCAGTCATGCCAGAAATTTATTTCAAAAGAGAAATAACTAGTTTATATAGGTTTTCTGCATTTAAATTTTCAACCATTTTCTGAACACCCAATAGATGTGGAGTCCTCATATGAATTTATAAATTAGAAACATGGATACATACCCATGGGTTATTGTCAAAAACTGTCACTTCATCAATTGAAAAATAGATCAAATTTCCATATTTTACACTCTTTCAAATCTTCATTCTCAATCATAGCAAGGTATTTAGCCATCTCCCATGCATTGTTGTCTAACCAATGAGACTTGGGATCATTCTGCATTCCATTATATTAATACAAAACTTTGAAATAGATGAAATCTGAAACCATCCTTTCCTTTCTTAAGGATGTGGAATAAAGTAGAAAAATGTATGAGTTTAGCATGCAAATTTGATTGATTCATCTTACCAATTTACAATGTGATCGTTTCACCATTTTCAACGAGAAGTCTACATCTTTTCTAATCTGCCTCATATTTTGCTGCATATTTCACATGCATGCATTATTTTTCAATTTTCCATCTATTTTTTTATTTTCTTGACATGTTCCCTATTACGCTTAAATATTGTTTTCCACAATGTTTTTCAATTATGTCTAACTTGATTGCATTTTTTGTTGACTTCCCAATTTCCACATACATATTGTACATGTACATTCTAATGAAATTTCTTCAGAATCAGATGGTCATATAGGTTCTATAAATGGAAATTTTACAGCCTAGTCAAACTTATATGTCCTCCCAAGTGTCCACATATTCTTGTTTGTTTTCACAGTTTTACTTTTATGTGTAGATCTTTTAGGAATATCACGATCATCAGTTTCCTTTTCTGTGAACCACTATTTGTATTTAAATTTTGTTTTTCATTTTTCCCTCCTAGTTGCACATCAACAAGAATATCTT
The DNA here is from genome assembly GCA_018340775.1 of Taxus wallichiana var. yunnanensis. Taxonomy (NCBI): domain Eukaryota; kingdom Viridiplantae; phylum Streptophyta; class Pinopsida; order Cupressales; family Taxaceae; genus Taxus; species Taxus wallichiana. The sequence continues at coordinate 32,304,708 of CM031239.1, read as the reverse complement.
CAAGCCTTGGCATGGTATCATTATAGGTGTCATTTGACTGATACTGAGTAGAATGCATGTCCACTCTAATAACACCTTTCACACAGTCTATGCTATGATTGATTTTAGTGGGAGCTCTATGGGTGCTGGCGGTTGTAGTATCTAAACCAATAAAGTATCCAAAATACTTGAACATATAATTTTGAGTATTTTTGTAACTTGTTGGGTGTTCTAAGCACTAATAGCTTCCATTATTCTAAGCATGATAAATTCAAGTCAGATAAGCTCCTGGTCATCCTTTAACAAACATACCTTATCGTTCATCAACAAAATTTCCCTATCACACATCAGTAACAAAAACTTGTCACACATCAACCAAAACACCTTGTCGTGCATCAACTAAAATAGCTTATTGTGTGTCAACAATAGTTCCATGTCACATGTCAGCAACAAAAACACCCTATCGTGCATCGGGAGAGAATTATTGTCACATGTCGGTAGAGATTTCTTATTGTATGTTAGTAAAGATTTCTTATCATGCATTAGCAGAGAATTGTTATCATGCGTCGGAAGAGAGTTCTTGTCATGTGTCAATAGATATTTCTTTTCACACATCAATAGAGTCTTCTTGTCATGCGTCAGTTGAATGATTTTATCTGAAAAATTATACTTTATGTATTGGCCTCTGTTGCTTTGCAAGTTTGTTGTACTTGATAATAGATATGCCCCCAGGTGGTATGAGTTAGCAAGTAGTGTTCTACCCAGAGACAAATAATATAGGATTATATAGGGGATATTTTAAAGAGGTAGGTGAAGCCAACCCCTAAAAAAATTAAACTGTAATTTTTAGGTGAACATGTCAATGACCCGTGCCAGAAAATTCACCTTTTCAATTTTTTCTAAAATGGAATATTTACCATATTACAAATATTCACCACTAAAAATGTAACATTCCCATTTTAGTAAAAATAGAGAAATCAAATTGGAATTCATCATAAAACAAGGTTAAACAATGAGCATCATATCGATCTGCGTGCCTTTACCACTTGCGATGACCATCTGCAAAAATTGCTAACACAGGTCAATTCAGTGAACTGAGCATGATAAGCACTAATTCTTTAAAAAATTACATTCCACCAATTGTTCTCATTAAACAACCTGTTCAAATGAAATCAAATCTTCAAATCCTTAAACATGAATCAGGCTAATCATCTTTCTACAATTCTAATATAACTTTAACACATAACTCATATTATAACTGCTAGTTAAACATGAATATTTTTCAGATGATTCATCCTATATATATATTGACTAAGAAGAAACAAAATGAAACCACAATATCCATCCATCTGAAAACCGAGGACAATAATAATCCAACAAAATTACTCCATTCAAGAATGAATTCCTATCAGTACGTGTATCCGACAAATGTGCATTTAACAATTCAAGAAAAGATAGATTATAACCTCCAGCAAGTTCAACAGACAAGAATTCCTTTATACTCATAGCATTATTTCAATGACAATAATAAGTATACCACTTATACTACAATACTATTTTATAAAAGTGGATAACTGAATAACTCAACCAGGGTAATAATATAACCGTTGGTAAGGAAAGAAGACTGCAGTCAAGAGTCAGTACTTACCAGTCTATTATTACAAATTTAACTATCTATTCTTCTTAGGCCCGTGCATCGTAGGGTTCACATAGAGATATAAAAGAAAAGAGTACATATAATTTCCAGGACAAGGGAGAGAATATTTCCCTATTCAAAATCTCTATATCAACATATACTTTACAATCTAAGAGAAAGAACAGAGGCATTCGAGATCTCCATTCCAAACAAGTTCGGGACAAGTACCAACTTTCCGGGAGCAAAACATATAAAATCAATCTTGAATTCATTTAGGAAGAAAGAAAGTAAGAAATCAACTCCCAAGTTTACCATTAGTTCCCAAACCAAGAGAACCATTTAAAAGATCACCCTACGATCTCTAGGGTCTTGAAGTTGCATATTAACAAAACCAAAGATTGATATAAACAAAAGACACATACATTCCAATATCAGACCACAATCCTGATCCAATTAAAACAGTCTATCCTTCACCCAGGACTCAAATCATTTTAGACTACGAGTTAGGGTAACTGCCATCATTGCATACCAACAGGTTACACTGACTATCTACATTGGAGAATTTGTTATTGCATTCAAGGATACCAAACAAATAGCACTTCTAATGATAATAAATGAATTCTATTAACATATTTCAAGGTCGCTACAGGAAACATCACGAAGTCATTCATATTCTAGTATAAAAACTGATTTCCATCCATACAGATCTAAAATTTCCCATACGCTGTTAGGGAATAGAGTTTCCCCAAAGCAAGATTTCTCCTAGTCAAACTGTGTTCCCATTAACCAAGTAAGATCATAAAGAAAACACAATTAAACTAAATATTTCATTCCTTACGTAACCCATAACCATTGACCATCCAGGACCCTTTTCTGCAGAGGTACAAACTTGTAATCAACATATTTCATATGCATGCCTCTAAACAGTCGAGCTCTATAGAAGGAATTACAGTTTCCTCTAAATCCATCTATATATTCACCGAAGCTATCAAGAAATAAAAAGAGCTCATATGACCAAACGCTAATCAATAAACCAACCAAATAAGACAAAACAATTCCTTTTCATGTCAATCCTCAATCAAGAAATCACCTAGAAGAATGTCTAACATGGTACACTTAGGAACCCATTACCTCAGTCGATCAAGAAGAAAGGAACAACATATACCGAAGTCGAATCCCTATGTATTCACAACAAGGAATTCAACAGAAGTCAATCCAAAATGTAAACACGACGGGGACTTCAACAGAAGTTGAGTTCATAAGTAATCCTAGAAAACACCTCAATGTAAGATGAATCCATAAAGTAAACACAACAAGGACTTCAATAGAAGTCGATTCCATAAAATAAACACAGCAAGGACTTCAACAGAAGTCGATTCCATAAAATAAACACAGCAAGGACTTCAACAGAAGTCTAGTTCATAAGGAAACACTGCAAGGACTTCAACAGAAGTTGTATCCATAAAGTAAACACCACAAAACATTTAAATAGAGTCTTCACATAACAAGGGATTCCTAAATCCACAAGAAAAGAAGAAACCCAATACATTGCTTCAAACCAACACAGTGCAAAGATCACTCGAATAGAGTTGTTTTAATGAAAGCATTTGAAGGAAAGCAAGATTTTTAAAAGTTAGGGTCTATCATGCCTGATAGTGTCACTTAAAAATATGAAGAAGACCTCTGAATGTGCTCGCACCTTAACTTCTTCTTCCACGATAGATTAAACAACAATAAATTGTTACCTTCATGCCTTATAAACTTTCCCTGACAGAGAAGGAAGCTAGAAATTCTCAATGTTGCCATGCAACACAGAGTAGACTACTGGTTCAAAGAACCGGTGCTCAAGTAGAGTGAAAAATAGAATGCATGGAAAACCAAACAACCAAACAATATTTCATTTACATGCCTTCCCATGCAATCTGCGCTCGGGAACCGAAGTTCATTAATTGCATTAACTCCCATCCTCCCACCTATTCTCCATTGCCACCGACCGCCAAAGTTGGTGATCGCCAAAAGAAAACAAACAAACATTCCCATACTTGGTGATACTACCATGTCAGGTCATATAGCCGTTTGCAACCTCCACCAAATCTGACAGCATCCCAAGTCCTTCAATCCTTATCCCCCTCATAAATGCCATGGAAACCACCGCCCATGACTCGCACCCCTTCATAGGTCCCCCTCCATTCTTGTCATTAGTTAGGATAGGTAAGAAACATAGGTTAGATCATAGGGTAAGACATTAGTCTTACATCCATAGCGCTAGAAGAAGTTAACTCTTAGGAGCATTAAGCTTATAGTTTAGGGCTAGGTTAGATTAGCAATTATTTAACCAATAGGTTATAGTTTAGGTTAAGGTTATTAACCTTAACGAATCCAGTCTAGGTCTCCCAAGTAGGACCAATCAGTATTAGAGCCAAACAGGGTAAAACATTCCTGTAAAGGATCCTATCTGGCATTGCTAATTAAGCTTACAGTATACCCAAGAACATCTTACCTGGCTTAAGGTCTAGGCCTTCTTGATGTTACGATATCTGGAACCAAATTTCATTTATCATGATCAGCCTGAGTTAAACTCTGGGATTGTTCATTCAAACTCATTCAGACCTTGTAACTTTCATAAGGTCCATAAATTTTGTTCATCCTGAATAATCTTACAACATTCCTTGGATCGATGCAACTGATCCAAGGCTGAGTCAAATATATTCAAGAGAAAAGGAGATACGATCCATATCAAGCATGACTTCACAACCCAAAGGAACATGTCCTTATACAGAAGAAATCATATATCAACACTTGAATGCTCAGGAGGAAGTAACAATAGTTCAGGGTGTTACATGCTTCCCTCCTAAAAGATTCATCGTCCCGATGATTACATATTTTGATTTACCTTCAATTCAATCAATTTATTAATTCACAATACAAAAGACCAATTCCAACATGAATTATTTCATAAATCAATGTCATGATACAATTTATTCAACCTGAATAATGTTTGCCTCAAAGCTGGCTTACATAAAGACATGAAAAAGATAAGTTCATAATAATTAATTTTTTTTTGTCAACTGATTCCATTCTTTTCAAAAAGAAAGGGAAAAGCAACTTTCATCTCTTCCGATTTTCCCAAGTTGCACTCTCTTCATTAAACTAGTCCCACTGGACCTTACATTGCTGTATTTCACGATTTCTCAAATGCAATTGGCGAGTTTCCAGCACTCGTGTGGGTTTAACTACGATTATTCCTAGGTCTTGGACCTGTAAGGAATTTCAATTTAAAACATGTGACAAGTCTGAAACATATTTCTTAAGCAAAGAAATATGGAAAACATCATGCATGTGAGACAAAACAGGTGGTAATGCTAATCGATAAGCTATAGGATTGATTATTTCGACAATTTCGAAAGGTCCCACGTAATGAGGTGACAACTTGGCAGCCTTGCCAAAAGTTATAGAACTCTTTTTGGGTTTAACATGAAGAAAAACCTTTTCACCAAGTTCAAACCTTCGATCAACCCGCTTTAGGTCAACATAGCTCTTCTTCCTATCTGCTTCTTCTTTCAATCGTTCACGAATCATTTTAACTTGTTGTTCCATTTCAGTGAGGATTTCTGGCCCAATTACCACTCTATCCTCAATACTATCCCAACTAACAGGGGTTCTGCACTTTCTTCCATAAAGTGCCTCAAAAGGTGCCATTTTTAGAGATGAGTGATAAGTGTTGTTGTATGCGAACTCAACTAATGGAAGATACTCTTCCTATTTATATTATTGATCCATGCAATACATTTGCAACATATCTTCCAACACTTGATTTACTCTCTCAGTTTGTCCATCCGTTTCCGGATGATATGTAGAACTGAAGTTTAGTTTTGTTCCAAGAGTTGTATTAAGCATTTGCCAAAATCTTGATGTCATTCTAGGATCCCTGTCAGATATAATCAATTTTGGTACTCCATGTAACCTAAAAATTTTGTGCACGAATCTTTTTGCTAACACTGGAGAATCATCCTTCAGATTTCCAGCGATGAAATGAGCTACCTTTGTTAGTTTGTCTACAACTACCAAGATAACATCATGTTTATTTCTCGACATAGGCAACCCTTGTACAAATTCCATGCTTATTACTTGCCATTTATACTATGGTATGCTATGGGGATATAATAGTCCAGCAGGGTGCATGTGTTTCGCCTTAACTCCGCGACATTCCGACATAATGTGTCACAAAATCAATAACATCCTTTTTCATACCTTTCCAAAAGTATTGTTGTTTTAGATCAGCAAGCATTTTTGTGATACCCGAGTGTCCAGAGAAGGGAAAATTATGAAATTCAACTAACAATTTCTTTCTCAAATCATTTAGCAAAGGTACATATACCCTATTTTCATAACGTAAGATTCCTTCATTATCAAAATGAAAACCTTTATACCTTTCATCTTTTGGTTCTGCAGCAAGTGCTGCTTTTACTTGCTGAAAGTATATATCAGATTCTGAGGCACTTTTTACCTCATCTTTAAACTGAGTTCTTAATGTTATAAGAGCAGAAATGTGCTTCCTATGACTTAGAGCATCCACTACTCTATTCTCTTTCCCTTTGATGTAGCTAATATCAAAATCATATTGAGATAAAAACTCTAACCACCTTCGTTGTCTTGCATTTAGGTTAGGCTGAGTGAAAATATATTTCAGCCCTAAATGATGGGCCAACTCAAAAGGTTTCCCAAGTAAATAGTGCCTCCATACTTGAAGCGCATGAACAATTCAGCAAGAAGCTCTAAATCATGAGGGCATAATTCAGCTCATGTAACTTAACTTTTCTACTCTCATATGCTATGACTTGATCATTTTGTAATAGAACACCTCCAAGGCCTTCCCTGAAGCATACTACAACAAGAAAGTTCCCATTAGGGTCTGCATACGCCAATATAGGTGCTGAAATCAATTGGCTTTTCAAACTTTTGAAAGCAGTTTCACACTTATCATTCCAAATAAATTTCTTATCCTTCTTCTGCAATGAAGTTATCGGTGTAGCCACTTTAGAAAAATCCTTAACAAATTTTCTATAATAACCAGCAAGGCCCATGAAGCTTCTTACTTCATGTACATTCTTTAGTGCAGGCCACTCGGTTATTACCGCTATTTTGAAGGATCTACTGCAATTCCCTCTTTACTAATGACATGACCCAAATAGTGAACTTCAATATCAAAGAAAGAACATTTGGATAACTTACCGTACAACTTTATTTTTCTCAAAATTTCCAAAACTATCTTCAGATGCTCATTGTGCTCTTCGACACTTTTAGAATATATGAGAATATTGTCCAAGAATACAAGCACAAACTTGTCCAAATATTCTTGAAATATATTATTCATTAAGCTCATAAAAGTTGTGGGTGCATTAGTTAATCCAAAGGGTAAAACTGTGAACTCATAATGTTTGTACCTGGTTCGGAAAGTTGTTTTATGAATATATTCTTTTCTAATCCTTAATTGATGATAAATAGATCGAAGATCTATCTTGGAATAAACTGCTGCTCCACGCATCTGATCAAATAGATCGTCAATCCTTGGAAGTGGGTATCTGTTCTTAATTGTTGCTTTTTTCAACATTCGATAATCAATACATAGTCTAAGTGTTCCATCTTTCTTTTTTACAAATATTACTGGTGCTCCCCAAGGTGAAACACTTGGTCTAATCAAACCCTTAGACAAAAGTTCTTGCAATTATGCCTTAAGCTCGACTAACTCTATAGTAGTCATCCGATAAGGTGCCTTAGAAATAGGTTCTGTCCCTGGTTTGATTTCAATGGTGAAATCAAATTCCCTCTTAGGTGGTAAACCTGGTAATTCCTCTGGAAATACATCCTTGAAACTTTGCAGCAGTGGAAATCATTTCATGGAATCACCATCTTCTTCTGAAAATTCAGATATCTTTACTACATATAAGGTACATCCTTTGTTTTTAGCCTTTTTAAGTTGCATAACTGACAGTTTTCTAACTGAAATTTCCCGTTTCACACCTTGAATCTCTGTTGCTTTCATCCGATCATCTAAACATCTTATATTCTTTTCAAATTTGTCTACATTTGCTTTATGGTCAACTAACCAATTGACACCGATGACAATGTCATAGGATCCAAAAGGTGTAACATAGAGTTCAACTTCCATGGAAAAGTTAGGTAAGTCAAGGAATGCCCCAAAAAGACACATACTCACTGTATGAACAGAGTTATTACCATACTGTACAGTTTAAGATTTATCCATTTTTCTAGCTTTTCTTTTAAGTTTAGAAGCAAGTTTACTAGAAATAAAACATTCAAAGAGCTCTCTGTATCAAAAAGAATAGTGAGCGGGTATGCCAAATAACTTACGGAACTTCTATAGGTGTCACTTGCTTTCACCTTGCTTGCATGCGCTCATGTAGCATGTATCTTATGCTATCGATTACGATCATCCTTCTTCAAAGGGCATTGATTTATGTAGTGGTCTTTTCCATAATTATAGCAGCCTCCTACGGGTCCCTTTTTAGGATCAAAATTACTTCCAAACCTTAAAATTATCACATTTTCCTCCATAGGGTTTTTGCCCATTGTTATAATTTTTGGCAAAACTATCCCTTACATTTCCAAGGCTTATTCGCTATCATTTTCTTACTATTATCCATTGGAAACTTACTTCTGTTTCCAAAAATTTTCCATGGCCCCTTCTTGGGTGCAAGTGAAGTTGAAAAAGGGTTTGCAATCTTCTTCCGCACTTCCTCTTTATGAGCAGAAATAACCTTTAATTTCTGTTCTTGCCTTATGGCCTTTTCAACAACCCCTTCCATAGTGGTTGGGCTGTGAACATCGACCTCTCCTCCTATCATGGGATTTAGTCCCATGATAAATTTCCGTATTCGAACTTCTTGTCGGCTTTATATTACGGTACATACTTGAGGAGTTTTAAGTAAACTACTCCCGAAGATTCGATTACCGTTAGCTTCCCTTGAGAAAAGTTCGAATTCTGTCATTTTTTATCATAGAAAAGTTGTGGCAGCCAACGTTGCCTAAAATAGCCTTTAAATTGATCCCAAGTGATATTGGTCTCATCAATATTTAGCTCAGCTTTACGGCTCTCCCACCATGAAGATGCTTCGTGGGAAAGCCGATAGGCTCCCTAAATAGCTTTGGTTTCCTCGGAGAAGTTTCTTATTGCAAAGTACTTCTCCATCTTGTTGAGCCGAGTTCTCGGCTTCATCTCCTAATGTGGTGCCATCATATTTAGGTGGAATTATCCTTTTATATCATTAGTGAGTTCCGCGCTAACCTCGGCCTTTTTGTCTTACGGTTGGACGGTACATTTCAGTGTTATTACCAACACCCATATTGGGGTTGTCCTCGGGATGTAGGTGATTGTCGTTACTTAGCTTTTTCATCCTCCTCATTTCCCATTACTTGTTGTTCAAGTACAGCCAAATGATCTCTTGTGTCCAATAGGGCAACAAGGATCTCATCAAGTTTTTGGGTTCTTGCCCCTTCCTTGGTGGAGCATTATTCGCAACGTTCCCTCTTGTTTTAACCATTTTCATTTACAAAAAAATTTAGGTTTTTATTAGATTATGGACACAATAGGTCCAAGAGCTACAACCTTCATCTACGATACCAAGATGTAACATTCCCATTTTAGTACAAATAGAGAAATCAAATTGGAATTCATCATAAAACTAGGTTAAACAATCGAGCATCATATCGGATCTGCGTGCCTTTACCACTTACGATGACCATCTGCAAAAATTGCTAACATGGGTCAGTTCAGTGAACTGAGCATGATAAGCACTAATTCTTAAAACAATTGCATTCCACCAATTGTTCTCATTAAACAACCTGTTCAAATGAAATCAAATCTTCAAATCCTTAAACACGAATCAGGGTAATCATCTTTTTACAATTCTAATATAACTTTAACACATAACTCATATTATAACGCGATTAAACATGAATATTTTTCAGATGATTCATCCTATATATATATATATATATATATATATATTGACTAAGAAGAAACAAAATGAAACCACAATATCCATCCATCTGAAAACTGAGGACAGTAATAATCCAACAAAATTACTCCATTCAAGAATGAATTCCTATCAGTACATGTATCCGACAAATGTGCATTTAACAATTCAAGAAAAGATAGATTATAACCTCCAAAGAAGTTCAATGAACATAAGAATTCCTTTATACTCATAGCATTATTTCAATGACAATAATAAGTATACCACTTATACTACAATACTATTTTATAAAAGTGGATAAGCTGAATAACTCAACCTGGGTAATAATATAACCGTTGGTAAGGAAAGAAGCTGAGTCAAGAGTCGATTACTTACCAGGTCTCTTATTACAAATTTAACTATCTATTCTTCTTATGCTCGTATCGTAGGGTTCATAGAGATACAAAAGAAAAGAGCACATATAATTTCCGGACAAGGAGAGAATATTTCCCTATTCAAAAAGCTCTATATCAACATATACTTTACAATCTAAGAGAAAGAATAGAGGCATTCGGATCTCCATTCCAAACAAGTTCGGGACAGTACTCAACTTTCCGGGGAGCAAAACATATACAATCAATCTTGAACTCATTAGGGAAGAAAGAAAGCAAGAAATCAACTCCCAAGTTTACCATTAGTTCCCAAACCTGGTAGAACCATTTAAAAGATTGCCCTATGATCTCTAGGGTCTTGAAATTACATATTAACAAAACCACATGATTGATATAAACGAAAGACACATACGTTCCAATATCAAACCACAATCCCGATCCAATTAAAAAAAGCGGTCTATCCTTCACTCGGGACTCGAATCATTTTAGACTACAAGTTAGGGTAAGCTCATTATCATTGCATACCAAAAGGTTACACCGACTATCTACATTGGAGAATTTGTTATTGCATTCAAGGATACCAAACAAATAGCACTTCCAATGATAATAAATGAATTCTATTAACAGATTTCAAGGTCGCTACAGGAAACATCACGAAGTCATTTATATTCTAGTATAAAAACTGATTTCCATCCATGCAAATCTAAAATTTCCCATATGCTATTAGGGAACAGAGTTTCCCCAAAGCAAGATTTCTCCCAGTCAAACTGTGTTCCCATTAACCAAGTAAAATCATAAAGAAAACACAATTAAACTAAATATTTCATTCCTTACAGAACCCATAACCATTGACCATCTAGACCCTTTTCTGCAGAGGTACAGACTTGTAATCAACATATTTCATATGCATGCCTCTAAACCAATCGAGCTCTATAGAAGGAATTATAGTTTCCTCTAAATCCATCTATATATTCACCTGAAGCTATCAAGAAACAAAAAGAGCTCATATGACCAAACGATAATCAATAAACTAGCCAAATAAGACACAACAATTCCTTTTCATGTCAATCCTCAATCAAGAAATCACCTAGCGGAATGTCTAACATGGTACACTTAGGAACCCATTACCTCAGTCGATCAAGAAGAAAGGAACAACATATACGAAGTCGAATCCCTATGTATTCACAACAAGGACTTCAAGAAGTCAATCCAAAATGTAAACACAACGGGGACTTCAACGAAGTTGAGCGAATTATGAAAACATAGCAAGGACTTCAAATGAAGTCGAGTTCATAAGTAATCATAGGAAACACCTCATGAGAAGATGAATCCATAAAGTAAACACAACAAGGACTTCAAATGAAGATGAATCCATAAAATAAACACAAAGAAGGACTTCAATGAAGTGGATTCCATAAAATAAACACAGCAAGGACTTCAACAGAAGTCTAGTTCATAAGGAAACAACTTTGCAAGGAATTCAACAGAATTCATATCCATAAAGTAAACACCACAAAACATTTAAACAGAGTCTTCACATAACCAGGATTCCTAAATCCACAAGAAAAGAAGAAACCCAATACATTGCTTCAAACCAACTGTGAAAATATCACACGAACAGAGTTGTTTTAATGAAATCATTTGAAGGAAAGCAAGATTTTTAAAATTTAGGGCCTATCATGCCTGATAGTGTCACTTTAAAATATGAAGAAGACCTCGAATGTGCTCGCACCTTATCTTCTTCTTCCATGATAGTTTAAACAACAATAAATTGTTACCTTCATGCCTTATAAAATTTCCCCACCACAGAAGGAAGCTAGAAATTCTAAGTTTCCATGCAAACATGAGTAGATGACTGGTTTGAAGAACTAGTGCTCAAGGAGTGAAAAATAGAATGCATGGGAAACCAAACAAGCAAACAATATTCCATTTGCATTCCTTCCCACGCAATCCGCGCTGGGAACCGAATTTCATTAATTGCATTAACTCCCATCCTCCCGCCTATTCTCCATTGCCACCGACCGCCAAAGTTGGTGATTGCCAAAAGAAAACAAACAAACATTCCCATACTTGGTGATACTGCCACGTCAAGTCATATAGCCATTTATAACCTACGCCAAATCGTGACATCCCAAGTCCTTCAATCCTTATCCCCCTCATAAATGCCATGGAAACCACTTTGCCCATGACTTGCGCGCCTTCACAAGTCCCCTCCATTCTTGTCATTAGTTAGGATAGGTAAGAAACATAGGTTAGATCATAGGGTAAGACATTAGTCTTACATCCATAGCGCTAGAAGAAGTTAACTCTTAGGAGCATTAAGCTTATAGTTTAGGGCTAGGTTAGATTAGCAATTATTTAACCAATAGGTTATAGTTTAGGTTAAGGTTATTAACCTTAACGAATCCAATCTAGGTCTCCCAAGTAGGACCAATCAGTATTAGAGCCAAACAGGGTAAAACATTCCTGTAAAGGATCCTATCTGGCATTGCTAATTAAGCTTATGGTATACCCAAGAACATCTTACCTGGCTTAAGGTCTAGGCCTTCCTGATGTTACGATATCTGGAACCAAATTTCATTTATCATGATCAGCCTGAGTTAAACTCCGGGATTGTTCATTCAAACTCATTCAGACCTTGTAACTTTCGTAAGGTCCATAAATTTTGTTCATCCTGAATAAGCTTAAAACATTCCTTGGATCGATGCAACTGATCCAAGGCTAAGTCAAAGATCTTCAAGAGCAAAGGAGATACAATCCATATCAAGCATTACTTCACAACCCAAAGGAACATGTCCTTATACAGAAGAAATCATATATCAACACTTGAATGCTTAGGAGGAAGTAACAATAGTTCAGGGTGTTACATGATCCCTATAGTAATATTTTTTTCCTTCTCCTTCATGATCTCCTCTGCTATGGTTCCTACACCATCCTTGATTTTGACTAAAAAAATCCCCACCAAGTCTTCCAAATATTCCATCTCATCGTTATAGTCCATCTTGGCTTGGCTCACCAATGTCGAGAATAATTCCAATATTTTCTTAACCAAGGTGTCAAATCGATCATATGCTTATTTTATCCGCACCTATTCACCCTTCAAACCATTGTGTAGTCTTTCTATTTCCTTTTCCTTTCCCTTTTGATATGTGACCAAGGTATTGAACAATCATCCCTTCATCCAAGCTTTTCCTTATGAATTCTAATGACATATTTTGAAACGTGTTGTATATCTGCTCATCTATAAGGTGGCTTGGATCCACCACTTTATAAGTCACCCCTTTCTTTTTCTTCAAATAGATGGTCTTGATCACATGATCATTGACCTCGAACTCGGGCTCCTCTGCATGACAATTCAGATTCCAACTTATCATTTTCTTGGTCCTCGTTATGCCCCCATCCTAGTCTAAGAGATCCCAAGCATGCAACTTCTCTAGGGAAACGGTGCTCTGGAACCATGCACATAACACCTTCATGGGATTATCCACGAAGTCCATATGAGGGGACCTAGGCGTCCACCTCTTCCTCTCTTCCTTGCACTTTGTGTGTTTCTTCCTTGGGGTGTTTGATCCTGCAACAAACCTTTTATCCTCCTTAATAACAAAGAAGTCTCTTTTATTCTTCTCTTCTCTTTTTCATTGGGTTGGTTAGGTGAATTTTATCTCATAGGAATTTTCACGGGTTCCTCGATATATGTGTCTAATTGTTTCTTTGGCCTTCTACTCAGCCCTTGTCTTCTCCTGCTCCTTGAGCTCCGCCTTGATTTCCTCTCTAAACGCGGTGTGATTGTCTTCCAAGATTGTCTCTATTTTTGAACTTGAGACATCATGTACCTTAGGATTTTTCTACTCTAGCTCTTATTACTTGGGCTATTTAACTTCTTCATGATTTGGTTCTAAAGCCTCGGTGCTAACTTCTTGTGACGTGCCTACTCCCCCTCTACTACTCAACGTGAATAATACTTACTTTTCCTAGAAGCGTATGATTTCCCCTCACCTCCTTCTTCTTCCTCTCCTTATTCTACCTGGACCACTCTCATAGGTAGGATTCTATAACCTTCACTTCAACTCCCCTTTCATCTTAATGCACAACTAAATGAAAACTCGGTGATTAAAGCCCTTGATAGTGACATTGATCTACGACTGCAGATCTAGGAAGTCTTGCTCCAAGACTTTGACATACACCGGCCTCACATCATACTTATAGGTTGCATGAAGGGTGTGAACATTAGAGTCTACTTTTTTGGCATCAATGGTCATCTTTTGTGCATCTTTCAACTAATTAATGACACACTTCATATATTTTGCATTGAATGAAAACATGATTTTACACCATGGCTCCATTTCTCCATTAGCCATTTTAAATTTTGCTAAGCTAAAGTGTTGCATAACTGTAAACTTCACTTGGTCCCCTACAACTACTGGAAACATGGGTGGAATACACCACTCATTTTCAAAGGCCTGCGCACTCTCTCATACCATTTTTTCATCCGGGTCTTATAGGCATTCGCGATGGAGCCATCATAAATGAACTACAAAAAGTACACTATAGGAGATGAGTTCTCGGTGGGTAAACCTATACGTTCCCATCTGGTCCATCGAGAAAGCCAATTTCCTAAAATAAGATTAAAAGTAGGATAGACCCCACGTGATCTTTACTCCAGCTTCATTTTTCACCCGCACTTCCTCAATGATACTCTTTGCAATGAATTTTGTAAAGTTATAATGTGTTTCTTTTGATACTTTATACACAAGACACAAGTATCTTTTGTTTATCTTCGTCCATCATTCTGATGTGCCTAATTTACAGCTAATAAGTTGGGTAGTGACCCTTAATGATGGATCATCCAGATTTGTAATGACTGAGCCCTTCCCCCTTATCATAATTCAACTACTTCACCAATTCTTCAATTTTCACATTGGCACATAGGTCGAGTGCCATATCCTCGCTAGTGTTTCACAGGTATGTCACTCTCCTTATGAACAAGTGCGTAATTTGTATTTTTGTTCCCATAAAGTAGAAAAATTCCTTATACACCCACAAAATTAACCATCGGAAAATAGGGGTGGGTTTAACAAAGAAGGGAAGGTCCCATAGCTGCAAAACTCCAGTTTTATGCAACTCCTATTGCACCAAGTTATCAACCTTAGGGTTTTCGAGCTTGTCTAACCTGGGACATCTTTAACCAGATCTACCCACATCAACTTTTCATGTTCTTCTATTATGTGGTTGAAATTGCTATTTTTGCACCTATATATATTCGAACTCCACTTCTACTACGATCACACATGGAAGTCTTGTATTTCGAGTATATATCCACGGGTTCCTCCTTCTCCACCACCGGTCTCTTGGTTCATGCCTTCCTTGGTGCCATTTTCATTCCTTTACTATGTGCCCTAGGTGTTAAAATTCTCCTTGTCTTCTGAGCTATGTGAATTTGATATCTTCACTCTTATGTAACCCTTTACTACCTCATTGTTTACTCCACTTGTCGCTCTACAAGGTCTCGTCGAGTTTACAAGATGCCACCAGTTTGTAAAAGTACTTCACTTCTTTATCACACCCTTGTCACACTTCAATCACTTAGAAGCACAAACATTTTCAAAGGAAAGGTGGTTAAAATGGATACCCTCACCCCTATTTATAATATTTCATGACCTCAACATCCTTTTCACCCATGCATCTTAAAGTTAATTTTTAACAAAGTACTTTTTCCGCTTAAGTAAACTTCCATAACCCCACCTCATATGATGCTATCATAACCTTCTAGCTTTCTAACACTACTTCACTTGCACATACCTCCTTCATGGGCCTCACCGTGATGAATTAATTAGCCTATGTGCTATCAACTAAGTAATTTCCCATGTTGCCACCTACCTCATGTTACACTTTGTTAGATTTTTTTCTCTCTTGCATTGTCTTTAATCATCTTAACCTTCCTCATAAAACCTCTAGTACAAACCATTTTTTCTACCTTCACACCAATATCCTAGAAGTTTTTTTCAATCAATCCAACCTCTCTTAGAAACGTGCCAACCATTTTCCACATTATACTTCAATCCATGCAACACTAAATGTATGTGTGGTACTCTACATATGGAATCACTTAAAATATAATTAGCTACTAACACACCAACATGTAACAAAACACAAGAATAAAAATAAAAAGCATAACGATGACAAAAGGAAACACATATAAATGAAAATGAATTAAAGGAAAACCTGAGATAAATGACAAAAATGCCTTATTACAAACACCAAGAAGACTTATTTATAGTAGGGCTTCAACCTACTCTGTTAAAGTAACTAGGAAACTGTGTGTCATCCAAAGATTCTAATAGGAAAGCACATGATTCAAGTATATAGGTCACAATATATGGTCCCAACCAATGCACTTGGAACTTTCCAAGATGGCACAAAAACTTGGAGTCATACAGAAGAACCATCTGTCCAACTTCAAGCTTCTTGTTCTTAATGTGTCAATCATGTCAAGCCTTTTGTCTTGATTTCTTTGTCTTCTAGCTCCAATGAGCTATAAAGACCTCTCATCCAACTACATCTGTTTTTCTATGCACTCCTCAAGTTCATTCTCATCAGCCAATCCTCCTGTGCATGTAATACGGGGATGGTAACATGAACTCAACCAAGAAAAACAACTCTATTCCAAACACCAACCGAAAGGGCATTGTTTTGTTTATCCTCTTGTAGAGTGTTCAATAAGATAAAAGTACAGTATAAAATTTATCATCCCAATCTTTCCTTCTAACATCATAGATCTTTTTCAATGTATGGCTCAAAATTTTGTTGAAAGCTTCAACAGTTCCATTACCTTGTGGGTGATAGGGTGTATTCTAATGATGTGCTACCATAAAGTCTTCCAACAATATTTTAATAGTCTCATTCAAGAAATGAGTACTCCTATCACTTTTTAAACTCAATAGTCATCCATACTTATTTATGATAGTCTCCCAAAGGAACCTTGTTGTAGTAGCTTGCTGCAATCATTCATATGTGTTGTTTCCACCCACCTTCTAAGATAATTTTTACAAGTAATAATTTAGCGCAATCCACTCTTGTGTTCCAGTGGGGAAATAGGGTCCACAAAGTTAATTTCCCATTTTTCAAAATGTTTTGCACTTGATATAGGCCTCAATGACATTTCATCTCTATGCCTAGGATTCCCAAAGCATTGGCAATGATCACTGACCCTTTGCATATGCATGCGGTCCTTATATAAATTTTCCCGAAAAAAAAATCCATCGAGAATATTACGTGCGGTGGATCGTCCTACATAGTGTCCACCAAAAATCCCTCCATGAGATTCCTCCATAATACCCACACTCTCTAGTTTGCATACACACCAACATAAAATATCATCCCTGCCCAAGTTTGTATAGATCTCCACTAATCAAAATGTAAGGCATGGCACGAATGACAAGTTGTTTTTTTCTATACTCTTCATTTCGTCACGTGCCACACTTGTTCATAAAAAGATAGCAATATCCTCCAAATCAGAGGGTGCACATTGTAATCTAAATAATTATGCATCTGACATTATGTCTTCAATGCTTTGTGCATCCTCACCTAAATTAATTATTGAAAGATGGTCGGAGTCTGAATTACTCTTTCCTAGTTTTACTGTGACTGAAAATTCAAACTCATGAAATAAAAAGATCTAGAAACATATGTGCTCATGTAAAATAGGCTTGTTTACCAAATACTTAAGTGTCATGTGATCTATGTAAAAGATAAATGGAGTAGCCAATAAGTAATTCCTAAAATTATGCAGCACATAAATCATAGACAATGCTTCACGCTCCATTGTTGTGTAATTTTGCTCAATTGGAGTTAACTTTCTACTTGCAAAACATAAAGGGTGATCAACAATCCCTTCTCTAGGTTGTGTTATAACTGCTCCAATTTCCATCCCTAATGCATCCACATGCACATGAAAGGGATTTTCCTAAGAGGGAAAGTGTAAAATGGGTGCAGTAGTAAGCTTCTCCTTTAACGTATCAAAATCCACCTATTGTACCTTATCCCAGTGAAATTTTCCCTTATGCCTCAACAGTTCTTCCAAAGGTGCGACAATCCAAGCATAGCCTTTGATGAAATTTTTTGTAGTAACCCATATGCCCCAAAAATCCATGCACTGTGCTTTGATTGGTAGGCTCCTCCAAACCCAAAATAACAACTTTAGTAGGATCCAGGAATAAACCTTGTAAATAATATGACCTAGAAATGTGCCAAAAGGAGTAGAAAAAACACATTTATTAATGTTTAGAGAGATACTTAACTCTTTTCACCTCTCAAATGTCAATCCCAAGCTGTCATAATGATCTTTCACTAATCCATACATTGTCAATCATCTAGGTAGACTTGTAGAAACTTATGAATAAAGTCTTGAAATACTTGCACCATAATGCGTGAAAATACAACAGGCACATTATTAAGTCCAAAGGGAATAAAAATGTAAGAAAAAATTCCCCATTTAGTGGTGAAGGTAGTATTATCTTGGTATTATTTTACAATCCTTAACTAGTAATACCCTAGGAATCCATCTCAAAAGAGTAGATTTCATGCCATGCTACACCTTCCAATATTTCCTCAGTAAAAGGCATTAGAAAAGGATCTATAACACATGTAGCATTCAAATATCTATAGTCCACATAGATCCTTATCCTCCCATCCTTCTTGATACTAATCACCATTGGGCTAACCCATTCAGACTCTTCAATGGCCTCAATGATCCTGGATTCTAACATTTTATCAATCTCTTCTTTCACCTTCACACGTAGATTAGGATTCATCCTATAAGGCATTTTCCTAATCAAGCATGAACCTTCCTTCAACTTAATCTACATCTCTCTCAATGAGTGATGAACCACTTTAAATTCATGGCATCCATGTGGGAAAAAATCCTGGAATTTACGCAGTAGCTCAATTATCTTTCAAACATCTTGTTCTATCCAGTAATCAGCCATGATTATTTCTTTCAATTATTCTTATGTGCCAATGTAGACCTTCTTTGTATTTAAAGGCTTATGGTAAGTTCGTGCCTACTCATCTGCTCTATCCAAGACCTCGCATGTACCTTATGTATGATCAACATCTAGGTTCTATATTTCCTCATCATTTATCAGGTACACCATTTTTCCTTTCTCTTTTTCTAGGTAGGTGTGCTCAAATTTTACTTCATTCATTTCTTCTTCTTCAAAGCATGCCTCTAAATCAGGTTCCCCTAGAAAATATAGGATGAGGTCCTCATATTTGGCACTATCTCCCAAAGTAAGGCACTTGACTACCTACAAATATTCATTCACTGGTGGTTTAGAAGATAGATACTCAAATTCTGAATAACACATGCCGTCAACTCCTCCTAATTTCATGTCTAATAATGTAACTCGTAATATACATACCATGCATGCACACAATCATGCGAGGTGGAATAGAACTTATGCACCCACGGCTACGTGGGTAAATCTTCCAAGTATTTCATCCAAGCTCTCTCACATTCCTAAACATGTAGTACGAGGTGGATTCCTTCGATGATAGTCACATATATTTAATAATGCATTTTTCTAGATAAATCTAATAGAGAACGTAATTCTTACTTCATGCCACTCTATAAGATTATCTTGATGATTCATCCACCAATTTTTGTTGTTCCATGTAAGTTATAAATATGCATATTCCTTTTTTCTACTTCACAGGTCCACTAGACTTCTATAGCATGTAAAAAGACATCAGGGTTACCATATCTAGTATAGCTTAGTAATTTTCTTCCTCCCAGATGCCTAACCGAGCGCACCTTGACAAATCAAGTCATAGTGCCATTCAATTATCTTCCAACCAACTCATAAGTCCCACGTGCCAAATTATCACTTCCAATACTAGTCATATCACTCATGGACTGAGAATCATCCCACTAAATGAATCCTCTTGATGGTTCAATAACCTTTGGGTCTCTGATGGTGTGCACATAAATTTTATTCATGTCCTCTTCACCCAAAGGCTCTACATAAGGTGTAAACCTCCCATCTATTAGTGGAATAATTATGCGCTCCTCCTTGTTTTCAAAATTGATGTATCATTTTTGAAGTGTAAATCAACATTATTTACATAACACCAAGGGTGTCCAAGTAATGTTGGAAAACTATCTACCTTAGCAAGTGCTAAGACTTCAAAATCCCTAGTGAACTTGGCCCCTTGAATGGTTATGGAAGCATTCTTCAAAAATCCAATCGGCATAACTTTAGTTCTATTCTCCATGTACAACACATTTGAAGATGGCTGCAATGGTGGTATCCCCATCTGATTCCATACATCTAAAGTAATAACATTAACCTCTACACCTATGTCAATTAGTATGTTTCTCAGGAGCCATCCATCAACTACCACATTTAATGTGATTTCCTTGTTGTAATCAAGACTATGAGGGGGAAAATTAGCATGCAAGATCTTCCTCTCGTGCCCACTTCCAGCGCATGGTATATTTCCTCTCAACCACTCTCCTAACAAGGGAATGATATTTTCCTAGAGAAAATATTACATACCTCTTTGACATCATCAACATCCTTCTGAGGGATCTTAGCATGCTTTTCCTACTCTAACTTCGTGACTTCTCTTTCAAGCATTGAATATCTCCTTGTAAACTCCTAATAACCTCCATAGTATCCTAGTAAACCTCCTTCTGATAAGTCGGATCAGGATACTTTCCATGTAATAATTCTTCTCTTATAATGAGAGGCCTCTACTTTGGTATTTCTCTGCATGTGCAACTTCAACGTGTGTAGTTACTAATATAGGTTCCAACTCATGATTATGCGCTATGCTAGGCATGAACATGGGATCAATGCGCTTCACACTAACCATTGCTATACCATTTTCTTGCTTCTTATGATTATGGATCATTTGATCATACAAATCAGGGCACTCCTCATACTTATGTTTCTTTCGTACAATGAACATTGTAGAAAATCTAGGCATTCGCGCTTGTAGTGATCCGTAGATCCACAATTGAAACAAGTTCCACGGGGAAGTCACTCCTTCCTCTTTGATGACCACCCTTGTGACCTCTCGAATCCTATGCAAAAACTTCTTCCCCATCATTTTCCATCTTTGCGCCCTTCATATTGATGCCCTCATTTTTAGAACTATTCACAACACTGGTCTAGCACACACCAATATCAATTACATCATGAATCTGGTCTATCAACCAACAATCCTTTTTATCATGAGTATTATATGTACAAATATTAAAATAACAAGGCACATTCTTATAGAAAACATATTTTTACAAATTATATATACTTAGATCATGAGCTCTCATCGAAGCCGAGGGGTTTCTTCTTCCACATTTTCCAAGATGGGGTAGCATAGACTTCTCAGGTTCCACGTCCTCCACCTGAACCTCAAATCCTTCCTGTAACATCTACCTCCATACATCCATCACTCCTACAATATCTCATTGTTTTTCCTATTCTCTCTCCCTCCATTCATTATACTTGATATTCCTTTCCTCTCTCTCCACTTCTTCCGTAGGATCTACCCTCTCTTACCACACCTTCTTCAATGCCCCATGCCTATTGGGATTTTAACTAGCCATAGGAACCACTTCTAAAATCATAGTGATGATCAATATCTTAATGACTAATGGTAAAGCATGCAAGAAATATCCTCTCGATTCTCACAAGAAATTGAGATTAGAAACCTCTAGGAAATAATAACTAGAAACCACGTACTCCAACCTATAGCTAGTCAACACACCACTCCATCAAAAATGAATACCATAAGTCCAGATCATTCTTGCAATTCTACTAGAAAATAGTAAAATAACATCTCATAGATCCCATGATATGGATATTCCTCTACCTATGTATGTACATATAACTCAGGTCTAGTGTTGAATCTTTGTGAAAAATCATCCTCCTTGTTCTTAAGACAAGTCTTCACATTGGCCATGGTCAAGCATTCTTCCATCACACACAATCCTTACAACAACTTAAAAATAGGTCCTAGTAATGAAACAAATATTTAGTCACTTTTCTTAACTGTTAATCCCCAAGTGCACATGCATATCACGCAGCCTAAACTGGGTACTCACAGAAAGTGCGCAAAGGTGTCAGGCCCCTTTTTTATGTGAGATTTGTCAATAATATTACCATGAATAGTGGAGTAGTGCACAATCGTAAATACATACATCCTTTAATAATAATAAAGAGACTAGACCCAAACATAGATGAACCATATTATGACTATGAACATAAAAAACAACATGTAGGAATTATATCTAAACCATGGACACAATACAGAAAAAAACATTGAGATCCATAAGCATTGATATTCAAAACAAAAATCATTATATTAATCCACCATTGTTATAATATCTAAATTTATCATAAGAATCTTAATAAAACTAGATACATCAACAAAATAACATTCTAACCCTACAATGACTCTACTCAAGAAGTTCCAATAGCATTCCCTCATATTCCTCTCTCTCCTTCCCATGAAAATCCATACATATACAAGAGAAAGGTGGGGACTCACCCTCTACCACCTATTCATCACTCAAGAGTAGGCCGCATGTAAAATGTCATCATGCCCCACCATACTCAAGTACCCAAAAGCATGCAAGATTTCTCCTAATGATAGCTAAACTATAACTAACTCTACTTTACATCTCTTAATCCTAGCATAATGATCATATCCTAAAGTAGGATTTTCTTGGGATGCAAGTCTCCATGATTTAGCCTTATCCACAATCAAGCCTGTCCGCATCTCCACATGTTCTTCATTACAACTCTAATTGTGGCCCAAAATGTGGCTAAGTCTT
Source organism: Taxus wallichiana var. yunnanensis (assembly GCA_018340775.1). Lineage (NCBI taxonomy): Eukaryota > Viridiplantae > Streptophyta > Pinopsida > Cupressales > Taxaceae > Taxus > Taxus wallichiana. The sequence goes on along the minus strand of CM031239.1, from coordinate 32,281,887 downwards.
GAGCCTATTTTTCTTGTGTGCAAACATTTGTGCTCTTCCAGAAGATACTTTTGTTTTATCCTTTGTGCCTTTTTGTCATGTGACAAAACCCTTCGCACCTCAAGTACTCATTCTTTTAGGGGCTCAACAGAAAGTTCTAAAAATAAAGAACTCATATAGCATGTACATATTTCCCGAAGTGGATCTTGAAGGGGAGAGAGCTCAAGTTTAACTAAAACTAAAAATGAAAACCCAAGTGTACATTCCTTATCTTCCTTGAGAATCTTCAGGATTCCCAAAAGACCGACTTTGTTTTTAATGCCTTCCGTACATGAATGCCATGTAATAGCTTCATTTTTTTTTTTGAGTTTCCCTCAAAGTGGCGGTGACCGATGATGAGTACAATGAGCAATCCAGGTTTTAAACTCAACTAAATAACTTGTTAAGGATCGACATGGGATGGGTAAATGACCCAATCAGATTACTAATAATTAGTTTGTCACCATAGTAAAAGTAATGCATGGTGAGTTTCATAAACCTTACTAAATATTTATCCCTTCACTTTACCTTTAGTATTTGATAGAACCATCTTATCCCGTAATGTTTACCTCTATGGTCTTATAACACTATAATAGTTAGAAATAACGCCTTATTTCCTTGCCATGGTAAATGTCCTTTTTAAATTATTCACATTGTCTTCAAACTTACCAAGAATTCTATGCCAATGATTTAATACAATCATTTAATAATCAATAAATACAAAATCCAGAAGCTCAATCAATTGAATACATCATTTGATCAATTAAGTTCGATTCATAACATAGTGCAATTGTCATTTCGATAAATAGAGCATTCTATAAGATTTGGTTGAGCTTTATAAATAAGTTAAATTATTGTGATCAAATAATTGAGTTATTATTTCCTTGCAATTCAAGGAGTTGTAATTTATTTTCCAATAAGATATCATTATACCAACCTCCATTTACCTTGTGTAACAAGATTGACTTTCACTTGTTCCAAATTAAGTCCATCTTATCATTGTAAAAATAATTACCATCTTATAGCCAAAATGTTGTTACAATATTTTAATCAAGATAGGTAGACATACATAAATAATACTATTGCAATTATGTATAGCTCCTTTCTTTATGAAATAATTTCTTCTAGTAAGAATAGAAAACCATTAATTTGAATATTAAGAACAACAACTAAGCAAATTATCTTGTTATTGAAATCGTCACTTTCAAAGAGGGAAAGTAACCCAAAGCATACACCAAAGAAAGGTACAATTGAGTATTCATTAAAGCTATAAACATCTAACAATCCATGTACCAAAATAATTGTGTTTATCCCAAAAATCACCTACAATCATCAAAACAAAATAAGAATAATTCATAAGTTCTAAGTGATTTATGAACACTTGGCAGCAAAGCAACTTTCGTGTCACATTTTTGCATGCAACTATGCACAAGTGTGTATCCTTTCGTGGTACAACCATGTATGTGTAGCTACATACTCAGCTGCTAAACAATGTTTGTTACCCTACCTTCGTAAACTATTCACCATCTAATTACTTATCCCTTTGATAACATACATTGAAATTATGGGATGTGACATGTATGCGAAAAAGATGAAATTATTTTACTTTATGGATACGATCGGGTGCACGTGATAGAGGAAGTAAGGTATTACATTTATTTTAGGTGTTTGTGATGTATATACTCAAAAGAAATTTCTTGGATTAGAAGCCACACAAGAAAAGAGGTCGTGTAGTGTAACATGAGGGAGGAAGCAACAAAATAGACTACTTGGTATATGGCATGAGAGGAAGATGGGTTACCATGTAGAGGATTACACATAAGGATGATTGCATCTAGGGAACTAGTGGCATACTATAAGGTTATGACTATTGCATGTGGAGGAAAGTAGGAAAAAGCATGGAAAAATCACATTTAATGCTTTAAATCGGTGCTAGATGAGGAGAAATAAATATGGGAAAATTTTAGAAATCTATACAAGGGATCACGGGTGAGTTCATTCTTAGCTTACCCTATGAAAATTTTAAGCATTCAACGAGCAAATAAAGTGTGAATTTGTCCAAATTTGTGAGAAGATTTGGAAGATTAAAGAAAATGAGATCGATATAGCATTCGACCTAGTTCAGGAGCTCCTTCGGGTGGAAGTTTAGAGTGTACAAGGCATGGAGGTTTGCATTAATCAAGTGAGGGTGTGCATCTAGGTTTTGTAGATTTAAAATTAGGGCACATAATTGTAACCAGGAAGAAAATTGAGAAGGAATGTCAATGCTTGGACAAAGAAGGGTGGTGAGTGAACACTTGGTGTAGGCATAAATTGGTTAAATTGAGAAGTGCAAAGTTATTTAGATTGAAAAAATGTCACCAAAAAGACATACACACAATATCACCCAAAGGTAAAGTTAAGGGAAAGAGAAAGAAGCATATAGTGGAGGGCACACCCGAGGAATGGTACTCGAAATATAGTATCTAGAGGAAGTGGTTGTAGGGCATCCATGGGAGTTGCACTTGACCAAGTATAAGGTGAGTGATTACAAACACTGTCAAAGGAGAATGTGTTATCCAAAATAAGCCCCTTACTTATTTTTGGCTAACTCTCTTTTATTTCTTCCTTCCTTGTGCCTCAGTCAAAATTTTCCACTTTTTAGGCACTAAAATTTTTCTGGAAATGGCTTCATCAAATAGAGAATTTTCTCACCTTTCCAAAAAGGTAAAATTTTCCTTCTAACTCCTTGTATTTTGCAAGTTATGGCTCGGCGGAGTTTTGGAGGGAAATTTTCCCTAGGAAGGTCCGCAACCAATCAGAAAGTGCCACATGGTAGTGGGATGGCGGGTCAAGTAGAGGTAATTTAGAAAAATTTCCAAAGGGCTTGGGGGTGCAAAGAAAAATTTTGGCCCGAAGCTCTACGAATCAATAGAACGCCGCCACGTGTCCGAAAGGCCGGCGGGAGTCAGAGTGGCGGAGTGAATATTGGATTTTCGCCAAAATTGCAAAGGGGTGAAAAAGAAAATCTTGCAAAAATCTTGTAGCAAATGGGAAGATGCCACGTGTCTTGGTCTCGGTAGAGAGGTCGGGGCGCAGGGGAATTTCACAATTTTTCCAAAGTGTTCCAAATGGCACAAAGGAAAATTTGCTCCTATGGGTCCACAAAGGAAAGAGAATTAATTTAGGCCTACATGAATCAAAGTGTGACACATGTCCTAGTTTTGGCAGAGGTCGGGGCAAGGGGAGAAATTGGAAATTTTTCCAAAGTGATCATCAACGTCAAAGGAAAAGTTTGGAGAGCGCACCTGAGCGAATAGGAGGATGACAGGTGGTAGCGGAGCGGTAGGGCGTGGAGGAATTTTGGAAAATTTTCCAAAATTCAAAAAGGTGTAGAATGGCCATTTGAACCTGCATACCAATGGGAATGTGCCATGTGGTAGTGGAGTGGCTGTGCGTGGATTTTTTTGGGAATTTTTCCCAAATTCAAAAAAGGGGAAAATTTTTGGGTTTCGCCCGCCGACCGATTTTCCCTAAATATTCGAGAGAAGCATATTTTGATCCAGAGCTTGGTTTTTCTCAATTTTGGTGTCATTGGAAATCTATTGAAGCCCTATAAGCTAGAATCTTCAATTTTGTGTTTTGATGGAGTTTGGTGAGAGAAAAATCAAGAAACTTCTTTGGCATGGGGAAAAAGCAGAACTAACATCCAACCACCATTTTTAATGCAATATGGTTTCCATTCTCCTCCAAAGCATGGTTGAAATCTTGGGGAATGAAAATTTAAGGGTCCCATGCTATTTTGATGGATTTGGTCGGTGGTTGAATCATTCTTTTCACTTTTCACATGTTTCTTCCTCCTGAGCTCGAGTTTTCATGGTAAAAAGCCAGATTTGGCTCATTTGTAAAGGGTTGGACATTTTTTCTCCTACAAGTTCTCTTTTCTTCCTCAGTAGGCATATTTGTAGAGTTTCATACCTCTCATATAGGCTGCAACATGTATTTTTCCTCCTTGCCATTGTAATGCATTGTATCGAGACTTGGGAATGATAATGTATATTTTGTGATTGATTTTTTCCAATCTTCTCATGTGTTTATCATTGTATTTTTCTCTTTCATCACATTCCAGTAAATCTATGCATGTTTTGTGTTACATTTTTTATGATCTATGTTAATTTTTCAAAGTAGATGTTCACCACTCCTTTGGTGTATCACCACTTTTACTTAGTTTTATTTCTTTTGCATCCTTTATCTCTGTCTCCTTGGAATTTAGAGTAGGATCTAGTATTAAACCTCTGCAAATTTCATGCATACATCTGATCAGAGGAGTGAAGGAACCAACCTTTAATCTGGAGATTTTTCCCATTTTTGCAAGTCCCACACTTGGGGAAAAGATTCAATGTTGTGCAATCACACTAAATGACCCAATTTTCAGTTGTAGACCTGAAGGTCATTTAGGGGGTGTTGCTAATTTGCACTAATAGTTTTGGCACATTGGGTGGGACCTTAGACGTCTTCATCTTCATTATAACAAAGTTGATGTGCATTTTTTGTAATTTTATTACTTAGAAAGAGCCCTGATTTGCATATCTGGTGACTCCAAAGAGATAAAATCAACTAGTTTCAGTAGTCCAAGTCTGAAGATTCATGAGAAGGATCAAAACAAGGTCAAGGGCTAGAGAAGAATGATTTTCTAAGTATCTGTAGTTATCCCCAAGAAGAAGATAGAGGGGAAGAATAATTCAAATGTCTCCATCTCCACCAAATGAACTCTATCAACTCCTCCACCTGGTAGACCTTTCACTCAATCAACAAGGGTTCTCGGTTCAATCGAATGGAAAAAAACAACCCTTATGTCTACTTCACTAGAAGCATCCCACTTTCTCTCAATGCACAAAATCCAGCCCATTGCGCAGCATTGAAGAACATCCCATACTTTACTGGAGAAAATCATACCACTCCTGGTGACCATGTCAAAGACATTGCTAATGTTTGTGTAATCCACGAGATTTTGAGATACAATTTTTTGTCAAATTGTTGGCATCTTCATTCAAAGGGAAAGCCCGCAATGGTTCAGAGCCTTGGGGTAGGCTCTATCCAAAATTGGAATTAGTTGTGCATAGATCTCCACGAGTATTTTGGAGAAAAGGGAGATAATTTGTCTCTACTTGGAATAACTAACAAATATCAAGAGAGCTCCCAATGAGTAACTGACAGACTTCAATTTCAAATTTCAAAGGACTGGGATAGAATCCTAGTGGTAGTGAAGCAAACAGCTGAAGGTGCTTTTCTATACTACCTCAAAGCTTTAAATTATGATATGTCTATGTTAATTCAATCCATGGGAGGTGAAAATATACCTGTAGCTTAAATCATTTCCATTAGGGATGAGAATTGTTTGATCCAAGCTGGTAAATTGGTGCCTAGGCCTCCCATGCCCTTGTATCCAAACTTGGAAAGCCTAAGCACTAGTCAAGCACCTACTTTACCGCTCCTAGAAATTAGATTTCAAATGAAACTTCTACTTCATCCTCTAGTGCCTCAAATGAACTTCAAAAAGTCATGAAACAATGAAAAATTTTAGGCAATGAGCTAGTTACACTCAAGAGGTAGCAAGCCCAAAGTTTTAGACATTCTTATTAGTCTCAAGCTCAGCCTAATAGGAAACCATATCAGCCTAATAGGCCACCCAATCTAGCTGTAAATCAAAATCAAGTAAGGCCTCCTACCAATAGACCATTCTAGCCCTATAACCCCAATGTTGCATCTACCTTTAAAGACTTAGTGCCAATGCAAAATAATATAGCTCAAGAGTATGATTGGTGTTTCTCATGTAATGAACCTCACAACTAGTCTATGTGCTTCAATGGTGCTTTGAACCAAGCTTTGATGGTGAAAACAACTAGCATAGAGAGTAAGGTGAGTCAAGAAACAAACCAACAACAAGGAAAATCTCAACAAAATACAACTCCAAATGAGACTACACTTGTGAATTGGTAGGTGAAGATTTTTGTGGTATAAATCAAGCAATTTCCTAGAATGTAGCAGCTAACACACATCAAAGAAGAGGAGTATTGGTGAAGAGCAGTCAATAGTTCCAGGTGATCCACAACCTTCCACCACTCCACAAAGTGTTGGTAAGAAAAATGTAGTTCCAAATGTGTAAGGATAGCCCAAGCCACCTTCTAGACAAGCTCAAATGCCAGCTGTTGCAGCCCATGTACAAGAAAAGAATGTGTAGGCTAAGGGGGCGTAAAAGAGATATTTCATCCCCATTTAGCACCATTGAATAAACGAATAAGACAAATGTGAATATATTTATGTGGGAATCACTATCCATCCCAGTAAAGGGATCTACTACAAGCTGCCATGAAGAATTGGTCAACTTCAAATAAACAAGCTCATATGCAAGAGAAGGTACTCACAAATGCTACTCGGCTTGAGGGGAAGCTTGGAGGACAAGCACGGTAAATTTTAAAGCTTCCTCAATTCTATGTTTCATTGATCATTGGGGATAAACTAGTACACAATTGTATGATTGATTCTAGGGCAAGTAGTTATGTGATGCCCAAGCAAATAGTTGATCAGTTGGGCCTCCAATATGAAGTCATATCCAAAGGGGTGGTGCAACTAGATGGGACAGCAGTAATAACAGTTGGGGTAATTAAATATTTGAGCCTCACTTTGCATGCATGCCCCAATGTCACTATTTTGTAAGATGTGTCAATAATAGATTTACCTCCACTTTTTGCCATATGTTTGTCAAGGTATTTCATAGCTATAATTGGAGGCTACTTGTCTGCTGATTGGTCACACATGTTGTTTTAGACCAGATATGGAACTAAGGCCACAATCAGGTCTGAACCTATTGCAAAATTTCACATTGAGCCTCATACTCAAAACCCAATCAATGCTAACTGTTTAGCATTTGATCAAGAAGATTATCCAAGCACATATGAAGTTGACACCAAAGTTGGAAGCATCCTAGATTTGACTCTTGATGAATGGGCAAGCAAGGTACATGATTTTGATCCCTACAAGGAAATAGAGGAATTTGAACTAGGAGTTTATTGCATGCATGAAGAAAACCAGCCTATTCCTAGCATCACCAAGCCAGACCATAAAAATGACAATGAAGTATGGTAGTTGTTCTTCGATGGATCAAGAAGTAAACAAGGTGCAGGGGGTGGAGCTATGCTTGTTTCACCTCAAGGCATTAAGTATTATTAAACTTTTAGATTTTATTTTGCATGTTCTAACAACACTGCTGAATACGAAGCTTTGATACAAGGATTACATTGGTCAAGAAAGAGAGGTATAAAAAACTTACAAGTATTTGGTGATAGTGAGCTGATTGTTAATCAAGTTAAAGGGCAGCATGCTACCAAGAATGATCTGCTCAAGTGTTATAAGAATAGGGTGTGGGACCTCATTGAGGATTTTGAAGGCTTTGGCATTAACTCCATCCCTAGTAAAGAAAACCAAGATGCTGATAGACTTGTAGCAGTTGGAACAACCTTTGATGTTGTGGAAAGTATCAAGGAAGATAAAGTACAGCCAAACATTCATATGATTGTAAGGCCATCAATGCCAGATAATGATGTAAGTTGGTAAGTGTTTGAAAGTGACCAACAAATCATCAATTTCTTACAAGAAGAAGTTGAATTCTCAGCAAAAAATAAGGAAAAGTTAGAACAACAGTATGGTGATCAAGTGGTACAGTGAGAACCAACAAATCATCAAAAGGACTTATCACCTTGGATTCCATATTTAATCCTAATGATCAATTTAGGAAAGAGAAAGAAAACATCCTAGTCAAGGGAGAAGATTTAGTGCCCATCTCAGTTGGAGAAGGAAAGTCACTTCAAATTGGTAAAGTGGCAACCGAACAAGAAAGGTATGAGTTCATGCAGCTTTCCCAAGAGTTCCCGAATATATTTTCTTAGAGCTATGAAGACTTGAATGGTTTCAATCCCAAGCTAGCTCAACACACAATTGAGTTAGATCCAAGTGCTAAACCCATCAGGAAAAAACAAAGACTAGTCAATCCACACATGGAGCCTCTTATGAAGAAGGAATTGAATAAGCTAATAGAGGTAAGTATCATATTTTCCATCAAGCATTCAAAATGGGTAGAAAAATTGGTTCCAAAGTTAGAAAGAAGAGTGGAGAAATCAGATTGTGTGTAGACTTTAGAGATTGGAATAGAACATCCCTCAAGGATCATTACCCACTTCCTTATATGGAGTAGATTTTGCAAGTTGTTGCTAGCTCTAAGAGGTTTTCATTGCTAGATGGTTATTTAGGGTATAATCAGATCATGATAAAGGAAGATGATTAGTTCAAGATAGCCTTCACCACCAAATGGGGAACATATGCATATAGAAAAATTCCATTTGGGTTGTTTAACGCCGGAGATACCTTCCAAAGGGAAATGGATATGGCATTCAAGGGATTGATCAATAAGATAGTGCCAATATACCTAGATGATATTATTGTATTTTCTAAAAGTGCAGTAGATCGTCTCTTTCATTTGAGACAAGTGTTCCAAAGATGTAGAAGATTTGGGGTGTCCTTGAATCCAAAAAAATGTATTTTCTTAGCTCATGAAGGAAAGCTCCTAGGCCACATTGTTTCCAAAGAGGAATTAGCAATTGATCTAGAGAGAGTTGAAGCAATAAAATCATTTCCATTACCAAGCCACAACAAGGCCCTTCAAAGTTTCTTGGGGAGAATCAATTTTGTTTGAAGGTTTGTTCCAGATGTTACTGCCCTTATCAAGCCAATAACCTTGATTTTGAAGAAAAGTACGGCTTTCAAATGGACAACTAAAGGTAAGGAAAGTTTTGAGGTAATCAAGGAGTCTATCTCACAAGCTCCAACTCTCATTAACCTATATTTCTCTTAGGATTTTATTCTTTATGCATTTGGTAGTGGTGATACCATTTCGTAATTTTAGTACAATGACAAAACAAAGAAAATATAGAGCAGCCAATTCCGTTTTTAGCCAAAAATTGGAGGACTATGAGGTGAGGTATTCCTTCATTGAGAAGCATGTTCTTGCAGTGATTAGGAGCTTGAAGAAATTTAAGCATCTAGTTTCAAACAACAAGGTTCAACTACTGGTTTCTCATGTGGGAGTTAAAGACTTCCTCCTCAACAAAGACCTAAATGAAAAATGTGCAGGGTGGATTACTCATGTCATGGAGTATGAAATTGAGATCAAATTCACCAAGCTGGTCCAAGGAAAAGGATTGTGTGAGCAGCTGGTCTTGAGAAAATCAATGGAAGCAAGCAATGGGAAGGATGTTGTTTTGGTGTTGCAAGACAACCAAGAACAAAGAGGTGTTCAAGAAGAGAATGGTGGTATGCTCACTCCTTTCTGGACCCAAGACATAATGTACTTCTTACAAATAGGCCTATGCCCTCCAGAGATGAAAAAAATCAAGAGAAGACACTTCAGATTACAGGTTATTCCATATGTACTTGTTGATGGAGTCTTGTTCAAAAAGGATATAAATGGAGTGATGTTGAGATGCATTGGGACAAATAAAATTAATAGAATGTTGGAAGAGTTCCATGATGGATCAGCTAGGGTCATTTTGATCCAAGAGTGATAGCCCTCAAGATTATGAAAGATGGCTATTATTGGCCCAAAGTGTTTGGTGATTGTTACACTGGATCAAGAGGTGCAAGAATTATGCATTCTTCACGGGAAAGGAAAGATTAGCAACCTTTCCAATGCACCCAATTTCAATCGAACAACCATCCGTGCAATGGGGTTTGGACATCATTGGAGTCATTAACCCAAAATCAAGACAAGGACACAAGTGGATTCTAACAACAACATACTACTTCACCAAATGGAATGAGGCAATGGAACTTAAAGAAGAAAATGAATCTAGAATTCTAGACTTCTATAAAGGGATAGTAACTAGATTTGGTGTACCTACCACTATAATATCAGATAATGCATTGGTGTTCATAGGATCAAAAGTAATCGAATGGGCTGTTAAGAATGGGATATATCTAAGCACCTCATTAAATTACTACCCTCAAGGTAATGGCCAAGCTCAGTCTACCAACAAGAATCTATTAAAGATCATCAAGAGGACTCTTGATGAAAATCAGAGGACTTGGCATACTAAACTGAAATCAGCCTTATGGGCTGATAGGATAACTCCCAAGAGATCCACCGGTAACTCTCCATTCAGACTTGTTTATGGAAGAGAAGTGATCTTACCTATGTCACTTGAGTTGCCAACATTAAAACTCATGAAGCAATTGGAATTGTTGGAGTTTGAACCCATGGAGGTCAGCTATGTAGAATTGATGGAACTCTAAGAAATCAGAGAGCATGCAGCCCAAGAAATGGAGAAGGACCAAGCCTTGATCAAGAGAACCTTTGATAGGAAAGCTAAGGCTAGAACCTTCCAAGTTGAAGATTTAGTGTTGAAATGGGATGCGACCAAGAAAATCCAGGAAGGAATTCAAATTTTGATGCCATTTGGAGTTGCCCCTACATGGCACAAAATGTAAGAACAACAATGCCTTCTAATTGTCTACATTGGATGGTGAAGAACCGCAGATTCCAGAATGGAATCCATCTAAAGCAAAGATCTTATTAAAAGGAAAAATCCTCACCTTGTACACATTAGATTACATTTTTATTCCTCCAAGTGCTTGTGCACATTTTTTTGTTGTAGCTTAGTTTCACATTTCCCTAAGTGCTTTGGCACAAGCTTTGTTGTCCCAAGAATGCATCTTTGCAGGCCATGTTCTAGATCAAGTGATGTTCTACTCTCACAATCTTCCTTTTAGAAGTTTTCTAATGAGTTGAGAGCACCAAGCAGTTAAGTTGATGACTCCATGCCTAATGGATTGCTTCAGGTAGCTGATCATTCATCCAGTAGGTAGATGACCCCTTTGAGTCGCCAAAATTGTTATCCAAAATAAGCCCCTTGCTTATTTTTGGCTAACTCTCTTTCATTTTTCCTTCCTTATGCCTCAGTTGAAATTTTCTACTTTTTAGGCACTCAAATTTTTTTTTGGAAATGGCTTCATCAGATATATAATTTTCTCACCTTTCCAAAAAGGTAAATCTTCCTTCTAACTCCTTGTATTTTGCAAGTTATGGCTCGACGAAGTTTTGGATGAAAATTTTCCCTAGGAAGGTCTCGCAACCAATCATAAAGTGCCACGTGGCGGTGGGATGGTGGGTCGGTGGAGGTAAGTTAGAAAAATTTCGAAAGGGCTCGGTTGGGGTGTAAAGAAAATTTTGGCCTAAAGCTCGTGTGAACAATAGAAGGTCACCATGTGTCTCCAAAACGCTGGCAGGAGTTGGAGCGGCAGAGTGAATTTTGGCTTTTCGCCAAAATTGCAAAGGGCGAAAAAGAAAATCTTGGCCCGAAAGCCTATAGCGAATGGGAAGTTACCATGTGTCCTAGTCTCGGTGGAGGTCAAGGGTGCATGGGGAATTTGAAATTTTTTCCAAAGTGTTGCAAATGGCATAAAGGAAAATTTATTCCTGTGGGCCCGCAGAGGAAAGAGAATTAATTCAGTGCCCGCACAAATCAAAGTGTGACACGTGTCATATTCTCAGTAGAGGTTGGGGGCATGGAGATAATTTGGAAATTTTTCCAAAGTGATTGGCAGCATCAAAGGAAAATTTTGGAGCACACGCCCAAGTGAATAGGAAGATGACATGTGGCAATGGAGCGGTGGGACGCGGAGGAATTTTGGAAAATTTTCCAAAATTCAAAAAGGCGTAGAATGGCCATTTGAACCCACAGACCAATGGGGATGTGCCACGTGGTAGTGGAGTAATGGGATGTGGATTTTTTGGGGGAATTTTTCCCAAATTTGAAAAAGGGGAAAATTTTTGGGTTTCGGCCCGTTGACCCGGTTTTTGCCCTGTTTTGCCCTAAATCTTCAGAGGGGCATATCTTTCGATATAAAGCTCATTTTTTCTTAATTTTGGTGTCATTAGAAATCTATTGAATCCCTCTACATGATGTAATATTTAATTTTTTGTTTTGATGGAGTTTGGTGAGAGAAAAATCAATAAACACCTTTGGCATGGGGAAAAAGTAGAACTGACATCCGACCACCATTTTTAATGCAAAGATGGTTTCCATTCTCCTCCAACATGGTTTAAATCTTGGGGAATTAAATTTTAAGGGTCCCATGTTGTTTTTATGGATTTGGTCAGTTCTTGAATCATTATTTTCACTTTTCACACGTTTCTTCTTCCGAGCTCAAGTTTTCATGGTAAAAAGCCAGATTTGGCTCATTTGTAAAGGGTTGGACATTTTTGTTCTTGCAAGTTCTCTTTTCTTCCTCAGCAGGCATATTTGTAGAGTTTCATACCTCTCATATAGGCTATAACATGTATTTTCCTCCTTTCCATTGTAATGCATTGTATCGACTTGGGAATGATAATGTATCTTTTGTGATTGATTTTTTCCAATCTTCTCATGTGTTTATCATTGTATTTTTCTCTTTCATCACATTCTAGCAATCTGTGCATGTTTTGTGTTACATTTTTTATGATCTATGTTAATTTTTCAAAGTATATGTTCACCACTCCTTTGGTGTATCACCACTTTTACTTAGTTTTATTTCTTTTGCATCCTTTATCTTTGTCTCCTTGGAATTTAGAGTAGGATCTAGTATTAAACCTCTACAAATTTCATGAATACATTTGATCAGAGGAGTGGAGGAACCAACCTTTAATCTGGAGAGTTTTTTCCCATTTTGGCAAGTCCCACACTCGGGAAAAGATTCAATGTTGTGCAATCACACTAAATGACCCAATTCTCGATTACGGACAGACCAAGGTCATTTAGGGGTGCTTGTTGATTTTCACTAATAGATCGAACATGAAATAGAGAAGGAAGTAATAAAAAATATGGATGAGAGGTCCCAAATGGAAAATTGGTCTATTTCAATAAATTAAAAAAGGACACTGGAGAGCACGAGAGTGCTACAACTTTATGAGCTTCGCTTCTTTGGAAATACTAGGAATTTATATCAATGAATGATGTTACGAATCCACGAGGAATATTTTTATTTCATAGGAAGAAGAATGTGCATCACCATGTAACTTTTTGGAAGGATTAGAGGTTTGCATAATTTGAGCCTTGAGATAGAACCTAACTTGGAGGATGATTCGAGAGTGGAGGCTACATCCATTTCTTTTAAATATCATAGGGTAGGATGTGTAATGTAATTGTAAAAATATATGACCCAACCGTAAGAGTTATCACATGCCTAGTTAGTTACAAGATAGCCACATCAGAGAGATGGACCCAAGTGAACAATAGATGGATCCATGTCATGTAGAAGATGGAAAATAAAATGGCATATAACATTGATTCCTTCATTGTTGAAGGAATTATTGAAGATGTGCATAGAGGTGAGAATATAACTTGGGGTGACATCCTCTCGTTGATCATATTTTCTAAGATTGGGGTTACATATGGGCCAAATGATAATGTATGGAGGTACCCGATGGACGAAAATTCCCTTGTGAAGAGGTTCAGTGAGTATACATGTGATGGAATAACTATTTTGTAAAAATCGGGGGTAGACAGATGGTATAGGTGGATGTGTGAGGTATTCAAAGATGAGTGGTGTGTACCATGAGAGTTACCTTAAGTCCTAGATGGTCGAGTTGAGTTTGCGAGTGTATCATCATTTCTTCTTGGGTAAGTTTCATATGAATTCTAGGATAAAATCCCTTGTGTAAAATTCCATTCACTTTCATAGCAATATATTTCCAAGATTTGTTAAACAAGTTGTATGATGCGTGGAAGACAACATTTGATGTAGATAAGGTAGATATTGATTTTAAGACATTACACAAGAAATTTTTGTATCAGTAAAATGATGTATGTGGAGACAATGGAATCATATGATATAGAAATCAATTCCCGGACTTTGGAAATAGGAAAGGGAGAAGCAACGAAGGTATCCATCTACTTGAAGCCTAAATTAGTTGGTGGAAAGTACGTTGATGAAGAAGACCTTAAACTCCCTAAACTTCCTTAGGAAAGCACATAGTGGGAAGAAAGAGGACATGTGAGAAGACCCCTCCCCATAAATAAGAAGAAGAGGAAGAAGGAAATGATGAAGAATATGCGGAAGGAGAAAATGAGCTGACCTTTAACTAGGGTGTAAGAGAAAAGAGAAAATAAGAGCGCGGGGGGTGTAGACACAAAATCACACACTTTGGGTAAATATCTAATCTTGATTTCATAATACTATTCATATGATTCCTAAGTAAAAAAGGACTAATTAGCCCATGTATTTTTCCATTTTTTCTTTCTTTTTGTTTCCACATTTGGTCTCACAATATATTTGGCTCAGTCTATCTTTTCACACCTCGGCTTTTATAATCCTACACACTAGCACCCAACCAAGATGCAAAGTGTCGATGCACCCATCCCCTCCGAGCACCCCTTACCTCTTTGTACTTTTTTCACATATTTTGGGTCCTTTCTATCCATTTGAACATTTTGGGGTTAATTACAAAATTCAAGAAAAAAATCATATAAATATAAAGTTATGTGATCATAATAAAGGACAAGCACTAAGCATTAGATATCACCACCTAATGCTACATCCAAAGGCTATTCAATAGCATTCAAGCATCCATTCAAAGGAAATGAAATACATTATTTTTCATACACTTCATAGGAGGGGAATTTCATTCTATTCCATGTACACATATATTACATTTATTTTCATCTAACTACTTAATCGCTATCAAGTGTGACACACACAAGAGCCACCTAGGGCACAATTCCACATACACACACACCTAGAACTACATTGGGTCTAAAATTTAGTGCAACAATCAATCGTAAGTTCACTCATTTGACAATTGAGGATAGTTTGACCCCTCATTTTCATTATTTTCTTTTTGGGATTTGATGCACTCTTGAGGGTTTTGTAGGTCAATATTTCATTCAGATTATCAGTAAATCAATGATCATTATGCAAAATACTAAGCGACCAAATGCTAAGTACGATTAACATATCACAACCCTACAAAGGATGTTTTCTAATGGTTTTAGTAGCCACATTTTCCCATAGCAAGTCCTTGGTGCCCGTAGGCACCCCTTTCCCATTTCCAGGAGCCCCAATCTAGACAGATCATCAACTCACACATTTCTTTGAGACTTTATGTGAAAATTCTCCCTCTTTTTCACCTAGTCATAATTTCGCATAGTATAGGATTAATTGTAAAACAACTAAGTCATATTATCTCCTCTTTGCAACTAGGATTTTAGTCCTTAATTTCTTAATTTCATTTGGTCTACCTTATGAGTAATTGATTATTCATTTATTTCTACATTACAATCGATATTAGGCATATATTTATTCCAATATTTTATTAATCAGAGGTAGACCGAGGCATGAGTACCTCTATATAAACCAAGAAGTCATTGAATAAACCAATTCCAAGAAAGAATACACTATTGAATAAGAAACCCATAGTGGTTTTGAGTGAAGAGAAAAAGATGTAGAGAAATCGGTGGAGAAGAGGTACCATAGAAATCTCATATCATCCATGATATAGATGAGGAATATTACAATGTACATGATGAGGAAGGTCTAATGAAGGATGACAAAGAGAAAATAGGCCATGGCAATCAATTTATAGGGAATGTAGGTGGATACCGAGAGCTTGAAGAAGAGTGCAATAGTGATCCTAAGGAGGAGGAAGAGAGAAATAAAGACAACATTTCTAGAGAAGACACATGCATGGGATAGGTGAGTAAAATTATTCACTCTATTGAACAAAAGGTTCCAAAAGGTCATAGAGGAAAGGGAAGAAGAAAAGGGTAGATTCCACAATGCCCTCTATTATAATACAACGATGATCCTATAAAATTTTCATGGGAAAGGTACTAAATATTGGTGACCACAGAAGATATGTTATGTTGGTCCTTGATAAAAATTAATCCCTCCTATGTACTAGGAATATACTTTATTGGGATTTCTAGTCACACATGGAAGAGACAATTTTTACGTGAGTGTGCAATCTTTATTTGATACTCAGCTTAATTCCACACCAAGAGAAGCCTTCCCAATGGTCGACTCGCATATTCTCACCAATGAGAAAGTGTGAAATGTGATCAAAAAATTAGTGACAGAGGTTGGGATGAGGTTTCTTTACAAGGATGTTTCCATCAGGATAATTTGCAAAGAGGCTATGGAGAAGTATTCAAGGATTGAGGAACTTAAAAGGGAGTTAAGGGAGGAAAATAGATGAACACGTGTGACATATAAGAAAGAGGAGTGTATTGTAGATTTTTTTACTACCGCATACCCGAGTCTTGTTGTTCATGTAAAATAATAATATGAGATAGTGCTACATTATTTGGAGGACTTGGTATGGATTATCTTACATGAGAGAAGGAAGGGCCCAAGGTTGACAATCGAGGAGATAACCATGCAGAAAAAAAGATGACATGGAAAAAATAGAGGCACATCTTGTGCATTATGAGGCGTTAATTGTAGAGGCTAAGGAGGTTGTGTGAAGGGAATATTTTTTTGAGAACTTCCAATATTAAGAACAAGTTTTGAATGATCTTTTCACCAATGATGAGGAATATTTCAAAGAAATTAAGACCAAATGAAGAAAAACAGTCCGAGTGGGAGAGGACATTGGCTAAAGTAGAGAAAAAGAGATATTTGATAACAAATCTAAAGGTTGCAATTAAAGATAGATTGAAGGAAATATTTCCCTTGGTAACATGGATAATGGATGTGTTATATGATGTGGCTTCACAACTTGAGAAAATGATCATGGAGCTCAAGGGGAATATTCATGAGTTAACCCCACAAAGGTACCAAACATTGATGATGTCATACGCTCAAGGTTACCAAGGAGTTAGCTAAGATTTTGGATAAGGAATTTCCACGGCTCCTTCCACCCAAAAAGACATGGGTTCCTGATTCTTTGGTTCTTTTGGTGTAATTCTTCCTCTCGATTCTTTAATTATTTGATTTGTTAAAGGCATGCTTGATTCAATAAACTGAGTATGGAAAATATCCCTAATGGGTGGTAATGTTAGTTGGGGAAAATTTTAATTATCAATAGAGTATAGAGGTTGCACACAAGGGGACATGAGTTTAAGGATCAAAGAAGTGGGCAAGGGGTGAACACAAAGAGGTAAATTGGTTGATGCGCGAAGCTACGCACATGGAGGAGCAAGAGCCATGACTTAGCTATTTTTCCAAGGTCGGGAT
Source organism: Taxus wallichiana var. yunnanensis (assembly GCA_018340775.1). Lineage (NCBI taxonomy): Eukaryota > Viridiplantae > Streptophyta > Pinopsida > Cupressales > Taxaceae > Taxus > Taxus wallichiana. Next base: position 32,264,628 of record CM031239.1, on the reverse strand, counting down.
AAAAACTTAAAAGCATAGTTAGATTTCTGATCAATAAAAGGTCTAAAATTAGAGAAAATAAAGGTGACTTAGTAGCCAAACAAAGGCTATGATTGGAAAAAATGCATGTAGAAAAAAGATAAGGAGAGCACATGAGTATGCATGATAATAATATTAATGCATGTTTTATAATTATCTTAATATATTATTAGGGTAGAATGTAAAAATCATTTAATATTTTATACACATGGATATTATTAGGAAATTGCATGGGTGGTGAAGGGAAATTCCCCACCTTATAAATATTGACGATGTGCTACTATTTTAAGAGATATCTAGTCATGAGTATAAGGTTTTAATGAGTGCAAAGATATTATTTTGAGTATGATATGAGTTTGTATGAGCACACACATGGTCTAGTCCAAGGATGTCTCGAACTATAATGTAACCAAAAATTTGTCCATGTGTTAATTATAGTATTTTTCAATGGACAAGTGTTGATTTACGGATATGTATTTAGATTTCTTGATTATGTATTTTGATGTTCTTATGATGTTGATATAAGTGTTATTGATCATGAGGGTTTTGTTTCCTTATTATATGTGTTTCTAAATTTACATTTTTATTTTGACGTTTTGTGCATGAATGGTTTCATTTGGTATGATGAATATGCATGATAAATTCCTAGTAAGCAAAGAAAACGAGGGACTTGGTGGATGCACGTACTTTGGGTGAGCATCCAGATCTTCTGGATGCAATGTTAGTGTACCTAGCTCTTGTTTGGGTAATAAAAATACTACAGCTTATAGAAAACACAATTTTATTTAAATATGGAGCTCTGTGACATAAGAAACACTTCAACTACAAGAATATTGTTTATTGAAACTCAACAAAACAACTAATGACATTAAGGAGGTATGAGGATAAAAATGTTTATCGTAAAGATATATCCAAGAACCAACAATCACTTTAGTTTCGGGGATGGACACCCCAATGGGTGTCACAAGAACCAAAAACCAAAAATCATAGGTGAGGTAGACCATGTGCCTTGATCCATTGGGAAAAGATTCAAATGGGTAATTACAACTAATCCCTTATAAGAAAATGATTTATCTACTATTAAAAATACTAGGGGAAAAAAAGGGATTAAAATGAAATAACAAGGCAACATAAAAACAAAGAAAAGAAAATATACATCGTACATATGGATCCCTTTTGTTCCTATGGACCAAAAGGTTCCATTAAAATCCACCAGATCCCATAATGTAGTTGAAACCTCAATTAGTTCATGGTGCCAAGAAACTTCTTGTCAAGTTCAAGAATGGGGAAACACTTTCCTAGAACCACCATTATTCTAAAACCACATTTTTGTAATTTAACTTCAAAATATAGTGCAACAAGTGCAATATGAGGAGCAAAACCCTTCAAACCAATATGTAAATCATACTCCACCATGAAAACATGCTGAAAATTTCATTCTTCCTCAATATTTGACTCAGGGTATGACCATGCCAAAAGATCCCGGTGCTCTTAAAAATATGATATAAGTTTTTTTCTCATGTTCAATCAAATCACCATTTGACCAAACCTTTCTAAATTCAAGGTAAGAAACAAGACTGAAATCAATGCACTCACTGATAATTGGGTCCAACAATATCACTTTTGGTGCAAGATCATCAATAGGACTTTTAAAATTGATCCACCCTCTTGAAACGATGTATTTTTTTCATGAAACATATGTTCTCAAAATAAGGGAGATGTATCAACATAAAATTTATCCTCTTCATGTTCAAGCATAGGGATACGGTCTACTTTCAACTAAATATCACTTTCATCAAAGAAGACTTCATGTTGTTTCTCAATGACTTTTATGAAATATTGAAAATCAGTCAATTAATTAGAAGAAAAATAAAAACCACGATTACTACTCACAAAATATGGTTCATAAAAATTTATTAAATTCAATATCATAACACATGGGTCCATTGATATGTTATTTATCAATAGAAAATGAAACTGACCAATTTTACTAACTAGTATCCACAAGGTGGTTTTCTTTATGGTGAAGAATGTTAGAAGGACGTATCATTTTTTTAATGATAATCAGTTTATGGGTTGTATTGGTTTCTTTTAAATCAATATAGAAATTATGCAAGACATCATTAGGAACAACATAATGTATATCAATGCAAGGTTACTCAACAAATTGTTTATGTGAATGATTTGTCCTATGAACAACCTTGGGAACATTACTCAATTCCTAGTTCACATTAATGGAAGATAGGAGATTATTTATTTGTTTCATACTTCTTAAGTTTGTATTCTTTTTCATGATCTATCAAAGCATTAAATAATAAATACTCATCCTCCTTTAAAGGAACCCTCGCATCATACTTCTCACTCATTATATCTATTAAATATCCAAAGTCATGATTGGGGAGGCTATTAGTTTGTTTCAATTCTATCATATCATTACCTTCAAAGGAAAAAACATACCCTTATGAAAACTTCCAAAACATAATTTAATGTCATGGCACACCAAATATTAAGAGAGGTAGCACCATATTTAATATTTTCTTGATTATCTAAAGCATGAAGGCATCATCAAAATATGATACATATACATTAGCAACATCCATTAAATCAATCTGGTTCATAAAGAACATGAGACATTAAAAAAAATTCATACTAATTAGTGATGTAATCATCTTTTTCAACTGATATAACATTCACATCTACAAGAATGATATATCCATCAATCCTAAGTGCATTTTTTCTTTCTATCTAACCCATAGGCCTCCTTTGTATGGAAGGAAAACAAAATTCTAGACATCGTGCACTCTTATCATCTATTCACCTAGGGTATCGAGGCAACAAGTAAGGGAATCACCAAGAGTGAAACACAACAAATAGAATTAAAGGGGGTACAGGGACCTCTATGATAACATACCCCAAGGGAAGTAACCCTTATACTAGGAAAACCTAATATTTCCAAGGCCCTAGGTTGAAGAAGAGGAAGGAACCTCATGTAGGTATCGACGTCATGGGGGAAGTTATGAAAAAATAAGCAAGAAATATCTATGCTAACTGAAGTAAAGCATGTAACGTAAAGGAACTAAAATACAATATGATAATCTGTTAGGTTGTGGAGCCTGTTTTCATGTGAGAAAGTGTTGAAGATTGTACACTAAGAGTATTGTACACTTTCCACGTTGTCTGGCTTTGGGTTCGAGGTCGGGCCGGGCCCCGAGTGGGGATCTGTGGGTGGCAGCCCCGGTAGAAGGGGTTCAGGACACAACCCCCAAAAACAAATTGGGCCTTAAAACATTTTCGATATATTGGGAAACGTGATTTTCTCATATGGGTGGGTTTTTGACCCATATGTTTATGGGACGGTTTTGGCCCATGGTTTTATAAAATTGCTTAAGTAGTTGTCTATTTATATGGTTTTGTGCATATGGTAGATATAATGAAACATTACAGATGTGTTTTGAATTCGGGTGTGAATTCTGTAGAGTTTGTTGAGCATAGCTCCAAATAGATCTGGGTATTGTATTGAGAGAGTGGTGGCTTGTAATAAAATCTGAGCAAATGATTCTTGGTGAACATAGCCCAAATTGGGTGAACCACATTAAATCTTTGTCTCTTTGTGTTGTGTTATTTTATTTCAAATCTATAATATTTTCAGCATATTAGTTTCTATTGTTACGTTTTTTGAGGGATTATCTCACATATTTTATCCCTTATATCCTAACAATTGGTATCAGAGCCTGGTTTGGTTTGTTGAAGTGTTGAATCATAGGGAAAATTTTATCTTGAGTGGGAGCTATAGCAGATGATGGAAGATCTAGGGTTGATAAATTCAACGGGTAGAATTTCAGTCTTTGAAATATGCAGATGGAAGATTACCTTTATCATAAGGATCTTTATACTCCACTATTTGAGAAGGTGAACAAACCCTCAAGCATGATGAGATGTGGAATGGGATTTGCTAGATAGGAAGGCACTTGGGAAAATCTAGTGTGTCTTGCATCTTTGTATTATTTAATGTTTCAAAGGAAAAGACTACAAAAGAACCGATGGATGCATTAGGAAGTTGTATGAAAAACCCTCGCCTCTAATAAGATATTTTTAATAAAAAGTTGTTTAATATGAATATTTCTCGAGAATGGTTCAAGAGTGAGATCATCTAAATTATTTTAATACGGTTGTAAATATGCTTGCTTTGGTTACAATAGAATTTGATGAAGAAGTTAGGGCTTTATTAGTTCTATGCTATTTACCTGAGAGTTGGAATAGCTTGGTAATGGTGGTAAGCAACTTGGTTCCCACTAACTCAAAGTTGAAGTTTGAGGATGTTGTAGGGGTTATTCTAAGCGAGTAAATGTCAAGAAAAAGCTCGTGAATATTCTACTTTAGGGAATGCTTTGATAGTGGAAACTAGAGGGAGACAGAAGAATAGAGGAAGCCATGGAAAATCAAAGGATCGGGCAAGGTCAAAATCCAAAAGCAAGATAGTATGTTGGCATTGTGGAAAGTCTGGGCATGTAAAGAAGGACTGTTGGGAGCTTCGGGACAAGAAGAAACAACAGGAAGAAAACAAGGAGGAAAATGTGGAAACGGGTAATGTATGTCAGGATGCTTTGATTCTTTCTTTGCACAATATTACTAAATCTTGGGTTTTAGATTTGGGGGCTTCTTTCCATGCTTCTCCACATAGGCATTATTTTGTTGATTATGTTCAAGGATATTTTGGGCATGTTTTTCTTGGTGATGATGAGCCTTGCAACATAGTTGGAAAAGGTTTTGTTTAGGTTAAGATACAGAATGGTAATACTTGGCTATTGAAGAATGTCAGAAATGTGCCTACATTAAGATGAAATTTGATATCAACAGGGAAGTTGGAAAGTGATGGTTGTACTGTGATATTTATAGTTGACTCTTGGAAGATTACCAAGGGTGCTCTTGTGGTGGCAAGAGGTAAGAAGTTTGGAACCTTGTATTTAACCACTTATAGCACTAATGTTTGTAATCTTGTGGATTCAAAAGTAGATACAACATTGTGGCACTATAGGCTCGGTCATATGAGCCATAAGGGCATGGAGATCATAAAGAAGGATTTTCCTAGATATACAGAAATAGATTTGGAGTTTTGTGAGGACTACATATATGGAAAATAGAAGTGAGTAATGTTTATCAAGGTTGGACTTACAAAGAAAGAGAGTAAGTTAGAGCTGGTGCATTCTGATGTGTGGGGGCCGGCTCAGGTATCATCTCTTAGGGGTTCAAGTTATTATGTTACTTTTATTGATGATGCAACAAGGAAATTTTGGGTTTATTATATTAGAAACAAATATGATGTATTTGACACTTTTGTTAAATGGAAAGCCTTGGTAGAGAATGAAACATGTCTTAAGCTAAAATATCTCAAGTTAGATAATGGAGGGGAGTATTGCAGCAATGAATTTGATGATTATTGTTCTAAGAATGGAATCTGCAGGAAAAAGATGGTTCCAAGAACTCCGCAGTAGAATGGGGTGTCAGAAAGGATGAATAGAACAATAATGGAACGTGCTAGGAGCATGAGGTTACATGTAGGACTGCCTCTTTATTTTTGGGCAGAAGTGGTGAGCACAGTTGTGTACTTGATAAATAGAGGACCCTTAAGTGCCTTGGATGGAGGCATACCTGAGGAGGCTTGGTATGGTAAGAAAGTTGATTATTCGTTTCTTAGAGTTGTTGGATGTGAAGTGTTTTTCCATATAGACAAGGATGATAGGACCAAGCTAGAGGCTAAATCAAAAAAATGCACTTTCATTGGTTATGGTGGTGATGAATTTGGATATAAATGTTGGAGTATTAAGGACAAGAAAATCATTCGATCTAGGGATGTGGTCTTTAATGAGAAAGTCATGTATAAGCAAAGCGATTTAGAGGAAAATAGGGAAGAATCCAAGAAATAATATGCAGTGGTAGAGGATCTTCTAGATGGGAAAGTGACACATGAATCAGTTCAGGAACCCCCTCAACAGGAACCCCAAACTCCTATATTGAGGAGGTCTTCTAGGGTAAGAAGAGAACCTAAACGTTTTTCTCCTTCTCTTTATTATTTATTACTCACTGATAGTGGAGAGCTAGAGAGATTTGATGAAGCAATGTAGGTAGATGCTAGGAAGAAGTGGGAGCAAGCCATGGATGAGGAGCATTAGGCTCTCATGGAGAACCAGACATGGGATTTGGTAAAGCTACCCAAAGGAAAAAGAGCATTATAGAACAAGTGGGTGTTTGAGTGAAAGAGGAAGAAGGAAGCAAGAAAAGATACAAGGCCCAGTCGGTGGTCAAGGGGTTTGCACGAAAAAGGTATGGATTATGATGAGATTTTTCTCCGTAGTAAAAATGACTTCTATTAGAACTATTCTAGGAATAGTTTCAGCAGAAGACTTGTATTTAGAATAGCTTGATGTAAAGAATACATTTCTCCATGGTGATTTGGAGGAGGAACTATTTATGCAGTAGCCAAAGGGCTATGAGGTAAAAGGTAAAGAGGAGATGGTGTATAAACTAAAGAAGAGCTTGTATGGCTTGAAATAAGTTCCACGTCAATGGTATAAGAAATTTGATAGCTTCATGATGGAGAAAGGTTATATTAGATGTCATTTTGACCATTGCATGTATACAAAGAAATTTGAGGATGAAATTTATATTATCCTTTGTCTATATGTGGATGACATGTTGGTTGTAGGTAAAAACATACAGAAATAAAAGTAATCAAGAAGCAACTAAGTGAATCCTTTGCTATGAAGTATTTGGGGGCAGCAAAAAAATCCTTGGTATGAGGATATCTTGAGATAAGAAGGAATGAAAGATGACTTTATCTCAGGAAGAGTACATTAAGAAGGTCTTGGAGAGGTTTAATATGTAGGATGCTAAACCGGTTGGGACTCCTTTGGTAGGCCATTTCAAGTTATCAAAGGAGCAGTGTCCTAAGACAGAGCAGGAGAGAAACCAGATGTCCAAGGTACCTTACTCATCAGCGGTTGGCAATTTGATGTATGCCATGGTGTGCACTAGGCCTGATATTTCCCATGTAGTGGGAGTGGTGAGTAGATTTATGAGTGATCCAAGTAGAGATCATTGGCAGGTAGTAAAGTGGATCCTTCGGTATTTGAGAGGGACCATGGGGATAGTTTTGTGCTACAGTGGATCAAACACCACTTTGTGTGGTTATGTAGATTCAGATATGGCTGGAGATGTAGACAGTAGGAGGAGCACAATAGGTTATGTTTACACTATAGGTGGAACAACAGTAAGCTAGATTTCATGACTACAGAAGTTAGTGGCTTTGTCAACCACAAAGGTTGAGTATGTTTCTGCCATAGAGGAAAGCAAGGAAATGATTTGGTTACAATAATTACTTGAGGATTTGGGGCATAAGCAAGAGGAAGGAAAGTTGCATAGTGATAGTTAGAGTGTTATACACCTAGCTAAGAACTCTACTTTCCACTCTAGGATGAAGCATATACAATTAAGATACCATTTCATCAGGAAAACCTTGGAGGAAGAGAATTTAAAGCTGGAGAAGATTCATACCAATTAGAATCCTGCAAACATGATGACCAAGGTGGTCACAAGGGAAAAACTAAAGCTATGTTCAACTTTGGTTGGTCTTCACAAAAACTAGTGAAGGGTTGAGAAGCTTGCTCAGAGGAAAACTAGTCTCCAAGGGATAAATTGTTAGGTTGTGGAGCCTATTTTCATGTGAGAAAGTGTTGAATATTATACACTAAGAGTACTATATAATTTCCATGTTGTCCGCCGAGGTTCAGGGGCCGTGCAAGGCCTTGAGTGGGGGTCCATGGGCGTAGCCCTGATTTTTTTTTTGGGCCTTAAAACATGCCCGATATAGTGAAACATGATTTTATCATATGGGTAGGTTTCTTTTACCCATAGGTTTATGGGATGGTTTTGGCCCATGGTTTTGATACCCATGGTTTTATAAAACTGCTTAAGCAATTGTCTATTTATATGGTTTTGTGCATATGGTAGATATAATGAAACATTATAGATGTGTTTTGAATTCGGGTGTGAATTCAGTAGAATTTTTGAGCATAGCTCCAAAAAAATCTAGGTATTGTATTGAGAGAGTGGTGGCTTATAATAAAATCTAAGTAAGTGATTCTTGGTGGACATAGCCTAAATTGGGTGAACCACATTAAATACTATCTCTTTGTGTTGTGTTATTTTATTCGCAATTTTATTTCAGATCTATAATATTTTCAACATATTAGTTTCTACTGTTGCAATTATGTGAGGGATTATTCCACATATTTTATCCCTTATATCCTAATAATAACTTAACATGTGCATAAAATACTAAGCTAACATATCTTATGTACCAAATGTAGGAGACTAATCTATACAAAATGACAAGATGGGTTAGAAAACTTACCCTTTAGGGGTGGTCGATGATGCATTTATCTCCCAAAGGACCATACACCAAGAGAACAATTTTTGGGTGGAGAAACAAAAACAATCTAGTCCTAGCTCACTATAAATGACCCAAAAATGTAAGCTAATTTAACAAATAATGATTTTTGTAAGACCTTAATTATAGAGTAACCGATAGAAACAATAAATTGCATCTACTAGATATAATTTGACACAAGAAACAAGATAATAAAAATGAAACCCTAAGTGCAAGAGATGGAAGGAATGACTTAGTTGATTTTGTGCTTTCTTGCAGCTGATATGGCTAGGGAAATTGATGAACACGAAGGAGAGACCATCGTAATTATGTAGTGTGAAATATGGAACTATCAAATAAGGTTGGACTAATTTGTCTCGACTAGGGCGAGGGCACCTAGGAATTAGAGACCTATATTGGGATCTTGTGACTACATAGATGGTTGGAATTTGATTTTCTAGTGTCAAAAAAGTGTCACCGATATTTAATTTTGGTCACATATATGTCACATGTTGATTGTTTAATGTACTTGTAACCTGCAAAATAGATGTTCAACTGCAAAACCCACAAAACCGCATCAAATCCAAAAACTAAATATGTAATATGGGGAGTTGGTTTAACCTCGGTGGTCACCAAATAGAGTGAAATTACAAACAAGTGTTACACTACCTTTCATTCTCCATGTAGTTCTTGTGATTGTGTGAAATAATTATGCCCTAGGATTCCCTAGTGCAAGTTGCACTTGATATAAGCGGCTAGATCTATAATGTAACAATTTATAACATGTGTAGATGTAATAATGAACTTCCAATTCCTATGCAAAGGTGCATGCAAAAATATAGTACCTTGTCCCTTGAATGGATGCTATATGGATGCCTTTGAGTTCTTTGGATTCCTTTGGATGCAAGCTTATGTGATAGGTAGTAATTCTTAGAGCTTGGTATTTTATTTTGATCACATGGCTATGTATTTATATGTTTCCCTTGGTTGAATTTCATAATTAATAAGCTGGAAGTCTGACCCATAAGAAAATAATATGCCCAAAAAGAGTGAGCAAGGTAGAAATAGGTTGAGGGCGCTAAGAGGGTACTAGGGCACCTTGGCACTAATGTCCGAAGTCATAAAATATAAATAGTAAAGTACCGGCTAGGCTATAGGGTTTATAATTGATGCAGAGAAAACTACATTCAACCATATATCTACTTAAATAATGTGGTTTCAAATAACCAAATTTCATTAGCTCTATAAAATAGGATCATTTATAAGCCTAAAAAGGCTAAAATATGCTATATTTTCTCAAACCTTGCATGAAATAACACAACATCATCTTCTAATGGATTTATTATCCTTACACCCTACTCTTCATACTTCTCACAACATCACTCCTTATTCCATTAATCAAGAACTCACTTCTCATTCATCCTTACCTTGTTCACCCCCGCCTCCAAGTTTATTGACTAGTTTCTTCTTTCTCAACATGAAAATCTTGTGTTCTTTAGCTTCACAAATTCTCCCCAAGTCTTAAAACCTTATTCACACCTTAAAAACCTTATTTCAATTAAGAAAAATTTCTCAAAGAAATCATAACCTCAAAACTTCCTTTCTTTTGTAAAATTACTTATTTGAATCCCTTAGGATAAGCCACTCTAATCTATTCATGGTTGTAGTGATTCAAAAGCACCCAAAACTATCTATAACCTTTCTTATATCCTTTTCATGACCCCTTAGGTTTATGTAAAATATTATAGTTCAAATCCTTGTACAACTCTTTATAACCCTCTTTTTCACTTTTTGCTCTTAAAAAGGCAACTAGCCTAAGAAAGTCCTAAATCCCTTACAACTTTCATTGTAAAAATTATCAAGTCCAAATCTCAAGATATTTAGGCATCCATTAGGAATTTCTAGGTTCATGTGAAATATATTATATTGGAAATCCAAGTAAAAATAAAAATTCCTTTATTAATTAGTTTTCTAGACTAGGTCTTCAATTGTGGCTAACTTTGTCATTGTGCCTACTATCATTAATATCTACAAATCTACTCAAGTAAAAGCACAAAATTATTCTCCATTCCTCTTAAGGGAATTTTAAAATCTTTTCCTACCAAATTTCAGAGTTATATTTGAGGATCTTGGTGCTCCAACATCAAGCCCTAGCATGGTTATAATGAAACCCTCCTAAGGAATCCCTGCAGAGGTATGTTTAGTACGACTTTATTAAAACTTCTCTTCAAATCACATAATTGCAACTCTAGGCCTGTTTTAAGTTAGTTCAAGTTATAAACTTACCAGTGGAGGCCAATGATCATGTGAAAACCTTATTTTATTCACTTATTCATTTTACATGCCTATTGGGGTGCATAGATACAGTTTAGATAGTCCTTCAATCACTAGATAGAGTGACATACATGTATCCCTAAGTGAATAGTCTCCTAAAACATTAATCCTTCATGTCTTAAGCAAGGGAAATGAGAAATAATCTCACATTCATTTAACAAAGCATTTCATAGTCACCTTCTAATTACTCACAGTCACGATTCATTATAGTGATTGTAATATGCAAAAAGGAATATTATGAAGAATTCACTACCATGCAAGGATCTTCAAGACTAGTAGGAGATAAAATCCAACAACACACTCATCCTTCACCTTTATCCATGTGGTCACAATCATATTATTTCTCCATTTCATTCAAGGCATCACCCACACATCAAAATAAAGTTCTATTTCATTACACCAATCCAAGAAAATGCATGCCAAGACTCCCTAACAATCATATAATGGATTTATGTAAGCATTACAAAGATAAACTATCATTTTCTAGAGAAAATATTATAACACACTCTTGGAAACATAATATATACACATACAAACCCTATATATATATATATATATATTCTACTATAATTTTCATACAAATAATTAGTTCTACTTCATTCCACAATCGTCTTCATCCTCCATATGAGGAATAAGCTTCAAAAACTGACTTCACACACTCATATATTCATATTACATCTTGCATGTGACCTACTTATCTTTTTGTGACCTTTGGGATTCCATAATTCTTATAGATACATAACTTCCTTTATCATACTATTTTGAGAACTTCAATGATTCTCCTACATACTTAGGACTCTAGGACATACCCAAGGGCTCAACAAGACTCTTAAGAACACCCTAAAAACACATAAAATTACATGCCTATATATTTTGAATGAAAATTTGGATGGAAACTAACAATATTCAAATTTAAACTAATTGGCCACCTATCTCTCATTCTTTCACCACACTTCCATGCACTAGAATTTTGATTACCAATTTTTGAGGTTCTTGAAGATGCTCCTGCATCATACTACCAAGGGGGAGAAATTTGAGTTCCATATTTTTCTTCTTCCAATTTCTTCTATTTCCTGACTTTATCATCTTCCTTCTTTTCTGAGTTCTCAGTCATATCTTTCTTTTCTTTGTCTTCTTTACTCGTTTGTTTTGTTTAGGTTCATCCTTGACTTTACTTTTCTTCTTGTTTGTCTCTTTCACTTTCATTTACCTCAAGAAATTAGGTTCTTCTTCATATTCTTCATTACATACCTTGCTCAAATATGGTTCAACTTTTTCCTCATGGTTCACTTTCCCTTGCTCATTTATGTCATGATCTTCACCTACACAAACAAAGCTAAAAGCCTCATTATTTTCTAAATGTAGAGGAATACTAGTCCCTTCCTTTCCTTCTCTTTTTCATATTTATATCTTCATTAACTTTTTCTATTCCTCTTCTGAAACCACTTCATCTTGTTACAAAGCATCATATTCTTTCTTGTTTTCTTCTTCTTGAATCTTTATCACACTCTAATCCTCATCACATACTTCATTTTCCCATTCTTCTCTAACACTTTCCTTGATTTTCACCTCATCTTCTCCACTAATCCAACTCCACATGATTTTGAGAGATATCCATAATCTTATCATACTAACTATTGAATTTTCACCCTTGACTAATTCACGGTGAGCTTGAGCTTGCCCACCAGCCTTCTTCCTCTATATTTTATTCACTACCCGTAAGACTATCAAACTTATCCTTTTGAGTATTTACAATCAAAAAATGTCATTTTGTATTTGAAATGGACCACATACCTCATTCATGGACTGATATGCTACTTCTACCCCTTCATTTTCCTTATCCACCCTCTAAATGCTCTCATACACAACTTCCTTGACTATAAATTTCTCTATGTTTATTGCATTCTTTCTCATTTGTTTTATCTTCCTCTCTTCTTCCATGATAACCCCTCTCAACTGCATCCTTTGTTTAATTTTTACAATCTGAGCTATGGACCATTTGACCCTTCATCACAAATCCAACTTCTTTGTCTTCTCTCATTAGAAACTCTTCTAGTTTCTTGACATCCTCTCTTAATTATTTCAACTCTCTCTCCATCCATGCAACTTGTCTTCTTTTCTCCTCTCTCTTCTTCTAGACTTCCCTATCTTTTATTTCTCTCCGCTTCTTTCTTATTGGCTCCACCAACTCTACCAATATTTCTTCTTTTTCCATTCTTGTCTTTGTCTCTTCACCTATCACTTCACAATCACAACTTCATAATTTGGTTAGCAATCAAACATTGTTTCAAAGGTAAAATTGACTAATTATAATTCACACACAAAGTTATAAGACATGTGTGAGGTAGGTGTGAAAGGAAGAACGTAGGTAAAATGGGACATCACGTGAAGGTTTACGCTGAGCAGAGTATTTTTGGTACTTAGCTGATTTTCCTAATCATGGGCTAAATATAGAACGAGAAGAGTTGGAGTGTTAGCCAATCAATGATTCAGAACGAGAGACAAATAAGGACACTTAGCATTCAAGGAAAGTATATTTTTGATAAAATAGAATGCGGATCAAAGATATAATAACATGCATGGATTGAGATATTAATAGGAATAAAGAAAGTCTTATTTATAGGATAATATATTATTAGTAGTGGATGTAAAAGCATGCAAGATTTAATGCATATATACTTTTAGGAATGTAATGCATGTAAAGTACGCATGGTTATTTTGAGCATGTAGCCTATTTTTAGGAAGTATATGGTTGGTGAAGGGTAATTCCCACCCCTATTTATATGTCATGGATCTTCTATGATTATAGCATATGGACAACCGATATAGTCAATGTTATGTTTCTAAGCATAGATCTATGAATTGATGTAGCAATTTTTATTGTATTCACCTTCTTTGTGATGTAATTGATTTTTTTCATGATGGATAAGATTAAATGGATATTAATTGTAGATATTTATGAACATGGTAATCTCATGGTACAATTGATCTTGATTATTGTTTAAGATGTTCTGTTTCCTTATTACATGTGTTTCCAAATTGATCTAAATGAGATGATTAAGTATGTGGGAATGGATACTTGTTTAATTATTATAACTATGCATGCTAACATCTTGACAAGAAAACACAAAGGAGGGACCTAGTAGTTGCATGTGCTTTGGGTGAGCATTCAAGTCTTTCTAAATGAGGTGCTAGCATGCATAACACTTGTATGGAAAGTGAATACTACATTTTGGTTCTATATCCAGGACCTCTTTTTAAATTTTCTCGCCAATATGTTGCTTGCATATGGTGTATCGAATATCTCTAGAGAGCATTGAAAGATGGGTGGAATAAAAAATAGGATAAATTCACGTAGAGGTATACCATTGGTCTTAATTTAAATGCGCACAAGTGGGATGAAGAAAACCTTTATCATGAGTTATATGAGATGTTCTTCAGCTTCTTTCTAGTAGATTTGTATCGATTATTGGCAACATACACATTGAAAAAATCTTGTAACCCTAGACCAAGTGTTTGTACACAATAATATTCTTAGATGCTCTTTGATGCAAGTGAATACTTGAATAGATATGTAGACCACTATTGGGCTAGTTTGTTGCATGATTATATGTTGGAGCATGTAATTACCACTTGTTTTTTTCCAGAGGAAAATGAGTTTAGATTCTTACACGAGCCCAGAGGATCTTATTTTTGTTATCCCTTTAGCTATCAAGATCTTGATGGTAGAAATATAATTAGAGAAGTTACCTATGGCTAGGTAAAACCCCACTACACAAAGGGGAAGGAGAAATTGTGGATAAGGATGGTTGTGGCCTAGGTAGAAGATAGGCAGAGAGAGGAAAGATGGTGCAAGTCTAATAAAGCTCGAGAGAGGGACATGGAAAGGGATATTGAAGAGTTAATGGAGTTAAGGAGAATGATGGATTGTGATGTTTTTGAATCTCTTGTGGAAGATGATTTGATAGAAAATCATGTCATCCAAACCTTAGGCAAGCGCAATAGATAGTCCCCATTGGATTTGGAAGAGAGTTTGTTAGAGGAGATATTGAAAAGCGTGGGCACACATCTAACCCAACTCGGCTACTGTGCCTTTGCACAAGGTGTTCCAAATCCAAATATATTTGAAGGAAAAAGTATTAAAGGTAATCAAATAGATACGGGTAGATATCATTTTTGTTGAATCAAGAAGTGCATCATACTAGTATGCCCATAACAAAGACAACATGTGCCAAATTTTGGGAGTACTCTTGTAGTATTATTTCCAAGAGCTTCAACAGAAAGGGTATTGGTGCTCAAACCATTGGAATAACTTATGTGGGTGTTGTAATTGTGTAGGTAGTTGGTGTATAGTTTAGTACTATAACTAGGACATAAGGTAATTCATCGAATAGACCATGTCTCATAACCGGGGCGTGGGAGGATCAAGAGGATCGGGATAGCCACCGCACAAAGGAGGAGGTTTTGGTTCTAGATCTAATGAATAGGGTCCACAACCACCACCACATAAACCTCACCATCCACCACCAAATCAGCCTCAACAGACACTACCTTAGGTCTATTTTGAGATTTCACTCCACTTACCAAGATATAGAGGTATAGAGGATGTAGCAGAGCATGTGCATAACTATGAATTAATATGGCACATAAATGGTATTATAGCTTCAAATAAAAAGGCTAGTCAATTTTCTACTATGCTACAAGGGCACGCACATAGTTGGTACAAGAAGTATGACCCGTATCATACCATGGTGGACTATAATGCTTTGCACCTTTCGCATTTTTGGCTAAGTTTCACATCATGTAGGTTGAGAAACATAGCATTAATGTGCTCAAATATATCAAGCAGGGTTTATCTTAAAGTGTAAGGGAGTATGACATGTGCTTTAAGACTCTGTTCTCTAAGTTGTCTCATGATATTAATCAAATTTTATCTCGATGATATTCATCAAAGTATGCACACACAATGGTTTTTTGGGGATCACTGACTCCATTTCAAAGGGCATTATCTCATAAGGTGTATACTGATCCGTGTGAGGTATTGGAAGTAACTCTATGCACTGAAGTAGTTAGAAGTGTGAACATGGAGTTAGTCCTTTTTTGAAAGCACAAATACTAGCTATGGATAAGCATTTGGAGAATCTTTCTGCCAACTTTGTGCATGAGACTAAAAGTTACATATGGTTCATATATTTTGAGGTTGAAGGACATACTAAGGATATCTTCCCTTGTAGGTCAGTGTGAAAATTTCTACAGTCTTGTGAAATTTTCCACTTGGACCATGATTTCTAGAATTTTCCTCTCTTAAAGTGCACAACTATTTAAAGTGAATCTATGTACTATAGATTTATAACACGCACACTCATGATACAAAGGATTGTCAACTAATAGATCATATTCATGAGGTGTGTGAGACTATATTAAGACACACCACAAAGTGGTAAGTGGTTCCTAGGTATAGAATGCACATCCCTCTAAAGAATGTAACAACATGAGAGGTGGATTCTATGGAGGATATATAAGTACAGGTCACAGAAGTATAAGTAGATTCCCACACTGGACTTGTTATACTTGTGGGTCCCCTGATCATTACTAGTGTGTTTATCTCTAGAATATAGTTTTCTCATGGTGTGGGAAGCAACATAAATTAGGGGATTGTCTAGACCTATGAAAGCACATGATTAAGAAAAATAAGAAGGACAAGAGCACGAGGATGATCAATGTGTAATGTGTGAACGGTGATCAATGGATACTAAAGAAGACACTTGATCATGAACTACAACCTTTTTGTTGTTCACCGCTTGTGTTAAAGTAGAACCCATGTGCAAACCTCTCAAAGCCGTGCCTCTACTCATGAGAGAAGAAGTCAAGCATGTCAAGTATATAGATGTTACACATCATAAGGAAGTCTATTAGGAAACCATGAAATTTATAAGGGAATTGCAACGCAAGATATAATTCTTGAAAGAGCATGTGTAAGAGAGGGAACATACGAATAAAATTGAGCTCTCATGGAAAGATATGGATGATCGAAGGAGGTGTGTCAAATTTTGTGCTAAGAGAATAGCATTCCTCTATTAGGGGAATGGTTACACGACAAGGTAACGCACGTTGAGTTGAATAAAAATGAAAGATATTACATGTAAACTTACCACCTTATACTCATGAGTATGATAAAGGAATTAATTTTGATACATTCATTGATTGATGGTTGGTAAGAAACATCTTGAGAGATATAGGCGCTAAGGTTAATCTCCTCACTCTGGATACATGGAATCAAATGGGGAGACCTAACTTACATCCATCCTTAAATGTTTTGTATATGGTCAACAAAACTAGGGCTATGCCTATTGGGGTGTTGAAGGATGCTTCTATTATATTTCAAGGATCTAATTTCATTTAATACTTTGAGGTATTAGAGTTTCTTTGAGGCAAACAAATTTCCAACATTACTTGGGTGACCTTGATGTTATGTGAACAATGAAAATTTATGTTTCAATAAGGGGTACATAATTTTTGAAAATAGGAATGAGAACATGATTATACCATTGAATGAAGAAAAATCTATGCCATATGTTGAGCCTCCGAGTAAGGAATAAGCGAATAGGATTTACACGCACACATACCATGATCACGAGACTATAAATTCATCTAAGGAAGGTGTATTGTAGTGGGGATATGCACGTTAGTTAGTGACACCATAATTATTTCTTTTGATAATTGGGCTCATGGAACACATGAAATGGTTGGGTGTGAAATGAAATGGAGGGTAAATATAATGATCAAAGCCACACATGGTTACACGCATTGGAAAATTTTAGTTATTTGTGATTTAATGGTGAAGAAAATATTGAGTCTTTCTTGTGCACCATGAAGGAACATTGGAATAATGAAGGTGATCGAAGAAACATGTTGGTATATACTCTACGCGGGATAACAACACACTTTGGTGGGTAACATAGAGAGATAACTTGTTGGGATGACGAGAAGTGAGGATCACCTTTTCAAATAGGTTCACACGGACAAACACCTACACATATATGTGAATATCATGGGAAGACTCATGCTTTGGCACATGTCAATAATTGTGAGAGACTATGGGTGTAAGGCCAGGAGGCCTTACAACCATATCTGTAGGTGCATAAGTATATTCCACCCTATGAAGCTATGTGTGTGCATGGTATGTACATGCTGAGATCAAATAAGAGACTACAAGTTGGCGAGATATGACCGAAGGTATGATCCATACATTTGATTAATTTTTTAATAAGCCTTTAGTCCATGAATCATTTAAGACCATAAAGCACATCACATTGGGGTATGATGTTAAGGTGCAAGAGCTCATGCTTGAGTTTCTTGGAGAACTTGATCTTGAGGTGCACTTGGATGTTGAGGAAATAAAAGAGTTATAATTGGGTCACACCTAGGAGGAGAAAGAAAAGGGTAAAATGGTCTACCTCATTGATGATGAAGAGGTCAAGAATTTAGAGGTAAGTCATATAGAAGGTGCGCGTGAAGTAGTGGATATAACAGATGATAATTCCCATGCATACCATGCACCCAAGAAGACCAAGATGGTAAACATTGGCATTGAGGATATGCCTAAAGAGTCCATTATTAGTGATTATTAGTTTGAACAAGAGGTAGCCAAGATTATTGAGATTTTGCATAACTTTGAGGAGTTGTTCCCAAGAGGTTATCATAAATTGAAAGGAGTGCACCCTTCATTAGAAATAAATTAAAATTAAGCTGAAAAATGTGTGCATATAATTCGGAAGAGGACTTATAGGATGAATCTAGATAAAGGAGGAAATTAAAAAAATGCTCAAGTCTGGAATCATTGAATCAATTAAGGCATCTAAATGGGTTAGCCCTATGATTATAAGCATCAAGAGTGATGGGAAGATCATGATCTATTTATATTACATATAAATTAATGTTGTATACATCATAAATCCTTTTCCCACCCCATTCACACAGAAATCCCTTAGGGATTCACAAGGTGTAAAATTTATTCTTGTATCTTGATGAACTATTAGGCTATCATCAAGTGCACATTGTGTACTAAAGGAGGACCAAGAGAAGACCAATTTTACTATTGAGTGTGGAATATTTTCATATATAGTTATATATTTTGGATTGAATAACACACTAACAATATTCTTGTCCATTGTTATACATGAATTTTAGGATTTTATTCACAAGTTCTTGCAATTGTACTTAGATGACTTGATTGTTTATGGTTTGGTTAAGGATCATGTTTGAGAGGTGCAGGTAGTTAAGTATCTCCCTTAATATCAAGAAGTGTATTATTTCTACACATTTTGGCACCTTACTTGGATATATAATTTGTAAGGAAGGATTGTTATGGATCCCATGAAGGTGGAGTCATTTTAGGGTTAGAAGAGCCTACTAATCAAAGTGAAATGCGCAGATTTTTAAGACATGATGGATACTATATAAAATTTATTAAGGGATATGTAAAGATTTTTGTTCTACTGGAAGAGTTTTAATGCTAAAGAAAAATTTAATTACGGTGACGTGAAAAAATAGGTGTTTGAGACATTAAAGGAAAGACTTACCACTGCACCTATTTTGTGCTATCCTTCTTGAGATAAGCCCTTTCACATACATGTTGATGCTTTTTGCATGGCTATTAGTATAGTCTTGGCACAACTTGGGGATGTAAATGTGGATCACCCCATATGTTTTATAAGAAGGAAGTTGACACCAATAGAGCAGAATTACACTATAACTGAGTGTGAGGCATTGTCTATGATCTACATGCTTCATAAGTTTTGTCAATACTTGTTGGTTACTCTATTTATCTTTTATACAAATCACATGGTATTGAAATATTTTTTCAACAAGCCTATTTTTCAAGGGCATATTTTTGATGGATACTTATCTTTTAGGATTTTGATTTCATAGTTATTGTAAAACTAGGAAAAAGTAATTCCGGTCCGATCGATTATCAAGAATCAATTTTGGTGAGGATGCGTAGAGTATTGAGGACATAATTTTTGATGCACAATTATTCAAGTAGAACCATGCACGCATGGATTTGGAAGATATAGCAGTATTCTAGCACACTAGACTTGCGCAGAATTAATTAAGTCCTAGGAGAAAAATTAGCTTGTTCTATTCACAATGTCTTATCATTTGATTAGAGGTGGCTTATATAACATGGGTAGAGATGAGATCTTGTGTCGGTGTGTTCTTGAACATGAGTGTGAGGCCATTCTGGGGAGGCACATGGTAGAATAGTAGGAGGACATTATGTAGGTGATGCGACTATGTGCAAGATACTTATGGATGGACTATGGTGGGAGACTTTGTACAAATATGTTAAGGATTTTATCAAAGATTATGATCATTTTCAGTGTATTGGAAATCTTGGAAGTAGAGATGAGATTCTAATTATACCAATAGCGAGTGTGGAACCTTTTGAGAATTGGGCCATTGACTTTATATGACCTATTTCACCACCCACGCATAGGACTGGAGTGCACTACATTATTACTTGTATAGAATTATCTAACAAGGTGGGAGAGGCCATGCCTACAAAATATTACACTACAGCCACAAAATCAAGGTTCCTATTAGAGAACATTATTAGTAGGTATGCCTATCCATTAAGCTTGACTAGTGATATAGGGACTCATTTCTTGAATGATACAATTAGAATTTATTGTCATAGTTTATGGTGGTACACCATAAAACCACTCCTTATAACCCTTAAACTAATGTTACTCTAGAATATTTCACCAATATTTTGGGACAAACTCTTACAAATATTTTTGATGTTGGAATAGGCTCACAGACCACATATAAAATATTTAACATGGCCACACCCTTTCATTTGGTGTTTACAAAGTGCAGAGGTAGTCATACCAATAGAATTCATGTTACCATCCCAATGTATTACATGCGCATGTGGACTAGATGATTAACAATTTGTTCAGATAACATTTAAAAACTAATGTAATTAGATGAGTAGAACACTATTGCACGTTGGAGCCGAGAATATTGAGAAGGCAAGGAAAAATCATGGTATAACAGAACATTAAGAATAAAAAAATTTAGTTAGTAAGATGGTCCTTCTCTATGACTCCAAGTTTGCATACCACCCAAGAAAGTTGAAGGTGAATTTGTTGGGACCTTTTGTAGTAACTAGCATACTTGAATCAAGCGTGTATCAATTGCAGGCACTAGATGGCACCATATTGCATGATTACTTCAATGGGAGTAGAATTAATCCCTACTACAAATAAGTTTCTTGGTGTTTGTAATAAGGAATTATTTCCACTTATGTTTGGTTTCCCTTTCCTATTTTGTGTTTTTACATTTTAGCTATTTATTTCTCTTGTTTTTTTGTAATAAGCATGTTTACGCTATTTCACCTTTTCCTTAGATTGTTTCTTAGAAGCGTTGACAAAAGCAGATAGGTAACGGGGTAGGAGGAATACCTATTCAAATGTCGTTTGATGGATTGTTGCATGCGTATGAATTTTGAATCCACAACTGACCGTGAGCACTTCCTTTTGGCTAGGAGGAACTAATTGTAATGAAAACAAGACCACCAGAAGAAATTAAACAATATGGGTAGTGAACTGCCTAGTGGGAGCTAGATCCGGGAAGTATGATACTTCCTAGATGGCTATCAGTCCACTATTTTAAACAAATTAATTTTGTAAACAAAGTAAATCCTATTGTTATTTTGAAATGATTTAGGTATCTCACTTAAAACACAATAAGAAAATAGACCTGATCTAACAGGATAAGCCAGAATAGAATCCACAGGTCAAATGGTTGGTTCTGGGTTCTGCAGGTCTGATAAAGGTCTTTGGTAGGTCACAGGTGAGTGAGAATGAGGTAAAATTAGGTGGGTAGGTCTTTGTTTAGGGTTGTGTGGGCAAACACAGAGACCGGTGTCGGTCAGGGGTGACCGACGGTGGTTAGGTATAATTGGTGTCGATTCATCGCGAAATCTAGAAATGTTAGGTAACAGAGTTTTGATCTCCTTTGTGATTGCACAAAGGATTTTTGTTGGGCGGGACAAGGTATTGGGTGACAGGAGTAGGCTTTTGCAAGGTTTTAATGGGTCTATGGAGGTGAAACTATTGGAGAAGGTCAATAGGGAGCAAGGTAAACAATGAACGATAAAATAACAATGAAATGAAATAAACCAGAGAAGTATGACATTATACTTACTTGGATTTCATTCCTGAAAGTTTGTGTGTGAAGGATGGAGGTGCTGATGATGGTTTTGAAGGCTGCAAGTGATCACCAACTAAATAAAATCTTCTACATGGGCTGCATGCACACTCCTCTTTGCTTGGATAGATCAGATTGTGGTTGGATGGATGTGCCGAGAAGAATCGCTCAATCTTCTTCCTTGGATGTGAGTTTTTGCTGGAATTGTCAAAGGTAGCAAAATTCAAACACACACACACGTATAACCTACAACACACTACCGGGTTGAAGAGAGGGAAAACTCTACATCATCTAAGGTCGATAGGTTTATCCAAACAAGGTTGAAGTGAATCCGGTATCCAACGTAGGATAAGGTCGGAAACACAATGTAGGTTAGGTGTAGGAACGCGTTTAGGTATGTTTTGGTACACCAAAGGTAGGGTCAGGATAAATAGTCACAGCAATAGGCTAGGTAAGGTCATAGGGTCAATCAACACAAGTAACGGTGTCACAAGGTATAACAAACACATGAGGTCAAAGGTCACTAGCGATGGTCTAGGTCTAAATATCTAGGCACGGGTAAGGTCAAGGTAAGGGTAAAATAATGAGTCCCCAAAGGAGGAAAAATGGAGGGAGGAAGTGACGAGGTCAGGAAAGGTAAGCTAATGGGTTGGGTAAAGGTATGGGGTAAAGAGCAAGGTAGAGGGTAGGGTAAAATGGAAAAGTAAGGGCAATATGTAGGTAAGGGTGACCGATGGTGGTCATGGATAACCGACGTCGGTATAGGAAAATTGGCAACGGTTAGGTAGGGCACGAGACCGATGCTAGTCGAGGGGAACCGATGTCGGTTAGGTTGGGTTTGGTATAAAAACAAAAAAGCCACATTTGGATTATTCATTTGTGATTTGTGAAGTGAAGAAAAGACAAGAAAGAGAGAAATGTGAGAAAAGCATCTGGAGGAAATGGGATAGTGAGCTGGCAGTGTGAGTTGACGGTGGTTGGGTGGGTGAGTAGTGGGTCCATGAGATCTTAGCAAGGGATTCAATTGGTCGAGGGTGTGGGTAGATATTCGGTGATGGTAGAGGTGGGAGAGGGATCAAGCGGACCACTAGCACAAGACATGCCACCGAGATGGCGACAATGCGACGAGGTAAGCACCTAACTCTTTAATGTTAATTAGATAGAGTAGATGGTGTAATAATTGGTATTTGTAGGGTTTTGTATTTTGTGGGTGGGAAAAAAGTTAAATCAGGTATGGGGGAAAATGGAAAAAAAGAGGGGGAAGGGGTAGGAAATTGGATAGGTGGGGTGGGTAGGGGTTTTGGGGTAGTGTAGGTCAGTGTAGGTGGGGTAAAAGGGATAGGTGGGAGGGTTTACAAAAAAGGGGGGTTTGGGAAGTCATGGATTTTTCTGCGACAATGACCGGCATCGGTTAAGCTTGGCCAATGTCGTCGAATAGAATCGGGATCAATTACCTAACAGTGATCGATGCCGATTATGTGGGAATCGTGGTTGGTCAAGTTGAACTAGTATCACCACCAAACAGGTGATTGATGTTGGTTTAAGGGTGACCGAGGTTGGCTAGAAGGAACGGCACCAGCTTAGGTTTTTAGCCAAAAGGGTTAAAAAATGATGTAGGTTAGGTGGTTGAGATGAGTAAGGTAAAATAGAGTGGTAGGTAATGGTAAGTGATGAATATGGTCATGGTAAAGGTAGATTAATGGTGTGCTTTGGATTGGATGTAGCGTTGATCACAGTTACATATATGAGATAGGGTTTTGTCATTATGGTGATAGTGTGCAGCCCTAGCAAGCCCGTTGGAGCTGCAACACGTGGAGGCAGTGGGCTTGAGTGGTATTCGGTGCTACCGACATGCTATTTGGTAGCCTAGTTTGATGGTCATGCTCATCGATAGATGGGACTCCGTGACCAACATGTTCCACCTTCTAATGGGTGAGATGACTATCACCCTAGAGGATGTGTTCCGGATTCTAAGGTTACCCATATTGGGGGCCTAGGTGTATTCTATCTCCTTCGAGGCCTTAGAGGAGCTGATCAAGACCATATTTGGTGAGGGGGTGGAGCTAATCTTCCATAGCACCGATCCCGAGCTATGGTGAGATGTACCTACCCCATTCGGATGAGATGAGGCTAGTAGTTTTATTGATGGAGGCAATGTGCTGCTATGCACTACCTGATGCAAAGGGTGGATGCTTTTCCCACTCACTGATGGGGGTGCTCCATGATATGATGGTGCACAAGACATTCTTTGCCTAGGCACCAACATTTTTGGTACAACTATATAGAGAGCTATGGGCGTATGGGCGGCTGTGTAGGTTTAGCTTGTGTTGTACATTTATACTGCACTGGTGGGCCTATGAGCACATAGTCTATGTTCAACCGATAGGGATGCCCCAAGAAGATGAATTCCCACTAAGATGTGTGCAACTAGGATATAGGAGATGGGTGCTGGTTGTAGGAGAGCGAAGGTCAGATAGGCCGACATATCATATGGCCCATTTTCGTAGTTATTGGAGGGGTTTTCCAGAGTGGACATTATCTAGAGACCATATGTGGGATTCCCCTCATATATGCACATGCATGAGGAGCTAGCTGAGCTTTAGCTAGAGAGGTGGATTTAGGGTCGTTGTGCCGGGGAGGATGATATGATCCTAGTTAACACAAATCTGGCAAAGAGTTTGGGCTCATACGGGATATTCATCCACCATTCCCATAGTATCGAAGAGATGAAATGGAGAGGCCTCTCCCTCTACCAAAACCTACAGTGCCTATAGGAGAGGAGGAGAAGCCAGCAGATCGGTGGATTGATAATGTTGGATGTAAAGATAGGTACAAGTAGTGGTGGGTGGCTCAGTTATGAGCCATACCACCTAAACCATGGCAGCCAGATTTAGCTATCGTGATAGTGCAGAGAGACAACCTACAAAAGGGTGTAGTGACACTGATCACATAGATAGGTATACTACAGACACAATCTGGAGGGGTCGAGGTAGAGGTAGTGGAGCTATGAGTACATGTGGCCAGTCTACAGGCCCAGATGGTAGAGGGAGAGGGTGGAGGAGATGGGGACAGAGATGGTCAGGTGGCAGCCCTACAGGCTTAGGTGGCAGGATTATAGGGTCATTTGGCCATAACCTAGGCATAGATTGGGGTCTGATAAGCCCAAATATAGACATAGGGATAGGGGGCACCACCACAGGCATAGGGGCAGGGGGCACCACCACAAGCACAGGGAGCTGGTCCCGGTTCACAGCCGGCGTAGGGTAGGTTTAGAGGCCGAGACCTATGGGACCACCACAGACCATGCCTATATCTAGGTTACGAGATGCCCTAGGTGAGGCACGATACTATCAAGACTAGCTCATGGTAGCGGGATAGACTTCCTCTCTTACGGAGAGTACAAGGCACAACAGGCATCTAGTGAGAGGACGAGATCCCGCACACATAGTGTGGAGAGCATAAGAGGGTAGTGAGCTTTGAGGCCTAATCAGGGAGAGGCCACCAACACTCAACAAATAGAGCTAGGTGATGTACCAGTAGGGGCATAGGAGGCCGAGGGTGCAGGGGACACAGAGATGGAGGACATCCGGTGAGATGTCTGATATGCGGCCACCCTGATTTTTGATGTATAGTAGTGATTATTTTTATATATATGCCAGCCTACATGCCAAAGATTTTTGTATTTTTGATCACATACTGGCCTGCATGCTGAAGATAGTGAGGATGTACGAGTGATTTTGTTGTATATTGTGAGCATATACTAGCCTGTGTGCCGAAGATTTTTTGTATTGATTCATTCATTCTTTGTGTATATATGAGACCGGCTGCATGTCGATGACATTTTTTATTATACATCGGCTGCGTGTACAAATTTTTGAGATGATGGCCATGATGAGATAGACATGTATTTTTAGATACACATTTATTGATTTATATGATGAGATTCATGGTATTTTGTGATGTGTTAATATGTTTATGAGATATTGGTTTTATGGCTTGTGTTAAATGAGATACGGATTCATTATTTTAATGCGGTTTGAAATTAGGTGAGTTAGGCATGATGGAGTTAGGTTGGTTTAGGCATGGATTGAGTCAGGTTATAGGCATGGATCGATTCAGGTTTGGTTAGGCATGGATCAAGTCAGGTTTTAGGCATGGATTGAGTTAGGTTCTAGGCATGGTTGAGTCAGGTTGGTTTATGATTCATTTTTTTTTCAATGAATGATACTATGGGTCATATGTGAAAATGTTGTATAATCTACACATAGTGATGATAGAGAGATGGTAGGTGTAACAAATGTATAAAATGGTAAACAACTTGTTATGTATGTGGCTTAATTTTTAATTTTATTAGAAAAGGGGAACTAAGTGAAATTTGGGGTAAATGGTGAGTTAGGCATGGTTGGTGAATTATTTAGGTTAGAGAATGGCCGAGCTAACCTCCAAGGGCCCCATGCCCTCGAGTGCTGCCTACATAGTCCCGGACAAAAAGGGACCTCAGGACGATGTAGTTCTCCCATGAGCTAGGGAAGAATATGACAATGAGATGGTAGGTGTTTGGGCATGTTGTGGGTTTAGGTTTGATAGGTGTGGGTAGCTTATAGGTAAAATGATGTAGGTGAAGCCGATTATGGTGAAAGGGGAGGATTACCCCAAAGGTAACTGGCGAGGAACAAGTCCTATATAAGGTAATCAAAATGTAAACAAAGATGGTTAAAAGATAAGAGGGGGGCAATAAAGCCACTTGATTGGGTAGGATCATATCGAGTAGATCGAACGTAAAGGGGGTGATGAACACAAGATCCGAAAGGCATTGCATGATTAACTGTTCTACGGTGAAAGTAGTCACAGGATTACCAAATGTCAAAATTCCAAGATGTCCCTTGAGGTGATTTAGGAAATGAGAGTGGAAGTGGTAAGGTGGGTGAAAAGTAATTAATTGTATATGTTCGGAATGACAGGTCTTTTGGGTAAGAGGTCTAAGGTCACAATGGGCTAGTCCATGATGAAAAAGTTTTTTTGTTTTGATAGACTGGTCGATGTAGGAAGTCTATATGTGATAAATAATATGGTACTCCTTGAGGTCTTCATGAATTTGATCGATGCAGAAGCTTTGGTTTCTCTCATTTTTTTAAAGCTTCACATAGCTATCCTTCAAGGGAGCAATCTATTTATAATAGTGATTTGGTCAAGAGGAAGATTTCCTTTTGAGGGAGTCATTTTTTTAGAAGTTTGACTCAAGGAGTTTGGTTCCATTGGACGTCTTTGAAATTATGGAAAAGACCAAGGTGAAGGATAGGACTCTTTTTCAAAAGGTGAGGTGGAACGACCATGGGATCTCATCTAAAGGTAGACAAAAAGTGTCTAGGAGAATCATGCTATGCGTAGTGTCGTGGTACACATATTCAAGAGAAGATAAAAAATGACGGATACTCAAATGATTCTTGTTTAATCATTAGGCGGTGTATGGGGTGGATAGTGCTCAAGGGATGAGCATGTAAAGAGATAAAGGGTGAGGTAGGACAATGAGTCAACAATGAGAATGGTCGAAGATGTAACGTGTTAAGGGGCTTAGGTTCTGGTTTACCCTCAAGTGAGGACAAACGATAGGCACCTGATTCATATGTATGATTTACGATGTATGGTCCAAGTGAATTAGGAGTGAATTTTCCCATTTACTTTTTTCTACTTTGGTTACATGTTGATTTTCTTTCAAAACAAGGTCACCAACTTGGAAGGTTCATTCATGAACATGTTTTTCATAAGCATGTTTAATACGTTGTTGGTAAACTTGAAGGTGATCCAGAGTGTTAAGACAACGTTCATCTAATAACTCTAGTTGTGCTAAGTGGTCCTGATGAAAGTCATCATCAGTAAGCATGTCCTGGAGAGAAATGCAAAGTGAGGGGATCTATAATTCGAGAGGTAGAACATCCTCTATACCATAGACCAGTGAAAAGGGTGTAGCTATAGTGGAAGTGCGAATACTAGTGCAGTATGCCCATAGGGAAAAATGAATGTGTGTATGCCAATCCTTTCTAGTATCATCAACTAGTTTCATGAGAATTTATTTGAGGGTTTTTTTAGTGGATTCAGCTTGGCCATTGGTTTGTGGGTAATAAGGTGATGAGAAACTAAGTTGAATGCCAAAGGCGTCGCAAAGTTTTTGCAGTGTTTTATTTTTGAATTGTTTTCCATTGTCAACGATGAGGCGATGAGGGACACCAAAGCGACAAATTATGTGATGGTTAATGAACTCACATATCTTCTCAGATTTCATGAAGATGAGAGGTATGGCTTCCACCCATTTTTTTTAGTACTCAGTAGTAGTTATGATCTATTGATGACGTTGGGAAGAATGAGGATTGATTTCTCCGACAAGATCCAAACCCCATTGAGAGAAGGGCCAAATGTCACAAGTGACCTGTAAGGCATGAATGGGTGTATGATGAAGGTTGGAATGTTGTTGAAATTTCACATAGAGTTTGACATAGTCACAACAATCATGGTTAAGGGTCAGCCAGTAATAGCCTAGGTGAAGAATACACTTAGCAACAGCAAGGCCACTAAAGTGACCTCCACATATGCCATCATGAACCTCCTTAATGGTATAAGGAATTTCAGAACTTGTGAGGGCATCGTAATAGAATACCATCAAAGCCATATTTATAGAGGATGCCCCCAAGATAATGAAACCAGAGACATTTTTAAGGAATGCGCGTTGTCCGTTACGGTGAGATCGGGAGGTAAGATGGAGAGTCGAGTATTGTTTATACCAAAGGTCACTTGGGTCGGGGTTTCATTTCCAATTGAGTAAACATCATGAGGTAAATAATAAGGTGAATGAAAGATGTTTTATGGTGACAAATGTTTTGGAATCGACAGGGAAGTGCTTATTTGGGAAGCTAAGCAGGTCATGGTATCTACAAATTTGTTGGTTGAACATGGGATGGTTTGAAGGGTATAACAATCAAAGGTGGTCAAAATTATGTCGACATGATGTTTATAATTTTGAAGTATCTTGTTATGACATTGGTACATACCATTGACTTGGTTTATGACCAATTTTAATTCACTAAAGATATGGATTGATTTGACACCTAGGGCATAGGTGGCCTGGAGACCTAGTACAAGTACTTCATACTCAGCAATATTATTGGTGCATTCAAAGTCTAGTTTGAAAGACAAAGATATGGGTTCTCCATCCAAAGGAACGAGGATAACACCATCCCCACCCCCACATTGATACTTGGAACCATCGAAGAATAGTGTCATTTGGTAAGGGGGTTCATCTAGGGAAAGGGTAGCAATGGATTCATCGTGAAAGTCAAAATTAGAGGGTTAGTCCTTAGAAATAGGTGCGTCAGCCAGTTGGTCGGTGATAGCTTGGCCCTTAATAAAATTTTGGTGAATGAATTCGAGGTCAAGATCAGCTAGAAGCATAAGCCATTGTGCGGCACACTGATTTTGATAAGGTTTGGCGTACATGAAGTGTAAAGGATCAATGTTGGTCACGACATATGTTTTTTGGTTGAGTAGGTAATGGCGGAGTTTGGTGGCAATGAAAACTAAGGCTAAGAAAAGCTTTTTTAGATGGTGATATCAAGTTTCATAGTCTACAATAGTATGGCTTATGTAATAAACCACATGCTCCTTGTGTTGTTCATCGCGATGAGCATGCATGGATCCCGAGGAATGATTTGTAGCTGATATGTATAGGTAAAAAGGTTGATCATATTTAGGTGGAATGAGTATGGGTGGTTAGAGAAGGTGTTTTTGAGGGCCTCAAAAGCTTTATGACAGTCATCATCCCATTTAAAGGAGACATCCTTCCTAAGAAGATGATGAAATGGTTGACACCGATTAGATAATTATGAAATGAAATGGCGAATGGACTGCAATTTACCTTGCAAGCTACAAAGTTGTTTAAGGTTAGTGGGCAGAGGCATTTCCAGAATGGCCTTGACTTTGGCAGGGTTAACTTCTATACCATGGAGGGAAACAATAAATCCCAGGAGTTTTCCTGAGAGAACCGTGAAGACACATTTTTAGGTTGAAGGCAGATGCAATATTTAATGAGGCGGTCAAAGATGGTTTTGAGGATGGTGAGGTGCTCGGTGCAACGTTTAGATTTGGCCAAGAGATCATCCACGTAATCTTCCAATATGTGATGCATGATATCATGGAAGATGTAAGTCATAACACACTAATATGTAGCACCAAAGTGTTTTTAATGCCAAAAGGCATGACTCGATAGCAAAAGGTTCCCAAGGGGTAATGAATGTGGTCTTGTGCTGATCTTCCGAGGTAAGCAAAATTTGGTTATAACCTAAGAAACCATCCATGAGTGAGAGCATCTCGTGACTAGCAGGGGGTAAACCAATTGATCAATACGGGAAAGGGAAAGTCGTCTTTCGGGCAAAGCTAGGTTGAGGTCACAAAAGTCCATGCAAATGTGGATTCCCCTATTTCTTTAGTAATAGGGACAATGTTAGAAATCTAACAAGTATAATCAATGGGTAAGATGAAGGAAATGGAAAGAAGGCGTTAAAGTTCTTCTTTGATGAGAAGAGAAATGTGAGGTGCATTTTCCTCGGCTTTTTTTTATAGGTTTGGCATTGGGAATAGTTACTATATTGTGGACCACTATGGTGGGGTCAATACAGACATGTCTATGTAAGACCAAGCAAAAGCATGGTTATGATCTTGGAGAAAAGAAGTGATGGCTTCCTGTTTAGCAGCATCTAAAGATTGTCGATCATTAGGATGTGCAGTCATCCTGAGTATGAATGTTGATCTCGATAGTCGATTCATTTAACATGGTTTGTGTCTCAGAGGGTAATGACCGATGAATATATGAGTCTTCTACACCAAGGTAGGTGAGTATGGATTCATCATCCTAACATTAAATGACGTTAATGGTAGGTTTGTCATCATCGATCATCTCAGGATAAAGGAATGGGAGAGTGGAAGGGGCCTCGCCTTTGCGTTGATAAGTCAAAGGCCCCAAGGAAATTGTGTTTATGAAAAAAATTTAGGAGGGATAGATTCAAGATCCATTGACTTCGTCAACAAGGGTGGTGATGAAGGCAAAGAAGGGCTAGGCTCTTCAATGAGTTCGATGCGTGCTTGTTTGGTAGGGGGTTCGGGGAAGCCAATACCACTACGGTAATTATGTTTGTGGGTGGTACATGGAATAACAAGATGGGACGAATTTCTTGTAAAAGCCAAAATCAAAAACCTTCCATGACAATGCGGTGCAGGAAGGTGTGGGTGAAATTATGATTAGCAAGTGATTGGAAGTCAATGGAAAATGGGAGGGGTTGTGATGGTGGTTGGGTATGTAAGTGGTAGTATCAAGTCCCCCATAGGTGAGACTAGTATGAAGATGAGGAGGACCATAAAGGATATGTTCTCCTATACGGTGGTCATAAGCGAGGGTGCTAGTGAAGGCTTCCATTCTCATGTGGAGTAAAGAATGTGTTGACACTATATAGGCAAGACTCCCAAGAGTGAGGTGTTGAAAAACACCTTCCAAGGGATTAGTAGTTGGTATGGAGATATCTGATATGGATGATGTGTTAGAGGTCGATGCGGAGGTGGAGTTAACGGATTGGGTAGCTAATGGGTCAGCCGTGGAGGTTATAGTAGTGGTAGGAATAGAGGAGGTATGTGCGGTGAAAGCAGCGGCTATACTAGTAGGTGGAGGTGTAGGTGAAGCGGTATTGGTTGTGGAGGTAGATGGCTTGACAGGTATGAGCACATCATTGGGTCGGTAAAGCATGTTGCATGTTTTGAAAGGTGATGGGTCAGCCGGAATGGTATAAGTGTGTCCTTCATGTTCAAACTTTACACAACGATGCAAAGTGGAAGGAATGCAACCCATGACATGGATCCAGGGTCTACCAAGTAAAAATTTATATTGGAATTCCCCCTCCAAAACATAAAACAATTCTGGAATAGTGTGGGGGCCTACGCGAACGTGAAGGATGACAATGCCTAGTGTGGAGGTGATAGCATCATTAAATGAACGTAACATGACCAGATGTTTATGCATGTAATTGTAAGGTATGCACATTTGAGAAAATGCATGGGATGAAATGATGTTAATGCTAGCGCCTCCATCAATCATCACACGGCATACCTGTATGTCATCAATGTGGAAAAAGATGAAGAGGGTTGGGTCTAGGTCATCATTTTGGTGTGGCGTGATCTCCTTCTCTGAGAAGCTAAGGGAGGCCACTTGGTGTACGAGGTGAGGTGAGGATGAAGGTGGTAGTTTGGTGAGAGTGGCTATATGATGAGGTGTGATAATGGAGGCTACGGGTGTAGGGTCATTGGGTAAAACCTCAATGGATTAAAGAACCTCCATGAGAGCTTGATGATGGGATTCCAAGGTTTGGATGAGGTTTTATAAGGACATTTTAAGTGGAGATTGGTGTAGTTGTTTGAGCATGGTGTGATGTGTGATGCCATTAGAAATGGGGTATGTGGGGCCGTGAATAGTTATTTTAGGTATGGGTGCAGATGGTATGTTGGGTATAGGATTGGTTGGTGGGTCAGCTACCTTTTCTTTTCCCTTCTGTGCACATGTAGTGATGTGTATCATGTTGATTTGAGGAAGTTAGCAAATGGAGAAGGTGTAGGGTAAGTGGTATAACGACATGAAGGGAAAAAACCTACTGGAGGAGAAAAGCCTTGTGAGGTCAATTGGGCACAACGACATTTGGGTGGTGGCGTGGCAAGTTCTCTGATGTAAACCATGTTAATTTCAAATTTTTGTGTGGTTATAGGAGCTGTGAGGGTGGAGGTTGTGGTTGTTGAGTAGGTAGTGTGGGAATGAGTGTTGGTCAAGTAGGATCCTTACTAAGAATGTCATCATCGTCAAATTTGGTTTCTGATGGACACAATAGGATAAGGATGATTTTCAAGGCCTGCAACTCTCCACATCATGTCCTATCACACGATGGTATGAAAAAATTTAGTATCATCAAACCCATTCGGTTTGGGTTTGAGGGGTCGTAAGGTTGGAGTGGCGGTAATGTGATAACAGAAGTCTCGAGGAGGTTGGTTAAAATTTTAGCATAGGACCCTACTAGTGGATCACAATGGGAAGTGAATGTGGGTTTGGGTGTAGGTGTGGTTGGTTGTCTGGGAATTATTTTTGGAAGATTAGGAATGGGTCCAGTGATGGGTTTAGGTGTCGGTGTGGTTTGAGGTATCGGTTGGGTTCGTTTGGGTAGGGGTATAGTAGATGGACGGGTAGGAGGGTGTGGGGTTGTTTTGACTACCTTGTTGTGGGGTAGTGGGGTTTTGTTTTTGGGTTGCACCTTCTTGGGTAAAGGTGATGTGGGTGTATGAGGTCTAGAAGGAAAAGCATATGGAGGAATAGGAGAGTTACCCATGGGGATAATGGAGGTGCTATGAAGTTAGATGACATGGATCATGCTTGGGGTGTGAGGGACAATGACCGAAGTGTAGTGGGTAGTGAAGCAATAGCTGAAGGGATTCAAGGTATTGGTGGTGAAGAGACCTGTATGTGCGGGTATGAGTCATTTTGTGTGCCGGGTAGGTTAGAGTATTGTGAGGAAGGAGTAGGTTGTTGTGTTATTGGTTTATGGATGGGTGAAGGGTGCTTGACCATATTGGGAAGTTGAGGTCCGAAGGCGGATGGGACGAAAGTGCGGATGTGATTGGTGTAGTCGAGGTATGAGGTCGATGAGTTTGTTTCTTGAGTTTGGGTGCCGAGTAGGTGTGGTTTTGACATTGGAGGATGTAGCTAAATCTAGTTTAAGAGGTGGATGAGTAAGGCTGGTGGTCGGGGTGACCCCTAAAGTGGTAATAGGTTTAGTGGAGATAAATGTTGTGGGTATGGGTTTGGGTTTAGGTATAGGTCAGGTTATGGGTAAGGGTGTGGTGTGAGTGCTAATAGGTATCATAGAAGGGGTTGCGACAACAGTGGTTATATTTGGTTTGATGGGTGGAAATGTGTTTAGGTAGATAGTGGAGGTGTCATCAAGGGATCTCTGCATCTGTGTTGAGACAGGGAGTAAGAGGTGCCCCATAACAAAGCCCTATCCACATAATCTAAGTGATTAACCAAATGTGAGAATGACATGTCTTGTGGGTGGAGTTGGCGAGGACCTAATGGGATTTCCTATAAAATGCATCTTGGAGATAGGGAATTGGCCACCTTTAGCTTCAGGGTAAGAGACCTAAACATAGGTCTGTTGTATTTTGGGTAGCCAATGGAGAGTGCATGCTTTGAGTGGAAAATGTATCTCCATTGGGTCTATGATGGGTGGAAGAGATGATGGGAGTTCCTTTATAAGTGGAGAAAGAGAGATAGCTGCTCCTCTGTGTGTGGAGGAGGTAATGGGTGCTTCTCTGCAGGTGGATAAGGTAATAGGTGCTCCTTTTTGGGTGGAGGAGGTATAATAGGTAAAGATTCTCTAAGTGGAGAAGCTAGGGGTGAGATGGTCGCAATGTCAGCAGGAGACTCCTTCATTGGTGATGAAGGAGATGAAATGTGTTCTTCTATTGGTGAAGGAACAGTGGAGGTTGGTTCCAATGTTGAAGGAGGATTTTAGGCTAGGATTTCCTCTATGGAAGGGATGTGAGGTATTTGAGAGGCCAAAATTACCTCCTTAAAATTTAGTGAACCTCACGGGTATGGGTATTGTGAGTGGATGTCTCACCAGTTTGATTGGATGAAGGGGCATGATTGGGAAATGGTTTTTTGAATATTTTTAGATTTTGGTTGGGGGTGGTGTTGGGATTATCCATAGTTAACTTGCCTTTCTCAAGCATTTCTTGGAAAATATTCTTGAAAGTGATGTAGTTTCGTCACTATGACCCTTCACTCAGGTGATAGTTACAAAAATCATGCTCTTTATACCACGCGGGCATGGGGCGAGTAGGGTCAAAACTAGTGTGTGGTTTTATGGGTGGAAGGGTGATGGCTCCAGCTTTGATAAGATTTTCTAAGATAGAAGAGTAAGGTTCCCCAATTGGGGTATATTTTCATTGCTCTTGTCTGAATCAAAAAGCTTGGACAGTGATAGATTAGATGAGGGTGTAGCCTGATTAGACAGATGAGCTGGGCTGGCCTTGAGTACCACTGCATTAGTGGTACCCTTAGCCTTTGAATAATTGGTTGGTGGTTTGGAAGAAGAAGAGGTTTCATTCAACTTGAATGCTGAATTCTTATTTCGTAATTGGATTTTCTTCTCTTCGATGGCCCAAATCTCTAACTTTTGTGCCATAGTGAATGCCTCATCGAATGTTCGGAAAGTTTGGACCTATAAGGTTAGGGAGATATGTCTAGCGCAAGCTCGTGTGAAGAGCTCAATGAGTTTAGTTTGTAGCCATTAGAAGGTAAGTTGATTGATCAGGTTGTGCTAGCAAGTGAAAAAATCTATGATCGATTCATCCTCGTATGGACATGTGGAATATAGATCAGTCATGGTAACTTTCTTGGTGATATTGATAGAGAAATGATCCAAGAAAGCTTGGACTACCCGATTGAATGAAAATATAGAGTGTTTGGGTAACCCACTATACCAATCTAATGCTGGTCTAGTGAAGGACATGGGAAAAGTTCTCAAAAGTAGGGCATCATCATGAGTGATCAGATAACACTCATGTTTGAATGAGCGTAAATGTTGTTGTGGGTCTTCCTTACTATTGAAGCGGTTGAATTTAGGCATTTACTAATGCACAGGGTATGAATGGATAGGAATGGATGGGTGAATAGGCTCGTTGCAAATCTCATCATAGGTGAGAGTGTTGTAAGAGCTGGAAATTTATGCCTCTAATGTTCGATCTTGTCCAACATCAATTTAATTAGTTCATTGATGGGTTGTGATGATTGGGTGCCTCCTATAGCGTGAGGAGGTTACTTTTGGGCTTATAATGGGGTGGCATTCTATTGTATGGGGCTACCATGTAAGGTGGTGGAGAAGAAGAAAATGAAATAGGGGTACATACCTGCAATTAATAATAGATAAAACAAAGTTGTTGATAGTATGTATATGGGGGTGGAAGGGTCGTGGTAACCCTACCGGCAATAGGGTCTAATGATTGTGGAATAGAAAGAACCACGTTCTAAAATGGGGTAGGAGTCACCGACATTGAAGGTGGGAATGTAGATATGGGTATGTGTGAGACATTAGGGGTAGATGATGTTGTGTTTAGTGTAGTTGTCGAGGGTATGGTGGATGTAATGGGTGCCACAAAGGTAATGACGTAGTAAGTGATCATGGCAGTATAGAACCTAATAGTGAAATGACTGGGGTAAAGTGGATGCAAGTAGCACGGAGCCATGTGGGGCCGATGTAGAAGTGGGTGTGAGATTCGGGGGGATAGATATAGGCATGTCGTATATCAACTAACCTGAGGCATCTTGAGTGGATGAGTGGGAGAGGTAAACCGTAAGGCGACAAGGTTCTAGTCAAAGTTGTCCGAAATCCTCATCTCCAGTAGTGATAGTAGTAGGCTGAATGGGATCCATGTTTGGTGATAAAATAGAAGGTGGTGAAGGACTAGGTGGGAGTGGTTGGTACATGTGTAGAACACGAGGGTGTTCACTTGTCTTTAGATCAGCACCATGTGAACCAAAGATTGATCGTAGGGATGCTTATCTCAGTAAATGATACAGAGAACAACAGGAATAGGTGAATTTGGTGATAAAAATGGATGAAGTAACAAATGGTGGGTGGAATGTGAAATAGGATAACCGATGTCCGGTTAGGGAAAACTGACATTGGTCAGGGGTAACCACTATTGGTCACTATAGAAAATGGACAGTGAGTAAACAACAAGGTAGAAGGAAAAATCTGACAAGTATGCCAAATCTGGGGATGTGTAAAACATCAATGAGAAAATGACAGTGACAGAGACTGTGGAAAGTGGAAGAAAGTGAAGTGAAAATGTCCTTTTGAGTAGGTTAGCAAAAGGACCTAGAACCAACGTCGGTTGGGTATAACCGATGGTGGTCAGAGGTAACCAATGATGGTTACTGTGAAATTGAAACAATGATGAAAGAAAGTGGTTGTGAATTAAAATCTGATGTAGAATCAGACCCAAAATTATGGAAATGATGATGATATGGCCCAAGCACACTCAGGTGAAGCCAAAATACACCAGCTATGATGAGGAGCATGCAAGGATGAAAAAAAAAGTGATGAACATGATCTTTCACCTCAAAACACAAGCCAAGCAGAAACACTAATAAAATTTGACCCTAGGAGTGCCCTTTCTATTATGTTTGTTTAGCTTATGCTATTTAGGGACTGACACATGAATTGTGAAATAGAGTTTTTGGTGAGGATGTATTCTACAAAGAAGGATATCTAAAGGGTGAGATTTCAGGTATGTTATGGTGGGGGTGGGATTCACTCGAAGTATGAATCGACAGAGTAAATGAGCCGGGTACCCACTGTGCCATGATCGTGTGATCACCTATAGCTTCTTCTAGGTAGGATGTTGTTTAAGAATGTATGTATTTTGAATTTTTTTGTGGTTTGGTAAGACTCGAGAAAGAGAAAAGGATATAAGTGTTTTTCTATGATTCGTTTGTCAACCATCACCGTAATGAATTCCACAGATAGGTTGCCCTCAATTAATGTGAGCTAATGCAGAAAATTAGAATCAAATACAATGATTTTAAAATCCAAATCAAAAATGTGAAATTGGATGACATAATAAGATGAATAGGAAGAGGGATTCTCTTTCACTATAATGGAGAAAACATGAAGAAATGATTCTTTTTAACTACACCAAAAGAAAAGTTTCCTTTAGAGCAAATATAAAGAAGAGATGTGGATTAATAGGGAAGAAAATTAGTGTGTACACTTTTAGAAGGGAAACAAACACATAATTTGTTTTCCTAGGAATGAATAAAATGCAAGGAACCCCGGATGGGTCCCACCAGGCGTGCCAAAATGTTTCACCTTTTTCTTAGATTTTTTCTTTAAAGCGTTGACAAAATAGATAGGGTAACAGCATAGGAGGAATACATGTTCAAATATCGCGTATGACTTCGAATCCACAACTAACCGTGAGAGCTTCCTTTTGGCTAGGAGGAACTACTTGTAATGAAAACAAGACCACCAGAATAAATTAAACAATGTGGGAAGTGAACCACCTAGCGGGAGCTAGATCTGGGAAGTATGATACTTCCTAGATGGCTGTCAGTCCACTATTTTAAAAAAATTAATGTTGTAAACAAATTTAATCCTATTGTTATTTTTAAATGATTTAGGTATCTCACTTAAAACACAATAAGAAAATATACCTAATCTAACAGATAAGCCGTAATAGAATCCACAAAGTCAAATGGTTGGTTCGGGTTATGTAGGTCTCGATAAAGGTCTCTGGTAGGTCACCAGTGAGTGAGGATGAGGTAAAATTAGGTGGGTAGGTCTCTGTTTAGGGCTATGTGGGAAAACATAGAGACCGGTGTTGGTTAGGGGTGACTGACGGCGGTTAGGTATAATCGGCACTGGTTACTATGAGATCTGGAAATGTCACAGAATAGGGTTTTGGTCTCCTTTGTGATTGTACAAAGGATTTTGGTTGGGTGGGATGAGGTATTGGGTGACAGGAGTAGGATTTTGCGAGGTTTTAATGGGTTTATGGAGGTGAAACTATTAGAGAAGGTCAATAGGGAGCAAGGTAAATAATGAATGATAAAATAATGATGAAATGAAATAAACCAAAGAAGTATGATGTTATACTTACTTGGATTTAATTCTGAAGGTCTGTGTGTGTGAAGGATGGAGGTGTTAATGATGGGTTTGAAGGCTAAAAGTGATCACCAACTAAAGAAAAGCTTCTGCATGGGCTACATGCACACTCCTCTTTGCTTGGATAGATCAGATCGTGGCTAGGATGGCTGTGCCAGAGAAGATGCTCAATCTCCTTCCTGGATGTGAGTTGTTTTGGAATTGGCTCTCCGATTTAAGGTAGGATTTCCTAGTTGTACTAAACTTAGGGAGATCCTCCTGATTTTCTCGAATCTTGTGTCGTTATCCCATGGACTAGACTCGAAGCCTCTTGTGAGCATGCGGGAATGTGGTTAGAGGGATTGTAGGAATTGATTTTTAGGGTTTGGGTAAGTCTTAGTTAGTTATGGTAACTTGCTAAGAATAGGTCTTAGGTTGAGTTAGCTTGGTGAGGTGTCTAAGTGAACTATATGTGTAGATATTATTTAAATAATAAATATAGTGAGGATAATGCATTAATTTAATTAAATTAATTAAATTAATATTAGTGGGGTGAAGGGGGTCATGGCTAGGTAAATGTAATAAAGGGTGCTTATATGTCGAGGATAAAATGGGAGCGTGACCTAATTTTAGTGTCTACATGTGCATAGGAATCTAATTACTATCTATTGAGTTCATGCGTAGAGGATCGTGCATCGTTTTAGTGTGGGTCGACATAGGTGTCCTAAAGTAGGTACTGGAGAAGATATGGTGATGCGTGTGACATGGATGAAAAGGTAGGTGCTTGAGGAATAATAATTAGGATGGCACCAAGGTAGAGGATGATGATTACAAATTCCCGAGAAGAGGGTGAAGAAAATTTTTTCTCAAATGGAAACCTATACAATAGAATGTGGTGTAGTATAACAAGAGGTAGGAAGTAGTAGGATATACTACTTGGAACATGTCGTAGAGGAATAAGGATTGCAACATAGAGATGGGTGCACATGGATGTATACATTCTTAGGAAGTATTAAGTACACCAAAAGGTTATATATGTTGTGCATGTGATGATGAGGCATGGAGAAAAAGGTAAAAAGTGCCTTGGGTGAAAAAAGGTGCTTTAAGTGGAAAGCATACTTTAAAAATTTTAAAGAAAGAAAATGTTTCCTAAAAATGGAAAAAGTAAGTCAATGGATTTTAAAGCATGAAAAAGTTATAAAAGGGGGAAAATCAAGCCATTTACTACCTTTCATCCGACATTATTTGAGCACTTGAGAAATTGAGTGACTTAGGGTGAGAAAACGAGATAAGTAAAGAGTAAACCAAAACAATGTGTATAGCGTATTTTTGGAAGTATCCTTTATGGAAAATTACAAGTTTGAGAAGAGAACTGAGTACAAAGCTAGGGTGCAAGTGTTAGGGTTTGATGGGATTGGAATCGAGTGGTTATAGATTTACAGGTTTTGCAGCAGATTTAACTATATAGCAGAGTGAAAA
Source organism: Taxus wallichiana var. yunnanensis (assembly GCA_018340775.1). Lineage (NCBI taxonomy): Eukaryota > Viridiplantae > Streptophyta > Pinopsida > Cupressales > Taxaceae > Taxus > Taxus wallichiana. The sequence goes on along the minus strand of CM031239.1, from coordinate 32,224,428 downwards.
TAAAAATGGAAATTGAGAAAAGAATGAAACCAAAGAGAGTGATTACTTCATCACCGAGGGGAAGAAATAAGGCTCGAATGAATAGGGTCGATATTGAGGACCTTATTAGTACAAATCAGCAGCACCCTCTAGATGTTCTATCATATTTCTAGTTTGACATCTCAGCATCTAGTGTGATTGCACAACATTGAATATTTTCCCCAAGTGCAGGACTTGTAAAAATGGGAAAAAAATCTCCAGATTAGATGCCGGTTCCTCAACTCCTTTGTTCAAGTGTGCATAACATTCTGCAGAGGGTTTACCTATGACTTAATCAAATTTTGCCAAGGAGACAGGGTTGAGAAAATGCAAAAATAAACCTAGTCTAAATAAGGTGATGCACCAAAGGAGTATTAGACACCTACTACTGCAAAACATACACAATCCATAAGAAAATATAGCATAAAACATGCACAAATTTCCAAAATGTAATGAAAGATCAGGAAACAATGATGAACATATGAAAGGATTGAGAAGATTTAATCACAGAGCATATATCATCATTCCAGGTCCAATACAGTGCATTACAATGACCAAGAGGCAAAAAGAAGTGCAATATTTGCATGGAAAGGTAAAAAACTCCACAAATCTTCCTGATTAGGAAGAAAAGGGAAGTTGCAGAGCTAAAAGAATGTCTAACTTTTTTAAAATGAGCCCATTCTAGCTTTTACAATGCAAAAAACGAGCTCAGGAGAGAGAAATGTAGGAAAAAGTGAGAGGAGCTTCAACCACCAACCAAATGGTATTAAAACAACATGGGCACCCTCAAAATTCCATTCCCTGACATTTTTAACCATGCTGGGAGAGAATGCGAGCCATTCTTCATTAAAAATGGTGGTTGAAACGTCATTTCTGTTGATTTCCACGTGCCAGAGGTGTTTTCCAATTTTATCTCTCCAAAATCCACCAAAACAAAAAATTGACCCTGGAATCATGTAGATAATTTCACCATCTTTCCATTGATATAAAGAACATGAAAACCGAGCTCTGGATTGAAAGTTATGCCCCTCTCAAGATTTAGGGCAAAACAGGCCAAAATGGGTTAACAGCCGAAAATTTGAAATTTATCCACTTTTTGCATTTTGGAAAATTTTCCCAAAATCTCCTCGCCCGCCACTCTAGTGCCATGTGGAATGTTCGATTGGTTGCAGGATTTTCTTGCTTCTTTTTCTACCATTTTGGCCTTTCCCCGCCGACTGGATGACTTGAGGACACGTGGCATGATGTGATTCACCGTGGGCATCTACTCTTAAATTTTTCATCACTATTGACCATCTTCTCCGAGTTAGACATGTGACACAACCCCATTAGACACGGGCCTGTCTTCTTCATTTTTCCCTGCGGGTTCACCTTGTGTTTTTTTCCGCCACATGGACACGTGACATGATCCGACTAACTCGCGCTTTGGGAGGCGGGACTTCCTTTCAAATTTTTCCCTTTTGCACAATACTTGGTAAAATTTTAAAAATTTCCCCCACCTCCCGATGCCATGATGCTGACGTGGCATCTTTTGATTGGCTAGCGGGCCTATCCAGGAAAATTTCCCACAAAAACTCCGTCGAGCCATAACTTCAAAAATACATGGAGTTAGGAAGAAAACTTTACCTTTCTAGAAAGTTGAGAAGGAGCTCTATCCAATGGTTCCATTTCTAGAACATTTTGAGGGCCTGAAAAGTGAAAATTTTGACTGAGGCACAAGGGAGGAAGGAATGAAGGGAGTTAGCCAAAAATGAGCAAGGGGCTCATTTTGGATAACAATTTTGGCGACTAAAGGGACCATCTTCCGCCGGATGAAGTTACCCTGGGCTTGCCTAAAGAAATTCATTGGGCATGGAGTCATCGAATTCTCTACTTGGTACCCCAACCGATAAGAACAATGTAAGGGGGAAGATGGAGGGCAGAAAACCATCTGATGGGCAAGGCCTGTAAGATACATTTCCTTGAATAGCAAGCTTGTGCCAAAGCACTTAGGGAAAGCAAAGCTAGTCTATAATAAAACAATGTGAATAAGCACTTGGAGGAATGAAAACCTAAGATAATATGTACAAGGTGGAGAATTTCTTTCATTAGAAATGCTTCAGATGGATTCCATTGACTGGAATCTGCAATTCTTCACCATCCAATGTAGACAATTGGAAGGCATTATTGTCCTTACACTTTGTGACCATGTAGGGGCCACTCCAAATGGCATCAAATTTTGAATGCCTCCCTAGTTTTTCTCTATTTGCATCCCATTTTAACAATAGATCTCTAACTTAGAAAGATCTATCCTTGGCATTTCTATCAAAGGTCTTCTTGATCAAGGCTTGATCTTTCTCCATTGCTTGGGATGCTTGATTTCTAATTTCTTGGAGCTCCATCAATTCTACATACCTAACCTCCATGGGTCCAAACTTCAACAAATCCAACTGCTTCATGAGTTCCAATGTTGGCAACTCAAGTGACATGGGAAAAATTTCCTCTCTTCCATAAACAATCTTGAATGGAGAATTACCTATAGATCTCTTGGGGGTTATCCTATCAGCCCACAAGGCTGATTTCAATTTAGTATGCCAAGACCTCTAATTTTCATCAAGAGTCCTCTTGATGATCCTTAACAAGTTCTTGTTTGTAGATTCAGCTTGGCCATTACCCTAAGGATAATAATTTGATGAAGTGCTTAGGTAGATCCCATTCTTAACAGCCCATTCAGTTACCTTGGACCCAATGAATGCCAATGCATTATCTGATATTATTGTAGCAGGTATGCCAAATCTAGTTATTATCCCTTCATAGAAGTCTAGGATGCTAGATTCATTTACTTCCTTGAGTGATACTGCTTCAGTCCACTTGGTGAAGTAATTTGTTGCTGTTAGAATCCACTTGTGTCCTTGGCTTGAATTTGGATTAATGACTCTAATGAAGTCCAAACCCCATTGCATGAATGGCTGGTCAACTGAAATTGGATGCAATGGAAGGGTGGCTAGTCTCTCCTTACCTGTAAAGAATGCACAACTCTTGCACCTCTTGATCCATGCATAATGATCAATACTAAAAATATTGGGCCAATAATAGCTAGCCCATATGATCTTGAGAGTTATCACTCTTGGTTCAAAATGACCACCAGTTGATTCACCATGGAACTCTTCCAACACTGTGAATCTAATTTGTCCCAATGCATCTCAAAGAAGACTCCATTCACATCCCTTTTGAATAAAACACCATCAACAAGAGCATATGGGACAGCCCGCAATCTAAAGTGTCTCCTTTTGGTTTTATTCATCTCTGGAGTGTATAGGCCTATGTGTAGGAAGTGCATTATGCCTTGGGTATAGCAAGGAGTGAGGACATTATCATTTTATTCTTGAGTGCTTCCTTGCTCATGGTTGTCTTGCAACGCCAAAACAACCTCTTTCTCATTGTATGCTTCCTTTTGTTTTTTTGAGACCAGCTGCTCATAGAATCCTTTTCCTTTGACCAACTTGGTGACTTTGATCTCAATCTCATAATCCATGAAACGAGTAATCCACCCCCGCTCTCTTTTCATTCAAGTCTTTATTGAGGAGGAAGTCTTTAACTCCCATATGAGAAACCAACAAAGTTGGACCTTGTTGTTTGAAACTAGATGCTTAAATTTCTTTAGGCTCCTAATTACTACAATAACATGCTTCTCAATGAAAGAACATCTCACCTCATAGTCCTCCAGGCTTTGGCTGAAGAAAGCAATTGGCTGCTCATCATTGTCTTTGTTCTGTTGTACCAAAATTGTAGAACTAGTATCATCATCTCTAAATGCATAGAGGATGAAATCCTTGGAGAAATTTGGGTTAATGAGGGTTAGAGCTTATGAGATGGCCTCTTTGATTACTTCAAAACTTGTCTTGCCTTATGTTGTCCATTTGAAAGCTATGTTTTTCTTTAACATCTTGGTGATAGGCTTGACTAGGGCTGCAAAATTTGGAACAAACCTCCGAATGAAATTTATCCTTCCCAAGAAACTTTGAAGAGATTTCTTGTGGCTTGGAAATGGTAGTGCTCTTATGGCTTCAAATCTTTATAGGTCAATTACTAACCCTTCTTTGGAGACAATGTGGCCAAGAAGCTTTCCTTCATGAGCTAGAAAATGCACTTTTGGGATTCAAAGATACCCCAAAATTTTCTGCACCTTTGGAATACTTGCCTTAAATGAAAGAGATGGTCTGCTACATTTTTTGAAAAAATAGTGATATCATCTAGATATATCGTAACCATTTTGTTAATAAAATCCTTAAACACCATGTCCATTGCCCTTTGGAATGTAGCATTGGACAACCCAAATGGAATTTTTCTATATGCATAGGTCCCCCATTTGGTTGTGAAGGCTATCTTGAACTGATCCTCTTCCTTCACCATAATCTGATTGTACCCTGAATAGCCATCAAGCAATGAAAACCTTTCAGAGCCAAAGAACAACTTGTAAAATCTACTCTATAGAAGGAATTGTGTAATGATCCTTGAGAGATGCTTTGTTCAAATCTCTGGAGTCAATGCACAATCTGATTTCTCCACTCTTCTTTCTAACTAGAACCAAGTTGGCTACCCAACTAGAATGCTTGATAGGGAATATGATACTTGACTCTATCAACTTATTCAATTCTTTTCTCATGAGAGGCTCTATGTGTGGATTGACTGGCATTTGTTTTTACCTGATGGGTTTAACACTTGGGTCCAATTCAATAGTGTGTTGAGATAACTTGGGATTGAAACCTTTCAAATCTTCATAGCTCCAAGAAAACACATCAAGGAATTCTTGACAAAGCTATATGAACTCATACCTTTCTTGCTCAGTTGTCACTTTACCAATTTGGAGTGATTTGCCTTCTTCCACCAAGATGGGCACTGAATCTTCTCCCTTGACTTGGATGTTTGCTTTCTCCTTCCTGAACTGATCATTAGGATTGAAAATGGACTCCAAAGTTACAAGTCCCTTTGGTAATTTGTTGGTTCTCAGCTGTACCACTTGATCACCAAATTGTTGTTCTAACTTTTCCTGATTTTTAGCTGAGAACTCAGCCTCTTCTTGCAAAAAATGGATGATTTTTTGATCATTTTCAAACACTTTCCAACTTACATTGTTGTCTAGCACTAAAGGCCTTACAATCACATGAATTCTTGGTTGTACTTTTTCCTTCTTGATGCTTTCAACAACATCAAAGGCTGCTCCAACTATTGCAAGCCTATCAGCAGCTTGGTTCTCTTTTCTAGGGATGGATTTGATGCTAAAACCCTCAAAATATTCAATGAGGTCCCACACCCTATTTTTGTAGCACTTGAGTAGATCATTCTTGGCAGCATGTTGCCCCTTAACTTGGTTGACAATCAACTCACTGTCACAAAAGACTTGCAAGTTCTTTATTCCTCTCTTGATTGACCAATGCAATCCTTGTATCAAAGCTTCATATTCAGCAGTGTTATTAGAACATGCAAACTGAAATCTAAAAGCTGAATAATACTTAACTCCTTGAGGTGAAAAAATAATAGCTCCCCCTCCTGCACCTTGTCTACTTCTTGATCCATCAAATAAAAATTGCCATACCTCATTGTCATCCTTGTGCTTTGGCTTGGTGATGCTATTTAATAGGTTGATTTTCTTCATGTATGCAATAAAATCCTAGCTCGATTCTTCTATTTCTTGATAAGGATCAAAAACATGCACCTTTTTGCCCATTCATCAAGATTCAAATATGGGATGTTCCCAACCTTGGTGTTAGCTTCATCGGTGCTTGGATAATCTTCGTATCAAACACCTGAACAATTGGTATTGATTTGGATTGGAGTGTGAGGCTCAATGTAAAAGTTTGCAATAGGCTCAGATATGATTGTGGCTTTGGTTCCATACCTTGTTTTGAACAACATGTGTGACCAATCAGCAGATAAGTAACCTCCAATATTAGCTATGAAATCCCTTGACAAACATAGGGCAAAGAGTGGTGGAAGATCTATCACCGAGACATCTTGCAAAACAACAACGTTGGGGCATGCATGCAAAGTAAGACTCAAGTTTTTAATCACTCCTACTATTGTTACTACTATCCCATCCAATTGCACTACCCCTTTAGATATGACTTCATATTGAAGCCCCAACTGATCAGCTATTTGCTTGGGCATTACTGAACTACTTGCTCCGGAATCAATCATGCAGTTGTGTACTAATTGGTTTCTAATGATCAATGAAACATAGAATGGAGGGGGATTCAACATTTTACCTTGCTATCCTCCATGATTCCATTCAGGCTAGGCAGCATTTGTGAGTACCTTCTCTTACATTTAGACCTATTGATTTGAATTTGACTAGTTTGTCATGGCAGCTTGTAGCAAATCTCTTTGGCCTAGGATGGATAGTGATTCCGACATTGATGTGTTTACATTTTTCTTCTTCATCTAATCAATGATGTTGAATGGGGATGAATTATCCCTCTGCTGTCCTCTAGCCTTGCACATTCATTCGATGCACATAGGCAGTAGCAATTGGCATCTAAGTTGGTTTAGGAGTTGGTTTGGGTGGTCCTTACATGTTTGGAACTCGCATTTTGTTTGCCAACATTTTTGGAGTGGTAGAAGGTTGTGGATTACTTGGATCCAATGGCTATCCTTCACCCAAATTTCTCTTTTTGACCTTGTGTTGGATGCAACACTTTGAGAGATTGTTTTATTCATACCATAAAAGTCTTCACTCGCTAGTTTACAAGTGTGGTATCATTTGGAGCTAATTGTTGCTTGGGGTGTTTCTTATTGTTGGTTATGTCCTGACTACCTTCACCCACCACACCAATTGTTGTTACCATTAATGCTTGATTTAGGGCACCATTGAAGCACATAGACTGGTTGTGAGGTTCATTGCATGGGAAACACCAATCATACTCCTAAGCTATGTTGTTTTGTACTGGCACTAGTGCTTTAGAGGTAGATGTAGCATTGGGATTATAGGGCTGAAATGGTCTATTGGCAGGAGGCCTTGCTTGATTTTGATTTACAGCTAGATTGGGTGGTCTTTGAGGCTGATATGGCTGCCTATTAGGTTGAGCTTGAGGTTGATATGAAGGCCTGAAACTTTGGGCTTACTACCTCTTGAGTGTAACCAGCTCATTACCTAAACTTTTCAATTGCTTCATGACTTCTTGAAGTTCATTTGAGGCACTAGAAGATGAAGTAGAAGCTTCACTTGAATTCTAATTTCTAGGAGTGGGGATAGGAGCTAAAATAGGTGCTTGACTAGTGCTTGGACTCTCTAAATTTGGATACAATGGCATTGGAGGCCTAGGAGCTAGCTTACCAGCTTGAATCAAATAATTTTCAGCTCTAATGGCATTGTTATAAGCAACAGGGATAGTTGTGCCTCCCATGGATTGAATTAACATAGAAATATCAGAATTTAAAGCTTTAAGGTAATATAGAAAAGAACCTTCTGCTGTTGGCCTTACTGCCATTGGAATTCTCTCCCAAGTCCTTTGAAATCTGAAGTTGAAGTCAGTCAGCTACTCATTGGGAGCTCTCTTGATAGTTGTCAATTGTTCCAAAAGGGACAAGTTATCTCCTTTTCTCCAAACTACTCATGGAGGGCTATACATAACTAGTTCCAATTTTGGATAGAACCTGAAGCAAGGCTCCTGAACCATTGCAAATCCTTCCCTTTGAATGAAGATGCTAGTAGTTTGATAGTAACTTGCATCTCATCAATCTCATGGATTGCACAAATATTAGCAATATCCTTGACATGATCACCAGGAGTGGTCTGATTCTCTCCAATAAAGTATGGAATGTTCTTCAGTGCTGCAACTAGGATTAGATTTTGTGCATTGAGAGAAAGTGGGATGTCTGCTAGTGAATTTGACATATGGGTTGTCTTTGTGCCATTCGATTGGCCTTAGAAACCTTGTTGATTGGATGAAAGGTCTACTAGGTGGAGGAGTTGATAGAGTTCTGTTTGATGGAGATGGAGACTTTTGGATTCTTCTCCCTCTTTGTCTTCTTCTTGGAGATAATTTTAGATACTCAAAAAATACTTCTTCTTCTCCAACTCTTGACCTTGTGTTGATTCTTCTCATGAGTTTTCAGGCTTGTACTACTAAAACCAGCTGATTCTTCTTCCTTGGAGCCGCCAGATGTGCAATTCAGGGCTCTTTTAAGAAAGAAACTTGCAACAAATGCACATCAATTTTTTTCTAATGGAGATGAAGACCTCTAAGGTCCCACCGGGCATGCCAAAACTGTTAGTGCAAATCAGCAACACCCTCTGGATGTTCTATCAGATTTCTAGTTTGACATCTCAACATCTAGTGTGATTGCACAACATTGAATCTTTTCCCCAAGTGTGGGACTTGTAAAAATGGGAAAAGAATCTCTAGATTAGAGGTTGGTTCCTCAACTCCTCTGTTCAAGTGTGCATAACATTCTGCAGAGGGTTTACCTATGACTTAATCAAATTTTGCCAAGGAGACAGGGTTGAGAAAATGTAAAAATAAACCTAGTCTAAATAAGGTGATGCACCAAAGGAGTATTAGACACCTGCTGCTGCAAAACATACACAATCCACAAGAAAATACAACATAAAACATGCACAAATTTCCAAAATGTAATGAAATATCAGGAAATAATGATGAACATATGAAAGGATTGAGAAGATTTAATCATAGAGCATATATCATCATTCCAAGTCCAATACAGTGCATTACAATGACCAAGAGGAAAAAATAAGTGTAGTATTTGCATGGAAAGGTAAAAAATTCCATAAATCTACCTAATTAGGAAGAAAAGGGAAGTTGCGGAGCTAAAAAAATGTCTAACTCCTTTTAAAATGAGCCCATTCTGGCTTTTACAATGCAAAACCAAGCTTAGAGAGAGAAATGCAGAAAAAGTTAAAAATCTTCAACCACCAACTAAATGGTATTAAAACAGCATGGGCACCCTCAAAAGTCCATTCCTTGACATTTTTAACAATTCTGGGAGATAATGCGAGCCATTATTCATTAGAAATGGTGGCTGAAACGTCATTTTTGTTGATTTCCATGTGCCATAGGTGTTTTCCAATTTTCTCTCTCAAAAATCCAACAAAACGCAAAATTTACCCTAGAATCATGTAGAGAAATTCACCAGCTTTCCATTGATATAAATAACGTGAAAAACTGAGCTCTAGATCGAAAGTTATGCCCCTATGAAGATTTAGGGCAAAATAGGGCCAAAATGGGTTGGCGGGCCGAAAATTTGAAATTTTCCCACTTTTGCGTTTTGGAAAATTTTCCCAAAAATATCTACACCTCGCCACTCTAGTGCCATGTGGTACATTCTGATTGGTTGCGGGATTTTCATTCTTCTTTTTCCACCATTTCGGCCTTTGGAAAATTTTCCAAAAATTCTCTGCCGACTGGATGACCCGAGGACACGTGGCATGATGTGATTCACCGCCAGAATCTACTCTTACATTTTTCATCACCGTTGACCATCTTCTCTAAGTTAACATGTGGCACAACCCCATTAGATGCGGGCCTATCTTCTTCCTTTTTCCCTGTGGGTTCGCCTTGTGTTTTTTGCCACCACATGGACACGTGGCATGATCTTATTGGCTCGGGCTTTGGGAGGCGGGAATTCCTTTCAAATTTTTCACTTTTGCACAATACTTGGTAAATTTTTGAAAATTTCACCCACCTCTCAATGCCATAATCTTGACATGGCAGCTTTTGATTGGCGGTGGGCTGTCCAGAGAAAATTTCCCACAAAAACTCCATGGAGTTAGGAAGAAAACTTTACCTTCTCGGAAAGCCGAGAAGGAGCTCTATCCAATGGTTCCATTTCAACATTTTGAGGGCTTGAAAGGTGAAAATTCTAACTAAGGCACAAGGGAGAAAAGAATGAAGGGAGTTAGCCAAAAAATGAGCAAGGGCTTCATTTTGGATAACAGAACCCATTGGAGGATATTTATTCGATATTTAGTACGCTCAGAGTGATTAGGGCTCAAACATGGAAATCCCATATCTGGAAGTGAAAAATAAGATATTTTAACCTTTGGGATCCAAAAATGAGGCAACATTAAAGGTATATATGCTACGAGATCTATCGAAGAAGACCAAAGAAGGGAAGGTATTAGTCAATGACTCGGTAAAGATACTTTTAGAGAAAGTGGGGGTCCTCTAGCTATTCAAGTTACCCTTCTTTTCTAAACCTGCACATCTCTTCTTGTGGCTCATGTCTAGGTTACATGAGGATTACTTCTACTTCTGTGGGGCCGAGAATGAGGATTTCATCTCAACTTATTAGACATGTCACAAGGTTACATGAGACAAGGGAAGATATGGAACTGGACTTGTGCACCAACATGAAGATTCATGAGTTGGTCATTAAGTTGTAATATAATAAGGGAGGAAGGGTCATGAGTAAAAATAAGCTTACATACCCCACGAGTAGGGTTTTAATCGGGATTATAAACTGAAAATTGGGTGCCTTGGAAAGATTGGGTGATGTGCACAAGAAGTTTTTACATTGCACATAAGATGTCTCACAAGACGTAGAACAACATACCATAATACATAACTAACAGAACCATTGAGGAGGTTAGGATGTAGAATGAATAAGTAGAAAAAAATACTTTGGGCTTGATTCTTTTATTGATTGTTTTCTGCGAGATTAGTGTTCCGTAAGGGCCAAATGAGGATAGGTGGCTTCACCCACTAGTAAATAAATCACCTATAGTATAGTTTGCAAGTTATACATGTGATGGCACAATCAATAATGTGTACAAGGCCAGAATAGAAAATTGGTATGCAAGGAAGCACATGAACTTTGAAAATGAATGGAACATTCCATGTAAGATTCCTAAGGAGATTGGAGAATAGGTAAAGTTTGTTGTAATGCAAGCAATACGTCTTGCTGATTCAAGATGGCAGACAGAGAAATGAGACCTTAGTGAAATATTCCATTTGTATTCACTACTATATATTTCAAGTGCGTGGTAAACTAGATCAAAGACACACAAAAATAGTATTTAATGTAGATAAGATGGATTCAGATTGACATAGTTTGTGCACCACCTACATGTATGATTCTAGTTTGGTGTACTTAGATACTTTAGAGCTATACTCACTATACTTGAACCCCTAGTTGAATGTCACTATTAAGGGCATGATATGTAGAGTCTTTGTAGTTTTTGACTAAAGGAACAAGACCGGGTGGGAGTAAAGGTTACATATACTTATCTCCCACAGCCAAAGCAGATTGTTGTGCCACCTCTGACAAGGACGCGTAAGGAATATCTTGAGGAATAAGAGGATGAAGAGGAAGGAGAGTTAGACCATGTGTATAGGAAGGATATGTATTATAAGAGGAGAAGATGTAATGATGATGTGGGACCCTCTCAACTAGAAAAGGATATTCCGAGAGGAGGTAAAGACTAGACATGGAGGCACCAAAGTAGTATCCAAAGTGATGAGGAAGGGGAATAAAATATGCTAGAGGAGTTGGAGCATGAGTGGGATAAATAAAGAGAAAGAAAAGTGGTATAGATAAAGGGAGAGTCTATATCAATGAAGGAATATCTAGACAAGAGTCCTGTGTAAGGGAAAATTATCGGTGCACAAGGAGACATATGAAGAAAGGAGGATGATGACACATATGTCATCAAGGAGGATAAAGGAATGACCAGATGAACTATCACATTCCCCTTCACCCCAAGGAAACAAAGACAAAGGATAATGTGGTTAGGAAGAGATGGAGTTCGTGATCTCCACACATGGACTATGTAGATGACCCTAAAAATGTGTTGAGGGAAAGATTTTAGAGCATAGTCACTACATAGAGGTTACATAGTTGGGATCCGATGGATAAACATGGAGGGGTCTCATGTAATAGGAAGATACTATCTTGGAATATGCATAAACATGTGGAGGAGCCCAAATTCAAAGTAAGTAATAATTCCCTCAGTGTTATAGAGTTAAAGAGAGAGCATGGGAAGAAATAAAAACAAGTAGAGCCCATGTACACTGATAGATGAATAGGCATGTCATTCCTTAAATAGAATGGCCATGGATGTCATGTGCAGTAATTTGGACATAGGGGCTATCTTTAGAGTGATGGTGAAAGAAAATAAGAGTAACTAATGTGAAATTGAAATCCTCGAAGAAGGATATTCGGTGGGATAAGAAGCTCACCAAATAATCTTATGATAGGGTGGGAACATTGGTGAAATATATTTTAGGAAAATTCTTAACCTTGGTAAGCCAAATAAGAAGAAATTATAATGAGGAGATGGAATATCTTGAGGATCCGGTGGGGATGTTATTAGTGATCATCAAGAGCACCGTCGAGCTGACATCTAAGGAACCAACCAAGGAGAAATAATAAAAAAGCAGCTTTTGAGGTTAGGATAGTTGAGCTTGAAGGTCTCTTTACATAGCTCAAGGAGGCTAGTGGTAAAGCCAAATCAGATTTTGATAAATGTCGGAAGTGTGAACCCATCCTTAGTATAAGGGTGATTTATGAGAAGGTATATCTCAAGGTTATACAAGTGAAGACTCGAAAAAAAAATTGAGTGCACAAGAGTTATGGAAGAATTGGCAGAACAAAAGGAACTCATTAAGGCCAAGAAGGAGAAGCTCGAGCTCAGATCAAAAAACTCCAAAACATGGTTATGGAGTTCATGGATATGATTAAAGGGGTGCTCACAGAGTTAACTCTAGTCATCTAGGAGGTCAAAGGATGGATCAAACAATTGGTTCTTGATTAGGTACTTGGGATTGTAGAGGTAACACTAGGGAAGGCCTTATAAGAGCTCAATAAATGAAAGAAACTTGAAAGAGAATTGAATTCAAATTTTACAAAGCTTTCATTTAAAATTGCAGTTTGTTATGGCTTCGAGGTGGAATAAAATTTTAGGAATTATATTTTTTATTCTTGTATGATTCTTTCCTTTGTACATTCTTGGAGAAGTCAGTTGATCGAGACCATTTCCAAGGATTAATAATGTAATTAGTGTGGGGTAATATTGCACTAAAATTTACCAAGTATAAGTCACACACAAAGGTATAGAACACATGTGAGGTAGGCATGAAAGGAAGTGTGCAGGTAAAATTGGATAATGCATGAAGATTCACGCTCAAGCAAGGTAATTTTGGGACTTAGCCTATTTTTCTAATCATCGGCTAAACATAGAAGATCGAGTTAGAGTTCCAACCAAGTAATGATTTAGAACCATATAAAATAAAGGAGACTTAGAGGTCAAATAAATTCCATTTTTGGATAAAATCACATGTGGATAAAAATATAATAATATGCATGGATCGAGTTATTAATAGGGGTAAAACAAGTCTTATTTATAGTATAATCTATTATTATCAAGGAATTTAAAAGCATGTAAGATTTAATGCATGGATATTTTTAGGAATGTAATGCATGTAATGTACACATGGCTATTTTTAGCATGCAACCTAATTTTAGGAATTATATGGTTAGTGAAGGGAAATTCGCCACCCTTATTTATATGTCAAGGATCTACTATGGATATTCCATGTGGACAAAGGATATATTAAATGTTATGTTTCTGTGCATAGATCTATGAAGTGATGTAATGATTATTATTGTATTAAACTTATTGTTGATTTAATGGATAAATGTGAATGGATCTTAATTGTCAATATGTCTAAACATGATAATCTCATGGTATAATTGATCTTGATTATTGCTTAAGATGTTTTTTTCCTTATTAAATGTGTTTATAATTTTTTCTAAATGAGATGATTATGTATGTGGGAATGGATACTTGTTTAATTATTATAATTATGCATGCTAACATATTGACAAGAAAACACAAAGGAGTGACTTGATAGATGTGCGTGCTTTGGGTGAGAATTCAGTCTTTTCGAATGAGGTGCAAGCATGCATAACAATCGTGTGAAAATTAAATAAAATAATAAAATTTCAATCAAACTCAATACCATGCTTTGACACCAAATTATGCAGAGAAAACTACATTTAATCATATATCTACTTAAACAATGAGGTTTCAGACAACCAACTTTCATTAGCTCTATAAAAGAGGATTATTTATAAGCCTAAAAAGGATAAAATATGTTATATTTTCTCAAACCTTGTACAAACTAACACAACATCACCTTCTAATGGATTTATTCTCATTATACCCTTCTCTTAATACTTCTCACAACATCACTCCTTATTCCATTAATCAAGAACTCACTTCTCATGCATCCTTACATTGTTCATCCCCGCCTATGAGTTTCTTGACTAGTTTCTTCTTCTCAAAATGCAACTCTTGTGTTCTTTAGCTCTACCAATGCTCCCTAAGTCTAAAAACCTACTTCATGCCTTAAAAACCTTATTTTAATTAAGAAAAAGATTTCAAAGAAATCAGAACATTAAAGATTCCTTTCTTTTGTAAAATTACCTCTTTGAAGCCCTTAGAACAAGGAACTTTGATCCATTCATGACTATAGTGATTCGAATCACCCAAAACAAGATATCAAAATTATTATCCCCCTTTCATGACCCCTAAGGTGTATGTAAAGTATTAGAGTTCAACTCCTTGTACAACTCCTTATTATTCTCTTTTTCACTTGTTTCTCTTGAGAAGGCAACTAGCCTAGTGATTAACTAAAAATGGGATATGTGGGGATAGTTAATATGATATAGAAATTCATGAAAATGCAGTTAAAACATATAGAAATGACCCAAGAAGCTAATCTAATGAAAATAAAAATCCTAATATGCAAGAGAAGTATGGAAATGACTTAGTTGATTCAAGTGGAAGATCTCGAACTATATCACAGGAGTGACTAGAGAAACAAAAATCTAGAACAACTGTAAAATGGTCCCAAAAAGGATACATCTAAACTATCTAGCTAGAATCGAGTATCCGGAGAGGGACTACAGCACCTACATGTGCTCTGGTCTAAAGAATGGGTGCCCTAGTCTATGTAAAAGATATAAAACTAAGTTTCACAAGTCCAAGGTGGTCTAAAACCCTCACTATGTGTCACATCATATTTATTACACTACGCTGTGTGTCATTGATAATCCAAGAGGATGGAAAGACTTTCAAGAAATCCATAAGAAGCATCAAAAACCTAAAAAAATAAGAATGCAAATGAATGGGTCAGACTAACATTAGCTTCCACAATAGTGGGCTTACTAACTGAGCGTTACACTACATTTCGGACCCAAATATAGTTCTCTTGTGTGTGTGCATAATGTGCCCTAGGTGCTCTTGTGCTAGTCGCACTTTGTGAAGTAGTGAGCAATAACTAGACGTAGAAAATGTAATAGAATGTGTACATGGAATAAAATAGAATTTCTACCCCTATGAAGTGTGATGCGAGATGAACTAGCCTTGTCCTTGTGATAGAGCTAATAGATGAAAATGATCTCTAAGTGAATGAAACTATATATGGATGATAGTACTTGAGTAGTGCTTGGTCCCTCATTATGGTCTCATAACTTTATATTTATAGGGTTCTCTAGATCTAATTTTGTAAGTAACCTCGAAATGGATGACCACCAAAATATAAGAAGCTAAAATGGCTAGAAAGAGCCCAAAAAATGGTGGGAAAGATAAAAAAGGATCGAGGTGCCCAAGGTGGGACCAGGGTGCCCATGGGAACCCTAGTACTAGCCTGGGCACCCCAGTTAAGGCTAAAATAATGGAAGATGACTAAAAAAATTTGTAATGTGGGTGTAAAATTTCAAGAATGATGAAATAAAATAAGAGAAGATGGCCAAAAGATGGGGGTTAATTAGTAATTTCTTCACTCAAGAACCTTATAAATAGTAGTATGAAACCAAGATTAAATAATATCTAAAGTGCATGATTTTGTGACTACATTTTTCCCCCACTTTATGTTGGTGAGTAGAAATCTTGGTAACATAAAGTAGATAGAGATGCGTACCTGATGTCTATGAATATTGTAGTAGAAAATGTGTTGATGGAATAGAAAAAGTGTGGGTTGACAAAAATATGGTGGACCATAGAAACTAAAGATGAAAATTCATAAAAAAGTAATAACAGTGAACCTAGGGTGGAAGTGTGTGTGTAGTTGTTGATGTGTGTGATGTACTTGCATGGTTAGTATGGTGTGTGCTATTGTAAAGTGTTTATGTTGACGTTGTTGTTGTTGTTACCCATATTTGAATGTTTTCTTCTCATATGCTTAGACCTGCAAGGAGAAAATGATCAAGTATTCAAATATGTATGAATGTATGTGTAAAAATGCAATCTAAAAGACACATATAAAAGTGTGTAAATGTAAAATACCTAAATGAAAAATGTAAATGGAAGATGTAAAATTGATCCATATCAAGAAAGAGAGTGTAGAAGGATATCCTATATTGTCGGGGTTTTTTTGGGTGATCCAACACCATAGACCGAAGAAGTATAGGGAGAAAGCTATGTTATTCTCAAACCTTTAACTAATTCCCTAAATGTGTGTGAAGATATTTCTATACGTCCCGGTTTTGGGAGATCGATACCACTTGGCTGAAGTAGTGTAGGGAGGCACACCCACCGATGCAACCTATAATTTACCCATAATAACCAAGGTGTGCAGCCACATCACTCAACCTAGATTGAGCACTCACCCGAAGTGCACAAAGGTACCAAGCCCTTCTTTAGGGTTGCTTATACAGGATGTTAGCATGATGAAGACTTAATGCATTCAGATCCATAATTAATATAACATTCTATAAGACCATGTCTAGATCTATATTTAAAGAGTAATATATTTAAATCATAACCATAATGAAGCGAATCATTCAAGAACCATTTATACTCACTATTAATACCTTGATTCATCTAATACACTCCATTATATTAGACACAATAAATACACATAATCTTATTAAAATAAGTAATACCATAAGCTCATGCACACATCAGATCTGGAAGCATAACCTCACAATAATTCATATCAAGTTCTTATCTAGGCCTCTTCTACTATGTAGATCAATACATATTTATAAGGGTGGGGAATTTCCATTCACTACTTGCATAATTCCCAAAATATGTCGCATGCTGAAAACAACCATCCATCTTTACAATAATAGCCAAACATGTAAGTGCGCTAACAATAGATCTCTTCTAGTTAACTCGGCAAGAGAATAATTCTATTATTAACTTGAACCTATGTAAAGCTCTTATTATCCACTCTTCCAATAATAGCCCATGCATGTCACGTAATTCTTTACCCAGTTTATGTACTTTGCACACTATCTCCAAAAATGTCCCGTATATGTGAAAATGGCTAAGTCTGGAGTTTTCCTATTCTTTTACACCTTTGAACGTGCTTTACTCCTACATGTGAATATCTATGCACCCTCTCCTTCGTATCATACTCTTGTCCACTCAACATTACCCCACACTAAACTGCATTGTCACCCCGACAATGGTTGCTCTTCAAATAATAAAGAATAAAGAATGGAAAGAAATGAAAGAATTTCTATACAAATAATGAACTCTCACTATGCAACATCCTTTGTCTCAACCAAAATAATTAATTCTAGATATTTTTCCTTTATCTCCTCTTCCAAATTTTTCCATTTGATTAGCGCGACTTCTGCTTTCTCCGGAATTTCCACCGCAATAGATCTCACTCATCTTGTGTAATTTATCCCTTCTCTTTTTATAACACCAAAATAATGTTGGACATAGCATACATTATTCCCTCTAATAGATCCATCTTCTATGTTATACGTTTTCCAATCTCATCTAATTTTTCCTTATGGGGGTCCTGCTCCACTGCAAGGGCCTTGCGCTTTTGCTTGACTAGTGCCAATATTTCCTCACGTCCCAATGTCTCATCTTTCATTGCCTTCAGGACTTCATTGTCTTCTACTATGGTCCTGATCCTTATTACTACCTTTGGAGTTACACATATGTTTAGTGCCTAGTCTCGCTTTCTTCAGCTCCTCCTGCAAGGTTTGAAGCAATGCCTCGTATGATGAAATATTTTGAACTACTGAAGCCTTTTCCCTCTCTTCTTCCTACTCAGAGGTCCTTTGGTTCTGGCATCCGAACTGGTCCATCCTCAAGCACCAAATTGACTAAGGTATGCACATAATGCATAGACGAAGGGAACGTTTTGGGTACCTTGAGTTCTAAGTGTGGTCTTTCTTGTAGAACATGATCTACAATCTCCTCTTCCATGCCAATAAGAACCCCATTCTTATTTTTTTCTAGGTCCTTCTCTCCTTTTAGATGCATGATCTCTACATATTTGGCTTTGTTGTCTTCCCTTAGCACTTTAATATCTTCTCTTAGCACTTTAATGGTGGCATCTTTATCCACATTCATGTGTACCACCTCTATAGACACCTTCACTAGGGAATTACTCACCTATTCATTAGACATAACCATGGTTTTGATGGTTATATGTTTGTTCTATGGTGCCTTTCTCATTCTCTTTGACACATAGGACTCTTCACACACATCAAAATCAGGCTCATCCATGTGATTTTGCATGGACCATGACAATTTTTTCCTCACGTGCATGGTTACCATGTCAGGGTCCATCAACTCCCATCCATATAATTCCTTAAGGCCCATTGTATTCTGGAATCTTGCATGGAAAATTTTATTAGGTCCTCTTCATAGGCCATAATTGGCGTAACGTACTCTCCACTTGCCCTCCTTGATCTTGGCCCCTTCGGATCTTGAGTGCCAAGATTTGGATTTATATCCTCTATGTCATGAGGAGTATCCCGCTCTATTTTTCCTAGCTTTTGTACTCCTTTAGCCTTCATTTCTTCATCCTTGGGCTCTTCCACATCCTTTGGTTGTATAGGAGATCCAAGCACACTCTCTTCAAACTCTTCCACATCCTGGCTAAGCTTCAATTTTCTCCTTCTCTTCTCAGTTGTCTCCTTCTATGGAGAGAGTCATGGTGATCTCTGTACTGATTTTGGAGTAATGCCTTGAGTTCTTGTCCATCTGAACACCCTCTTAAAGTAGAATTCTTCAAGGTTTTCTCCTACTTCCAATTATTCCTCTCCTTCTTATTTTTCCTGGGGTGGAGTACTTGTGTGCTCAGCTTTTACCATGTCCAAGGGTTGCCTTTGTCCTCTATGTATCAAGCCTCCACTATCTTCATGCTTTTCCTCCTCATCATCTACCTCTATAGGTTCAGTGGGCTTCAAATTTGGTACATTCTCCATTGTATGCTTACCCTTAGGTGGCCATGGGAGTGCAAACTCATTCTCCACATATTTTTACCCTCCAACTTAGGATTAAGTGAAGGTATATAAGTGTGGCTCCACTATCTCCAATTTCCAAACTCATAGGCTTCATGCTTATCATGTCTGAAATTAGCCTCTCAATATAGGCAGTTTGACCTGGATATACATACATCTTTTGCGCAGTGTGTGGTAGTCATAGTCTACCTTGTCTGCAACAAAATTTAGGTGGCACGCATCGAAAAATGATGGAATGATGCTTGGAAGTAACACATTGTGAAGGCATATGGTAGTTTACACCAGGGGCTCCAAGTCCCATCCTTCATTACAAATCACATGATGCAGAAGTGCTAATACACCGTGAACTGCACTGCCTTACCCACTACCAAAGGTAACTCCTTGGGGATGTGCCACTCCTCTTCAAATGTCGCACAAAGCCTATCATACCACATCTCTGCCCTCTACTTGAATGGCCCACTCATTGACCCTTCACACAAGTAATTGTTAAATATTTCTACAAGGGACTTGTTCTGTATGGGGTACTCCCATATCTTATTCTTTGGCCCATCGGGTGCCCCGATATCCATAAATTCTAGGGATAATAGGCTAGCGCCACAACTTATTTTCTCACCTGTGCATGCTTCCTCGATGATAGTTTCTGTAATGTAGCCTAATATGTTGTAAATTATTTTGTGTGACATCATCCTTATAATTTGTAGTCACATTATATTCACTTGGGACCATCTCTCTTGATCATTGAATTTCGTCACTAGATGTGCAGCTGCATGTACCACTGGGTACTTCTTTAATTTTTTGATATCCATTTTGTGTAAACCCTTGGTATACCCTAACTCCTTCCATGTCTCCAAGATTTCTACTTTATCGTCAATCACTATCTAGATCCTCTCTTGTGGTGTTTAATCCTATTATAGTTGAAATCAAAGTGGTTGTAACCCTTACCCTTTGTATCCGGTGAAATAGAAAAAGTATTCATGTACCCTTCTCATCAACCACTGGTACAAAGGTTCATATTTTCTGAAATATGGGAGCTCATACAACTCGTAAACTCCAATCTTCTTTAGCAACTCATATCCAAAATAAACCCATGCTTGTTTTGGTTAGCTTGCCTTCATTCTTCCCTCCTTTTGCTGCAGGCAGATTTTTTGCAACTTTAAAGCACTCAAAATTTCCTAGAGATGGCTTCATCAAATAGGATTTTTCTTCCCCTTTCCAAAAAGGTAAAGAAGTCCTCCTAACTCCAAATATTTTGAAAGTTATGGCTCGGTGGAGTTTTTTTTGGGAAATTTTCCTAGGTAGGCCCACATCCAATTAGAAAGTGCCACGTGTCATGTCAGAGCAGCGGGGCGGAAGGTCTTCAATTTTTTTGGATTTTTGGTCAAAGTTTCTCAAAGGAAAAAATAGGAGTGCATCCCTACCGAGAAATGTGAAGGTGCCACGTGTCCAGTCAGTAGTGGGAGTTGGGGCGGCGGAAGGATTTTGGAATTTTTTCCAAAGTGATGAAAAAGGTCAAAGGAAAAAGTTGAACTACATCTCCACACATAATGAAATGGTGCCACATGTCCACGTCGGCAGCAGAGGTCGGGCCCATGGAGGTAAATTGGGAAATTTTCCCAATGAAAAATTTAAAAGGAAAAAGGGAAAAATGTTGTTTTGAAACCCACGGTAAACTAGAGGGCAACACGTGTCAATAGAAAAGTGGGGCGCGGAGAATTTTTGGGAAATTTTCCCAATTTGAAAAAAGAGGAAAAAGTTTAAATTTCGGCCTACGAACCCTAATTTCACATGTTTTCCCTAAATCTTCAAAGGGCCATATCTTTTGATCCAGAGCTTAGATTTTTATGTTTTTGGTATCATTGGAAAGCTATTGAAATTCTCCACATGATGGACTATTCAATTTTGATTTTTGATGGGGTTTGGTGGGAGAAAAATGAAGAAATTTCTAACACGGGAAAAGATGCAGAACCAACCCCTAACCACCAAAATTGATGAAGTATGGCACTCGTTTATTCTCTAGCATGGCCAAATGCATCGAGAAATGGATTTTTGAGGGTGCCATTGCTGTTTTAATGGATGTTGGTAGTTGGTGGGTGTAGAAAATCAATTTTCCCATATTTTTCACCTTTTCTTCATTCTACTTCATCATTAAAAGCCAATTTTGGCTCATTTGTAAAGGGTTGGACATTTTTGTTCTTGCAGACTCCCCTCTTCCCCTTGACATGTGAATTCGTGGAGTTTTAGGCCTCCCATTAGAACTACAATACATTTTTTCCTCTTTTCCATTGTAATGCATCGTATCAAAAATTAGGAATGATAAAGCATGCTCTGTGAATGAATTTTCAATCATTTCTTGTGTTTATTGTCTCCTTCTGATCCTTCATTACATTTTGGTAATTTGTGCATGTTATAGTGTTGCATTCTTATGATCTGTGTCTATTTGAAAAAATAGAGGTCCATCACTCCTTTGGTGTATCACCATTTTTTTACTTAGTTTTATTTCCTTTTACATATTTTAACTTTGTCCCTTGGAATCTAGAGTAGGATTTAGCATTGAACCTCTGTAAAATTCATGCATACACCTAAACAAAGGGGTAAGAACTAGCTTTCTCTGGAGATTTTTCTCACCTTGCAAGGTCCCACACCTTGGGGAAAACTCAATGTTGTGCAATCACACTAAATGACCCAATTCTAGACTACAAATCTAAAGGTCATTTAGGGTTGCTGTATATTTTCACTAACAATTTTGGCATGCCCTATGGGACCTTAGAGGTCTTCATAATTATTACAACAAAGTTGATGTGTAATTTTTGTAAGTTTCATGCTTGAAAGAGCCCTGATTTGCACATCTGGCGACTCCAAAAGGATAGATTCAACTGGTTTCAGCAGTCTAAGCTTAAAGATTCATGAGAAGGATCCAAACAAGGTCAAGGACTAGAAGATGGATTGTTTAACTATCTGTAATTATCCCTAGAAAGAGGAGAAAGAGGAAGAAGGATTCAAAGGTCTCCATCTCCACCAAACAGAACTCTATCAACTCCTCCACCTGGTAGACCTTTCATCCAATCAATAAGGGTTCTCAGGCCAATCAAAATGGCACAACCCAATCCTTATGTCAACTTTACTAGCAGCAGCCCACTTGCTCTCAATGCACAAAACCCAGTTCCAATTGTAGCATTGAAGAACATCCCATACTTTACTAGAGAAAATCAGACCACCCCTAGTGATCATGTCAAAGACATTGCTAATGTTTGTGTAATCCATGAGATTGTTGAGATGGAAATTACTGTCAAATTACTAGCATCTTCATTCAAAGGGAAAGCCTTGCAATGGTTTAGGAGCCTTGAGGCAGGATCTATGCAAAATTGGAACTAGTTGTGCATAGCCCTCCATAACCAATTTGGAGAGAAAGGGGAAAACTTGTCTCTATTGGAGCAACTGACAACTATAAAAAGAGCTCCCAATGAGTAGCTAATAGACTTCAATTTTAGATTTCAAAGAACATGGGATAGAATCCCATTGGCAGTGATGCCAACAGCTCAAATTGCTTTCTTATACTTTCTCAAGGCTTTAAATTCGACATTTCTATGTTGATCCAATCCATGACAGTGCAACTATACCTGTCACTTTTAACATCACCATTAGGGCTGAGAATTGTTTGATCCAAGCTGGTAAACTTGCACCTACACCTCTTATGCCCTTATATCTAGAGTTGGAAATCCCAAGTACTATTCAAGCACCTACTTTAGCTCTTATTCCCACTCCTAGAAATCAGAGTTCAAATGAAACTTCTACTTCATCCTCTAGTGCCTCAAATGAGCTTCAATAAATTATGAAACAATTTTAAAAATTAGGTAATGAGATGGTTACACTCAAGAGGAAACAAGCTCAAAGTTTTAGGCCTTCTTATTAGCCTTAAAGCTATCCTAATAGACAACCATATTAGCTTAATAGGCCACCCAACCCAACTGCAAATCAAAATCAAGTAAGGCCTCCTGCCAATAGACCATTTCAGCCCTATAACCCCAATGTTGCATCTACCTCTAAAGCCTTAGTGCTAGTGTAAAATAATATAGGTCAAGAATATGACTGGTGTTTCCCATGTAGTGAACCTCACAACCAATCTATGTGCTTCAATGGTGATTTGAACCAAGATTTTATGGTGACAACAACTTGTGTAGAGAGTGAAGTGAGTCGAGAAACAAACCAACAAGGGAAATCTCAACAAGATACAACTCTAAATGAGACTACACTTGTGAATTGGTAGGCTAAAGATTTTTGTGGTATGAATCAAACACCTTCTCAGAGTGTAGTAGCTAACACATACCAAAGTCAAAGAAGAGGAATATTGGTGAAGGTCAGTCATTAGATCCAAGTGATTCACAACCTTCCATCACTCCATAAGGTGTTGGCAAGCAAAATGCATTTCCAAATGTGCAAGGACAGCCTAAGCTACCTTCTAGACTGGCTAAAATGTTAGCTGTTATAGCCCATGTACAAGAAAATAACATGTAGACTAAAGGGAAGCAAAGAGATGGTTCATCCCCATTTAACATCATTGAACAAATGAAGAAGACCAATGTGAACATATCTATGTGGGAGTCACTATCCATCCTAGGACAAAGGGATCTATTACAAGCTGCCATGAAGAATTGGTCAACCTCAAATCAGCTAGCTCATATGTAAGAGAAGGTACTCATAAATGCTACTGAACCTAAGGGGAATCATGGAGGACAGTAAGGTAAAATTTTGAATCCCCCTCCATTCTATGTTTCATTGATCATTGGGGATAAACTAGTACATAATTGTATGATTTATTATGGGGCAAGTAGTTATGTGATGCCCAAGAAAATAGCTGATCAGTTGGGCCTTCAATATCAAGTCATCTCCAAGGGGGTAGTGTAATTAGATGGGATAGAAGTAACAACAGTCTGGGTAATTAAAGATTTGAGCCTTACTTTGCATGCATGCCCCAATGTCACTATTTTACAAGATGTGTCGGTGATAGATTTGCCACCATTCTTTGCCATATGTTTGTCAAGGGATTTCACAGCTAAAATTAGAGGCTACCTATCTCGCTGATTGGCCACACATGCTGTTTAGGACAACATATGGATCCAAGGCCACAATCAAGTCTCGAACCTATTGCAAACTTTCACAAAGAAGCCTCATAATCCAAGCCCAATCAATGCCAACTATTCAATGTTTGATCAAGAGGATTATCCAAGCACACATGAAGCTGACACCAAAGTTGGAAGCATTCAAGATTTGAATCTTGATGAATGGGCAAGCAAGGTACATGATTTTGATCCCTACAAGGAAATAGAGGAATCTGAACTATGAGTCTATTACATGCATGAAGAAAATCAGCCTCTTCCTAGCATCACCAAGCCAGACCATAAAGATGAAAATGAGGTATGGCATTTGTTCTTTGATGGATCAAGAAGTAGAAAAGGTGTAGGTGGAGGTGCTATGATTGTTTCACCTCAAGGCATTAAATATTATTCATATTTTAGATTTCATTTTACATGTTCTAACAACACTACTAAATATGAAGCTTTGATACATAGATTGCATTGGTCAAGGAAGAGAGGCATCAAAAACTTACAAGTCTTTGGTGATAGTGAGTTGATTGTTAATAAATTTAAAGGAAAATATGTTACCAATAATGACCTGCTCAAAATTTATAAGAATAGGGTGTGGGATCTCATTGAGGATTTTGAGGGTTTTGGCATCAACTCCATCCCTAGGAAAGAGAACCAAGCTGTTGATAGGCTTTCAATAGTTGGAGCAACTTTTGATGTTGTGGAGAGTATCAAAAGATATAAAATGCAGCCAAACATCCATGTGATTGTGAGACCATCAGTGCCACACAATAATCCAAGTTGGCAAGTGTTTGAGAGTGACCAAAAACATCAATATCTTGTAAGAGGAGGTGAGTTCTCAGCCAAAAATCGAGAAAAGTTAGAACAGCAAGATACGGTGATCAAGGTACAGTTGAGAACCAACAAACTAGTAAAAGGACATGTGACTTTAGAGTATTTTATCAATCCTAATGATCAATTTAGGAAGGAGAAAAAAAACATCCAATTCAAGGGAGAGGATTCAAAGTCCATCTCAATTGGAGAAGGCAAGTCACTTCAAATTGGTAAAGTGGCAACTAAGCAAGAAAGGTAAAAATTCATGAAAATTTGACAAGAGTTCCTAGATGTATTTGTTTTGAGCTATGAAGACTTGAGAGGTTTCAATCCCAAGCTAGCTCAACACACAATTGAAATAGATCCAAGTGCTAAGCCCATCAGGGAAAAAATAGAGACCGGTCAATACACACATTAAGCCTCTCATGAAGAAGGAATTGAATAAGTTAATAGAGGCAAGTATCATGTTCCCATCAAGCATTCAAGTTGGGTTAAAAACTTGGTTCCAGTTAGAAAAAGAGTGGAGAAATTAGGGTTGTGTGTAGACTTCATAGATTTGAACAGAGCATCCCTCAAGGATCACTACCCACTTCCTTCTATGGAGCGTATTTTGCAAGTTGTTGCTAGCCCGAGAGGTTTTCATTGCTAGATGGTTATTCAGGGTATAATCAGATCATGGTAAAGTAAGATGATCAATTCAAAACAACCTTCACCACCAAATGGGGAACCTATGCATATAGAAAAATTCCATTTGGGCTATCTAACGCTGGAGCTACTTTCCAAAGGGAAATGGATATGGCATTCAAGGGATTGATCAAAAAAATAGTGCTGATATACCTAGATGATATTACTATATTTTCTAAAAGTGTAGCAGACCATCTCTTTCATTTGAGACAAGTGTTTCAAATATGTATAATATTTGGGGTATCCTTGAATCCCAAAAAATGCATATTCCTAGCTCATGAAGGCAAGCTCCTAGGCCACATTGTTTCCAAAGAAGGGTTAGCAATTGATCCAGAGAGGGTTGAAGCAATAATAGCATTGCCATTTCCAAGACATAAGAAGGCTCTTCAAAGTTTCTTGGTAATAATCAATTTTATTCGAAGATTTGTTCCAAACTTTGCATCCCTTGTCAAGCCAATAACTATGATGTTGAAGAAAAGTGTGGAATTCAAATGGACAGCTGAAGGTAAGGCAAGTTTTGAGGTAATCAAAGAAGCTATCTCACAAGATCCAACTCTCATTAACCCATATTTCTCCAAATATTTCATCCTTTATGCATTTGGTGGTGGTGATACAATTTCTGCAATTTTAGTACAACAGAACAAAGAAAATGCAGAGCAGCCAATTGCCTTCTTTAGCCAAAGCTTGGAGGACTATGAAGTAAGGTATTCCTTCATTGAGAAGCATGTTCTTGCAGTGATTATGAGATTGAAGAAATTTAAGCATCTAGTTTCAAAAAACAAGGTTCAACTGTTGGTTTCTCATGTGGGAGTTAAAGACTTCCTCCTCAACAAAGATCTAAATGAAAAACGTGCAAGGTAGATTACTCATGTCATGGCTTATGACATTGAGATCAAAGTCACCAAGCTGGTTTGAGGAAAGGAATTGTGTGAGCAATTGGCCTTGAGTAAACCAATTGAACCAAGCAAAGAGAATAATGTTGTTTTGGTGTTACAAGATAGGCAAGAAAAAGAGATGTTCAAGAAGAAAATGGTGGTATGCTCACTCCTTACTAGACCCAATACATAATGCACTTCTTACAAATAGGCCTATTCCCTCCAGAGATGAACAAAGCCAAGAGAAGAAACTTCAGATTGCAGGCTATTCTGTATGCACTTGTTGATGGTGTCTTGTTCAAAAAGGATATCAATGGAGTGTTGTTGAGATGCATTGGGACAAATCAAATTGACAAAATGTTAGAAGAGTTCCATGGTGGATCAGCTAGGGGTCATTTTTCTCCAAGAGTGATAGCTCTCAATATCATGAAGGTTGGTTATTACTGGCCTAAAGTGTTTAGTGATTGTTATGCATGGATCAAGAGGTGCAAGAATTGTGCATTCTTCACAGCAAAAAGAGGTTATTAGAAATTCCATTGCCCCCAATATCAGTTGACAAACCATTCATGCAATGGGGTTTAGACTTCATTGGAGTCATTAATCCAAACTCAAACCAAGGACATAAATGGATTCTAATAGCAATAGAATACTTCACCAAATGGACTGATGCGGTGGCACTCAAAGAGGTAAATGAATCTAGCATTCTAGACTTCTATGAGGGGATAACAACCAAATTTGGTATACCTACCACTATAATATCAGATAATGTGTTGGCATTCATAGGATCAAAGGTAATTGAATGGGCTGTTAGAAATGGGATCTATTTAAGCATGTAACACCCTCAAAAATCATTATATTCCTCCTTTGCATTTCAAGTGTTGACATGTGATATTCTTCTAAAGATGTGTTCTTTTGATTGTTGGAGATCATGCTTGATATGGATAAATATTTTTGTTCTTAAGATCATTAGACTGGAATGGAATGGCTTCCTTGAATCCATTTTTCACTTCTTGAAGGTGAGTTGCAATCTATTTTAAGAGTTGCAAACTTACCTCTTTATCTCACTCATCCCTGGATCCATTTCAGTGATCCAAGGAATGTTTTTAACCTTCTCAGTTGAATAAATGGTAAATTGACATTCCATAATTGAGGGACATGGTGGACTGAAATGTTTTATTACAAGTTTTTTAATCTTGTGTGAACATATTTCTATTCAGTTGTATGTTGTTCTTAGGTCCTTGGAGATTTATCTTGGCAGTACATTGCTGACGTAAATAAAATACAACCTATTCATGGCATAGGAAGGATTTGGAATCCTAAAACTAAAGGATTATCCTACATAATCATAAGTTGGGTAAGAATATTCACTACCTAGCTATGCTACTTAATTGAATTTTTATTCTAATCTAATCCTTGTGCTAAGGGAATATGGAAAGGTTGCTAAGCTATCTAAATTAACCTAAAACATAATCCTATATGGTTATGAGACAATCTAACCTAATGTTGGAAATTACCTAAGGTAATTTTTTAAGACCTAAGGAAATTACTCCTAAACTAACCTAAGTTTAAGGATCTCCTTAAGCTATTTTAATGGAAACCTAAAAGGGGTCACATACCTCTAAGGTGACGGTTCTAATGGCATTTAATTGTTGATAAGGGTCTTAAAGGCATAAGGTCCGCCGAGTTTTGGTAGCGGATATTTGATTTTGGCAAAGGCTTATGTGGAATCTCCACTAAAGAAGGAGTTACATGCTAAATGGGAATTGGCATTCGCGATTTGGGAGGCGGTGGCAAGGAGAGTTGAGTAGGAAAATTGGATTTAACGAAATTAATTGGCCTAGGTTTTGTTCACAAACCGTATAGGAAACTTGGAAGGAGGATTTGTGGGAGATTGTTGGTTTTTGGATGCTTTTCAGATTTTTCTCTGCATGAAGCAAACCTGGTTCTTGAACGAGCAGTTTGACTTACACTTCATTGCTATTTTTAACTCACCTGGTCTATTTTTGATCATGGGAAGGTATATGAGGCATGCTGAGGAAATTTGTTGGTTGGTTGATCTTTTGTGGAGGAGAAAAGGAGTTGGAAGCTCGTCTAGAAGTATCCTTTGATTTGGAAGAAGCGCTATCAGGCATGATAGGCTCTAACAATTAAAATATCTTGCTTTATTCTAAATTTTTCATTAAAATGACTTTGCTCTTAGGAGATTCTTGGCTTACATGTTTTATCTGGTTATTTTCTTTCTAGGTTTTGTAATCTTTGGAAATTTGGGTATGAATCCATGGAAAATTGGTGATAAGTGTTTGAAACTTGGTATGTGCTATTAGCGAGACATGCATGAGAAACTTATTACGTAACTTTTTTTTTCATTTCTTGAACTAAGATATACGAAGAAGTTGTGTTTTCAAGAGACCTTCATTGTTGTTTATTTGGTTCTGGGTTTTGGGAACTTGAATTCCTTCTGATCTTTCTATGGAGCTCATCTTGTTTGAGCTAAAGCTTGTTGTTGAGCTTGTCTTTGTGTGAGCTAAAGCTTATAGTTGAGCTCATCTTTTGTTTGAGCTAGATTCTATATTTGGGTTTGTGTTGTTGAGATAAAGCTTGTAATTGAACTCATGTTTTGTTTGAGCTTGAGCTTGTGTTTCATTTTATCATGTATTCAACTTTGTGTGTAGTTAAGCTTGATTCAAGGATAGTGTTTTGTTAAGGATTTGGATTCGAGATTCTTGTCACTCTGAAATAGTGTTTAGATTCGGAGTAATCTTGGACTATTGTTTTAAGTCCATATGTACCTCTGTACTCGACTTTATTCTTGTGTTTTCTGGACTATTAATGGAAGTTCATAATTTTACAGTAATAATTATTTTTGATTAGTTATGAACTCGGTAGGATCTCGTGTTTTGAGCTGGTATGAGCTCTCTTGTTTGATATACAAATTGGAATGGGAATTGTGGTTGCCCTGAACCTGCGAATATCTACTTGAATAGTTCTAAACTCCTCTGTGGGAAACTTGTGATTCATTTTGAGTTGGAATAGGGTTTCTTATTTACGCTATAAACTGGTTAAGGTTTTCGTGTTATATTCGACTTGTATCACAATATTTGTGTATATCTATGATCACGTTTGAGACTTTGTGATGTGGCACTTTGTTAATGTAATTTGATACATAGTGTTTGAATTTTTAGTTGAATGACATGTTAGCTCTGTTATGGTATTTGTGAGTTGGGTGTAAATTGTATTCTAGTTGGAAGATTATAACTCCTTTAATGTAAATTGTTTACTCCTGTAATTCAGGTAAGTAGTATGGTGAGTTGTTTGAGTATCTCTTGGAGATTTAACTAGAAACATTTTCAGTTGATAGTAGGGTTTAGAATTAATTTAAAATGAATTTGTACCTATGCTTAGAAATAATAGTGGAGGCAGAATACTTAAATCTGTTTAGCCTGATTTTGTTTTATAGTTCTAAAAGAATTATGAATCATCTACATTTAAGTACAATGTTGTGGAGGCATGTAAGGGAATTTCTGTTTCAAGTTCGAGGATACTCCTGAACTAGTTTAGTTTAAGGTTTTGGGTTTTCTAATCTTGTTGGGGTCAATAAGTTAATGCTTAAGTCTTTTAGAAGAAGAAGGAAATTGGGAACCCTTAGGGACAGGGTGCTATTTTAGAACATTAATGAGTGTTGTTCGAATCAAATTGGAACTCATGTTTCTAATGATAAGGATTATAAGGTGGACTTGTAGTACATTTATTGCAATGAGTTGGTTTTGTTCTCTCTTCTGGGAACTAGTGTATGAGCTTATTGTTTGGATTAGAGACAAGAATTTCTTGTTAAGTTTAGAGAATAAATTAAAGATTGAGTCAAATTCGATAAGATTCCCTTTCCAACTGTAGGGATTAGTTCATTTGATTAAACCTTCTTGTTATTATTTTTCTTGAAATGGGGATTGTTATACTGTTTAGCTTTCCTTGTTCAAATCTTTTGTTAAATTGATGGAGGAAGAGATTTGATGTTTCGGTTTTGTTGAACAGAAAATACAATCTTGTTGTCAGACTGTTAAAATTCTATATTCCTTCTTAGATTGATATGGGATTCTGTTCTGTTTAAAATCTGAAATGTTGTATTTAAAGGTAGTTTTCCTTTAAACAAAATAGTTAAATTCATGTTTTGAACTTGTATCTTTTTTTTTTTACATTTTTGTGTTGAGTATAGTCTGGAAATGATATCCTTCTTTCATGCTTAGGAGTTAGATAAATCATTCCAATGAGATCTATACCTGTAAACCTTTTCTTTTTTTCTTAAAGGTAATTGTTAGGATCAATTAAACTATAAGATTTGTAAGGCAGATGTTGTGGATTATATTTTGTTCTTCTCTTAGAAGTGAATTCAGATTGGTTAATGTACTTCTTTTCCATTTGCTATTACTTATATTGATATTTATGATGTAATAATTGTCTCATTAAAGCAAAGTTGTTTTAATGGAACAATTATTGGAATGCACTTTGTTTTAAGGCTTAGTGCTTATCATGCTCAGTTCATTGAACTGACCCATGCTAGCAATTTTTGCAGATGGACTTCGTAGGTGATAAAAGGAGACAAAACTTATATGATGCATTGGTTGATTTAATTCTGATTCCTTGTGAACAATTTTGATTCGTTCTTGAGATTGTATTGAAAAAGTAAAGTAGTATTCTTATAGAATGAAGATGGTTGTTATGTAGTATGCCTAAAATGTATAAGGCTTGTAAACGTATAAGTTATAAAGATAAATTGAAAGTGAGAATTTACTTGTATGGGTGTGTAAATTATCTTGTACTTATATGAAAGAGATGGATTTATATCTTGTTAATATTCTTCATATTATTTTTATGCTTAATGGGATTTTCTTTGATAAGTTGGATAAAGGGATTTAGTTCAATTTCTCTAATTAAGATGCAACTTGTTAAGTTATAGAATATGATGATCTTTATCTAAAATATATAATATAGTAATGTAATGTGTGTTGAACATACATTAAGAATCATGGATATTGAGTAGGATATACCTTAAAACTTAAACATGTAGATAAAGACTCTTTCTATTTGGAATATAAACCAAAAAGGTATGGAAATATGATTACAACTTATTATACTTCATTTTGTATGAAGTCTACTTTAAATTGGATATATTTTGATGTTGAACATGTCTAAAATTTATTGTACTTTTTAAATGAAACTTGATAACGTTGTTCAGATGCAGTTAATTGGCAATGTAACTATGAGATCTAACATTAAAAAACAACCTTAAGTATAACGAAGTTCTTCATGGACTAAATAAAGAAAATTTAGGAAGAACTTATTGAGCATTAGATTAGGGCTAGGTAGGGTTGTTGTAATCAAGTAATAATTCGGACTAATAATGTAATAACAATCTCCTCAGGGGTATGTACATCTCGATGAGGTAGTTTTTGAAGGATGTTTGAGCACGCCAACTATAGGGCTGTACTTTCAATAAGGCTTGGGTCTCTGGAAAATACAGCATTGTAGTTGACATGTGGCATCACCCTTCGCATTGATCATCTAGATCTTCACACAATAGGAACTCATACTTGATCTTAGCTTCTCTCTAGGTCTGGATAGGAGCATATTTAGGCTATGAATTAGCTTCCAATGGCTCAAGGTACATTGGCACATCCGGTTGACTTAGGTCAACCGAGTATGCCCATTTACCCTGAGCCATTGTGAGCATCTTCTTATAATGAGTTATGTTCCTATCTAGGGCTAGGGTTAAACCTAGAACAAGTGGATTGAGGATAGTCGGTAAAGACTAATCATGATAATTGAGGAGTGAGGTGAAGGATGTATTCCAATATGACGAGTATGCCATCTAGGAATAGTGACATACACAGTATGCTATAAATATTTGGCCAAAGTATCACAAGTTTTTAAGTTGCGTTGTCTTATGTCACCAAGTTTAAAACAACATGATATCAGATGAATATTGGTAATAGATATTTAGATATGTTCTTTAAATAGATCACTCAATACTCGATGTAGGGTAGGAAGACAAAGTATATGAAGTATACAATATGTATTCAATACATAAGATAACATAAATAGATCGGTAGCTTACTGAGTTATGGAATGAATAGATTGGTGAATCACCGAGTCATTATAGCTGCATATGTTTATCCATTGAATTTGATTGGCATGGAATGTTTGTTCTAAATAATGCTTTATTTAGAATAGTGAACACTATTTTAAAAAAAAATCCCTTGTTTCTAAAGTCTTAAAATGGGAATGTTACAAATCACTTCATAAAATTATTACCCTCAAGGTAATGGCCAAGCTGAGTCCACAAACAAGAATCTATTAAGGATCATCAAGAGGAATCTTGATGAAAATCAAAGGACTTGGCACACTAAGCTCAAATCAGCTCTATGGGATGATAGGATAACTCCCAAGATATCCATAGGTAACTCTCCATTTAGACTTGTTAATGGGAGAGAGGCAATCTTGCCTGTGTCACTTGAGTTGCCAACATTAGAACTCATGAAGCAATTGGAATTGTTGGGGTATGAGCCCATGGAAGTTAGATACGTAGAATTGATGGAACTCCAAGAAATCAGAGAGCATGCATCCCAAACAATGGAAAAATACCAAGCATTGATCAAGAGAAGCTTTGATAATAAAGTTATAACAACTTCTATCCAGCATCATCATACACTAGCATGTCCTCTGTTGTGTGGTTGTTTGTCTTTTTACTCAACAACGTGTCTAATTCATTTTTATTATCCAATGTGCATTGGTTGTAGTCACTTATCTTGGACTTTAGGACATGATAATCCCATTCTCATCCCACTATCATGCCTTCTGGGTATTACATCTCTAAGAAATTCCTCTTGGAAGCAATTTCAACCTCTGCTTTAACTTTCTTCTTTACCTTGGCTCCTACGAAAGGTGCTTTCTTTGGTACCATCTATAAATCGCAACTTTATATCCTCTGTAGTGTGTAAATGTTTTCCTTATATCTTCTGTAATGAGAAATTCCAAACCCTAACTTGAATCTACATGCCCTAATTAAAATCTCATGCCCTAGCTTTTTCGCAACACTTTGCTTCACTCAAACCCTTCACCAATGCGGATGTAAGCTTCTCCTACACACAAATCTACTCTCCACATCTGGTTTCACACTCTCCACACCTCAACATGATTCACTTAACTTTTTTTGCACTTAGCTAGTTCAAATTTTTGTGGTTTACAATGGTAAAAGAGAACTCTTATCCCTTATATAAATTTTGAAAACGTTAGTGCATTTGTTATTCCTTCACCTACCAATAATCCTCATTAATTGACCATTTTCACATTTTTCCACATGATACATCTTCATGCCTCAGATATAAATTTTTAGCATGCCTTCCTACCTTTTGGCTACATACTTCTCTTAGGTGCACTTCCATGCACCGAGTATATCGTCACTATGCCTTCTCTTGGTATTCTCCACAGCCATTTCTTAATGCATGTTATATTGTTCCTTCATTTATCTCCATCTATGTTCCTTATTTGGAAGTAATATTCTCTCCACCAACTCTTTAAACTTGAATAACACCTATAGCATATTTTTCCTTTATGTATACCCATTTTTCAATAACTACCCCACACAAATGGTATGTGAAGTCCTCTACGCATAAAAATACTACAAATGGTAATTAGATTCTAGCATGCAAACGTACTTCACAAAACACCAACTAAATTGACAAAGCATAGAGATGAAGAAGGAAATACTTTAAGGGAATACATAATTGAAAACCTAATCTAAATGGTAACACTACCTTATTACAAACACCAAGAAGGCTTATTTATAGTAGGGCTTCATCCTACTCCCATTGAAGTAACTGGGTAACCATATTCCATCAAGCATTTCTAACTGACAAGATCATGTTTCAAGTATGTAAGTGATAACATATGGTCCTAACCAATGTACTTTGATTTTTTCTAGATGGCGCAGAAACTTAGAATCATAAAGAAGCACCATATGTCCTATCTCAAGCTTTTGTCCCAAATGTGCTTGTCATGCCATGCTTTCTACCTATCTTTCTCTTGCTTTTGACTCAAAGCATGTTATTGCTCATTGTTCATCTAACTTAATCAATCATTTAATTTGTTCTTCTAATGTTTTTTCATCATCTATACCTCCAACGCATGCAATACAAAAGGAAGATAACATGAATTCCCTAGGAAGGACTACTTCTACGCCAATTAAAAGGGTTTGGCCTTGTTTAACCACTTTTTTTTCGTTCTATACACCCAAAGCAATGCATAAAATTTATCATCCCAATCCTTCCTTCCAACATCACAAATTTTTGTCAATGTCAGCTCAAAATCTTGTTGAAAGCCTCAACAATTCCATTTTCCTAAGGATGATATGGTGTATTCTTATGGTGTGCAATCATGAACTCATCCAATAGAATTTTGATTATCTCATTTAAAAAATGTGTGCCCCTATCACTGTCAAACTCAACGGGAATCCATACCTTGTAATAATATTTTCCCATAAAAACTTGGTTGTTGTAACTATTGTATAATCCTTTGTAGGTGTTGCTTCTACCCACCTTGTCAAATAATTTGTGCAAGTGATGATATAGCGTGATCCATTCCTATGCACGGCTAGTGAAATAGGACCCAAAAAATCTATAGCCCATTTCTCAAATGGTTATTTTCTAGTAATAGGTCTTAGAGGCATTTAATCTCTTTGTCCTATTTTTCCAAGGCACTGATAATGATCACAAGCCTTGCAATATGCCTTACAATCTTTATACAGGGTCTCCCACCATAATCCAGTGAGTAGAATCTTATGCACAGTGGTGTCACCTACATAGTGCCCACCTGCAATACCACCATGAGCCTCCTCCATGATATATGTGCACTCATGTTCTAGTACATAGTGGTGCAATACTTCATCCCGGCCTAACTTGTACAAGTCACCGCTAATCAACATAAATGGTGTCATGTGAATGGTAAGTTATTTTTTCTATAAGGATTTCATCCCTTCTGGTGTCATACATATCCCTAGAAACACAACAATATACTCTAATTCCAATGGTGCACGTTGTAACCTATATAACTGGGCATCAAGAATGGTATCTTCAATTTCCTATGTTTTCTTCTAACTGTATTCTAGATAGATGGTCTAGTCCAGAATCACCTTTCCCTGGTTTTACCACAACTGTGAAATCAAATTCTTGGAATAAGAGTACCCATCGGCATATGCACCCCACCAAATAATTCAATGCCATGTGATCGTATAGAATATAAATGGTGTTACTAGTAGGTCTGTCTCGAATTTATGTAGTGCATAGATCATTGACAAAGCTTTGTTCTCTGTAGTTATATAATTCTTATTTAGGAGTCATCTTTCTACTAGCAAAAAAATAGGATGATTTATAATACCTTCTCTAGGCTAAGCCAACACGGTGTCAATAATTGTGCTAGAGGCATCCACATGTGCATAAAATGGTTGGTCCACGAGGAAAGAACAGAATAGAAATTTTAGTAAGTTTCTCTTTCAATGTCTCGAATGTGTGTTGTTGTGGTTCTACCTAGTAGAACATCCATTTTCCTTTTAGTAACTCCTCCAAGGGTGTGGCAACCTTTTCATACCCCTTTATAAATTTTCTATAATACCCAATGTGACCCAAGAATCTATGCACCGCACTTTGATTGGTAGGCTCTTCCAAGATGATAATGACTACAACCTTAGCTGGATAAACCAACAAACCTATCTTGTAGATGATGTGTCATAATAATGTGTCAAATGGTGTAGAAAATATGTATTTCTTGATGTTTAAAGAGATTCTTAATCATCAACATCTTTCAAACATTATGCATAAATTGTCATAATGATCCTTAAAAAGTCCATACATTGTCAATTGTCTAAATAAATCTGCAAGAAGTTGTGAATAAAATATTTGATCACTTGGAAAACTATGCACAAAAATACAAAGCAGTGCATTTTTCAAACAAAAATTCATCACATAATAGGTAAAGCTTCCCCATTCGGTAGTAAAAGTAGTCTTTTCCTTATCCTCTTGTGCAATCGTAACTGATGAAACCCGGAGAATCCATCTCTAAATGAATATATTTCATGCCCTATAACACCTTCTAATATTTCCTCAATGAATGGCGTAGGAAAGGGATCAATCACACATGCAACATTCAGCTCCTATAGTCCACACAGATCCTAATCCAACCATATTTCTTGATATTGATCACCATTGGGCTAACCCATTTTGACTCGTCGGGGGCTTGATGATTCCAGGACTTCAACATAATTTTAAATTTCTTCTTTGACCTTTTCACGCAAGTTAGGGTTCATCCTATAGGGTCTCTTCCTGATCAGGTGTACACCTTCCTTGAGTTTTATCTTTATTTCTCCTAATGATTCATGCATGCCTTTGAGTTCATGGTATCCCCTAAGAAATAAGTCCTAATAATCTTGTAGTAACTCAATGATTTTTTCCACTTCAGAGTTAGACCAATAGTCCCCAATTATGGCCTCCTTAGGCTCAGCATCTGATCCAATATTCACTTTCTTTGTTTTCATAGGTTCATGATAGGCGCGCATGGTCTTATCTTCCCTGTCTAAAACCTCACACCTACCTGTTGAATGGTCTACATCCATATTTTCTACTTCTTCATCATCCACTAAGTAGACCATCTTTCCTTTTTCCTTCTTAAGGAAAGCATGCTTAAGTAGTGTGTGATCTGTCTTTTTTTCTTTAGCAAAAAACACACTCTTGAGTCTTTTCCATCAAATAAATCTTGAATTATTTTTCTTACCTTTGTACTATCTCCCATAGTTAAGCACTTTATAACCCTTAATGCCTCTTCTACTGGAGGTTTAGTAGAGAAATAGTCAAATGTTTGGATCATTCCTATAATCAAATCCTGTCAATTTCCAGTCTCTCTATGGAGTTCCGCATATACATACCAAGCACATGTGCAACCTTGTAAAGTGGAATAAAATTTGTGCACCCAAAGTGAAGGTGGTAAAGCTTCCTGCCCCTCTGTCTAGAGTCTCTCACACTAGTGAACAGGTTGATTACCATGATAAGTCCATATTTGAGTAGGTGAATTTCTCTTGAAGAACTAAGTAGAAAGAGCAATCCTGATTTCATTCGATCCTACAAGATTATCCTTGTGAACCACCCACCAAAGCATTTTTGTCCCGCACAGGGTATATGCTAACATATTTTATCTCTCCAACTAGTTTATCCATTTTTCCTCCATAGCACATAGAAATACCATAGGATCTCCTTCTCAAGTGTATCGAGGTACCGAGTTGTTACTTATTCTCTAGATATAATGAGGTTTGTTGTCCCACCCAAACGTTCTCTTTACTTTGCTCCCTACCAACTCCCAAGTGCTACGAGCCCCATTATCACAAGCAACACTTGTAGTATTGCTAATAGATTGTGTATCTTCCCACCGAAGAATGTCTTCTTTATATGGATTGAGCACTTCGATCTCGAATGGCACATACATAAATCTTGTTCGGATCTTCCGCACTCAAATGCTCAACATAGGGCGTAAATTTTCTATCTATTAAAGGGATAATAACTCTTTCCTCCTTGTTTTCAAAACTAATATAACCCTTGTTGAACCGAAGATCAACATTATTTTCATAGCACCAAGGGCGCCCAAGTAGATATGGGAAGCTATCTACCTCTGTAAGCACTAAAACCTCAAAATCCCCAGTGAACTTGGCTCCTTGTATGGTAATGGATGCATCTTTTAAAACTTTGATGGGAGTGGCCTTAGTTGATTAGCCATGAATAGTACATTCAAAGATGGCTGTAATGGAGGTCTCCCCATCTATACCCATGCATCTAAAGTAAGAACATTGAATTTTGTGCCTGTATCAATCAATATATTACTCAAAATCCATCCATCCACAACAACATTCAGAGTGATTTCCTTGTCATAGTCTAAGCTATGAGGGGGAATATTTTCATGTAGGATTTTATCTAGTCTTAATACTTGTGCGGGAGTGTTTTCCTTTATCCAATTCCCTAACAATGGAATGATATTATCTTGGCACAACATATTTCACACCTCTTTCAAGTCATCCATATCAGATTGGACTATCTCTGCTACTTTATTTTTCTCCATCTTCCATGATTGCTTCTTTAAACACTGTATTTCACCCTAAATATTTCTAAGTACCTCCATGGTTTCCTGATAAACCTCCTTTTGATGGACAAGATTTGGGTACCATGCATGTAGAACCTCCTCCTTAGTGATGGTAGGCTTTTACTACAATGCTTCTTTGGTGTGCGCCGCTTTAGCGTGGGTAGTGATATTTACATGCAATGCCTCA
Organism: Taxus wallichiana var. yunnanensis; assembly: GCA_018340775.1. Taxonomy (NCBI): domain Eukaryota; kingdom Viridiplantae; phylum Streptophyta; class Pinopsida; order Cupressales; family Taxaceae; genus Taxus; species Taxus wallichiana. Next base: position 32,185,363 of record CM031239.1, on the reverse strand, counting down.
GATTTTGGTTCCAACTTGGGCATCCACTGATTTTCCATAGTGCGTTGTATCCTAACCATCCTTGTGCCTTTTTTTCTTATTTATGTTGCTAACTAATATGCTCATATAAGTCTTGGAATTCTTCATAACTATGATACTTTCCACATAAATAACATGTAACATTCTCGAGGATATTCGTTCCTGTAGTGGTTTGGAGACCCGCAGTATAACATGTTCTACAAGGAAACTTGCCTCATCCAATACCATGGCCTCATCCTATGAATCCACCACGGTATCCTCGACCTATTTCGCGACCTTTTTCAAATGACCTTCATTCCAATCATAGCACGTTTGATTGTGATCCTAATCCTGATGCTCATTCTTGTCTTTAGAGTTATCGGATACTCCTATCTATTACACACCAATATCTATAGCATCATGGATCTGAAAAATCAACTGGTAGTATTCCATATCATGGGTCATGGACATAAAAATTTATATTAGCAAGATATGTTCTTCCTTATTATGCGTTGTAATAATGGGAAGTGGCTAGCATCATGGTTTAAATGACATATCTCATAGTCTAGTAGTAATGAACATATTGATCTACAGGGAAAAATATCCTTGGTGTGACCTTCCACTTCACAATATGTACACAAAATCCTTGTGGGTGTTACATGTGCTGAATTTTTTGATAGCTTCTCCAACTACTTCATCATAGTTGTGATCTTTGCTTCCAAAAATGGCCTCACCCCAGTGTCTATACTTCCGACTACTTCAACACATAAAGTTTCTTCAAGTGCTTCACATGGATCATTGTATATCTTATGTGATAGCACCCTTCTAAAATGTGTAATCAGACCTCCAACAAACCATTGCACATGATGGCTTGCATGAATATCATAAGAAAGCTTAGATAAAAGAATTTTGAAATGGGCATCATACTCTCTAACACTCTCAGTAGTGCCTTTATTAATATCCTTAAGCACACTTATACTCTTTTCTCGAACTTAGGGATGTTAAAATATTTAAGGAAAACATCTTTTAATGCTGCATAATCTACGCAATTCGATCATAGTCAAACTTTCTATACCACCTATATGTGCACCCTTGTAAAATAGTGGTAATTAACTCTCCATGTGCTCAGAAGTCATGATTCCTTTTACGTGCCACAATATTTCACACATGTGCATGTGTTTAGAAGCATCTGTTATTCCCTATATTTTGGCATATGAAGAGATATCTCCATATAAATATTCTAGGGTTGGTGTGGACCTTTCCCACCTAATCTAGAACCTCTTGTGTTTCCTCTACCTCCAAAACCACTAGATCCACCAGAACTAGAACCACCTATACCTCTTGATCCTCCACCTGTAGCCAGAGATGGACTAGAATATGTACTTCCATGTGTCCCAACAATAGTACTGAACTATACCCCTATATTCTGTGAAGTGTTACCACTCCCATAAGTGAGTCCAAAATTTTGTGCTCTTTAATTCTGTGTGGATGATGCACCTGAAAAGGTACCTCCAAACAACAAAAATATGTTTGTCCAACCATCAATGTACTTTCTATATGACTTACTCTTGTTCTCCCACTTCCTAAATTAGTTTTTGTGAGTTTTCATACTAGATATTGGAAAACCAATCGTAAGGGCTAGGTTTCTAGGTAGATTTAGATGCGCGCTCATGACCTAGGTCATCTCTACTGGTGTGCTCCCATGTGAGGTCGAGGGGATTCCTATGATGATTTTCCAAATGGGGGAGTTCTTGATGCTTCATATCCACACCTTTTACATGAGCTCCAAATCCTTTTGCAAGCCATATCTCTCCTCAATTCCATTCACTCTGTAACATCCTGCTTCTTCTATATCTCCCTCGCACACCTCATTATACTTAATCTACCTTTCTTCTCTTTATATTTCGCCACTAGGTATGCCATCTGTCGTCACCAAACCTACTCTTGCCAACACATATGGTGGGGTTTAGTTAGCCATCGGTTTGCTTTCCAAGTTCAAGGTTACCATTAATATTTTGATCACCAAAGTGGAATACCTTTCTACGTAAGTTCCCTAGGATACCATAAAAATTTGAATTCTCGCTACCTTTAGGCAAGAATAATTAGAAATTGAGTACTCTATAATATATTTGTTCGAACACCTTGAAACCATATCCACAACACGTGTCGAAATCATATCAACATCATAGAGGGCCTAAAATTTTTTTGCATCCAAACAAGTGCACAATATCTCCAATCTCTTTTAGACGCATAAGCAACCAGCCACTCATATAGTTCTACTAGAAAAATAGCAAAGAATCTCTCATACAAATTCTCATACATATTTTGTTCCACCCATGTGTGTGTGTTAAACTCAGATCCGGTGTTGAACCTCGTGTGTGTATACTTCTTCAAGATCACGTATCCACTCCTAGACACTTTCTAGGGTCAATTGGTATGTATTCATTCAAAACCATCCTAAAAACAACTAAAAAATAGGTCCTAGAAATGGAACCAATGATGCAGCCTAGAATTTACCAGTAATAACCTAGGCACGTTGGCACATCACTTAGCCTAGACTGAGCGCTCACCCAAAGCATGCAAAGGTACCAAGCCCCTCTTTAGGGTTGCTTGTGTAAGATGTTAGCATGATGAAGACTTAATGCATTCAGATCCATAATTAATATAACATTCTATAGAGCATGTCCAGATCTAGATCTAAAGAGTAATATATTTAAATAATAACCATAATGAAGTCAATCATGCAAGAACCAATTATACTCATGATTAATACCTTGATTCAGCCAATACACTCCATTATATTAAACACAATAAATACACGAAGCTTATTACAATAAGTAATACCATAAGCTCATGCACACATCAGATTTGATAGCATAACCTCACAATAATTCATATCTAGTTATCATCTAGGCCTCTTCTACTATGTAGATCACTACATATTTATAAGGGTGGGGACTTTCCTTCACCACTTGCATAATTCCCAAAATAGGTTGCATGCTGAAAATAGCCATGCGCCTTTACAATAATAGCCACACATGCAAGTGTGCTAACAATAGATCTCTTCTAGTTAACTAGCAGTAGCAATTCTATTATTATCCCGAACCCATGCAAAGCGCTTAGTAGCCGCTCTTCCAATAATAGCCCATGTGTGTCACGTAATTCTTTATCCAGTTTGTGTATTCTACATGCTATCTCCAAAAATAGTTCGTATATGTGAAAACGGCTAAGTCCCAAATCTGCCCTTATCTTTTGCATGTGTGTCCTTCCCTATCTTCTCGCACCTTTGACTATGCTTTACTCCTACATGTAAATCTTCTATGTGCCCTCTCCTTCGTATCGTACACTTTTCCACTCAACACCCACCTGTAACCTCAAAACCTGTAACTACTTCTCATAATGCTAAGGACACCATGAACTATAAAATCTTGTGTACAGGGTTTATAGAATGGTCGAACCAACTCACTATATGTAACCACAATGTCAAGGGAAGAAAGGGCACTAAACTGAATCCGGTATAAATGCATTCTCTTAGTATATAAACCCCAAATGATGCCCCCCTCTTTGGGGGTGTATGTGATGTCATTGATAAGAGAATGAGGCCCTAAAAAGGGACCAACCGCATGAACTATACCTAGAAAGTGCTTGGTAGGGACCAAGGCATGTATAAATAAGAAGGATAGCCAAATATAAGTGTTAGAATGAACAAGAATGCATATAGAAAATAGTGTAAAAGCTACACAAATAGTGTAAAAGTTATGAATAAAATTAGTGCAAACATACAAGAAGACAAGTAAGTTGCACAAATCAGAGCCGCAAACATGGGAAATCAATCACAATTTCACAAGACATGCAAGGCCAACATGTACGTAGAAAAAAAAAAAAGTGTACACCAAACATAGGGCAAGGCCCACAAATAATAAAAAATAATAACAGACAAGATAACAAACATGTACGAAGAAAATATCCTGCATAACAAATGTTGCACATGAATCACCTATCAACATACTAGAAAGATAAATAGTATGTAAAAAGCATGTATAACCGAGTAATGTAAAGTGCTAAGTACAAAATGAAATAATAACACTGTGAGAGATGAATGTGGATGCTCCCAAAGAACCGAGGTGTAGGAAGGGTAGAAGGTAAGAATCCCTAATGCATGAAAGACACTTGTATTTGTGATCATAACTAGAAATATATGCAAATGCACATGTGTGGATGATATAGATAAATGACATACAAGTAATCTAACTAACACGTGTGATAAAGAAACCATGAACAAGAAAAAGTAAGCAAGACTAGAAGCAACCATAATATGCAAAGTGTGATGTGGATGGATGGAATGTAATACAAGATGGATGGATAGGAGCCATGTGCACCCCAAGTGAATATAAATGTATAGCGGTGAGGTTCATTTATTTTTCCCCCTTCATAGTTAATAATGAACCATAAATGAGATTTATTCATCAGAAATGGTCGAATAGTGTGTGGTATGTCTAGCACATTATGGTGAGTATGTATGCGTAGTGATGATGATATACGACATATAAAATATATTTTGTGGGAACCCTATAGCCCAAGTGTATATGACGACAAGATGAAGGAATATGTGATGATTTAGCCTAAATCCTATATCACTATTAGATGGATAATAAGGAGTGGTGATGTAACCTAAAGCATATACCACTATAAGATGAATAACATGGAGTGGTGATGTAGCCTAGAGTGTATTGTTAGTGTGTGTATTTTCCACATCATTAGGTAAGTCATCTCACTTAGGTGAGATCGTAGGTCCATGTGTCATTTAGGGGTCATTATGATATTTTCTTACACGTCGATTGCATCAACGCTTTAGTGTGTCATATGCGTCATTAGGAGTTACACTTCTATTATGTGAATGTAACTCCCCCTCTACTCAATTTGTCATGATTGTAGAAGACTTTGGGGTTACTCAGCACCTCCTATATGTACACCACATTTGATCTATGAGATAGAGGATATTTTTATGGCTTAACTAGGTTCTACCCATGTTTCAAATATTTTCATGCACATTTGGTTGATGATCACTCCTCACGAGATCTCTTCATGCTATCATTCGCATGTCCGTTGATGTGCACGTCATCCCTTGTGATCCTCACTTGCGGGTTTTAAACCCTCTTTCATGGTATTAGAGCAGATCTTTTGGATCTGTGCACTCTTCAGCATTTCTCGTGCATTTTTCGACTTCCGGCGTGATATCCAGTTCTCGTTGCGTGTGTCGTAATGGATATTCTATTCATGCACTTCTTGCATTGATTTAGGCATTTATACCTCTGTTCGAGTTGTTTGTGTGATCGTGGTTCTTTTTGGGGTGTTCGTGGTTTTCCAGATTTTGCATGTGGTCTTCAGAGGTGATTTGCAATTTTGGGTGTTGTTTGAGGGCTTAGATCTCGATTTCGTGTTTTGCTTTCCGAGGTCATTTTGTGGTCTAACATTGGCTCAATACATATGCTCGTGTTTGTCTAACTATTTTTGCATGGTTTTTATGCACTGGTTTCTCAAGTTCATTTTGTTTGACTCACATTTTAGCCATGTCAAAACCCCCTGCCTCTTTTTGGCACCTCGTGCACTAGTCTACAGCTCGACTTCTCATGTGGTTTAATGTGTTTTGTATTGCTCAGCATTCAAACCATGCTCATTCTTCCACGTTCAACCGATCGGCATTCAAATGGCTCAGGTTTTGCTCATGTATTGATTCTCCTTGTTTGTTACTCATGCTTCACCATTTGCTCATGGCTGATCTACAGGCGTATAGCAGGTTTCGGCATTAACTCACCACCACTTGGCCTCGACTCGGTGGCATTCAACCTCGCTACCTATGCATTATAGTTCTCACTACCTTGGGCTCCGCTCTCGCATTGATCTATAGTTCAAAATCTCACATTTCCTTATTCTATGTGAGACTTCATCTATTTTCCTTTGTTTTCTATGCTCTTGTTGTTCTCTAGGGGCTCATTATCCTTCCTTAGTGTTACATTCTTCACATTCAGGTTTGTAGTCTTTCTAGCTCACGTGGATTCTGTTTGTGCCAACTTAGGCTCTTTACACCGGCTCCACACGGTTGTTGCACCTTCCAAATCATGCTCCCATGTCCTAGACATTTTCTCTTTCCTTGACCTAGTCTTTCCAATGGTTACTTCTCCACACGTGCTAACTGCTTTACTACTCAACCGCTCCACATGGCTCGATCATTTTAATGAAGCTCTCCTCCAAGATGTGGCTTGACCTGCAGATCCCCCGGCTCATTCAATGCCCACCTATTGGCTCAAACAAGGAGCCCACCTCTCGCCGACATGTGGGCCCCCTCCACCTTCCTTTTTAATGTTTTAAGGTGTTTTAAAAAAAAAAACATTCAGCTTGGCATTGTATAAATTTTTAAGGTTGTTTTGGCTTGTATTACTCATCCTTCATATGCATGTCGAAGACGGAGGGTGAGGTCTGGGGTTGGTAGGAGGCTAATCCCCCTCGCAAGTAAAACAAACTATACCTAAAATTTTATGTTGTTTCCAATGAGCAGTCACACGATACCCTTTGCACTCATTTCAGGCATTTTTTTAATGCGTTTACAACATTTATTGACATTTTCCATTAGTTGTGGGAATCATATTTATGCCATAACTTTTGACTCGCTACTCATTTTTAGCGGTTCTTTAGTCAAAGTTACATGATTTTTACACATTATGTGATGACATTGTTAGTTTTGTAAATGCACTACTTTATAAAGTGCCACAATACTGGGGTTGATTGTACTTTTGGGCTTACACATGTAGATGCATTATCGACCAAGTCCAACGTCTTGCTTTTGTGCATCTTGAATTTTTCACCATGGAGAGTGCTATTTCCAGACTTGAGCATCATAGGATCACCATGCCTCCGCAAATTCTCACTAGGAGAGGGAACTATTTAGCTTGGCATGCTTCTATGGAACGTTACTTCACCCACAAGGGTATTTTACCCTTCTTACTTGGGCCAATTCTTGCATCCGCTAATCATCGTCATCTAAAGGAATTTCTTGACACTTGTGACCATGTTTTTGGTCACATGATGATGCATGTCTCTCATTCTCTTTGGTTTCACATGGCAGACTCAGATCCACCCCACCGTGTCTGGAGCATTCTTCAGTCCCTCTATGGAGACCCTTCACATTTTTCCACCATTGTTGCTGTTGATTCAATTGTCTCTTCCATTTCTTCATGTGATGGAAGTTCCACTAACATAGAATCATTTGGTTCTACTTCTAATGACAAGGATTGTGCACCTAGTTCTGATGCAAAGAGTACTACAGAGGACTCTTCTCCTCTTTCTCTCACTATTCTAGAGAGTGTTTCCACATCCCACATCTCATCAGATATCGAGTAGTCTCATACTCAGTCTCACACCATCATTACACCAGCCTCCTTTCCACTTCCAGTGTGCAAAGCCCACTTCACTCCTCTACCTTCATTGGATGACTCATACCTATCTGACATCGCTCTTTTGTTTGTTGAGCCCCCTCATTGGGATGAGTATTTTCCTGACCTTAGTCATCTTTTCACAGAGTCTACTTGTGATGTAATACAGTCCCTCATCCATCTAAGGGGTATTTTAGAGGAGTTCATCATCTCTATTTTTGGGAGTGCCCCTTCTAGGATTATTACCATTTCCACTTTTCCAGAGACCTTCATTGATCCACCCTCACATTTGTGGATCCCTTTTCTATTGTGGAGGATGTTTTGTTCCCTTCACATCACTTGGAAATCCTTTCTATGGGTGTTCCTCTTTTTCACTCTGATAGTTCTACGCATGTGGCATTACCTTCGGTTCCTTGGCACTCACTCGCTAGACCTATGTCACACTTCCGTGCACCAGACTCAGAGTTCTTCGTGTTACTGCCTTCAGTTTCCTTTGTGGAGTGGGTGGACTTCCAACATGTCATTTATGTCCTTCCTAAGGGTAGGCACATAGTTCATTGTGGGTGGCTCTTCTTCAGTCCAGAGGTAGAGGATCTCATCATTGACATTCTTTTGGGAGACCTCCTAGAGCTACAAAGTTCAAATCCATCCATGGCATCTTCTGCATTCCTCTCATCTCCCTCTTCTTCTCTCTTCTTCTTCTTTCCAAGAGATTGCCTCTTTGTACATGGGTACCTTTTCAGGATCATCTAGAGTTGGGACCCATATTTGGCATCTTTCTTAGATTAGAGAGTGTGCTTTTATCTTGTGGTGGATGTTTTTCACACTGGGTTTTCCTTCACTTCTTGGGATCTTCTTTCTTATACATGGGCACCTCATCAGGATTTTCCTAGGACCCATTTCTCGTTTCTAACTTGCCACCTCATCCTAAGTTATGATGAAGGGGGGGTGTTGGTGTGTGTATTTTCCACATCATTAGGTGAGTCATCTCACTTAGGTGAGATCGTAGGTCCATGTGTCATTTAGGGGTCATTATGAGATTCTCTTATGCGTCAATGTGTCAAAGTGCGTCAGTGTGTCATATGCATCATTGGGAGTTACACTTCTATTCTGGGAATGTAACTCCCCCTCTCTACTCGAGTTGTCATGATTGTAGCACTAGGGGTTACTCAGCACCTCCTATATGTACACCCCATTTGATCTATGAGATAGAGGAGAGTTTTATGGCTTAACCAGGTTCTGCCCGTGTTTTAAATCTTTTCATGCACATTCGGTTGATGCTCGCTCCTCCTAAGATATCTTCACATTTTTGTTCACATGTCCATTGATGTGCACGTCATCCCTCATGATCCTTGCTTACGGGTTTTAAACCCTCTTTCATGTATACCACTATGAGATGATAAATCAAGTGACGATTTAGCCTACAGGTATGTCAATAACCTAGGAATATCAAATGATGGTAGGATGAATGAGAAACATGTGAGTATGATAAGGTCTAATTTATTTGTAAACCCTTGGTAGTCAAGTATGGACTGAGGAACTAAAGTTTTTCATAGGGTACCGAGTTTAGCGCGTAGAAGAGTATGTAACATACATGATGATAGATGACCATATGATAGTTGGAATGTGTAATGTATGATATAGACTAAAAAGTGTAAGATATAGGATGTATACTAAGTTTATTATTCCTGATGCAAGATGTGTAAAATGTGTAAAGGGTGATGTAGCATGTAATATATGTAGATAAACTAGTAACATAGTATGTAGGATGATGTAATGCTAGACTCATATGTAACAAAGACTAACATAATATGTAAAATATATGTAGGATGAAGATGTGTGGTGTACATGAAGTGTAGAATGCATAATGTAAGACAAATAATGTGAGATGTAGTGTAGAGGAACAATGTGTAGAATTTAATGCCATATGTGTAAATAACTTAATAGTCGAATATGATGAATAGTATGTAACGCTAGATAATAGAAGTATGATATATGTATAGTGCTAACTAATATGATGCATGATGTACAACACATGATATGTGAATATATGTAGTGTGTAATACCTATTGTGTAGTAAGCCATCAACGGTCATGTGTGAACCGAAGCACAAGAGTGTGTCATCGAGTAATGATGATGCTAACATATGAAATGAGTATTCCTATGTGAGAAGATTGATGTATGAGAATGAAAAGATGATATATGCTCAGATGTGGTGATGGGTAGGGGAGATGTATTAGATGTTATGCCCCCCAAGTGTGTGTAAGAAGATCATGTAAAGTCATCGAGAAGATCATCATCCTTTAGGTCATAATCGAATGAATAAGCATTAGTAACTTGATAAGAAATAGTGTCTAGTTAATCTCATGATGATCCATTGAGGCATAAGTTGTACATACACATAGCATACTCCTCATCAATAAATGGAGAAAGAGGACAACCGTGTGCATACCAAGTAAGTAATATTTTTTGTATGACCTAGGAAATATCTATTACAGATGAAGATGCATCGAAAAGGAATGGGGGAAGAGATATCAATATGATCTCAATCTAGAGTTACCCCAATATAATCAAAATCCTTGATTTCTCTAATGTAAGTGGATAAGAAAGAGGATTGCATGATAGATAGACTATGAGATGAAATACACGCAAGCCATAAGCATCGGTGAGGTGAAAAATCCATAATAAAGAGAAGGAGCATGTGGTGCGGGATAGAGATCCTCATAAGTAAAACCTAAGCAAGTTAAGGCATCATGTGTATAGAAATGAACCAAAAAAATAATCTAATGAAAATGAAAACAATAATATGAAAGATAAGTATTGAAATGACTTATCTAATTCGAGAGGAAGATCCGAACTATGTGCATAAGTAACTAGAGAAACAAAAACACAAAAATTGTGTAGACGTCTCGAAAAGGATAGATTTAGATTGTGTATCTATACTAGAGTGCCTAGAGAGGGACTAGGGCACCTACAACTACTCTGGTCTAAATAATGGGCACCCTAGTCTATGAAAACTATCCAAAAATAAGTTTCATAGGTTTGGTAGGTGGTCCAAAACCCTCATTATGTGTCGCATCATATTTGATTCACAATGCTAGGTGTCACCGATAATCCAAGAGGATGGAAATACCTATAAGAAATCCACAAGAAGTATCAAAACCTAAAAAAGAAAGAATGCAAATGAATGGGTCATACCGACAACATATTCCACAATAATGGGGCTTACTTAAGTGTTGCACTACATTTTGGACCCAAATGTAGTTCTGTGTGTACATAATCGGCCCTAGGTGCTCTTGTGCCATCCACTTTGTGAATTAACGAGCAAAAACTAGATGTAGAAATTGTAATAGAATGTGTGCATGGAATAGAATAGAATCCCTCCCTTATGAAGTGTGATTCAAATGAACTATCCTTATCCTTGTGATGGACCTAAGGGATACAAATGATCTCCAAGTGGATGCAAATCTAGATGGATGATAGTACTGACTATTGTTTGGTCCCTCATTATGGTCTCATAACTTTATATTTATAGGTTTCTCTTGATCTAATTTCATAATTAACCCTGAAATGGCCGACTACTAAAAATTTAAGAAGCTTAAATGGCTAGAAAGAGCCCAAAAAGTGGTGGGAAAGATAAAAAAGGATCAGGGTGCCCATGGTGGGACCAGCGCGCCCATGGGCACCCCAATCGAGGCTAAAATAACGGAAGATGACAAAAATAGACTGGGCATGTGGGTCTAAAATTTTGGGAATGATGAAATAAAATAAGTGAAGATGGCTAAAAGATGGGGATGATTATTAATTTCTTCACTCAAGAACCTTCTAAATAATAGTATGAAACCAAGATTAAATAATGTCTAAAGTGCATGATTTTGTGACTAGACCTAGAAAGTCCCAAATCCCTTATAAATTTTATTTAAGAATGATCAAACCCAAATCTCAAGCTTTTTATGAATCCATTAGGGAGTTAGGTTCATGTGAAATCTTAGATTAGGACTCCAAGTAAAAATATAACTTCCTTTGTTAAGTAGTTCTCTAGGCTAGGTCTTCAATCGTGGTTAACTCTCCTTGTGTCGAGTGTCATTAATATCTAAAAATGTACTCAAAAAAATAAAAAATTTATTATATAATCCTATTAAGATCCTTTTTAACTCTATTCCTACCACATTTTAGAGTTATGTTTGAGGATCTTGTCCTCTAAACATCATGCCCTAGTACGGTTACAATGAAACCCTCATAAAGAACCCGGTAGAGGTCTATTTACCATAAATTTGTAAAAACTTCTCTTTAAAGCACATAATTTCAACTATAGGCCATTTTTAATGTGATTTAAGTGATAAAATTACCAGTGGGGGCCAATGAGCATGGGAAAATATTATTTAATTCACTTATTCATTGTCTCTACCTATGGGGTGTACAATTACAGTTTAGATAGTCCTTCAATCACTAGATAGAGTGACATACATGTATCCTTGAGTGAATATTCTCTTCAAACATTGATACTTCATGTATTAATCAAGATAAATGAGAAAGACTCCTCTCACATGCTTTTAACCAAGAATTTCACAATCACCTTCTAATTACTCATGGTCACAATTCATTATAGTGATTGTCAACATGCAAAAAGGAATATTATGAAGAATTCAAAGTACCATGCAAGGATATTCAAGACTAGTAGGAGATAAAATCAATCAACACACTCAAATTCTCAACCTTTACCTCTATCCACATGGTCACAATAATATTCTTCCTCCATCTCAGTTAAGGAATCATCTACACATCAAAATAGAGTGTTATTTCATTTCACCAATCCAAGGAAATGCATGCCAAGACTATCTAAAAATCATCTAATGGATTTATGTAAGAATTATATATAAAATATCATTTTCCAAATCAAAACTTAGAACAAAATCTTGGAAACACAAGATATACACATAAAAACCTAAGATATATCTATGTATTCCACTATAATTTTCATCCAAATACTTAGTTCTACTTCACTCCACAGTCCTCTCCATCATCCATACAAGGAATGAGCTCCAAAAATGACTTCACACACTCCTATATTTGAAATCTATCTTGCATTCCACCTACTACTAATAATGTAACTTTCCTTTTATGACCTTTGGGCTTCCATAAGCCTTCTAGATACATAACTTCTTTTCTCATACTATTTTGAGAACTTCAATGATTCTCCTACACACTTAGGACTCTTGGACATACCTAAGGACTCAACAAGACTCTTAAAAACCCTAAGAAATACCTAACACTCTTTGGCACAATTAAAAATATCTTTCATAATCTCATATGCTCATTACATGCCATTATATTTTGAATAATAATTTAGAGGGAAACTAACAATATTCAAATTTAAACATATTGACCACCTAGCTCTCATGCTTGCACCACACTTTCATGCTCTAGAATGATGATTTTCCAATTTTGGATGTTATTGAATATGATTTGGTGCATCAATAATACCATATAGGAAATAATAAACATAGAAAAAAGGCCAAATATAGTTGTCAATTACTAGTTTTGCTGCTTATGAATCATATGAATGCTAGCATGTGTCTAGGACCTAGAAATGTACCCAAGTGCATGATTTTATGTCTACATTTGGCCCCACTTTATGTTATTGAGTGAATATTCAATAACATAAAGTACTTATAAGATGCATACCTAATCACCATATAGAGCTTGTGGTGAATAACATGCTAAGTGGACATGTGAATCATGAAATGATGTAAAGATGGAGCATGGAAACTAAGAAAGAAGAAGTGATCCTAGGGGTGAAGTGTATGGTTTTATACTATGTATTACTTATTGTGATTTTTATTGTAGCTTATGATTGATTCTTCTTATAAGGATAGACCTACAAAAAGAAGATAAATAATGTACTCAAAGTACCACTTATGATAAATCAGATAAAAACTATACATACGTATGTAAAAGTGTGTAAAAGTATGTAAAAAGGAAAGTGTGCACCTAATCTGTGAAGAGTGAAAAGGATAGAAAATGTCCTGAAATGTTGTAGAAGAGTGATTTTTTTGGGTGATCTCATGCCAAGAGCAATTTTTTTGGGTGATCTCACACCATGGTAGAAGAGTGTTAGGGAGAGAGGTATAGTGTTACTCTCCTTCCATGACTGTTTCCCGAATGAGCACCACTATAGATTATATGTCCCATGTTGTTGTATATTGTTCCAAGTTGTACCAGTTTTTTCCAAATTGTTCCAATTGAAATCATTATAGGATATTGAATGTATTTTGTATTCGAGGCCAACACTTAATCCTGTAAAACTTTTATGTGAACCGGTGTAGACTATGCTAACGAGAAAGTGATCAGAACTACCCCCAGAACATAGGCACCCAAGAGAGGACACAAGTTCCCAAGAACTCCTATCTAAGCCTAGGTACTAGTGTTTATGTTGTGCTAAGGACCCAAGTTAGGTTGTGGGTCATTCGGTATTGTATCTCTATTATGTTCATGTATTGTATAGTCTTGTATTGTAGCTATGAGATTTTTATGAGGTGAATAATTCACCCAATATAATCCCCCTCATTTGGGGTGCATGTAATGTTGATAAGAGCATGTAGTCCAAAGGAGAGGACCGAAAACTGATCTAAAGTGTATATCATGCATGGGAGGGAATGTGTATGGTAGAAACCAAGGCACATGCAAGAAAAAGGATAGTATTATGTGTTAGTAGAAAAATATAGGAAACATGCAATAAAAGAGAATATGAAATCAAGAAAGTAAGAAGAAAACATATACCGTGAAAGATGGGTTTCAAACATGGGACATCTCTCACAATTTCACAAGACAATTAGGGTTGAAGTGGCCAAAAGCATATAATGTGCATTAAAGACAAAGGGCCCAAATAATAACATACAAAGAAAAAAATGACAAACAAAGTGTAACAGTAAAAGAAGGGTGGCATATAGTCTTACAAAGTAAATTTTGTACATGAAACACCCATTAGCATGTTAGAAAGATTAAAAGTATGTCAAAACATGTATGGATCAATGGAAAGTAGTGTGCTAGAAAGTCATAGTGAATAATGAAACAATAACACATGAAATTTGTAAGAGTAGTAAAAATAGATTCCCTCATGAGCCTCATTGGGACTGGTAAGAGGTAAAGTGCCAAGCATCATTTTTGGGTGTAAATATCTGTAGAAATTCTGCCTCCACAACTAAAGATCGATTAAATGCATAGGTGTATATAGAAAATATATTTACATACTAAGTATCTACCTATCATGGGAAACAAAGTGTACATGTAAGTATAAGCAAGAAAGAATAAGTTCAACCAAGATATTCAAAGATGTTGCATATGAGTGAGATGGAATAATATGTAATGTGAATGTGATAGGATCAATGTGTTCCCAGCATATGTAAATGAGTATGTGATGAGGTTCATTTATAAAATACCCATTGACGGTCAAGAATGAACCATAGAAAAAAGTGTGTCATCGGGATATGGTTTGAGAGAGATGCTAGAAATATTTATCATGAAGCACAAAGCATGAAGAGTGAATGGAGGTTCATTTCAAATTTAGACTCTCAGTAGTAAAGTATGAACTGTGTAACTATAGTGCGTCATAGGGTAATGGTTTGAAAGTGTATGCTAAAAAGATGTATCATGAAGTATGGAACATGATGTAGTTTTCCCTAAAAATTCAAGTGTGAACCTTAACACAAGAGTGTTTTATGGGGTAATGATGATACAATATGTGTATTAACAGGTTTGAAAGTGCTTATAAAGATTAGATATGAAGTACAAAGTGTGAATTGTGATAGTAGAAGTAGAGACAACTGATAGTGTTAGAAGGGGGAATACAATTCCCCCAAGTATGCAAGAGATGAAGATCTATGTTGGTGTTTTAAATGTGTCTGAGCCATAAATGTAAGGAATAGTTTTCTTGACAAAAATGATTGGTTACTGAATTGGAGAGTAGGTAGGAACCTTGAATGGTGGTGGATTATTTGGGATTGATAACACTGTAGAAGACTTGATAGGAGGAGGGGTTGGACCAATTTTTAGAGGAGTTTGATTAGTTAGAGTTGGTAATGTTGTAGATTCCTTAGTAGGGGGAGGATATGGAGGAAAAACTTTGATAGGTGATTTCTTTGTTGGATTGGGTTGTATAAGAAATGCTTAAGTGACCAGAGAAGAGACATTAGAAATGATGGCATGATACTTATTAGACATAGATGAATATGATTTAGGAACCCTGTTGGATGTATCAATTGGAGATGAACATGCATCATTATGTTTTGTAGAAAATGAAATGAGACCATAATTATTAAGGTGGCTGCTTTTTCATTTTAGAGAATAGAAATTCTTGTCATTATGTAGATTAATTTGATGATAATTATAATATGGATGACCTTGATATTGTGTAAGATGATAAGGAGGATATAAATGACTAGATTGCAAGTTGATCAATTGATGAGTGAGGAGCTGTAGAAGAATACCTTATTGCTTAGCATTTAAGTCAAACTCTAGAGGTGCAGGAGAAATAATAATTTGGATGCACCGATATGAGCACATGTATAAGACATATAAGGAGAATGAGATGTAGAAGAAGAACAAACATGGGCTTGAGAAACATAGTTAAGATGTTGGATTTCATATTTAAAATATGTAATCATGTTTTTCATAGCTTAAGTTTTGTCTTGAAACAAATAATTCAAATCTTGAATTTACTCGAAGATGGGTTGATTGGATAGAGGAATAGGAAGAATAGAGTCATCATATAAGCAATCGAATATGACACTTTCTTGAGCGGGTAGTGTGTTACAAAGAAGATACATAGTGTCTAGGTTTTCTTGAAGAACAACCTTGCAATGTGGATGAATTTGAATTAGGTCATACAATGAGACTTGAAGAAATTGAGGATCCATAAAAGAAGAAAAATAAGGATCCAAGTGTATTCAAATGCAGATTAACCAAATGATTTTTAAAAAAATGATATTTGTAAAACCATAATTGCAGAGTAACTAGTAGAAATAATAAAGTTAAAATGCTAGATACAAATTGACAAAGAAATAAGCTAATAAAATATGAAGCCCTAAGTGCAAGATAGGAAAGGAACGACTTACTTGATTTTACACTTTCCCGGAACTTATATTAACTAGGGAAACTAATGAACAAGAAGGACATACCATCGCAATTGTGCATCGTGAAATATGGAATCTGTCAAATAAGGCTAGATGATGGCTCTTGGACTCGAGGCAAGGGTGCCTAGGTGCTAGAGACCTCTATTGGGTGCCTACGACTATGCGAGATGGTTGGAATCTAATTTTTCTACTATATCACAAGTATCATTGATATTCATGGTGTGTGGCCTATATGTCATACCTTAATTGTTGGATGTACCTATAACCTACAAATTATATGTTCACTTGCAAAACCTACAAAACGACATTAAATCCAAAAATAAAGATGTAATACAAAGAGTCGACCGACTGAGGTCACCCGATAGAGTGAGCTTATGACTGAGTGATGCACTACATCTTAAACTCCATGTAGTTCTTGTGATTATGTGAAACAATCGTGCCCTAGTATTTCCTAGTGTAATTTGCACTTAATAGCGAGCTAGATATAGAATGTAACAATGTATAGCATGTATAGGATTCCCTAGTGTAAGTCCTTTTGGAATGGGTTAAATGACCGCATTACAAAATTTGAATACAAATGTAATATTATCGGGACAATTTGGTCATTCAAAATGGGCTTCTTAAATCCATTGTCAAAGAGCTTAAAAATTCAAGAAATAAGAGGAAATGAAAGGAGATTTAAAGGAATAAGGAGTTAGAAAAACGTGACAATCACATTAAGGATATCATCAAAATGTCTACTTAGATCCTAAAATGTTAATGTATCTTCTTATCATGTACTCTAGAATATTTTGGCTACTTATTGGATCATTCTTGTTCTTATGTACTTTTCTTGTGTGTCTCCTGGTTTGATGTTGGTTTTGAACCGGGTTTTTGTTGGTTATTACAATTGTGTTTGATATTTGGTTCTTTTTCTTCATGAATTATTCTATGATAAATATGGACTTTAGATCCTTGTTGTAACAAGGAAGGGGCCCTACCAAAACCATCATTTTACCCAAACATAAAAAAATCAACGTATAGCATGTGAGGATGGTGTTTCACTAAATAGTAATGTGTATGTGAGAGAAAAATAGATAAGGTAAGGGTGAGGAGGAATACATGTGAATGAATGTGGAAGGTAGAGTGTGCAAGCTCTAATTTTTCGATCCAATGTTGATTGCGAGAACTTCCTTTTTACTAGGAGAAACTACCTACGAATACAAAACAAGACCACAAGAGGAATATTAAACAATATATGTCAGTGGACTACCCAAAGATATGCTAGATCCAAAAAAGTTTGATACTTCCTAGATGGCTATCAATCCACTATTTAAAATAACTTAATGCAAGAAATGATGTAAACCAATAATGTCCTACTATAGTTAATATGATTTAGGTGTCTCATTAAAGTACAATAAAAATCCTAATCTAACAAAGGCTAGGTTATGATAAAATTTAGAATTTGGACAAGTAAATAAAGTGGTTGGGACAGGTCATGGTCAAGATTTAGGTGATTTGGGTTGTTTGGGTGAAAGGTATGAGGTTGTTGTTATAGGAAAATTTATTAGATATAGAGACCGACATCATCACTCCGTATGACCAATGGGTTGAGAGAAGACTAATGACGGTTTTAGGTTAAGTGGCATCCGTAGGGTTGGGCTGATAGAAACTTAGTGAAGTTGGGTTTTGATGATTCTTTGTGATTGCACGAGAGAATGGTGAGGTTGATGACTATGTTGGGAATACTCAAAGATGTTTAGATGCAGATATGGAGGGTTGAGATTTTATAGGTGATTGGGTAAAACGGATTGATAGGAAGGTGAGAGGTGATGGGATGTAAAGGAGATTAGGACTCTTAAACAGAGATAAAGAAATTGATCTCACTAAGTATGGAAAGATACAAATTTAAATGTACTTACTAGTGTTTGTAGACCTAGTGGTTAGATGGAGGTGATGGTTGATCCATGGACTTGGTGGTTAGTGTCGTGGTTGTGCTTCCCATAATGTTACCATGAATGCTTTCCTTTTAAATTAGTGTTTGGTATTGGTTTAGGATGTTTGGATGTGTAAGAGTGCTCTGGTGTGTGCTTACATGCAAATCTCTCTTCTCCAAAACTCGAATAATTCTTCCAACCTCTCAAACAAGGTTACCAAAGTGAATATATGGTAATTGATGATAGTTTATGGTGACCGGTGTCGGTTTGAGTTGACCGGCATCGGTTAAGGTGGGAAATCCTAGGTTTGCTAAAAATGACATATCTTGGCAATATTTTTGGCTAGATTTTTCCATTTTACAGATCAAAATGAAATGTTGCGCTTAGATAAGTGGGCATGTGGTTAGAGGAAGAATGGGAATGTTATTTTAGGTTTTCACTAAGTCTTAGTTAGTTATGGTAAGTGGATATTGAGTCCGAGTAAAAAGGAAACATGTTAAGAATAGGTTCATGATGAGGTGTCTAGGTGATGTGGTGGGGTGAGGTGTCTAGGTGAGGTGGAAACTAGTTTAATTAAGGTAATTAAATAATGAATATTATGAGCATGGGAATTAATTTAATTGTAGGTAATTAAATTAATATACATGTGGGGTAAAGGGGGAGTGTGACCTAAATTTTGTGTCTACATTTTCCCATTTTTGTCATGTAGCTTGTATTGGTAAGCGATGTTGACAAAAATAGGAAGTGATTGCCCCATGTGTGGGTGAAGGTGATCCCCCTCAAACCAAGCACTGATGAGGTGTAATATGGAATCGGTGAGTGGTTTGACAAATGTAGAGTTGGTGGAAGTGGAGGTAGGTGGGGAAGGGTATGAGTACTATGGGAAAGGGTGATGGTTAACTCGGGTAATAGGTAATATTCCGGGGTCAAAATCAGGTAATGGGTAATGACAATCAAATGCATGCATCTGTATAGATTGTAACATGTGACTAGATTGAAGAGCTAGCAAACTCTACATTGTCTAAGGTTAGTAGGTTTATCCAAATAAGAGTGAAGTGATTCAGGTATCAAGGTATAGGATATGGTCCTGGAAACACAATGTAGGGTAGGTAGGTGCAGGAACATTTAGGTATGTTAGTGCACCAAAGGTTTGGTCGGGATAAACGGAATGTCAATAGGCAATGTTATTAGGCTAAAACAACATAGGTAAAAACATCACAAGGTATAATAAGTACATAAGGTCAATGGTCACACCAAGTAGGTCAAGTTCAGGAAAATAGGTCATGGCACGGGTAAGGCCAAGGTATAGGTAAAATAACAAATCCCAAGATGTAACTAAGGAAATGTAGGGGTAGTTTGGGCTTGTAGGTATGGTTCAATAGGTGTCTGTAATGATAAAAGGTGTTTGAGCACTAATGGTTGTAGGTAAAAAGAAGCTTAGCAAGGGCAAATAGCTATAAGGGTTGATCAATACTAGTTATAGAGTAACCGACATCCGTTGGCTAGGGCATGAATATGAATGATGTCAATCATGTCGAATTGGGGTTAAAAAGGAAAATTCCAATTTTTATAGAATCATTTGTCATTTTCCAATTGTAGAAAATAATAGAGGAGAGGTGGAAAGTTGGAAAGTGATAGAACGAGATGAAGAGTTGAGTTGGTGAGCCTCGTAGTGGGTGATTTGCATTTGGTGGGAGGTTCCGTGAGATCCATTCAAGTGATTTCATTGATTGTAAGAGTGAGGTATTGATTAGGGCATGGCAAAGGTGGGAGAGGGTTTGAGTGGGCCACCGGTGTAGCAGCTAGACATGCCACCATGCCGATGGCACCGAGATGAGGTAGGATTCTATCCCGATCCTTCATTTGTTGGTGAAATAGATAGTTAAATTTTGTTTTGTTTAAAATTTGGGTGTAATTTTAATTTTTGAAGTTTATGGGTAGAAATGAAGGAAATGTGGGGTGGGAAGGTCTAATGTAGGTTAAATAGGATTAGGAATGAAGTTAGTAATGGTTTGGGTAGGTTAGAATAGGTATTTAGCTCAAATTTGAGGATTTGTGAGAAATAGGGTAGGGGTTCTGATTTTGACATCACGACATGAAGGACTGATGATGGTCAAGGGTTGGCCGACATCGATTGGACTTTGTTAGCATCGATCAAGTATTAGGTGACCAATTCTAGTTATGATGGACCGATGTCGGTTGGTTGTAGAGGAAAATAGGTCAATAAATGAGATAGGGTGGGAGGGAAAGGTAGGTAATGGGATATAATGGCAGGTTTAGTGAGAATGGGTAGGGTAATATGTTCACATAGGTACTTGTTGAGGGATGGGAAATTAGGATGAGGGGAAAAGGGGTGGGATTTAGGGTTGGGGTGTGTTGATGGGGAAATAAGTAGTAAGGGTCTTGGGAATAGGTTGGTTGGTTAAGAGTGATGTTGGGTAAAGTCAAGGTTTAACAATGTTGTGGTTTGTTAGATGTAGGTGAGGGACCAGCTACAGACGCGGAAAGAGTTCCACCATTGTTACTAGTGGTATGATCGAGTGTGACTACCAAGGAGTGGAGGCATGTGACATACATTGGCTTGATTAGGGTTAAATGCTACGGACACATAGTTTGGGAGCTGAGCTTGATGGTCACACCCATCGCCGAGATCGGATTCAAGTGACCAACACATTTCATTTTCTGACAAGGGAGATCATAGTCACCCTAGAGGACATATATGGGATCCTACGGCTACTTATAGTGGGAGAGTAGGTGTATTCTATTTCCTCAGAGGCATTAGAGGAGCTAATGTTGGTAGTGTTTGGAGATGGGATGGCAGAGATGAGATTCCATAGTGCGAGCCTGAGATATGGAAACATGTACACAGCCCATCCTTAGGAGATGAGGTTAGTTGTGCTAATTATAGAGGTAGTGTATTGTTTTGCACTATCAGATGTGGAGAGTGGGAGATTCCCATGGGCACGATGGGGTTTCTCCATGACATGATGGAGGAGAGGACCCATTTTACTTGGGCACCAACATTCTTTGTGTAGTTATACAAGGAGCTATGGGCCTATGGGAGGCTACAGAGATTCAGTTTATGTTGTACCTTTTTACTTCATGATTGAGCATATAAGAACATTGTATGTGTGTGTCTAGTCAGTATGCCCCATCCTAATGCATTCGAGATGGTCTTAGTTTGAGTAGGCTATAGGAATGGGGTTCCTATTGTTGGAAAGCATAAGGCTTTCATGGCTACACATGATGTAGCATACTACAGTGCATACTAGAGGGGTTGTTCAGAGTGGACATCATTTGGAGGCCATATGTTGGCTTCCCTTCATACAAGCATATGGCAGTAGAGCTAGACAAGCTACAAATGTTCTCGATGGATAGAGGTGTTCTGTGCTAGAGAGCACGAGATGATACCCATGGATAGGGTCAGACAATAGTTTGGACTACCTCAAGATGTGCCTCCACACTTCCCTCAATACAAGAGAGACAATGTGAAGAGGCCTATGTGTCTACCACAGATGACGGTGCCAATAGGGCAAGAGGAGAAAGCAGTGGACCGGTGGATTGATTACGTCAGAGTTATAGATAGATACAGGTAGTGGTGGGTAGTGCAGCTATGGGAAGCACCACCGAGGCTAGGGAAGCCTGATCTAGCCATAGTTATAGTTTAGAGGGACACATTACAGGGGCATGTGGCTACCCTTCTGACATAGCTACGAGTAGTGTAGGGGTAGCTGATAGGATCTGAGGCACAAGTTGCCACATTATAGGCTTAGGTAGCATCTGTTTAGGCCTAGGTTGCATAGGGACATGCACCCGCACATGGTGGAGATGGATATGGGGGACAGGATGCCTCCTTGCAAGTATAGGTAGTAGGTTTATAGGGCCATTTGGCCATTACACATGTGCATATTGTGGCCTTACAGGGCTAGCTCACAATATAGGCACCCTCACAGGCCCAAGGATAGGGTCCCATTTTATAGGAAGCGGTAGGATAAGGTCCCATGGTACAAAGAGGAGGGTAGGGGTCATAGATATAGGGGTTGAGGCCACCAATAAAAGGACAAAGCTCACATGTTGCTGCGAGACCTATGGCACCCCATAGACAATGCCGATGGCTAGATTCAGGGATGCCCTGAATGAGGCCAGATAATACCATAATTATTTGACTTTGCCGGGGAGATGTCCCTTCATGTATGTAAAGTATAGGGTACAACATGCCTCGAGTGAGAGGATGATATCTCGCACACATAGTGCAAAAATTACATGGGGATGGAGAGCCCAGAGACAAGGTCAAGGTGAGGCCACTAGTTCACGAAGGCATGACTCACTATAGCAGCCGAGCGAAGGTGAGGGCTAGACCCATAGAGGACAGAGAAATGATGGTATGGAACTAGGCCGGTGGAGGAGAGGAGATAGATGAGATTGACATGGACATCAGATGGGCCAATAATTGATGTTGTCATTTTGATTATTATTTTTGATATATATTGCCTGCGTGCTAATGATAGTGAGGTTGTACATGAGATTTTTTGAGAGTTTTGATCATATACCAGCCTGCGTAGCTGATGATAGTGAGGCTCTATAGTACAATTTTTGAGAGTTTTGATCATATCTTTCGCCTACATGCCAAATATGGTGAGGTTGTATATGATATTTTTTAGATATTGGTATTTATTTATATCTATGTATATATGTATTGATACATAGACTCTCCCATTTATATAGTTGATGATGTTTATTGGATGGATGATGTACTTGTGTTGTAAAATTTTCATTATTATATGTATATGGGTGGAAACTAGGTGGATTAGGCATGGTGGAGTTAGGTTGGTTTAGGCATGATGGATTTAGGTCAGGTTTAGGCATGGTTGAGTTAGGTCAATTAGGCATGGTTGAGTCTAGGTCATTTAGGCATGATTGAGTCAGGTTGGTTTAGGCATGATAGAGTTAGGTCGGTTTAGGCATGATGGAGTCAGGTCGGTTTAGGCATGATGGAGTCCTGTGTTTAGTGTTGATTCAATTTCTGAGTTATTGGTAATATGGGAAATAAATGATAAGGTATATGTATGTTATGGTGTAAATTTCCAAAATCTTTGATATCATGGAAATGTGAAATGATTAATTTGAGGTTTTATAATGTGATAACATGGTAGATATGTATGTTTGGTAATTTTCCAAGTGTTATAAAAATGAGAATTAAGATATAATATGAATAAGAAAATGGGGGAAAATAGGTTAGCATAAAGAGTGGCTGATCTAACCCCCAAGGGCCCCATGCCCTAGGAGTGCTGCCTACATAGTCCCGGTGAAAAGGGGCCTCAGGTCCATGTAGTTCTCCCATAAGCTAGGGAAGAATATGATGAATTAGAGGAATGGGTTGGTAGGTTTTAGGCATGATTGAGTCTAGGTCATAGGCATGGTTGATTCTAGGTCATAGGCATGGTTAAGTCTAGTTTATAGGCATGGTTGAGTTTAGATTATAGGCATAGTTGAGTCTTAGGTGATAGGCATGGTTGATTCTTTTAAAATGTAGGTGTCGATGGTCTAGTTCTATATAGGGTAAGTAATAAGTAATGAAGAAGGAGAATGGTAAGAGGTGGTAAAAGAGTCACTTAATTGATAAGAACCGTAATGAGTCCACCATACCAAAGATGGGCTTATGAACATAAGACCCTATAGGCATTGCATATTAGACTATTCTAAGGGTGAAGAAATTCACATGATCATGAAATGTCATGGTTATGGTGAGTCCCTTGAGCAAATGGGAAATTAGGGTGAAAAGGAAATGAGGTGAAAATGGGTGGTTTAGCATAACTTAGTATACGATAGCATGTTTACCTGACAATAAACCCATGATAAAAAAATAGGCAAGTCCATGACAAAAAATTTATCATTTTCTTTGTTTGTTTTTATTTGTGATAGACTGATTGATGCAGGAAGTCTATGTGGAATGAGTATATTATCTCCTTGAGGTCTTCATGAATTTTATCAATGCGGGAAGCTTCTAAATATTCTATTGTATTTTTACAATGAATTTATATAGCTATCATTTGAGGGAGCAGTCTATTTATAGTGACGAGATAGAAAGAAGATATGTCCCTTTTAAGGGAGTCCTCTTTTTGTTGGAAGTTTGACTCAAGGATTTTAATCCCATTTTTCTTTTAGATGTTTAAATCATGGAAAATACTTTAGAGGAATATTAGGTTCTTGTATAGAAGAAAAAACCATAGCACATAGAGGTTAAGTATGAAAGAGATGGTTTCAAGTGACGAATGACCATGAGATTCCATCCTTGAAAAAATACAAAATGTATCCATGAGAATCATGCCATGAGTAGAGTCTTGGTACTCATATTGGTGATAAGGCTGAAAGGTGACGAGTAATCACATGATTCTTTTTTAGTCGTTGATCCTCAAAACAAGTAACATGGAAGGTGAATGGTGCTCAAAGGATGAGCGGTCAATAGATAGAAGGTGATATAGGATTGGATTTCAACAATAAAATGGTCGAAGATGCAAGGCATTGAGGGGCTCAGGTTTGGGTTTACCTTCAAGTGAAGACAAATGATAAGCACCTGATCCATAAGTATGAGTAATGATATAGGTTCTAAGCCAATTAGGAGCAAATTTTCCCTATTTAATTTTCTCTTCTTTGGTTACATGTTGATTTTCCTTTAGGACAAGGTCGCTAACCTGGAAGGTTCATTCGTGGACATGCTTTTTGTAGTCACATTTAATACACTTTTGGTAGATTTGGAGATGATCAAGAGCATTAAGACAACATTCATCTAACAACTCAAGATGTGCTAAATGGTCTGGCGAAAGTCATTGTCATTGAGCATGTCTTATAGTGAGATGCGGAGAGATGGAATCTAGAATTTGAGAGGCAAGACAGCCTTGGTACCATAGACCAGAGAGAAAGGTGTGGTAGTAGTTGAAGTGCAAATACTAGTGTGGTAAGCCCACAAGGTGAAAGAAATGTGCATATGCCAATCCTTCCCAGTATTTTCAACTACTTTCATAAGAATTTTGTTCAAGGTTTTATTGGTTGATTCTACTTAGCCATTTGTTTGTGGGTAATAAGGTGATGAGAAACTGAGTTGAATTCCAAAAGCATCGTAAATATTTCATAAGGTTTTGTTTTTGAATTTCTTTTTATTATCAGTGATGAGGCGGTGAGGGAAACCAAAGCGGAAAATGATGTGAAGGTTGATAAATTCACATATTTTATCAGCTTTTGTAGAAATGAGGGGAATGGATTCTACCCATTTAGTGTAGTATTTAGTAGCATTTATAATCCATTGATGGTGTTTTGAAGAATGAGGATTGATCTCTCCAACATGATCCAAACCCCATTGAGAGAAAGGCCAAAGGTCTTGTGTGACCTGTAAGGCATGACTAGGTGTGTGATGAATATTAGCATTTTACTGGCATTTCACACAAAATTTTACATAGTCACAATAGTCATGGTTTAGGGTTGTCCAATAATAGCCTAGGTGAAGAATGTGTTTAGCGACATCTAAACCACTAAAGTGACCTCCACAAATTATGTCGTGAACTTCCTTGATGGTGTAAGGAATTTCAAAACTTGTAAGGAATTGTAAGGGAATACCATCTAAGCCACACTTATAAAGGAGACCACCCATGATGACATAGTGAGAGATATTTTTAAGAAAGGTGATTTTCCATTATGAGTGAGATCGGGAGGCAAAATGGAAAGAAAAAGGTAGTCTATAAAACTGCTTATACCAAAGGTCAAGTGGGTCAAGTTCTATTGAATCTAGGTAAGATTTGCATAGGAATAAAAACAAATAAACGAATATAAGATATATATTTTTCAATAGAAATCATTCGGGATATTTTTATTTGTGTAAGGAGGTTACAATATATAGGAAAATTACTCCTATAAGGAAGGAGTCAACTCCTATCTCATTATCACTCATATCTCTCACACATCCCTAGGATATCTCACACACCTCCTAAACTATCTCAACCACACCTATTACTAAGGTGAGATAAACTCACATACAACTAATACTTCTCAATATGAGAAAGTATTATTACACACATAATAATAATGTTCACAATATTAAAACTCTAATATCCAAATAACCCAAACCACTAACACTTCATGTTCACACTATAAACATGAATTCCGTAACATTCACCCCCTTAGTGTGAACATGGGAAAATCATACACACTCTTATCTCGTAGTATGCTCTCCTCATGGAGCATGTCAAACTATGTGACTCATGACCTTGATACTAATGAAAGGAGCAATTCTCAACCTTCTATGGATTTTTTGGGAAAGTTTACCAAAACCTTGACGTGTAACAGATCCATCGCCTGTCCACCTCTTGTGGTTTTCTAGATCTCCCACAAACCTTTTCAAGATCCATGAACTGTCTTACTATGGTGCTTTTGTTCACCTATTTCATTACATCAGGAGTTACATTCAGGAATTTTATACATTACAATTGAACAATAATTTGTTCTTATTTTCACAATTACACACTGAAAGCAAACACTCAACTTAAAAACTTGGCCACCAATTCAGTTTCATGGCCTCATCGATGGTGCCTGATGAGAGGTCACTATGTGCCCTCTTGCCTCCTTTCCTCCAGCCTCCATCCATTTTTTTCTTAGTTACTCAAAAAATTGATCTTTGAATCTCAATTATATTTACCTTATGTGAATGATTCTACCGAAAATGCGTTCATCTAATTTTGGCTTTTAGGGTGTCGGTTTCGACCGATAATGCACCTAGATTAAAAAAATAAATACAACCTATTATTCACCTAGAAACATTGACAATATTAACTTAACTATTAAAAAAATGACCCTATTATTTTGTTGACCAAAAAACCATATAACTTGGACTTTTTCAAGTAGAAATACCTATAGACATATTTGACACTTTAGACTAAAATTTTAACAAAGACTCGACATTACAATTTTTTTATGATGGTAACATTAAAATATTACTTTTTACTATGACACATTAACTAAAACAAATAAACTCAAAATATTTCAAAAACGTAATTGTAGTTGAATGAGAAAAAGTGGTCTTCACTAGAACGTAGAAAGATTTATTGTTGTAGATCAATGCGCAGATCGATCATGTGTAGGAGAATGCAATGACGTTGCTTTCAATGCAAGTGTTGAATTCGTAACACATTTTCAATGCAAACAAAATGCATAATGGAGCCCGTAGTTTGTGGTGGATGCATTGATCCAAAGCCAGACGTCTTCCACAACTTCCTTACCTTGGAGTCTTGCACTTTCATTAATGCAAAACAAAAAGAAAATAAGCAGATCGCAGACTTGCAATGGCTAGAGAATTACACGATGTCGTTACAACAGTATGGACCCAAGTGCATCAATAGAGGCTCAAAATTATAGAGATAGATTAGACATGACACTTAGCTGAGCATCCTTAGGAAATCGAATAGGTATAGAATGAAATCCACAACCGAATCTCTTGAAAACAGTCTAAGCCGAGATCAAAAGCATGAAGTGCGACAAATTTCTGTAAAACTATTTGATTGATCACTGGATCAATACACATTGTCTCCTTTATAGACTCTCATCTAGACTCCATAACAGGTGTGAGACCAACCTGCTCTGATACCAAATGTTGAATTTGGGTAATATTTGCACAAGAATAAAAACAAATACACTGAATATAAGATATATATTTTTCAATAGAAATCATTCAAGATATATTTATTTGTGTAAGGAGGTTACAATATATAGGCAAATTTCTCCTATAAGGAGTCAACTCCTATCTCATTATCACTCATATCTCTCACACATCCCTAGGATATCCCACACACCTCCTAAACTATCTCAACCACACCTATTAATAAGGTGAGATAAACTCATGTACAACTAATACTTCTCAATATGAGAAAGTATTATTGCACACATAATAATAATGTTCACAATATTAAAACTCTAATATCCAAATAACCCAAACCACTAACACTTCATGTTCACACTATAAACATGAATTGCATAACAAGTGCAATGGTTCCGACAGGAGTTTACATCTCGAGATAAATAAGAGGGTTATTGCAACCTTTTTATTGTGACAAATATTTTGGAGTCGGGAGGTGAATCGGGTATTTGAGAATCTAGGAAGGCGAAAATCTCACAAATTTATTGGTAGAACATGGGGTGGTTTGAAGTTCATAATGGTCAAAGGTATTCAAAAGAATGTTGACATGAAATTTTTACTTTTTAGTATTTCGTTATGACACTTTGGTATATACCATTGATTTGGTTTACAACAGTTGAGAGTCACCAAAGATATGAATTGATTTAACATCTAGGAGATTGTGGTTTAAAGGCCTAATATGAGTGCTTCATATTCGGTGATATTGTTAGTGCAATCAAAATATAGTTTGAAAGATAAATGCATAGATTCACCATCAAGAGGAATGAGGATAGCACACTTACCACCTCCATGCTGAAATTTTGAACCATAAAAAAATAAGGTCATCGGTAAGAGGTATCGACCAAAAGAGGGTAACAATGGATTTGTCTAGGAAATCAAAGTTAGAGGGTTAATCTCCAGAAATAGGTTCATCGATAGTTGGTCGGTGATGGCTTGGCCATTGATAGACTTTTAATGGATGAATTTAAGGTCAAGGTCTGTAAGAAGCATAAGTGAACGTGCGGCATGTTGATGCTCGTAGGGTTTGGCATATATGTAATGTAGGGGGTCATTTTTAGTGATGAAAAAGGTTTTGTGGTTGAGTAAGTAATGATGAAATTTAGTGGCAACAAAAACTAAGGCTAAGAAAAGTTTTTTAGCATGGGTGTACCTAGTTTCATAATCCCAAAGGGTACAGATTATGTAATAAACCACTTGTTCCCTATGCTTCTCATCGCGATGAGTGAGCATGGCACCTAGGAATGGTCAAGTATGAGAAATGTATAGGTAAAAGGGTGGTCATCTTTAGGGGGAACGAGCTTTTGGTGGTTGAAGAAGGTATTTTTTTAAGGTGTCAAAGGCTTTGTGGCATTCATCATCTAATTTGAAGGAGACATATTTTTTGAGGAGATGATGAAATGGTTGACATCGGTCGGAAAGTTGTGAAATGAACCGATGGATAGATTTCATCTTACCTTGAAAAATTCTAGAATAGCCTTTACTTTAGTAGGATCAACTTCTATGCCATGCAAAGAAATGATGAAACTAAGGAGTTTTCATGAAAGCACCGCAAAGACACACTTCTTAGGTTAAAGGTGAACACAATACTTGATGAGGTAGTCAAAGATGACCTTAAGGATCATCAGTGTTCATCCTAATGTTTGGATTTGGTGAGAAGGTAATTTACGTAATATTCCAATATGTGATGCATGATGTCATAGAAGATATAAGTCATGTCTCATTGATATGTAGCACCAACATTTTAAGCAAAAAAGGCATGACTCGATAGTAGAAGGTCCCCCAAGGAGTGATGAAGGAAATTTTGTGTTGATCTTCTAAAGTGAGTAATATTTGATTATAACCTAAGAAACCATCCATGAGTGATAGTATCTCATGGCTAGTGGTGATATCAAATAGGTGGTCAATGCCTGGTAGAGGAAAATCATTTTTGGGGAAAGTGAGGTTGAGGTCATAGAAATCCATGCAAACGTGGAGTCCCGCTATCACTTTTGTGACAAGAACGATGTTAGAAATACATTGGGGATAATAAATGGGTAGGATGAAGGAAACTAAGAGAAGGTTTTGAAGTTCTTCTTTGAGCAGAAGAGCAATGTGAGGATGCATTTTCCACAGCTATTTTTTTATAGGTTTAGAATCAAGAATGGTTATGATATTATGGACCACAATGTTTGGGTCAATATCGGGCATATCAGCATAGGACCAATAAAAATCATTCCTATGGTCCCAGAGGAAAGAAGTAAAAGCTTTATGTTCAACAATGTCTAAAGATTTTCCTATCTTTAGAATGTGCGGGTCATCCTCATTGTTGATGTTT
Organism: Taxus wallichiana var. yunnanensis; assembly: GCA_018340775.1. Lineage (NCBI taxonomy): Eukaryota > Viridiplantae > Streptophyta > Pinopsida > Cupressales > Taxaceae > Taxus > Taxus wallichiana. The sequence continues at coordinate 32,154,896 of CM031239.1, read as the reverse complement.
ATTTTGATAGTCGATTCATTCAACATGGTTTGCATCTCAAAAGGTAATGACCGGTGAATATAAGAATCTTCCACACCAAGGTAGGTGAGTATAGACTAATCGTCCTGATATTGAATGATGTTAATAGAAGGTGTATCATCATTGATCATGTCAGGATATATGAAGGGAAGAGAAAAGGGAGCCTCGACATCACGCTGATAAGTCAAAGGTCCCGGGTAAATTTTGTTTACCAAAAAAAGTTAGGAGGAATAGATTCAAGATATATGGACTTCATGGATGAGGGTGGTGACATTAGTGAATGGGGTGGAGAAGGTTTTCCTTCCTTAATGAGGTTGATACAGGCCTTCTTAGAAGATGGTGTGGCAAATCCAATGCCACTGCAATCGTTGTGTTTACGGGTGGTACATGAAATGATGGTATGGAATCCTTGTTCATAAAAATCGAAAGCAAAATCCTTTTCATGCAAAATGATGAAGGAAAGTGTGTGTGAAGCGGTGGTTAGTAAGATATTAGAGGTCATATGAAAATGGTCATGTTTGGGATGGAGGTTCAGGTGAATAAGTGGTAGTATCGAGTCCCCCATATGTTAGATTAGTGCAAAGGTAGGGAGGACCATAAAGGAAAACCTCTCCTATGTGATATTCATAAAAAAAGGTATTGGTGCAGGTTTCCATACTCTTACAGAGTGAGGAATATGTCGATATTGTATGGGTAGTACTCCCCCAGAATGAGGCATTGAAAAATAGCCTATAAGGGATTAGTAGTCGATATGTGGGTGGCGGGGATAAGACGATTCACTAGATCATTGGATAGGGAGGGGTATCGGTTGGTTGGGAAGTAGATGGGTCAGCTGCAGAGGTTACGGATATAGTAGGAATAGAAGAGTTAGATGTGGGAGAGGTGGCAGAAGCATTAGTGGATGGGGTTATGGGTGAAGGAGAAGTGGGGGTAGTGGCAGATGCCTTGACTAGTACAAGTACATCATTAGGTTAGTACAACATGTTACAAGTTTTGAATGGTGATGAGGTAGCGGAGATGGTATAGTTATGTCCTTCATGTTTGAATTTTACACAATGGTGTAAAGTTGAAGGGACAAAACCCATGACGTGAATCCAAGGTCTACTAAGCAATAGGTTATATTGAAACTCTCCCTCTAAGAAGTAGAATAATTTTGGTATAGTGAGAGGACCCACCCGAATGTAGAGAATAATGGTGCTAAGGTGGAGGTGATGGCATCATTGAAAGAGTGTAACATAAATGGGTTATTATGTATATAATTGGAAGAGATGCACATTTTTTATTGTACATGTGGGAGGATATGATATTAATTCTATTACCACCATCGATCATGATGCGTCGTACACGTATGTTATCGATATAGATGAAAATGAAAAGTGTTGGACTGGAGAGGTACAATCTTCTCATCAAAGAAATGAGGGTGGTGACTTGATGAGTAGGCACGAGGGTAGAAGAAGGAGATTATTTGGTAAGTGAGGCCATGTGGTGAGGGGTGATAATGGAGGCCACTAGTGTGGGGTCATTGGGTAAAACTTCAATGGATTGCAAAACCTCCATAAGGGCTTGTCTATGAGATTTAGAAGTTTAGATGAGATCATACAAAGACATCTTTAGAGGAGATTGATGTAATTGTTTTATCATTGTGTGATGGGTGACCCCGTCAGAGATAGGGTATGTAGGTCCTCGAATGGTGATTTTGGGCGTGGGTGTAGATGGTATATTGGGCACGGGGTTGGTTGATGGGCTAGTTACTTTTTCTTTTCCTTTGTCTTTCTAGGCATGGGTGGAAACTTGGACCATGTTAATCTGAGGGGAGGTGGTAAATGGAGAAGGTGTAGGATGAGTAGTGTAATGACATGATGGGAAAAAAACTAATGCATGGGAAAATCCTTGTGAAGTGAGTTGGGAACACCGGCATTTAGGTGGTGATTTGGCCAACTCTCTGATATGGACCATGTTGATCTCAAATTTTGGAGGTGGAAAAAAGGGTTGTGGGGGTGGAGATGTGGGTCATTGAAGAAGCAAGGGATGATGATGTGTGGTGACAGGTGAAGGTGGAACATGGTCCTCATCAAGAAGGTCATCATCGTCAAAATTTTGTTCAGGAGGACAAAGTTGGAGAAGAATGGTTTTAGAGCCTTACAATTTTCTACATCATGTCCTAACACATGATGATAGGCACAAATCTTAGTTTCATCAAACCCTTTTGGTTTGGGTTTGAGAGGATCGTAAGGTCAAGGGTGGTAATGTGATGAAGTAACGTCTCTAAGAGGTTGGTTAGAATTTTGGCATAGGATCTTGCTAAAAGATCACAATTTGAAGTGAGTATGGGTTTGGGTAAATATGTGGATTATCATGAGGGGAGAGGCATTATAGGAGGAGGAATGGGTTGGCTCACTAGTTTGGTAAGTGATTTTGTCTTAGGTTTTGATGGCATCTTCTTGGGTAAAGTGTGGTAGAAGAGCTAGAGATGGACTGTTTTATTGGTTTAACTACCTTATTAGAGGGTAGTGGGTTCTTATATTTGGGTTACAACTTCTTGAGCAAAGGTGACATGGGAATACGAGATGTAGATGGGAAATAAAATGGTGGAAGAGGATGGGTTACCCATGGGGAAAACTAATATGTGGTGGAAGTGGTTGGTAGAGGTTGGGTGGATGGTATGGGTTGAAGTTTTATATGCAAAGTTGGGGTTATAGTAACTAGTGGAGGTATAGGTGGTAAGAATTCCATGGGTGAGGTCGAGGGTGTTTTGTTTTTGGGTGAATGAGGTGTAACAAAGGCTCATGATGAAGCAATAGGTTACTTAGATTTTGAATGGCATTGGGTAGAATATTGTTTAGTCAAGGTTGATGGGTGAGGCCCTATGATGATAGAGAAGGGTGAAGGTGAAAAAGGTGTGGTAGGTGAGACCATTGTATGCAGCCTAGAAGGTTGGGTCTTCCTTTTATGTGGAGGAGTAATGTTGGTGTGGGTTTGATAAGATGTGGCTAAGTCCAATTTAAAAGGTGGGTGAGTAAGGCTTGATGTCGGCATGACACCCAAGGTAATGAAGGGCCTAGATACGGGAAAATATATAGGTGTGGGTAGGTTTTTAGGTATTGGAATGGTTTTATTCATGTTAAAAGGTTTGAATGTAGGTAGGGATGATGAAGAAGAAGTCCATTTCGATAGGCATGGTTAGTGTCGATCTAGTTGTTATAAATACCTTTGGGTAGATCATGGAAGTATCTTCAGGAAACATTTGCATTTGGGTCAAAAAGGGGAGCCAAAGACATCCCCAGAGCATGGAATTATCAACATAATCCAAGCAATCATCCAGCCATGAAAATGAGACTTCTATAAGAGAAGATGGATTTGGTTTGGTGGCAATCCTGTAAAATATGTATATGAGACAGGGAATTGGCTAGCCTTGAACTCTATGGGTAAAAGAGTTGAGATCATATCAATGGGGTCTTGGGATGCTAAGGGATAACTTCCCCCAACAAGTAGTGGCATGTTTGAAGAATCTCCCATGGGTAGGAGAGATGGTAGGTGGGGTGAGGTAGACTTCTCCCTTGGTGGAGGAGAAGGTGATGATGATTTTCCGTGGATGGGAGAATTAAAATTGTTGACTATTCGGTAGGTTGTGAGGTAGAAGGTGAAATTATATTGTTAGAAAATGTAGGTTCCTCTGTGGGTTAAGGAAGAGATGAAGGGGACTCCTCTGTAGGTGAAGGAGTGGAAGAGGTATGCTCCTCTATGGGTGAAGGAGCTCGTGCTATAATTTCCTCAATAGATGAAATAGGTGGGATTTGAGGAACGATTGGTATAATATCAAAAACCACATGGACTTCACAGACATTACTGTCACTTGATGAAGGTTCACTATCTTGATTAGAGGAAAGGTTTATGGTTAGGGAAAGGATTTTTACCTATGTTCAATTTTTATTTTTCGATGCATTTGGGTTGTCCATGATGAGGTATCCATTATCTATCATCTCTTGGATGATGTACTTAAAATTTATGCGATTACCATCACTATGGCCTTTGACACGATGGTAATTATAGTAGTTTTATTCCTTATACCATGTAGGCATAGGACAAGTGCGATAAAAACTAGTATGTTTTTATGGGAGGAAGTGTAATGGCTCCAGCTTTAATAATATTTTCCAAGACCGAAGAATAGGGCTCTCTAATTGAAGTGTACTTCTGCTACTCCCACCGGAACTGAAAGGTCTAGATAGGGGAAATATTGGAAGAAGGTTGGGATTGATTAGAGGGATGGGATGGACCCACTTTAAGAACTACCGCATTGGCAAATCCTTTGGCTTTTGAATAATTATTTTGGGGTTTTAAAGATGAAGAAGAATTGTTTGATTTGAACGGGCATTCTTGTTTCATAATTGGATTTTATTTTCTTCAATGGCATGAATTTTAAGCTTTTGTGTCATGATGAGCGTTTTGTCTAAGGTTTGGAAGGTTTGTACTGTAGAGAGTTGGTGAGATGTGCGGAACAAGCTATAGTGAACAACAAAATAAGTTTAGTCTGAGGTAACTGGAATGTTAATTGGTTGGTAAGACTTTGGCAACACGCAATGAAATCTGTGATAGATTCATCTTCATACTGTCATGTTGAATACAGGTCAGTCATGGTGACCTTCTTAACTAAATTTATTGAGAAGTGGTACAGAATATGCCTGAGCCACTTGGTTGAAGGAGTAGATGAAATGTCTAGGTAAACTACTATACCAACCTAAGGCAGGTCCTGTTAGGGACATGGGAAATGTTTTTAAGAGCAAAGCATCATCATGGGAAATTAGGTAGCACCCATGCTCTAATGACCGCAAGTTCATTCTGGTCCTCTTTCTTGTTGAAATGGTTTAAACTGGACATTTCCCAATGTACAGGGTATGGGCGAATAGGAATGGATGGATGAATAGGCTCATTATAGATTTTTTCATAGGTTAAGGGAGTTACGAGAGCTGGAAACTAATGCTTCTAATGTCTACATATTTTCCATCATCATCCTAATGAGGTCATTGGTGGGTTGTGAGGAATGGGTTCCTTCTGTAGTAAAGGGAGGTTGATGATGGGTATAAGATGTGGATGGCATCCCAGAACATGAGGGTGTCTAATATGTAAATTGTTAAGGGGGATAGATTAGGTAGAATGTACCCTAAATAAGCAATAGATGAGATTGGGGGCTATTGGTGATGTGTGTAAATAGGTGGGGTGGTTGTAAAAACTCTCATGGTAATAGGTGGTAAAGATTGAGGAATATAAAGAACCAGATTTTGGAAAGGGGTGTGGGTTGCCAACACTAGAGGTGGTTGTGATGCAAATGGTACATACAAGGAAAAGGGGGTGGATGGGGCTATGCTCAAGGAAGTCGGTGAAGGAATGGTTAACACTACAGGTGTAATAGATGTCGTTGGGGCATTAGTTATGTCAGAGGTGGAGCCTAACTTAGAAACCACAGGGGTAATGTGGATGAGGTTAGCGACAAGCTAGTGGTAGCTGATTCGAGAAATGGGCGTGAGGGCTAGAGATTAGATATATGCATGTCATATATTAATTATTCTAAGGAATTCCTAGTAGATGAGTGGGTGATATAGTATTGTAGGGCTGCAGGATTCCAATTAAGGAGTATTGTGAAATCCTCATCATTTGTTATAATGGGGATGAGTTGAGTTAGGTCCATAGGTGACAGGATGGATGGCGGCGATGGACTAGGTGGGAGTGGTGACGGTGGAGTGAAATACAAGGGTTTTATTTTGGATGTGAGTCAACACCATGTGAATTAATGTTGACTGGTAAGACTATTTTGTAAATGACACGAGAAAACAATAGAAGCAAAGAAGAGTAAATGCAGGGGGTAAATTTGGTCGGTGTTTTGATTAAAAATCAAACACGTAAAACCGACGATGGTCAGTTTTCCTAATGATGGTTATAGGGTAACCGATGAAATTTATTATAACCAATACGGTCATAGTGGAAATTACCGGTTTGAGAAAATGAAAAAAACTTATGAGTATGAGTGGGAAAGCGTATCTATCAGAGATATTAATTTGTTGGTGGATATGATAGTGTCCTTAGGACCCAAAAATAGAAAAGAATAGGTGATGAATGTTGTTTGAGTAAAATAACTAAAAGAGCTAGAAGCCAAAATAGGTTAGGTAAGCTGGTGATAGTCAAATGTAAACCAACGAAGGTCACTAGACCAACACCTCTTCTTGTGAAATTAGAATAAATGAAGAAAAATGGATTTTTGTAACACCCTCAACAATTGATATATTCCTCCTTTGCATTTCAAATTTTTGACTTGTGATTTTATTCTAAAGATGTGTTCTTTTGATTGTTGGAGATCATGCTTGATATGGATAAATCTTTTCTATTCTTAAGATCATTAGACTAGAATGGAATGGCTTCCTTGAATCCATTTTTCACTTCTTGTAGGTGAGTTGCAATCTAGTTTAAGAGTTGCAAACTTACCTCTTTATCTGACTCATCCCTGGATCAATTTCAGTGATCCAAGGAATGTTTTAAACCTTCTTAGTTGAATGAATGGTAAATTGACATTCCATAATTGAGGGACATGGTGGACTGAAATTTGTTATTACAAGTTCTTTAATCTTGTGTGAACGTATTTCTATTCAGTTGTATGTTGTGCTTAGGTCCTTGGAGATTGATCTTGGTAGTACATTGCTGACGTAAATAAAATACATCTTGTTCATGGCATAGGAAGGATTCAGAATCCTCAAACTAAAGGATTATCCTAAGCTAGGTAACAATATTCACTACCTAGTTATCCTACTTAAGTGAATTTTTATTCTAATCTAAACCTTGTGCTAAGGTAATATGGAAAGGTTGCTAAGCTATCTAAATTAACCTAAAACCTAATGCTATATGGTTATGAGATGATCTAACCTAATGTTGGAAATTACCTAAGGTAATGTGTTAAGACCTAAGGTAGTTAAACTAAACTAACCTAAGTTTAAGGATAAATCCTAATATATTTTAATGGGAACCTAAAGGTGGTCGCATACCTCTAAGGCGACGGTTCTAATGGCATTTAATTGTAGATAAGGGTCTTAAAGGCATAAGGTACTACCGGATTTTGGTAGGGACTAGTTGATTTGGCAGAGGCTAATGTGGAAGCTCCACTAAAGATGGAGTTGCATGTTAAATGGGAATTGGCATTCGCTAGATTTGGGAGGCGGTGGAAAGGAGATTTGAGAGGGAAAATTGGAATTAATGTAATTAATTGGCTTTGGGTTTTGTTCACAAACCGTCTAGGAAACTTGGAAGGAAGATTTTGGGAGGTTGTTGGTTTTGCATGATTTTAGATTTTTATCTCGCATGAAGAAAACTGGTTCTTCGAATCGGCGATTCAACTTGCACTTCATTGCTATTTTTAACTCACTGGTCTATTTTCGATAATGGGAAGGTATATGAGGCATGTTGAGGAAAGTTTCTAGTTTGTTTATCTTTTGTGGCGAGATAAAAGGAGTTAGAAGCTCATCCGGAAGTCTCCTTTGATTTGGTAGAAGGGCTATCGGGCATGATAGGCTCTAACAATTAAAATCTCTTGCTTTCTTTTAAATGTTTCATTAAAATGACTCTGCTCTTATGAGATTCTTGGCTTGAATGTTTTCTCTAGTTATTTGCTTGTTGGGTTTTGTAATCTCTAGAAATTTGGGAATGAATCCATGGAAAATTGGTGATAAGTGTTTGAAACTTTCTTGACATGTGCTTATTAGCGATACATGCATGAGAAACATGTTACTGTAACTCCGCTTGTCATTTCTTGAACCAGTATACAAAGAAGTTGTATTTTCAACTGACCTTCATTTTTGTTTATTTAGTTTTGGGTTTTGGGAACTTGAATCCCATTTGATCTTTCTGTGGAGCTCGTATTGTTTGAGCTAAAGCTTGTTTTTGATCTCATCTTTGTGTGATCTAAAGCTTGTAGTTGAGATCCTATTTTGTTTGAGCTAGAGCCTATATTCGGGTTCATGTTGTTGAGCTAAATCATGTAGTTGAGATCGTGTTTTGTTTGAGCTTGAGCTTTTGTTTTGATGGTGTTTCGTTTTATCCCGTATTCAATTTCATGTGTAGTTAAGCTTGATTTAGGGATAGTGTTTTATTAGGGATTTGGATTAGAGATTCTTGTCACTCGAAATAGTGTTTAGGTTCTCGAGTAATCTTGGACCGTTGTTTTAATTCCATATGTACCTCTATACTCATGTTTATTCTTGTGTTATTCTTGACTATTAATGGAAGTTCATAATTTACACAGTAATAATACTTTTTCAATTGGTTCTAAACTCTGGTAGGAGCTCGTGTTTTGAGTTCGTATGAGCTTTCTTGTTTGATATACAACCGGAATGGGAATTTTGGTTTCGAACCTACGAATATCTACTTGATTAGTTCTAAACTCCTCATGGGAAACTTATGATTCATTTTGAGTTGGAATAGGGTTTCTTATTTATGATATAAACTAGTTAAGGTTGTGGTGTTATATTCTAACTTGTATCACAATATTTGTGTATATCTATGATTGTTGGTGTGTGTATTTTCCACATCATTAGGTGAGTCATCTCACTTAGGTGAGATCATAGGTCCATGTGTCATTTAGGGGTCATTATGAGATTCCCTTACGCATCAGTGCATCAGTGCGTTAGTGCGTCAACACGTCAATGCGTCAGCACGTCAATGCATCAGTGTGTCATATGCATCATTGGGAGTTACACTTCTATTCTGGGAATGTAACTCCCCCTCTCTACTCGAGTTGTCATGATTGCAACACTGGGGGTTACTTAGCACCTCCTATATGTACACCCCATTTGATCTATGAGATAGAGGAGAGTTTTATGGCTTAACCAGGTTCTGCCCATTTGTCGAATCTTTGCATGCACATTCGGTTGATGCTCACTCCTCCCGAGATCTCTTCACGCTACCATTCACATGTCTGTTGATGTGCACGTCATCCCTCATGATCCTCGCTTGTAGGTTTTTAACCCTATGTCATGTTATCGAGCGGATCTGTGGATCTGTGCACTCATCGAGTTTCTATGCGTGTTTTCTAGCTTCAAGCATGATATCTGATTTCGTGCATGTGTCGTAATGGTTATTCCAAGCGTGCTCTACTTACACCGATTTCGGGTGTTTATACCTCTGTTTGAGTTGTTCATGTGATCATAGTTATTTTTGGGTATTCGTGGCCTTTCGGGTTGCATGTGTGTTTTCTAGAGCTTTGCATGTGAGTACATAGGTTTCAGATCTGGTTCAATGTTGTTTTCAGGATATTACAAGTTTGAAGGTGCGGTTTCGAGTTTTTAAACAAATCACTTTGCTTATGTTGGCTGCTCGTCGGATCAGTCATTGGTTATATTGGACAACTCACCAACTGCTGGCTCGGTTCTACCTATGTGTGGACGTTTTTACCCACCAGACCTTTTCTTTGGATCCTTGCTCACCCCGTTGTCTCCACGTTGAGTTTTTCTTCTCTGCAACTGCCTCTCACCGTGTCGGATGCTCAATTGTCTTCTCTCCAATTCCTACCTATTGAGGATCTATGTTTTCTATTCGAGACCAACCTGCAACATTTTTTACACCTTTGGCACTGGTTTCACGCATCTCGGCTCGTTCCTCTTTGCATACTCCAAGCAGCTCCACTGCAGCACCTCCCAGCTCCATGCATCGCTCAACAGTCTACACTCTGCAGCTTTGCCATGTGGTGGTCCCAGCTCCTAACTCCTACATTACTCGAACTTCCAGCTTCTTCGCACAAGGAGCACGTAGCTGGTGGCTTGGCCTTGGCGGTTACACTGCAGTAGGACCACCTATGTTGAACAAAGTGTCCCTGACTGCTCAACCCAACAGCTCGCTCTCCTCCAACACCAGCTCAAGCACGTGGACTCCAACTACATGACTTGACCACGTGGGCTCCATCACTACCTTTTAGTCTTGTTGGAGGTTAAAACAACCTTTTTGATGTTTTTAAGTTAAAAACATTCATTTTATCATGGCATTGTAATTAATTTTAAAGCTGTTTTTTTGTATTGATTCCTTCATTCGAGTGTCAAAGACAGAGGGCGAGGTCCTGGAGTTGGCAAGAGGCTAATCCCCCCTCATAGTCAAAACAAACTATGCCTAAAATTTGATGTTGTTTCCAATGAGTAGTCACATGATACCCTTTGCACCCATTTCATGCACTTTTTTAATGTGTTTGCAGCATCTAGTGTATTTTTCCATCAGTTGTGGGAATTGTATTTATGCCATAACTTTTGACTCGTTGCTCGGATCTTAGCGCTTCTTTAGTCAAAGTTGCATGATTTTTCACACTTTACGTGATGGAATTTCCAATTTTGTAAACGCACTACTTTTATAAAGTTCCACATTCTGGGGGGGTTACTTGTACTCTTGGGCCTACACACACGCAGATGCATTATCGGCCGAGTCCGACGTCTTGCTTTTGTGCACCTTGCATCTTGCATTTTTCATCATGGAGAGTGCTCTTTCTAGACATGAGCATCGTAGAATCACCTTACAGCCTCTACCACTTCTCACCAAGAGAGAGAACTATTTAGTCTGGTGTGCTTCCATAGAATGTTACTTTCCCCACGAGGGTCTTTTACCCTTCTTGCTTGGGCCAGTTCTTGTACCCACTGATCATCATCATCTAGAGGACTTCCTCGACACTTGTGACCACATCTTTGGTCACATGATGATGCATGTCTCTCGTTCTCTCTGGTTTCACATGGCAGACTCAGATCCACCTCACCGTGTCTGGAGCATTCTTCAGTCCCTCTATGGAGACCCTTCACATACTACCGCCATTGTTACTACTGTTGATTCAATCATCTCCTCCATTTCTTCATGTGATGATAGTTCCACTGACACAGCTCGTTTGGTTCTACTTCTGATGATGAGGATTGTGCATCTAGTTCTGATGTCGAGAGTACTACAGAGGACTCTTCTCCTCTTTCTCTCACTATTCCAGAGAGTGTTGACACTTCCCACATCTCATCAGATATCGAGTAGTCCCCTTCTCAGTCTCATACATTCATCACACCCGCCTCTTTTCCACCTTCAATGTGCGAGGCCCTTTTCACTCCTCTACCTTCATTGGATGACTCATACCTATCTGACATCACTCTTCTGTTTGTTGAGCCCCCTCATTGGGATGAGTATCTACCTGACCTTAGTCATATTTTCACAGAGTCTACTTGTGATGATCTACAGGTCCCTCATCCATCTACAGGTGTTTCAGAGGAGTTCATCATCTCGTTGTTGGGAGTGCCCCTTCTGGGACTCTTACCACTTCCACTTTTCCGGAGACCTTCATTGATCCACCCTCAGTTGTGGATCCCTTTTCTATTGTGGAGGATGTTTTGTTCCCTTCACATCACTTGGACATCCTTTCTGTGGGTGTTCCTCTTCACTTTGACAGTTCTACGCACATGGCATTACCTTTGGTTCCTTGGCACTCACTCATTAGACCTATGTCACACTTCAAAGTGTACACCCAGACTCGATTTCTTCATGTTGTTGGCTTCAGTTTCCTTTGTCAGGAGTGGGGTGACTTCAAACACATCATTTATGTCCTTCCTAAGGGAAGGCACATGGTTCATTATGGGTGGCTCTTCTTCAGTCTAGAGGAAGACGATCTCATCATTGACATTCTTCTGGGAGACCTCCTAGAGCTGCAGAGTTTAGATCCATCCATGGCATCTTCTTCATTCCTCTCATCTCCCTCTTCTTCTCTCTTCTTCTTCTTTCTGAGAGATTTCCTCTTTATACATGGGTACCCTTTCAGCTCTCTATGGTCGGGACCCATTTTTGGCATCTTTCTTAGATTAGAGAGTGTATTGTTCTCTTATGGTGGATGTTTTCCCACCGGGTTTTCCTTCACCGCTAGGACTTCTTTTCTTATACATGGGTACCTCATCAGGCTTTGTACCGGGACCCATTTCTCATTTCGACTTTCCGCCTCATCCTATGTTATGATGAAGGGGGGTGTTGGTGTATGTATTTTCCACATCATCAGGTGAGTCATCTCACTTAGGTGAGATCATATGTCTATGTGTCATTTAGGGGTCATTATGAGATTCCCTTACGCATCAGTGCATCAACGCATCAATGCATCAGCGCATCAACGCATCAAAGACGTCAAGAAGTAAAGTGCATCATATGCATCATTGGGAGTTACACTTCTATTATGGGAATGTAACTCCCCCTCTCTACTTGATTTGTCATGATTGTAGCATCTGGGGTTACTCAAGACCTCCTATATGTACACCCCATTTGATATATGAGATAGAGGAGAGTTTTATAGCTTAACCGAGTTACGCCCATTTGTCGAATCCTTGCATGCACATTCGGTTGATGCTCGCTCCTCTAGAGATCTCCTCATGCTATCATTTACATGTCCATTGATGTGCATGTCATCCCTCCCGATCCTCACTTGCAGGTTTTCGAACCCTCTTTCAATGATCATGTTTAAGACTTTGTGATTTGGCATGCTCATGTAATTATTATCCAAAATGTGCCCTGCTCATTTTTGTGGCTAACTCCTCTCATTTTTTCCTCTCTTTTGTCTCAGTCATAATAGTTTACTTTTCAAGCACTCAAAACCTTCTAGAAATTACACCATTGGATAGAGCTCTTTCTCAGCTTTCCAAAAAGGTAAAGTTTTCCTCCTAACTCCATGTATTTTTGAAGTTATGGCTCGGCGGAGTTTTTTTGGAAAAAATTTCCCCTGAAAGGCCCACGGCCAATGAGATGCCACCATGTGGCACCTAGAGTGGTGGAGTGTGGGGAAATTTTGGAAAATTTCCAAATGACCAAAAAGGTGCAAAATTTTGAATTTTTCCCTTGACCCGATTTGGCCCTATTTTGCCCTAAAACTTCAAATGGCCATATCTTTCGATCCAGAGCTCAGTTTTTCACGTTCTTTATATCAATGGAAAGCTGGTGAAATTCTCTACAAGATTCCAGGGTCATTTTTGAATTTTGATGGAGTTTGGAGAGAGAAAATCAAAAACACTTCTCGCATGTGGTCATGGACAGAAATGACATTTCAACCACCGTTTTTAATGAAGAATGGCCACATTCTCTCCCAGGATGGCTAAAAATGTCGGGGATGGGTCTGTAAGGATGCCCATGATTTTTTGAATGTGTTTTGGTCAATGGTTGAATCCCTTCCACATTTTCCCATGTTCTCTCTCTCTGGGCTCGTCCCTTGCCTTTGTAAAAGCCAAATTTGGCTCATTTTCAAAGGTTGAACATTTTTGTGTATTAGGTCCCCTTTCTCACCTTGGAAGTGATTTTGGTGGAATATCGGACCTTTTATAAGAGATGCAACTTTATTTTTCCTCTCGGGTGTTGTAATGCAAGTGATTTTGATGATTAAAATAACAATCTGACCTATGTGATTAGTTTTCATCCTCTGCTGTGTTGTTTGGTTAATTTATGATCCTTCATTATAATTATCGGTTTGTGCATGAGGTTCTTTATTGCATTTTTATGTACTATGTCAATCAAGAAGTAAAAAATCTCACCACTCCTTTGGTGCATCACCTATTAGCATTAGTTTTAGCTTTTTTGCATTCTCTATCTCTGTCTCCTTTGGAATTTAGGGTAGGGTTAGGAATATAGACCTCTACAACTTGTAAGTGATAAATATGACCAGAGGAACTGAGGAACCATCCTCTAAACTAGAGATTCCTTTCTCATTTTGTAAGTCCCACACTTGGGGAAAGGATTCAATGTTGTGCAATCTGCTTTGGATGCTAGTATGATCAAACTAGAAATCTGATCAACATCCAGGGGGTGCTGCTGATTTGCAACAATAGTTTTGGCATGCCGGTGGGACCTTAGAGGTCTTCATCTTCATTGCAACAAAATTGATGTGCATTTGTTACAAGTTTCTTGCTTTAAAAGAGCTATAAATTGCACATCTGGTGACTCCAAGGAAGAAGAATCAGCTGGTTTTAGCAGTGCAGACCTAAAAACTCATGAGAAGAATCAACACAAGGTCAAGAGCTGGAGAGGAAGAGGTGTTGTTTGAATATCTACAGTTATCTCCAAGAATAAGGAAAAGTGGGAGGAGAATCCAAAGGTCTCCATCTCCACCAAACATAACTCTCTCAACTCCTCCACCTAGTAGGCCTTTCATTCAATCAACAAGGGTTCTAAGGCCAATCAGAATGGCACAAAACAACCCTATGTCAATTTCACTGGCAGCAGCCCACTTGCTCTCAATGCATAAAATCTAATCCCGATTGCGGCATTGAAGAACATTCCATACTTTCTTTGGAGAAAATAAGACCTCACTGGTGATCATGTTAAGGATATTGCTAACATTTGTGTAATCCATGAGATCAATGAGATGCAAGTTGCTGTCAAACTGCTGGCATCTTCATTCAAAGGGAAAGCTTTGCAATGGTTCAGGAGTCTTGCCTCAGGTTCTATTCAAAATTGGAATCAGCTATGTATAGCCCTCCATGAGTAGTTTGGGGAAAAGGGAGACAACTTGTCCCTTTTGGAGCAGCTGACAACTATCAAAAGAGCTCCCAATGAGTAGCTGACTGATTTTAATTTCAGATTTCAAAGGACTTGGGAGAGAATTCCAGTGGCAGTCAGGCCAACAGCAGAAGGTGCTTTTCTTTATTACCTTAAAGCTTTAAATTATGATATTTCTATGTTAATTCAGTCCATGGGAGGCACAACTATCCCCATTGCTTATAGCATTGCCATTAGAGCTGAAAATTGTTTGATTCAAGCTGGCAAGCTGGCTCCTAGGCCTCCAATGCCATTATTTCCAAGTTTAGAGAGCCCAAGTACTAGCCAAGTGCCTAATTTAGCTTCTATTCCCACTCCTAGAAATCAGAATTCAAGTGAAGCTTCCACTTCATCTTCTAGTGCCTCAAATGAACTTCAAGAAGTCATGAAGCAATTACAAAATCTAGGTAATGAGCTGGTTACACTCAAAAGGTAGCAAGCTCAAGGTTTTAGACCTTCCTTCCAGCCTCAAGCTCAACCTAACAGGCAGCCATATCAACCTCATAGACCACCCAATCTAGTTGTAAATCTAAATCAAGCAAGGCCTCCTGCCAACAGACCATTTCAACCCTATAATCCCAATGCTACATCTGCATCTAAAGCATTAGTGCAGTACAAAACAATATAGCTCAAGAGTATGATTGGTGTTTCCCATGCAATGAACCTCATAACCAATCCATGTGCTTCAATGGTGCCTTGAATCAAGCATTAATGGTGACAGCAACTAGTGTGGAGGGTGAAGGTAGTCAAGGAAATAACCAGCAACAAGAAACATTCCAGCAGTAATCAGCTCCAAATGATACCACACTTGTAAACTGGCGGCAAAAGATTTTTGTGGCATGAATCAAATGATTTCCCAAAGTGTTGCAGCCAACACAAGGTCAAAGAGAAGAAATTTGGGTGAAGAACAACCATTGGCCCCAAGTAATTCACGACCTTCTGTCACTCCACAAACTATTGGCAAACAAAATGTAATCCCAAGCATGCAAGGATTGCCTAAAACAGCCCCTAGGCCAACCCAAATGCCGTTGTTACTGCCCATGTGCAAGGAATGAATGTGCGAGGCCAAGGACAAGCGAGAGGATACTTCATCTCCATTCAGTATCATTGATCAGATGAAGAAGACAAATGTAAACATATCAATGTGGGAATCACTATCTATCCCAGGCCAAAGAGATTTGCTACAAGCTGCCATGAAGGACTAGTCAACTTCAAATCAGCAAGTCCAAATGCAAGAGAAGGTGCTCACAAATGCTGCCCAGCCTGAGGGGAATCATGGAGGATAGTAAGGTAAAATATTGAAGCCCCTCATCATTCTATGTTTCATTGATCATTGGGAACCAATTAGTACACAATTACATGATTGATTCGGGGCAAGTAGTTCAGTAATGCCCAAGAAAATAGCTGATCAGTTGGGAATTCAGTATGAAACCATATCCAAAGGGGTGGTGCAGTTGGATGGGACAGCAGTAACAATAGTCGGGGTGATTAAAAACTTGAGTCTTACTTTGCATGCCTGTCCCAACGTGGTTGTTTTGCAAGATGTCTCAGTAATAGACCTTCCACCACTCTTTGCCCTATGTTTGTCAAGGGATTTCACAGCTAAGATTGGAGGTTACTTGTCTGCTGATTGGTCACACATGCTGTTCAGAACAAGATATGGAACCAAAGCCACAATCAGGTCTGAACCTATTGCAAACTTTCACATTGAGCCTTACACTCCAAGTCAGATTAATGCCAATTGTTCAGCGTTTGATCAAGAGGATTATCCAAGCACTGATGAAGCTGACACCAAGGTAGGAAGCATCCCAGATCTAACTCTTGATGAATGGGCAAGCAAGGTGCATGCTTTTGATCCTTATCAAGAAATAGAAGAATCTGAGTTGGGAGTCTATTGCATACATGAAGAAAATCAGCCTATTCCTAGCATCACCAAGCCAAACCACAAAGATGACAATGAGGTATGGCAGTTGTTTTTGATGGATCAAGGAGTAGACAAGGTGCAGGAGGGGGATCCATGCTGGTTTCACCTCAAGGAGTTAAGTATTATTCAGCTTTTAGATTTCAGTTTGCATGCTCTAATAACACTCTTGCTGAATATGAAGCCTTAGTGCTGAGGGCTGCATTGGGCAATCAAGAGAGGAATAAAGAACTTGCAAGTCTTTGGTGACAGTGAGTTGATTGTCAACCAAGTCAAGGGGAGCATGCTGTCAAGAATGATCTACTCAAGTGCTACAAGAATAGGGTGTGGGACCTCATTGAATATTTTGAGGGTTTTGGCATCAAATCCATTCCTAGGAAAGAGAACCAAGCCGCTGACAGGCTTACAGCAGTTGGGGCAGCCTTTGACGTTGTGGAGAGCATTCAAAAAGACAAGGTACAACCAAACATCCATGTGATTGTGAGGCCTTCAGTGCCAGATAACAATGTAAGTTGGAAAGTGTTTGAAAATGATCAGCAAATCATCCATTTCTTACAAGAAGAGGCTGAATTCTCAGCCAAAAATCAGGAAAAGTTAGAGCAGCAGTATGGTGACCAAGTGGTGCAGCTGAGAACCAACAAACTACCAAAGGGACTTATTACTTTGGAGTCCATTTTCAATCCTAATGATTAGTTTAGGAAGGAGAAAGAAAACATCCAAGTGAAGGGAGAAGATTCAGTGTCCATCTCAGTAGAAAGAGGCAAATCACTCCAAATTGGTAAGATGACAACTGAGCAAGAAAGGTATGAGTTCATACAACTTTGTCAAGAATTCCCTGATGTGTTTTCTTGGAGCTATGAAGATTTGAAAGGTTTCAATCCGAGTTAGCTCAACACACCATTGAATTGGATCTAAATACTAAGCCCATCAGGTAGAAACAAAGGCCAGTCAACCCCCACATGGAGCCTCTCATGAGAAAAGAATTGAATAAGTTGATAGAATCAAGAATCATATTCCCTATCAAGCATTCTAGTTGGGTTGCCAACTTGGTTCGATCGAGAAAGAAGAGTGGGAAATCAGATTGTGTGTTGACTTGAGAGATTTGAATAGAGCATCTCTCAAGGATCATTATCCACTTCCTTCCATGGAGCATATTTTACAAGTTGTTTCTGGCTCTGAGAGGTTTTCACTACTTGATGGCTATTCAGGGTATAATCATATCATGGTGAAGGAAGAAGATCAGTTCAAGACAGCCTTTACAACTAAATGGGGAACTTATGCATACGGGAAAATGCCATTTGGGTTGTCAACTTTGGAGCTACCTTCCAAAGAGCAATGGACATGGCGTTCAAAGGTTTGATTAACAACATTGTACTGATATATCTTGATGATATCACTGTTTTTTCAAAAAATACAGTAGACCACCTCTTTCATTTGAGACAAGTGTTCCAAAGGTGTAGAAGATTTGGAGTCTCCTTGAATCCTAAAAAGTGTGTTTTTCTAGCCCATGAAGGAAAGCTCCTTGGCCACATTGTCTCCAAAGAAGGATTAGCAATTGATCAGAAAGAGTCGAAGCCATAAGAGCACTGCCATTTCCAAGCCACAAGAAGGCCCTTCAAAGTTTCTTGGGAAGAATAAATTTTGTTCGGAGGTTTGTCCCAAATTTTGCAGCCCTTGTCAGACCTATCACCAAGATGCTAAAGAAAAGCATGGCTTTCAAATGGACAGCAGAAGGAAAGGAAAGTTTTGAAGCAATCAAAGAAGCCATCTCTCAAGCCCCAACTCTCATCAACCCGGATTTCTCCAAGGATTTCATCCTCTATGCGTTTGGAGGTGATGATACTATTTCTGTAATTTTGGTACAGCAGAATAAAGACAATGATGAGCAGCCAATTGCTTTCTTCAGCCAAATCCTAGAGGACTATGAGGTGAGATATTCTTTCATTGAGAAGCATGTTCTTGTAGTAATCAGGAGCTTGAAGAAATTCAAGCATCTAGTTTCAAACAATAAGGTCCAATTGTTGGTTTCTCATGCGGGGGTTAAAGACTTCCTCCTCAACAAAGACTTGAATGAAAAAAGGGCAGGTTGGATTACTCGTGTCATGGAGTATGACATTGAGATCAAAGTCACCAAGTTGGTAAGAGGAAAAGGATTGTGTGAGTAGTTGATCTTGAGCAAACAAGAGGAATCATGCAACGAGAAGGAGGTTGTTTTGGCGTTGCAAGACAACCATGAGCAAGGAAGCACTCAAGAGGAGAATGATGGTGTCCCCACTCCTTGCTGGACCCAAGGTATAATGCACTTCCTAAGCACAAGTCTATGTCCTCCAGAGATGAACAAGACCCAAAGAAGACACTTCAGGTTGCAAGCTGTCCCATATGCCCTTGTTGATGGTGTTTTATTCAAAAGAGATGTGAATGGAGTACTGCTGAGATGCATTGGTACAAATCAGATTCATAAGGTGCTGGAAGAGTTCCATGGTGGACCAGCTGGTGGCCATTTTGCACCAAGAGTGACAGCTCTAAAGATCATGAGGGCTGGTTATTATTGGCCCAAGATTTTCAATGATTGTTATGCATGGATCAAGAGGTGCAAGAATTGTGCATTTTTCATAGGTAAAGAGAGGCTAGCTGCCCTCCCATTGCATCCAATTTCAGTTGACCAGCCATTCATGCAATGGGGTTTAGACTTCATTGGAGTTATTAATCCCAATTTGAGCCAAGGGCACAAGTGGATTTTAACAGCCACAGATTACTTCACCAAATGGACTGAAGTAGTAGCACTCAAGGAAGCAAATGAATCTAGCATCCTAGACTTCTATGAGGGAATAGTAACTAGATTTGGCATACCAACTACAATAATATCAGATAATGCATTGGCATTCATTGGATCCAAGGTGACTGAATGGGCTGTCAAGAACGGGATCTACCTAAGTACTTCATCAAACTATTACCCCCAGGGTAATGGCCAGGATGAATCTACAAACAAGAACTTGTTGAGGATCATTAGGAGGACTCTTGATGAGAATCAGAGGTCTTGGCATACCAAATTGAAATCAGCCTTATGGGCTGATAGGATAACTCCTAAAAGATCTACAGGTAACTCTCCATTCAAGCTTGTTTATGGAAGAGAGGAAATTTTTCCCATATCACTTGAGTTGCCAACATTGGAACTCATGAAACAGTTGGAGTTGTTGGAGTTTGAGCCCATGGAAGTCAGATATGCAGAATTGATGGAGCTCCAAGAAATCAGAAATCAGGCATCCCAAGCAATGGAGAAGGATCAAGCTTTGATAAAGAAGACCTTTGATAGAAAGGCCAAGAAAAGATCCTTCCAAGTTGGAGATCTAGTGTTAAAATGGGATGTGGATAGAGCAAAACCAGGAAGGCATTCAAAATTTGATGCCATTTGGAGTGGCCCATACATGGTCACAAAGTGTAAGGACAACAATGCTTTCTAGTTGTCTTCATTGGATGGTGAAGAACTACAGATTCCAGTCAATGGAATCCATCTGAAGCATTGCTACTGAAGGAAATGCTTCACCCTGTACATATTAGTTTAGGTTTTTCATTCCTCCAAGTGCTTGTGCACATTGTTTTGTTGTAGATTAGTTTTTCTTTCCCTAAGTGCTTTGGCACAAGCTTGTTGTTCCTGGAGATGTGTTTGCAGGCCTTGCTCCATCAGGTGATATTCCATCTTCCTCCTTGTAGTGTTCTAGTTAGTTGGGGTATCAAACAGAGAATTCAATGACTCCATACCCAATGGATTGCTTCAGGAAACTGGTAACTTCATCCAGCAGGCAGATGACCCCTCTGAGTCACCAAAATTGTTATCCAAAATGTGCCCCTGCTCATTTTTTGTGGCTAACTCCTCTCATTTTTTCCTCTCTTGTGCCTTAGTCATAATATTTTGCTTTTAGGCACTCAAAACCTTCTAGAAATGACACCATTGGATAGAGCTCTTTCTCAGCTTTCCAAAAAGGTAAAGTTTTCCTCCTAACTCCATGTATTTTTGAAGTTATGGCTCGGTGGAGTTTTTTGGAAAAATTTTCCCTGAAAGGCCCGCTGGCCAATGAGATGCCGCCACATGGCACCTAGAGTGGTGGAGCATGGGGAAATTTTGGAAAATTTTCCAAATGACCAAAAAGGTGCAAAAATTCAAATTTTGCCCCTGACCCGATTTGGCCTGTTTTGCCCTAAAACTTCAAATGGCCATATCTTTCGATCCAGAGCTCAGTTTTTCACGTTCTTTATATCAATGGAAAGCTGGTGAAATTATCTACAATATTCTGGGGTAATTTTTTCATTTGATGGATTTTGGAGAGATAAAATGAAAAAAATTCCTCGGCACGTGGTCATGGACAGAAATGACGTTTCAACCACCGTTTTTAATGAAGAATGGCTCGCATTCTCTCCCAGCATGGCTAAAAATGTCAGGGGATGGGTCTATAAGGATGCCCATACTATTTTGAATGCATTTTGGTCAATGGTTGAATCCCTTCCATGTTTTCCCATGTTTCTCTCTCCTGGGCTCGTCCCTTACACTATAAAAGCCATATTTGGCTCATTTTCAAAGGGTTGAACATTTTTTGTGTATTGCAGGTCCCCTTTCTCACCTTGGAAGTGATTTTGGTGGAATATTAGACCTTTTCTAAGAGATGAAAACTTTATTTTTCCTCTCAGGTGTTGTAATGCAAGTGATTTTGATGATTAAAATAACAATACAACCTCTGTGATTAGTTTTCATCCTCTGCCTGTGTTGTTTGGTTAATTTATGATCCTTCATTACAATTATCAGTTTGTGCATGAGGTTCTTTGTTGCATTTTTATGGACTATGTCAATCTGCAGAAGTAAAAAATGCTCACCACTCCTTTGGTGCATCACCTATTAGCATTAGTTTTAGCTTTTTTGCATTCTCTATCTCTGTCTCCTTTGGAATTTAGGGTAGGGTTAGGAATATAGACCTCTACAACTTGTAAGTGATAAATCTGACCAGAGGAACTAAGGAACCAGCCTCTAAACTAGAGATTCCTTTCTCATTTTGCAAGTCCCACACTTGGGGAAAGGATTCAATGTTGTGCAATCACACTGGATGCTAGTATGATCAAACTAGAAATCTGATCAACATGAAGCTTATAACTCCTTTAAAGCAAACTATTTACTCCAGGTAATTCTGGGTAAGTAGTATGACCGAGAAGTTTGAGTATCTCTTGGATATTTAACTAGAAACGTTTTCATTTGATAGTAGGGTTTGGAATTCGTTTAAAAAAATTTGTACATGTGCTTAGAAATAATAGTGGAGGCAGAATACTTAAATCTATTTAGCCTGATTTTGTTTTATAGTTCTAAAAGAATTATTAATCATCTACGTTTAAGTACAATGTTGTGGAGGCATGTAAGGGAATTTTAATTTCAAATTTGAGGATACTCCTAAACTAGTTTAGTTTAAGGTTTTGGGTTTTCTAATCTTGTTGGGGTCAATAAGTTAATGCTTAAGTCTTTTAGAAGAAGAAGGAAATTGGGAACCCTTAGGGAAAGGGTGTTGTTTTAGAACTTTACCGAGTGTTTTTCTGAACTGAAATTAGAACTCATGTTTGTAATGATAAGGATGGTAAGGTGGACTTACAGTACGTTTCTTGCATTGAGTTGGTTTTGTTCTCTCTTCTGGGAACTAGTGTATGAGCTTATTGTTTGGATTAGAGACGGGAATTTGTTGATAAGTTTAGAAAATAAATTAAAGATTGAGTCAAATTCTGATAAGATTCCCTTTCCAACCTATAAGCATTAGTTCATTTGATTGAAACCTCCTCTTATTATTTCTCTTCCAAAATGGGGATTTATTATACTTGTTTAGCTTTCCTTGTTCATATCTTTTGTTAAATTGATGGAAGAAGAGATTTGATGTTTTGGTTTTGTTGAACAGAAAATACAATCTTGTTGTCAAAATGTTAAAATTCTATATTCCTTCTTAGATTGATATGGGATTTGTTCTGTTTAAAATCTGAAATGTTGTATTTAAAGGTAGTTTTCCTTTAAATGAAACAGTTAAATTCATGTTTTGAACTTATATCTATTTTTGTATATTTTTGTGTTCAAAGCATAGTTTGGAAATGATATCCTTCTTTCATGCTTAGGAGTTAGACGAACCATTCCAATGATATCTATACTTTAAACCCTTTCTTTTTGTTTAAAGGTAGTTTTAGGATAAATTAAACTATAAGCTTTTGTAAGGTAAATGTTGTGGATTATATTTTGTTCTTCTCTTAGAAGTGATATTTATGATGTAATAATTGTCTCATTAAAGAAGAGTTGTTTTAATGGAACAATTATTGGAATGCACTTCATTTTAAGGCTTAGTGCTTATCATGTTCGAGTTCATTGAGGCGACCCATGCTATCAATTTTTGTAGATGGACTTCATAAGTGATAAAAGGAGACAAAACTTATATGATGCATTGGTTGATTTAAGTCGATTCCTTGTGAAGAACTTTGATTCGTTCTTGATATTGTATTGAAAAATTAAAGTATTATTCTTATACAATGAAGATGGTTATTATGGAGTATGCCTAAAATGTATAAGGCTTGTAAATGTATAAGTTATAAAGATGAATTGAAAGTGAGAATTTACTTGTATGGGCGTGTAAATTATCTTGTACTTTTATGAAAGAGATGGATTTCTATCTTGTTGGTATTCTTCATATTATTTTTATGCTTAATGGGTTATTATTTGATAAGTTGGATAAAGGTATTTATTTCAATTTCCTAATTAAGATGCGACTTGTTAAGTTGAAGAATATGATGATCTTTATCAAAACTATATAATATAGTAATGTAATGTGTGTTGAACATACATTAAGAATTATGGATATTGGGTAGGATATACCCTAACACTTAAACATGTAGATAAAGACTCTTTCTATTTGGAATATAGACCAAAAAGGTATGGAAATATGATTGCAATTTATCGTAATTCATTTTGTATGAAGTCTACTTTAAATTGGATATATTCGGATGTTGAACCTGTCTAAAATTTATTGTACTTTTTAAATGAAACTTGATAACATTATTCGATTGCGGTTAATTGGTAGTGTAACTAAGATATCTAACATTAAAAACAACCGTAAGTATAACGAAGTTCTTCATGGAATAAATAAAGAAAATTTAGGAAAGAACTTATTGAGCGTTGGATTAGGGTTTGGCAGGGTTGTTGTAATCAAGAAATAATTTAGACTAATAATGTAATAGCAATCTCCTCGGGGGTATGTACATCTCAATGAGGTAGTTTTTGAAGGATGTTGGAACACGCTAAGCGTAGGGCTGTACTTTCAAGAAGGCTTGGGTCTTTTGGAGAATACAACATTGTAGTTGACATGTGGCCTCACCCTTCGCATTGATCATCTAGATCTATACATAATAGGAACTCGGACTTGAACTTAGCTTCTCTCTAGGTATGGATAGGAGCATATTTAGGATATGAATTAGGTTCTAATGGCTCACGGTATGTTGGCACATCTCGGTCGAATTAGGTCAACCGAGTATGCCCATTTACCCTAAGCCATTGTGAGCATCTTCTTATAATAAGTTATGTTCCTATCTAAGGCTAGGTTTAAACCTAGAACAAGTGGGTGATGGTAATCAAGTAAAGACCAATCGTGATAATCAAGGAGTGAGGTGAAGGACGTATTCCATTATGACGATTATTCCATCTAGGAATAGTGACATACACATCATTTTACAAATATTTGGCCAAAGTATTGCAAACTCTTTGGTTGTGTTGTCTTATGTCACCAAGTTTGAAACAACTTGATATTAGATGAATATTGGTATCGAGATATTTGAGATATGTTCTTTAAACAGATCACTCAAGTACCCGAGTGTAGGGTAGGAAGATAAAGTATACGAAGTATAAAATATGTATTCAATACATAAGATAACATAAATAGATTGGTAGCTTACCGATTTATGGAATGAATAGATCGGTGAATCACCGAGTCATTAAAGCTGCATATGTTTATCTATTGAATTTGATTGGCATGGAATTTTGTTCTAAATAATGCTTTATTTAGAAGCAGTGAACACTATTTTTAAAAAAATCTCTTGTTTCTAAAGTCTTAAAATTGGAATGTTACATCTTGGTATCGAGCTTAAGGTTACTGCTATTGGACCTATTGTGTCCATAATCGATATAACTTAAATTTTCTTGTAAAATAAAATGGTGAGAACAAGAGGAAACATTGCAAATAACCCTCCTTTGAGGAAGGAGTAGCAACTACCGAAACTCGATGAGATCCTGTTATCACCGAATCACAGCACCCCTGGATGTTGATCAGATTTCTAGTTTGATCACTCTAAGCATCCAGTGTGATTGGATAACATGGGTACTATCTCCAAGTTGTGGGACTTGCTACTTGAGATAGACCTCCAGAGAAAGCTGGTTCTTGCTCCTAAACTACCTGCCACAATCTACTCTAATGCAGGATAAGCTAACTGTTCTAATCTAAATTTCAAGGATCGGGAAAGAGAATACATAAAATGAAAGCCTACACTAAAGTGGTGATACACCAGAAAAGGAGGATGGGAGAGTAGTCTCCAAATGTGTGAAATACAGAGGCAAAGTGCACACTAGAAGAGGTGATGACAGTTCTCCATAATCTAGCAAAATGCATTCACAGTAATATTTCAAGCACACACAATGATAATGAATTCCTACAAGAACATAATAGATAGACACAATATTCTCATAGAAGGATCAAAGGGGCAAGAAGAATGCAAAAAAAAAAACACAACAGCAAGGGGAAGATATATCCACAAACTGATATTTTATTGCTTCATGATATGCACAGTTCAATCTATTACAAGATAAGGGCCTGGATCACCATGCAAGGAGTCCACTACAAGGGCCTGCAACACACTGGCTTCACAAAGCAATTTTGTGAGCTTTGTTACCCAAAACTCCCCCTTACAATGAGCCCAACACTTCATTTTATAGAAAAATGAGAAGGAAAAGAGAAGGGAAAATGGAAATCCCGAAATCTGTCCTTCAACCACCTGTAAGAGGCATTAAATTGAGTGGAATGGGTATACATTACTTGGAAAAGGCTCCCCATACTGTCCCATGTGCTGCAACAGAGAAGGAATGATGACCATGCCTCTTAATTGCACTCCCAGCTACCAAATAAAACACTGTTCTGAACCAGGCCACGTTTTCTTAAAAAACTCAATCAATTTTTGATCAAATCTGGAATTTCTTGATTGATGTGTGTCGGGCTCAGAACCAAAATTCCAACGGTACCAATTTTGTGCAATTTCGTTGAGAAATGCAAAAGTTATGGCCTTCGAGTGCGGCGGACTATTTTGGGCACAGCGGGCGTTTACTGTCATTTGACGGGAAAGAGCATTTACTAAGCGGAGCCGAACACATTTCCTTCATTTAAATATATATACCCTCATTAAAAATAATAAATCCAGTTTTTGTGGCGTAGAGGACGTCGTGTTCGTTCGAAAGTCCAATTTTATCAAAATTGGAGCTCTGAGTCAAAAGTTATGGCCGTTTGAAGTTTCGGACCAAGCGTTGACTTTTCCTCCTGTGACACGTGTCATGATTTGATTGGTCCTCGGATCCTTCGGGTTTTCACGTCCCACGCGTCCCTTTGTCCCATTTGGTACAGTGCTCTTTGTGCTGATTTCGGCCGAACCGGCCGGTTCGCGCCTTTTGTCCCATGCGTCCCCTTTGCCTTCCGTGCTGCCTCGACTCTTTTCGCCCGGTTCGGCCGGTTCGCACATTTTTGGCCCAAATGTCCCATTTGCTTTTGGACCATTTGTTCCCATTTCGGCCGAACCGGCCGGTTCGGGTATTTTTGTTCCACTTGGCCCACTTTGTTTTGGACTGCCTGGACTGATTTCGGCCGAACCGGCCGGTTCGGGTATTTTTGACCCAAACGTCCCAGACTGTCCCTCTCAGCAGTTAGTCGATTTTTCTCTGTCGAACCGGAATTTCGCGCCCGCCGCGTACTTTTGTCCCATTTGTCCCTGCTGCGTTTGACTGTTTGTGCTGATTTCGCCCGGTTCGGCCGGTTCGCACTTTTCTGTCCCACACGTCCCAGAGGCGACCTTGAGCAGGACTTAGCCAATTTTCATGATTTTTCCTGGATCGACCCATTTGCCTTTTTAAACCTTTTTTTCACATTTTCTCAGAACTTACTCTCTTCCTCTTGGACAGGGGAGTTAGACAAATATGAGGGGACTCTAGAAACATGAATTTTTTGCCCCGACTCAAACTATTTGCACGAGACTAAAGAATTTGATGCACGTTATCAAAATTTACCTTGGGGTGAATTTTGGATAATGAGATCCTTCTACTGTTGGACACAAGAGATCATTTGGATGTGCTTGAACAACAAGTAATGGGTAATGAGGAGGAAGAAGAAGCTGATAACAATAATCAGCCACCTCCAGGGGACAACACCAATGTGGGTGTTGATAATAACAACGTTAACATACCTATTCAAATTTGAGAACAAAAGGCTAGGCTAGTAGTAGAACTCACTAAGGACATAAAAAGAATAAGTTTACCCAAGTTTGACGGAACCACATTAGGAGATGGGGTTGAGAATGGGATCAGTGAAAT
This sequence comes from Taxus wallichiana var. yunnanensis, assembly GCA_018340775.1. Classification (NCBI taxonomy): domain Eukaryota; kingdom Viridiplantae; phylum Streptophyta; class Pinopsida; order Cupressales; family Taxaceae; genus Taxus; species Taxus wallichiana. The sequence continues at coordinate 32,127,780 of CM031239.1, read as the reverse complement.
GGAGAAATACTTTGCAATAAGAAATTTCTCAGAAGAAATAAAGGCGATATGGGGAGCATATCAACTTTCTCACGAAGCATCTTCATGGTGGGACAACCGTAAGGTTGAGTTGAACATTGATGAATCTAATATCACATGGGACCAATTTAAAGGTTAATTTAGGCAACGATGGTTGCCAAAACTCTACTATGATCAGAAAATGACTGAATTTTAGAACTTAGCTCAAGGAAAGCTAACTATAACTGAGTATTGGGAGTGATTTACAAAACTCCTTAAATATGTGCCTCAGTATCAAACTGATGAGAAGTTCAGGATACGGAAATTCATCATGGGATTGAATCCCGTTATAGGAGGAGAGGTGGATGTTCACATCCCAACCACGATGGAAGGGGTTGTTGAAAAATCCATAAGGCAGGAACATAAATTAAAGGTAATTTATGCTCACAAGGAGGAAGGAAGAAGAATCCCAACTCCTCTTCATCATCTCTTGCACCTAAGAAAGTACCATGGAAGAAATTTGGGATAAAAATTAAGTTTTCATCTGATACAAATAAGAAAGCAACAACAAACATGTTTGCTTTGGTAATGCACATGTAACAACTTTGCCAAGAATAATAATAACAAACAGAAATCCTATGGGGGTCTAAACGATAACTCTAAGGCTAGAAATAAACCCGAGCCTAGGAAGGCACTGTAGGATTTTTATAACTATGGAAAATATCATTACGAAAATAAATTTCCTTTGAAGAAGGATGATCATAATCAAGCACACAAGATACACGCTGCAAAGATGGTGACAAATAGGTTGATCAATAAGCCACACCCATAGAAGTTCCGAGTAGTTATTTGGCTTACCAATAACTATTATTTTTGATACGAGAGCTACTGAATGTTTTATTTCTAGTAAATTAACATCAAAATTAAAAATAAAAGCTAGAAACATGGATAAAACATGGATTGTTCAATATGGGAATAATGTTGTTCATACGGTTAGTATGTGTCTTTTTAGAGAAATCCTTGAATTACCTAACTTTTCCACTAACGTTGATCTTTATTTTACACCCTTGGGGTCTTATGATGTAATCATAGGTGTTAATTAGTTAGAACATAAGGCTAAAGTGGACTATTTGAAAAACACATTAGTTGTTTAGACGACACTGTAGAAAATAGCAGAGATTCAAAGTTGTGAAACGTGATATTTTTGTTAGAAAACTTTCAACTATGCAACTTTAAAAGGCCAAAAATAAGGGATGTACCTTATATGTAGTAAAAATTACTGAATCAGTAGAAGAGAGCAGCAATATTATGGAACGATATCACCTGTTATGAGACTTCAGTGATGTATTTTTAGAAGAATTTTCAGGTCTTCCACCCAAAAGGGAATTTGATTTTACAATTAAGATCAAGCCTGGAAATGAACCTATATCTAAAGAACCATATCGAATGACTACTATAGAACTAGTAGAGCTTAAGGCTTAGTTACATGAACTTTTGTCTCAAGGTTTGATTAGACCAAGTGTTTCACCTTGGGGAGCACCCATATTTTTGTGAAAAAGAAAGATGGAACACTTAGATTGTGCATTGATTATAGAATGTTAAATAAGGAAACAATCAAGAATAGATATCCACTCCCTAGGATTGATGATTTATTTGATCAGATGTGTGGAGCATCGGTATATTCTAAGATAGATCTTTGATCTAGATATCATCAATTACGAATTAAGGATGAGGATATTCATAAAACAACTTTCAGAACAAGGTATGGACATTATGAGTTTATGGTTTTACCTTTTGGATTAACTAATGCACCTACGACATTTATGAATTTAATGAATAATATCTTTCAAGAATACTTGGAAAAATTTGTGCTCGTATTCTTGGATGACATTCTCATATATTCTAAAAGAATTGAGGAGCATCATGAGCATTTGAAAATAGTTTTAGAAATTTTGAGAAAGAGATGGTTGTTTGGTAAGTTGTCCAAATGTTCTTTCTATGACACAGAATTCCACTACTTGGGTCATGTTATAAGTAAATATGGGATTGATGTAGATCCTTCAAAAATTACAGCTATAACAGAATGACCTGCACCAAAGAATGTACATGAAGTTAGAAGCTTCATGGGACTTGTTGGCTATTATAGGAAATTTGTAAAAAAATAATCTAAGATAGCTGCACCAATAAATTCCTTACAGAAGAAAGATAAAAAGTTTGTTTGGAGAGAAAAATGTGAATTTACATTTAAAACCTTGAAGGAATAGTTAAATTCAACACCTATTCTTACAGATGCAGATCCTAATGGAGATTTTATGGTGGTAAATGATGCATCGGTGAAGGTATAGGAGGTATTTTGTTACAAAGTTGCCATGTTATAGCATATGAAAGTAGGAAACTTAAGTTACATGAGTTGAATTACACTCCACATGATTTAGAGCTTGTTGTCATTGTTCATGCACTACAAGTTTGGAGGCATTACCATCTCAAGTAAGCCTTTTGAAATGAAAACCGATCACCTTATACTTTGAAGTATATCTTCACTCAGCCATTTCTTAATGCAAGACAATGAAGGTGGTTGGATTTTTTGTCTCAATATAATTTTGACATCAGTTATATAAAGGGTAAAGAAAATAGAGTAGTTGATGCTCTAAGTCATAGGAAGCACATTTCTGCTCTTATAACATTAAGAACTCAATTTAAGGATGAAGTAAAAAGTGTTATGGAATTTGATTCTTACTCTCAACAAGTAAAACTAGCACTTGCTGCAGATTCAAATGATTCAAGGTATAAAGGTTTTCTCTTTGATAACGAAGGAATCTTACGATTTGAAAATAGAGTTTATGTACCTTCGCTAAATAATTTAAGAAAGAAATTGTTAGCAAAATTTCATAATTCACCTTTTTCTGGACACCATGGCATTAAAAAAATGCTTGCTGATATAAAACAAAAATATTTCTAGAAGGAATAAAAAGGATGTTCTAAACTTTGTGACACATTGTCTTGAGTCCCAACACGTGAAGGTGGAACATATGCACCCAAACAGGTTGTTGTATCCTCATAGCATACCATAGTACAAATAGCGAGGTAATAAGTATGGATTTTGTACAATGGTTACCTATGTTGAGAAATAAGCATGATGTTCTATTAGTAGTTGTGGATAAACTAACAAAGGTAACACATTTTATTGCTAGAAATATGAAGGATGATTCTCCTATTTTGGAAAGAAGATTTGTACATGAAATTTTCAGATTACATGGAGTACCTGAGTTAATCATTCCAGATAGAGATCCTAGAATGACATAAATATTTTGGCAAATACTTAATGCAGCTTTGGGAACTAAGCTAAATTTCAGTTCTCACGTACCATCCGAAAAGCAGATGGCGGTGAAAGAGTAAATCAAGTTTTGGAAGATATGTTACAAATGTATTGCATGGATCAATAGTATAAGTGGGAAGAGTATCTTCCATTAGTTGAATTCAGCATACAATAATACATATCATGCTTCTCTTAAGATGGCACCTTTCGAGGCATTATATGGAAGAAAATGTAGAACCCCTGTTAGTTGGGATAACATAGAGGATAGAGAGGTAATTGGACATGAAATTCTTACTGAAATGGAACAAGAAGTTAAAATGATTCGTGAACGCTTGAAAGAAGTAGTAGACGGGGAAAAAGATTTACGCTTTGACTTAAAGAGGGCTGATAGGAAATTTGAACTTGGTGAGAAAGTCTTTCTTGAGTTAAACTGAAAAAGAGTTCTATAACTTTTGGCAAGGCTACCAAGTTATCACCTCGTTATGTGGGACCTTTTGAGATAGTTGAAGTAATCAACCCTGTAGCTTATCGTTTAGCATTACCTCCTACTTTGTCATGAATGCATGATATTTTTGTATTTCTTTGCTTAAGAAATACGTTTCAATTTATCACACGTGTTAAATTAGAATTCCTTGTGAGGTCCAAGACACGGGAATAATCATGGTTAAACACATACGAGTGCTTGAAACTCACTAGTTGCATTTGAGAAATCGATAAATAAGTCAATGTAAAGTCTAGTGGGACCATTTTAATGAAGATAGTGCAACTTAGGAAAACCTAGAGGATATGAAAAATTCTTTTCCATACCTATTTGAATGAATTGATTCGTAGATTGTTATAAAAAAATGATTGAATTTCTTTTTCCTCTATATATGACTACAAGTATGCCATTTTGGGAAGATATTTATATGAATTGGATAAATGGCTATTTAATGCTGATTTCTAGAACTATAAAATTTTGATATATTTGACTTATGGTAAGAGAAGTGAATGAATTGATTGTCATTGATATAAATTGTTAAAATGAGGTAATCATGGAGACGATGATTCTTTTTAGAGGGAAGCATGTAACACCCTCAATAATTGTTATATTCCTCCTTTGCATTTCAAGTGTTGACATGTGATTTTCTTCTAAATGTGTTCTTTTGATTGTTGGAGATCATGCTTGATATGGATAAATCTTTTCTTTTCTTAAGATCATTAGACTAGAATGGAATGGCTTCCTTGAAACCATTTTTCACTTCTTGAAGGTGAGTTGTAATCTGGTTTAAGAGTTGCAAACTTACCTCTTTATCTGACTCATCCCTGGATCAATTTCAGTGATCCAAGGAATGTTTTAAACCTTCTCAGTTGAATGAATGGTAAATTGACATTCCATAATTGAGGAACATGGTGAACTGAAATTTGTTATAACAAGTTTTTAATCTTGTGTGAACATATTTCTATTTAGTTGTATGTTGTGCTTAGGTCCTTGGAGATTGATCTTGGCAATACATTGCTAACGTAAATAAAATACAGCCTGTTCATGGCATAGGAAGGATTCAAAATCCTAAAACTAAAGGATTATCCTACGGAATCCTAAGCTGGGTAAGAATATTCACTACCTAGCTATGCTAATTAATTGAATTTTTATTCTAATCTAAGCCTTGTGCTAAGGGAATATGGAAAGGTTGCTAAGCTATCTAAATTAACCTAAAACCTAATGTTATATGGTTATGAGATGATCTAACCTAATGTTGGAAATTACCTAATGTTGGAAATTACCTAAGTTAATGTGTTAAGACTTAAGGTAATTACTCCTAAACTAACCTAATTTTAAGGATAAATCCTAAGCTATTTTGATGCGAACCTAAAGGTGGTCGCATACCTCTAAGCGGCGGTTCCAATGGCATTTAATTGTTGATAAGGGTCTTAAAGGCATAAGGTACTACCATTTTTGTAGGGGCTAGTTGATTTGGTGGAGGCTTATGTGGAAGCTCCACTAAAGATGGAGTTGCATGTTAAATGGGAATTAACATTCGCGATTTGGGAGGTGGTGGCAATGAGAGTTGAGCGGGGAAATTGGAATTAATGAAATTAATTTGCCTCAGGTTTTATTCACAAACCATCTAGGAAACTTGGAAGGCATATTTGTGGGAGGTTGTATGTTTTTACATGCTTTTCAGATTTTTCTCTGCATGAAGCAAACTAGTTCTTTGAACCAGTAGTTCGACTTCTACTTCATTGTTATTTTTAACTCACCTGGTCTATTTTCGATCATGGGAAGGTATATAAGGCATGCTGAGGAAAGTTGTTGGTTGGTTGATCTTTCATGGAGAAGAAAAGGAGTTGGAAGCTCGTCTGGAAGTCTCCTTCGATTTGGCAGCACTATTAGGAATGATAGGCTCTAACCATTAAAATATCTTGCTTTCTTCTAAATGTTTCATTAAAATGACTCTGCTCTTATGAGATTCTTGGCTTGCATGTTTTATCTAGTTATTTTCTTGCTGGGTTTTGTAATCTTTGGAAATTTGGGTATGAATCCATGGAAAATTGGTGATAAGTGTTTGAAACTTTCTTGGTATGTGCTATTAGCGAGACATGCATGAGAAACTTGTTACTGTAACTCTGCTTGTCATTTCTTGAACCAGTATATGAAGAAGTTGTGTTTTCAACTGACCTTCATCGTTATTTATTTGGTTCTGGGTTTTGGGAACTTGAATCCCATCTGATATTTCTGTGGAGCTTGTCTTGTTTGAGCTAAAGCTTATTGTTGAGCTCGTCTTTGTGTGAGCTAAATCTTGTAGTTGAGCTCATCTTTTGTTTGAGCTAGATACTATATTTGGGTTCGTGTTGTTGAGATAAAGCTTGTAGTTGAGCTCGTGTTTTGTTTGAGCTTGATCTTGTGTTGAGATGGTGTTTCGTTTGATCCTATATTCAAGTTCATGTGTAGTTAAGCTTGATTCGGGGATAGTGTTTTGTTAAGGATTTGGATTAGAGATTCTTGTCACTCTGAAACAATGTTTGGATTCTTGAGTAATCTTGGATTGTTGTTTTAATTCCATATGTACCTATGTACTCGTGTTTATTCTTGTGTTATTCTGAAATGTTAATGGAAGTTCGTAATTTGCACAGTAATAATACTTTTTATTAGTTCTTAACTTTGGTAGGAGCTCGTGTTTTGAGCTGGTATGAGCTTTCTTGTTTGATATACAAACTAGAATGGGAATTGTGGTTGCCATGAACCTACGAATATCTACTTGATTAGTTCTAAAATCCTCTTTGGGAAACTTGTGATTCATTTTGAGTTGGAATAGGGTTTCTTATTAACATTATAAACTAGTTAAGGTTGTTGTGTTATATTCTGACTTGTATCACAATATTTGTGTATATCTATGATCACGTTTGAGACTTTGTGATTCGACATTGTTCATGTAATTTGATACATAGTGTTTGAATTTTTAGTTGAATGACGTGTTAGCTCTATTCTGGTATTTTTGAGTTGGGTGTAAATTGTATTCTAGTTGGAAGCTTATAACTCCTTTAATGCAAACCGTTTACTCTAGGTAATTCTAGGTAAGTAGTATGATTGAGTTGTTTGATTATCTCTTGGAGATTTAAGCTGGAAATGTTTTCATTTGATAGTATGGTTTGGAATTCATTTAAAATGAATTTGTACCTATGCTTAGAAAGAATAGTGGAGGCGAGAATACTTAAATTTGTTTAGCCTTTGATTTTTTTTTGAATTATGAATCATCTACGTTTAAGTACAATGTTGTGGAGGCATGTAATGGAATTTCTATTTCGAGTTTGAGGATACTCCTAAACTATTTTAGTTTAACGTTTTAGGTTTTCTAATTTTTTTGGGGTCAATAAGTTAATGCTTAAGTCTTTTATAAGAAGAAGGAAATTGGGAACCCTTAGGGACAGGGTACCATATTAGAACTTTACTAGGTGTTGTTCTAAACTAAAATTGGAACTCATGTTTGTAATGATAAGGATGGTAAGGTGGACTTGCAGTACGTTTCTTGTAATGAGTTGGTCTTTTTCTCTCTTCTTGGAACTAGTGTATGAGCTTATTGTTTAGATTAGAGATAGGAATTTGTTTTTAAGGTTTGAGAATAAATTAAAGATTGAGTCAAATTCTGATAAGATTCTCTTTCCAACCTGTAGGGATTAGTTCATTTGATTGAACCCTCCTGTTATTAGTTCTCTTGCAAAATGGAGATTTATTATACCTGTTTAGCTTTCCTTATTCATATCTTTTGTTAAATTGATGGAGGAAGAGATTTGATGTTTCAGTTTTGTTGAACAGAAAATACAATCTTGTTGTCAGACTGTTAAAATTCTATATTCCTTCTTAGATTGATATGGGATTCTGTTCTATTTAAAATCTGAAATGTTGTATTTAAAGGTAGTTGTCCTTTAAACGAAACAAGTTAAATTCATGTTTTGAACTTGTATCTATTTTTTGATATTTTTGTGTTGAGCATAGTTTGGAAATGATATCCTTCTTTCTTGCTTAGGAGCTAGATGAATCATTCCAATGAGATCTATACTGTAAACCTTTTCTTTGTTGTTTAAAGGTAATTGTTAGGATCAATTAAACTTTAAATTTTGTAAGGTAGATGTTGTGGATTATATTTTGTTCTTCTCTTAGAAGTGAATTCAAATTGGTTAATGTACTTCTTTTCCATTTGCTATTACTTATATTGATATTTATGATGTAATAATTGTCTCATTAAAGAAGAGTTGTTTTAATGGAACAATTATTAGAATGCACTTTGTTTAAAGGCTTAGTGCTTGTCATGCTGGGTTCATTGAATCGGCTCGTGCCAAAGCAATTTTGTAGATGGACTTCGTAAGTGATAAAAGGAGGCAAAACTTATATGATGCATTGGCTGATTTAAGTCTAATTCCTTGTGAAGAATTTTGATTCGTTCTTGAGATTGTATTGAAAAATAAAAGTAGTATTCTTTTAGAATGAAGATGGTTGTTATGCAGTATGCCTAAAATGTATAAGGCTTGTAAATGTATAAGTTATAAAGATGAATTGAAAGCTGAGAATTTACTTGTATGGGTGTGTAAATTATCTTGTACTTGTATGAAAGAGATGGATTTATATCTTGTTAATATTCTTCATATTATTTTTATGCTTAATGGGATTTTATTTGATAATTTGGATAAAGGGATTTAGTTCAATTTCCCTAATTAAGATGCAGCTTGTTAAGTTATAGAATATGATGATCTTTATCTAAACTATATAATATAGTAATGTAATGTGTGTTGAACATACATTAAGAATTATGGATATTGGGTAGGATATACCCTAACACTTAAACATGTAGATAAAGACTCTTTCTATTTGGAATATAAACCAAAAAGGTATGGAAATATGATTACAATTTATTAGACTTCATTTTGTATGAAGTCTACTTTAAATTGGATATATTCGGATGTTGAACCTGTCTAAAATTTATTGTACTTTTCAAATGAAACTTGATAACGTTGTTCGTTTGCAGTTAATTGGCAGTGTAACTGAGAGATATAACATTAAAAACAACCGTAAGTATAATGAAGTTCTTCGTGGACTAAACAAATAAAAATTAGGAAAGAACTTATTGAGTTTTGGATTAGGGTTTGGCGGGGTTGTTATAATCAAGTAATAATTCAAACTAATAATGTAATAACAATCTCCTTGGGGGTATGTACATCTCGATGAGGTAATTTCGAAGGATGTTGTCACATGCCAACTACAGGAGGTTGTACTTTCGATAAGGCTTGGGTCTTCTAGAGAATACAGCATTGTAGTTGACATGTGTGGCATCACCTTTCTACATCGATCATCTAGATCTACACACAATAGGAACTCAGACTTGAACTTAGCTTATCTCTAGGTCTTGATAGGAGCATATTTAGGATATGAATTAACTTCCAATGGCTCAAGGTATGTTGGCACATCTGGTCAACTTAGGTCAACTGAGTATGCCCATTTACCCTAAGCCATTTTGAGCATCTTCTTATAATAAGTTATATTCCTATATAGGGCTAGGGTTAAACCTGGAACAAGTGGAATGACGGTGGTCAGTAAAGACCAATCATGATAATTGAGGAGTGAGGTGAAGGACATATTCCAATATGATGAGCATGTCATCTAGGAATAGTGACATACACAGTATTTTATAAATCTTTGGCCAAAGTATCGCAAGTTATTGGTTACATTGTCCTATGTCACCAAGTTTAAAACAACATGATATCAGATGAATATTGGTAACAGATATTCAGATATGTTCTTTAAATAGATCACTCAATACCTGATGTAGGGTAGGATGACAAAGTATACGAAGTATACAATATGTATTCAATACATAAGATAACATAAATAGATTGGTAGCTTACCAAGTTATGGAATGAATAGATCGGTGAATCACCGAGTCATTACAGCTGCATATGTTTATCCATTGAATTTGATTGGCATGGAATGTTTTTTCTAAATAATGCTTTATTTAGAAAAATGAACACTATTTAAAAAAAAATTCCCTTGTTTCTAAAGTCTTAAAATGGGAATGTTACAATTTTTGTAAATTAAACTAGACAAAGGATTAACCTTGAGAAATATTATAATGACAAGATAAGGTCCCGACACACTTAGAAATAGATAGAATACTCCAACTATGATGGGGAGTGCAAAAGGAAGAAGAAAATGGAGAATTGTAACTCACACCTCAAAATGCAAGTTAAGAACAAAGCTAAGAAAAACACATAATCCTAAAAGTGAATTTATGTTTGTTTTAGCTTATGCTATTAAGACTGACTTGTGAATTTAGAACATATTTTTGGTTGGGAAGGCATCCTACGAAGAAGGAAATCTAAAGGTGAGGTTTCAGGTTATGTTATGGCAGGGGCGGTCCTTTCTCTAAGGTGATGACTGGACATAGATAACAACTAGGTGACCACTGTCAATATTTTGATCGTGTCATCATTGAAAACTTCTTTTGGGTGGGATGTTGTTTAAGAAGATGTGTAAATTCAAATTTGTGCATTTTTGAAAAGAGAGAGAGAGAAGAAATTGTTCTCTATGGTTTAATTGTGTCAACCATCAGGTGGGCATGACTTCCAAAGCATATATGTTTCCTTATTTTTAAATTTGAGTTAATAATGCAGGATATAAGGATGAAATGCAACAAATTTTATAACCCAAATTGATAATTATATTCGATGAAGTAAATGATGAATAGGTCAATAACGTGCTCTTTCACTACTATGCAAATGTAAGAAGGAAGAATTGGTTTGTTTTAAGCACTAAATGACAAATGTCATTTAGACAATTAGAATAAAATAATATTACCAGGAGAAGATTAAATGCGTATTTTTCAAAAGGAAAGAAACACAAAAAAATTTACCTATATGAAGACAATGCAATGAACCCAATAGAGGGTCCCACTGGCATGCCAAAATGTTTCACCAAATAGTAATGAATACGTGAGAGAAAAACATATAAGGTAAGGGTGAAGAGGAATACCTATGAATTGAGGTGGAAGGTAAATTACACGTATTTTGATTTCCGATCCAATGCTGATTGTGAGAACTTCATTTTTTCTAGGAGTAACTACCTGTGAATACAAAACAAGACCACAAGATGAATACTAAACAATATATGTCACTAGATTGCCTAACGTATGCAAGATCAAGGAAGTGTGATACTTCCTAGATGGCTGTCAATCCACTATTTAAAATAACTTAATGCAAGAGAAATGATGTAATTCAATAATGACCTAATGTAGTTGATATGATTTAGGAGTCTTATTGAAGTACGATAAAAAAATCTAATCTAAAAGGCTAGGTTATGATTAGATCTGGAAGTTGGATAGGTAAATAAAGTGGTTGGGACATGTCAGGGTCAAGTTTTAGGAGATTTGGGTTGTTTGTGTGAAAGGTATGAGGTTGTTGTTATAGGAAAATTTATAAGATATAGAGACCGACATCGTCTAGTGTGACCAATGTTAGTTGAGAGGAGACCAATGATGGTTTTGGGATAACCGACGTCGGTAGGGTCGACCGATAGAAACTTAGTGAAGTTAGGTTTTGATGATTCTCTGTGATTGCACTGAGAGAATGGTGAGGTTGATGATTGTGTTAGGAATACTCAGAGATGTTTGGAGGTGGATATGGAGGGTTGAGAGGTTATAGGTGATTAGGTAAAATGGATTGATAGGAAGGTGAGAGGTGATGGGATGCAAATGATATTAGGACTCTTAAACAAAGATAAATAAACTAATTTCACTAAGTATAGAAAGATACATATTTAAATGTACTTACTCATGTTTACGTAATCGGCGGTTGGATGGAGGTGATGGTTGATCCATGGAACTGGTGGCTAGTGTCATAGATTTTCTTCCGGAATGTTACCGTGAATGCTTTCCTTTCATATCAGTGCTTGGTTGCTGGTTCAAGATGTCTAGATGTGCAGGAGTGCTCTGGTGTGTGCTTGCATGTAGATATCTCTTCTCTAAAACTTGAATAATTCTTCCAACCTCTCAAAAAATGTTACCAAAGTGAATATATGGTAACCAACAACAATTTAAGGTGACCGGCATCAGTTTCGGGTTGACCGGTGTCGGTTAAGGTGGGAAATCCTAGGTTTGCTAAAAATGACAGATCTTGGTAATCTTTTTGGTGAGCTCTGTGCATTGTCTGGATCAAAATGGAAGGTTGTGCTTAGATAAGAGTGCACAAAGTTAGAGGAATAATATGCATGTGATTTTAGGTTTGAACTAAGTCTTAGTTAGTTATGGTAAGTGGATATTGAGTCCTAGTAAAAGGAAACATGCTAAGAATAGGTTTATGATGAGGTGTCTAGGTGATGTGGTGGGGTGAGGTGTCTAGGTGAGGTGGAAATTAGTTTAATTAAGGTAATTAAATAATGAATATTGTGATCATGGGCATTAATTTAATTGTAGGTAATTAAATTAATATACATGTGGGGTAAAGGGGGAGTGTGACCCAAATTTGGTGTCTACTGAGATGGAATAATGGAATTCCCCTTCCTATGTAGTGTATGTAGAAAATGTAGTCCCTTGTCCCTTGAATGGATGCTATATGGATGCCTTTGAGTTCTTTGGATGCCTTTGGATGCAATCTTAGGTGATAGATAGTAATGCTTAGAGCTTGGTCCTTTATTTTGATCACATAACTATGTATTTATATGATTCCCTTGGTTGAATTTCGTAATTGACAACTAGAATTCCAACCAATAAGAAAATAAGAGGCCCAAAATATAAAAGAGGCCCAAAAAGAGTGAGCAACGTAGAAAGAGGTTAACAAAACCCGAGAGGGGATGAGGACACACTGGGTGCTATTGTCCTGGCTAGGTGTTGGTGTCCAAAGTCATAAAAGATTAAAAAAATGTAAAGTACCGACTGGGATGTAGCATGTGTAAGACTAAATATAAAATAATAAACACAGAAAAAAAGCTCAAAGATAGTTGTCAATTACTATTTTATCACTTAGGAATCATATGAATGCTAGCATGTCTCTAGGACATAGAAATGTACCCAAGTGCCGATTTTATGTCTACACACAAAAACCAATCCAAGAAAGAATAATCTTAAAGAAAAGAGTCAAGATGTAAGAAATATAAGAGCTAAATGAGAAGGTCCAAGTTGGTGCAAGAGAGAAAATCTAATTGCATGTTCATTTTTATCTAGTGTGATGATGATCATGTGAAAGTGTGAGTCGAGTTTTTATACCGACGCCATCACCGACGGGATAAGGCATCACTAGAGATTTAGATGTGGGAGAGGTGGTGGCAGCATTGGTGGATGGGGTCGTGGGTGAAGGAGAAGTGGGGGTAGTGGTAGATGCCTTGATTGGTACAAGTACATCATTAGGTCGATACAACATATTATTTTTGAATGGTGATGGGTCGATGGGGATAGTATAGTTATGTCCTTCATGTTCAAATTTTACATAGCAGTGTAAAGTTGAAGGGACACAACCCATAATGTGAATCCAAGGTCTACTGAGCAATAGGTTATACTGCAACTCTCCATCTAAGATGTAGAATAATTTTAGGAAAATACGAGGACCCACATGAATGTAGAGAATAATGGTGCCAAGGTTGGAGGTGATGGCATTGTTCAAAGAGTGTAGCATAACTAGGTTATTGTGCATATAACTAGAAGGGATGTGCATTTGATTGTACATGTGGGAGGAGATGATGTTAATGCTAGCACCACCATCTATCATGACACATTATACATGTATGTTATCGATATAGATAGAAATGAAAAGGGTGGGATTAGGATCATCTAAGCTGGAGAGGTACAATCTCCTCATCGATAGATTGAGGATGGTGACTTGATCATTAGGCACCAAGGTCAAAGAAGGAAATTATTTGGTAAGCAAGGCTATGTGGTGAGGGGTAATAATGGACACCATTGGTGTGGGGTCATTGGGTAAAACTTCAATGGATTACAAAACCTCCATAAGGACTTTTCTATGAGATTTAGAAGTGTTTGATTGAGATCGTAGAAAGACATCTTTAGAGGATATTGATGTAATTATTTTATCATTATGTGATGGGTGACCCCATTAGAGATATGGTATGTAGGTCCTCAAATGGTGATTTTGGGTGTGGGTGCAGATGGTATATTGGGCACGGGGTTGGTTGATGGGATAGTTTCTTTTTCTTTTCCTTTTTCTTTCTGGGCACAAGTGGCAACTTGGACCATGTTAATCTGAGGGGAGGTGGTAAATGGAGAAGGTGTAGGATGAGTAGTGTAACAGCATGATGGGGAAAAACCTAATAGGGGGGAAAATCCTTGTGAAGTGAGTTGGGCACACCAACATTTGGGTGGTGATTTGGCCAACTCTCTAATACGGACCATGTTGATCTCAAATTTTGGAGGTGGAAAAAAGGGTTGTGGGGGTAGAGATGTGGTTCATTGAAGAAGTAAGGGATAATGATGTTTGGTGATAGGTGAAGGTGGAACATGGTCCTCATCAAGAAGGTCATCATCGTAAAAATTTATTCAGGAGGAAAAAATTAGAGAAGAAAATTTTTATAGCCTTAGAATTTTCTACATCATGTCCTGGCACATGATGATAGGTAAAAATATTAGTTTCATTAAACCATTTTGGTTTGGGTTTGAGAGGATCGTAAGGTTGAAGTGGAGGTAATTTCTCTAAGAGGTTGGTTAGAATGTTTGCGTAGGACCCTACTAACAGATCACAATGGGAAGTGAGTGTGGGTTTGGGTAAAGGTGTGGATGATCGTGAGGGAAGAGGTGTTATAGGAGGGGAATGGGTTAGCCCACTGGTTTGGTAAGTGGTATTGTCTTAGGTTTTGATGGCATCTTCTTGGGTAAAGGTGTGGTAGAAGAGCTAGAGATGGAATATTTTGTTGGTTTAACTACCTTATTAGAGAGTAGTGGGTTCTTATCTTTGGGTTGCACCTTCTTGAGTAAAGTCGACATGCAAGTATGGGATTAAGAAGGGAAAGAAAATGGTGGAAGAGGACAAGTTACCCATAGGGACAACCAAGTTGTGGTGGAAGTGGTTGGTAGAGGTTGGGTGGATGGTATGGGTTGAAGTCGTATAGGAAAATTTGGGGTTATAGTAACTGGTGGAGATATAGGTGGTAAGAAGTGCACAAGTGAGGATAAGCATGTTTGTTTTTGGGTGAATGAGGTGTAATAAAGGATTGTGATGAAGCAATAGGTTGCTTAGCTTTTGAATGGCCTTGGTTAGGATATTTTTAGTCAAGGTTGATGGGTGAGGCCCTATAATGGATGGAATGAGTGAAGGTAGTAATGGTGTGGTAGGTGATACTTTGGTATATGTGGCCTAGAAGGTTAGGTCTTCCTTTTAGGTAGAGGAATAATGTTGGTGTGGGTTTGGGAAGATGCGGCTAAGTCCAATTTAATAGGTGGGTGAGTAAGGCTTGATGTCGGCATGACACCCAAGGTAGTGACGGGCCTAGATATGGGAAAAGATATAGGTGTGGGTAGGGTTTTAGGTATTGGAATGGATTTAGTCATGTTTAAAGGCTTAGATGTAGGTAGGGATGATGATGAAGAATGCTGTTTCGATATACATCATCGAGTGTCGATCTAGTTGATAGAAATACCTTTGGGTAGATTGTGGAAGTATCTTTAGAAAAAAATTACATTTGGGTCAAAAAGGGGATCCAAGACATCCCCAGATCATGGAATTATCAACATAATCCAAGTGAGAGTTGGTTTGGTGGCGATCCCTATAAAATATGTCTATGAGATAGGAAATTTGCTAGCGTCAGACTGCACTGTGAGTAAAAGAGTCATGATCATATCAATGGGGTCCTCGGATGATGAGGGATAACTTCCCTCAATAGGTAGTGGCATGTCTGAAGAATCTCCCATGGATAGGAGAGATGGTAGATGGGGTGAGGTAGAATTATCCCTTGGTAGAGGAGAAGGTGATGATGATCCTCCCATGGATGGGAGAATTCAAAGTGTTAACTGTTCAGTAGGTTGTGAGGTAGATGGTGAAATGATATTGGTAGAAAATGTAGGTTCCTCTGTGGGTGAAGGAAGAGACGAAGGGGACTCCTCTGTTGGTGAAGGAGTAGAATAGGTATGATCCTCCATGGATATAGGATCTCAGGGCATAATTTCCTCAATAGAAAAATTAGGTGGGATTTGAGGAACAGTCGGTATGATATCATAAACCATGTGGACTTCATGGACATTACCGTCAGCCATTTGGATGAAGGTTCACTATTTTTATTAGACGATGGTTTATGGTTAGGGAATGAATTTTTGAAGATGTTCAATTTTTGATTTGTTAGGGCATTTGGGTTGTCCATGATGAGGTATCCATTATCTATCATATCTTGGATGATGTTCTTAAATTTTATGCGATTACCGTCACTATGGCCTTTGACACAATGGTAATTATAGTATTTGTGTTGCTTATACCATGCAGTCATAGGAGGAGAAGGATCAAAACTAGTATGAGGTTTTATGGGAGGAAGTGTAATGGCTCCAACTTTAAGAATATTTTCCAAGATTAAAGAATAGAGATCTCCAATTGAAGTGTACTTATGTTGCTCCCGCCGGAACTGAAAGGTATGGACATTGGAAAGATTAGAAGAAGGTTGGGCTTGATTAGAGGGATGGGATGGACCTACTTTAAGAACTACCACGTTGGCAGATCCTTTGGCCTTTGAATAATTATTTTGGGGTTTTGACGATGAAGAAGAATCATTTTATTTGAATGGGGCATTCTTGTTCGTAATTGGATTTTCTTTTCTTCATTGGCGTGAATTTTAAAATTGTGTCATGGTGAACGCTTTGTTGAAGGTTCAAAAGGTTTGTACCTACGAGTTGGTGATATGTGTCGGCACAACCTCTAGTGAACAACTCAATAAGTTCAGTCTGAGGTAACTATAACATTAATTGGTTGATAAGACTCGCCAAAGTGGGCAATGAAATCTGCAATAAATTCATCTTCATACTTTCACACCAAATATAGGTCATCATTGTGACTTTCTTAACTACATTTATCGAGAAGTGGTCTAGGAATTCTGAGCCACTTGGTTGAAGGAGTAGATTGAATGTCTAGATAAACTGTTATACCAATATAAGACAGTCTTGTTAGGGACATGGAAAATGTTCGTAAGAGAAAAGCACTGTCATGGGAAATTAGGTAGCACCCATTCTTGAATGACTACAAATGTTGTTACGGGTCCTCTTTACTTTTGAAATGGTTGAACTTGGGCATTTCCCAATGTACAGGGTATGAGTGAATAGGCATAGATGGATGAATAGGCTCATTATATATTTTGTCATAGGTCAGGGAGTTACGAGAGCTGGAAACTAATGCTTCTAATGTCTACATCTTTTCCATCATCATCCTAATGAGGTCATTGGTGTGTTGTGAGGAATGGGTGCTTCCTTTAGTAAAGGGGGGTTGATGATGGGTATATGATATGGATGGCATCCTAGTATATGAGGGTGCCGAATGTAGCCCGAATAAGTAATGGATGAGATTGGGGGATGATGGTGATGTGTGTAAATAGGTGGGGTGGTTACAAAAAATCTCATGGTAATGGGTGATAGAGGCGAAGAATAGGAAGAACTAGATTTTGGAAAGGGGTGTGGGTTGCTAACACTAGAGGTGGTTGTGATGCAATCGGTACAAATAAGGAAAAGGGGGCGGATGGGGCTATGCTCAAGGAAGTCGGTGAAGGAACGATTGACACTATAGGTGTAATAGATGTCATTGGGGCAGTAGTTATGGCAGAGGTGGAGCCTAACTAAGAAACTACATGGGGTAATATGGATGAGGGCAACGCCAAGATAGTGGTAGATGACACGGAAGTGGGTGCAAGGATGGAGATTAGATACATGCATGTCATATATTAACTATCCTAAGGAGTCCCGGGTAGATGAGTGGGTGAGATAGTATTGTAGGGTTGTGGGATTCTAATCAAGGAGTCTTGTGAACTCCTCATCATCGGTAGTAATGGGGATAAGTTGAGTTAGATCCATAGGTGACAGGATGGATGGTGGCAATGGACTAGGTGGGAGTGGTTGATGATTGGCGTGAAATACAAGGGCGTTAGTTTGGCTGTGAGTCAACACCATGTGAATTAGTGTTGACCTAGTAAGACTGTATTTTGTAAATGACATAGAAAACAATAGAAGCAAAGAAGGATAAATTCTGGGGATAAATCTGGTCAGTGTTTTGATTAAAAATCAAACATAGAAACCGACGATGGTCAGTATGACCGATGATGGTTATAGGGTAGCCAATGATGGCTATTAAAACCGATACCGATCACTATGGTAAATAGCAGTTTTAGCAAATGAAACAAAACTTATGAGTATGAGTGGGAAGCGTATCTATTAGAGATATCAGAATGTTGGGGATATGATGGTGTCCTGAGGACCAAAAATAGAAAAGAATAGGTGATGAAGGTTGTTTTAGGTAAAATAACTAAAAGAGCTAGAAAAACCGACACAAAGTTAGGTAAATCGACGATAAATGATGTAAACTTACAATGGCATTGGGTAGATGATGGTTCTTTGTGAAATTAGAATAAATGAAGAAGAAATGAATTTTGGTGAATTAAACTAGATGAAGGATCAACCCAAAAATCTGAGAATGACAAGATAGGGTCATAACACACTCAGAAATAGCCATAATACTCCAAATTTGATGGGAAGTGTGGAAGGAAGATGAAAATTTGAGAATCATAACTCACACCTCAAAACACAAGTCAAGAACAAAGCTAAGAAAAACACGTAATCCTAAAAGTGAATTTATGTTTGTTTTAGCTTATGCTATTAATACTGACTTGTGAATTTAGAACAGTTTTTTTGTTGGGAAGGCATCCTACAAAGAAGGAAATATAAAGGTGAGGTTTCAGGTTATGTTATGGCGGGGCGGTCCTTTCTCTAAGGTGATTAATGGAAAGAGATAACTAGTTGGGTGCCCACTATCAATCCTTTGATCATGTGATCATTGACAACTTCTTCTAGGTGGGATGTTGTTTTAAGAAGATGTGTAAGTTTAAATTTGTGTATCTTGGCAAAGAGA
Source organism: Taxus wallichiana var. yunnanensis (assembly GCA_018340775.1). Lineage (NCBI taxonomy): Eukaryota > Viridiplantae > Streptophyta > Pinopsida > Cupressales > Taxaceae > Taxus > Taxus wallichiana. Next base: position 32,108,903 of record CM031239.1, on the reverse strand, counting down.
AAGAGAGAGAGAAGATATTGTTTTCTATGGTTCAATTGTGTCAACCATTAGCTGGGCATGACTTCCAGCATATAGGTTGCCCTCATTTTTAAATGTGAGCTAATAATGCAGCATACAAGGATGAAATGCAACAAATTTTATAACCCAAATCGACAATTATATTCGATGAAGCAAATGATGAATAGGTCAAGAACATGCTCTTTCACTACTATGCAAATGCAAGAAGGAAGAATTGGTTCATTTTAAGCACCAAATGACAAATGTCGTTTAGAAAATTAGAAGAAAAGAATATTACTAGGGAGAATATTAAATGTGTATTTTTCAAAAGGAAAGAAACACACAAAAATTTTCCCTATATGAAGAAAATGCAATGAACCCAAGAGAGGGTCCCATCGGGCATGCCAAAATGTTTCACCGAATAGTATGCATACGTAAGAGAAAAATAGATAAGGTAAGGGTGAGGAGGAATACCTGTGAATGAAGGTGGAAGGTAGAGTGCACGCATTCTGATTTCCCAATCTAATGTTGATTGCGAGAACTTTCTTTTTCTAGGAGGAACTACTGTGAATACAAAACAAGACCACAAGAAGAATATTAAACAATATATGTCACTAGACTGCCTAGCGTATGTTAGATCTAGGAAGTTTGATACTTCCTGGATAGTTGTCAATCCACTATTTAAAACAAATTAATGCATGAAATGATGTAAGACAATAATGTCCTCATTGTAGTTTATATGATTTATTTGTCTCATTCAATTACAATAAACAAATCTAATCTAATAGGCTAAGTTACGGTCAGATCTGGAAGTCGGATAGGAAAATAAAGTGGTTGGGATAGGTCAGGGTCAAGCTTTAGGTGATTTGGGTTGTTTGGGTGAAAGGTATGAGGTTGTTATTATAGGTATATTTATTAGATACAAAGACCAACATCGGTCTGGTATGACCGATGTTAGTTAAGAGGACACCAACAATGGTTTTGGGTTAACCGAAATCGGTAGGGTCAGGCTGATAGAAACTTAGTGAATTTGGGTTTTGATGATTCTCCGTGATTGTGCGAGAGAATGTTGAGGTTAATGACTATGCTAGGAATACTCAGAGATGTTTGGAGGTGGATATGGAGGGTTGAGAGGTTATATGTGATTGGGTAAAAGGGATTGATAAGAAGGTGAGAGGTGATGGGATGCAAAGGATATTAGGACTCTTAAACAAAGATAAAGAAACTGATCTCACTTAGTATAGAAAGATATATATTCAAATGTACTTATTGGTTCTTGCAGAACTAGTGGTTGGATGGAGGTGATGGTTGATCAATGGAATTGGTGGCCAGTGTCACAACTTTTCTTCCTGGAATGTTACTGTGAATGCTTTCCTTTCATATCAGTGCTTGGTTGTTGGTTCAAGATGTCTAGATGTGCAAGAGTGCTCTGGTGTGTGCTTGCATGTAGATATCTCTTCTCTAAAACTTGAATAATTCTTCCAACCTCTCAAACAAGGTTACCAAAGTGAATATATGGTAACCAAAAACAATTTAGGGTGACTGGTGTCGATTAAGGTGGGAAATCCTAGGTTTACTAAAAATGATAGATCTTAGAAATATTTTTGGTGAGCTCATCCATTATCCGGATCAAAATGGAATGTTGCACTTAGATAAGAGGGCATGAAGTTAGAGGAATAATAGGAATGTTATTTTAGGGTTGAACTAAGTCTTAGTTAGTTATGGTAAGTGGATATTGAGTCCTAGTAAAAAGGAAACATGCTAAGAATAGGTTTATGATGAGGTGTCTAGGTGATGTGGTGGGGTGAGGTGTCTAGGTGAGGTGGAAATTAGTTTAATTAAGGTAATTAAATAATGAATATTGTGATCATGGGCATTAATTTAATTATAGGTAATTAAATTAATATACATGTGGGGTAAAGGGGAGTGTGACCCAAATTTTGTGTCTACAGATGGAATAATGGAATTCCCCTTCCTGCGCAAAGTGTATGTAGAAAATGTAGTCACTTATCCCTTGAATAGATGTTATATGGGTGCCTTTGAGTGCTTTGGATGCCTTTGGATGTAATCTTAGGTGATAGATAGTAATGCTTAGAGCTTGGTCCTTTATTTTGATCACATAACTATGTATTTATATGATTCCCTTGGTTGAATTTCATAATTGACAACTAGAAGGATGACGCATAAGAAAATAAGATGCCCAAAATATAAAAGAGGCCCAAAAAGAGCGAGCAAGGTAGAAAGAGGTTAACAACACCCATAGGGGTTGAGGGCACCTAGGTTCTAGCATCCTGGCTAGGCGTTGATGTCCGAATTCATAAAAGATAAAAAAATTAAAGTCCTGAATGGGATGTAGTGTGTGTAAGACTAAATATAAAATAAGAAACATAGAAAAAAAGGTCAAAGATAGTTGTCAATTACTATTTTATCACTTACGAATCATATGAATGTTAGCATTTGTCTAAGACATGGAAATGTACCCAAGTGCATGATTTTATGTCTACACACAAAACCAATCCAAGTAAGAAAAATCTCCAATAAAAGAGTCAAGATGCAAGAAATATAAGAGCTAAATGAGAAGTTCCAAGTTGGTGCAAGAAAAAAATAAAATTGCAAGTTTATTTTTATCTGTTGTGATGATGATCATGTAAAAATGTGAGTTGGATTCTCTATACCAGCACCATCACCAATAGGAGAAGGCATCGGCTAGGATTTCAATATGCACCAACGTAATCACCCACGGGTGATGGTGTTGGCAGGGATGATAAAGTAAAAAGGAGTGTGCAACGTGTCATGAAAAGGGGAAATAATGAAAGGAATGAGGACATAAGAAAGAAAGGTTACGAAATAATTTGAGGGAAAATAAAAAGATAAAAGAAAAATAAAGACATAAATGGGTTCAAAGTTGTTCTCTTTCCATGTATCATCCCTAACCCAATAGTTTCATGAATAACCATACTCCTATCCTAAAATGAGCCCCTTAAGGTACCTGTTCTAGAGATAGATGGATTAGTGACCTATAACTTGAAAAGAGAAATTGTTATTAAGAGGTTTGAAAATAGAAAGTGTAAAAAAAAAAGTGTATACATATTCCCAGTCATTGATTACCGCATGTTGAAATAGTGAAACATGGGGTAGTCGATGAAAAGAACATTACATAAAATCAAAACTAAAAGTAATGTTGAAAGTGAAATAAAGGACTAGCTAAAATGAAATATACTTACCAATGCGTACCTGATAGTTTCGGTCATCACTTATGGATGTAATCCATCCAGCTAGAACCTGGAGAAGTAAAAATAAAAAGAAACACTAGATGATCATTAGTAAAATAATTCATATATCACCTTGTTAGGGGCCTATGGGATGGATGTGATGGATTCATAAATTAGAAATATAGGGTTGAAAATGTGATTTTTTTCCAAGGAGTGGGATAGGGCATGTAATATGTTGAAATGAATGAGAGAAGATTGCGATCCCAACATAACTAATGAAATATTTTTTAGAGATTGAGAACTAAAATGAAGTGAATCTAAATATTAAGGACCATTGCGTAAAATTGAAATAGAAACAATAGGTTTATATAGGATTTTTGAGTTTAATTGTTTCTTACTATTTTTGGAATTATTAGAAGGAGCTCTAGAATTCCAAATTTGGAGATTAACGGGATGATATGACATGAGTACGAGGAGGAGGAAGACAGAAGGGGAGGAGCACACAATGACGCTCGACCATGTGTAAGTCATTGTATTTCATTTCGATAGGTAAATTAGGATTAATTTGGTCTTTTTAATATTATGAAGGTATTATGGTGCCATTTTGATTCAAATTTGCATCATTAGGAAGAGTAGGACAAAATACAAGTGGGTTTGGGAGGGATTTTTTTCTTTGTTATTTTGTATCTTTTACTTGTAAAATTTTAAAAGTCATGGTCGTACGGATCTAGATGCCGGCGGACCCCCTAAAACAGGTCGATGGCATCAAGAGGATTTGGAAATTTTTATAGGGGCTAATGGAATAAAGATATGTATAAAAGCATGTGAATTATTATTATTTTTAGATTTTAAATTGATTTTTGATGAATATAATGCCTGAATTTTGTTTATTTGTGAATGTAGGAGGATCATAGGATCTTCCTATGGTGATTGGTTGATATAACTTAGCTTAATGACATGATTTCCGGATTGATAGATGCAGAGGTAACACAACTACATAGATGGGGATTTGGGGGTATCATGAATATTACCATGATACTATTGATCCTAGATTTGTTGCGAGACATTTTTGACTGCATGCGATCCTCATTCCAACACGATGTATATGACCATGACACTTCATGGTGAGAAGGCGAGACGATGTATATGACCATGACACTTCATGGTGAGAAGGCGAGACGATGTATATGACCATGATACTTCGGGATATGCATGGGATATTGGATTTTTTGATATAGGGATATTGCATGTATTATGATCTCAAGAGGGATATTTCGAGAGGGGAGAGCCTTGTTCATATGGGCCACATGCAACGAGTTTTATGATGAGCGGATGTTTAGCATTAGATGCATTGCAATATTTGCTGCAGATATTTCGAGATATCCAAAAGGTGGTGATGGGCATTACCATGGCACACATATTATTTCACAAGGTATATGGGACCATATTGTTGTATGTAGAGACATTATTAAGAAAGATGTTTTATTTATATGGGGACAACTATATAGGTACAAGTGGTGCACAATTTAAACAAGGTCTCGATGTAAGGCGCAGAGGACCATAGGTCCCCTGATATGGATGATAATTTGGATATATGAGATATTTCCCATGTATAGGCCCATAAGGATGCCCTTGCCATAATAGTAAATTCTCCAAGAGTAGTCTAGTAGACACACAGTACCGATAGTGATATCACTTCGTGCATACCTACTACTATAACATGTACATCTAGATGAGGTGATATAGGAGCCCTACATATGGAATGTTGATTAGTGTCTCAGTTGGCCATAGGAAAAGGACTTAAATGCACTAACAAAGGTGACAGGTCATTATTTTCATTCAATAGATACCCATCTAGTGGATAGGGTACCCAAACAGTTTGGGAGGCCCAAGCACAGTGTGATACCACCACTACCAACTTATATAAAATGACATGTGAGAGACGTTGTGAGTGAAGTGGATAAAGTACCAACATTGAGACCCGAAGAGAGTAGACCATAGGAAGAAAGGGCAAGAGGCAGAGACAGAGAGGTGGGGAATCTCGAACCCACTATAGATTAATGCGGTGGAGAGCTCAGATGAGGGATCTGATGGAAGACTGTTAGCTGGCTGGACACAGTGTGGACGATACTGGTACATCTTCTCATAATTAAAGAGAGGAGAGATAGTGAGGACCATGAGCGAGAGAGAATAGGATAGGGCATCAAGGAGGTGCTTACACGATGTTATTGGGGATGGATATGTCCCTACAGCTTTGGTGCAAGCCTAGGACCCTCCGTAGAGGAGATATGATTGTACCGCACTGAGATAGATGGTCACAATATGTTGGGCGGAAATATCAGTGATTTGATGAGGCAGAGGAGGTATTGGGTGGCCGCGGAGATGATGAGACCATCATCAAGATATTTAGGAATCCAAGTATGAATGAGGATAACTTTAATTATGAATGTAGATGATTATATTTGATGACTATATTGTTATTGGTGAGTGAATTTTTAGTTTTACATATTGAACATCACATGAGTGGAAATCCTTGATAGAGGTGCACACTATGAGATATTATATCTAGTATTGGATGTTCGGATTCCTCATACAAGGAATAACCCATAGTACCATCGTATGACGAGTCGAGTGGGAGATTTTAGGCTGACTAGAGAGGCTTTAAGGACACTACAGAGATGGAGGGATGAAAAGGAATTGTGAGACCGAAAACATAAATGTGATGTCGTGGAGATTATTGCAATGAGCACATGGTGCCTTGGTTTAGGAGAAGGAATCATTCCTTTTATATTCTAGGAGCACTACAAAGAGGATCACAAGACTAGAGGCACAATTAACAAGAGCATAAGGAGATGCCTCTATAGCCCTTTCTAGGGTGGAGTCTCTAGCTCACACAATCTAAGCATATACCATGGTACCTATTGGATCTCAAAATTACACCCATCCTAAATCAAAATAATCTAGGGATTTGAGGCAACATGGGACTATCTCCAAGTTGTGGGACTCGAACTAAGATAGACCTCGAGAAGGTTGGCTTCCTCTACCTATTCCTAATGCTAAACTACTCCTAGGAATTGAAATGCAACTATCTAACTCTACTCTAACATTCCAAGGACTAGGGTGAGAACGAGATACATAAAATAGAAAACTAAATTAGCAAAGGTGATAGCACCAAAATAAGCAAAAAGATACTTCTGAAAGAGAGAAAATGGGAGAAAACAATGATGAAGAGGGCTGAAACAATAGCCACAGTTCAAGAAAGTGTCTAAATTCCCATTTCTATGATGCACAATAGATACTGATTCTAAGAAAACACACACAAAATACCAATGAATGGATGAAAAGGAATGGAGACATAATGAGATACAAGCTAAAGAAGAAATTATCCAATGAATCCATTACCAATGAATCCATTACCTTGGGTGTAGTAATTGGAAGAAATATTAAGATAGATCCTAATTCAAAGAGCCCAATTAGAAATTTTGGATCCCAAGAAATATTTTGCATTATCAAAAATAATAGTTTGTGGGAATTTGAATCTTGTAGTAATTTCTTCAAGAAATTCTAGTATTATTGATTAAGTAGTTTCCTTCAATGATGCGGCTTCTTTCCACTTGATAAAATAATTCATTGTTGATAAAACCCACTTGTGACCAACACTAGATGGAGGATTGATCATACCAATGAAGTCAATACCTCATTATGCAAATGGTTGATATGCTTGAATTGGATGAAGTGGGAGACCAACCAATCTTTTATTTCTAGTGAATAGAGCACATCTTTTTCACTTTCTAACCTTCTTTTGAGTGTTAGCAAACAACGTAAGAAAAAAGTATCCTGCTTTTATGATTTTCATGGCCATGTCTCTAGTGGAGAAATTTTCGCCCAAGAAACCATCATGGAACTCAGTAAGAACCCTTTCACATTTCCCACCTTCAATTCACCTGAGAATCACTCTATCAATATGTATTTTTTTTTAAATACCATTAATTAATGCATAGGTAATAGACCATAGCCTCGGATGTCTTATTTTTTCCCTTTTCAATCCTATAGGATATGCACTTTGGTAGACAAGAACCTATACATATTAGTAATCTAGTTGTGATAATATGATAAATATCCTTCATTCTACTAAAAATTACCATCATGCAATAACTCCTCATTTATGAGGGAGGTTTCTTGGTGATCTTGAGCATCTAAATCCAACTACTTGCAAAGTTCCCTTCCTCCGAAAAACTTTGTAGCCTTGATAGTCACATCATATTCCATAATTTTATGCACTCATCCAACTCTTTTCTCACCGATTTATTCTCCCATGATGAAGTCTCGAAACTAGAATTTGATACTAAAACTTTAGTGTGGTTAGTGGCAATCATACTCTTGAAGTTATTCAAATATCTCATGATGGAAAAAATCTATTTCTCAAATTGGTTGTACTTGAGATCATACTTCTTTCTTGTTTGACTGAAGAAGACCATTAGTTGTTCCATACCCTAATCATTTTGCTGAATTAAAACCACGGCAATACTATATTCATCCCCGTAAGCATATAGAATGAAATCCTTGTCATAGTCAGGGTGAATTAGCATAGGGGTCAGAGTAATTTCTTGTTTTATTCTATCAAAGTTGACTTTCCCCTCTACTATCCATTTGAAATATGAATTCTTTTTTAGCATGAGATTCATAGGCCTCACCAAACCAGAAAAGTTAGTAATGAAACACCTAAAAATAATAATTTTTCCAAGGAATGAATGCAAATCCTTCTTGTGAGCTTGCAAAGAAAGAGCCAAAATGGCTGAGATTCTTTCCAAATCAATGGTAATGCCTTCTTTTGAAACAATGTTCTCTAAAAATTTTCCCTAGGGACTGCAAAGTTACATTTCTTGGGGTTAAGAGATACCCCAAACTCTATGCATATCTCAAAAAATTCTCTAGGTGCTTCATATGGTCCATGGTCTCGCTTTGAGAAGAAAGTAATGTCATCTAGGTAGACCAATATGAATTCATTGATATAACCCTTGAAAGCGATATCCATTGCTCTTTCAAAGGTGGAACCTATATTATATAACAAAAAAATGCATTTTCTATTATGCATATGTTCCCCATTTGGTGGTGAACGTAGTATTGTACTAATCCTCTTCCTTAACTTTGATTTTATTAAATCCTGAGTATCCATCAAGCATTGAAAACCTTTCAGATCCTATTATTGTCTACAAAATCTGTTCCATAGAAGGTAAAGGATAATGATCCTTTAGAGAGGCCTTATTCAAGTCCTTGAAATCGACACAAAGTCTGATTTCTCCATTCTTCTTCCTTTTTGGGACCATATTTACCTCCAAATTATAGTGCTTAATAGGAAAAATTATATTGTCGTCAATAAGTTCAAACAATTCCTTTCTCATGAGGGGCTCAATTCTGGGGTTAACCGACCTCTATTTCTATCTAATTGGCTTGACATTAGGATCAAGATCAATAGAGTGCTAAACTATGTCTGGATTAAATCCCTTTAAATCCTCATAGTCCCATGAAAATACATCATTGAAATTTTGGCACAAGGAAATAAAAGCTTTCTTTTCACTTTCATCACATACCTTCCCAAGTAGAAGTTCTCTACCTAGAGCAGTTGTAACTCATTGATAGTATTCTTTATTTTCCTCCCTATTCTTATCATCACCTCTAAATTCATCATCTAGATTGAAAAATTGTTCTAAAGTAAGAATTCTTCTACAAGCAACTTGTTTTTTTCATTTGAAGAATCGATCGCCATAGACATCTTGCAAATTAGATTGTAATTTTGAAAAAATAAAATTAAGCTTAATTTTGTATGAATTGAATAATTTTTTCATCATTTTCAAACACCTACCATCTAGCATTATTATCTAGAATAGAAGGCCTGACCACTATTTTGATATGTTGCACACTTCCTTTAACAAGATCTTTTGTTGGTGAAAATTGAGAACCAAGAGTTGTCATCTGATATGCTTCCTTATTTAACTTTCTAGGCACAACGCATAGGTCAAGAGCATCAAAGATCTCTAGTATATCCCAAAATCTATGTTTGTAAGAATTTAACAACCTTTTCTATGGAACACTTTCCTCTTACTTGGTGAATGAATAGCTCGTGTATCTAAAGATCTACATTTTTTTAATCTTTCTCTTTTAGTGATTAAAATACCATGCACTAATCCTTCATACTCAACTACATTGTTTAAACATGCAAACTACAATCTGTGAGAAAATAATAACTTCTCATTCATTGGATAAATTATCACAACACCTAACCTAGCTTCGTTTCTACTTATATAACCATCAAAGAATATCCACCATAGTCCGGAAGCATTTTATCTTTCTTTCTTGAATGGTGCGGGTATGATAGATCCTTCCTGGAGAATGTAATAAGTACCGAGACCAGTCTCAAAGGTTTTAATATCTTCATCATAGGGATCAAATTTATGATTTCTCTCATCCCATTCATCTAGTAATAAATCAGGCATGGAAGGAGGAATAAGATACTCATCTAAAACTGAGTTTTTCTCATGCTATTCTTGTATTAGGAAATTTGATTGGATAGGGGTAGGATCATATGACTCAATATGGTAGGAAAATATAGGTTCAACTTGTATTGTAAATCTTGTACCATATCTAGTTCTCAGAAGCATGTGAGTCCAATCTGAAGATAGATAACCACCTACCTTGGCAATTAAATTTCTAGACAAGAAAATGGAAAACATGGGAGGCAAGTCAATTACTGAAATATCATGGGTTATGGTGAGGCTTGGGCAAGCATGAAGGGTTAACTCAAGATATTTTATTACTCCTAATACACCCACGATTGACCCATCAAGTTACAAAACTCCCTTAGACACGGGACTATATTTGAGACCCATGATATCAAAAATTTTCTTAGGAATTACATAGGTACTACCCCTAAATCAATCATACAATTATGCACCAAGTGTTTTCCCACAATTAATGAAAAGTAAAAGGGTGGATTTTTGACAATTTTACTTACTTGTTGTTCCTTTTCTTGATATAAATTGACCATGACATGAGTTCTCTGCACCACTAGATCAACTTGAGGTAATTTCTTGAGAGATTCACATAAGATATCACATTATGATGTAATATCCAACGCATCCCACATTGTCACATTGGCATTGGTCTTCTTCAATTTTTCAATAATGTTAAATAGAATACCCACATATTTCTAAATTTACGCATGTTATTGTCCTTCTTCTATTATTATGGCATTTGGATAGGTAGCTTTGGTTGATCAACAACTTCATTATCTAAGACATATTTACCTAGCATTTTACGAAACTTGTTTTTGTCTAATCCAACCTCTTTCTCCCTAGCGGAAACATTGCCCTAGCTAAAGGAATATGGAGGCTTTGATTCTAGTATCCTTTTCTTATACCATGTATTATCAGCAACACTTATTTGAGGCTGCTGGAGCTACACGACACTTGATTAACTCGCATAGAAATCCTTAGCTCCAAAGAACATGAGATTGACATCGAGTGTTGGTCTCTTGGACTACTTCGCATTTGAACTAGGTGCTTCTAGAAGAGGATCTTCGACTAGAAGTATCTTTAACCATATATGTTTGAAGATGCATTGCCCTTTCACAACCATATTGATTAAGTGGTAGATTGCATGGGAAACACCACTCAGTTTCTTGAACCATATTATTTTGTACTAGAACCAATACTTGGCTTGATCTTGGATCGGGAAGTTCTTACGGAGAAGGAATTTTTTCCAATGGAAGAGGGTCATTTGGACCCTGCCATTTGTTATTTTGCTGATTTTGTGCATATCTCTTATTAGATTGCTGATTTATAAATGGATAATATCCCTAGTTTGAAGATTGACCCTGATTTTCATAATTTTTATAGGATTGTGCTTGTTTTTCTAGAGATGTGAATTTTTTGTTCAAAATCGATTAAATATTTCATATCTTCATCTTCCTTTTTTTGCGTAGGAGTATGAGATGTGGAAGCAACAGGTTGTGACCTTTGTTCAGGGATAGGAGCAATATAAGGTTGAGAAGCTTGAGGAAATTCAAGATACAAGGGCATGGGTGGCCTAGGGGATAATTTCCCAACTTGTATCAAACTAATAGCAACCCTAATTTCTAGTGAATAGGCTCTTGGTAATGTTATCCCTCCTAAATATTGGATCATAACAACTATATCATAATTAAGATATTTTAAAAAATATATAAATGCACCTTCAATACCAGGTCTTATCGAGATTGGAATTTTGTCCCACATTCTTTGGAACATGAAATTGAAATCCATCATCTACTCATTTGGTGCTCTTTTGATTGTAGTCAAATACTCTAAAAGAGATAAAGTGTCTTGTCTTTCTCCAAATGGATTGCACAGGGCTATGCATGTTGCATTTCAATTTTGAATTGATCTTGTTGTCAAACTCCTGAACCATTGTAGAGCCTTCCCTTTAAAATAAACATCTAAAAGTTTCATAGCCGCTTCTATCTCAAAAATTTCATATATGACACAGACATTTGCAATATCTTAGATGTGATCAGCTGGAGTAGTGTGATTTTCTCCTGTGAAGAATGTGATATTTTTTATAGCTGCTACTCGAATGGGATTCTAAGAATTCATGGTAAGTGGACTACTTCCCTTAAAGTTAAAAAATGGATTTGGTGGTTTTTGAGCCATTCATATGTGTCTAGGAACTCTTGTTGACCGCAAGAAGTACCTACCAATTTGGAGGAGTTGAAAGAGTTCGTGTGATGGAGATGCATATCTTTTAACTTGTTTTTCTATTTTTCCTATTCCCTGTTTAGCTGCAAATACTAAAATATCCCCTCCTATCTTGTTCTACACCGTGTTTGGATCCTTCTCATGAAATTGAACCACTAGTTATGCTTTGAAACTAGTTAATTTTCGAATGGATTTATAGACATCCAAATTAGGTCACACCCTAACAAGTCCCCTCGATTAACATACATCTAACCATGACCCCTCCTCACATCATTATTAATTTAATTACCTAAATTAAATTAATTTCCACCTAAATCCTAGACTAATTCCAAGCCTATTAATTATTCTATACTAAGTCTCCACTCATCTTAACTAATTATGACTCATTCTAACCCTAAAATTAATTACCTATCATTCCTCCAATTAACTTCCCACTCCATTTAGTGTTATTCTACACTTTTCACCAGAATCAATTCTAAATCATGCCAAAATTAGGAATAAAAGGATAGTTTTGGCAAAGTATGACATTTTCTCCCTATCCAACGCTGGTTATTCCTCGATCGATTTTGGTCACCTAACCTCCATTGGTTACCTTAAATAAGGATTTTCAATCCTGTACCTAGGTTCCTGAATCTAGATTCCTGGATCTTGTGAACTTTCATCCTTACTCTTGATTTTTCTAGTGATCTTGTGACATACCAGAGGCCCTTAAAACTTTTAAACACCACTTCATTCATCAAAAGATTAATCCAGATCTCCAGTGCACTCACAAGGAAGCATTTTGCCTTCCTCCTATTGCTGCATTCACTCGGGACCAACCTCTCCTTCAACTAATACCACCATATGCTATTCACATTCAATTCATAAGTAAGTAATCTTCTTCTTTGTCATTTTCTTTTAGTATATTAGTTTTTATTAGTTATTTTCTTCCTTCCAACTCCTTCCATACCTAGATCTCTCCCACAACACCTCCATCCAACCATCTGCCCAAATAACCTTCATACCTTACCCAAATGCCCATCTTATCACCTCTGAGTCTTCTTAAAAATCCCATGACCTCACCCAAGCCTTCCCAAATCTCTGTGCAATCACAGAGAGCTCCCATCAACCCATTTTAATCCTTTTTACCTAATTTCCCCTACCAACGCGTTGCTCACCCAACTGGCATCATCTTTTACCAATAGGCAAAGATCGGTCACCTAAGCGATACCGATCTCTCTCGACTGGTAAGATCCTCCAAACCAACGAGCTAGTAATTCTCACCCAACGACCCGTAACCTCACCAAATATTTCCCAAAACTCATTTATAGCTCGTGTCGGACCTATAAGCCTGAACCAACCTACCAACCCTCCAAATTTAATCATAACTTGTCTATTATATTATATTTTCTTATTTTGTTTTATATGAGATGCTTAAATCATATTAAGTACAGTAGGATTCATTTTTTTATACTCTTTCCTCGCATTAAATTGTTAAAAATAGTGGATTAACTGCATTTTACGAAGAACCCTACTTCTGGAACTATCATACACTAGGCATTCCATTTCCATATGTTATTTAATATTATTTGGTGGTATTGCATTACTTCTACATGTCGTTCCTCCTATCCAAATGGAAGCTCTTCACAATCATCTTGGTCAATATTCAATGGTGTGCAACCTTCTTCGAATATCATAGGTATTCCTCCTCGTCTTCACCTCTTATCTGTTTTATCTCTACTTTGTGGTGAAACATTTTGGAACGCCCGGTGGAATCCCATCTTGGGGTTCTTTTCATTGTTCATATAGGGTGCATTTGTTTTTTTTTCTTTCCTAAAAATTCACACTAAATCTCTCCCTGGAAATCTTCTTTTCTTTCTATTTGTCTAAAATAAATATTTCCTTTGGTGCTTAAAAATAACACTTCTTATTTTCTTCTGTACTACATTTAATGAAAGTGAATTCCTCTTCATGTTCTCCTTTTGCTACATTGAATATCATTTTTATTTGGGTTTAAAATATGTGCATTTCATCCTTTGAGTGTTGCATTAGATCACATAGATTTAATTAGCAATCACACAGTGGAGGTCATGACCACTTGGTGATTGGATTGGATTAAGCGTAGTTCACATTTGTGCACACACTCCCAAGCCAAACCACTTACACAATTTACACATTTCTTAAACATTTCCCTTCTAAGAAGAAGTCATCAAGGATTTAACAACCCGTTGATGGTGGGACGCGCTCGGTGTTCGGCTAGTTTACCATATTAGAGCTCGAACTCACGTACCAATTGGTATATCAATGACTCTTTAGCCAAAACTAACCTGAAACCAGCCATATATTGCTTATAGGGAACCTTCATTATCCAAAAAATCTATTTCATTCACAGTTAGTTTTAAAAGGCATAAGCCACTAAACACTAAAATATGACACCTAAGATTTACGTGTTTTGCTAGTTTTTGCTTGATTGAATTGTGTTTTGAGTTGTGAGGATGATTCATCACTTTTTCTTCTCTTTCACACTCCACAATCACAACTGGTGTATGTTGGTTTTTTTGAGTGTGATAGGACATCTTTCTGCCATACACAACTTCTGGGTTGGCTTTACTTTGACTTAATTCACTCCAAATCTAAAAATTTCTTCATCTTCTCAAAAATATCAGTAAATGACATCGATCTAGTGACCAGCATTGGTTCTTTTATCATACCACATAGGTTAACTAACCGCCATTGGTTTCTCTGTGTTTTTATTATTCTATCAAAAATAACATTCTATTCTTTCATACCAACTTTTATGTGTTCTAATTCTTTCAATAAACTTATTTCTAAGTCTCTGTCACCCTTAACAAGACCTAGTTATACCAACTTTACACCTTTCTTATTCAGATTTCCAAATTTCTTGGTTATCCATAGTAATGGCATCGGTCCAATGACAACATCAATCTTCATGTTTTACTAGTCTTGGTTAACCGATCAAGATCGGTCTATATATTTATTATTTTTATCGAAACAACAACCTATTTCTATTCTCTAAACTTCACCAAATATTTGTTTCGAGTTCGCATCGTTTTGCAAAGCCTAGAATACCTCTTTTCCATCTTTCATATGGTTTGAACTCACCAAAAAGTGTGAGCCCTTAATTTTCACACTAGTTGTGTACCCTTTCTTCGCTATCCCTTCACCACCCTCCATCTCATCTCCAATGGATCCTAATATCGTGATTATACCTATAGGTGACATGGATTTTTCTAAATTCCTTGATCACAACCTCTTAGCCTTGCAACATTACCTCACCCACTCTTCTACCCACGATTCATTAGGTCAGCTGTTGTTTGGTATGCCTACCTCCATGCCCCCTACCATATCCATGAACGTTACTTCAACGTTACCTACTCCCACATCAACGTCACCTACTACACCCCTCGACATCCGCCGCACCTTTAATTTTTATCGTACCTTCAACATCTTTCACTCCCCGAACTCGCCAATAGCTCAACATATACGGTTTGTAGTATAGGTATTCCCACATCATCAATACCTATAACTTTGAAACTTCCAATAGCATTGACACCCTATACCCCCTTTCGTAACACTCCGGTCCTTTCTATATCCAAACTCTTATGCCCATCTCCATGAGATTCTCTACACAAGTTCCTCCCACCTACACCCTACCTCAACAACTTCTTGTTGCCTCCACTTCTTATTCAGGGTACATTATTTTTTCATCTATTCCTTCTTACATACCCCCATCTTAATTTTCTTACACAACACCACCATATACCGGTGTTCCTTTCATGACTCAATCTTCTTATCAACCCCCTTATACCACAGGGGGTTTCCTCAATCTAATCCTATGAATGATCTTATAAAGATGATGGTTGATAAGATCTGAGACCCTCAAAGTATTTGTTTCCGAATCTCACAATGCCTTGACTTACGATGAAATTTTTAATGAGCCTATTCATCCATCCATACCCATTCACCCTTATCCCGCACATTAGGAGTTGCCTAAGTTTAATCAATTTAATAGCAAGGAAGACCCTCAACAACATTTTTGATTATTTAAACATGTATATTATTTGATCTCCCATGACAATTCCTCTCCTTAGGACCTTCCCCATGTCCTTGATAGGACCTGTCCTAGATTGGTATATTTCTTTACCTAGGCACTCAATATTTTCCTTTAACCAATTGGCCCATAATTTCTTGGATCACTTCTCCATAAATATCTCTAAGAAGGTCTCCATGACTGATTTATACTCTATTCACCAAGTATGATGATGATTCTATCATTGACTTTAACACACACCTGGAGGGTTCTCATTAATCAACTCACCTTTCAACTTCCACAACCCAAGCTGATAGATTTGTTCACTAGGGCTTGTTTCAAGAACATTTCCCAACTCTTCAAGTAAAAACATTTTGAATGTTTGATGAGGCATTCACCATGGCTTGGAAGATAGAGATTTTTCCCTTGAATATGAAAAGATTAAGTTGCGTAACAAGAACACTTCATTTTGGTCGAATGACTCCTATTATTCTTCTCAACCCAAAACAATCATTCCAATAGTCATTCTAAGGAAATAGGATCCACCAATGTGGTGGTCTTAAAAGACACCCCCTCTAACTGTCAAACCAACTGAAACCTCCTCCTAATTTTTCCCTTGTTCATAATTTCCAGTACAAGTATGAATAGAAACATTATAACCCCATAGGATAACCTTACTCCTTTATGTTGGAAAAGTTGTTAAAAGATGGATCCATCACCCTTCTACCTAGAAAACCTCATACTGGTTTTGACCATTCCTTTCCTATACCTGCATGGTATAATGAGAATAAATACTATAACTATCACAGTGTTAGGGGACATAGTGACAGAAATTGTAAAGCATTCAAGAACATTGTCTAGGAAATGTTAGATAATGGAGATCTCATCTGGACAACCCTAACGTGTTGGAATATCAAAACCTTCATATCTTAAAGAAAACTTTTCCAAACCATACCCCTACATTAAACCATGATGGTGATACTTCTAGTAATGACACCAATGTTCATGAGGTCCATGCCATCTTTGACACAATACTGTCCCTTCTTCTCAATTTCCTCTCATCCTATCCATTAAGGAAATTCTTACATGAGCTCATATACCCACGGAGGAGCATATTTCACCTACTCCTCTACCCACGAAGGATCCTATCCTAACCATTTTTTTACCCGCAAGCAACTACCTCACCTACTCCATCTACAGAGGAGCTTACCCCACTTATCCCTTTGTCTATAGAGGATCCCATACTACCCACGCTTCTACCCATGGAAGATCCTATCTTATCCTCCTCTCTACCTAAAGAAGAGTCTACACCACCTACCTTTCTCCCTCCTTGACCCATAAAGGAACCACTTTTATATCCTCTTCTTGTAAGTGATGCTTATCCTAGGGTCTTTAGAGATCATTTCTTACATCACTTCTACCTACAAAGTCAGTAGCCAAAAACTTCACTGTATCATAGACCTTGAAATTCTTCACAGGGATTACCACCAAGTCATCATCATCTTCCTCTACCTCTACACCATTCTCTCATTTGGCTGATTGCTTAGATTATGTTGATTACTCCACACTTTGGGGTGCCTTCGACTCCTAGTGTCCACCCAAATGCAGATGATGTCCCTAGATACTTCAACTATCTATCCTAAAATATTCTAGGAAACCAAATCTATCACACTTGAGCCAATCATATCAGCCTTTTCTTCATCAGCCTCATCTTCACCCCAACCTTCACCTACACCCAAACCTCCATCTACACCCAAACCTTCACCTGCACCTAAACCTACCACTACATTGGGGTCTTGTTGATGCCTAGTCTAGTCCATCCCCTTGTGAAGATAAATTTGAATACATGTTCAAAAACCACCACCAAGTCTATTCCCGCACCTAATATGAAGACTCAACCTCTTACACCTCGTACCCCACTTCCTCCCACACCTTCTTATTCACCTTTTCCTCTTCCATCAATCTTAGGCATGTATCCATTGACCTTGGTCAAGCTACCTCTCTCCCCAAGGCAAACTTAAAGAGAGGCAACCCACACCCTCACTTTGATCTTTTATTCTACCCATGCCTTCTTCATCACCCATACCTTTACCTTCTCTTTTACCTACACCTTCTGCATTACCCTCGACCATGATCTTACCCACACCTCCATTGTCACCTTGGTTGACTCGAATACTTACACCTTCTGCATCCCCTTATTCTTCATGCACTACTCAAAAATATTTACCCAAGAAGGTACAACCTAAACCAAAAACCCCACTACCTACCAAAAAGGTAGTTAAACTGACTTAACCCCCAACTCCACCTCTTTCATGAAAATCACCCGCACCTTCATCCAAACCAACTCTGAATTCTCATTGTGATCCATTAGTAGGATCCTATTCTAACATATCCTCTCTTCTATTAGAAACCTCCACTATCACAGTGTCACCTATTAAGCCTTATGAACCGCTCAAACTGAAACCAATAGGGTTTGACGACTCCAAAATCTGTGCATATCATCACTCACCAAGGCATGATGTTGAAATTTGTAAGGCCCTCAAAAAAATTATCCTTCAACTTTGTACTTTAGATGGTCTCTTTGACAAAGATGACTTGCTAGAGGAGAATTCCATTTCCCCTTCACCTACCACCACATGGCCTAATCCTATATCTATTTAGCATCCTTTACCTGTACCTCCACAACCCTCTTTTCCTCCTCCGATCTTTGAAATCAACATGGTCCAAGTAGCCACTCGATCACAGAAATATAAAGGAAAAGAGAAAACTTATAGCCCATCTAGTGCACATTCACCCACCATTCCACCTACACCTGCCCCAAGGTAACCATCAGTGGGTCGACTTATCCTATTTCTAATGGATTCACACATCTCACTATGATTAAAAACTTCATCAATAGTCTTTGAAGATGTATTTGTATAACTTAATTCAAACCTATGAGTCTCACCGTCAGGCCCTCATTCAAGTCTTGTAATCTATCAAGGTTCTACCGAATGATCCTACACTTGTAGCCGCTATCTTTATTCCTCATCATGTGGATTCTCTAACCACTTCACCTCAAACTTCTGCACATGTTTCCTCTCCTCAGGTTTCTACTATTAGTTTTGATGATTCTGAGATTTCCCCTCTACAATCATATGATCATGCTCCTACCCTCTTCATTACCACCTATATTAATGATACTTGCATTTGACGCATTATGATTGATGGAGGGGCTATCATTAATATTGTTTCTTCCAGTGCATATGAAAAATTACACATGTCCACCCACTGCATGCATAAAAACCCAGTTATGCTACATTATTTCAATGATGCCTTGACTTCTACCCTTGGCACTGTCATCCTCCACATCTACATGGGCCCTCACACCAGTCCCAAAACTATTCTATGTTCTAGAGAAGGAATTTCAATATAACTTGTCACTTGGCTAACCCTAGATTTGCGCTTATTTGGTGTGTCACTTCAAATCTTCACCATTGTGTAAAATTTGAGTATAAAGGAAACCCCTACACCATTAAGGTGGATCCTTCACCCTTTAAAACCTACAACATGCTCTATCACCTAAATGATGTCCTTGTTCTAGTCAAGGTATCTACCACCTCTACCACTTCATCTTCTTCCACTACCTCATCTACCACTTCTACCACTACATCTTCTACTACCTCATTTGCCACTTTTTCGACTACATCTTCTACAATCAACCCATCTATCCCCTTTGTTTTTGTAGCTTCCACAACTTACCCATATATGCCTTTTCTTTGGGGAATACCACTTATATAATGTAAACACCGTGCTTACTCTCCGGGAGTATGGAAGCATTCACCAACACCCACATTATGATTGTCGTGTAGGAGAGGTTTTTCCATATGGTCCTCCCCACCTTCGCACCAACCTAACATATGGGGGACTAGACACTTCTTCTTATTCTCCTGGAACCACCTACCCAAACCTATCCTTTCTCATTCGATTTCCAATACCTAACTAACTACCACTTCACCCACACTTTTCTTCATCGATGTGCCTGGAAAGGCTTTAGATTTTGTCTTTATGAGAAAGGTCATCACACAGTCATACCTTGCACCACCCAAAAACACAAATACCATTGTGGACTTGGTTTTTCTTCACATCCTTCCCCAAGAAGTCTCACATTACCCTCATTGAGGAAGAAAAGTCTTCCCCACCTTTCTCACCTATTGTGCCACCTTCACCCATGGAGCCCATGGATCCAGAATCCATCCTTCCTAACTTTTTTTTCATGAACATCATTTCCTTAGGACCTCTAACCTATCAGCGTGATGGTGAGGTTCCCTCTTTCCTTCCTCTTCTTTATCCTGACATGTTAGATGATGACATACCTTCTATCAATGTCGTTCAATGTCATGATGATGATTCTATTCTCGCCTAGTTAGGTGTAAAATATTCTTACATTCATCAAACGTTACCTTCTGAGACACAAACCATGTTGAATGAATTGACCATAGAGATCAAAATTCACACTCAAGACAACCCTCGTATTCTAAATATAGGCCAATCTTTGGATTATGCCAAAAAAATCCTTTACTTGTTTTTGTTCGAGATCATAGCAACACTTTTTATTGGTCTTATCTTTGATATGCCCGGTATTGAACCTAATATCACGTTCCATAACATCGTGACTATCTCTCGCACAAAAATTATGAAACAAAAGCTATAAAAATGTATCCATGTATTTCCCTTCTTGTAAAATAATAACTCTAGCACCTCCTTTCTATTTCCTTCATTCTACCCATTGACTATCCAAAATGGATTTATAACATTGTTCTTATCACCAAAGTGATAAGGGGACTCGCATTTGAATGGATTTTGAAACCTTAACCTCACCTTCCCTAAGGATGAATTTCCTCTACCTAGCATCGACCAACTCGTTGATCTTACAACCAACCATGAGATGCTATCTCTTATGGATGAATTCTCGGGTTATAATCAAATATTACTCACTTCGGAAGATCAACACAAAACCACCTTCATCACCCCTTGGGGAACCTTCTATTATCATGTCATGCCCTTTGGCTTGAAAAATTTTGGTGCCACCTATCAACGTATTATGACCTATATCTTCCATGATATCATGCATGACATATTGGAAGATTATGTTGACAACCTCCTTGGTAAGTCCAAAAGTTGTGTCGAGCACCTCTTAGTTCTTAAGGTCATCTTTGATCATCTCATCCAATATTGTGTTTGCCTTCAACCAAAGAAGTGTTTCTTTTTCGTTCTCTTTGGAAAAATCCTTGGTTTCATCGTCTCTTTGTGGGGCATCAAAGTCAATCCCACCAAAATCAAGGTTATTCTCAAGATTCCACCACCTACTAACCTTTAACAACTTCATAGTTTGCAAGGAAAATTGTAATCCATTCGACACTTTATTTCCCAAATTTCCAACTAATGTCACCCTTTTCATCATCTTCTTAAAAATGATGTCTCCTTCAATTGGAATGATGAGTTCCACAAAGCCTTTGAAGTGTTGAATAAATACCTTCTTCATCCACCTATGCTCATCCCACCTAAAGATGACAAACCTTTTTACCTCTATATTTTTGCCATTGATCATTCCTTGAGTTCCATGCTCACTCATCACAAGGAGAAAAATAGGGAGAAATCGGTTTGTTACATAAGCCATACTCTTTTAGACTATGAGACTAGGTATACTCATGCTAAAAATCTCTACCTAGCCTTGGTCTTCGTGGCTACTAAAATTTTCCACTACCTACTTAACCACAAAACCTTTGTCGTCACCAACACCGACCCTCTGTATTATATGTATGTTAAACTTACCAACATCAATGCACATTACGTTGTCTCATGCTCCTTGTAGACTTAGACTGGAATTCATTCATCAAAATTTTGTCAAGGGACAAACCATTGCAGATCATCTTGACATCGCTCCTCTTCTTAGACATCAATCTTCTAACTTCGATTTTCCTAATGAATCTATCGCTACCCTCTCCCTTGATGACATCATTTATTATATGACCTTATTCTTCTATGGTTCTAAATGTTAATGTTGGGGTGGCGTAGGGGTCATCCTCATTCCTCTTTATGGTGATCCTATACCTTTATCCTTTAAACTCGATTTTGACTTCACCAACAACATCGTCAAGTATGAAGCACTTGTCTTGGGTCTTCAAATTTCCATAGCCCTAGATGTTAAATCCATTAATATCTTTGGTGACTCTCAAATCGTTATGAACCAAGTCAATGATTGCACCACTTGTCGTAATGAGGCCCTTCAAAAGTATAAACATCATGTTGACATAATTTTTACCATGTTTTACACCTACCTCATTCAAACCACTCCAAGGTCCACTAATAAATTTATAGATATTATGGCTTGCCTCACCTCACAAATACCTACATCACCTTCAGACTCTAAAATATTTTGTTAGGTTATGGAGCTGTTTTCATGTGAGAAAGTGTTCAAGACTATACACTTTCCACTATTGTCTCGTCAAAGGTCGAGGTTAGGCTAGGCCCCGAGAAGGGGTCTACGGGCGATAGCCTCCGTGTAGTAAGGGTTTGGGGTGCATCCCCCAAGAAAACATTTTGGCCTTAAAATGTGCCCGATATATCATGAAATGTTATTTTCTCATATGGGTGAAAATTTTGACCCATAGGTTTATGGGTCGACTTTGGCCCATGGTTTTGTAAAACTACTTAAGTAGTTGTCTACTTATATGGTGTTATGCATATGGTAGAGATAATGTAACATTGTAGATGTGTTTTGAATTTGGGTGTGAATTATGTAGATTTTTTTAGCATATCTCCAAACAGATCTAGGTATTGTATTGAAAGAGTGGTGGCTTGTAATAAAATCTAAGCAAGTGATTCTTGGTGGATGTAGCCCAAATTGGGTGAACCACATTAAATATTGTCTCTCTATGTTGTGTTATTTTATTCTGCACTTTTATTTGAGATCTGTAATATTTTTTGCATATTAGTTTCTCATTATTACGATTATGTGAGGGATTATTCCACATATTTTATCCCTTATTTCCTAACAATTGGTATCAAATTCTAGTTTAGTTTGCTAAAGTGTTGAATCACAGGGAAATTTTTATCTTGAGTGGGAGCTATGGCAGATGATGGAAGATCAAGGGTTTATAAATTTAACGAGCATAATTTTAGTCTTTGGAAGATGCAGATGGAAGATTACCTTTATCAAAAGGATCTTTATATTCCATTGTCTAAGAAGGTGAACAAACCCTCGAGTATGACAGATGCGGAATGGGATTTGTTGGATAGGAAGGAACTTGGGACAATCTGGTCATGTCTTGCATCTTTGGTATTATTTAATGTTTCAAAGGAAAAGAATACAAAATAACTGATGGATGCATTAGGAAATTATATGAAAAACCCTCTGCCTCAAATAAGATATTTTTAATGAAAAATTTGTTTAATATGAAGATGTCTAAGAATGGTTTAGCAACTAATCATTTAAATGATTTTAATATAGTTGTAAATATGCTAGCTTCAGTTACAATAGAATTTGATGAAGAAGTTAGGGATTTATTATTTCGTGCTCTTTACCTAAGAGTTAGAATAGCCTAGTAATGGTGGTAAGCAACTCGGTTCCAGATAACTAAAAGTTGAAGTTTGAGGATGTTGTAGGGGTGATTCTAAGTGAGGAAATGTGAAGAAAAATCTCTAGGGAATCTTCTACTTCAGGGAATGCTTTGATAGTGGAAACTAGAGGGAGATAGAAGAATAGAGGAATCCATGCAAAATAAAAGGAGCGAGCAAGATCAAAATCTAAAAGCAAGATAGTATGTTGGCACCTTGTGGAAAGTCTGGGCATGAAAAGAAGGAATGTTGGGAGCTTTGGGATAAGAAGAAACAACATGAAGAAAACAAGGAAGTAAATGTGGCAATTGGTAATGTATGTCTAGGATGCTTTGATTCTTTCTTTGCACAATATTACTAAATCTTGGGTTTTAGATTTGGGGGTACTTTCTATGCTTCTCCACATAGGCATTATTTTGTTGATTATGTGAAAGGAGATTTTTGGCATGTTTTTTTGGTGATGATGAACCTTACAAAAGCATAGTTGGAAAAGGTTATGTTCGAGTTAAGATACGAGAATGGGAATACTTGGCTATTGAAGGATGTCGGACATGTGCCTACATTAAGATGTAATTTGATATCAATGGGGTAGTTGGAAAGTGATGGTTGTACTGTGATATTTACATTGGACTCTTAGAAGGTTACCAAGGGTGCTCTTCTAGTGGCAAGAGGTAAGAAGGTTGGAACCTTGTATTTAACCACTTATAGCACTAATGTTTGTAATCTTGTGGCTTCAGAAGTAGATACAACATTGTGGCACTATAGGCTTGGTCATATGAGCCATAAGGGCATGGAGATCATAAATAAGGATTTACCCAGATATACAGAAACAAGTTTAGAGTTTTGTGAGGACTACATATATGGGAAATAGAAGCGAGTAAGGTTTCTCAAGGTTGGACCTACAAAGAAAGAGAGTAAGTTAGAGTTGGTGCATTCTGATGTGTGGGGGTCGGCTCAAGTATCATCTCTTGGGGGTTCAAGTTATTATGTTACTTTTATTGATGATGTAACAAGAAAATTTTGAGTTTATTGTATTAGAAAAAAATTGATGTATTTGACACTTTTGTTAAATAGAAATCCTTGGTAGAGAATGAAACAGTCTTAAGCGAAAATTTCTTAGGTCGATAATAAAGGGAGTATTACAAAGAATGAATTTGATGATTATTATTCTAAGAATAGAGTCCGCAGGAAAATTACTATTCCAGAACTCTACAATAGAATGGAGTGTCGAAAGGATGAATAGAACAATAATGGAATGTGCTAGAGCATGAGGTTACATGCAGGATCGCCTATTTCTTTTTAGGCGAAGCGGTGAGCACATCTCGTGTACTTGATAAATAGAGGACCTTCAAGTGCCTTAGATAGAGGCATATCCGAGGAGGCTTGGTATGGTAAGAAAGTTAATTATTCATTTCTTAGAGTCTTATGATGTGAGGTGTTTGTCCATATAGACAAGGATGATAGGACCAAGCTAAAGGCTAAATCGGAAAAATGTAATTTCATTGGTTATGGTGGTGATGAATTTAGATATAAATGTTGGAGTATTAAGGACAAGAAAATCATTCGATCTAGGGATGTGGTATTTAATGAGAAAGTCATGCATAAGTAGTAGTTGGAGGAAAATAGGGAAGAATCCAAGAAATAATATGCAATCTGTAGAGGATCTTCCGGATGGGAAAGTGACACATAAATCATAACATGTTATGTTTGTGGAGCCTATTTTCATGTTAGAGTTTGGTACATCTTCCATGTGTTACACTCAGATATTTTTACGGTGGTCCTACTCGCTGGTGAGTGGGTCAAGGGGGTTCGGGGGGTGAAGCCCCCCCGATGGGGGCTCGGGGGTAAATCCCCTGAAGCAAATTTTCATGGGTGGTTTATTAACCCATGGGTAATGGGAAACCGTTATGGGATTTTTTTGGGCCCATGGCTTTTCGGTACCCATTGTTTTGTAAAACCACCTCTTTGGCTACCTATTGATGTACTTATAAATATATGGACATACAATAGGATTTAGATGAGTGTGTTTTGTGAAGGTGAATAGTGTGTGCAAATTCAAGTGTGAATTTGGGAGGGTTTGTTGAGCGCAACTCCAAACAAGATCTGATTATTATAATTGTGAAGACTGTTGGCTTGTAATAAAATTTGAGCAAGTGTTCTTGGTGGATGTAGCCCACATTGGGTGAACCATGTTAAATATTGTCTTCGTGTTGTGTATTTTTCATTTCTATAATTCTATTCATACTTCTTATTATTGCGATTCTGAGGAATTATTCCACATTAGTTATTATTAATTCCTAATAGTATTTAATGAGAAATTCATGTATAAGTAGTAGTTGGAGGAAAATAGGGAAGAATTCAAGAAAGAATATACAATGGTAGAGGATCTTAGGATGGGAAAGTGACACATGAATCGGTTCAGAACCTCCTTAATAAGCACCCCAAACTCCTATATTGAGGAGGTCTTCTAGGGTAAGAAGAGAGCCCGAACATTTTTCTCCTTCTCTTTATTATTTATTACTCGCTGATAGTGGATAGTGGATAGCTAGAGAGATTTGATGAAGAAATGGAGGTAGATGCCAAGAAGAAGTGAGAGAAAGCCATGGATGAGGAGCATTAGGCTCTCATGGAGAACCAAAGATGGGATTTGGTAAATCTACCGAAGGCAAAAGATCATTACATAACAAGTGGGTTTTCAAATTCAAAGAGGAAGGAGGAAAGAAAATATACAAGGCCCGGTTGGTGGTCAAAGGTTTTACATAGAAAAAAGGTATAGTTGTTGAGGATATTTTTGCTCCTATAGTAAAAATGACTTCTATTAGAACTGTTCTAAGAATAGTTGTAGAGAAGACTTGTACTTAGAACAAATTAATGTAAAGACTAAATTTTTCCATGGTGATTTGGATGAGGAACTATATATGCAGCAACCATAGGGTTATGAGGTCAAAGGTAAAGAGGAGATGGTGTGTAAGCTAAAGAATAGCTTGTATGGCTTGAAACAAGTTCCACGTCAATGGTATAATAAATTTGATAGCTTCATGATGGAGCAAGGTTATATTAGATTTCATTCGACCATTGTGTGTATACAAATAAATTTGAGGATGGAAATTATATTATCCTTTGTCTATATGTGGATGACATGTTCGTTGCAGAGTAAAAGCATGCAGAAATAAAAATACTCAAGGAGCGAGATAAGTGAATCTTTCTTTGCTATGAAGGATTTGGGGAAGAAAAACAAATCCTTGGTATGAGGATATCTAGGGATAGGAAGGAACGGAAGCTGAATTTATCTCAGGAATATTACATTAATAAGGTCTTGGAGAGGTTTAATATGTAGGATTCTAAACCGGTTGGGACTCCTTTGGCAGTCCATTTCAAGTTATCAAAGGAGTAGTGTCCCAAGACAAAGTAGGAGAGAAATGAAATGTACAATGTACCTTACTCATCAGTGGTTGGTAGTTTGATGTATGCCATGGTGTACACCAAGCTTGATATTGCCCATGCAGTGGGAGCGGAGATTAGATTTATGAGTGATCTGGGTAGAGATCACTGACAGGTAGTAAAGTGGATCCTTCGGTATTTGAGAGGGACCATGGGGATAGTTTTGCGCTACAGTGGACTAGACACCACTTTGTGTAGTTATGTAGATTCATATATGGTGGAGATGTAAAAAATATAAGGAGCTCAATAGGTTATGTTTACACTATAGGTGAGACAACAATGAGCTAGATTTCACAACTACATAAGATGGTGGCTTTGTCAACCATACGAAATACAGCCGAGTATGTTACCGCCTACCAAGGTAAGAAAAGAAATGGTTTGGTTACAACAATTGATTGAGGAGTTAGGGCATAAGTAGGAGGTAAGAAAGTTACACAATGATAGTCGGAGGAGCAAGGTTATATTTGATTTCATTCTAACCATTGTGTGTATACAAATAAATTTGAGGATGAAAATTATATTATCCTTTGTCGTATGTGGATGACATGTTGGTTGCAAGTAAAAGCATGTAGGAAATAAAAGTACTCAAGGAGAAACTAAGTGAATCCTTTGCTATGAAGGATTTGGGGAAGAAAAACAAATCCTTGGTATGATGATATCTCGGGATAGGAAGGAACGGAAGCTGACTTTATCTCGGGAAGATTACATTAATAAGTTCTTGGAGAGGTTTAATATGCATGATTCTAAATCTGGTTGGGACTCCTTTGGCAGTCCATTTCAAGTTATCAAAAGAGTAGTGTCCCAAGACAAAGCAGAGAGAAATGAAATGTACAATGTACCTTACTCATCGGTGGTTGGTAGTTTGATGTATGCCATGGTGTGCACCAAGCTTGATATTGCCCATGCGGTGGGAGTGGAGATTAGATTTATGAGTGATCCGGGTAGAGATCATTGACAGCAAGAAAGTTGATCCTTCGGTATTTGAGAGGGACCATGGGGATAGTTTTGTGCTACAAGTGGACTAGACACCACTTTGTGTAGTTATGTAGATTCATATATGGTGGAGATGTAGACAATAGGAGGAGCTCAACAGGTTATGTTTACACTATAGGTGAGACAACAATGAGCTAGATTTTACAACTACATAATATGGTGGCTTTATCAACCATAGAGGTGAGTATGTTCGCCACCAAGGTAAGAAAAGAAATGGTTTGGTTACAACAATTGATTGAGGAGTTAGGGCATAAGTATGAGGTAGGAAAGTTACATAGTGATAGTTAGAGGAGCAAGGTTATATTAGATTTCATTATGACCATTGTGTGTATACAAATAAATTTGAGGATGGAAATTATATTATCCATTGTCGTATGTGGATGACATGTTGGTTGCAGGTAAAAGCATGTAGGAAATAAAAGTACTCAAGGAGCAGATAAGTGAATCCTTTGCTATGAAGGATTTGGGGGAAGAAAAACAAATCCTTGGTATGATTATATCTTGGGATAGGAAGGAATGGAAGCTGACTTTATCTTAGGAAGATTACATTAATAAGGTCTTGGAGAGGTTTAATATGTAGGATTCTAAATCTGTTTGGGACTCCTTTGGCAGGCAATTTCAAGTTATCAAAGGAGTAGTGTCCCAAGACAAAGTAGGAGAGAAATGAAATGTCCAATGTACCTTACTCATCAGTGGTTGGTAGTTTGATGTATGCCATGGTGTGCACCAAGCTTGATATTGCCCATGCAGTGGGAGCAGAGATTAGATTTATGAGTGATCTGGGTAGAGATCACTGACAGTCAGAAAGTGGATCCTTCGGTATTTGAGAGGGACCATGGGGATAGTTTTGTGCTACAGTGGATTAGACACCACTTTGTGTGGTTATGTAGATTCATATATGGCTAGAGATGTAGACAATAGGAGGAGCTCAACAGGTTATGTTTACACTATAGGTGATACAACAGTGAGCTAGATTTCACAACTACATAAGATGGTGGCTTTGTCAACCACAGAGACTGAGTATGTTATCGCCACCAAGGTAAGAAAAGAAATGGTTTGGTTACAAAAATTTATTGAGGAATTAGGGCATAAGTAGGAGGTAGTAAAGTTACATAGTGATAGTCAGAGTTTTATAGACCTAGCTAAGAACTCTTCTTTCCACTCTAGGATGAAGCATATATAGTTAAGGTACCATTTCATTAGGATAGCTTTGGATGAAGAGAAGTTAAAGCTGGAGAAGATTCATACCAGTCAAAATCCTACAGACATGATGACCAAGGTGGTCATAAGGGAAAAACTTAAGTTTTTTTCAACTTTGGTTGTTCTTCACGGAAACTAGTGAAGGGTTGAGAAGCTTGCTCAGAAGAAAACTAGTCTCCAAGTGGGAGATTGTTAGGTTGTGGATCTTGTTTTCATGTGAGAAAGTTTTGAAGACTATACACTTTCCACTATTGTCTCACTAAGGTTCAGGGTGTGGTAGCCCCTGGTAGTAGGGGTTTGGGGGTACAGCGCCCGAGAAAAAACTTTTTGTCCTTAAAACGTGTCTGATATACCGGGAAACGTTATTTTCTCATATGGGCAAAAATTTTGACCCATAGGTTTATCGGACGGTTTTTGGCCATGGTTTTGATACCCACGCTTTTTTAAAATGGCTTACGTAGTTGTCTACTTATATGGTTTATACATATGGTAGAGATAATGTAACATTGCGAGATGTGTTTTGAATTTGGGTGTGAATTTTGTAGAGTTTGTTGAGCATAGCTCCAAATAGATATAGGTATTGTATTGAAAGAGAGATGGCTTGTAATAAAATATGAGAAAGTGATTCTTAGTGGACGTAACCCAAATTGGGTGAACCACATTAAATATTGTCTCTCTGTATTGTGTTATTTTATTTTGC
Organism: Taxus wallichiana var. yunnanensis; assembly: GCA_018340775.1. Taxonomy (NCBI): domain Eukaryota; kingdom Viridiplantae; phylum Streptophyta; class Pinopsida; order Cupressales; family Taxaceae; genus Taxus; species Taxus wallichiana. The sequence goes on along the minus strand of CM031239.1, from coordinate 32,078,999 downwards.
ACTTTTATTTGAGATTTATAATATTTTCTCGCATATTAATTTTTTTCACATTACGATTCTATGAGGGATTATTCCATGATTTTATCTCTTATTTCCTAACATATTTGTCATATTACAATGGTTACATTCACCCTCTTATCTTATTCACGACGTTAATTTTGTGGGAAGAATTGAAACCGACCACATGATATTTAGTAAAAGTAGTTTGTTGGCTACCTCTCCCTTTCAATTCTTCCTCTAGATCTCACTTGCAATGGATGAAGATCCTCAAAATTTTCTCTCACTACATCATCATGGGGATTCTTCTCTAAAAATGTGGCTTTGCTGGTATCCTACTTAGGTGCCTCACTAGTTCTGAAATTCCATACACCATTAAAGAAATCCATGATGGGATTTGTGGTGGAAATTTTAGTGGTCTCGTCATTTCTAAATGTATCCTTCACCTCGGCTATTATTGGCCAACCCTTAACTAAGATTTTTTTAATATGTAAAATGTTGTGTGAAGTTTCAATAGCACTCTAACCTTCACCACACCCCAAGTCATGCCTTACAAGTCACCAGAGACTTTTGTCCTTTCTCTCAATGGGGTTTGGATCTCATCCGAGATATTAACCCTTAATATTCTCAATGTCATCAATGGATCATCACAGTGACCAAATAATACAAAAAATTGGTTGATGTTGTTCCTCTCATTTCTACAAAATCCAAAAAAAGATCATGTAATTCATCAATCATCATATCATTTTTCATTTTGGTGCTCCTCATTGCCTTATTATTAACAATGGAAAACAAATTAAAAACAAAACCCTATACAAATTTTGTGACAACTTCAGCATTCAACTTAGTTTTTCTTCACCCTATTACCCATAGACAAATGGCCAAGCTGAATCTTCCAACAAAACCCTCAATAAAATTCTTATGAAATTCATTGACAAAATTGGTAAGGATTGGCACACGCACATTCCTTTCACCTTATGGGCTTATCATACAGCATTTGTACCTCTACCAATGCCACACCTTTCTCTTTGGTCTATGGTACAAAGGTCATCCTACCTCTTGAATTCCAAATTCCATCTCTTCGTATATCACTTAAAGATATGCTCTCTGACAATGACTTTCACCAAGAACATTTGACACAACTTGAGTTACTAGATAAACTTTGTCTAAATGTTATAGACCACCTTCAAATCTACCAAAAATACATCAAGCATGCCTATGACAAACATGTTTATGAATGAACCTTCAATGTTGGTGATATTTTCTTTAAGGAAAACCAACATGTAACCAAATTCGAGAAAATTAAACGAGGAAAGTTTTCCCCTAATTGGCTTGGACCCTATATTTTTACCCATGCCTATGGATTAGGCACTTATCGTTTATCCTCTCTTGAGGGTATGCCCAAACCCGATCCCCTTAATGATTTATATCTTTGTGATTATGTTTTTGAATAAAGTACTACATCACTTTATGTTACTTATATGCTCGTCCCTTTAGAGAACCTTTCCTTTCACTTACCTCATTTAAGGACCAATGAATAAAAAAAAAGTGTGATTATCCATCACCCTTTTAGCCTTGTCTTAAATATGAGTACCACGGATCTACTCATGGATACTTTTCATCCTTTTCAGGATGGAATCCCATGGCCATTCATCACTTAAAACCCCTCTTGCATAGCTAACCTTTTTGTTCTATGGTTTTTTCCTTCATAAAAGATGCCTATAGTCCTTTATAGTCTTTTCCATGAGTTCAAGTCCAAAAATACAAAATATATGGGATAACAAAAACTCTACTCATTGAGTCAAACTTCTTGCAAATATATGATTCCCTCAAATACGGAATCTATCTTTCTCTCTCATGTTGTTATAAGTAGACTACTCCCTCTAAGGATAACTATAAAAGTTATCCACTTGTTGTATTTAGTCTATCTAAAAATGAAGACTAGCCTGTATCTCTCAAATAAAAATAATTATGGAGCTTCCCACATTAATCAACTTCATGAAGACCTCAAGAAGAACCTATTTATCCCAATATATAATCCCCACGTTGATCATTCTATAAATGTAAAAAGAAAAAAGAAAATAAACAGTAAAGAAAAACACAAACTTTTGGTCATGGACTTGCCTATTCTGGTTTTGGGTATCTTACAGAAGGGGCATGTTGTCCCACAACAAGTTTACACTTAACAAACCCCTTTGGCCTACCTTCTATTTATTTTCTCCTATCCACTAAATGTGTTGAGTTGTGGAGCTCAATTACTTCAGATTAGCATGTTATATTAAACTTGCAAGAAAACACAGTAACCGGCATCGGTTATGGAGGGACCGGCATTGGTCGGAAAGTATGAACTAGCATTGATTAGGGCTAATCAACGTCAGTTACCTATGCTCGGGTGTTTTATTTAACTCATGAGAATTAGATCTAATTTTAGCATTAAATCAGATATATTGATTGTAATTTCATGGTTAAGTGCCCTAAGTTTTTATATGAAAATATAAGCATAAAATCTAGGGTTTAGAAGTAGAGGATTGTAAGAATTGATGATTATTGTGAAAATATTTATGAGGGAGAGAATTCTTGGAGAAGAAGGAGAAGCTTGAGAGAAAGAAAATACTGTGCATCCGAGAGGTGTGGAGGATTGTAGATCTTCAATTGTAGATCCTTTAAAATCTTTGGATAATATATTGGCTTGTTTCTTGGTGGATGTAGCCCACACTAGATGAACCACGTTAAATGTGGTGTTGATTTATATCTCTTGTTTTGTATATTTCTTGGTAGAATATCCACTTTTATGCATGTATGCTTAGATATGATTTATTATTTTTACAACATTGTGCTAACCCCAACAACCTGGTATCGAGATTTTTTTAAGGGTTTTGTGTGTTGACATATTTACTCACGAGAGGGTTTTCGATTGAGTGGTAATACAAGTAATTTGAGAAGAAAACAAATACAAGGTAGATAATTTTGACACTGAAATTATTAATCATGGAAGATGTAGATTGAGGATTATTTGTATCAAAGAGATTTTTACTTACCGTTGGATGAAGAGTCCATACCTATGAAGATGAATGATGAAGAATGGAAGATTCTTGAAAGAAAGGCTTTTGGATCTATAATATTGAGCCCATGCAAAGCATCGGTGGCTTCCAATATTACGAAGTGACATCTACGGTAAAGTTAATTAAATATTTTGCTAATTTATATGAAAAACCTAGTGCTTTAAACAAAGTTTATTTGATGAAGAAACTATTTATTTCTAAGATGCATGAAGGTGGATCTCTGCATCGAGTCATTTGAATGATTTCGATCTATTGTAAATTAGTTAAAATCAATTGATATTTTATTTGATGATGAAGTGAAAGAACTTTTATTCTTATGTTTTTGTGTGATAGTTGGGATAACTTGGTAACGGTTGTTAGTAATACAACATCTCCTAATAATATTTTGAAGTTTGATGATGTGGTCAACATAATCTTGAATGAATAAATTTACATGAAAATTATAGAGGAATCATCATCTAGGAATGCATTGTGTTAGTACCTAGATTTAATCTCCTTTAAAGGCCAAGCAACATCATGGATTTGACAAGACACTCAGAGGTAGATAGATGATTATGTATGTTGTTTTGTAGCCGAGGAAGTAATCTATCTAACTTTTTAGCACTCAAGCCTTAAAGAAGTGGGTATCACCTTAAAATGATTTGATCTTATCCTAACTATTTTAGGTTGTTCCTTTTAACCAAGGTAAGAGAACCTATTTTGTAACCTCTGTTATTGAAGGAGATGCAGATACCTTTCTTTTGCACAAATTTTATAAAGAAAACCTTGGGAAAATATGATCAACACACCAAATCTGACTCTCACGAGTTGTCACTTCTAGATTATGGAGATATTTTCAATACAAGGCAAAGGTTACTAAAGACATTAAGAGATCCTGATTGTTCTACATATTTTTGCAAGTAGATTTTGTTCCTTTGTTGATACACATGGCAAACAGGGGTAGTTCAGGGTGGATCAATGGTTTTTAAATGATTTTGGGAGATGAATCATGATAAATTTGATTATATCGGATATTTGGAGGGAATTCACAATAATGAACAACTTCACAACAAAAAGCTTTAGAACAATCAAGACGTTCCTTCAACCAAAAGGTGTGCTTCAATGGAGGCCCAAATCAACACATTTTCACATAATTTTTGAGACTCTAACATGATGGCTCGAATTGAAAGACTACATTAAACACTAGAGTTTTTTATTAATCACACCTAAGGTACACCCAAAAACTTACAAACAATCTTTATCAACAAATGATAGTAAACTGATTTTAAATTTGTTTATCTCATCCAAGATGAAGGCTCTTCTTGAAATGAAATTGAAAATATCATTAGACTATCATAGGAACGAGATCCTGTGTGATTTCAAAAAAAAATCAGTGTAAGATTACAATAGGAATGAAAGAAACTATTTGTAGACATTCCAAAAATAAAGCAGACACAAAATTGCTAGAGATTAGACACAAATTAATTCCAAAATTGCTTAGATTCATCAGCAAGGGAAAGCTTCCAGAGAAATCTTAGTGTTTTTCAATGGCTATACATCTACAACCAACTTGACATGACAGAAAATCTAACACAGAAGAAAATAATAGGTAATCTCGGCTTTGGCCTCTCGAGAAGATGGATTTCTCAAAAAAATTTCAATAATTCATACTCCAACCATTTGCAAGAGTATTCTCATTGCATTTATACATATTTTCCCACTCAATTTTCCCCCAAAAGAGAATAATATTTGAGGGACCTTTGTTTGTTACCAATTTGTTTCAGATAGCGATGTTTAACAAATTCAGATCCAAAATCTTCCAGGTGGACCAACTGTGAACTGATCACATTTCTTGGGCCTTTGACTAACGACTAAGATGTCATGCCAAAAATTTTTAGGAGTCCCTTTAATAATTCTGATTTTTTCATGTGAGAAATCCCAATTTTAATCATTTTTGGAGCCTCTGCATAGTTAGACTTTGATAGGTCATCCCCTTTTTCTCTCGAGGAAACGCCTTTTTCACCTTTTACGCCTGCACTTTCATCATTTCATCCTTTTTCCCTCCTTTTCCTCTGAAATTTTACTCTGCAACTTTTGGATCTGGCATTTTGCATTTTTGCACAAGCCCAAGCAGAAATCCACTTCAAAATTACTTCAGATTTACAAATTGAGCTCCCAAATTGATTCAATTAAACTTTGCAAACCAAAACGACACAAATTTGCCAAAAAATTGATGAAGAATGATGCAAAAATGCATCTCCAAACATCTTGGAGCTTCAATGGCAGAAAAATAAAATGAAATGCATAACTACCATTGATCTTTCCTTTCAAATTTTAATTTGAGCCTTTCACGTGGTAAAATGTGATTGGAAACGAGCTTGGGAACATGTTTTGACATTTTATAACTTTTGGAAAAAGGAAAAATTTTCCAATTTTTTCCCGCAACTCCGCCCTTCTGCCTTTAGCCTCTGATGTGGGTCCCAATGGACCTACACTTCATTTTTTCACTTTATACTTATTTTCCAAAAAGGAAAAAGCTCCACATTTTCCCCATGGGCCTACACCTCCATTTTTAACAATTCAATGTTGGCATTTACTTTCCTATCGAGGCCGAACTCCAACTTACAATTTTATCCCTTTTTTATAAAAGGTAAAAACCTTAAATGACCTTGAAGCTCCGTTTCTTCATTTCCCCTCCTGCTACGTGTCTCAATGGCGCATTTTGAGATGGTCCCAAAAAGTAGAGACCCCAAACAAGTGCGGGCTCAACACGTGTCTCAGTCTGGAAGAGTCTGTCAAAATTTTGAAGGTTTAGTGGAAGGCACCATGTGTCTAAGGTTTGAGACAGTCTCCTTTAGATGGACAGAGAAATGAAAAACAAATTTTGGACCTTTAAGTGATCCTCGACCTAGGAAGGGACTGATCACAACAACCAAATGGAGGACAGGGTATTTTCAAGCACCAACACACGGGGATATAGAAAACATGACAGAGGCCGCAAACGGAGGAATTTCAATGAAAAATGGGGTGAGACTAATTTAAGCACCAACATCAGCTCCGGCTCAGGGATGGGTAGTCCCTACGAGTGCCACAAGAACCAAATAACAAACCAAGTGCCAAAAAAGACCATTGGGAAACAAAGTCAAAGAATAAGCTTACAGAGCATAACAACCATAACCATCTTCCAAAAACAAACCGAGAAACCAGCAAAACTAGGTCACCAAGGACCATAACAAACAAAAACACAAAATCAGATGAGAACACTGAACTATATACTATACAAATGGAATATACCTTGATTCTGAGAAATTAATCAAAGAAATGCTTCAAATTCCTGATAAAGTAGTTCCCCATCTAGGTCTTTTATGAAGAAGGTATTTTCACCAATTCGAATATCAATTGAATAAGGGCCCATCCATAATGCATCAAATTTACCATGATTTCCCTTATCTTCATGCCTACTATCCCATAAAAGCACAAGATCCCCAATGCTGAAAGCTCTGGGTGTCACCTTTTTGTCAAATAGCCTCTTCAAATTTTCTCTGAACTTCACATGTCGCTGATGGGATGCCCTTCTCTCTTCATCCAAATCAATAACTGATTGATTCGAGCATCATGGTCTTCAATCATTGAACAAAATAAAATTAAGACAATTACAAATGGAGGTGCAAAGAAAGCTTGAGTTCCATATACCAATTCAAATGGGCTTTTACTAGTAGCTCTTTTTGACAATGATTCTATCAGCCAAAATAGCAAACTTCATTTTCTCACCCCACTTCCTTTTTTCATCTCTAAGGTTCTTCTAATGATCTTCAACAAGTGTTTATTATTGGAATCATCTTTTCCATTTCCTTGGGGATCGTAGTTAGAAGCATATGTCAAATTGATCCCATACTCTTTGCACATTCCCACTAAAGGTTTGGCTCAAACTCATGGCATTATCAAAGCAACAATTTTATCTCGGCACTCTAAATTTGCATATGATTTGATTCATCATGAAGTCCATGATCACTTGGTGTGTTTCCTTCTTGGTGGGGATTGCTTCTACCCACTTAGTGAAATAATCAGTGGCTACAAGAATCCATTTATGACCAACACTAGAAGGATCAGAAATTTTCCCTATGAAATCCATTCCCCATTGTCTGAATGGGGCTTCAACTAACACATGTTGCAAAGGAAGGAATCCTGAATCTTTCATTCTTCCAGAAAAACGTTGGCAACTTTCACATTTCCTCACTAATAGATTTGTATCCTTGAAGAGAGTTGGCCACCAATAACCAGCCCTTAATATTTTATGTGTTGTAACTCTTCCAACAAAATTTCCCCCACAGACCCCTCCATGGACATCAACAATTATTTTGGGGGCCTCATTTTCAGTAATGCATCTCAAGAGCACTCCCTTGGGGTTCTTCCAAGCTAACCCAAAATCAGTAATGACATATTTCTGAGAGGCTAACTTAAGAGCTCTTTTTCATAGTTTTAGGGTAGTATAGATGTCCGAGATAAAATATTATATCTTTCTACCATTCGAGCTTACCAACTTTTTAAGGACATCCACCCTTTCTCCTTCTACTTCATTTACCTCAATATTTTACAAGTTGCTCTTAGCCATAAGCTTAGCTAGACCCAAACCTCTTATCAATTTCATGGTTTTGATATCCATGTCATACTCGTATAACTTGTTCACCCATCTGCATCTTTTTATTGAGACCTCCATCTCTAATAAGATGTTTTTCACCATGGTGTGGGGAACATAAGCAACAACTTTAGAACTCAAGATGTAAGGTCTAAAAACCTTTGTTTCTTTCACCAAGGCAAATGCATGCTTCTTTATGATGGTGTATTTTAACTCGGCTCCCGCAATGTATTATTGAAAAGGAAATTGGTCTCTCAGCCCCTTCATCATCCTTCTGTAACAAAACAGAGGCAATGGTGTTTTTGAAGCAAAAGAAAACACTTGAAAAGGTTTCTTGTATTTTGGGGCTGCCAAAATAGGGGCATAATTTAGTGCTTCTTTAATCCCATCAAAATCTTGAATCGTTACTTTTCCCACCTGATAATCTGGTCTTTCTTCTACATGTAAGTGATGGGGAGAGTCAAATCAACAAAGTTAGACACAAATCTTCTAATGAAATTGATCTTCCCAAAGAAGGATTGGATTCCCTTCTTGGTTCTTGGAATTGGAACCTTGTTGATAGCCTCTACCCTTTCAGGATAAATCATGACACCATCCTTTGATACAATGTGACCAAACAACTTGGCCTTTTACACTCCAAAATGGCACTTCTTTGGATTCAAAGAGATACCAAATTCTCTGCATCTAATCAGCATTTTTTCCAAGTGCTACAAGTGATCACTTATCTTTTAGAAAACACAGTCACATCATCTTGGTAAACAACAATAAAATCATTAATGTAACTAGCAAAAGTAACATCCATTTCTCTTTGGAAGGTAGCTCCATCATTCATCAGACTGAATGGCATTCTAACATAAACATATGTGCCCCATAAAGTGGTAAAGGAAGTCTTTATTCTTTCTGACTCATTCACAATAACTTGATTGTATCTAGAGAAACCATCCAAAGTAGAAATTAACTCAGATCCAGTCACTAATTGCAGCATATTTTCCATGTTTTGCAGAGGATAATTATCCTTCATTGATGCTCTGTTCAGATTTCTAAAATCTACGCACAACCTAATATCACCATTCTTTTTTCTTACTGGCACTAAGTTTACAACCCAAGAAGAATACCTTGTTGGCTGAATGATCCCTCCATCTCTTAGCTTCTTCAATTCATCTTGCATTTTCATGGAGAGGAGTGGATTAATCAGCCTCTGCTTTTGTCTAAATGGTTTTGCATTAGATTCCAAAGGAATCTCATGTTGAAACAATTCCTCTATGTATGCTTTCAGTTCAGAATAGGACCAAGCAAGGTAGTCCTGATATTTCTTTAACAATTAGACATAGGATTGTTTCTCTTCTTTGTTCAGATTGCTTCCCAACTAGATCTTCCTTGGTTTTCCTTTGTGCCAAAGTCATGCTCTTCAACATCCCTTGACGTTTTTATATGTCTATTAATAATGCAATTTAAGAGCAACCAGCCTCTCTAGGAATGGTATTAGTTTTCAATTAGATGATGCATTTACCGAACAAAGTTTTTTTCCTTCTAATGCACACACCATTAGATCCCAATCAATACACCGATTAAAAACTCCCTTTGTTCTACGTAAAACCATTTCACCTGGGCATCATCATCAAATACTTGCTAATTTTTTACGTTGTCAGGGACAGATGGCCTTGTTATTACTTCAACATTATATTCACAATTGGGGGACATTGAACAAACATCAAATTGAGATCCCAAGACTGCAAGCTGGTCTCGAAACAACATTGAACTTTCTATCATGATGCACAATATTAAATGAGTCAAACATTTCAATCAAATCCCAAACTACATGCTTGTATTGTTTCATTCTTTGATTTCTAGTAGCATACAGTTTTCTAATTTGTTTGACAATCAGTTTTGAGTCTCCTTTGACAATGATATCTTTAATATGATACTTCCAAGCAATTCTCAAACCTAATAATAATGCTTCATACTCAACAATGTTATTAGTGCATTCAAAGTTAAGTTTGAAAGAAAATACAAACTCTTCTTGGCTTGGGGAGATTAGAACAATGTCAAGCACCATTTCCAAATTTGGAATAGGCTCCATCAAATAACAAGGTCCAAGGTAAACCAGCTTATTCAAGACATTCACACTACTCAATCTTGTGCTCCCTGTCATCAAAAACCCCACAAAGTTATCTACATCCACATCAGCATATAACACTTCATAAGAAGCATTATTTGGATCCTCAATGAGGTGTAACATTTTCTTCTCTCCATACAACTTTACAAGGCTGCCTTTAATTGGAATGGTGGCAAAATACATATCCATTTGAACACTTCCACCAACACTTGCAGCCCACTTTCTTGATAACAACATTCCCCATTTGGCAAGGAAATCAACAATGACAACATCAAGTTTCAAGTTCTAACCCGGATAAGCTGTCAGTTGTACCACCAAACCTTTCACACATCCAAAAATGGGCACCTCTCTAAAGTCCATGGAAGTGCATCTTCCAAATGATGTTGTCGCTTTGATATCCAGCTCATTCATGACCTTAAGAGGCATGACATTGCATGATGATTCGGAATCAAACATACAATTACGCAAAGAATGATCTGTCCTTAATGATCAAATTTGTAAAAAATGGATAAAAATTTAATTGGGATTCAACCAAATATGTCCCCAAGTAAACCTCAGGTGCTTCTCCAAGCTCTTCCAATGTTGGTGGTGTTTCAAGGTCTATAATGGTTGGAGGAGGACTTTTATAATGTTTACATTTCTACCTAGGGTACTCTTTTCTTCTTTCAATCCCAAGTACTCAAATTCTCTCTTCTTATGCTTAGGAATCCTAAGAAACTCAAAAATTGGAACACTAACTTTGATTTGACTCAAAACTTGGGAAATGTCATATGGAACATTCTTTGGCAAGGCAACATTGGAAGGGAGATTAGCAAACTCATCAGATGGCATGGGATTCTTGATAGTTTGGGCATGAGGAGAAGTATGAATCTTGTTTGGGACAACAAGGCCTTTGGAAGGTGTATATTTCTTAGGAGCCTCTTTAGGAATACTAGTAAGCAATGGAGTTTTAGGTTTGGCTTGAGGCCCTGCTCCTTTGACAACTCTACTCCTAGTATTATAATCCTTTTCTTGAGCAACAACAACGTTCATCAATAACTACCTATCTTCCTCCGAAGGGATTCCTCCATCATACTTCTTTATCATTAAAGCTCTTAAATACTCAAAGTCATTATTAGGTATTTCAAAAGCTTGCACTACATCTACTTCAAAAGTATGAGAAGGAGGAAGAAGTGGTACTTGGTGAATGCAATCCCAAAAATTTGCAGCAATTCAAGCACTTATCACTTCGGTTGAAGTTGCTCCTTATTGTGATCTTGAAGAGAAACCCATCATGCAAACATCATCATTATCATCTCCTTCTTCTTGTTGATTTAATTCACATGGAGGATGGGGTAGAAAGCATCTATCACACCAATCAATCACATTGGCTTCATCAACAAGAAGCAACCCATACAATCGAGGATCAGGCACCATTCTACTTTCATGTGTTTAGGGGTGTTTATTTGTAGATCCCATGGGTCCTTTATCTCTGTCCTCGACCTCGATCACCCCTAGGATGATTTCCACATGTGTCATGATTTTTGCTTTTTCTCGACCTTGTGAACTTTGTCCAATTTGTTTCTCTGCTGGGCTAGTTTGTAAGAGATTTCTTTAATAGCCCCTACCAAAGTTTTAACAACCTCCTCAAGATCCACACTCTTTCTTGCTTGAGGTTTTTCTAGGTTTATCAGTTTGACACCCTCCCTCTTAGGAGGTTTTCCAACTACTTTAATGTTGTTCTCAATTTGTAAAGCCATGGTAAAGGCCTGCCTCAAAGTGCTGGGTTTTTATCCCTCAAATAGTATGCAGCCTTCTTGTCAAATGCATCAGCATACTTTATAAGACATGATTCATCACATGGCCTCAAATTCATAGGAAATATTCTTAATGTCTTATTGAATCTCATATTAAAATCATGCACTGATTCATTAGGATTCTTTTTAATATTCTCAAATTCGACAAAATAAACCTAGGGTTTGGTTTGTCACCATATGTAGTGCCCCACACTTTTTTGAAAAAAATAAAAACAAAATAATAATAATACATATATAATTTAACATAAAATAAAATAAAACTAATATGAAGGCTAGGGAGAAAATCTCTAAAATGTTTGTTGTTAGGGTTTTGTCTTTTTGGCATTTGGAAATGGGGCGAATTTGGGGGAGTGGCGGCAGAGCAGATCCAAACCAGATGTCATCTCATGGAGTGCAATGGTGTTTTGCGGCCTCCTCCCAGCCTCCCAGCCTGCGCCAACATCCTCCCAGCTGCTCCAAACTACCTGCGTGGACTTCCATAAAAGCATAATGGAGGGAGGATTTATGTCAGTTGTTGTAGTCACAAATACTTGGGGGCATTGTTTCAGTGTTGACCAAGTGAAAGAATGTGATAGCTTCTCATGGAACGGGATTGCGGCCAGCATCCGCCCAGCCTGTGTCAAAGAAAACATGTTTTAGAACCTACGTGGGCCCTTGGACAATGCATAAAAGGATAGAGGGGTTTTGGCAGATGTTGAAGTTGCAAATGCTTTGGGGACAGTGTATGGACATCCATCCAAACATATTGGAAATCTGTTTTGTTTCACCATGCTAGCTCTTCCCAATCTGCGCCAAAATGGGGATGTGTGAGTCTACATTTCTAGCGTATCTTCCATCCTGCGCCAAAATAAGAGCTTTGAAACTAATGTCGACATCCACCAAAGCATTATGGATAAGGGATTTATTTTGTGTGTTTTAGTTACAAGTGCCTTGACAGATACATATGAAAAATGTGGAGGCATACGAATTGTTCGACAATGCCTAAAATAAATGTGCTTCATGGACTGCAATGATGGTAAGATGTGTAAAAAAATGAGTTTTTGAAAAGGCCTTGGAAACTTTCAAGCAAATGTAATTGGTATGTGTAAATCCAGACTCCATAACTTTATTCCAAAGATCCTCAGCCTCTATCAAAATGGGAGCTCTAAAGCGAGGCCTCGACAACCGTCAAGGCATAATAGAGAGTAATTTTTGTTGCAAATGTGCTAGTAGACAAGTATGCAAATTTTGGAAGCTTACACAAGACAAGTCACCTGTTTGAAAAACACCTAAAATAAATGTTGTCTCATGGAATGCCAGATTGCAAGATATGCACATAATGGATATGTTCAAAAGGTTTTAGAAACACACAAGCAACTACTTACTCTGTTGGAAAACTTCAAGTGATCAGGAAGTTGGTGTGACGTGGTGGAGGTTAGATCCAGGCTCATGAACTAGTTGATGAAGTGCCAAGCGAGATACTAAACCGAAGCCGTGGGTTTGACCAACTCCTGTCCCTTCTAGGCATGGTTCACCTTCCCTCATCTTTCATAACTCTCATATTTTAGTTTTCGTTTACAACTTAAAATAATTTTAAAATATCAAGATCTTAATACAGTTAATTGTTTATTTCAACTCGTGTAAAAACAATGAAATGTCTTGTCGTAACTCACGATGTCAAAATAACTCGTTACATTAAAACATGAACTTCCACCCTCATTCTGAGGTGATTTAGAAAGCTTCCTACCTAGTTAGATCGCTACAATTTTGGTATATCGACAAGACGAGTTTGACTTCCCAGTAATATTGTTGACCTTCTTCCTATTAAATAGTTAATTTTTGCATTTTTGGAGACTCATTAAGTACCCTTCAGAACTCTGAAAATGAGATGTTAGGTTTCATTTGTGTACCTTGTTATGTGAGGAGTCACCATGACATCTGGATTTACCCCGAACGAACATATGTGATCTTTTTGACGCTCTTATAGGAGCCCTGTTACACTAGTTTACAGTAGTAGAAAATTGTCAAATCTAGAAAGTTGGCTTTTGTTTTGAACCGCCATTTAAAACCTGGATAGAGAAATTAATTCCCGTCTTCGCAAACCTCTAGTGTTTATACTAAACAATTGTATGGAACATTCAAGTATAGGAAAAGAACTTTTAGGATAGTTTGGCAAAGCCATTTTGTAGGCCTCCGGTCGCAATTTGATGAGGTCAAACTGGACCAATTTTGTCTTGTCACTCTAGAAAACTTGTCGCCGTTTGAAAATGGTTTTCTAGTTCTCAGTCCCGTCGACTCTGATGAATTATCCTTATATAGGGAACTATTAGGAGTGTCTCATTGCGTGCTCATCCATCGAACATTAGTTATGGACGTGGTTTTCTAGGCCCTCGAGCTAACTTTTGTCATTTTACAACTGGGTGAACTACAATCAGTAGCCCTAGAAAATTAGCCGCCAAACGCAAACCGTTCACGCTTTTTCAATTATGTCAATTACTATGAACTCTTGGTATATCTGGGGACATGAAAGTTAATCGTGGTGTGTGTTCTCATCGAGAAGATAACTTTTGGAAGTGGTTTCTTAGCCTCGAGCCCGTTTTGAACATTTTGTAACTAGTAAGAAAATGTAAAAATAGAAAGCTGCAGGACCCTCGTAGGGTTGCCAAATCACCCTGGAAAATTTTAACACATGTAAATAACTATTTAAAACACTATAATGTAACTTTTTGTGCATTAGAACTTTTGACAAAACGGTGTTTTCTCTCTCTACCCTTCTCTTTCTCTCTCCTAGGTTACAAAAAGAAGCAAAATGAAATGTAATGAATACATGTCTCTAAACCTTTTTATTTCGATTGCAAATTGTAATTTTATCATATGTAAATGGGAAATTGAAAAATGATAATTATGATTAGATTAGGGTGGATGCCATGCCAACGATTTATCGCTGATATCTTGCTCACGTTTTTTTGCAGGAGGAAAGAATGATGCCATAAAGGCGTTGAGTAATTCATTGTTTATTTTTGGTAATATATTGAAAGACTTATTGTTTGAAATTGGTAGTATGTAAAAGTCGCTAGATTAATAAGTGCTTGAGAAATTGGTATTTCTTTCATGGATGTTATTTTGATCCCAAAATTGTTATGGTAAAAGTGGAATACAAATGTCAAAAGGAATTGAAATTTATACCTTGTAGTGAACTTTCATTTTGCAATTATTTGTTTAATAATTGGTGTTGTGTTTCTTACCTTGAAAATGTAATAAAGGAACCTAACCACAATAGTCAACCCTAGTTCAAAATTTGTATATAACTAACCTGCCTATGTAAATCCCTTAGTGTAGAAAATTGTGACCTTCAAACGAACCTTTACACTCGATGGAACATCCTAGTTTAGGAAAATAAGATCCCCTAAATGGGTTGATCATCTTAGTAGGTACGTTTAGTGACATCGACATAAACCAGACATATAGGAGCAACACAGTCAAACTCGACCTGGAGTAAGTAGAGCTAACACTTCCTTCGTGTCCTAGTGGACTGCCTTGTCTTCGAAGATAGATTTAGAATTAAATTTTTTGCATCGAATGAATTTCTTGTGGGATCCAGATGACATCATGGAGCTAGAGAAATAGTGGTTCTATCACTTAAAATTTTGTTAATGAATAGATCCTCTTAGCTATATGTATTATCTTTGGCTAGTGACATTATAGTGCTTTGATCTTTTACGGAGGGTTTATAGGGTGAATATGTTTTGAACCTTAATCTAATCTATAATAGAGCGTAAAGCCCTAAGTGAAAATTGGAATTAAACTAAACCCTAGTTGATTAGGATGTTAACTTGTGGGTAGAAAACTATAATTTAACTCATTGCATACGAAATTGTTTTGAAAGATGTTGATTCTAGAGAACCTTAGAAACTGAAATCTTGTCCCATAATCCCTTGTTATGTCATTTTATGGCATTAAGGAATAAAGAATATTTCTTATGTGGAATCGTGAAATGTAGAGACATGGGATCTTTGTGAACATAGGTCACTTGTGGTTCATGTGTAGTTTATAATGCTTCTAACCATGTACTTCCTTAAGATGTCGATAAGTGCTTTCGTAACTCTTTTGTTATAAAATGATGGTAATAATGTGATGTAAAAGTAAAGCATAGAAGAGGAAAAAAAAAAGAGATTTGAGGTTAGGGTTACTGCCACTCTTGGAGTCCTTATAACTCAATTAAATATCTTTATGTGTTTCAAAGAATATGTATTGCCTTGGTGTGACCAAACTTCGAGAAAACAAAAGATATATAAATATAAATGGAAGTCAATAAGTTATTGAACTTTATTAACTATGGTAGTGAAATAACTATTCCGTGATCGAAGGATGTTCTTGGGAAAAAGCTATCTCAAATCTATGTCTTCCTTAATCCCAAGATTTCATCTTGACATCACGTTAGATTCTCTTGTGTAGCAAGAGTAAATTTTAAACATTAAATAAATGTTTGAGAAGCATATTCTTAACATAAGAACAAGATAATTGAGTACTTTATATGTGATTTGAATTGTGCCAAATAAGCAAGTAAGTTATGGAAATTTCCATGATGCATAAAGGAAGCCAACTTAAAATGGTCGAACTATAAATTAAATGTGGAATGAACTTAAGATTTTGTAGATGGAAAAAGGAGAAAACTATCCTTGCACAATAATGTTCTTAGAATGTTAATCGTAACTAAGATGTAATTAAAGAAATGATGTGTTGTGGGTTCACCGTTCCTGAAGTCATTTTCTTGTGGTTGGGTCATTGCTAGTATTCATTCATTGGGAAAAGTGTGGCATCGACATGCCTATGTGTTTTCATGTGTCTATGTGAGTCGATGAATTATGTGATTGTCGTATGTGCGAGTCGAGTTTCTATACTTGAGCCCATGTTGTGTTGTGTGTAGTGAGAAATGTAAGTCAAAAAAAAATTATCCTAGTATTTTGTTGTTGTTTGGGTGCGTAAAATGTGGGCACTACATATGGTATCAGAGTGGAGGTTCATGCTCTCGAACCTCTGGGATAGATTGGAGTTGTGATGATTCTGCATGATGGGGATGGTGTTACATGATGGGTTGCATGATGGTGATGGTGTTTCATGATGGTGATAAATATTGGAAGAGTAATATTTTTTAAGAGTGATGTGATCTATGTCATAATTGTGATAATGTGAACGCACATGATGTGTATGTCACTTAGTGCACATTTGTTATCATGTTGATGTGCTGGGGATGGGAGTATTCTCTCTCCTTTGTGTGGATTCTATGAAGAATTCACATGTGAATTACTGCTTGTGATGAGAGTATTGACTCTCCTTTTCATGGATCTAATGAGGAATCCATGTGTGATGTACTGCCTTGTTTTGTGTGAATGGAATGATATTGTGAATTGCAGAGTGTTGAAACATTTTGACCTTATGTGATGTGAAGATGTATTGATGTATTGCATGAAAAATTGATGTAAAGTGAATGAATCTTTATGTGATGTCATCACCATGTTGTTATGATTTTGTGTGCATCATTGTTGTGTTGTATTACAAAGGGATTATATGTTGTAATGTTAGACATGTGTTCCTCATGCATATGATTTGTGTAATATGTGATGGTTTATGTCATGATTTAGGGGCATATGGTGAGTGTATGATCCCTAGTGTATAGTGATTGCACTTTGGGTGCAGGATGTGGTAATGTGATGTATCGTAACCCATGAAAGTAATGATTGCAGTTATACCTATATATATATATATATATATATATATATATATATGGTATATATATATATGGATGTTATGGTTGTTGTGTGTGAATTACCATTGTGTTTTGATGTAGTTATGTGTATGTTGTGGACCTTACACTAGATGACCCTAAGGGGATAAATTGTCAAGAGTGTGTGTGTGGAGAGAGGAGGCGTGGACCATGTTTTCATAATCTTGAGCGAGTACAAGTGAGAAAGTGGAGTCTTATATAGACTGAAAACCCATTTTTATCTGTTTAGTATACTTGAGCTTGCTCAAGTATATTGTGGGTGCACACCACCTTAGGCTCAACTTATGTAACTAGAGTTCCTACTCTTTCCTATTAGATTGTTCATTGAATAATCCTATGTGATTTTGACTATGTTGATCCTTGTGGGAGTATGGAGGAATGATTCAGGTAGAGATGATGACAGTTACATTATTTGATATACTCATTTCTAGTTACATGTATATTTTTACGAGCTGAGGCTCGATGTCCGAGTGCCAGCAACTTGATGAGTACCCCTTTGGTGGTGGTATGAGGCCACATAGTGATTGTGATGTGCTATTTTCTCATTACGTATTTTATTCGTAAATTAATCTTTCTCTTTTAGCTAGAACCAGCCGTTTTCTTGATTGACATGTTCTTATATTTTGGGCATTTATTTGATTGTTGCATTAACATTTGGATTTTGCACTAACCATGGCTAATTAGCCATTTGTTTTTCTTAGTTTTAAAACTTTCTTTTCATATTTAAAAGTTTTGTAGCCTAGCCCAAGGCTTTTGATTTTTCCACTTGGCATTTGAATGGATTGTTATGTTGGTTCTAATGTCGTCATGGGATTAACCATGGAGTGGTTGAACCTATGGACCCACTTTCGTTGTATGGGGGTACTGCCCCAAGGAGTTACAGATAACTAGCGGGTTGTTGGACCACGAGTTATTATGTCACTTGGGTTGGGGGTGATAGGGCTCTATGTGCCAGGGCCATAGGGTGACCCAACCTCATTAAAAGGAGAAAGGAGATGGGCCTCTATGGTTGAGTGACCTGTTATTCTTATGGCACTCTATGCTTGAGTGACCTGATATTCTTGATGGGGCTCTATGGTTGAGTGACCCGACTTGGTTTTGACACTATGATTCTTTCTCTATGAGAGGTATATGGAGGTTATTTGGTGATGCTTTAGGATGGTATATGGAGCTTTATTTTGTGCTTTTGGAGATATCTTGAGTTGTTTCGTGATGCCTTGTGATGTGTGAAGTTGGTATAGTGAGTTATGTGTCCTCTTATGAGTCTAGTTAGACTTGTTATGATTGGTGGCGTGACTCTCCCATTGGTTGGTATGGACTATTGGATATTAGATTGGAACTATGTCATTATAGTCATGGATTTTTGTGAGTCATGTGATACCCGTTGTATATGAATCAGCGTGTTGATTCTGTTTGTTAGTCATATGTGTGTACTAGACCTATGTTTAGGATGTAATTATTGGAAATTAATTGTTATGTGGTCTACTCGTTGTCATTCCATGGTTTGGTGAAACCCTTGTGATGTGATACGGCCTTGAAAGTATGTAAAATATGCATGTGAATCATTAGTGTTGTGTATGACCCAGGTGTGGTGTTGTTTTGATAGTAGTTCATGATGGGAACCCACAAGAATGAAAAACTAAAACTCTAAACAATTAAATTTTAAAGAACTTGAATTAAGGATAATGAGTTTAGAAAGAGACTAATTAAATAATGAATAAGAGGGAACTACCAATCTTCACATAAGCATTAAGAGTTAAAATATTGCCAAAATTAGTTTGCTTCCTTGGGGCGTGATTTTGATCATACAATCTTAACCTTAGAAATGACTTGGGTCATTCTATTAACTTTCTTACCTACTTTTTCCCTTCTTCATTATATTGTCGCATCGAGGATGATGCTTTCTAAAGGGAGGGGAGATGTAAGTGTCCCACACTTTTTTTAAAAAAATAAAAATAATAATAATAATAATACATATATAATTTAACATAAAATAAAATAAAACTAATATGAAGGCTAAGGCGAAAATCTCTAAAATGTTTGTTGTTGGGTTTTGTCCTTTTTGCATTTGGAAATGAGCCGAATTTGGGAGAGAAGAGAGCAGATCCAAACCAAATGTCATCTCATGGAGTGAAATGGTGTTTTGCGGCCTCCTCCCGAGCCTCCCCGCTGTGCCAACTTCCTCCCGGCCGCTCCAAACTACTGCGTGGACTTCCATAAAAGCATGCCTTTTTACGTCGATTTTTTAGTCACAAATACTTGGGGGCATTGTTTTGAGTGCCATGACCAAGTGAAAGAATGTGATAGCTTCTCATGGAACAGGATTGCAAGCTAGCTCTTTCTGCCCGTGCATGACTTCACTTGTGTCAAAGAAAACATGTTTTAGAACTTGTGTGGGCCCTTGGAAAGTGCATAAAAGGATAGAGGGGTTTTGTCAGATGTTGTAGTTGTAAATGCTTTGGGGACTGAAAGAAGTTTTCATCAAAATGTGTATGGACATCCATCAAAACATATTGCAAATATGTTTTGTTTCACCATGCTATCTCTTCCCAATCTACGCCAAAATGGGAATGTGTGAGTCTACATTTCTAGCATATCTTCCAAAACCTTACGCCAAAATAAGAGCTTTGAAACTGATGCAGACATCCACCAAATCATTATGGAGAAGGGATTTCTTTTGTGTGTTTTAGTTGCAAGTGCCCTAACAAATACATATGCAAAATGTGGAAGCATGGAGGCATGTGAGTTGTTCGAAAATGCCTAAAAGAAATGTGCTTCATGGACTATAATGATGGCAAGATGTGCAAAAAAAAAATGAGTTTGTTGAAAAGGCGTTGGAAACTTTCAAGAAAATGCAATTGGTACATGTAAAGCCAGACTCCACAACCTTTTTCCAACATCCTCCAGCCTCTATCAAAATGGGAGCTTTAGAGCAGGCCTCGGACAACCATCAAGGCATAATGTTAGAGGATTTTTAGTTGCAAATGTGCTAGTAGACAAGTATGCAAATTTGGAAGCTTACACAAGGCAAGTCAACTATTTGACAAAATGCCTCAAAGAAATGTTGTCTCATGGAATGCCAGGATTGCAAGATATGCACATAATGGATCTGTTCAAAAGGTTTTAGAAATGCACAAGCAACTACTTACTCTGTTGGAAAACTTCAAGTGATCGGGAAGTTGGTGTGACGTGGTGGAGGTTAGATCCAGGCTCGTGAACTGGTTGATGAAGTGCCAAGTGAGATACTGAACCGAAGCCATGGGTTTGACCGACTCCACGTCCCTTCCAGGCATGGTTCACCTTCCCTCATCTTTCATAACTCTCATATTTTAGTTTTTGTTTACAACTTAAAATAATTTTAAAATATCAAGATCTTAATACAGTTAATTGTTTATTTCAACTCGTGTAAAAACAATGAAATGTCTTGTCGTAACTCACGATGTCAAAATAACTTGTTACATTAAAACATGAACTTCCACCCTCATTCTGAGGTGATTTAGAAAGCTTCCTACCTAGTTAGATCGCTACACTATTCGTATATCAACAAGACGAGTTTGACTTCCAAGTAATATTGTTGACCTTCTTTCTGTTAAATAGTTAATTTTTGCATTTTTCAGAGACTCATTAAGTACCCTTCGGAACTCTGAAAATGAGATGTTAGGTTTCATTTATGTACCTTGTTATGTGAGGAATCACCATGACATTTTGATTTACCCTAAACGAACATATGTGATCTTTTTGACGCTCTCATAGGAGCCCTGTTACACTAGTTTACAACAGTAGAAAGCTGTCAAATCTAGAAAGTTGGCTTTCATTTTGAACCACCATTTGAAACCTGGATAGAGAATTTAACTCCTGTCTTCACAAACCTCTAGTGTTTATACTAGATAATTACATGGAACATTCAGTATAGGAAAGAGAACTTTTCAAAATAGTTTGGCAAAGCCATTTTGTAGGCCTCTCGGTCGCAGTTTGACGAGGTCAAACTGGACCAATTTTGACTTGTCACTCCAGAAAACTTGTCGCCGTTTGAAAATGGTTTTCTAGTTCTCAGTCCCGTCGACTCTAATGAATTCTCCTTATATAGGGGAACTAGTAGGAGATGTCTCATTGCGTGCTCCTCCATCGAACGTTAGTTATGGACGTGGTTTTCTGGGCCCTCAAGCTAACTTTTGTCATTTTACAACTGGGTGAATTACGATCAGTGGCCCCAGAAAACTAGCCGCCAAACGCAAACCATTCACTTTTTCCCAATTCCGTCAGTTGCTATGAACTCTTGGTATATCTGGGGACACGTAGAAAGTTAATCATGGTGTGTGTTCTCATCAAAAGATAAATTTTGGAAGCGGTTTCTTAGCCTCCGAGCCCGTTTTGAACATTTTGTAACTAGTGAGAAAATGTAAAAATAGAAAGTCAGGACCCTCGTAGGGTTGCCAAATCACCCTGGAAACTTTTAACACATGTAAATAACTATTTAAAACACTATAATGTAACTTTTTGTGTGCATTATAACTTTTGACAAAATGGTGTTTTCTCTCTACCCTTCTCTTTCTCTCTCCTAGGTTACAAAAAGAAGCAAAATGAAATGTAATGAATACATGTCTCTAAACCTTTTTATTTCAATTAAAAATTGTAATTTTTATCTTATGTAAATGGGAAACTGAAAAATGATAATTATGATTGATTAGGGTGGATGCCATGCCAGCGATTTATCGCTGATATCTTGCTCACGTGGTTTTTGCAGGAGGAAAGAATGATGACGTAAAGGGTTGAGTAATTCATTGTTTATTTTGGTAATATATTGAAAGACTTATTGTTTGAAATTGGTAGTATGTAAAAGTTGCTAGATTAATAAGTGCTTGAGAAATTGGTATTTCTTTCATGGATGTTATTTTGATCCCAAAATTGTTATGGTAAAAGTGGAATACAAATGTCAAAAGGAATTGAAATTTATACCTTGTAGTGAACTTTCATTTTGCAATTATTTGTTTAATAATTGGTGTTGTGTTTCTTACCTTGAAAATGTAATAAAGGAACCTAACCACAACAGTCAACCCTAGTTCAAAATTTGTATATAACTAACCTGCCTATGTAAATCCCTTAGTGTAGAAAATTGTGACCTTCAAACGAACCTTTACACTCGATGGAACATCCTAGTTTAGGAAAATAAGATCCCCTTGAATGGGTTGATCGTCTTAGTAGGTACGTTTAGTGACATCGACATAAACTAGACATATAGGAGCAACACAGTCAAACTTGACCTGGAGTAAGTAGAGCTAACGCTTCCTTCATGTCCTAGTGGACTGCCTTGTCTTTCGAAGATAGATTTAGAATTAAATTTTCTGCATCGAATGAATTTCTTGTGGGATCCAGATGACATCATGGAGCTAGAGAAATAGTGGTTCTATCACTTAAAATTTTGTTAATGAATAGATCCTCTTAGCTATATGTACTATCTTTGGCTAGTGACATTATAGTGCTTTGATCTTTTACGGAGGGTTTATAGGGTGAATATGTTTTGAACCTTAATCTAATCTATAATAGAGTGCAAATCCCTAAGTGAAATTGGAACTAAACTAAACCCTAGTTGATTAGGATGTTAACTTGTGGGTAGAAAACTATAATTTAATTCATTGCATACGAAATTGTTTTGAAAGATGTTAATTCTAGAGTGAACCTTAGAAACTGAAATCTTTCCCATAATCCCTTGTTATGTCATTTTGTGGCATTAAGGAATAAGTAATATTTCTTATGCGGAATCGTGAAATGCAGAGACATGGGATCTTCGTGAACATAGGTCACTTGTGGTTCATGTGTAGTTTATAATGCTTCTAACCATGTACTTCCTTAAGAGGTCTGATAAGTGCTTTTGTAACTCTTTTGTTATAAAATGATGGTAATAATGTGATGTAAAAGTAAGGCATAGAAGAGGAATAAAAAAAAGAGATTTGAGGTTAGGGTTACTGCTACTCTTGGAGTCCTTATAACTCAATTAAATATCTTTGTGTTTTCAAAGAATATG
The DNA here is from genome assembly GCA_018340775.1 of Taxus wallichiana var. yunnanensis. Taxonomy (NCBI): domain Eukaryota; kingdom Viridiplantae; phylum Streptophyta; class Pinopsida; order Cupressales; family Taxaceae; genus Taxus; species Taxus wallichiana. The sequence continues at coordinate 32,055,627 of CM031239.1, read as the reverse complement.
TATTGCCTTGGTGTGACCAAACTTCAAGAAAACAAAAGATATATAAATATAAATGAAAGTCAATAAGTTATTGAACTTTATTAACTATGGTAGCGAAATAACTATTCCGTGATCGAAGGATGTTCTTGGGAAAAAGCTATTTTGAATCTATGTCTTCCTTAATCCCAAGATTTCATCTTGACATCACGTTAGATTCTCTTGTGTAGCAAGAGTAAATTTTAAACATTAAATAAACATTTGAGAAGCATATTCTTAACATAAGAACAAGATAATTAAGTACTTTATATGTGATTTGAATTGTGCCAAATAAGCAAGTAAGTTATGGAAATTTCCGTGATGCATAAAGGAAGCCAACTTAAATGGTCAAACTGTAAATTAAACATGGAATGAACTTAAGATTTTGTAGATGGAAAAAGGAGAAAACTATCCTTGCACAATAATGTTCTTAGAATGTTAATCGTAACTAAGATGTAATTAAAGAAATGATGTGTTGTGGGTTCGTCGTTTTGAAGTCATGTTTCTTGTGGTTGGGTCATTGCTAGTATTCGTTCATTGGGAAAAGTGTGGCATCAACATGCCTATGTGTTTTCATGTGTCTATGTGAGTCGATGACTTATGTGATTATCGTATGCGAGTCAAGTTTCTGTACTTGAAGCCCATGTTGTGTTGTGTGTAGTGAGCAATGTAAGTCAAAAAAATTATCCTAGTATTTTGTTGTTGTTTGGGTGCATAAAATGTGGGCACTACACCATACCGCAATCTAAATGCATTCTTATTATTACATTATTTCCTTGAAACTTAGGTAATCTATTTCTTACATCTGTGGCACAACATTCGGATAGCCATCCATACCTCTAAAGCTGATGGGGCCAAAAGTATTAACGAAAAATAGAGATCTGGGTGGAGACCGAGCCATATTATTCTATGGAGGTGATCTTAGGGGAAACAGAGTGATGAGGAGTGAGGGGTCTATGCGGTGCACAGGATATAATTTTTAGAATGACTATCCCCTAATGGTTCTTTTTCACGGTAGACACTATTAGATTTGGAAAATACGGGGGTAGAATGAGAAGGCCCCTCTCTAAATGGATAATTCGTATTTACAAAGAGACTACCTGATTTAGAAGTAGTTGAGGAAGCATTGCAATCTTCAATCACGTGCAATTAGTTTCACTAATGTATATCTCTTTTCTTGATGCTTGATCTCCAACAACCTTCCAAATTCTTCCTCCTGAATTAGACTTTCCAAACTCTGGAAACAACCTTCTACTAGGGTCCGTGGCAAAGAAAGATCTTCTTCCTTCTAGCTTTACAAAGATTAGTAACAAATTTACATTGATAGAGGTTAAGACACTGACATTTACGCAAAAATAAATCAACACGGAGTCGCCACTAAGGATTTTCACCCTAGTTGTGCAAATGCACTAAAATAATCTGTCAAATGTCTGTCAACACTAAAAATCATGCAAATATTTACAAATCAGACCTTCCTTCACCCAAATTTATCAATGGTGAGGAAAACTTAGTACAATAACTACTGGAAAAATTAGACATACAACACACGCAGAACTTATAAATTTGTTCAATTCTTACAGATCTAATCAAAGAATGATGTTTACAAAACATATTTGCACACAGAACTACACAAAACATTACCAAGGTTTGGAAAACTTTAAATTCTTCAAAGAATCCCCAACGGAGTCACCAGAAGCGTGGTTGATGGGCCAAATGGATACAAACTAGCAATAAATCAACAAATCAGTCTCGGCAATGTAAATCAGTTCCCAAGCAATGATGCCATAAGCATGGTTGTGAGTGCCAAATGGATATGAACTGGAAATAAATCAACAAATCAATCTCGCAATGCAAATCAATTCCCCAAGAATGGTGCCAGAAGCGTGTTGGTACCGATTTAATCTCCTTCAAAGGCCGAGCAACATCATGGATTTGATAAGACACTCAGAGGTAGATAGATGATTATGTATGTCATTTTGTAGTGGGAAGCAATCTATCTGACTTTTTAGCACTCAGGCCTTGAAGAAGTGGGTAGCACCTTAAAAGGATTTGATCTTATCCTAACTATTTTAGGTTGTGCCTTTCAACCAAGGTAAGAGAACCTATTTTGTAACCTCTATTATTGAAGGAGATGCAAATACCTTTATTTTGCACAAATTTTATAAAGAAAACCTTGGGAAAATATGATCAACACACCAAATCTGACTCTCACGAGTTGTCACTTCCAGATTATGGAGATATTTTCAATACAAGGAAAAGGTTACTAAAGACATTAAGAGATCCTGATTGTTCTGCATATTTTTGCAAGTAGATTTTGTTCCTTTGTTGATACACAAGGAAAATAGGGGTAGTTCAGGGTGGATCAATGGTTTTTAAATGATTTTGGTGGGAGATGAAGTAGGATAAAGTTGATTATACTAGATCTTTGGAGGGACTTCATAATAATGAACAACTTCACAACAGAAAGCTTCAGAATAGTCAAGACGTTCCTTCAACCAAAAGGTGTGCTTCAATGGAGGCCTAGATCAACATGTTTTCACATAATCTTTGAGACTCCAACATGAAGGCTCGAATTGGAAGACTCAATTAAACACTAAAGTTTCTGATTAATCATGCCTAAGGTACACCGAAGACTTACAGACAATCTTTATCAACAAATGACAATAAATTGATTTTAAATTTGTTTATCTCATCCAAGATGAAGGCTCTTCTTGAAATTAAATTACAAATACCATTAGACTGTCATAGGGATGAGATCCTGTGTGATTTCACAAAAATTCAATGTAAGACTGCAATAGAAAACAAAGAAAATATTTGTAGACATTCTAAAAATAAAGCAGACACAAAATTGCTAGAGATTAGACACAAATTAATTCCAAAATTGCTTAGATTCATCAGCAAGGGAAATCTTCTAGAGAAATCTCAGTGCTTTTCAATGGATATACAGTTGCAACCAACTTGAAACGATAGAAAATCTAACAAAGAAGAAAATAACAGGTAATCTGGGCTTTGTCCTCTCAAGAAGATAGATTTCTCAAAAAAATTCTCAAGAATTCATACTCTGACCTTTTACAAGAGTATTCTCATTTATTTTATATATTTTTTCCCACTCAATTTTTCCCCCAAAAGAGAATAATATTTGAGGGACCTTTGTTTGTTACCAATTTGTTTTAGACAACGAAGTTTAACAAATTCAAATATGAAATATGCCAAGTGGACCAACTTTGAACTGATCACATTTCTTGGGCCTTCGACTAATGACTAGGATGCCATGCCACAGCTTTTCGGGAGTCCCTTTAATCATTATGATTCTTTCATTCGAGAAGTACCCCTTTTAATCATTTTTCGTAGCCTCTACATAACTAGACTTTTGTGACAGGTCATCCCCTTTTTCTCTCGAGGCAATGCCTTTTTCACCTTTTACACCTGTACTTTCATCATTTCATCATTTTTCCCTCCCTTTCCTTTGAAATTTTACTCTACAACTTCTGGATCTAGAATTTTGCATTTTTTCACGAGCCCGAGTAGAGATCCACTTCAAAGATACTTTAGATTTACAAATTGAGCTCCCAAATTGATTCAATTAAACTTTCCGGACCAAAACAACACAAAATTGATGAAGAATGATGCAAAGAATGCATCTCTAAACATCCTAGATCTTCAATGGCAGAAAAATCAAATGAAATTCATAGCTACCGTTGATATTTCCTTTCAAATTTTAATCTGAGCCTTTCACGTTACAAAATGTGATTGGAAACGGGCCTGGGAACACTTTTTGGCATTTTATAACTTTTGGAAAAAGGAAAATTTTCCAAATTTTTCCCGCAGCTCCGCCCTTCCGCCTTTAGCCTCGATATGGGTCTCGGCGGACCTACGCTTCATTTTTTCACCTTATACTTATTTTCCAAAAAGGAAAAATTTCCTCATTTTCCCTGCGGGCCCGTGCCTCTATTTTTGACAATTCAAAGCTGGTATTTACTTTCATATCAGGGCCGCGCTCCAATGTATAATTTTATCCCTTTTTTACAAAAGGTAAAAAACCTTAAATGACCCTAAAACTTTGTTTCTCCATTTCCCCACCTGCTACGTGTCTCAATGGCACATTTTGAGATGGTCCCAAAAAGAAGAGACCCCTAAACAAGTGCAGGCTCAACACGTGTCTCAGTCTGGAAGATTCTGTCAAAAAGTTGAAGATTTGGCAGAAGGCACCATATGTCTAAGGTCCGAAACAGTCTCCTTCAAATGGACAGAGAAATGAAAAAAAAATTATGGACCTTTAAGTGATCCTCGACCCAGGAAAGGACTGATTACGAAAACCAAATGGAGGACAAGATCTTTTCAAGCACCAACATAGGGAGATAGAAAACATGACAGAGTCCACAAACTGAGGAATTTAAATGACAAACGGGGTGAGACAAATTTGAGCACCAACACTTTGAATGTAGAAAGTAGAGGCATGTAGAAGGAGAGATCCAAGAGTAAGAATAATGGAAAATAAAAGTCAAGGGATGGCAGATCTAAATCCAGAGGTAAGGGAATTACCTATTGGAAATGTGGAAAGAAAGGACATACAAAGAAATATTGTTGGTCAAAGGATAAAGAGAACCAACACCCAGACAAAGGTAAAGAGTCAAATAAAGAGGCAAATATTACAACAGAGGTAATGCAAAATTATCTTATTCTTTCTTTAGATAATAGAATAGAATCATGGGTTTTAGATTCAGGATCTTCTTTCCATGCAACCCCTAATAAGGGTTGTTTTATAAATTATGTCCAGGGGAATTTTTGGACATGTTTATTTAGGTGATGATAAACCTTGTGCAGTATTAATGGTAAAGGGAATTTCATCTAAAATTGTAGAATGGAAATGCATGGGTATTGAAAGATATGAGGCATGTGTCAAGCCTCAAGAGGAATCTTATTTCTATATGGCAACTAGGTGAAGCTAGTTACATGGTTACATTCACAACAGACTCTTAGAAAGTCACCAAGGGTGCTTTTTTGTGGCAAGAGGTAAGAAGGTAGGAACGTTATATTTATCTACATGTGTTATTGATTCCTTTTCTATGTTATCTACTTCAGATTCATATGCATACATGTGGCATAATCGGTTGGGCCATATGAGTCAAAAAGGAATGCAGATCTTAAAGGCTAAGGGTAAATTATCAGATTTGAAAGATTTAGATCTTGATTTTTGTGAACATTGCAACTTTGGAAAGAAAAAGAGAGTGAGATTTGTCAAAGTTGGGGAAACTAAGGAGCAGAAATTGGAGCTTGTACACACAGATGTGTGGAGACCGGCCTGTAGATTCTTATGGAGGATCCCAGTATTATGTTACTTTCATTGATGATGCTACAAGAAAGGTATGGGTTTATTGTATTAAACATAAATCTGATATTTTTATACTTTTAAGAGATGGAAAGCCCTTGTTGAAAATGAATCAAATTCAACGTTAAAGTGCCTTAGATCTAACAATGGTGGTGAATATTGTAGTAAGGATTTCAATGATTATTCTTCAGTGAATGGAATATGTAGAGAAAGGACAATTCCAAGAACACCACAAGAGAATGGTGTTGCAGAAAGAATGAACAGGACAATCATGGAATGTGCTAGAAGTATGAGGATACATTTTGGATTGCCCTTGCGATTTTGGGAAGTAAGTAGTTGATACAACAGTTTATTTTATTAACCATGGGCCTTCAACACTAGATGGAGGAATACTAGAAGAATCCTAGAATGAGAAAAGAGGTAGATCTTTCTTTTCTTAAAGTTTTTGGTTTAGAAGATTTTGTGCATATTGATAAGGAAAATAAGAAAAAGTTGGATGCAAAATCTAAGAGATGCACTTTCATTAGTTATAGATCTGGTGATTTTGGATTCTATTTTTGGGATTTATATAATTCTAAAATTATTAGGATTCGTGACATTGAATGGAATGAAAAGAGAATGTACATGGATCAAATTTTGGTACCCAAGGACAAACCGGTTGAGAATTTTTGAATGAAAATGAACTCTCGGATTTAAAAATAATATCGATAGGTTTACACGAGAATTAGTGTCGGTTGACCCCTGACCAACATCAGTCAACTAAACTAGTATCGGTTATAGAAGAGCCAAACCAAAATCAGTTATCATAAGCTGAAGTTAGTTATAGGTGACTAGCGTCGGTCATTGTTAGAATTGGAAACAAATTTCCAGGAGGTCCAGAATGAGCCTCTGGTACCCCAAACTTCTGTGAGAAGGTCACAAAGGGTAAGTAAACCTCTAGAAATATTTAAAACTTCTCTATCTTATTTATTATTGATTGATAATGGTGAACTAGAAAGTTTTGAAGAAGAAATGCAGGATGAGACCCACATATAGTGGGAGCATGACATGGATGAGGAGATGGACTCCTTGGAATAAAACTAGAATTGGGATTTGGTTAAGTTACCAAGCAGGTAAGAGGACATTGCAGAACAAGTGGGTTTACAAGATCAAGGAAGAAGAGGGTGGATAGAAAAGATACAAGGCAAGGCTTGTAGTAAAGGGATTTGCACAAAAATAAAGTATCGACTTTGGTGAAATATATTTCTCTTGTTGTTAAAATGACTTCCATATGTATCGTATTGAGTATGGTTACAGTATATGATTTGCATTTAGAGTAACTAGATGTGAAGACGGATTTCCTTTATGGTGATTTGGATGAAGAAATTTATATGCAATAGCTTCTTGGGTATGAAGTCGGGATAAGGAGAAATTAGTGTGCAGGTTGAAAAAGACTCTATATGGGCTCAAGCAAGCTCCAAGGAAATGGTACATAATGTTTGATAGTTTCATGCATGAGCTTGGTTATTTGAGATGTGAATTTGACCATTGTGTTTATTTCAAGAAGCTTGAAAAATGGGAGCTATATTATTTTGTTATTGTATGTGGATGATATGCTTATTGCAGGATCTAGTATGCAAGACATTGGTGAGCTTAAGGGAAAGCTAGCTCACACATTTGCTATGAAGGATTTAGGAGCTACAAAAAGAATCCTTGGCATGCAAATACAGACATGAATAACAAAAATTATATTTGTCTCAAGAGGATTATATCAATAAGGTGTTGGAAAGGTTTAACATGTAAGATTCAAAACCGGTGAGTACACATATGGCTAGAAACTTCAAATTGAGAAAAGATCAGTGTCCTTCATCACATGAGGAGGTCAAATACATGACATGAGTACCATATGCTTTAGTAGTTGGGAGTCTCATGTATGCTATGGTTTGTTTTAGACCGGACATTGCACGTGAGCGTGGGAGTTGTGAATAGATTTATGTCCACTCCGAGGTAAAGATCATGGGAAAGCATTCCAATGGATACTCGGGTATTTGAGAGGGACATCAAGCATGCGGTTATGTTATGGAGGTTCATATATTTATTTATGTGGATATGTTGAGTCGGATATGGCTAGAGATCGGATGGTAGAAGTAGTACTACATGATATATTTTCATAGTAGGTGGGATGAAAGTTAGCTAGATTTTGAGATTGCATAAGGTTTTGGATTTGTCTCCTATAGAGGCAAAGTATGTTATAGCTACATAGGCTAGAAAAGAGATGATATGGATGAGCAGGTTCATGAAAGAGTTGGAAAAGGAGAAAGATGATTGTAAATTATTCAGTGATAGTCAAAGTGTAATTCATTTGGAAAATAACTCAATGTTTCATTCTAGAACAAAACACATTCAGTTGAGGTATCACTTCATACAACATGTATTAGAGGATGGGAAGCTGAAACTAGAGAAGATTCATATGAGTAAAAACCCTGTGGATATGCTAACAAATCCATTAGCAAAAGAGAAGTTGGAGCTACACTCCATTTTTGTTGGTATTCAAGTTTGAGACTTGAAGAGGAAGGAACAAATCTAAAAAATGATCCAAGAAGGACGTTGTACAACTATAGTGTAGTAATTTATCTCCAAGTGGGAGATTGTTGAGTTGTGGAGTTCAATTACTTCATATTAGCATGCTATATTAAACTTGTAGGAAAGCATAGTAACCAACATCGGTTATGGAGGGACCAGAATTGGTCACCTATGACCGGCATCGGTCAAGAAAGTTGGAACTCAAATTGATTAGGGCTAGTTGATGTCGTTACTCCGTGTGTGGGTGTTTTATTTAACTCATGGAAATTAGATCTAATTTTAGCATTAAAGCAGATCTATTGATTGCAATTTCATGGCTAAGTTACCTAAGTTTGTATATGCATATATAAGCATAAAATCTAGGGTTTAGAAGTAGAGGATTGTAAGAATTTATGGTTATTATGAAAATAATTGTGAGGGAGAGAATTCTTGGAGAAGAAGGAGAAGCTTAAGAGAAAGAAATTACTGTACATCTTAGAGGTGTGGACGATTGTAGATCTTCAATTGTATATGTTTTGAAAGCTTTAGATAATAGATTGGCTTGTTTCTTGGTGAATGTAGCCCACACTAGGTGAACCATGTTAAATCTTGTGTTGATTTATATCTCTTGTTTTGTATATTTATTCTGGTAGAATATCCAATTTTATTGCATGTATGCTTAGATCGATATATTATCTCGTACAACCTTGTGCTAACCCCAACATAAGGGACGTGGCATGTATTCTAGACATTTTGATCACGTAACTTCTTTCACCTATGGACCTATCACTCATGCAAGTGTATCTAGGGACTTATTTTTAATAAGTCTAGGGTATGACACCTATGGTCCTTTCCAAATATGGGCATGTTACCTCTTTTCTTTTCTTATTTGTTTACTTATTGTTTCTTCAAACAAGACAAGACCATTGAAATGGACTCAATCATAACACCATCATCTATGCCTACACTTAATTCACCTTTCCTATTACCTATTCAACATTCAACCTTTCCTATTTTCAAACATACCTTACCCAACCAAATTATTCTAACCTACTTTCCCAACTTACCTACCCAACTTACCTAATCAACTTACCTAACTCAATCTCATTCTTTCCTGGTTTAAGGGAGAGCTACGTCGTCCTAAGGTCCCTTTCGTAAGGGCTATGTAGGCAGCACTCACGAGGGCATGGGGCCCTTGAAGGTTAATTCGGCCACTCTTTTCCTCATTTTTCTTCCCCATAACCAAAAACCTAGTTAGTTAGTTTCCATAAAAACAATAACTTAGAAATTAACTCAAAACAAACCATACATCACACATATACATCATCATTTATTTTCCATACTACCAATAACTGCTTAAATTAAAAAAAATTAAACCAAAACATGCCTATACATCTAATTTCCATAACATCAATAACTTGGAAATTAAACCAAACCATGCCTATACATCTAGTTTCCATAATATCAATAACTTGGAAATTACATCAAACCATGCCTAAACATCTAATTTCCATAATATCAATAACTTGGAAATTAAACCAAACCATGCCTATACATCTAAGTTTCCATCATATTAATACATTGGAAATTTAAACAAACCATAACACAACTACACCATGCCTACGTCTAATTTCCATAACCTCAATACATTGCCAATCCAAATCAAAATCAACCATGCCTACATAGTTAGTTTTCAGCCAAGCATTACCTTGACGATCAAAACAACATCATCTCGTATCACAACAACATCAACCAAATCATGCCTACATCTAATTTCCATAATATTAATACATTGGAAATTAAACTATTCAATCATTCATAATGTACATCACATAAACCATGCCTACATATCTAGTTTCCATGACATCAATACAATGGAAATAAAATGAAACACAACATATATAAATACCATCATCTATCTATATACTGGAATGTATATGTATTAATACATTGAATACACGTATATAAACATGTATCTCAAAAACACTCATATACATCTCCCTCTTCGACACGCAAGCCGGTATAAATAAGTCAAAAATCACAAATAATCAACACCTCCATCTCCATATCATCATCGGACAGATGGCACCTCTACTTCTCTCTCTTATCCCCTCATCCAGTCTCGGTCTCCATAAAATAGTCACCTCTCGATGGCCCTACCCATGCGATCGGTGGCTCTCTTAACTACTAGTACTACAGTGTCGTGACCTAGACCAATCTGGGGTGGGCTATGTTCTCGGCATATGAAACAAACGGGACACCAATCTATGTAAGTCGATTGTCATAGTACCTAGCCTCGGTCACCATTGCCATGTATCTATCCATAGAAATCACCAATGATGGTGTCATAGCTCTCGCACCTACCAGTGGACCCGTCATGTTGTCTGCATTTAATGGGACCCCTGTTCTAGTGCATGTGTCTATAAAACAGACCCTATCCCCTTTGTTGGTACATGTACAATTGTTAGTTGTTCCTGTAATGTGGCCACATGTTCCTATAAAGCGGTCACCTAAGCCTACAATCATGCAGCCTACCCCCCATCCCCTGCAAGTGCCTACGCTTGGGCCTGTGTTAGGTGTCCCTATAGGGTGGTCACTTGTGCATGTACATGCACTAGTTACCACCGTAAAGTTGTCACCTACCACTTTAACCTATCCCTATCTACTAAAACAAGAGCTAAATCTAGTTTTCTTGGCCTTGGCGGTGTTGCTTGTAGCTGGGATATCCACAAGCACCTATACCCATCAGTCGTGCCTACATCATCAATCCGCCTATTATTAACCTGCTCCTCCTACCCCGCGAGATCTACCTGGATGTGGGGGATAAAGGTCTCTCCACGTCATCCATACGAAACTATGGAAAGGGAGGAGGCACATCCTACTACAACCCAAATTGGCATATGACTTGGTCAATCGGTATCATCTCGTGTTCCTCGGGTCATCATCCCTATATCTAGCAAACCAGTTGTAAGCCTGCTAGCTCCTCCTCCATGCCTCCATATGAAGGGAAATATACATAAGGTCATCACAAAATATCAACTATTGATATCCCATCTAATAGTCACCTATAATATGTCACATCTCATGATGCCTCGTCCACCCTAGGATGTGCTCCTATTGGTACCCACCTCCTGAACCCTACTCTATAGACACCTCTGAACCAATCTTGTCATGGAAGTCTTGGTGGATGCAAACACACTATGTTCTCATAGGCCCAACAATGAAGAAGATAGGTGCAACACACACCAAACCGTTGAATCCTTATATAGGCCCACAACTCCCTGTAAAGTTGTACTAGGTACATTGGTGCCCATGCAAAACAAACTCTCTCCTTAATCATGTCCTCCAATACCCCCATCAGTGCTCATGGAAATATCCCACCCTCTAAGTCTGGGAGTGTAAAACAACCAATCCCCACCATCATCAACACCGTTAATCTTATCTCCTATGGGTGTGTGGCATACATATCTCTATAGCTAATGTTAGCACTATGATAAGACATAGCTCCCATGGCCTCTTCAAACACTATAACCATAGGATTGAAAGCCTCATTTGAAGAAATCTGATATAGTGGCTACCCGAAAATAGGTAGCCTCAAGCTCATGTAGACATCCTCTAGAATGATCGTCATATCTCCAGTTGGTAGGTGGAATTTTTTGGTCGTTGGATCCCATATTTTGATGAGAGTGATCATCATGTTGTGATCTTAGACTATCCTCCTATACCATCTAACGTTGTCGAGCCCAACATATCATATGCACCCACTCATCCTCTATAACACTAGGTCGCATCTACACCAAAAGGGGTGGTAGCTTATCTCTCATCATCAACTGCTGATGTGCCTACATCATCACCATTTAAAATTGTTAATCAATTGGTCCTTTCAATAATTTATTTGACCATACCCAACCCATTAACTACCTACGCCTTTCCTAGCCTACCCACCTTTACCCAAACTTGCTTTCTTGACATCCTTTCTACCTAGCCTAATCATCTACACTTTCTTTGTTTCATTCCTACCCCACCCATTCCTACCTAACTTAACCCTACCCACCCATTCCTACCTCCATTAACCCTAACCCATTCATCCCTACCTAAATTACCCCTAGCTCAAAGCAATTCATACCTCATTTCAACATACCCCACCCTTCCCTTCCCTTTTCCACCTTCCTAATTCCCCTTTTTCAAACTTGGTCACTTTTCATAGTGACTGGCATCAATAATCTTGACCAATATCGGTCTCCATTTCACCCCCGCCAATGCCATGCCCTAGCCTCACCGAGTGCAGTCGATACTGACGGGCGTCGGTCACTTTGGTTCAGCCCTATGGCCGAACCCCATGTCCCCAAATTATTAAAATTGATTATAACACCTAAACTAACTACCCAAACCACCCCAAATTCCCTCAACATTCATTTACCACCTAATTCAACTACATTTCACCCTCCCCATGCCCAATTTTCACCAAAATTTCAATTCCATTTCAAAATCCAAATTATTCATTTTTTCTACCTTAGTTTTAACCAAAACCACTAATGGAGCTCAAATCCTACCTCTACTCAGCTCCGTCTCCATGGTGGGATGTTGGGTCTCTGAACTGGAGGTCCTCCGGTGCCCTCTCCTTCCTTTTCCATGTCTAAATCACTCTCTCATCTCTCAACCAATTGAATCACTCGGGTAGATCTCATGGGCCCGTAAACTACACTCCTTCCACCACAAAACCTCTCGCTAACTCAGCCTCTTGACCCTCCTTGTCATTTTTCTTGTCAAAAAGTTCTCCACATCATTTTCTAAATTAGGAAATGCACAAATGAATCAATTTCACATGGCATTTTCTGTTTTAACCCAAATTTGGCATGACTGACATTGGTCTAGTCATGCCCTAGGTGATTGGGATCGATTCCCATTACCAGCATCAGTTCCTCTTTAACCAATATTGGTCACCTTTTCTAAACCAAGTATACCTAATTTTCCCAAACATTTTGTGTCGGATGCCCTTTTCTCACTACCTCAGCCTTACCCCAAACCTACGGGTTCACTTAATATCCTTAACACTCAACCCCCGACCTCAGTGTATCTTGGGAAATATTTTTGACTACACCTTGGCCTTACCTACGGCCTTACCTATACACCCAACCCAAACCTAACCATTTGACACTTAATTTTGCTTACTCATTGTACCTTGCAATGATGCTACTCGTGTTGTTTAGCCTACCGACATTTCCTTGCCTTATGTCGTGATGTTTATCTTGACCAAACCAAACCTTTTGATGCTTTGGAAAAACGTAATGCATGTTACTACACCTAGCCTCATTATGTGTCTAGGACCATATCCTATACCTTGGATACCTGGACCACATCAACCTTGTTTGGATAAACTATCGACCTTTGATGATGTAGAGTTTTTGAGCTCTTCAACCTGGTGCCTTATCACATTATACATGTGTGTGTGTGTTTGAATATCCCCACCTATTACCCACACCAATATCACCATTACCTACACCCACACCTTACCACATTTTTCATCACCTACCACTTTATCAAACCCATCATTGATTTTTTTGTTACTTCATTATTTCCCGATTTGTGGGGATCACCTCCACCCATACCTAGGGAAACCTAACCTTCACCCATACATGGGGAAACCACCTCCTATTTTTGTCATCCGCTTATCAATACAAGCTACGTGACAAAAAGGGGCAAATGTAGACACCCAAATTAGGTCACACCCTACCAAGTCCCCTTCAATTAACATACATCTAACCATGACCCCTCTTCACATCATTATTAATTTAATTACCTAAATTAAATTAATTTCCATCTCACCTAGCCACCTCATCTCTCCACCTCATCCTAGACCAATTCCAAGCCTATTAATTAACCTAGACTAATTCCCCACTCACCTTAACTAATTAGGACTCATTCTAACCCTAATCTTAATTCCCTGTCATTCCTCCAAACAACTTCTTGCTCCATTTATTGTTATTCTCCACTCTTGACCCGGAATCAATTTTGAATCATGCCAAAATTGGGAAGAAAAGGCTATTTTTGGCAAAGTATGACCTTTTCTCCCTAACCGATGCTAGTTATTCCTCGTCCCGACGATGGTCACCTAAGCTGTCATCGGTTTCCTTAAATAAGGATTTTCAATCCTTTGCGGGTTCCAAAATCTTTCTTCCTGGCTCTTATGACCTTGCATCCTTACTCTCAAGTTTTCCAGTGATCTTGCGACATACCAGAGGCCCTTACAACATTCAAACACCACTCCATTCATCAATAAATTAATCTAGAGCTCTAGTGCACTCATAGGGAAGCATCATGCCTTCCTATTACCACTACATTTGTTCGGGACCAACCTCTCCTTCAACTACCACCACCATCTATTATTCACCTTCATTTCACAAGTAAGTAATCTTCTTATTTGTCATTTTATTTCAGTAGATTAGTTGTTTATCATTATTTATCTTCCTTCCAACTCCTGCCATACCCGGATCTCTCCCACAACACCTCCATCCAACCATCTTCCCAAAGAACCTTCATACCTTACCCAAACACCCATCTTATCACCTCTGAGTCTTCTTAAAAATCCCATGACCTCACCCAAGCCTTCCCAACTCTCTGTGCAATCACAGAGAGCTCCCATCAACCTATTTTAATCATTTTTACCCAATTTCCCCTACCAAAGTCGGTCACCCAACCAACCGTCGGCTCTTTACCGATGGCGACATCGGTCACTTAACCGATACCTGGTCTCGTGACTAGTAGGATCTTCCAAATAAGTGAGCTAATAAATCTCACCCAATGACCCAGAAACTCACCAAATCTTGCCCAAACCTCATTTATAGCCTCTGTCAAACCTAAAATCCTAGACCAACCTACCAACCCTCCAAATTTAATCATAACTTTCCTGTTAGATTAGATTTTATTATTGTATTTTATATGAGATGCCTAAATCATATTAACTACAGTAGGATTCATTTATTTATACTCTTTCCTTGCATTAAATTGTTAAAAACATAGTGGATTGACATCCTTATAGGAAGTACCTTGCTTTACGGAACTAGTATACGTTAAGTAGTCCACTACCATATGTTGTTTAATATTATTTGATCGTATTGTGTTGCTTCTACAAGTCGTTCCTCCTAGCTAAAGGGAAGCTCTTCAAAATCAAATTGGTCAACATTCGATGGTGCACAACCTTCTTTGACTATCATAGGTATTCCTCCTAGCCTTTACCTCTTATCTGTTTTATCTATACTTTGCGGTGAAATAGAGTCGTCAAATGTGTTATTGCAAAGCCTCTAAAGGCTAGAGTTTCACCAAGATACACATCCAAACTTGATAAAATTAGAAATATTAATTTCTAAAGTCCCACCGAGCATACCAAAGCTATTGGAGATAAAAATTGCACCTGTCCTAGATCAAAAGAATCTAAGTATTTGAGGAAACATGGGACTATCTCCAAGTTATGGGACTTGAACTGAGACAAACCTCTAGAGAAGGCCGACTTCTTTTATCTATTCCTAATGCTCAACTACTCCTAGGAATTGAAATGCAACTATCTAGATTTATTATAACATTTTAAGGGACCGGGGCCAGAAGGAGATGCATAAAACAAAAACCTAAATTAGAGAAGATGATATCACCAAAATAAGGGGAAAGGTACTTCTAAAAGAGGGAAAATGGGAGAAAACAATGATGAAGAGGGTTGAAATGATAGTCATGGTTCAAGAAAACGTCTAAATTCTGAATTCCACAATGCACAATAGATACAGATTCTGAGAAAACACACACAATATACCCGTGAATGGATGAAAAGACACAGAGACACAATAAAATACTAGCTAAGGCATAAACGAGTCACAAAACTAGTAATTTTATTTCTTAAAGATTATGCATCGATCATTACAACGAAGGTAAAAGCTGTAAAATATTCACATAATCATGATCCAAGGAATGCAACTCTTAAAACACTTATGTAGTATTAAAATGGTGCCCTCGCATTCCCAAAGTATCCAAGATTATAATTGAGCATCATTTTACAATATATATAAAAAATGGAAGAAGAAGAAAAGAGAGGGAAATTCGAATTCCTCCTTCCACCAACCAACCACCTTCATTAAATTCTCTAAAAATATCTGAGAATCTCTATAAACCCAATTCCCCATGCTTTTTTCCTTATTGGAGAAGAAATGGGTGCCCATACTACATTAAATTCTGGTGGTTGCACCGCCTAGAACTGTACCTTTATATGTTAGAGACATTTTCCTATGTTCCTTCCAACTACCTCCATTTGAATTAAGAAATACAGATCCCATTGCATGGAGGGCATTGAGATTTTCCTAATGATATAATATTTGGAAAGATAAGATCATTGGATCAAAATTTGTATCCATTTTTAGTTCTACATGGAAAGTTGTTGTTTTCATTTGTTGCATGGATTTCTCTATTAGTTTTATGCGGATTTCAAATTTCGGGGCTTTTCCTTTGTGTCATAGCTTGACTTCTTCAATCCGCGGTTTTACTAACTCATCTGTTCTTACATGCGGCTTCTTGGTTATGTGCTCTTACCCACATATTTTTCATCATGCATTGCGGCTTGCTTCAACCTCTGCGGTATGCTCAATCCTTCCTTGATTAGCTTCGGACTTTAGTGGCTTTTCCCCTTTGGCCGTAAATTTTTCTTTACCTCCGTGGCATAGTTAAACTCTTATGTGGCCCTCATTCCTTAGTTAAACAGAGCTATTGAGATGTACTATGATGGATTATGATTTATTTTGTTAGTGTAAAAATTGATCGAGAGATTTTTTTATATATATATATATATATATATATATATATATGATGATGATTTTTATTATGATGGTGGTGTTATTGATGTTGATGAATGATGCTTTACTTATCACTTTCCTTTCTTTCCTCATGCATGTATGTGGTAATACTCATGATACTTAGGAAAAATGATAATGATATTTAGCCAAGTGTCGATGAGAGGAAAGATAAATCCAAGTGAGGTCAAGGACCTAAGTGAGGATGCATAAGACCGTGGCTATTCACTATCAAAGGTCAAGGTAGATCGAAGCCAAGATAGACATAATCAAGACCACGACACTCCAATGGCGGGAGATGTCGGGAAAAAGAGAGGTGATGGTAAACCCAAGCGCGATGAAGATCCAAGTAATGATAAGAGAGTTCTAAGATGTGTAAAGGACCCGAGGGGCCGAGAGCTCAAGTGGATGCGAGAGCTCGGGAAAAAATGAAATCAAGGTATTTCTTAAATATGTTTATCCACAAGGGGCGAATCAATGTAAAGTATCAGTGTTGATATCATCAATTTGATTCGAATGTGACTTTGGGCACGAGTCATGAGGTCCTCAATAGCATGTTGTGTAATATATACCTATCGATGGACTTCATATCGTGTGGTAAACAATGTGTCATCTATTTGGCCCTCCAGCCAAGCGAGAATGCTAATGGAGAGTGGGATGAGGCTCAGGGCAAGGTGGAGGCCCATATATAGGTTTTGGTCTATATGGTATAGGGGAAGGTGGGTGGCTCCAAGGGGATTCGACTCTATGCTTATTTCTACGCAAATAGGGCTTGAGAACCAGGTGTTTGCCACACATGACATAGATGTCGTCATCAGTATGCGAGTGGTAGCCATGGTGTGAAGAATATAATGGGGCTAAAGCGGAAGGTCATGTAGCCTTCCGAGATTGATCTCTTATAATATCAACTTCAAGATTTTTCATTTGTCATCTATAAGCTCTACAATTAGATACATCATTCCCTGGAGCCTCATGCCTTGTGCATGTTAGAACATAATATTAAGTGCTTATAATATTTAGTTTATAATTAAATAATTTAGAATATAGTTTATATTCTTTATTATTTAATATAAACTTTATATTATGTTTATTAGTTATTTAATAACTAATTATTTATTAAATTAGGGTGCACACTCCATCACTTAATATTCATAACCCTTGGGGTTATTTAAATATGGTTGTGGGCCATAATCGGTTGAATTGAATTCACGTAAAAATTTCTCAAATATAGAAAATTATTTATCGTGGTTTTTTTACCCCATTCGGGTTTTGTCACAGTGATGTTATTTCATTTATTTGTTTTCTAAATATTTATTTATTAATATTTAGATTAATAAATTGTTATATAGTTATTTATCCCCTCAAACCTAATATGGTACCAAAGTGAATAAGTAATATTTATTAAACTAATTAACCAATTGACATGATGGTTGGGTGGTTGATTAGTTATCAATATTTATTTAACCCTATTGAGTTTATTCAAAACTATAATATAAAATAATTTTTCCATCCCAAAAAAAGTGTCCCATTATCAATAAGGGTTGCATTGGAATTTCTTTAAGGAAAAATTAACTTCTCCCGTGGGCCACTCTCCATACATAGGTAAGGGTAAATAGTTGAAATATTTAATTTTTTCTCTAATGTGCAAGGCAAAAAGTAAATATACCGACATCCAAGTTAAATAGAAGGCATCTTCCAAAAATGCAGGGTTTTCTCATTGGATAATTTAAATGGGAGCAAAATTCAATAGTTTTGTAACTTATGTCTAAACCGTGCCCCCTTCATTCCTACACTTCTTCTATACATATTTAAACTATTAATACATGTGTCTATCATATGCTAAAAGTGACCTTGTATTAATACCATGTGTTACAAGATATCATATTAAATTTAAATTATATACTAAACTAATCTAAAGTTAAATACTAAGCGGCCTACGTATGTTTTCTAAAAATCTTTAAAACCTAAACCTAACCTATTTATTTTATTGGTATAATGTTTTTGGTAAGGCCGCTTTAATAAGCTGAATGCAAATTAAAAGCATTAAAACTATATTATATAAATGTGGCCACTCCTCAATTTTTTAATTAAAAACATTCACTTAAGATCTTAAAACATTAAACTTGTACCGTTTTAAATTTTGGCTCACTATGATTGGTATAATAATTTGTGTTGCATGGTAATTAATGTAAATGTTTGGTAATAAAGCATTCTTTAAGTTTTAAACCGGCCCATTTTTTTCCTTTGGTATATTAAATAAGTTTTAATCCATATATCTAACCACCGCTCCACATTCATTTGGTTGCTTATAAAATTAAATTTTAAAAAAGCTTAATATAATGTGGCATTGTAATTATGGTCTGTAATAATGCGGTGTGTCTTGAAATCAGTTAATTATATAGCTTGGACTAAACAATGAATTGTCATATTGCTAGATGATAATACTTGCCATTAGATTGAATTTAATATAACCCACATAGTTATGATTGGTGGGTAAGTTTTGTACAAATGTAGTGCCTTTGAGGATGATCATTAAGATACACTTAATTTAAAGTAGCCATTGACTTTACATTATAAGATAGTTTTCTCAAATAACTTATAAATCTAATTATATTTTTTTATCATATTAATTGTGGGCATCATAAAAAAATTATTTTTATCTTAATGTAAATGTAATATTTATTTATCTTTTATTTTGTTTTTAGTTTATTTAAATATATTATTTTTAAGGTTTAAGTCATAATTTTAATTATATGACATCATTTTTAAATAAATGATATATTGAGTGGATAGGATTCTTCTGATTTAAGTTGTTTCAAGAAAAGTCATTTAAGATTATCATTTTAATATTTGATTTATTCATAATTTAAATATGAGTTGCATGGAAGAGTGACCATAATTTTAAATTTCATATTGACTTGAGTCAATTTATTATGAGCTCTTCCATGTGAATTGTGAAAGGCTTGGTTGATAGTATTTTCACATCAAATTATGCCTATGCTTAAGAGATCCCCTACATACTCACTTGATAATATCAAAATGATTTGGTGAAGGATGAAATAATTCATCTACCCTTCAAATATCTAAAGTGTCCATATATCTATATGTAGTAACTTTTGTACCACTAATGGAAGAAGGGGTTAAATAAGGTTTGAATTTATTTTTTTGAGATGTTACACTCTTATTTCATTATGAAATATTTAACCATTGATCTTCTTAAGAAATCCCTTACTCATGCCTCGTAATTAAGGGTATGTTATATTTCTTATCTCTTAAAGGTGATTAACAATAAAAATCACCTCATAGATTAATTAAAAAGTGTAGAATTGCACGGTTTTTAAAAAAGATCTTATAAATTGCATTTGTCACTACCAAAGAAAAGGGGTAAATATTAGACGATGGTGAGGCTACACACATAACATATAGGTCTAAGGTTCTAAGCGATATTAGAGAATGTAATGTTCAAATTTAGGTGATCATTCCAGTCTCGATATTTAGAGTCAATGAAAAGTAAATGTCTTTAATGATTTTAGTAATGATGTTTTATGTGTTTTAATATTTTTCTTCATTTTTATGGTAATTTTATAGAACCATTGTTCCTTTTTGCATTCATAATCTTGAGATCGCCTCTTTAGGACCATGTATGACATGATTTAATTGTGTAAAGGGTGCTTACATAGTAAGTTATCACCAAAAACCCTTCATCGGTCATTTATTGAAGAAAACTTCACATAAATTTGTGGGATGTGTCCACATTTAGCAGATCTTTTTTCAATGAATATTGTATTATTTGATTATCTGTTCAAATATATTATCTATCAATCTTATCGCCTTTTTAAAGGGCTTAGAATAAATAATGAAGATATATACATTGTTAATAAAACATTTCTAAAATATTATTATATACATATCAAATGACACTCGGGGACGCATTTGTGTTTGTATTGGAGACATCAATACCGATTACATATACTATATATTTTACAAGAGTAATAGGTTGAAATTTCTCAACATATTTTAACATGCTTTGTTGTTAAGCATATTGTTATGTTAGTTGTTATACAACTAAGTATATAACTTTTACAGATGGTTAAAATTAAAATAAATAATTATTTATATTATGCTTATTAGGATGTCTATATGGATATTATGACTCTAACCATGTTGATGTTGTGTTGGATATAAAATATATATCTAGATTTGTGTTCAAGTTTTTTTGGTACATATGCCATTACTTAGATCATCAAAATCAACAAATAGTTTCCATTTATTCTACTTGTTAGGAAATAAGGGATAAAATATGCGGAATAATCCCTCACGAGAATCGCAATGCAGAGAAACTAATATGCATAAATTATTACAGATCTGAAATAAAATTACGTAATAAAATAACACAACACAAAGAGACAAGATTTAACGTGGTTCACCCAATTTGGGCTACGTCCACCAAGAATCACTTGCTTAGATTTTATTACAAGCCTCCACTCTCTCAATACAATACCCAGATCCATTTAGAGCTATGCTCAACAAACTCTACAGAATTCACACCCGAATTCAAAACACACATCTGCAATACATTTGCTTGTTCCTCTATCATATGCATAAGACCATATAAATAGACAAGCTGTTTAAGCGAGTTTTACAAAACCGTGGGTATCAAAACCATGGGTAAAACCCGTCCCATAAACCTATGGGTCAAAAACTCGCCCATATGAGAAGAGCACGTTTCCGATATTTCGGTGCATTTTTCGAGGCCAAAAAAATTTACGCCTTTAAAAAAAAATTCGAGGCTGCACCCCAAACCCTCATAGGGCCGCGCCCCTGAGACCCCACTCGGGGCTCGGCTGGCCCCGAACCCCGGCATGAGGATACATGAAAAGTGTAAGTACTCTTAGTGTACGGTCTCAACACTTTCACACATGAAAACAAGCTCCACAACCTAACACTACTAAGGTAGATTAGAGAAGTGTAATGGAAACATAGAAGAAGCCATGTGGCTGAAGCATTTGTTGGAAGAGATACACACAGAAGCCAAAGGAAGTATTCCTCTTCTATGTGATGGCTAGAGTTGTATTGATCTTTCTAAAGAATTCAGTTGAACATCATAAAACAAAGCATATAGATGTTCATTTACTCCTTATTCAGAGAATACCCTCTCTATGAGACAAATCTCTCTCTTGCTACTTTTAAGAAGATCAAGTTCATTGTTATGTTTATGAGCTAGTGTGGGTTGTTAAATACTGTAATTTTTGTGAATGCTTCACCTTTCAAAGTTTCCATTGAGGGGTAGTGTGCATGACAATGTCACCTCCTAATGGTTGGTCGGTTGATGAAACCTCCTCTATACTTCGACTCAGGTATAAAGCATTGTAAATATATCTTTATGATCTATGTAAACCGATAGAGTTTATAATATACAATTCAATATGTTGTATCCATTTATAAAGGAGGTCCTTGTGTTATGAAAAGATCCTATAGATGGGGTTTTAAGTTTTTTTCCATGAGAAACGATGGGATGTAGTCTCATAAATCATGTTGAGCCTAAATCATACTTCTGATTTATGGATTTGTAAATCCTGTTGTACAAACAAGTAATATTGGCATATGGATCTCCACTTAATATTAAGGGGGGTGTTAGAACATAATATTAAGTGCATATAATATTTAGTTTATAATTAAATAATTTAGAATATATTTTATATTCTTCATTATTTTATATAAACTTTATATTATGTTTATTAGTTATTTAATAACTAATTATTTATTAAACCGAGGTGCACACCCCATCACTTAATATTCATAACCCTTTGGTTTACTTAAATATATCCGTGGGCCATAATCAGTTGAATTGAATTCACACTGCAGGTAAAAACATGGAGCAAGAGTGAGGAAAGGAGTTATTGGACTATGTAAAAGTTTCTCAAATATGGAAAATTCTTAATCCATGGTTTTTTAACCCATTAGGGTTTTCCACGTTAAATATGGTGTCATAGTGTTATTTCATTTATTTGCTTTGTAAATTTTTATTTATTAATGTTTGGATTAATAAATATTTTATATAGTTATTTATCCCCTCGGTCTTAATAGTGCAATATGGCTCTACCCCGAGAAGGTTGAGGATCCATAAGGGAAATAGGTAGGAAAGGATGTAAATGACCAATATGGTTCAACATGGATGATGTCGACACATTTGGTGCTTCGTCATCCATAAGGTCATCGATTTCATATCCAAATCCAAATATATGTTCCCCTTCCTTTAGATGAGGAAGTATGTTACATGATCTAATATTATTGTGAGGAGAGGATGAGGTCGGCAGAGATATTTGAGGCTCGGACAACGATCTCTGTTAGGATGCTTGGTGATTGTGAGGAGTATTTTTGCATAAAAATAAATTTCATGTTATAGGAGAGTGTGCTTTAATAGGATGCCAGACTTCTTTTTCCTGAATTTAGGCATAACTAGCCAAGTGGGGATTGTCCAAGGCATAACTATCATCATAATTAGGTGTATATGTGTCTATCAGGCAAGAGTCGAATGTGGTTTCTAGTTGAACCCTTTGTTCGGTGAAGATTGAGGTGAATGCAAAATAGTAATAGGAATTGTTGCATCCTTCTTGCGATGTCGCAAGTTAAGAGAAAGTTGTGAGATGACAAGATCGGTAAATCGGAAGAATTAATCCTAATACTAATTTCATCAGGCTCATCATCATCAAAATATAATATATTGGGAGGGTGTACCCAATGAATTACGGATTACCCGTGTTTCCACAAAGAGAATCTATATGATAATTAAAATGTTGATATTCATGGAACGAGATTGGTGATAGTTCTTGAAGGGTTGGGAATTTATACGTCCCATTTTGTTGGAGAGTATTATAATCCCAAGGAATCGAATGCATTAAATCTTATAGATTTCACCTCGATGTTCAAACTTGACACATTGGTATGTAGAAGAGGTGACCACACAGATACGGTGGTTCCAAGGTCGGCGAGGAGGATATTATAAGATATGGGAAGTTAAAGACCATGAATTTCACATGTATGGTCCTAGGAGGGGCCAAATACAACCCATGGGAGGAAACTACCAAAATCATACCCCTGAAAAGTAGTAGTTGTGGTTTTGAGGTTATTTATTGAGTAACGAAGGGATTTGATAAAGTCTATTGAGGCCACACAAGTAACAAAACCTTCGTTAATGAGGGAACGTTTGACTATGTTTTGACTAGTTTGTATAGAAATGAAAAGTGGCGGATCTTCCGCTTGAAGCAAAATATCATCGGGAATCATGGCAACCATGGGGAAACATATACAAGTTTGGACATGAGTGGTACAATCTATACAAATAAAGAGTACCTCACATTGATTTGAATGATTTCTTCTTAATCATGCAATGTGAGAGACTGCCCCAAAGTAGGAGGGAAAGGTATGGTCATATCAAATACCACAGTCATGAGATTCTCATGATGGCGAGAGACGTGTGTATGAGATCTAAAAAGGTAATTGAACCAAGAATTTGAGATAATGCTTCCAAGGGATCCCACTTTTCATGGCTAGACTAAGTAGCGGGTTGATAGTGTTTAGGATCCTAAAAAACAAGCTTAAAAGGATGAGGAGTGATTAGAGATACTTCAAAATCATTTTTATTCATTCTCAACGCAATCGGCTTGACCAAAGGAATATGTGATCATAGAAGGAACTTTAGATTTCTTGATCCTATAGCGATTTTATTCTAGGAAATTTGTTGGCATCTGTAGAAGATGGAATTTTAACTTTAGGAGTCTGATTTTGAAAAACACAAGGGTAAATGACTCTATGAGTTTGAGGCTGAACTGATGGAGGGTATTCAGGTTCTATGTATGATATTACATGCCTCACATCGTTTATGGCCACTTTATTCTTAAGAGGATAATTAATATCATCCACGTTTGTTGTGGCATTCTATGGTTTCTTAGATTTTTCACCTAAACTGTGGTTAGGCATAGGGTCAGAGAAAACTTTAAGCTCTTCATTGGCTTGATTAATGGCATTATGATGATCCTTTTATCTTTGAGCATCTCAAGCCTTAACCGCTTCAGTCAAACACTCTCTAGAGATGGCTTCATGGTAAAATTGAGGGCCTAAGAATAATGTGATGGAATACATGTGAAGGATATGACAATTTTCATGATAATGACCTTGATTGGCATGTCACTAACAATTTTTTTCTCATCATGCCATTGAGGGATAGGTCGAGAAGGATCAAGGATCGACTAAATGGTTTAGGCATGCATCTTCTCAACTCATCCTTGGTTAATGGTTGATAATAAGTAGGTTGATTCTTATTATTATTATCTTTTGGATCAATATTAAAGACATTCCTATTTGCATAAGCCATAAGAGGAAGGGTATCTGAGACCTCGTCATCTGTGGCATTCTTTTTCTTTGATTTTTGAAGGATTTGTATCTATTTAGTTGTTTGAATCTTAAGAGAATTCTTTTAAACTCCCTCATGAGGTAATATTTTCTTTTATCTTGTTCAAAATCCTCATCCAAGGAAGTAGGAGAAAAGACCTAACCTTATATTGAAGGCAAGGTTATAAGGCTTAGAGGAAAAGTTGGAAAGCTGTTGTCATTTGGCATATTGTGTTCTAATTTAGTAGATAGGATTTTCCAATGCTTAATGAATGCTTGAGATGATTCGTTCTCATGTTGTTGACATTAATGAAAGCATTACTATTATTTTAAGGTAAATCATGATATTGGAATTCATTAACTAAAGTTGTCTCTAGAGATTCTAGCTCCATTGTGGAGTTAGGGGTAAAGTGTGATACAGTCTAAAGAATCCCTAGTAAGAGTCTTAGCTAAGAGTTTATTGGCAGCGTAAGAGTTGACTTTGATCCATTCTTCATAAATTTTCTAAAGGCCTTTATGTGTAGAGTGGGATATGTTGATCCATTATATTAAATAGAAGAGGAAATGCCTCCAATATCCATGATAGCAATGCAAGCCATTAGAGGATCTTGCTGAATTTCCCGCGAGACATTGTTGTCAATGGGAGGCTGGGAAATAGGTTCCCCATTAGGTATATTTGGTAAGGGTGGGGATTTACACCCCCATAGCTCAAGTTAGGATGGATTACATTTGAACCATATTTGTTTGCATTTGGAGGAGTTGGGCCATAATGTTGGTTTTTTGTTGGCTCATCTTATCTATGATGTGTAGGATAAGGCCAGTGGGATCATAACTACATGTATTTTCAGATGATCTTACCATATTATCCTTCCCACTATCCACCCTATTGTCAAGTTTCTCATATACAAAGTTAAGGATATGTTTATGGATTACTAACTTAGGTTCCCCCTTATATTGAGGAAACTTATCAAGGAATTTTATCTCAGGTGGAAGATCAGAGGTTTCCTCAATCTGAATTTCCTCCTCTTCATCACCTAAGACAATTTTGTTGTGATTATTATACTTTTTCCTATTAGCTCCTATCAAAAAAAAATCTGAATAGAAATGAAATATGTATTTTGGGTGATTAATTTATTAAAATGACTGTTCACTAGAATTGGAGAGTGCTATGCCAAGATACTCTATGATGGAGTGATGATATGACCCAATGAATCTCGTAGGGATAGGCTATTGACACAATCAAACCTAAAAAAAAGTGTTTCATAGGGGCCAAAGGTGTATGTGATGGGATCTAGATAAGGCATACAAGATCGACCCTATAAATAAAGGACACATGGGCCGATGACATCTAGAAAAATGGATTTTTAGGGTTTTTGGAAATTTTAAAGACTGAAACAAGATAAAAATAAAAATGTTTTTTTAATGATTTGTTCTTAATCATAACGCAAAAAATAAGATTCACGTTAGTTTTACCAAGGATGTATGATTAGAAAAAAGTGTCTAGACATCATGCACTCTTATCATCCATTTAACTAGGGTATTGAGGCAACGAGTAAGGGACACACCAAGATCGGTACATAACAAATAGAATTAATGGGGGTACATGGAATCTTATGATTACATACCCTAAGGGAAGTAACCCTTACACTAGGAAAATCTAAGGTTTTCAAGACCCTAGGTCGAAGAAGAAGAAGAAGGGGACCTATGGAGGTATCAACACTATGGGGGACATTATGAACAAAATAAGAATGCAATATCTATGTTAATTGAAGTAAAGCATGTAATATAAAGGAACTGAAATAAAATATGCTAAATTAGCATGTCCACAAAATACTAAGCTAACATAGAACATGTGGAAAATGTAGGAGACTAATTTATACAAAATAAGAAGTTGGGTTAGAACACTTACCTGTTGGGGTTGTCGTTGATGCGTCTATCTCCCAAAGGACCATACACCAAGAGAGAAAAACTTTCAGGTGGAGAATGGGAAAAATTCAGTCCTAGGCTCACTATAGATGACCCAAAAGTGCAAGCAAACCAATCCAAACAAGAAGAATCTCCAAGCCAAGAGTCAAGATGAAATAAATCCAAGAGCTAAGCAAACATATACAAGTTGATGCAAGAGAGAAAAGTTGATGGAGAGTTGATTTTTATTTAATGTGATGATGATCATGCAAAATGTGAGTTTGGTACTTTATACCAATGCCATCTCCTACAGGTGAAGGTGTAGATAGGGATTTGAATTTGCAATGATGCAATTACCCATGGGTGATGGCATCGGCCAAGAATGAAAAATTAAAAAGGAGTGTGCAATGTGTCATGAAAAGTGAAGATAATGCAAGGCATAAGTAATGAGGGCATAAGCAAGAAAGGTCTTGGAATAATTTGAGGGAAAATAAGAAGATAAAAGAATAAGAAATAAATAAATGGGACTTAAATTTCTCTCTCTCCATATATCATCCTAACCCAATGGTTACACGAATAATCATACCCCTATCCCAAAATGAGCCCCTTAAGGAACCCGTTCTAGAAATAGATGCATTAACGATTTCTAACCTAGAAATATAAATTGTTAGTAATAGGTGTGAAAATAAAATGCATAAAAAAGGTGTATACATCCTTTTCTCAAAGCATTAGCTCGTGATCCATTCCAGGATGAATCATAAATCCATCCCGATCATGAACATGGGGGTCTAAAAATAACCCCTCCTTAGCCTTTTCCATCTTATAATACATATATTCAATAATATCAATAATACTTCTAACCAATTTATTTAAATGTAAATATTTCTCAATTGGCCCCTTCTCAACATGGGATGATTTTTCACCTTCTTTTCTAAGAGCCTCACCATTGCTGCTCGATATTGTACTTGATTCAAATAGCCATAGTAAATTTTTGTTTCAAACTTTCAGGTTCTTTATCTCTTAAAAATTAATCTTTCATCTCGTCAAATGCATCACAATATTTGATTAGATATGATGCATCATTTGGTCTTAAGCTAACTATTAGGTTATTCAGGGATTTCTTGAATTTGGTGTTTAAGAATTGTACATAATCACTCAGGCCTTTCTTATTAATGATTTAAAATTTAAATAGGAGGACCCTAGGGTCATATCTATCAATAAAGTGGATTTTAAACACATATATCATTTCATCCCAAGAACATATTGAACCCTAAGGCAAAGAATTAAACCAATCCCTTGCATCTTCTTCCAATGTATGCACAATGTTTTTTTTTTTTTAAATAGCTTCATATTCTACTTCATAGTCTTCCATAAACTCTTCAAACGGCTTAAGATGTTTCCAAATAGTAGCATCATTACTTCCTTGAAAACCATGCATTCTAACTCTTATCCCAACAGGGATTTTATTAGGATGCCCAAGTATGCACCTAAAGTGTACAGGTATGAAAGCATTAGTTGTAAAAGGAGCTTTAGGGAGAATCGAGCCATGTTATAACAATAAAAATTTCAATAATGGCCTTGATGAACTATGATTAGGAATTTTTAGGATCATACCTTATAAAACTTGATTAACACCGATGACCTAAAAATCTTCTAACTTTAGAAAAATGAACCATCATTATAATATAGATATAACAAAAATGATCTATCCCAACAAGTGAGAGTGAGACACCACTAGAGTCTACACTCTAGAAATTGTAGGTTACCCTTCATACAATTGAAGATAATATTATATGACTTGGTAACCCCTTTATAACAACCATAGTTTTAATAAATAAACCACTTAAAACCTGTAAAGTATGAAACCGACTATGTGTGAATCTAATTAAGAAATCTTGACAAGATCTGATTTGGTTGGCAGAAATGGTGCCACTAAAGTGTTGTTGATATGATAACACCATTAGAGAAACACCATTAACTCAGAGAATATGAAAAATTACTAGAGAAAAATATGAAATTGACTTCAACCCCGAAGTGGCGCCACTAGAGTGTTGGTTCCCAATCTAACACCTTGGGAAAAGGCCGATATTCTTGAGAGGTCAATAAGTAAAGACAAACCCACTAAGTTTTTCATTTTGTATCCAGGATGGGGTCTACATCTACTCACTTGACCAATACTTTTGAGATTGATAAGAAGGAAATTGACTAAGGGTGTGGCTATCCACTTACCACTTATAAATTTTCCTAAACCAAGGTGAGAGAATATAATGTGTAGTCCGAAAAGATAGAGAGGGAAATGTGGTATCTCGAGCCCTCAATCTTAGGATAAATGTAGCCACTAAATATAGTGCTCACTAAAAGGAGTGGTCACAAAAGCATTACAAACATTGAGGAACTCAAAAATAGGATACTAAAGACAAATAGGATATGATCACAAGCACAACAAGTTTATGAAGATACTATTAAAAATATGGTGTATACTAGTGCCTAGGATGCTAAAATTTAAGTATCAATGCTATCATACTTTAAATATGCAAGGCTTGTGTGTTTTCCAATGAATCTCATGTAAGGTGTGAAATGGTGATGAGATTCACTAAAAGGGGTAGGATAAGTAGGATAATGTAAGTGAAATTTTGGGGATGGAGAATTGAAAAGGGGAAGGTAATTGCATTAACCACCCTATTTTGATACTTTTTCCATGTCTAAATTTGAGAATAGAACAAGCTCATCCTCCCAAGGTATTTTGTTTCCATGGACACCCAAGAAAAGAAAATAATCTCTAAAATACCAATGTATACATCTAATACTTTAATTTTATGTATGGATAATGTCAAGTAACTAGAGCCAAAGGAAACCCGGGAAGAAAATTTTCATTCCTAGTAGATTGCAGAAAGGAATTTATAAGAAAAACAAGTGATGTTAAGTAGCACTACAAGACATCATTCCCTTTTCTTCCCAAACCAAACAATCTCTAAATGAATGTTTCTCTACAGTTACCATAATGCATATAAGATTACAAACAAAGATAAAGATCATCTAGTTCATAGATTTGTTAATAGAAAGATATAATAAAATAAAAATTTTAACATACTTCAATGTATTCATTCATGGAGAAAAACAAGGGAGACATATACGAGATGATCTAAAAGCTCTGCTAATGGTTGTACAAATGCAAACACCTTACCATGAATATTTGAATGGAAGCGACAATGGAGAAAATATTAAACCAAAACTAGTCCCAAAATAGAAAACCCACACACCTTAGAAGACTGCTCAAAAAGGGCCACCAACCTCTCCCATCCTCTTCAAAAAATCAATCCCTCTTTTATAAAACATTCTTAAAAAAGAACATCCTCTACTCCTTAAGAATTAAATGAATTCTATCCAAAATATTATTAGTATTTTAACTCATTAAATTTGGGGGAAACCAATCTATTAAAAATATTAGATAATGATACACCTAGCTAAAGCATTTTCAAACTTATCATGATAGTTTGTGAATATTCCTTTTAACAAACTCTTGCTTTTCCTTTTTCCTATCCTGTCACCATCAACCATGTATTCTTAGGGAAATTTTTTTATGCTCACGTGGTTTTCATAACAGGTATTCTCAAATAGGTGTGTTATGTGAGTAATCATTTTGATTTGATTTCTATATTTTAGAGACCATGTATTGAAGAATGGATAATATATTAACTCACTTGGAAGTTACTTCTCCCCCATGCATCGTTCAATAAATCCACAAAACTAGTCCTTTGGTATAAATAATACAATTTCTTCCTTCATCATATCATGATGAGTTCTTGGATAAAACCTACAATTGATTCTGAAAAGATGGTTTGCACAAGCCACTTTAGGGGTTATTATCCTATAAAATCTCATCCTCCTTTCATGAATCACATGCCTTGATTCACTTTCATAAACATGCCTCGTTGCCTCCCTATGAAATCCCTTGCATAGTTATTTTTTTATATTATGGAATCATTAGAAATATGTACTAAGCTCTATGATTTTTCCTTTGAAATGTTACAGATAATCTTCTATTTATCGGATCCATATGAAGCCTTTTTCAAAATGTTGTTTGAGATTAAATATCAGGCCTAACCTTCAACTGAATCCTTGAATCCCAACATGGTGTGGCCACATCTTATGATAAATCTCATCAAGATGACTTTATTATTATTTGTTTTCCAAATCTTGTGTTATCACCTTTTCTATCCAAAGGACCATGTTGATCGGATAAGGTGAAGAAGTTTTGGCTTCATTACAAACTTGTTATTCATTATATATCAATAAACGTATAAAATAAATTATACACCCCTAAAATTATTGAGTATGAGATTCCTCAAGGTGAACTTGTAATGCCTATGGGTGAGCCTCATAAAGATACAATTTATGTATCTCATCGATTGGATTAAGTGGAGAAAAGACTTACCGTGATCGAAGAGGTTGGTGTAAATTTTTCTTCCAAGGAATATCCTACAATGCTCCAAACTCATTTGAATAAATGTCAAAAAAATCCAATCATTCCAGTTGATACACCTGGATCAACCCAAACATCAAAATATATTTTCCAATGTAGGACTAAAACATACCTTTTTGAGCGAGCCACCCTTTTGGAGTGGGTCACCTCTCTTGATAAGAATACTAAACCGATCAAAATCATAGAGGTTCCAAAGGAAAGAATCACAGAACTCATGGCCAAGGGAATGTCCTAAGGGCTTGCATGTGATGTGTAATATGTTTATGGTTCCCTAGACCATGAGGATTTTGAACATAGGAAGAACAATATCTTGGTTCCCCTCCCAATTTTTACAGGAGAGTTTATAAAAATTGATACATGATGTATCAATCATACCTGTCTTATGTATGTTCTTGTCTAATTTTTTAAGGTTTTGGGTCCCTATAGGATCCCCATTTAATACCTATGTAAACTCAATTCTTGTTTGAACTTTTCTCTATTCCATACTCTGTAAGTTTCATTTTATCTTTCTAATAAATTGTCAAAAAATGGTGTGTCATTTTTCTTAAATATGATCTCTTTGGAAATTTCTAAAATAAATCGTTTGAACACCAATTTTTTTGTCAAAATTGGACTCTTTGGGAAAGGAGGTATGGATGAAAATGTAAAATACATTTTATGCCCTAATAAAGACTTAGTGCACTTCCCACAAACTACATTACGTGTTCGGATCCACGAGGAGACACCACATGGCGTTTAATAATTGGATAGGGAGTTGGGTTTTGAATGCGGTTTGAATTTTGTAATTACAAACTATAGGAATACACATTTTCATATTTCCTCTTGAGCCCACAAAGTGTGCCACATGTCCCCATAGGTCAAACCATACCTTATATACGTGACTTTATGACTTTAATAAACATACCTTCGGTTGATTGCAATTTATGTTTAAATCTTTGCCATCGTGCCACATACTCACTACTAGGAACCGAAGCTTGGGAACATCTGCATTTTTAAATTAATTACAAAATAATAAGTGAATTTTTTTAAAGAAATTTCCAAACTCAAAATAGAATAATAAGACATTATGTGTCTCTATCAGTCCTAGATCTCGGGAATAACTCTTAATCAATTGTAAAAGTGAAAATTCTAAAAAACGTGATGTCAAGCTCAAATATATACTACCCTGATGCCACATGTCCTTTGTTAGGCATCGGGCCCTCGAGAATCATTCTTTATGCTCACATAATATGTAGATTTGTAAAGTACAAAGGTGCAAGTAACACCTTTCAACCTTTGCAAGATGCCACATATTATTCTATTAGGCATAGGGTATGTACTAGCACATTGTGACTTTGCACAAGTTGCAAAGTTGTTTAGAAATCCCAAATGTGAGAATAATAACCCGAAGACTTTGTTTCATCTGGTGGTGGAGATATATTTTCATTCCATAGATGTGCACCAACTAAAAATTCTTAAGACATGAAGCCATTCTTGTAGGTTTTAGGAGTACCAATGGGACCCCTAAGAGCTCTTGCATTTCAACATAAATCGAAAATCATGAAATATCTTGAAACATGTGAAACGTTAAATATGTTAGTTAGAAATGACATAACAGGTTTAAAAACAACACAATTTTCTTTAAATATGGATCTTAGGGAAATAAGAAACAATTCAAGTACAAGAATATTATTTAATGCAAATCAATTAAACAACCAAGGATGAAGGAGGTACGAGGAGAAAAAGTTTTATTAGAAATATATATCTAGGCACCAACACACAAAACAAAAAATATTATATGCAAATAAATACTACACTTAATTTTCTATAAATCATTAATAAGAGCGCATCTTTAGCATCTCAAGTTTTCATACACCCTCTATTCGAGTTAGATTCCCTCATAACACATCATTGTACTTAGTAATGTTACTTCATCAATTCTCACTTGATATTCAATCTTTGGCTATAATCACTCAAAAATAATCCCTTCTCAAATACATGGGGGCATATGCGGACCACCCTTCCTTATTTTCTAAGAATAGGTTTCCTTACACTATGTATGCCCCTATGTACTTTGGAAATGGTGATGCTTCCAATATGATTTACTTTTGATATTATCCATATATATTCTATACCACATACCGAGGATTCTATAAATATCATACATGAGAATCCTTTGTCTCTTCTCACACTTGTGGGGCCTTTTCCCCCTCCATCTATTGAGTGTGATCTCCCACTTCATGAGGCCCTTATCGGGTAACTTTTGTTATACCATCTTTATTGTATATAGATATTTTCAAAACACTAAAAAATTCAAATAATCACATAATACAAAAATGAAAATATGAGAAAAAAATATAAAATAATGACCTAGGTAATTATGGTTTACTTAGCTATTGTTACTTTATATATGTTGAAAACCATGTTTTTATATATAACATATTTACTCTTTACACACGTGTTGACGAGTTATATTGAGCTTGATGTAAGACCCACACAATTTGATACATGGTGATAGGTGTATTCGGGGAAAATTTTAGTGGCGAATATTCGTAATATGGCGAATATTCCATTTTTGAAAATTTTGAAAAGGTGAATTTTTTGGCATGGGTCAGTGACCTGTTCGCCTAAAAATTACACTTTAATTTTTTTAGGGTCACTTCACCTACCCTTGAAAAATATCCCCTATATAAACCTAGATTATTCGCCAGGTAGAACACTTCTACTTCACATTTTTCAATAATATGATATATCCTGTATTATAGACGCGCGACAAGGGGGTAAGTTATTGACGCGCAACAAGGAGGGTTTGTAGATAAGGAGATACTGTAGATATTGACGCATAGTAGATGCATGAAAAAGAGTTTGTTGACGAGCGACATGGAGATTTTTTCGATGAGCAAGAAAAGGGCAGAGGCTACAGACGTGCGACAGCATCCTCAGTGACGCGTGACAGCACCCTCAGCGACACGCGACAGCGCCCTCAGTGACGCGCGATAGCGCCCTCAGTGACGCGCGACATCCCCCTCAGTGACGCGCGACATCCCCCTTAGTGACGCGCGGCATCCCCCTCAGTGACGCGCGACATCGCCCTCAGTGACGCGCGACATCCCCTCAGTGACGCACGACATCCCCCTCAGTGACGCGTGACATCCCCCTCAGTGACGTGCGACATCCCCTCAGTGACGCGCGACATCCCCCTCAATGACGCATGACATCCCCCTCAGTGACGCGCGACATCCCCCTCAGTGACGCGCGACATCGCCTCAGTGACGCGCGACATCGCCCTCAGTGACGCGCGACATCCCCCTCAGTGACGTGCGACATCCCCCTCAGTGACGCGCGACATCGCCCTCAGTGACGCGTGACAGCACCCTCTGTGACGCGCGTCAGCATCCTCAGTGACAAAGAGTTTGTTGATGAGCGACACCGAGATTTTTCAATGAGAAAGCAGAGGTCGGAGGCTGCAGACGCGCGACAGGAGATTTTGCTGTCGCACGTCAAAAAAATGCATTGACGCGTGTCACGAGACCTCGATGACGCATGTCGGACAGCACCCTCAGTGACGCGCGTCAATAGACCTCAGTGGCGCGCGTCATTACGGTTGTTGACGCGCGTCACTGAGGTCTGTTGACGCGCGTCAATGCATTTTTGATGTGCGGCAAGCAAAATCTCTCGCCGCTGCGTCTGCAGCCTTTCTCGTCGCAAAGACTTGACAATCAAGCGAAATTTTTTCATACAACCCCCAAAAAATTCGCCTTCCCACGAAACCGGTTCCAAGGATATTCGCCAGGTATTCTCCACCTTCGATTTCCAAGAGGTCTCTTAAAATGAACCCTAGGTGTATTCTAGCAAAAGGTAAGTTCCTAGTTGGGTTCTCAAATGTAGGGATTAAATCTAAGTCCATACACATGATATAGATACAAAGGTGCTTAAGGATCACGAGTGTTCTAATTCTATAGGATAGTGAACCTAACCATGGGATATTTATATGTTTTTAAGGACTATACCTAAGAATTTTTTTATATCATATTAGGATTCAAGATAAGATTAATCAAGGTATGGATAAATCAAAAGGGAATAATATAATAATAAAATACAATAGATCAGAATAAACATGCATATACTCTATTATATAACAATGAATTACCAATAAACAACATATGTGTGCAAGCTAAAAGAATAATAAGGGTTATAAATAGTTACATATAGTATGTGTGTGATTGTTAATGGATAATCCTCCCCAGAGATAAAAACATCAAAAGAGAATTGCTACAAGTAGAGAAGAGGAAATCTCAATAAGAAGATATATAGTCCTAACTCACTATTGTGGCATAAATATAAAAGAGGTAAGATTCAAGACTCTAATTCCAGCAAGTAGGTGCAAAATAACATGAAAATATGTGAGATATAAGCTCCTTCATGTAAGATTAAAATTATTGTTTGGTGGTGGTTTAAAAAATGTGGTGGGTTTATATACCCGATGTCATTGCCACGTGTGACGGAATCACATATGGAAAAGATAAACCGATACCATCACCCATGGGCAATGACATCAGTCTTGGGGCAAACCCTAAGGTTAAAGGGTGAAAATATGTGAAATAGAGACCAAAAAGTAAATATGGGAAAATTACAAAGGTCCAAGGTGATTGAAATTAGGGATGATAACATGTAATAAGAAGAAACAAGTAGACATAATGAGACAAGTAGACATGATAGGTGTAATGTGTGAACAAAGGGAAGAAATGAGGCACGGATAGGGTAACTATAACATAAGAGTGACATGTATCAAATGATGTGGTATATCCCATGTCAGAAATTCTAATCACACCATAATCTTGGCAAGCCCATTGAGCACCCACTTAGGTGGAAGAGGTACCAACATCCCATGTGTTAGCACGAAAAATTGTTTATTTAAATTTTGGGTACCTTACGGTCAAATTCTACAAATCAAGGTTTTGAAATAATTTATTATATGCATTTTTAAACTCCTAAGTGATGTAAAATGTTGTAAAAGGATTACAATAGTAAAATATATGTCTCTATAAGCTAATAAAAAACTTCAGGAGAAAATTGATTTTTTTTTGGGCCTCTATACATTTAGTTTATGGTCAACTTATTAACTTCCTTTATCGAGGAAACTGGAAAATTTAAAATAATGGAGTTAGCCTATGGGCATAATTAATTAAATCACTAATGAAACACAAGTGTCATCCATTGGTGTAAAGAAAGGATTGAGTCAATATTTGGAGAAGATAACATTGATAAGAGATATGTGGAGGAGATTAGTGACACAATGAAAGAAATTTGAGGTAAAGGGGAGGAGGAACTAATGATGGATATGTGTCATCAATTAATACAGTTAGGTCATGAAGGTTTGAATACCTAGGATACCATAGAGGATGGAGGAAACAATGGTGTCCATGTGTCGCTCATCAATGGTCTAGGTATATGGGATTTTAGAGACCTAAGCCCCAAGCCTCACATAGAATGGTTATATCGATTGAGGGCATGTGTCTTAAATCAGTGAATGTTAAATGGTAAAGTAACGAAAATGGGGTTACATGGTACCAAGGGATATGTCACAAGGTTTTTTCATGGGATTGAATTTGATGGCCAAAATACAAAGGAAAATTAGCTTGAGGACGTCAAACTAGAAACTCCATTAAAATGACTAGGGATATTTTTCTCTCATAACTTTTGATTGGGAAATCCAAATCTCCTCCAACTAATGTCATTGGAAAGGTCTTGGAGATATATTTACATTGGTATAAGTTTTGGACAAAATCATGAAGAAATTATGGATATTTTGTTGATAAATTTA
This sequence comes from Taxus wallichiana var. yunnanensis, assembly GCA_018340775.1. Lineage (NCBI taxonomy): Eukaryota > Viridiplantae > Streptophyta > Pinopsida > Cupressales > Taxaceae > Taxus > Taxus wallichiana. Next base: position 32,018,332 of record CM031239.1, on the reverse strand, counting down.
TTAGCCCCTTCTACTTTTTGTTTTCAATTTGATGGTGTTAGAATTTCCCTTAGATGCTTTTGGGTGGTTATGATTTCATCTAGAATATTCTTGTGAGATGTTTATCCCTTTACGATTCCTACCTAACTACATTAGGAAGATAATAAATATATGAATCAAAAATACATGTTATCATAATTATTTAAAGGTGGAGTTTTGATATGATGAATAAATGATAACCTCTTGATCATCCATTCACTTGATTTTAAAGATAAACATGTGTTTCCCCTCATAGATTTACATTTTTGTTTTCTTACAAGTCATTTTTATGATAAAATTGACTTATTACAAGATGAAAATTGTGTTTCTTATAGGAATTTATGAAAATTATGATACAATAACACTCCTATATTCCCTCTCATTGGTGAATTATTTGTTTTCATCTAATGCTGAAAAATGAATTCTTCCTAGCTCCTACTTTATTTTGAGAGAATATTATGAATACCCATTATATACACATGTGTAATGGAAAATTATATAAAATGGAGAAGAAAATATCCATAAGGATATTTTGGTTATTGAGAAGACTTGGTTGTCTTAATTGTAGCATTTAGTTTTCTATTTTTTAAGCAATTGATAGTGATAGCATTTCTTAGTTCAAAGAGAAAATATTGTGGGATGTTAAGAAAGTGTTGTGGTTTTTATCAAAATAATTTGACTTTGAAAATTATTGTTTGGTAATGAAGTTTTTCTTATGTTGTGCAGACATTTATGAGAACTAATCTATAAAATCCTTATAGGTATTCATTTCTTTGCATATTTTATATTTGGATCAATATCAATGTGTTGTCCTCTTACAATAGTTTGTTCTAATGAGTAACGAGTGGTACGTGTATGATCATCTCATTACTTGTTTAAATTTATGGTGAATTATGTCGATATTATGTATATTGTTGTCTTATTTTGGCTATCATTAAATCACTTAATCTAAATACTGGTGACTCCTTGCCCAATGGATTCATTCCTTGATCATAGTTCATATGATCACTTTATTTTGTTTATATTTCAATTCACCTATACACTTTACTAAAATCTCATCGTGAATCTACAAACTCCTAATATTTCACCCATTATAACTTTAGACTCGTCTCTCTATGAGATTTTCCTTAAATATTCTATTGTCCATGATATCAATTGGTTTATAGATTATGGACATATTTTATATTATCATATGTTTGAGTTTAACCTTTTCCCATTCTTAGGTACCTTTATGAATATCTTTCTAATGAAAAAAATAGGTAGGAAGTCAAAGTGGTTTGGTTACTTAGTTGGGTTTATTACATTAAATTTTCTTGATCTTTGTTAAATGTCATCATTTAGGTTAGGCTAGTGTATTTCCCTTAGGTTTCATAGAGCCTAAAGAGTAGGATGTTAACCACCCTCCAATTTTTTGGCCTTAAGTTTACAATTTTATGTGAAGAAGAAACTTCATTACAAAGACCTATCTTGTTTTCTTCACTCATTTTTACCTTGGTACATATTTGGGAGCCAACACCTGCACAAAATAAAGGGTTAAGAAGTTTTTAAAATGAGGTGTACACATATGCTCAAATAGAATATCATCACATGCCACAATACTGAAACATAATATGGTCTTCAAAAAAATACCTATACAATGCTTGTATTCAAAAGTAAATTATGGAAGTAGAGAAATAATGAAATTGTTGTAAAGATATAATAGAATCCAATTAATGAAATATACCTACCTCATACTTACATGTTAGTGTCACTTGTAATGCATGTGGTGGGTGAAAAGTTACTTAAAACCTTGAATAAGAAAGATGGAAAAATACACTATATGATAGTTAGTAAATAAGACATAAATCACCTAGAGAGGAGGCCATGAAGAGGGTGATAGCATAGAATTGGATAAAAATGGTGAAGATAAAAAAATACCAATGGTAAATTTTATAATGATGTTAAATTATCATAAAATTCACTAACTAGGACGTGATGTTGTGGAGTTATCAAGCCTAAAGAGATAAATAGATTACCAAAGTATCCAAGGTAGTAAGTAATGACCATATAAACTTGAGTGAGAAGGATAAAACCAAGTAGTATGAATTAGATTTAAATAGTAAGTTTATGAATTAATTTATTTGAAATGTGTTATAAAAATTGTCTATATATAAGTTTGTAAGTGAGAGTATTAAACATAGATTTTCCCGAGAAAGTGAGCGTTGGTTGGTTCTTTAAAGATATGAACTTCATTTATTTATAGATGATAGGTTCTAGGAATAAGTATATATTTAATGAGATAAGTATCCCAACACTTTTGATTGTATTTTCCTTATTTTTGTGGGTATAATCTAATTTTAAGATGAGGTCAACAACTTCAAAATTTTGAGGTTTAATGAGTGTTTTGTGTTTCTTAGTAATACACTCTTTGTAATTATAGTTGTGATGGAAAATTTTATTACATTTTTCATCAAGGATATTAAAGGAGTGTAAATTATTTTCATGGATGTTCTTGTTAGGGATGATTCCATGGATGGATATGAAAAGGGAAGAAAATTCCACATCGAGTGGAAGGACTAATTTGGTACTAAATACAAGTGAAAGTGGGATAATGGGTTACACTATTAGCCATGCAGATACTAATATGATAATCACATAACATTAGATGAAATTCACAACATGATTCTTAAATGTTATTTTGAAAATTTTTGTTATAAGATTTGACCTATCCATTATATTAGGGGTGATAAGGTGTTGAGAATGTGTTCTTGATTTTAAATTTTTCATAAACTTGTTTCATATATTTTTATTTGAATTTTCCACCATATTCAAAACATTATGAGGAATTTCAAAGAAATGATGATTTTATTAAGGATAAATTTGAAAGTGGATAGGCCAATCATATTGGTGACAGGACATGGATTACAACCACTTGGTGAATTATTTAGTGGTTGTAATGATAAAAAGGTGTCCATCTTGAGAGTAACGGAGTTTACCAATGTAATTCAATCCCCACATATTAAAGGGGAAAGGATATTCACGAACTTGAAGTTTAGCTAGTGGATAGTGAATAAGGCCATCAAGGTATTAAAAGGGTTTACATTTCTTAGTGAAGGTGTATGTATAAAATTATAATATAGGCCAATAGTAACTCATACATATGAATTATTGGGTTGTGGAATGGCCACAGAATGTCTACTATAGGTACCCCCATCCACTTCTTTGAGGATAGAAGTAACTTCATCTTCCAAGAAAAAAATAAGAGTACCTTTGAAGTTTTGATAGCGAGAGAATGTTGTCTTTGATGACATATTTTAGATATTTATTGTAGATCTTAGTGATTTTATGAGAATTAGATTCTAGAGGGTAAGTTTTATGTTGGATGAATTGTATGTTATATTTATACCATGAAATTCGGGTAATAGGGATAGAATACATGTGAAAAATAAGAGTATAATTGAGAGAGGATTTTGTAGAAGGTGTGTTGCAGATATGGACCATGTATTGGTATTTTTATATCTCCACGTGAGGTTAGAATTGAGTAGAATATGAATCAAAAGAATATTCCAAGGAATTGTGTTCTCGAGGAATATATTTGATGGTGAAATAAGAAAATTGTTGTGATAATTCTTGGACTCTTTTAGGATATGATTTTATATTATCACTTCAACATTGGTGGGCACCACTAAATTATCAACATAAAAGTTAATACTCACACATGACATGGAGATATGTGATATTAGAGGGGAGGGAATTTTACATGCAAAGGATACAATCTTTGTATTCAATGTTGTTTTTGGTAACATTGAATTCAAGTCACAATGAGAAGGGAAGTTTCTTACCTAATGGATCAATAAGAACCAAAATGACCCTATATCCATAGAGAATTTTTTCTCCACTGAAATAGAGAGTCCAATTGTCTTCATGGAGGTCAAAAATGATTTTTAAACTTGAGGTTTAATGTTGGTCTTTACAGTTTTAGATGTAGGATTCTCATCATTAGCTATAAAGGATCGTGCCTCAAGATCAAAGGTGAAGTTATAATAGTAATTTTTATTGTAAGATCTTAATCCATTACTTTAATGAGTAATATTTACTTATTAGGTATGACATCTGGTTATAGGTATTGGAGAAGTAATGAATTGATCTCCAATGACTTTAATTTTTATAGAAATTTTCATAATTATGTGTAATTCAAATTCCATAATGAGTGCCAAATCCATTTATTGATGTGATTTATTGAGAGGATAACTAGGGAGAAGAAATGGTGGAGAAAACCAGTGTGGAGGATTACATAATTGGTTTGGTAAACCATGTGGTGGTGAAGCTTAGTGGAAATGAAATATATGGATAGGAAAGCTCGTTCGATGGATATAAAGCGAGTTTCATTATCAATAAGATCTCGACTAATGTAGTATATTTCATGATATGTACCTATTTCATCTTTTTGGTATAACATTTACCCAATATAAATAGGATAATTATAGGTGTGGAGAATGAGTTGAAAGGGATGGATTTTTAATGTAGGAGTTGGAAAGAGATATTCTTTCAAACTCTCAAAGGATTTTTAACAATCTATGTTTTATTCAAATGAAAAATCCTTTTTAAGGAGATTTTTGATTGAATGGGTGCAATATGTGAATTTAGGGATGCACCATTATATTTCCCCAAGATTACTTGGGATAGTGTAGATGTCAGGAATAGATATATGATGAGGCATATCGAGAATAAATTTAATATTTCTAGGATATACATCCATCCCATGTTTAGAGATGAGGAAGCCTAGGAGTTTTCCTTGAGTGAAAAAATAAATACATTTACTTAGATTAAGCTGAAACTTGTATTTATGAAGTTGTTGAAGGGTGATGTCTAGGTCATGAGCATGATCCTATATGCACTAAGATTTGAAAATAAGGTCACCAACATAGAATTTGACTATAAAATGTATGATGTCAAGAAATATGTGTGGCACATCCCATTGATACTTGGACCCAACATTTTAAAGACCAAATGACATCTTAACATAACAATATTTGCCCCATTTATTATTGAATGTGGTGTTATTTTGATCTTTAAGTGCTATTTGGATTTGGTTGTAAGCAAATAATCCATCAATTAAGGTAAAATATCTCATAACCCACCGTAGCATCAATAGAAGGTAAAGGGAAGTTATTCTTAAGAGAAGAGAGGTTAGTCTTATGAAATCCAATAAAGATACAAATGGCTAATGTGTCTTCCTTTAACAAGGTGACTATGATGACAAAACCATTCAAAAATAGTCAAAAGGAGGAAAGAATTCAGAATTGAGAATATCTACAAGTTATTGATGACATAAAATATTGATTTTAGGGAAAAATTGTGAATATTTTGTCTAACAAGTGTATCATCTAGATAAGTAATAATGTTTTCTACTACAATATAAGGATCAATGCTAGGAATGTAAGAGTATACCCAAAGAAAAAACCTCCATATTTTTATTAATAAATTCATGATGTTTATCATGTAGATGAGGGAAGAAATCAACCAACATGACTACATGTGATGCATCATTATAAATTTTAATATTACTGGTGTCTTTAGATATCGTAGTATTACCATATTGAAAATAGTAGGGAATTCAGGAATTTTAACAACCTCATCAAAAATAGGATCAAGAGTAGTGGTGAATTTATTAAATAGGGGGTTTATCATAGATATTTCCAATTTTATGGTTTTGAGGAGGAATGACATCCTTGCATGCATGAATTAACTCAAGGAAGGCCTCCTCATTATCAAATGTGGGTAGTGGATTGTTATATTTGACATCAATTTTTAGGGCCACATATCTCTTGCTTTCAACATGTTGATGATAATTGACTTGTATTACATATAGGACATTAGTATCTAGAGTGAAATCTTGATGAAGGTATGGAGGATAAAAATTATTCTCAATGAAATTGGTAGTGATAGTATCACATGGGCCGATGACATTTGGAGAGGGTGAATTGGAATATACATGATTTTCCATGTAGCATATAGATAAGTCAATTATATATGATATAAATGGGTTATGATTGGTAGGGAAAAATTAGGGGCTCTTTGGGTTAATTATTGGAGGAGAATTTATATGCATAAGGGTGTAGTTGTAGAGTTCTAATAGGACCCAAGGTGTAGTGCCCACTCCTTTTGGTATTATTTATCTAGTTTTTTCTTATATTAATGAGCTTATTAAATCAATTAATGTGTATATTATATCAACATGGGATGTCTAGTATTTTATACTTGTTATAGAGATAATGGTTTACATTTTTTTGTCGGCATCGGGTTCCGACAATATGATCAATTTATTTAGACACTATGTGGAGTTGATATTAGATATATGTTTTATATTGATGATACTAGATAGATGTTGCACATGATGACAATTATTATTATGTTTGTATATGATGATGGAATATGGGTGCATTGTTACCATGTTAAAAATTATTTATGGTTATTGGGATATGTAGTATTGATGATGGATATTATCTCTTAAATTCAAGGCACCAACCTACAAGAGACACCGACACCCAAATTATGAAGCATTGACCTCAACAATAGAAAGATCCACCTTATGTAGATTATAGTTTAATATAATGATGGAAATATCACTTAATTCTTTTATCTCTTCATACCTATTGTCTGCTTTTATTCTTTGTTGATATACCTCAAATTATTTCTCTTTATTGTTATTTTCTCCTATTGAACACATCCTATTCGCAAATCATTAATTTTCAAAAATTAGCCATTTTAGTTAGCATGATTTTATGGTTTCTTATCTCTAGCATATCCTATAACATGTCTTTAAATGATCATCAGAAATTGCTTCAAATATATTCTCTTAGATTTACTAATATATCTTTGCAACACATACCTCCTTGCTCATTTTTCATTTTTACAATTTATCATTTCATTATGTTTGAGTTTACTCTTTCTTCTCTTCAACAATTCACTATTTATCCATACTCAAAAAACTGCTTGAGACTCAAGGGATATATTCACATTAGTTGCTCCATGATTCTCTTTAGCGAGTTTACCTTTCCTTATTACAAGCACATTTTTGTTTTTTTCTTACTCAAGCACACTTATTCATTGTTTAAATTTGTCTTATTGTATACCTTACTTTGATCTATAAACTTATTTGGTCTTAAAGTTGGCTTGGCCTGATATTTGAATGTATATGCACAATAATCAGATTAATGTGATAACATAGGAGGTCAAACAAAATATAATTAATCATGAATGTAAATGCAAACAATGTGAGTTATCCAAAACAACAAAGAAGAGAGGATATGCGAATATTATATTTGCACAACAATTATTGTAGTCAAAGAATGATTACAACAACTTCCTCATGAACATAACACAAACTAGCGATTTTTGATTTTTAGGTGAAACAAGAGGATGAGAGAGCACAAATATTTGAACCACTCATACTTCAAGCTCCTCGATCCTTCGATATCAACAAAAATCCAAAGAAAAATCAAAATAAGACTCGAAGATAAAATTAGACTCTCTAAAGCTACACACAAAGAATTTGAAACTACGAGACAAAAACTCCAAAGATAAAATCAAAGACTCCAAAGCTAAAATCAGACACTCCAAAGCTATAAACAAATACTTTGAAGATAAAATTATATACTTGTATGCAACACAAAGAGACTCGAAGCAATAGATAATAAACATTGATCAATTATAATTGTTTCAATAATATGATTTGTCTTCTAACTCCTTCAGCCTCAACATCAACGATTCCAACAATATGTTAGCTCCTTCATCTTACTTTGACATTAATGATAATTATTCCAACAATATCCCCCTTTTTCATTGATGACAACCAACCAAAGCTAACCACCTTACATCTTGCATAGGAAAAAATTGTGAATGTAGATTTCTTCCCCTTTCTTTAAATTTGTTGAATCGTTCCCCCTTGCTTTAACTCTCCTCCTTTGACATCAATGGCAAAGGAAAAAAAAATTCAAACACTCCCTCTAGGAATATGAATCTACTAAAAATTTTCTAACTTACCTTTACTAGGAGATAAAAAATTAAGAAATTATTATCTCCCTCGATTTTATGATTCCTTTTAGTGACTATATGAAAATGATATCACTCTTAAATTTTATCTGAGATACACAAATGTTTCTTTTGGAAGAGGTTTTGTAACAATATAACTAATATATTATTTTGTGTCAATGCATTCCATCTTAATCTATTGTTCAATGAATTTCTCTCTCAAAAATGATACTTGATGGGAATATGCTTTGTTCTAGAGTGCATAACCAATTTTTTACATATATTTATTGCACTAGTGTTGTAAAAATTATGGAAATCATAAAATCAAACTCTACCTTGATGTCTTTTACTATTTTCTTCATCCATAAAGCTTGTGTGCAACATGAAACTATTATATTGTACTCTACCTTAGCTATATATAAGGAGATAGGTTATTTATTCTTGCTTTACCAAGATAACTGACTTCTTCCCAAAAATAATGCTCCTCCACTTGTAATTTTTTTTCATCAACACAACCTGCCCAATCTACATCTATGTATGCTTTTAGAGTAAAATATTCATCTCTAGGATACCACAAACCATAATCCACCATACCTTTAAGATATATGAATATTCTTTTAAGCTGCACATGATTTTTCTTTGGAGTAGCCTAAAAATGTGCCACCAATCCTACTGCTTACATCACATCAAGTCTTGATGTTGTCACATATAATAAAATTCCAATCATTGATCTATAAAGAGTCTTATTTACTTCAGGAGACTCATCATACTTTCTCAACTTACAACATATGACCATAGGAGTATTGAATCATTTTCATTATTCCAATCTAAAATTCTGCAATATTTATTTAACATATTTAGTTTTTGAAATAAATATACCTTTGTCTAATTGGGAAACTTGTAAACCAAAAAATAAGGATAACTCATTGAGCATGGACATTTAAAAATCCTTTTACATTTCATCATAAAAATATTCACTAATTCCTCCAAAAATAATATCATCAACATACACAACAACAATAAATTGATTCTCACCTTTAGTTTTGATGTAAAGATTGCTATCAACAATACCCTTCTTAAAACCTTGTTGTTGTAGATACTTGTCTAGTCTTGAATACCAAAATTTGGGAGCTTGTTTTATTCCATATAGATATTTCTTCAAATTTCATATATAATCCTTATCATCTGATAAAATGAATCCTTCTAGTTGTTCAATAAAAACTTCTTCTTCTAAATTTCCATTTAGAAATGTTGATTTAACATCCATTTGATATACTTTAAAGCCTTTGAAATAAGAAAAAGCCAAAAAAATTGATGGCTTATAAACATGCAACATGAGTAAATGTTTTTCAAAGTCAATCCATTCAATTTTTACATATCCTTAATAGACTAACCTTGTTTTGTTTCTTACAAATCTTCCATATTCATTCAGCGTGTTCTGAAAACCCACTTGGTGCCAATCAAATTTTTATCTTTTGGTCTTGCGACAAGTTCCCATGTTTCACTTTTCTTAATATGGTCTAGATATTCTTCCATTACTCTAATTAAATTCTTGTATTCATCTACTTTAGTAGAATTATTAGGTTCTATATTGAACGATAAAGATAGATTTGCATGTTCTATTGAATTTACTAATCTTATTCTTGTCTGTACTCCAATATTTTTCTCACCTATAATCTATTTTTCTAAATAGTTTCTTTGGACTGATCTGGATGGTGTTTTTGTATCTTTTGTTTCAACTTCTTCCTTTTCATCTTTTTCTTCATATTTTATGATTTCTTCTTCTAAATAATTAGTTTCTTGTGTTATATTCTTCTTATACTTGATATCATTAAATTTCACATTTGTACTTTCAACAATCTTGTGTGTTCTCATATTATAGCATCTATATGATTTTTTTTTTAAGGAATAACCAAGAAATATACCATCATCATATCCTAAATCAAACTTACCTAATTCTTCACCTTTTTTTGATAGAGCATGTTCTTCCAAACATTTTGAAATATTCGATTATTGTAGGTTTTTCCTTCCATAATTCACTAGGAGTCTTGTTATTGCTTACTCGATTTTTCCTCTATTCAAAATGTATATTGTTCTATTTACATCTTCTCTCCAAAACATATCAAACAAATTAGAATCATTTACAATTTTTCTTTCCATTTCTTGCATTATTCTACTCTTTTAGTCAATAAAACCATTTTTGGGGAGTTCTTACGGTTGAGTAATGTATGTTTATTCCATAATTCTCACAGAATTCTTTAAACTAATTTGAGTTAAATTCTCCTCCACTATATAATATCAGGGAATTGATTCTCTTACCAATTTCATTTTCAACTAAGGCTTTGAATGCCTTAAACTTCTCAAATGCTTCAAATTTTTATTTTAAAAAAGTTACCCAAGTCATTCTAGAATAATCAAACAACAAATAACATGAAATAGATCTCACCTCACATAATTTGAGTCCTTATTGGAATAAACCAATCGGTATGACGAGTTCCAATATCTTTGTGGTTGAGTACTCCTTTATTTTTAATGTAACTCTTGCATGCTTCCCACGTTGACATTTTTTGCAGAATGTCTTTGTTTGTTTAGTGATATTTGGCATGTCTCTAACACCTTCCTTGGGAACGTATATTTACTAAATTATCAAAGATAATATGGCCCATCCTTTTATGCCATATCCATATTTCATCTATCTGTCCCATGTAGAAATTTTCTCCCTTAACCTCACCGAGAATAAAAATATTATTTATTATCCTATATGCATCAACAACAACCTTTATTGTTTTTGTCTTTCTAATCTCACATCCTTCAATATGAAATGTGACAGTATACCCCTGATCACTCTTACAATTATGATTATATTTCAGACCTTCAACATACATGAAGTTTTTAGTCTTTGATTTTCCATTTCCTTTACTTGATATCCTTGTTGTATCATTTTCTCCAAAATTCAAAGCTGCCACCATTTACTTTCTTAAAATTTTATCTAAAATTACTTTTGTCTTTGGTCATATTTCTTGAGAACCCACTATTAATATACATGGACATTTCTTTGTTCTTTTCTTGCTTTGGAATCTTCTTCCAAACTTTTATTTGTTCATCCTTCTGACTATTCATATTTTCCTCATTCTTATTTTTCCTATAATTTTATACAAAAACACTTCTACAAAGTTGTACAATATGCCCAAGGTTGTGGCACTTACACCATTCAACATCAAACTTCATCAAAGAAGAAAAAGAGTTGTAGTTTCCATTTGTGGACACATAAGAACTTAAATTCTAATTCTTCTTCCTACCAAAACTTATTGCATGAGATCTATAATCTACTTATCTGTGCCCAAAATAATTGCATGAAAAACAATAACCGTAAAAAGTATTATGAAACTTGGTCATGAAATGTTTCCTTAGAAGAAAAGTTCTTCTATGTTTTCCTAAGCTATTTTTGGGAGGAATTTTGGTACTTTTAGGATTATCGAAACCTTTCTTATTGCTTACTATTCTTCTTCTTAAGTACATCCACATATATCTTTGGCTTATTTGTATTTAACATCTTAGATGGATATTTGGAATGAACTTTAGTAGACTTATAATTTTATTCTTAACCAATAAATTATTTTTTGAAAGATGACCTCGACACATAATAATATCATACAAAATATGAGTGCTCTTTTCAAACTTGAAAAATTTGTTCAACTTAGTATTTGTTTTCTCTAATTTTTCTGTAAGACCGCAACCTCTCGATTCTATCTTAGCACAATTATTTTATTTTATCTTTAGGTAGGTTCTCACATCCTCATTCATCTTCTTTATCTCTTCAAGTTGATTCAACATGATGATATAATATTTTGGGATTATTCAAGGTATTGTGATACCTTTTTCTTTGAGGAACCATACTCTTCTTCAAATTTCTGAAACTTCTGTTTTTTTCAAATTTTTCTTCTTCAGTATTTTTATCTCATCAAGGGCACAAATGATCTCTTCTTCAAGATCCACTTCAGCACATTCTTCATCTTATGATATCTTGAATCTTTTTTATTTCTCTCGCCTCTATTACCATGAACAATTATTCTTCATTTTCACTCTGGGAGCTTCTTTCACTAGAATCTTCAAAGTGAGCTACTACTTTCCTCTTTGGTGTAGAGGTTTTTCTTATGCTTGTAGAAATTATTTCTTTTCCTACATTTATTTTTCTTGTGATTCTTATTAGAAAAATAATTCTTGTTAACTTCCTTTATGTCGTGATATTAGTCACTATCACTGATTTCATTTTTTGCATGTGGACATCTAGTAGTATAATGTCCTACTTTTCCACATCAAAACATTTAAAGGGTAACTTACCTTTATATTTTCTAGATCCTTTCATCGGCTTCCTGACAAAATGAGCTTTTTCCTTGTCTGATTCATTCTGGAGCAGTCATGATGTTTAAATTTTTTGTTAATCAACTTATTTAATGCTTTGAAAGCTTCTTCTCACTTAGATGATTTATCTTTTTAGTTCTCATATCATATCTGAGATAGAATCCCATTAATTTCATCCATTGTTAGGGTACTTAATTCCTTCATATCTTCAATAGAAGACACTTTGGATTCAAACCTCAAAGGAAGATATCTTAGCACTTTTTGCACAATTATTTCATCTTTAATTTATTCTCCAAGCCCTTTAATAGTTATGAAAATTTTATCCATGTGTAGAAGATAGACTACAATGTTTTCATCATCTTTCATCTTCAAACCCTCAAACCGACTTCGATGATTTGATTTCTTTACTTTATCATCTACTTCATATATATTCTTGATTTTATCTAATATTTCATTAGCTGAAATGTAGCGCATGACTTTAACAAATTCTGATTTAGAAAAAGCACACAATATTACATTCATGAAATTTTCATTTCTCTCACTTTCCTTCTTACTAGATTGGTTTGTTGGGGGAGTTATTGGAGTTGTATAGCCACTTACAACTTATTTACAAATCTTAAACCCAAGAGCCATTAGATAGGTGTGCATCCTTATACTCTAAAATACATAATTAGTTCCATCAAATAATGGGTCCCTGTTTGAAAAGAATCCTTCTTGTCTGCCATGTGTGCTACAAAGATCTACCTTTCAGTGGTCAAACAATTCAGAAATAAATTTCTCTGGTACCAATTGAAGAGAAAACATTTATATTGAGCGGGGATGAATTGGTATCATAAAATTTTTACTTAATTAAACATCAACATACACAACAATAGAAATCATATAAGATATTAAAATTTACACAACGTAATATTTATGTGGAAACCCTTTCGGGAGAAAACCATAGAGAAAAGACTACTTGGATCTATTGTCCAAATCCAACCCAAAATGTCTCAATATACATTCATAGGCACTAATCTACTAGAGACACCAATCCCAAATTTTGAGCACCAACTTAGGTAGTTCACGAGAACCAACTCACTTTGGAGACACCAATTCTCAATTTTGAGCATGAACTCAGCTAATTTCAAGGAACCAACCTACTAGAGACACCAATACCCAAATTATGAGGCACCAACCTCAAAAATACAAAGATCAACCTTTTTAGTTGCTTCTTAAACCTTATGATGGAAATATCACTTCATTCTTTTATCTCTTCATTTTTTTTTCTCTTCTCTTCTTCTTTTTCATTTTCCTAGAATGATTTCTCTTTATTATTCTTTTCTCCTACTGAATAAAAATTTCTCACACTTCCTTAATTTTCAACAATTATCCATTTTCATTAGCATGATTTTACTTTTTTTTCTCTTTAGCACATCCTCTAACATATATTTAAATGATCTTCATATATTTCTTCAAATATCTACTATGATATTTACTTATATATATTCACAACCCATACCTCCTTGCTCATTTTTCATTTTTTGAAATTTATAATTTCATTCTTCTTGAGTTTACTCTTTCTTCTCTTCAACAATTCACTTTTTCTCCATACTCTAGAAAATTGCTTGAGACTCAAAGGATGTCTTCACATTAGTCACTCCATACTTTTCTTCAACAGTTCACCTTTCCTTCTTACAAGCACATTTTTATTGTTTTCTAACTTAGACACACTTCATTTTTACCTCTATCTTATTTTATACCTTACTTTGATCTATAAACTTCTTTGGTGTTAAATATGAGTTGGCCTAACATTTGAATATAGATACAAGAATCATATTAATGTCATAATAGAGGAGGTCGACCAAAATAGAATTGATCATGAATGTACATGCAAACACTATGACTCGAGACAAAATAGAAAAGTAGAGAGGATATGAAATGATTATGTTTGAACATAAATTATTGTAGTTAGAGAATGATTATAGTAACTTCCTCATGAACAAAACATAAACCGGTGACCTCTAATTTTTAGGAGAAATATACAGATGAGACAGAACCAAGTTTTCAACCATTCATACAAGCTCCTTGATAATTTGATATCAAAAACAACTCTAAAGACACAAAATAATGAAAACATGAAGATAAAATCAGAGACTCCAAAGAATCCAAAGATACAGAGACAGAGACTCGAAGCTAAAATTAGAGACTTTCAAGCTATATAAAAAGATTCAAAAGCTAAATTTAAGGAATTTGAAGCAACAAAAAGAGACTCCAAAGAAATATATAATATACATTGATCAATGAAAAATTTCCCAATGTTTTCTGTGTTTTTGTAAGTGTAAAATTACACTTCAAAACATGACAATTATACCCTAGTGTCAAAACTTTCATTGTAAACCTTCCCAGACACCCCTCCAAGTTAGTCCACCCGTATATTTCAGGAATATTCCCATCCATTCATTATCCATGTATTTTTTTCACCCACACCCATGTGTTGAAAAGAGGAAAACAAGTTCACAGGATTCTTTTGAGACAGTGTTTTTAAGACGTATCTTTCAAAGATGCTCCAGAATGGCTATTTTTAGCCTTTCTAGGGCTGGTGCATATTCTTTGGAGCTGAGTTCAAGTCATAAATTCACCAAGAAACTATATTCATGAGCCAATATCATTGTGCAAGTGATTTAGGAATATTTAGGGAAGATTTGGAGATTTAGGAGCAAGTTCAACAAAAGTAGGTTTTTGAGGCTAAAGGATCTGCATTGCAAAAAGGCACTTGAGCCGGGAGATTATAATGAGAGATACAAAATAATTTGGAGGTAAAAAAATATCAATAGAAATATGATTCAATTCCCTACATGGTGGTAATCTCATATTTTTCACACCCATGCATTTCTTTCTATAACTCATTCTTTTCGAGGCATAAATGGCGATCCCGATAAAACAAGGCCACTTTTGAGAATGTTTAAATCTAAATCAGACCTTGATACCCATCCAATTCTTCTAAAAATTTATTTTATAATAAAAATTATATAATTAAGTTCCTAAAAATACCTCCAAGAGCTCCAACAACGTCATTTTCAAGCTCCTCCAAGTACAAGCTCTTTCCTTAGCCAAACTTTTGAGTGCCACATGGTAGCATGAGGCTGAGGTGCACTTTTGTGTCCCCATAGTCCCTTTCCAAGGGGAAAAGGTAGATAAATTTTTTTCCCCACTTTAATCCTCATGGACCCTCCACATGACCTTAGGAGGCTCGATAAGCACTTTTTACCATTTTTGAAGCCCCCGCTCCAAGGCATGCATGTTTGACACTTGTCACCCAAGTATGGAAGTGTAATTTTATCTCACTATAATACCTTTCCAAGGGGACAAGGGGGAAAAAAATTGTTTCCCCCTTCCTCATGCTTATAAAAACCCGAGTTAACCATTTTTCACTCCCCCACTTATGCTCGATTCTACGGAACTCGCTAATTTTTACAAAATTCTCTTCATAAATTTTTCCTCTTGTATTCATAACTCCATTTATCCATGATCACATAAGAATAATTTCATTAAAAAAATCAATTTTTAAAAAAATCTATGTTCATTTTTTGTTAGATTGACTTCATAGCCTATGAATGAGAAATCTTCATATCTTAAAAAATGGTGCATGGATTGAAGTGAGTTTTTTTGCATTCTTCACTATTTGAAGCACCTTGAATACCAATGTGATAGAACTTAAATACATGTACTATATTTTTATGGTGAAAAACCCATACTTAGTGCCCTCATGTCGAATTTTTTTATTTCCCAATGTTCTAGTGATTGGTTTGAGCTAATAATTTGTAGTTGAGAAAAGAGAAAAAACCCATCTCAAAAATTTGGTTCCATGAAAATATGAGTCATGAAATCCACTTTCCAAAAATAGTAAGTCTCTACATGAGCACTTACTATAAATATAAAATTCTCACAAAGGGAAAATTCTTCAAAGGTAGTGTGTACAAAGAACATCCGAGAAGAAAAACAAGGTGATCGGGGTTGAAAAGGGTGAAAACGCTCATTTTATAAAAATAATAAACTCCCATTTTGGGTATAGAGAAGTGCCAGTGTCATCCATGAAGTTCAAATTTGTAGGCCTCAAACCAGTCTTAGCTCTCTCATCTAAGTACTCAAATGTGGGGGACAATGATGTCACCCACATAGACCTTGAAGATCGCAAAGATTGAATGCTTAGAGGGCCGAGAGATCCAACAGAGGAAAACATTTTCACAAACATCTTTGTACATGGTAGGTAGTCACCCAGTGTTAATGCAGTATTCAATGAATTTTTACATGCTCTCATCACTACGAACCAAAAACTAGAACCATTCGAGTAGACGATGGCTTAGCCCAGAAGTGCTTTCTCCCAAAGCCATCTCTCATAAAAGGAATGATAACTAGATCATACCAAGCCAAGAACACAGATGCTAATCAAACACCACGATCAATAAGATGAAAGTAATTCTCCAGAATAAATTTACATAAACCTTTGCAAACAAATGAACAACAATATCATATATTCTTATGGAACACAATGAAATATAATAAGAATGGGCCTTGCTTATATAAGCGAGGGATAAAAATCTAAGAACAGATCAAGTTCATAGATCAATCCATGAATCAAGGAAAGAAGTAGTCATCAAAGAATTAGTTAATTCCATAGATTTAGGAGAGAACTAGAAATCAAAGATCTAGTAAATACCATAAATCAAGGAAAGAACTAGTCAATACCATGGATAAAGGAAATAACTATACCTAATAACTAGATAATATCACCCTAATATCTAAATAAATAAAAAGAAATATCCACACACATAAGTGGGTGAGGATAAATACAATAAAGTTAAATAAAGTACTTAGGTGAATATGATCTAAGGTAAATACATACTCTAACACCCCCTCAAGTGAAGCTAAGGTCCAAAATAGAAGTGACATCTCCATATTATGAGTCCCGTTAACTAGGCATGATGAGGTACTCATGTACAATATATCCATGAAGAAATATCAAACCAAAATAAGAAAGAATCTTGTTATAAGGAAAGAGAAAGAAGAAGAAGAAGAAGGAAGATGTTCTCACGAACACCCCCTAAGAACAACTTCTGAAACCCTCAGCATTCCACACAACTCAAGGTAGTGAGGTGATGCAAAAGGCTTTGTAAATATGTCTGCAACTTGTTGTTGAGTTGGAATGTACTCTAAGGAAAAAACTCCATCCTGAATGTGTCGACGAATGAATTGGATTTGTATATCAATATTCTTGGTCCACTGGTGCTCAACTAGGTTGTGAGAAATGTGAATTGCACTTTGGTTGTCACACCAAAGTACAGTCGATGAATCTTGTGGGAATCCAAAATATATAAATAATCATGTGGAAACCAAAGAATATCTTTGACTTGCGGTAATTGCCACCCGTAATCTACCTCTAAAGATGAAAGTAAAATAGCCTATTTCTTTTTGCATGCCCAAACAAATGGATTAAAACCAAGACAAAAAAGATAGCCAAAAGTGGAATGCATGTCATCACCCAATCTAAGTATGTATACCCAACCAATTGAGTAGAACCCCTAGTGTATTGTAGGCCAAAGTGGGAAGTGCCCTGTAAATAATGCAAAATACTTTTAGTAGCTGTCATGGTGACTACTATGAGGAGAATGTGAAAACCGAGATACAAGCCCTACTATAAATGAAATATCAGGGAGAGTATGGGTTAAGTACATGAGACTCCTAACTAACTACCTATATAATGTAGAATCACAAAGTGTTGTGGTACATGTGGAAGTAATAGTAACCCCAAACTGAAAAGGAGATGGACTTGGCTTGCAATCAGCCATATCAAAATGCTGAAGAAGATCATGGGTGTACTTTTTTTGACTCAAATGAATCCCTGAATCTATCTGAGAAATCTGCAAACCAAGGAAATAATGAAATAACCCAAGATCTATCTTGCCAAATTTTGTAGAAATATCCCTATGAATACTCGAATGTGAGAATAATAGCTTTCAATAAGTAATAGATTATCAACATACAAGATAAGTATCACAATATCCTCACCAACATGCTAGAGATACATTGTATGATCAGAGTGGTAATGAACAAAACTAGTAGATAGAAGAGAAACTCAATCTTCTCATACCAAGCCCGAGGGGATTTTTGATACCGTAGAGAGACCTTCAAAGCCTACAAAAAGATAATAATCCTAAAAAAATGTAGTAGGTTTCTCCATGTATATTTCCTCTTGTAAATCTCTATGTAAGAATGCCCTCTTCAAGTTCATCTAGTATACGGGCCACCCCTATGATGCATCGATAAAAAGTACAAGGCGTACATAATCCATCTTGGCAACAAGTGTAAAAGTGTTAGAGTAATTAATACCTTCAACTTGTGAAAAACCCTTTGCAACAACACGATCCTTATACTTGTCAATAGACCCATCATTGCAGTATTTGGTTTGGTATACCCACTTACACCGAACCATATTTCTTCCTTTAGGAAGAGAGATCAAGTCCCAAGTATGATTATTCATCAAATAAGAATACTCAGCTGCCATTGCATCATACCACTCCTGTATCCCATAAGCCTTTGAAAATCTTGTGGATCCTCGAAACTTCCCGACACAAAATTCTAGAACCTATAGAATGCGCATGATAATGCTAGTGGGTGGAAGATCTTATATGAAAGGTGTTGCCTCAAAAAATTTAGTATGAACTCTCTTAGGCATAGTGATGACATCAGTGGGAATAAGATCCTAAATGACATCTATAACCTCCTCATTAACCTCCTCAAATAAATTATCTTCAACATGAGATGAAGAAGATGAAGAATCATGAGGAGTGAAGCACTCATCAAACTGAACATGTGTTCAAAAAGAACATCATGAGTATCAGGATCTAAAATTTGATAAGCTCTCATGTCCTCACAATACCCTACAAAGATCAAGGGTTTTCTCTTCTTATCCAAAGCTTTCCTTTTCTTCTTTGGCACAAAGGCCCAAACATGGCTCCCAAATAATCAAAAAAATGATACATCTAGCTTAGTGTTGGACCAAGCTTCCTCTAGAGTCAAATGCTCAAGTGCTCTATGTGGTGTGTGATTCTGAATGTAGTTAGCATAATTAACTACTTCTACCCAATAGATAGGAGGTAAATCTCTATAATGCATCATACAGTTAGACATTTCCTTCAAAGTTCTATTCTTCTACTCTGTTAAACCATTTTTTTGTGGATTATGAGGAACATGATGATGGTGAATAATTCCTTGAGTTGCCAAAAAACAATAAAACTCATTGCTAAAGTACTCCCCCTCATTATAAATGTGAAGGTTCTTTATGCAACTCAAGACTCAAGCGTTTGTCGACCAAATCCTTATAAAATTTGAAGTGTGAAAAACATCACTTTTTTACTTGAGAAAATAAAACCAAGTACACCTCGAGAAATTATCCATAAAGGTAAGTGCATACTTATCTCCATTGAAAGAGGGGGTGTGAAAAACCATCAAGTCACTATGCATAAGATCAAGTGGTGAAGAAGATCTCTTTGAAAATTTCTTAGGAAATGGATCTTGGTGTTGTTTCCATAATGCACAGCTAGAGCAAACTCCCTCAAGACAAGAAACTCTAGGAATACCATCTACCATACCATGAGTGCTCAACTCCTTCAAATATATGTAATTAAGATGTCCAAATATTGCATGCCAAATCTTACTCTCTGAATCTGCATGAGAAACCAATCTTATCCCTATAGAAGAAGTGTCATAAAAACCCTCAAAGTGATATAGTATAGAAATATGATCAACAATACCCTGAGCAAAAAGTGAATAAGGCTCCAATAAATTTCTTACTTCTTCCCCATGTGGTGTAAAATTCACTATTTTCCCTTGACCAGAATGAGAAATTTGATATACATAAAGCAAATTTGTAGTGATGTTCGAACATATAGTGCATCTTAGATACTACCACCATCAAGTTATATATCACCTTTTCCCTTAATAGAAATAAATGAATAATCTCCAACCTCAATTTTGGAAGTATAACTCAAACCTAGAGATACAAAAGACTCCTTGGAAGAATTCATGTGATGAGAAGCACCAAAATCTATAACCCAACCGTATCGCAAGTTGTGGTGAGATCTTCCAACCATATTAAGTGATTTTCCATGTTGATTAGAAGGAGGTGGAGTGGAGATAAAAAAAAATTTCTTGATTTGCATCCTCTAAGGCTTGCATTTTCTTATAACACCTATGTTCTTCATGACCACTACCCCCATAAAAAGAGCATGAACAAATTAGAATTATTCTTAGATTTAGAAGATTCCTTGGGTTTAGAATTATTTTATTTAGGTTTAGGATAATTTTGAGATGGATAAGGGGTGGATTTGGTTTTACTTTTTGGTTTTCCCTTGCCCTTAGGATTAGATGCAACTAATTCCTTTTGAGAGGTGGAAGAATCAAAGTGAGACAATTTGGATTCTTCCTAGTAATTCTTTCACAAAATGTTTCTAAGTCAGGTATTTTAAATGTTTCACCTAAGAAATCCATGCTAGAGAAAAAGTAGAAGAAAATATTTGAAATGGTCCTCTCAACTTGGATATAATCAAGTAAACACACTCTTCATCTTTCTTATCTCTTCCACTCCCCTTCAACCGTGTCAAAAATTCTTGAACTTGGTAAGATAGTCTATAATTTTTGGAAAATATTCAGGACTAAGAGAGGTGATCTCAATTTCAAGTTGCATGGCTATAATATGATCCACCTTACCAAATAAATCCTCTAATTTCTCCCATATTTTGAAAGGAGAGTCATATTTTTTCAAATGAAAAAAAAGACTGTCACTTACATAAGTTCCTATCAAACCCATACAATCATCAAATTTACACTAGTACTGGAATTTCTCATATTCTCTAGTGAAAACTAGTTGTTATGAAGAAGTTAAATCCCATAATCATTTCTGTTTAATTATTGTTTCCATTCTTGGTTTCCATGTGTGGTAATTATGTGTTGTTAATGGCTTAACATAATCTAATGCAAAATTAGATAAAGACGTTATCCTCAAAAAATCACCAAAAGAAATTCAAGAACAAAGCAATGCAACAAGACCCCAAGTAATGCAAGAAGATCCCCCTAGATTTTGGCACCTTATAATGAGTGTGTGTTACAATATGGCATTTTATAATTATAGTGTGATTCTCAAAATAAATATTTTTCAATGGAAACAAAGACAAAAATCACTTTTGCAAAAAACAACATCAAAACTGAGTTACCGATCAAAAGATACAAGCTTGTCAATATTATGCTCTACTATTTATTTTAGTTTCCACTAAAACAAAATAAAATGCTCTTGCCTTCACCACACAAAAAAATGAAGGGAGGTGGAGTTAAGCACCTACTAGTAGGAATCACAAGCTTTAAGACCTCATATGACCATACCATATGCCAAAGAGCTAAGGTTGTTGACTATGTGGACAAAGTGATCTATGTTGCCGAAAATAGCAAGACATAGAATTTTCCAAAATGGAAAAAACCATGCTCGGTCGTCTTGGTACCACTGCCTAAAAAGGAAAGATCCACCATTACAAAAAGGCAAAAAGCTGCGCCACAACAAAAAAATACCTAGTTGAAATCTCAACAAAGCCAACAAAATCCATATAACTAATTTATGCTTTTCTTTCCTCGATGGCATGAATCCCAAGGTGAACTAGTGTGTTTCTCTATAACAACAAAAACCAAAAAAATGACTTCCTCGAGAAATGGTTGATTTTATAGTCGATCTTAGGACTTTACCACCTTCCAAATCTAATGGAAGACTACTGTTTTGCATAAAAACACATGCAAAAATATAGACAAATCCGAATATATGAATATATAAAAAAAAGTTTACAAAATGAAACTTACAGATGAATTTTAACAATAATCTACTTCTACGATACCATAAAATGAACAATAAACATATCGTATCAAGCAAGAACACAAATGATAATCAAACACAATGATCAATAAGATGAAATTAATTCGCTAGAATAACTTTACATAAACCTTTGTAAACAAATGAGTAGTAATGTCATATACTATTATGTAACTCAATGAAATATAATGATAATGGGCCTTGCTTTAATAGGCAAGGAATATAAATCTAAGAACTAATCAAGGTCGTAGATCAAGCCATAAATCAAGGAAATAAGTAGTCATCAAAGAACTAGTTAAGTCCATAGATTTAGGAGAGAACTAGACATCAAGGATCTAGTCAATACCATAGATCAAGGAAATAACTATACCTAACAACTAGATAATATCCCCCTAATATCTAAATAAATAAAAAGAAATATCCACACACATAAGTGGGTGAGGATAAATACAATAAAGGTAAATAAAGTACCTAGGTGAACATGAGCTAAGGTAAATACCTACTCTAACATCTCATTCGATGCATATTCCAACTTGGAGTAATATGTCTGTCATCTCAAAAGAGATTGTAGAAAGTCAATGGACTAAAATATATTCTTACCTTCAAGGTATTACATTGGGATCTTGGTTAAAGAAAGGAATAAATCCTTCTTGTGTTTCAAAGTATCTCTTATGGAGTGAGTTTCATGAAGGCTACTCAATTGTGATCACCCTTCTAAGTTGGGTGATGGGATAAGAAACCACTAAGGAATTTTAGGACCAAATGTCCTTATTCATGTTCACAATCATCAAAGGAAGGAATATAATTTACTAGGGACATATCATCAATGACAACTTACACCGTCAGTTGCTCTAGGTACCAGTCTTGAAGAAGTTTTTAATGACTTCGTATTTGGTGTATGCTCTTGCAAGATTAAGACCGTTCAAGGGTTGTAACTTACACATAACATCTCTCCTAAGGCCCCAACATTTGAAATATATCCACAATTGGTCTTGAAGGAGAGAAATTGACATTTCACAAGGGTGAATGATGCCTTCACCATGTTTGTCATCAGGACACTGGAGGGGAATCCTCACTCAAGGTTTTTGTCACAAGTGAATTATTTGATCAAGAAGTACGGGTCATATTTCACACAATTTACCAATTTCTCCTACATCTGAGTTTCTAGTTATGATCTTTCTCTATTAAGGCTACCTTAGTATCTCAGTGATAATATCGTACTATTCGAGCTATACATACAACTCACCCATGTTCACAAAAGAAGATCAAGAACAAAAAAAAGGAAGAATGTATCTTTCCCATCTCACTTGGAATATTCACCTACAAATGTGTCAATGATGTATCACACCTGGAAGCCACATTCACACCCATGAGCTTGTACTCATACAAGCTAAGGGAATAATTTGACATCCAAGTTGATCTAAACACTTTCCATCTTCCATAGTTGTATCATGTCCTACTGGATCGAAGATTATTGGGTGAATTACATAGATGAATTTGATGTCAAGGAAAGAGACCATATGCGGATGAAAATCAGAAAAATGAAGAGATTCAAGTTTGACTGGTATGAAGAGGGAATTCAAGATGATGGCACAAAATTTTATGATTCAAAATATCAAGCAGTGAAGGTTTCACCTCTTCCATAGATAACATGGAGTGTTCATGAGTCCTGGAGACATAAGTGAATGAACTAAGGTTGTAATCAGAATATCAAAGGAATATTAAAGAAGACGAATGTTACCTCTATCACATTGGGAAGTTTCCCGACCCTTAATAGACAAGAATCACACCATTGTTTTTCAAATGTTTTGGAGAATAATTTAGGATCATTTCATTCTAGGGAGAGTTTGAAGTGCAAACTAGTGGAGTTAGAAGCCCCTACTACTTGAGAGATGCACAAGAAATTTAAAAATCGAGGATCATGTAGTAGAAGTAGAACTTGAGGAGAATGATTCATTCCATATTTTAGTTCCTCAAGAGTAGCCTTAAAGTTTCTAATCTTTCACTTTCACTCATACTCCTCTTGTACAAGATGTAAATACTCCCCTAAGAAGGAAATAATAGTTACGTTAGATGTCAAGCGTAAAAGAAATGAGTTTTTACTTGGATTAAATAAATGATCACAAAAGAGGCTCGTACAGTCCAGTAGGTGACAATCCCTAATTTTTTAGCAATATCATATCATCATTATTCAAAGGAAAGAAGAAATTTTTGCTCAAACAACTTCTCACTTTTTATTGGAGCTATGGGAAATCAATATGTAGAATTAGTAGGCTAAAGGTAATAAATCCTATTGAAGAAATCACACTAGATGAGCATTATTACCTTAGGCCTAGCCACCCAGAAAGATATAAACATATGTTCCATGATTCTTCCACTTTCATCCTCGCAAGGAACCAAGAATATAAAGATAATATTAGTTATTTGGAAGACCATGTGCAAACACTCACCTTGTATGTGCAACATTTCATGGACATGAATGCTTCATCATCACTCCCAATTGAATAGGTTACTCTAATAAGTAGCTTTGACATAGATTCCATTCAAAATATGCAAGGAATCAACATCTAAGGATGGGAAAATGACAAATGGACAAGTAAGATCATAGAGAAAGGGAAAGCATTACTTCCATAGATAATCTCATTGTACAAGTACATGTGTGCATCTTCTGAAAATTCTTGGATGACAAGGAAGGATTGGAAAAGGAAAAATAACATTGGGACTAAGTTCATCCACTAGTGATGGAGATGTGATATGTTCATTCTCATGTATTAGTAAGAAAGAAAGTGTTCAATGATCTATTTGAAGAGTTGTCTCATGTGTGGGCAAAAAAATTCGTCTAGATATGAAATGTTGAACCAAGATATCAATGAGTTCGAATCAAATGAGGATTGGGCATTCAAGATGTAAGACAATGACAACATCAGAATACACAAGCTTGGAGTTCCTTTCATTTATGATATAACTTCCATAGATGAATTGTTGAGGCCATTTGAGGAGTATGTCCAAAAAAAGGTTGGGGACCCCTTTTCTTTCAATGAAGATACACTAGAGTCTCTATCTCGAGTTGAGCCATACTTACACACATTGTCACGTGAAACAACAGTCATGGTTCATCAAAAGAAATAATATAAATTATATATTAGATTGTTGGCTCGATTCCCGAGTTGTGTACGCATTCCTCAAGTGGATAAATTTGTACCTACAACGACACTGGTATAGTAAAGAGTTCAAGGGAGTG
The DNA here is from genome assembly GCA_018340775.1 of Taxus wallichiana var. yunnanensis. Taxonomy (NCBI): domain Eukaryota; kingdom Viridiplantae; phylum Streptophyta; class Pinopsida; order Cupressales; family Taxaceae; genus Taxus; species Taxus wallichiana. The sequence goes on along the minus strand of CM031239.1, from coordinate 31,992,806 downwards.
GAATTTTTTTCGGTGGAGCTTGGCAGGATCAATCGGGTAGTGAGGTAGAATCAAGAGGTGGCATCTTCATTGACATAGTTATCTATCATTTTCCCTATCTCTCTTATCTCCCTCCCTCCCCTCCATGTTCTATTTTTTCATTGAGGGTTACACTTTTCATTTTTTCATTTTCCTATTATGTCTTATTCATTTAAATGTGACTATAGTTTGTAATATAATAAGTAACCATTAATTAATAAAAGGGGACTTACCTCTATTTCTAGGAATATGATGAGTCACATGTTTTAGGGGAAAATGAAAAGTCACATAGGGGTAGGTGAAGAGTCTTTCTCAACTCTATAAATTGTAATGGCATCCTCATTCTTAAGGGTTGTTAATTTTTTGTTCTCATAAGTAGATAACTACTTTCGAAAAGAAAAGAAAGAGAAAATTTATCTATTTTTCCTCTCATATATTCTTTCATTTCTCACTATGTAAAAATTTTCCAAGATATCAATGAATAAGAAAGGAGTTTCTTTCTTTTCTTGAAGAGATAATTATTGAGACTTTGTGTTCATAATTTTACCTTGTCTTGATGTTAGTAACAAAGTTGTTTTCTTTCTAAATTTGTATACTTATATGTTACGATTAGTACTGTAAGAATCTGATTTTCTACCTGTAATATTAATCCTCCCTTTTTCCCACTCATTTTCCCACCTTCTCATAAATTCCTCCCTTGCAAGAAATTGTAATCTTTTACCACAGGTTCACTGCAGTGTTCATGTTAGATCCCCAACCTCTAAGCTACCAACATATTTTATTTTCATTCACACATAATAAATGCAAATGTACCATTCAATAAGAGGAACCTAGAGTCTCGAGTGTTGGGAGAAACCCACCAATTTTTCCATTTGACATATTTTCTCACCAACATTTTTGGCACCCACCATGGGGCAAAATTGGAAAATTCTACACCCAAAATATGAATCAAAAAATTAAAAAAATTTAAATATCCCAAAAAATTAAAAAATGGAATTTTAAGAGTCACACATCATTATGTATCATACCGGTGGCTATTCCTTATAACCCTTCTATCCAAATACCGAATTACTTTTCCATATTTAAGAAGATATCACATATGAGTTGAGGGAAGCTCTATGGAATAATAGAGAAAAAAATTTCACACTACTTCAAAGATACCATGGTGTTATATATTGAAGAGAAACGTGTTGAAGAACTACAAAGAGTGAGACAAGCCTAAGTGCAAAAATAAGAGCTTAAGTTCACCTCAAGTCTATAAGTTGGTTGATTGCATATATACCATGTCATAGAGGCAAGGATGAAATCATTACCCAATATTTGAGGAGATCCAAAAAAGAAGGAATTAATAGAAAATTCAAGGCACTCCCTTCATCTTGAAACTTCTCTCACTAGTGGTTCAAACAGTTTCAACTCATTGGACATATAGTTTCTAAATATTAGTGGATATTTTAAAAACTTTCTTGACATAGAAACTAAAGCAAAGGCTTAAGTAAGAGCAGAAGTTGAAGAAAGATCCGAACAAGAAGCAATAGCAAAAATTGAATTAGAATCAAGAGATAGAGTGATAGTAGAGGCAAGATCTACGGCCAAAACATAAGCAAGATCAAGGGCTAAAGAAAAGCCGAAGCCATAATGGGTGACAAAGAGAGACCTCAACTGATCGATAGTGCTATGATGTAGGAACACAAGCCCACTTGCACTCCCATAACCTCTTCATGAACTACCATGAGGTTCAAGAAAAATATTTCCAAAGTTCAGGGGAGATGGTTCACAACTCCTAAAAGAACATGTGGCAAGCATTCATCACCACCTGTGGTGTGCTTGGAGTTGAACATGAAGATGTATCTATCATATTGTTTGTGGAATCCCTTCAGACAAGGAAACCAAATGCTTCTATCTCTTACCGAGTTAGATTAATCACTGTTAGGATGATATCAAAACTTGCTTCAAAGATAGATTCAAGTCCACTAAAGACTGTCAGAACTCTTGATGCAATTGGTGCATATGAAGAAAGAATCCAATGAAAGCATGAGGGATTTTATAGCTAGATACAATAGATTGATCAAGAGGATACCTATTAAAGCTATGCCCTTGAATGACAATATAAAAATATTCTTCATAAATTCTTAGTGGCCTGAGGTTGGGTTCATTCTTAGAAGGTCCCATCCTAGAACTCTGAAGGAAGCACAATACTACACCATTGAGATGAAGGATGATCTATTTTTATATGAAAAGGTGAAGAATCAAAAGGAAAATAAAAAGGGTCAAAGTTATAGCACTATTCCCCCAAATCACATGATTCAAAAGTTGGAAAATGATATGATTTATCTCAAGAATAAACTTAAATAAATCACCATGATAAATGTGCTAAAGAAAAAAATCTCCCAAATAGGTAAAGGATTTCTCCACCTCCCCATAGGCTTACTCTTGAGGCACCACCGATCAATGTAACTTGTGATGTAAAATAAGATGAAGAATAAGAAGTAGAGGATCCAAAAGAATAATAAAATGAAGATGGAAATGTCCTCAATATTGAGGAGGTCAAAAATGATACTCATAATGGTCTCATCAAATACCACTAAAGAGGTGAGGATGATGATGATGAAGAGGAAGAAAAATTCTCGTGTGTTGTATTCACCCACTCCTAGTCTCAAAATTGAAACCCCTCCTCAGAAAATTCTACAAAGAAGAAAAAGGAGGATCCTCTGGTGGTATTCCCGCAAAACAAGATAATCAGTAGAGGATCTCCACTTCCACCATCAATGGAGTCAAGAAGGAGAAACTGCGGACCCAATAATGAACAAGAAGATAATTGGCGTGACAAGTAATTCCTTTGGTGTTTCCCTAGCTCAAATTATACACATAAATTTAAACCTTCACCAAAATCTAGTCCCACAAAATCCCTTAATGCTAGATAAAATTCAACCAATTCTGCCAAACCCACTATCTCATCCATGAAAATTGCTCAATATTCCAAGGTATCATCTTGGACATCCAAAGTGTGATTGCACAACATTGAATCCTTTCCCAAGTGTGGGACTTGTAAAATGGGAAAGGAATCTCCAGATTAGAGGTTGTTCCTCAACTCCTCTGATCAGATATGTCACTTACAAGTTCAAGGTTTGAATTCCTAGTTCCTACTCTAAATTCCAAGGGGACAAAGATAGGGAATGCAAGAAAATGAAGCTAATGCTAATGAAGTGATGCACCAAAGGAGTTACAGACACCTGATACTGCAATACATACACAATCCACAAGAGAACACAACACAAAGCATGCACAAATTGCTCAAAATGTAATGAAAGATCAGGAAAACAATGATAGATATATGAAAGGATTGAGGGATTTTAATCACAAAACATATATTAACATTTTAGATCCAATACAATGCATTACAGTGATCAAGAGGAAAAAAGGTGTTGTATTACATGGAAAGGTAAAAATTTCACAAATTCTGCCAAAGAGGAAGAAAAGGAAAGTTACAGAGCTGAAAAAGTGTCTCCCTTTGCAAAAATGAACCCACTCTGGCTTTTACAGTGCAAGCCACGACCCCAGGAGAGAGAAACATGGGAAAACATGGGGAAGATTCAACCATTGACCAAAACACAATCAAAATAGCATGGGCATCCTTACAGGCCCATCCCCTGACATTTTTAGCCATGTTGGGAGAGAATGCGAGCCATTCTTCATTAAAAATGGTGGTTGAAACGTCATTTCTATCCATGACCACGTGCCAGAGGCATTTTTTAATTTTCTCTCCAAAATCCATCAAAATACAAAAATGACCCCAAAATCTTGTAGATAATTTCACCATTTCCATTGATATAAAGAACATGAAAACCGAGCTCTGGATCGAAAGATATGGCCATTTGAAGTTTTAGGGCAAAAACAGGCCAAATCGGATTGGCGGGTGAAAATTTGAATTTTTTTCACCTTTTTTGCATTTGGGAAAATTTCCCAAAAATCCCCATGCTCCACCATTCTAGGTGCCACGTGGCATGCTTTGATTGATGCGGGGTCTCTCCTTTGTGCTTCATTTTCCATTGCTTTACCCTTTGGAAAAATTTCCCAAAATTCTCCCGGCCGGCCGATGAGTTGAGGACACGTGGCATGTGCTAATTGGTCGCGGACCTTTCCTTCCTGAATTTTCCATGGGCTTTTGACCATTTTGACCTGGACACATGGCATAACCCCATTGGATGTGGGCTTGCCCCTTCAAATTTTCCTTGCGGGCCTGTCCTCTATTTTTCACCGCCACATGGACACGTGGCATAATTCCATTGGCTCGCATTTTGGGGGGTGGGCTTTTTCCTTTTAAATTTCCTTTGTTTTCCCTTGGGAAAATTTTCTCAATTTCTCCCGCCTCCCACCGGTCCGAGACACATGGCATCATTTGATTAGCCATGGGCCCTCCGCAAACATTTTTACTTTGTGCACAATTTTTGGGAAAAAATCCCAATCTCCTCCCCCGCCTCTGGTGCTCCACCCCGAGGACACGTGGCATAACATGATTGGTTGGCGGGGGCAGCGGGCCAAAACTTCCTTTTGAAAATTGGCAAAACACTTTGCCAAAATTTTAACCTTTCCTCCGCTGCTCCGTCGGTCCGGTGCCATAGGACACGTGGCACAATATGATTGGGCATGGGCCTTCTTCATTAAAATTCTCCCTGCGCCAACACTTAGTCATTTTTTCAATTTTTTCCCCTGGACACGTGGCATCATCTGATTCGCGGTGGGCTGCGGGGAAAACCTTCCTTTTGAAAATTTTTTCCAAACACTTGGTGAAAATTCCAAGTTTTCTTGACCCCCGCCACTTCCTTGGACACGTGGTGGCATCTCATTGGCTGCATGGGCCTTTTAGGGGAAAATTTCCCACAAAAACTCCACCGAGCCATAACTTCAAAAATACATGGAGTTAGGAGGAAAACTTTACCTTTCTGGAAAGCTGAGAAAGAGCTCTATCCAATGGTGCCATTTCCAAAAAGTTTTGAGTCCCTAAAAGAAAAAAATTTATGACTGAGGCACAAGAGAGGGAAGAATGAAAGGAGTTAGCCACAAAATGAGCAAGGGGTACATTTTGGATAACAATTTTGGTGACTCAGAGGGGTCATCTACCTACTGGATGAAGTTACCAGTTTCTGAAGCAATCCATTGGGCATGGAGTCATCAAATTCTCTGTTTGATACCCCAACTGACTAGAACACTGCAAGGAGGAAGATGGAATATCATCTGATGGAGCAAGGCCTGCAAACACATTCCCAGGAACAACAAGCTTGTGCCAAAGCACTTAGGGAAAGCAAACTAAACTACAACAAAACAATGTGCACAAGCACTTGGAGGAATGGAAACCTAAGCTAATATGTACAAGGTGGAGAGTTCCTTCAATAACAATGCTTTAGATGGATTCCATTGATCGAATCTATAGTTCTTCGCCATCCAATGAAGACAATTGGAAAGCATTGTTGTCCTTGCACCTTGTGACCATGTATGGTCCACTCCAAATGGCATCAAATTTTGAATGCCTTCCCGGTTTTCTCTATCTGCATCCCATTTTAACACTAGATCTCCAACTTGGAAGGATCTATTCTTGGCCTTCTTATCAAAGGTCTTCTTTATCAAAGCTTGATCCTTCTCCATTGCTTGGGATGCTTGATTTCTGATTTCTTGGAGCTCCATCAATTTTGCATATCTAACTTCCATGGGCTCAAACTCCAACAACTCCAACTGTTTCATGAGTTCCAATGTTGGCAACTCAAGTGACATGGGCAAAATTGCTCTCTTCCATAAACAAGCTTAAATGGAGAGTTACCTGTAGATCTCTTGGGAGTTATCCTATCAGCCCATAAGGCTGATTTCAACTTAGTATGCCAAGACCTCTGATTTTCATCAAGAGTCCTCCTAATGATCCTCAACAAGTTCTTATTTGTAGATTCAGCCTAGCCATTACCCTGAGGGTAATAGTTTGATGAAGTGCTTAGGTAGATCCCATTCTTGACAGCCCATTCAGTCACCTTGGACCCAATGAATGCCAATGCATTATCTGATATTATTGTAGCAGGTATGCCAAATCTGGTTGTTATTCCCTCATAGAAGTCTAGGATGCTAGATTCATTTGCTTCCTTGAGTGCTACTGCTTCAGTCCATTTGGTGAAATAATCTGTGGCTGTTAAAATCCATTTGTGCCCTTGGCTTGAATTGGGATTAATGACTCCAATGAAGTCTAAACCCCATTGCATGAATGGCTGGTCAACTAAAATTGGATGCAATGGAAGGGCAGCTAGCCTCTCTTTACCTGTGAAGAATGCACAATTCTTGCACCTCTTGATCCATGCATAACAATCATTGAAAATCTTGGGCCAATAATAGCCAGCCCTCATGATCTTTAGAGCTGTCACTCTTGGTGCAAAATGACCACCAGCTGGTCCACCATGGAACTCTTCCAACACCCTATGAATCTGATTTGTACCAATGCATCTCAAAGAAGACTCCATTCACATCCCTTTTGAACAAAACACCATCAACAAGGGCATATGGGACAAGCCTACAATCTGAAGTGTCTTCTTTTGGTCTTGTTCATCTCTGGAGGGCATAGACCTGTGCTTAGGAAGTGCATTATGTCTTGGGTCCAGCAAGGAATGGGAACACCATTATTTTCCTCTTGAGTGCTTCCTTGCTCATGGCTGTCTTGCAACGCCAAAACAACCTCCTTCTCATTGCATGCTTCCTTTTGTTTGCTCAAAATCAGCTGCTCACACAATCCTTTTCCTCTGACCAACTTGGTGACTTTGATCTCAATGTCATACTCCATGACATGAGTAATCCAACCTACCCTTTTTCATTCAAGTCTTTGTTGAGGAGGAAGTCCTTAACTCCCGCATGAGAAACCAACAACTGAACCTTGTTGTTTGAAACTAAATGCTTGAATTTCTTCAAGCTCCTGATTACTGCAAGAACATGCTTCTCAATGAAGGAATACTTCACCTCATAGTCCTCCAGGATTTGGCTGAAGAAAGCAATTGGCTGCTCATCATTGTCTTTGTTCTGCTGTACCAAAATTGCAGAAATAGTATCATCACCCCCAAATGCATAGAGGATGAAATCCTTGGAGAAATCTGGGTTGATGAGAGTTGGGGCTTGAGAGATGGCTTCTTTGATTGCTTCAAAACTTTCCTTGCCTTCTACTATGTCCATTTGAAAGCCATGCTTTTCTTTAACATCTTGGTGATAGGCTTGACAAGGGCTGCAAAATTTGGGACAAATCTCGAACAAAATTTATTCTCCCCAAGAAACTTTGAAGGGCCTTCTTGTGGCTTGGCAATGGTAGTGCTCTTATGGCTTCAACTCTTTCTGGATCAATTGCTAATCCTTCTTTGGAGACAATGTGGCCAAGGAGTTTTCCTTCATGGGCTAGAAAAATACACTTTTTAGGATTCAAGGATACTCCAAATCTTCTGCACCTTTGGAACACTTGTCTCAAATGAAAGAGATGGTCTGCTGCATTTTTTGAAAAAATAGTGATATCATCAAGATATATCAGCACTATGTTGTTAATCAAATCCTTGAATGCCATGTCCATTGCTCTTTGGAAAGTAGCTCCAGCATTGGACAACCCAAATGGCATTTTCCTGTATGCATAAGTTCCCCATTTGGTTGTAAAGGTTGTCTTGAACTGATCTTCTTCTTTCACCATAATCTGATTATACCCCGAATAGCCATCAAGTAATGAAAACCTCTCAGAGCCAGCAACAACTTGTAAAATTTTCTCCATAGAAGGAAGTGGATAATGATCCTTGAGAGATGCCTATTCAAGATCTCTGAAGTCAACACACAATCTGATTTCCCCACTCTTCTTTCTTACTGGAACCAAGTTGGCTACCCAACTAGAATGCTTGATAGGGAATATGATTTTGATTCTATCAACTTATTCAATTCTTTCTCATGAGAGGCTCCATGTGTGGATTGACTGGCCTTTGTTTTTTCCTGATGGGTTTAGTACTTGGATCCAATTCAATGGTGTGTTGAGCTAACTGGGATTGAAACCTTTCAAATCTTCATAGCTCCAAGAAAACACATCAGGAATTCTTGACAAAGTTGTATGAACTCATACCTTTCTTGTTCAGTTGTCATCTTACCAATTTGGAGTGATTTTCCTTCTTCCACCGAGATGGACACTGAATCTTCTCCCTTGACTTGGATGTTTGCTTTCTCCTTCCTAAACTGATCATTAGGATTGAAAATGGACTCCAAAGTAATAAGTCCCTTTGGTAGTTTGTTGGTTCTCAGCTGTACCACTTGGTCACCATACTGCTGCTCCAACTTTTCCTGATTTTTAGCTGAGAACTCAACCTCTTCTTGCAAGAAATGGATGATTTGCTGATCATTTTCAAACACTTGCCAACTTACATTATTGTCTGGAACTGAAGGCCTCACAATCACATGGATGTTTGGTTGTACCTTGTCTTTTTGAATGCTTTCAACAACGTCAAAGGCTGCCCCAACTGCTGCAAGCCTGTCAGCAGCTTGGTTCTCTTTTCTAGGAATGGATTTTATGCCAAACCCTCAAAATCTTCAATGAGGTCCCACACCCTATTTTTGTAGCACTTGAGTAGATCATTCTTGATAAAGCATGCTGCCCCTTAACTTGGTTGACAATCAACTCACTGTCACCAAAGACTTGCAAGTTCTTTATCCCTCTCTTGATTGACCAATGCAATCCTTCAGATCAAGGCTTCATATTCAACAAGTTGTTATTAGAGCATGCAAACTGAAATCTAAAAGCTGAATAATACTTAACTCCTTGTGGTGAAACAAGCATAGCTCCCCTCCTGCACCTTGTCTACTCCTTGATCCATCAAAAAAACAACTGCCATACCTCATTGTCATCCTTGTGGTCTGGCTTGGTGATGCTAGGAATAGGCTGATTTTCTTCATGCATGCAATAGACTCCTAACTCAGATTCTTCTATTTCTTGATAAGGATCAAAAGCATGTACCTTGTTTTCCCATTCATCAAGAGTTAGATCTGGGATACTTCCAACCTTGGTGTCAGCTTCATCAGTGCTTGGATAATCCTCTTGATCAAACGCTGAACAATTGGTATTGATTTGGCTTGGAGTGTAAGGCTCAATGTGAAAGTTTGCAATAGGTTCAGATCTGATTGTGGCCTTGGTTCCATATCTCATTCTAAACAACATGTGTGACCAATCAGTAGATAAGTAACCTCCAATCTTGGCTGTGAAATCCCTTGATGACATAGGGCAAAGAGTGGTGGAAGGTCTATTACCGAGACATCTTGTAAAACAACAACGTTGGGACATGCATGCAAAGTAAGACTTAAGTTTTTTATCACTCCAACTATTGTTACTGCTGTCCCATCCAATTGCACTACCCCTTTGGATATGACTTCATACTGAATTCCCAACTGATCAGCTATTTCTTGGGCATTACTGAACTACTTGCCCCGAATCAATCATGCAATTGTGTACTAATTGATTTCCAATGATCAATGAAACATAGAATGGAGGGGGCTTCAACACTTTACCTTGCTGTCCTCCATGATTCCCCTCAGGCTGGGTAGCATTTGTGAGCACTTCTCTTGCATTTGGACTTGCTGATTTGAAGTTGACCAGTCCTTCATGGCAGCTTGTAGCAAATCTCTTTGGCCTGGGATAGATAGTGATTCCCACATTGATATGTTTACATTTGTCTTCTTCATCTGATCAATGATGTTGAATGGAGATGAAGCATCTCTCTGTTGTCCCTTGGCCTACACATTCATTCCTTGCACATGGGCAGCAACAACTGGCATTTGAGTTGGCTTAGGAGCTGTTTAGGTAGTCCTTGCATGTTTGGGATTGCAATTTTGTTTGCCAATAGTTTGTGGAGTGATAGAAGATTGTGGATTGCTTGGGGCTAATGGCTGTTCTTCACCCAAATTTCTCCTTTTTGACCTTGTGTTGGCTGCAACACTTTGGGGAATTGTTTGATTCATGCCACAAAAATCTTCTGCCTGCCAGTTTACAAATGTGGCATCATTTGGAGCTGATTGTTGTTGGAATGTTTCTTGTTGTTGGTTATTTCCTTGGCTACCTTCACCTTCCACACCAGTAGTTGTCACCATTAATGCTTGATTCAAGGCACCGTTGAAGCACATGGACTGGTTATGAGGTTCATTGCATGGGAAACACCAATCATACTCTTGAGCTATATTGTTTTGTACTGGCACTAATGCTTTAGAGGTAGATGTAGCATTGGGATTATAGGGCTGAAATGGTCTGTTGGCAGGAGGCCTTGCTTGATTTAGATTTGCAGCTGGATTGGGTGGTCTTTGAGGTTGGTATGGCTGGCTACCTGTTAGGCTGAGCTTGAGGCTGGAAGGAGGTCTAAAACCTTGGGCTTGCTGCCTCTTGAGTGTAACCAGCTCATTACCTAAATTTTGTAATTGCTTCATGACTTCTTGAAGTTCATTTGAGGCACTAGAAGATGAAGTAGAAGCTTCACTTGAATTCTGATTTCTTGGAGTGGGAATAGGAGCTAAAATAGGCACTTGGCTAGCACTTGGGCTCTCTAAACTTGGAAATAATGGCATTGGAGGCCTAGGAGCTAGCTTGCCAGCTTGAATCAAACAATTTTCAGCTCTAATAGCAATGCTATAAGCAATGGGGATAGTTGTGCCTCCCATGGATTGAATTAACATAGAAATATCAGAATTTAAAGCTTTAAGGTAATAAAGGAAAGCACCTTCTATTGTTGGCCTGACTGCCACTGGAATTCTCTCCCAAGTCCTTTGAAATCTGAAATTAAAATCAGTCAGCTGCTCATTGGGAGCTCTCTTGATGGTTGTCAACTGCTCCAAAAGGGACAAGTTATCTCCCTTTTCTCCAAACTACTCATGGAGGGCTATACATAACTGGTTCCAATTTTGAATAGAACCTGAGGCAAGACTCTTGAACCATTGCAAAGCTTTCCCTTTGAATGAAGATGCCAAGTAGTTTGACAACAACTTACATCTCATTGATCTCATGGATTGCACAAATGTTAGCAATATCCTTAACATGATCACCAGGAGTAGTCTGATTCTCTCCAGTAAAGTATGGAATGTTCTTCAATGCTACAACTGGGATTGGATTTTGTGCATTGAGAGCAAGTGGGCTGCTACCAGTGAAATTGACATAGGGGTTGTTTTGTGCCATTCTGATTGGCCTTAGAACCCTTGTTGATTGAATGAAAGGCCTACCAGGTGGAGGAGTTGAGAGAGTTCTATTTGGTGGAGATGGAGACCTTTGAATTCTCCTCCCTCTTTGCCTTCTTCTTGGAGATAACTACAGATACTCAAACAACACCTCTTCTTCTCTAACTCTTGACCTTGTGGTGATTCTTCTCATGAGTTTTTAGGTCTGCACTACTAAAACCAGCTGATTCTTCTTCCTTGGAGTCACCAGATGTGCAATTTAGGGCTCTTTAAGAAAGAAACTTGCAAAAATGCACATCAATTTGTTGCAATGAAGATGAAGACCTCTAAGGTCCCACCGGGCATGCCAAAACTGTTGTTGCAAATCAGCAGCACCCCTGGATGTTGATCAGACTTCTAGTTTGACATCTTGGACATCCAGTGTGATTGCACAACATTGAATCCTTTCCCCAAGTGTGGGACTTGTAAAATGGGAAAGGAATCTCCAGATTAGAGGCTGGTTCCTCAACTCCTCTGATCAGATATGTCACTTACAAGTTGCAGAGGTTTGAATTCCTAGTTCCTACTCTAAATTCCAAGGGGACAAAGATAGGGAATGCAAGAAAATGAAGCTAATGCTAATGAAGTGATGCACCAAAGGAGTTACAGACACCTGATACTGCAAAATACATACACAATCCACAAGAAAACACAACACAAAGCATGCACAAATTTCTCAAAATGTAATGAAAGATTAGGAAAACAATGATAGATATATGAAAGGATTGAGGGATTTTAATCACAGAACATATATTAACATTTTAGATCCAATACAATGCATTACAGTGATCAAGAGGCAAAAAGGGGTGTCTGTATTACATGGAAAGGTAAAATTTTTCACAAATTCTACCAAAGAGGAAGAAAAGGAAAGTTACAGAGCTGAAAAAGTGTCTCCTTTGCAAAATGAACCCATTCTGGCTTTTACAGTGCAAGCCACGACCCCAGGAGAGAGAAACATGGGAAAACATGGGGAAGATTCAACCATTGACCAAAAATGCAATCAAAACAGCATGGGCATCCTTACAGGCCCATCCCCTGACATTTTTAGCCATGCTGGGAGAGAATGCGAGCCATTCTTCATTAAAAACGGTGGTTGAAACGTCATTTCTATCCATGACCACGTGCTAGAGGTGTTTTTTGATTTTCTCTCTCCAAAATCCATCAAAATACAAAAATGACCCTAGAATCTTGTAGATAATTTCACCAGATTTCCATTGATATAAAGAACGTGAAAAACCAAGCTCTGGATCGAAAGATATGGCCATTTGAAGTTTTAGGGCAAAACAGGGCCAAATCGGATTGGCGGGTGAAAATTTGAATTTTTCACCTTTTTTGCATTTGGGAAAATTTCCCAAAAATCCCCATGCTCCACCATTCTGGGCCATGTGGCATGCTTTGATTGGATGTGGGCTCTATGCTTCATTTTCCGTTTTTTTACCCTTTGGAAAAATTTCCCAAAAAACTCCGCCGGCCGATGAGTTGAGGACACGTGGCATGTGCTAATTGGTCGTGGACCTTTCCTTCCTAAATTTTCCATGGGCCTTTTGACCATTTTTGACTGGACACGTGGCATAACCCCATTGGATGCGGGCTTGCCCCTTCGAATTTTCCTTGCGGGCCTGTCCTCTATTTTTCGCGCCACATGGACATGTGGCATAATTCCATTGGCTCGCATTTTGGGGGCGGGCTTTTTCCTTTTAAATTTCCTTTGTTTTCCTTGGGGAAATTTTCTCAATTTCTCCCCACCTCCCGCCGGTCCGAGACACGTGGCATCATTTGATTATCCATGGGCCCTCCGCAAACATTTTTACTTTGTGCCAACACTTTGGGAAAATTTCCCAATCTCCTCCCTTGCTCCGCAGCTCCGACCCCGAGGGACACGTGGCATAACATGATTGGTCGGGGGCAATGGCCAAAACTTCCTTTTGAAAATTTAGCAAAACACTTTGCCAAAATAATTTACCTTTCCTCTATGTGCTCCATCCGGGTCCAAGTGCCATAGACACGTGGCACAATATGATTGGGCACGGGCCTTCTTCATTAAAATTCTCCCTATGCCAACACTTAGTCATTTTTTCAATTTTTTCCCTGGACACGTGGCATCATCTGATTCACGGTGGGCCTGCGTGGGGAAAACCTTCCTTTTGAAAACTTTTTCCAAACACTTGGTGAAAATTCCAAGTTTTCCTCCGACCCCCGCCACTTCCTTGGACACGTGGTGGCATCTCATTGGCTATGGGCCTTCCAGGGAAAATTTCCCACAAAACTCCACCGAGCCATAACTTCAAAAATACATGGAGTTAGGAGGAAAATTTACCTTTCTGGAAAGCTGAGAAAGATCTCTATCCAATGGTGCCATTTCCAAAAAGTTTGAGTCCCGAAAAAAAAATTTATGACTCGAGGCACAAGAGAGGGAAGAATGAAAAGAGTTAGCCACAAAATGAGCAAGGGGTACATTTTGTAGAGATGTTGAAGTGATCGTCAAGCAGGTGAGAGGCCGATCAAGTCAAAACCCAAGACTTAGGCACTATAGAAATTGAGTTTGGGACTGTGTCGAATCTTTCAATGATTTCTCCATTTAATCCATTCCTTGTGAACATAACAAAAAAACCGACTATCTCACAGTCTCACTTCATTAATGATTCCACACCCATCCTTTGATAAGTATAAGGTGACTATTGAAATTATTTTTAGACTAATTGTATCAGCCAATGTAAACCATTGGAAATTCTTCAATGATTAAACTCATCTCCTCACTTTCTTGGAGCAAAGAGACAACTTCAGTAGTCTCTTCTATAAAGGAAGTGAAAATTCACATCAAGAGTCAGTGGAAAAGAGGACAAAGAAGGAATAGAAGGAGTTGACTTAGAGGGGGTAATAAAACTCAAAGGGAACAAGATTCTAAAGGGTCTTGTATCACTGGAGGATTTTTTTACAAACATGACAAGTTCATCAAAGAAATAACAAAAGAGTCATCACAATGCACAACTGATTTCAAAAGGAAAATATTTACACCCCAGAGAAACCCAGGATGGTGAATATTGGCAAGTGTTTCTCACCTGAAGAGAAAATAAGGTTCATCTCATTGTTGAGGAAGTATTTTGATGTCTTGGCATATTCCTATGATGAACTCAAATCTTTTCAGCCTAAGGAAATGCACCACTCGCAAAAATAACAACCATACAATCCAAAGATCATAGATACCATCAAGGAAGAATTCCTAAATATGTTGAATGTGAGGATCATCTTTCCTATCCACCACTCCATGTGGGTAGCAAACATTGTTTCCTAGTGTGAAATAAAAATGGGGAGATAAGGATTTGTGTGGACTTTTGTAACTTGAATCAAGCCTCTTTGAAAGACAACTACCCACTCCTAATCATGGACCATATCCTACAAGTAGTCATGGGGTATGAAATGCTCTCATTACTTGATGGTTTCTCTAGTTATAATAAAATTCAGGTTGTGGAGAAAGATATATTCAAGAAAACCTTCGCAACACCTTGGGGCACTTTTGCATACAATAGAATGCCTTTTGGTTTGATCAATGTGGGAGCAAAATTTCAAAGAGAAATGGACTTGGCATTTAAGGACCTCAAGCATTACATCATAATATATTTGGATGACCTCACAGTCTTCTCAAATAAGTGAGGATACTACATATAACATCTTGAATAAGCTCTCATTGAATTTCGGAAGCACGGAATATCCTCGAACTCTAAGAAGTGTATCTTTGAGATCACTCGAAGGAAAACTCCTTAGGCACATTTTGAATAAGGAAGGGGCATAGTTAGATCTAGAAATAATAAAATACATACAAGACTTGTCATTTCCAATAATAAAAATGGATTCCATTCCTTTTTTGGTAAATTCAACTTTCTTTGACAAATTATCCTGCATTTTCCGAGTGACAAAGTATATCACTGTTATGATGAAACCTCAAGCTAGCTTCAAATGGAACAAGGAAGGAAAAATGGAATTATAGGAAATAAAAGAATCAATAGAAAAGGATCCTACCATGGTGTGCCTTGACTTTGAAAAAGAGTTCATCTTGTACTGTTATGCTTCGAGCACACGATATCACCATTTTGGTCTAGGAGAATGAATAACGCATAGAGGCCCCATTACTTTCTTGGCATCTCCTTTGAAGAACCATGAGATGAAGTATGATCAATTGGAGAAGTATGCATATGCCATGGTCAAGGTGTTAAATAATTTTTTGTTCTACATTCTAAACTCCCACATGGTGGTAATGATCCTAGGTTCTACCATCAAGTAAATCAGCACCCAATAAGATCTAGGAACAAAGAGAAGTAATTGGGTGGTGAGAATTCAATAATATGACTTGGAGATCGAACATTCAAATATGGCTAGAGGAAATAGGTTGTGTAGGTTGATTGCAAAAGATGAAGCACTTTTGAAAAAGAATGATCTACGAGAATGCTTGTGTTGTGAGTGTATCAGTAAGGACTTGCATCAAGTCCTTTTCATGAACACCACAAATGAGTGGTATGTAGACATCGCCTACTTCCTGACCTACCATGAGTGCCCTCCTTATTTTGATCAAAAAAAAAAAAAAACCCTCAAGCTAAGGTCATTTAAGTACATCAAATGGAACTACATGCTCTACAAGAGGTGATTTGACATATGCTATTTTATGTGCATAGACAAAGTGAAAAAGAATAGTTTCTAAAAGTGTACCATGATCAAACATGTGGTGGAAATTTTTCTACGATGGTAAATTCCTAAAATCCTTCATGGTAGTACTAATGACCTACCTTGTACATAGATTCCTAAGAATGGGTCTCTAAATGTGAAGCATGTCAAAAAAAAATTGGGAGGCCACAACTCACTATGGTTCCCCTTAGGATGGTGGTGATTGAATAACCCTTTCAATAGTGGGAATTAGATTTCATTGGAGTTCTAAATCCTCACTCAAACTCAGTCATAAACACGTGGTCACAACAATTGACTAATTCACCAAGTGGGTAGAAGCCATCCCAACCAAGCAGGCCAATACTAAAACAATGTGTAATTTCATCAAAGAAAACATCATCGTTCATTTCTAGTATCCCTCAAAAGATCGTGGTGGAAAATACCACATATTTTTCCTCCAGGGAGATGATTGAATTTTTCTATAGCTATGGAATCTCTCTATCACATGCATCAGACTATTACCCATAAGGGAATGGTCAAGTAGAGTCAAACAATAAACACATCATGACCATAGTCGGTAAGATAGTAGATGAGAATCAAAGGAATTGGAAAAAAATATCTATGATACGTTGTGGGAGGATAGAATAACTCTAAAGAAAGAAATTGGTATCTCACCTTTCAAATTAATATACATAATAAATTCAGAGATTCTAGTCACCATGGAGATGTCAGCACTCAAATTTATCTAAATAGTGGAAGATGGGTAATATCATGACTCTATTGATAAAATAATTTTATTTCTTGAGAAGCTTGAGGAATATAGGTTCAAGGTGGTGGACCGAATTAAAGCACATCAATTGAAGGTCAAACATTTTTTTGACAAGAAACCCAAAGCCATTAAATTCATATTTGAAGACCTTTTTCTACTCTGGAAAAAGTGAAGAGAACCCAATGGAAGCCATGGTAACTTCTACTCTTTTTGGTGTGGTCCATTCTAGATTCACAAAAATTGTAGAGAGAATGTCTTCTATCTGTCATATCTAGATGGAGCATAGTCGAGTTTCCCATTTGTGGGAAATATATGTAATTGTACAAGAGTTAATGTGGGTTGTCCCCCGCATTGTACCACAAGTTATTTAGGTGTATGTTTCCCTTTCCTATTGTGTGTGTTTTTCCTTTCTAGTGTCATGCATTTATTTTTGTGTGTGTACTCCTTTCAAGTTATCTATTGCTTTTAATGACTCTGTGAAGCCCAATGGATAAGGCATTGGTCCAAAATTTAAAATAAGATTTTAGAGTTCCTTGTCATCATGTATTCACGTTTTTTGATCCAGAATGAGTCCCCAAGTGAGATCCACGTGTTTTTATGTGCTTTTGTAAGGGAAAAAATCAACTTGAAAACATGACAACTTTACCCTAGTGTCAAAAAAATTCATTATAAAACCTTCCCGAGACACCCCCTCTAAGTCGGTTCACCACATGTCCTAGGCTTATCCCCATATATTAAGTGTCTATGTATATATTCCCACCATCACCCATGTGATGAAAAGATCAAAGCAAGTTGACATGATTCTTTTGAGATAATGTCTTTCAAGGTGGATCTTTTGGCAGGCTCAGGAATGGCTATTTTTAGCCTTTCTAGGGCTAGTGTATATTTTCCAGAGCTGAATTCAAATCCTAAGTTCAACAAGAAATTGTATTCATGATCCAAGATCATTTTTAAATCGATTTAGGAATATTTAGGTAAATTTAAGAGATTCAGGAGTAAGTTCAACAAAAGTGGGTTTTTGAGGCCAAAGGAGCTGACCTTTGTGAACATCCACCCAAGCCTCGAGAGATGATTCGGGAGATCCATAATGATGTGGAAGTGAACAAAAAATTCAATTGAAATATGATTCAATTCCCTATATGGTGGTAGTCTCATATTTTTCAAAACACCCATTAATTTTTTCCATAACTCATTCTTTGCAGGAACAACTGGCGATCCTGATTAAAAAATTAATTGTTGAGATTATTTCAAGATTAATCTAACCTTTATACCCATCCCATTCATCTTAAAACGTCTTTTATAGTCAAAATCATATAAGTAATTTCCTAAAAAGACCTCTGGGAGCTTCGACAACGTCATTTTCAAGCTCCTCTCTAAGGTACAAGCTTTGTCCTTAGCCAAACGTTTGAGTGCCACGTGGTAGCATGAGGTTGAGGCACACTTTTTTCCCCATCCTCCCTTACCAAGGGGACATGGGGGACATAAAAATGTTCCTCCCCACCTTAAGCCTCATGGACCCACCACATGACCGTGGGAGGCTCTGATAAGCACTTTTATCCATTTTTCGAGCCCCCACTCTAAGGCACACATGTTTCACACTTATCACCCAGGGATGCAGGTGCATTTTTGTGTCCACATATTCCATTTCCAAGGGAATAAGGGGGAAAAACAATTCCCCCCCTTCATTCATCCATTTTCCTCTTATACTCATACCTCCATTTCTTCGTGATCACAACAGAATAATCTCTCACAAAAATCAAAAAAATTTAAAACTCCAGGTTCATTTTTCTAGATTGAATTCATAGCCCACAAAGGAGAAATATTTGTATCTTGCAAACCAAAGTGCATGGATTAAAGTGAGGTATTATTTGTTCTTAACCATTTCTAAGATCCTTAAAGACCCAAGTTATATAACTTACATGCATGGCCTAGATTTTTTATGGTGAAAAAACCCCGATTTCATGCCCTCATGTTGTAAAATTTTATTTCTCACCATTCCAATGATCGGTTTGAGTTAAAAATTTGTATATGAGATAAAGAGAAAAACCCATCTCAAAAAAGTTAGTTCCATCAAAACATGAGGCCGGGAAAGCCAATTTCCAAAAATAGTAAGTCTCCACACAAACACTTTCTATAAATAGAAAATTCTCATAGAGGAAAATTATTCAAAGGTAGTATGTGTAGAGAACATCCAGAAGAACAAACAAGGTGATCGAAGTTGAAAAGGGTGAAAATATCATTTTCTAAAAATAGTAAACTCCCATTCGAGGTATAAAGAAGTGTCGAGTGTCAACTATGAAGTTAAATTTTGCAGGCCTCAAACCAACCTCGTCTCTGTCATTTGAGAACTCAAATGTGGTGGAAAATAATGTTACCCATGTGGACCTTGAATATCTCAAAGATAGAATGTGTGGAGGATCAAGAGAGCCAGTGGAGGAAAACATTTTCATGAGTGGGTTATACTTGGCAGGTGGTCACCCAATATCATTGAAAAGTATTGAATTGGTGTTGGCATGCTCTCATCACTACCAACTAGAAGCTAGAACCATTTTAGTGGATGGTGGCTTAGCCTTGACATTGTTTGCTCCCAAATCCATCTCTCATTCGATGCAAATTCCATCATGGAGTAATATGTCTTTCATCTCAAAATAGGTTGTGATGAGTGAATGGAATAAAACAAATTATTACCCTGCAAGGTCTCACATTGGGATCTTGGTTAAAGAAAGGAATAAATCCTTCTTGCATCCTAATGTCTCTCTCACAGAGTGAGTTTCATGAAGGATACTTGGACATGATCACCCTTCTCGGTTGGGTGATGGGAGAAGAAAACACTAAGGAATTTCAGGATTGGATGGCCCTATTCATGCTCACGATCATCAAAGGAAGGTAGATAATTGACTAGGAAATATCATCAATGACAACTTAGACTTGTCAATTTCTCCATGTATCTTGGTCTTGAATAAGTTCTTAATGAATTCATATTAGGTGTATGATATTGCAAGATTGAGACCATTCAAGGAGTTGGAAATTCCACAAAACATATCTCCAAAGGCCCCAACATTTGAAATATATCCACAGTTTGTCTTGAAGGAGATAAATCAACATTTCACAAGGGTGAATGATGCCTTCCCTATGTTTGTCATCAAGACATTCAAGGGGAATCCTCACTCAAGGTAGTCGTCATAAGAGAATTCTTTGATCAAGAAATACGGGTCATATTTCAAAAAAGTTTCCACTTTCTCCTACATATGAGTTTCTAGTTATGATCTTTCTCTTCTAAGGCTACATTGTTATCTCAATGATAATATCGTAATGTTTGAGTTATGCGAGATAACTCACCCACATTCACAAAGATAAGCTCAAGAAATAGAAAAGGAATAATGTCTCTTTTCTCATATCACTTGGAATATTCACCTGTGAGAGTGTCGGTGATGCATCACACTTGGAAGCCGCCTTCACTACCCCGAGATTGTATTCATACACCCCGAGAATTTTTTTATATCCGAGTTGATCTATAAACATTTCCATCTTCGAAGTTGTATCAAGTCCTGCAAATAAAGTATTATTGGGTGAATTGGTAAGATGAATTTGATGTCAAGGAAAGAGACCATATGTAGATGAAATTCATAAAAATGAATATATTCAAGTTTGACTAGTATAAATAGGGAATTCAAGATGATGGCACAAAGTTGTATGATCTGGAATATCAAGTAATGAAGGCTTCACCTCTACCATAGATAACATTGAGTGTCCGCTAGTTGGGAGACATAAGTGAGTGGACCGAGGTTGTAATCAGAAGATATAAGAAATGGTACAAGAAGAAGGCCACCTCCATCACATTGGGAAGTTTCCCCGCCCTTTAGAGACATGCATCATACCATTATTTTTCAAAGGTTTTGAAGAAGACTTCAGGCTTAATTCATTCTAGGGATAGTTCAAAGTGTAAAGCAGTGGATTTGGAAGCCCCTTACTACAAGAGATTACACAAGAAATTCATAACAACATAAGATCATGTAGTAGAAGAAGAACTTGAGGAGAATGATTCAATCCATATTTTAGTTCCTCAGTATCCTTATATTTTTCCATCTTTCACTTTCACTTGCTAGTCTTGTGCAAGATGAAAATCCTCCCCGAAAAGGAAACAATGGTTGTGTCAGTTTTCGAGCCTAAAATAGATGATATGTTTCCCTAGATGAAATAAATGATAAAAAAGAGGCTCATATAGTACAATAGGTGAGAGTCCCTAATTTTTCAGTGATATCAACATTGGTCAAAGGGGAGAAGAAAAAGTTTTCTCAAGTAGCTTCTCACTTTTTCATTGGTACCACGGGAAATTAGTATGTAGAATTTTTCAGGATGAATTTAATCAAGGCTATTAAATAACCGACACCTATCAATTATGAGATGAGAAGTTGTCCCTTTGTTGTAGCCACCCATGTGGGAGATACACATATGTTCTAGGATTCTTCCACTCACCTCCTCATAAGGAACAAAGAATACAAACAGAGGATTGGTATGTTGAAAGGCCATGTTTAAAAATTACCTTGTATGTGCAACATTTCATGGACCCTAATGCTTCATCATCAATTCCAATGGAAGAGGTTACTCCAAACATTAGCTTTGACCCATATTCCATTCTAAAGACATATTGATTCACCATGAAAGGATGAGAAAATGAAAAATGGAAAAGTGATATCATAGAGAAAGGGAAATCATTACTTCCAGAGATAATCTCACTTTACAAGTACATGTGCATAATTGTTGACAAAGCTCAAATGATAAGGAAAGGATTGGAAAAGGAAAAATAACATTAGAACTAATCTCATCCACTGATGATGGAGATGGGATATGCTCATTCTTAGATATTGGTAAGCAGGAAAGTGTTCAATGCTCCATCTAAAGACTTGTAGCATGTGTGGGAAAAAAATCTTTCCTCTAGATATGAAATGTTGAATCAGGATTTGATGAGTTGGACTCAAATGAGGAGCATGCCTTCAAGATGCAAGACAACATCAAAATTAGAATGAAAAAGCTTGGATCATCTGTTGTTGATGAGAGAACTTCCACAGATGAATTATTGAGGCCATTTGAGGAGTATGTCCAAGAAAAAGGTGGGGACCCCTTTTCTTTCAACAAAGATATATTGGAGTCTCTATCTGAGATCAAAGCCACAATTTCACACATTGCAGAGAAACATCAGTCTTGGTTTTCTAAAAGTAAGAATATCAATGATATCTTAGATGGTTGGCTTGAGTCCTTGAGTTGTGTTTGCATTCCTCAAGAGGAGAAAGTTTCACCTACAGAGGGCTAGTATAGTAAATAGTTAAAGGGAGTTGATCTTTTTAGTGGAGCTTGGTAGGGATCAATCAAGTGGTGAGGTGGAATTAGCAGAGGTAGAATCTTCATTGACATAGTTATCTCTCCTCTCTATCTCTCTCTCTCTTCTCTCCCCCTTCCGCTCCTCCTCCATGTTCTATTTCTTCGTTGAGGGTTCACTTTTTCATTTTTTTGTACTCTTATTTTTTCTTATTCATTTAAATGTGACTATAGTTTGTAATGTAATAAGTCACCCTTAATTAATAAAAGGGGACTTAATTATATTCCTAGGAATATGAAAAGTCACATGTTGTAGGGGACAAATGAAAAGTCATGTGGGGGGTAGGTGAAGAGTCTTTCTCAAGTCTATAAATTGTAATGACACCCTCATTCTTAAGGGTTGTCAATTTTGTATGCTCAGGAGTAGATAACTACTTGTGAAAAACAAAAGAGATAGAAAATTTCCTCTATTTTTCCTCTCATATGTTCTTCCATTCCTCACTATGTACAACTTTTCCAAGATATCAATGAAGAAGAAAGGAGTTTCTTTCTTTTCTTGATGAGAGAATTACTGAGACTTTGTGTTCATAATTCTACCTTGTCTTGATGTTAGTAACAAATTTGTTTTCTTTCTAAATTTTTGTGATGATATGTTCTGATTAGTGTTTACAGGCATCTGATTTTCTACCTCGTAATATTAACCCCCTTCCTTTTTCCCACTTCCCTTTCCCACCTTCTCAAAAATTCTCTTCCCTTGCAATAAATTGCAATATTTTTCCTCAGTTCAAGTGGAGTGATCCTATTATATCCCTGTCCTCTAGGCTACCCATAGATTTCATTTGAATTCACACATAATAAATGGAGCTTCACCATTCAAGCGAAGGGACCTAGAGTCTCAAAGTGTTTGTGGAAACCCACCAATTTGTCCACATGACAAATTTTCTCGCCAACACCCAACAATTTGATTTATGTCCTAGTTCCTTTAGCATCAACATCAATGATTCCAAGAATTTGTTATCTCCTTTAACTTCTTTTGAAATCAATGACAATTATTCCAACATTTCCCACTAAGGTATTTAGTCAAAAAAAGTAATTATTATAATCTAATTGTTATCCCGAGTCAATAAATTTAATCAAGGATGTAGATAGTTAACTAAATATCTACTTATGTAGCTTAAGCTCACTATTTAAATCTCCATTGTTAATTGTTCCATGAGGGTATACAAACACCATCATATTATATTGTGTAAACTAAGGTTCCATTAGGTACTATAAGATATATATTTAATTTTTGTGCTTCAATGATATACTTACATTATTAATTCTAAGTCTTCGATTAACTAAGGGGGTACTAAATATGAACCATACTATTGTTTACACTAAAAATGTTAATCCAAGTCAGGGATGAATGTAAATTCCATTATTAATCCAAGTTAATGAACAAACTAATTACGGATGGATAAACATAATCATAGTATTATTTGTGCTTCTTATTAGTAATTAAGTTTAATTTAATTTTCCCCACCAATGGGTTCAAATTTGCAAGGTGAGAGGATACATAACTAGAGGTTAGGTTATTAAAATTGGGCATGGGTCCCATTGGGCCCCATGCAAAAGTACCAATGCCCCCTTTTCTCCCAAAATAATTTTAGTTAATTTTAAAACCCATTACTATTATCCAATTTTTAAAATGGGCACTTGTATAACTAAAGTCAACCCTAGGTCTAGTTGTTCAAGTGGAAATTCTTAGCCTGATTGAGAGGTTTTGGATAAAATGGATCTCCACCATTGATTTTAGGTGTTTTTGAAAAATCCTAATTTATCTTTATAATTTCTATTTCTTTTTATTTTACTCCATTTTCCTCTCATTTCTTCTTTGGTTTTGTTACATATTGAGGAGGATGGCATCCATGGAGGCACCAAATGATTGATTTTCTTATTTTTCCTTTTATTTATCTTATTGAAAATTCCTCACTATGTTTTGGTGAGAAGATGTATATATCGATTACACACACACACACACACACACACACACACACACACACACACACACACACACATGTATATGTATACATATAACCAAAGTTTCATATATATATATATATAAATGTATTGAAAAATGAGTGGTTGGATTTATATTAAGTGATCATGTGACTATTTGTGTGTAAATGTACACACACACACACACACACACACACACACACACACACACACACACACACACACACACACACACACACACACACGCACACCCACACACACGCACACCCACACACTCATGCAAACAAACACACACACAAGTTTGGGGTGCTAAATGAACAAAAACAAATTTCAATATTTATTTAGTTGTTTATATATATGTGCATAACCATTTTTTTGAAAAAAAAAAAGATTCAAATAATTAAACTCCTCTTTTTTCATTATATAAGAGACAAGTATAATATATTTTCATACACACACATGTATGTATGTATGTATTTATTTATATATATGAATCAATATTTTAAAAAATCACAATTCCTTACTTCAAAATATAAGTTCTATTTTTCTTCGTAATCATGGGATAAATTTCCACTATCCAACATTAGTCCACAAAAGAATAAAATAACAAAAGGGTCCAAAATCAAACAAGGGGTACATTCATCTTATAAGGCATATTTGCCACATGGATCCCGAGCATCTCCCAAACTCACGTTCTCATGTAGTGTAAGCCTGTTTCCTACACACTCAATTGAAAACATAATACATTCTCAATGTAAAACAATAATAAATAAATAATCCTCATATCAAGTAGTTTATTCATGCATACATTAACCAACCCAATAGTTCCAAAATCAACCATCCACCATACAAGATATTAGAAATCATAAAATTCATCCGTGAAATATTCCTCATTTCAATATAAGATGCATTCTAATCAATAAATACATGAGATACATATTCATCACACTAAAATTAGATAATAATTAGAATAATTGAGAATTGGCCTTATGTTCTTAATACAAGCATCTTGTCAAGATAGTTATCATAAACCGATAATTTTATGATAAGTAATATATATCCAAATCAATCAATAATAATGATAATTGGTCTGATGTATTAACATGAATAAGATAAATGAGTTGGTGTGATTAAAAAAACAAAAAACAATGTAGGAACTATGTCCCCCTTTCCTAATAATATACTTCCTCCTAGAATTCACTAGAAGAGGTAAGGATAACAGGCCCTCATAGGTGTCGATCTTCCCATGAGGTTGTTATCTCATCATGCATGTCCCAATGAACCCTAACTATATTCAACATTGAGTGTATCCTTGGAGCATGATAATATTAATTAATAAAGCTAACAAAATGTTCATCAACACAAAACTCTCCACGATCTTCAACATAATTATATTCCCAACATAAAGGTTACCACTATGGAAACCAATAAGGGGTGAGTAGAAAGGGCATAAAATACATTTTGTGTTAAGGTTAACAAGTTATATGCACATGATGTGCATGAAGTAATTCATGGGCATCACATAAACCAAATGAGAAGAATTTTTTTTTTAATTTTATGTAAAGTTCCACTTCAAATTCGTAATCATTCTTTACAAAAAGAAAAAAATTATCACATGACCCTAGAGACTGTACTTTAATATATAATATCCCTAAAGGGGGTAATAATGAATGGAAACACAACACCAAATATAATGAAAAGGGTGATTAATAATATTTATAAGGGTGCACAAAGTACACAATATGATACACATATATCATCCATACAATCACAAAGTTAAATTAATTACTAGTTTTGTCTATGAGGTTCCATATCTCGAACCTTCTCTCAAATACAATGTGTCATGCCCAATGATTTTCATTCCAAAACCAAGAAAATTAGTACAAAGTTTATTTGTTTAAAATTTTATTAAAGTTTTACTATGATATGTTGAATCCAAAAGTATCATAATATGACAATGAAACTTTAATTTACTCAAAATATTTAACTAGTTTTACACTCAACACGCTACATCAAGAAGGATAATACGATAAAAAAACTCTACTATCACAACCATAAAAAAACTTGAATGAGATAGGTGGAATAGGTACTCAAAGGGGTTTCAATGCTAGAAAATTTCCAAGGCAATCACCAAATTTTTTTGGACAAACAAGATAACATCTTTTCCTTTCAAATTTTCCAAAGAGGTCAAGAGGAAAATCAAGAAACATTCCCTTCAAATGGGAAGGAATATTATAATATTTTCTAAATATCCTTAACATATTTTTCCACTACTTGTCTAATAACCTAGGCCACAAAACACCCACTAAGTCCTAAGGGATGGTATTTCCCTCAAAACTAGAGGTATAAGTCCACTTTCTAAGAGGGAACTCGAGTATACAAACATATTGATCTATAAAAACAACAATGGGTCTGTGTTAGTCAAAAATGACACCAAAAATAAGCAAAACTCACATTCCAACTCTAAAGACATATTACCTAACTGGAGACAATACCAATTCAAATAATACTATCATCCAAGGTATGTAGAAGGATTGGATACTTATAACTCTTTGCATTTCATTAAGTAGAGCCAAAAAGTTTGATTATATCAACTTAGGGATTCAAGGTGATAAAACCTTATGCATAGGTATCCTAAGAACATAGTAACCAATGAGAGATCCCAAGTGCAAAATAATTCCTATATTTACTGTACACATTATTTTTACTTGTTATATTAATAGAGGATAAGAGAAATGCATTAAAACTAAATTCACATGACCAAAAATTTGTATGAAACATAAACTTGGAGTTCATATTGTGACCAAGAAGAATGTAAAATGTACATTTTCAATGATTTAGTGTAGCTCATGACTTTTTCAAATTCAAGCGGTGTATAAGATAACATATCCCTATAGACAAAGTTGTTTATTTATACATTCTACATATTCTAAAGTATTATAATTAACAAAATTTTATTCACAAGAAAGAGAAATATGTTACAAGTATAATTATGAATATAATTCTTTTAGGTTTTTTTAACTGCATTCATCATTTAAATCATCCCTAAACTTGTTACATCATGGACAAATACCAATGTTGGGATGGAATTTCACCCTAACATGCAAGAAACTAAATGTAGCATTTGGATTCTAGAGAGAAGTGAGAGATAGAAACATCCTTATAATTTTCACATTCAAGCACTAAGCACCAAGGATCATGACACCTAAATAATGTCCATATGAATTCAAGTTTGATTACATTCAAAAATGTATATTCTAATAAGTATCAACATCCAACCAAGTTGCACTGCTTTACCAAGTGACCACTAAAAAAATATGAACATGCCAAGCTCAAGAAAGGTTCTAAATAAAAATGATCATTACTGATGTACCCAGAAAAATCCTCACAAGTCACAATGCGGGTCTTGACAAACATTTAAGTTGTGGAGTCAAAATTTTGTTTCTAGTAGTTCAGGGAATTCTTAGTTTCATTAACTATAAAATGGACATGGAATAAAATTTGAATATAATCTTTGGATAAGTGATCCAAAAATTGACCAAATTTTTTTCTTGACCACATACCCTTATAGGCTTTAAATCATGATGATAAAATTACTCTATTTAATTCAACTTAAACAAAAGCAAGAATTAAAAACACACTACACACAGGTTGATAAAGGAGTTCGGCAGAATGCCTACGTCTCCAGTGTTCATAAATAGAACCGATATATTATCTACTTTAACAACTGCAACAATGTTACAATCTAAGCATGATAATACTAAATACAAATGGAACAAGAACCTAAACAAGTAACAACCCCGGTAGATTTGATCCAAGATTCTAACCATGAAGACCTCATCGCTTCCATTGCATGGTGTCAAGTATTCTTTAGAAACCTCTATGCTTCCGTTGTGCGTGTTAAGTCTCTAGATGTTGGTAGAAATTAATCATTTCCAATGAGAAGTATCTCGGTGAGTTAAAAATAATTCTGTAATATTGAATACCTCTACGCCTCTGTTGCACGGTGTTAAGTATTTTTCCATAAACCTCCATGCTCCCATCTGTGCGATGCTAAGTCTCCAGATGTCAGTAGACATTAATTTTCACCAATGAGCTCAAAAATGAATAACAACCCTCCTCTTAAGCTAACGGTCTAACAACTCATCCAACGTCTTTCGAGGTTTCAATCTCTACTATTTATTTGATGCTCTAGCACGTTCCTCGGCTCCATGGATTCTTCGGGCTCTAGCTTGATAAGTCTCTTAATCGGTGAGTTAACAAATAATAACTCCCAAACCATAATGTGCCTATTAAATAATAGTTATTATCTTACCGATAACAAATAATATTAGTCCTTAATATGCCTATAAAAATAAATAGGACTTAATATCATCTTGCCGATAATAATAATAATATCATTCTTAAAATGAGGACAATGCCTATATAAATATGATATAGGTATTATATCTCTCTGTAATACCTATATTAAAATATGGCTTACGTCTCCATTTATTGCCAAAATCATGATTTTGAATTGCATCATTCGTCCTTTTGGCTCGGGCTTAGAGAATTGCTTCTCGGAGAGAACTCGGAGCTTAAATTTGGCCTATAGGACTTATATAATGCCTATAAAATAGGCCTTGAAATATTCATAGCTCCAAAAATATATATATATAGCCTTTATAATTTTCTAAGGCCACATATAACACCACCGAATAATTTCCTATTAAATAATATAATAGGACTTAGTAAAATAATTCCTATAATAAATAGTATAGGGCTTATAATATTTTATTTCTCCAACAAAGTTCCCTTAGGCATAATTTTCTTCAAACTACTTAAACCTTCATCTCCTCGGCTGCTTGGGATAGAGCTTTTCTTGAGCTTGAAATGAGATTTTTGAAATGGAGTGTGGGAGAGCCTTTATATAGCCCAAGGGAGACTTGAGATATATGGTATTAAGCATATCCACCAACACAATGTCTACCAAATTGGTAGGTTGAGTTGGTTTGGTAGCTCTGTATGCAAAGGAGAGGTCAAGGGTACCAATCCCTCTCTTCTTTGTGCACACCGACCATTTTACACCTACCATTTCTAAGATCATTGTGCCAAGATATCCACGTGGGCCTCCAACTGCTTCAATTTCTCGCCATGTTGATTTGTGGCCCCTCCATGACCGCACCGGCTCCACTCCTTTTGTTATGGCCTATCCACATTGATGTGGATTATCCCACCATCCATGCCGGACAAACCAAGTCCACTTCACCCTCACCACGTTTTATCCCAAATAAATCGGGAGGTGGGGGAATTAAGGCTTTAATATAGCCTTTGACCATATCTCCCATTGTGGCATCGAGCCACATATCCCAATTTTGTAGGCCAAAACATATAGGCAGCTCACCCATACTTGCCAAGTTGTGGAGATGTCTTATTCAATACATACTTCACCTAACTCATCCAATGCAATGCAATGTAATAGCTCACCTTTATAACTCTCTAATACAATTTAAATCATACCATGGCTTGATATACCACTCGATTAACAAATCAAACCCACCAATGTATATAGCTCATCGAGCTAAATATAAATCACCCAAGTTCACTTGGGGCAAAGTGGTGGCAGGCCACATAGTGTCCCGACAACCCACCACGTGACATTTTTTTATCGATTGATGATGAAGATTATCCTACATAATTACAAGTGTCAAAGACTGGAGGTATGAAACTTTGACCCATGCTTATCACCTTCACTCGATCTTGATTTTACCACTTGTCCTTCGAAATGTCCTCCAAATCAATAAGTGGATACCAAATCCATCACTTCCACATCATTTCTCAATTAGATAGAAATATATTTCACTAAGGTATTATTAGTGTAGATTCATAGCACCCCCAAATGAGTTATGGATCTACTTTTCTAAGGTAAACACATCTGGTGTGAATGCACAACATTGAGCTTTCCCAAAGTGTGGGACCTTTGCAAATGGGGAAAGCTCTCCAGAGAAGGCTGGTTCCTCTTCCTAAACTACCTACCACAAGCTATTCCAGTGCAGGCAAGCTAATATAATCCTAATCTAACTTCCAAGGAGACATGAGAGAGAGAAAAGAGAAAAATAGAAGCCTACACTAAAATGGTGATACACCAGAGAAGGAAAATTGCTAAACATTTAGCAAAACTGCCATGGAACAAGAAGAGGTGAGCAATGGGAAGGATGGACAGATGCATCACAAGCCCAAGGATAGATTTCACACAGAAAATGTCCCAAAAACTCCATGAACACAGCTCCAAACCTACAATGAACATTCAAACATGCATAAATACCTAAAATGAAGAGAGGCAAGAAGAAAACAAGCAAAAACGAGCAAGGGTGGACATATGCACCACAAAACACATTTTTTGTTGCTCCAGAAGTTTACACAGAACATCATTTTAATGGTAAAAGGAAAAAAACACTATTACAGAGAAGGAGAGGAAGTTCTAACTCCATTTTCAACCCTGGGGAAGAAAAGAAGGGAGTGTAGAGCAGAAAAGATGAACAACATTTTCAAATGAGCCATATTTGGCTTTTTAACAATGAAGACTCGATCTAGGAGAGACAAACATGGGAAAATGGAAAGGAATCATTCAACCACTTACCAAATTCATCAAAATAGTATGGGTACCATTAAAATTTCATTCCCTAAGATTTTTAACCATGCTGGAGAAGAATGAAAGCCATACTTCATTAAAAATGGTGGTTGAAATGTCGGTTCTACTCTTTTTCCCATGCCAGAGGTGTTTCTTCAATTTTCTCCCAAAATTATTCATCAAAATAAAAAATTTAACCCTCCATCATGTATAGAATTTAACCAGCTTTCCAATGACACCAAGAACATGAAAATCTAAATTCTGGATCAAAAGTTATACCCTTCTGAAGATTTAGGGCAAAAAAAGGGAAAAAATCGGGTTGGCGGGCCGAAAGTTCAAAATTTTCCATTTTTTTGAATTTTGGGAAAATTTCCCCAAAAATCTCCACCTCTTGCCACTTTGATGCCATGTGGCACGTTTTGATTGGTCTGCAGGTTTTCCGGTTGCCTTTTACACCTTTTTTGGATTTTGGAAAATTTTCCTTTGTCACTCTGTGCTCTGCCACTCCGATGCCACGTGGCATCTTCTTATTAGCGCTTGGGGTGCACTTCCAATTTTCTATTGACTCTAATCATTTCCTAGATGGGACACATGGCACCTTTTCATTGGTGTAGGCTTGAACTAGCTCTTTTCCTCTACGGACCTGCCTTAAGATTTTCGCCGGCCACATGGACACGTGGCAGCTTCTGATTGGCGCGGGCCATCGGGGCGGGATTTCATTTCATTATTTTCCATATTTTGGCAAAAAGGAAAATTTCCTTCCATGCCCCCACCTCCCGATGCTTCGAGGACACGTGGCAGGTTTTGATTTTTTGGTGGGCCTTCGGGCCAAAAATTCCTTTGCGCCAACCTTTGGGAAATTTTCCCAACTTCTCCCCGCCGGTCCGACCTCCGATGACCCCATGGACACATGGCCTCCTCCTATTGGCTGGCGGGCCTTCGGGTCGAAAAATTCCTTTGACTTCCCTAACCGATCCTTGGAAAATTTTCAAATTTCCCTCCGCCTCCCGCCATTCCACCGACACGTGGCACTCTTTGATTAGGTGCGGACCTCCCTACAAAAAATTTCTCTCCAAAACTCTATCAAGCCATAACTTGCAAAATACAAAGAGTTAGAAGGAAAAATTTACCTTTCTGGAAAGTGAGAAGATTATCTATCTAATGAAACCATTTCTAGAAAAATTTGAGTGCTTAAAAAGTAGAAAAATTCATCTGAGGCACAAGGGAGGAAGGAATGAAAGGAAGTTAGCCAAAAATGAGCAAGGGGCTTATTTTGGATAACAATTTGGTGACTCAGAGGGGTCATCTGCCTGCTAGATGAATGATCAGTAGCCTTTGAAGCATCCATTGGGCATGGAGTCATGAGTTGTAGCCTAAAAACTGATCTGAACTTTGAAAACTTCCTTCTGAGCCACTTGAAGCCCACTAAACTTAGAGTTGTTCTCACCAAAATGCCACTGAAATGGCTATGCAAGAGCAAAACCAGCAGCACCAAAAACTATGTACAAAACTGAAAATCATACATGCTCCAAATGGAACATGCAAAGTGTGCACAAGCACTTCTTCTACTGAAAGCAAACCTACCTACTCTACTCTAACTGGAAGCAAAGGTGAGCTAAACAAACCCTACAACTGGTTGTGCAAAATAGATTCCTTTCTTCAAAATGGGCAGCCATGTAACTAATTTGACACTAAACATGGCTGGATGGATGAGCGGAAAATCAAGAAGAAGCTGGTCTTCTACCCAAATCAGCAAGGTGTCGCTGAAAATAAATCCAACACCTATTTTAGTTGCTATGCATTTGAATTGAAGAAGTATGGCAGCTGATCCTTGGAACTTTGCATATTATCCTCATGCTTAGAGGCAAGCATGATTGGTTTTGGCTTCTCCTTTGGCTCTAATGAAGCCAAATACCTGATTGGGAAAGGTCTGATCCATTTGATATGCCCATAACTCTTATTTTCCATTCCAAAAATGGAATCTTCTTGCAGACCTTCTTGAGTGGATGGTGTGGAAGTAATGGTAGAACTTTTCTACCCTTTCTCTTCCTCCAATGAAGAACATGGAAGATTTAAATCTTCCAATCTTGATCCTAAAGAGCTGCTATAAGATGCAGGCTGCTCCAAATGAATGCTCTCCTCCATGACAATAGGTTCTTGTGTTTGGAAGATGGATGATGAAGGAGAAGATGGTGTGATTTCAACTAGTTCTTCTTCATCAAAACAGTCCTCCAAATCATATAGGTAAACTACCTCATTGATGTCCTGCTACAAATGTTCAACCTCTCCCATGGTGTTCTCTTGATCTGCAACTTGATCACCATGGTTTCTTTCATCCTCCAACATTGAGTTTTAGAGATCAAAATCTTCTTCAGCACTAGAACTCGAGAGAGATGAAGTACAAAGAAGAACTGAAGGTTCTCCTGTAGCCTGCTTTGTGCTCAAAGCCCTTAGATCTATACTTTTCTTCTTCACAGCTAGAATGTGATCATCTTCTTTTGGATTTTGAGAATCTTCTCCTTCCTCTGCTACTTGAAGACAATCTTTCTCTTGATAGAACTCTTCCTCTAGCATGAAGTTTGCCAACTCAAACTCTTCAATCTGCTGCTCTAGAGGACAAGTTGGGACTGCAAGATCTTTTTCAGAGCTTTCCTCCTCCATGGCTGATTGTGCAACTTCAATTGGATCAGCATTCTCAGATCCTTGTGATCCCATATTTGAGAACCAATCTTACCAAACTTATGATTTTTTCTTCTTTGTTTGGCTCTTCTTCTTACTATCCTTGATGACTGATTTTCTGATTTTCATTCTCCCAACATGGATTTGGGAATGCAAGAGGAGGGGTGGGTTGTAACTCAATTGATTTTGCAATTTTTTGTGGTGGTGGAGGAGGTGAAACCTCTTGTTTCTTTAGAGGAGAGGGTATTTTTATTGGCTCTTGTGGAGGGGATGACTATTTGGAAGGAAAGAGGAAAGAAGAATTGAGATGGGGTGGAAGACTAGGGAATGGAGAAATGGATTCAACATTTGGGACAACATTCAATGGGAAGCTTGAAAATTGAATCCCAAATTGAGATGGTGCTACTTGAGGAATGGAAAGAGAAGAACCAGTTGATGGTGTAGAACTTACCCATTGACAAGGTTGTTCAGCACCAAGTTTATAGGCCTCTATCTTTTGTCCATTGTGCAATTTGGGGCAACATCTCCATCATGAAGTCTAGCTTCTCCTAAGGGTTGAAGTGTCTTGGAAAAGGGCCTCCCCATGGACAAGGAGTCTTGCAACCAATTCTAAAAGCCTTCATTTGAGTTGTTGCTCTTGATTGCACCATTTTGCCTCCATCTTTTGGATTTTCTCCACAAAATCAGCATCTTCCATTTGATTGTCTTCATTGCATGTGTACCCTTGCTCTTGATGTGCTTCACAACCAAACTGATTTTGGTATTGCTCATATGGGTAAGCAT
Organism: Taxus wallichiana var. yunnanensis; assembly: GCA_018340775.1. Taxonomy (NCBI): domain Eukaryota; kingdom Viridiplantae; phylum Streptophyta; class Pinopsida; order Cupressales; family Taxaceae; genus Taxus; species Taxus wallichiana. Next base: position 31,958,742 of record CM031239.1, on the reverse strand, counting down.
GCTGACCTTGAATTTGACCAAAATGCTGATTTAGAGGATTTGTAAAACATGTTGGAGGTGGAATATACTGTTGTTGTTGTAAATGTGAATTCCATGATGGAAATGAAGTCATGATTGCACAACTTCATGGAATGGAAAAGAATGAAAGAGATGGAAAGAGGAATGAATGGAAAAAAGGGTCTGAAACTTCAAAACTAGGTTGCTGATTGGATGGAGTTTCTAGATGTGTTTGCAAGTGCCTCCAAAGGTTGAAATCTTCACAGAATGCACACCCAACCTCCAAAGATGAAGTGGAAGACCTCTAAGGTCCCACCGGCATGCCAAAACTATTAGTGTAGATTCACTAGCACCCCCAAATGAGTTATGGATATGATTTTCTAAGGAAAACTCATCTGGTGTGAATGAACAACATTGAGTTTTCTCAAAGTGTGGGACCTTTGCAAATGGGGAAAGCTCTCCAGAGAAGGCTGGTTCCTCTTCCTAAACTACATGTCACAAGCTATTCTAGTGCAGGAAAGCTAATCTAATCCTAATCTAACTTCCAAGGAGATAAGGAGAGAGAGAAAAGAGAAAAATAGAAGCCTACACTAAAATGGTGATACACCAAAGAAGGAAAATTGCTGAACATTTATCAAAACTGCCATGGAACAAGAAGAGGTGAGCAATGGGAAGGATGGACAGATGCATCATAGGCCCAAGGATAGATTTCACATAGAAAATGTCCCAAAAACTCCATGAACATAGCTCCAAACCTGCAATGAACATTCAAACATGCAAAAATACTTGCAATGAAGAGAGGCAAGAAGAAAACAAGAAAAAAATGAGCAAGGGTGGACAAATGCACCACAAAACACGTTTTTGTTGCTCCAAAAGTTTGCACAGAACATCATTTTAATGGTAAAAGGAAAAAATGCCATTACAAAGTAGGGGAGGAGGTTCAAACTCCATTTTCAACCCTGGGGAAGAAAAGAAGGGAGGGCAGAGTAGAAAAGATGAACAACCTTTTCAAATGAGCCAAATTTGGCTTTTTAACAATGAAGACTCGAGCCAGGAGAGAGAAACGTGGAAAAATGGAAAGGAATCATTCAAACACCGACCAAATTCATCAAACAACATGGGTACCCTTAAAATTGTATTCCCCAAGTTTTTAACCATCTTTGAAGAAGAATGGAAGCCATACTTCATTAAAAATGGTGGTTGAAACGTCGATTCTGCTCTTTTTCCATGCTAGAGGTGTTTCTTAAATTTTCTCCCAAAATTATTCATCAAAATACAAAATTGAACCCTCCATCATGTAAAGAATTTCACCAGATTTCCAATGAAACTAAGGACGTGAAAATTTGAGTTTTGGATCAAAAGTTATGCCCTTCTAAAGATTTAGGGCAAAAAGGGGGAAAATCGAGTTGGCGAGTTGAAAGTTTAAAATTTTCCCTTTTTTTGAATTTTGGGAAAATTTCCCCAAAAATCTCCACCTCCCATCGCTCCGATGCCACGTGGCACATTTTTATTGGTCCGCAGGTCTTCCGTTTTCCTTTTACGCCTTTTTTGGATTTTGGAAAATTTTCCTCTGTAACTCTGCGCTCCACCGTTCCGATGCCATGTGGCATCTTCTTATTGGCCCTTGGGGGTGTGCTTCCAATTTTCTATTAACTCTCACCATTTCCTAGATGGGACACGTGGCACCTTTTTATTGGTGCGGGCCTGAACTAGCTCTTTTCCTCTGTGGAGCCGCCTTAAGATTTTTGCCGGCCATATGGACACGTGGCAGCTTCTGATTAGCACGAGCCAATAGGGGTGGGATTTCATTTCATTATTTTCCATATTTTGGCAAAAGGGCAAATTTCCTTCCACGCACTCACCTCCCTTTGATCTCGAGGACACATGGCAGGTTTTGATTTTTTGGCGGGCCTTCGGGCTAAAAAATTTCCTTTGCGCCAACCTTTGGGAAATTTTCCCAACTTCTCCCAGTAGTCTAACCTTCGACGACCACATGGACACATGGCCTCCTCCTATTGGCTGGAGGGCCTTCGGTCCAAAAAATTCCTTTGACTACCCCGAATGATCCTTGGAAATTTCGATTAGGAACGGATCTCCTAGGGAAAATTTCCCTCCAAAACTCCGTCGAGCCATAACTTGCAAAATACAAGGAGTTAGAAGGAAAAATTTACCTTTCTAGAAAGCTAAGAAGATTCTCTATCTAATGAAACCATTTCTAGAAAAATTTGAGTTCCTGAAAAGTAGACAAATTCATCCGAGGCACAAGGGAGGAAGGAATGAAAGGAAGTTAGCCAAAAATGAGAAAGGGGCTTATTTTGGATAACGGTATATACTAATTCTAGCCATATTGTTTTGAATTTTTTTTGTAAGGTTTAAGGACCTTTTTGCCAAATTTTCTTACAAAGTGGATTAGAAATCATGTTTGGATAATATATTCTCAAAGGATAAAATAACTATAACTCACATTCTAAGAATTTAAATCTATGGAAAAACATTTGATATAATATGTTGTAGTAAAACAAAGCACAACTATTTGTTTCACACCCATTCTAAATGGGTTTAGCAAGGTCCAAAGGAGGTGTTTTAACACTACACATGTCATGTCAATGATCCAACTAGAAGAGGAAAATAAAAAATATTTGAACACAAGAACACACATGAAATTATAGGGGAACAATTTAGACAATCCTGTTATCATTACCAATTGTTTTTTAATGATAAACCAAGACTCATTATCGTGCCCAAGCTAACAAAACAAAATAATCAAAAACTAAAAAGTATTTTCCTAAACTCTTATGGGTTAAAATTTTCAACCAAATAACATGCATAGACATAAATTATATAACATCAAAATTATTTTTCATCCACCAAAGATTTCTCAAAGGGTCAAATGGGTCAACATGACCCAATTTCCCTATTGCACGAACTAACCCAAATGACTATAGAAAGGCCTGCCAAAATGATTGCCAATAAATTGAATGGAAACGTTAACAAAACTAACCTATTCTATATTATACAGAGAATACAATAAGACTAATATGACCTAAAACTCATAATTGGACCTCAAACTAGGATCATCTCTCTCGAAGCTAGTTGGTAGAATTTTTTTGTTGCACTACAATATTTCAAGCCAAACCGGGAACAAAATGGGGCTTGAAAAAAGTATCCAAGACTCAAACACACATTTTGTTGATTTTCATATACTCCTCTATATGTAGATAAACCACCAAAATTGAGGAAACTCATTTCTGAAAACTAGAGTCCAATGTAGGACTACCTTTTTGGAGTTGATTATCGTAATTGTGCCAGTTTGTTTTTGGTACAAAATGTCAAGTGGCCTACAAAAAACGCTGGTAAAATATCTCCCAAAGTGGTTTTCTAAAAAATAAATCTTGATATAAATTTTCATGGAAACATTCTAGATGTATACAATGATAGATTTCCATATCACAACATAGATCCCTAAACCATGAGTCAAAAACAAAATGAATTTCTAACTTTGGCGGTTGACCCATACAATAAAACAAACAAATGGGATCACAAGAGAAAGATGTTAGATGATTAAATGATCGTCTAAAGTTATTTTAATAGTTGATGTGACATTCCATGTCACTAGGAATAATGTTCAAACATTGACATCTCCACTATGGGAGTCAAAAAGGTGTTTTACATGTTGCTTTCAAACCTATTTTCTTAACGTTTTCATTATGTTATAAGGTAGCATGTTTGTGTGAAAAATCACATTCAACTCACAATAGGTGACTATATTTTCCAAAAATTTACTCGTCTAAGTTTTTATTTTTAATTAGTCTCGAGTCACATTCTATGAGCAAGGTCAACACTCCAAAATGGTCATTCTAGTTATGCGTTGTCTAGCTCCTCATCACAACATCCCGCATGTGTACGAAGGAAAATTTAAGGTTTAACAAAAAGGATTAATTGAATGGGAAAGTAATAAGCCAAAATTATCATTCAAATTTAATTTTATCCCATAGCACCTAGTTTTGAAACTAAGATTTGATAAAATATGTTGTTCTCATGATTTCACAACCCAAAATAACCATCCAAATATCCTATAAAATTTAATATTTTTATAAACTTTAATTAAGTAATTAAATGATTATTATTTTATAATTCCAAGCTAGTAGAATCGGTGGTGTGATATGAATGCATACCATACTATAATTTACGTAATTATCATCACTTAATATTTAAACACATTTTTCCCACTAAGGGATCTAGTCAAATAAGGTAAGGATTATAATCTAATTTCTATCCCAAGTCGTAAATTTAATCAATGATGTCAATAGTAAATCAAAGATCTATTTATGCATCTTAAGGTCACTATATAAATATTCATCGTTGATTATCCCATGAGGGTATTAAAATACTATCATATTATCATATTATACACACAAATTATGGTTCCATTAGGAGTTAAAAGATTGTTATTTAATTGTTCTATGTGGATGATATAGTTATATTATTGATTCCAAGTCTTCATATTAATCAAGGGGGTACTACATATGAAACATATTATCATTTATGCAAAAATTTAATCTCGTTATGGATGACTAGAAATACCATTATTAATCCAAATTAATTATGGATGGATAAACATTATCATATTATTATTTGTGCTACTTATGATTAATTAAGTTTGATCTAATTTTCCCCACCAAGGGGTCAAAATTAGGAAGGTGAGAGGATAGTTAACTAGAGGTTATGTTAATAAAACTGGTAATGGGTCCCATTTGGCCCCATACAAATCATCACAGGTCCCCTTCTCTTCTAAAATAATTTTTAATTAATATTAAAACCCATTATTGTTATCCCATTTACAAAATGGTCACTTGTCTAACTAAAGTCAACTCCAGGTCTAGTTTCTCAAGTGGTAATTCCTAGGTTGATTGAGAGCCCTTGGATCAAATGGATCTCCAACATTGATCTTAGATATTTATAAAAAAACCCTAATTTCTCTTTATAATTTCAATTACTTTTTATTTTTCTCCAATTTCCTCCCATTTCTCCTTTGGATAAATGATTAATTTTTTTATTTTCCCGTCTATTTAGCTTATTAAAAAACCTCATTAAGGATCGAGAAGAAGATGTATATATTTGAGTAAACACACACACACACACACACACACACAAAGAGAGAGAGAGAGAGAGAGAGAGAGAGAGAGAGAGAGAGAGAGAGAGAGAGAAGTGTGGGGTGCTAAAATTGGCATTCGAGAATGTTAATGGCCATATGTCTAAAAAAGGAACATGTGGGAGGCTTCTTGGGTGACAAAGCAAAGAGAATGGCTTCACCCTTTAAAACTATGTTAAGTAAAATAAAATTTAGGGTATGGGGATCATCCTTAGGCTTACCCCGCCACCATTCCACCCATGTTATTTCCGTTCTTACACACACACACACACATTTTTTGAAAATAAAATATATTAAAATAATTAAGCTCCTATTTTTATTTTCCATTATAAAGGAGACAAGTATAGTATATATGAGCACATATATACATGCGCGCGTCGCGCGCACAAGCACACACACACACACACACACACAATTTTTTTGTAGAAAATTTCACAATTCCTTAATTGGAAATATAATTTCCATTTTTCTTTGAAATTGAAAGAGTAGGAGATTTAAAGAGAACTTTTTTGGGTTTGGAATGTCTACAATGATAAAAGTTCTAAGAGGTAAATTAAAGGCCTATTTTTTAAAACAATAAGGTACTAAGTTAAAATTAGATATTAATAAACACCAAAAATAATTTTTTGAAACCATTTCTACACCAACCAAAATCCATTTTCCCTTTTATATTTGTAACTTTTATCAATAATTTGTTTTTGCATAGATAACCTATAATTTAATAAACCCAATAATGGGATCCTAAAATACAAATTTAATATTAAAAACTATAATTTAACAAGCTTTTTCATGATCTCATAATCAACTATACAATCTCTTCCTTTGTTTAATAATTTCCTGATTCCCTTTACAAACAAAAATGAATATAGGGATTTCATAATGTAAATAATATACAAATTTTCTCATTTCAAATTACCAAATATCCACATTGTTTCAATATGATTTCCAAACACTAATTATACAAATTTAGTTATTTCCTTCACTTCAAGTTGCAAGTTTACAAGAACCTTATAAATGCAAGTAGGCAATCTTGTAAAAACCAATTTCCCAAACAATAGAGCAACCAACTAAATGATTTTTTTCCTTTGCGTAAAATAATAAGAAAAATAAAATAAAATTCAATAGTATAAACCTCCCACAAAGTGGGAACAATGTGGATTTTTTTTCATTTAGATCAACCATTCTTCCACAAGAGATAAAGCTCCAAAAATTCCACTTTCAAGCTTCAAATCTAACTACAAATTATTTCAATCCACAAGAGGATAACTTGGTTGACCTACTAACCAAATGGAATCATTACATGCCATATATAACAAAGAAGTGTATGCTAGCCTCCCTCCAAGCCTATGATATAGAGGAGAAGCAAGCCTCAAGTGAGCCCAACAAGGTAAGGGACATATCTAGAATAAACATCCAACCCAAACACCAAAAAAGTGTGTAACAAAAACACAAAATGCACTACAAAAATTTCCATACTCTATTAAAATTGGGGAAGAGAGAAATAGGAATCCCATAATAAAACCATGTCCAAGTAAGTAGCCAAAATGTGTCCACAAGTTTTCCAAGAATCATAAATAACCTCTAAATCTCATCATCCCTCTAAATATTTATTTATCCTTGCCTACTCCTTTCCAAGGATTCTCAAACCTTGTAGGTTTTCTTAGTAAGGATGGGATATGTTTTCCCAACCATATGGAACTAAAAATCTCACTTAAAACCATATGAAGGGAGTACAATAGAAATCCCAACAAGGCTTGTCCATCAATCAAAAGGGAAAAAATTAGGATTCTTTCTTATCCACAAATAAATCAATAAATCCACTCCTCAAAGGGGACAGTTAGATAAAATCAAGAGAAAACAACACATTTACAAACCATATACAAATTTAACCCACAACACTCAACAAGAAGCATTAAAACTTCTATTCCAAATAAATAACATAAAATAAGAAGGGGTGTGAGCCCCCTACCCCGCAAGTTCAATGTTATTCCAAGCTCCCAAAAATACAAGAACAAGTCCTCCAAGCCAATATCAAATTTTTCGAGTCCAACAAGATCCTTCTCTCCAAAATTATCCCAAACCCAAAAACCACCAAAAGAACCCCACAACCCTCTAAGTTGGAGGATAATATAGGATAAGATTCTCCAAACCAAAACCCAATAGGATGGTGACATGTGTCACCCATCCACCTAATAATTCATGTCACCCAAGTACCTAAACTTAATTATAAAATGATAAATGGAAATTAAAAATAAAAAACAAGTTGAATCTCCCAATGGAGTAACTTGCACTTCAAATCCCAAACATACACAAAAACCAAAAATTATAAATTAGGTTTAGTGAAAAGGGGTAAAATATGGTAAAATAAGAATCATGATCCCTAAAAATAGATCACCTACCCATAGTTATGGTACTTGGAGCTCTTTTCAAGGAAAAATTAACCTTACTAATTTCCTTACACTCTCTCTAAAAGTCACGTCTTTCCCGACTTTGAGTTTTGGGGAAGATATGGCCTTTAATATGGATAGGGGATCCACATAATCCATTATTCGGTGATCCTAATCCCATTTAATAAAAAAAATAAAAACTAAGACAACCCAAGCAAGTGGGAAGTGACTATCAAAATAAAACCACTAACAAATAAAAAAAGATGGATTAAAACAAATTAATACAAGTGAAAAAAGTGAGAGAAAAATGAAAAAATAAATCAATAACATGTGCCATGGGATAGATTTTCCCTCTCCAACATTAATCCATAAAATAATAAAATCACCAAGGGGGCCAAAATAAAACAAGGGATAAATTTAGCATATAAGGCATTTTGTGCTACATGGAGGAGCATCCCCTGAAACCCATGTTCTCTTATAGTGTAAATATGTTTCATGTATATTCAATTGCAGCATCATACCTTCTCATTGAAAATTATAAATAAATAAATAATCCAAATACCAAGCAATCCATTCATGCATACACTAACCAACAAAATAGTTCCAAAATCATCCATCCACCATACACGATATTAGATATCACGAAATTCATCCATGAAATATTCCACATTTTAATATAAGATGCATGTTAATCTCAAAATCCATGAGATCCATAATCATCTAAAAAATCAAATAATAATGAGAATAATTGAGAATTGGCCTCAAGTACCTAATAAAACATCATGCCAAGACAATTAGCATAAAATTATAATGTGATGACACACACACACACACACACACACACACACACACACACACACACAAATCATAATAATAATCATTTTTATGTCTCAACACAAATAAGAGAAATGAGTCGTTGTGATAGAAAATAAAGTGAGAAATTAGTGGGCACTACATGGCCCCTGTGAAGACAGTTCTACCATGCTATATTCCATAGAAATACAAAAAAATCAAAATGTATAACTCTTTTCTAGTATTCCTTATTTATAACCTATGCAAATTAATCTTCCTTGAGTTTAGACTCGCTACAAAGTCTGCCCTGAAGATTAGGACCCTCTCGTAAAACACTCTCACCTTCCAAGTTAAATATCATTCTAATAATTCATTTTACTTCACCCCAACATCATGAGAATATTATGCCAACAATTTTTACTTTAAACATCATTTTTCCACCCACTTTATGGTAATAACCCACCTTGTATGGTTTGGAAGAGAGCATCATGTGTCAATGTGAATATTTTTCTATTTATACTAATATATCCACCATACATTCCTCATGCATTTGATTTCCTCTCAATTACATGATCCTTGATGAGATTATATTTCATGTAGATTACCCTCCCCTCTTTATTTCATTTTAGATTGTCCACACCATAATAAAAATATACCTCATAGAACAAGGTTTTGACACCTACGTCACTTCTCTTGACTTAATTAAGGTAATTGGATACTCTATTGATAACCTAAAATCCAATAGGAGTGCATGTAAGTGTTATTATTGTAGTAAGTTTCATCTTATGATATGTATTTGGCTCCCTATCACTATTCCTTCTTGTAGCATATGTGTCAAATTCATGGTATTAAAATTCTCATTATCTTACAATATCCTCTTATGATGAATGTGGACTCATTGTATGCATGTATTTTTTTCATCTTCCTATCAATGTGTTAGTTTTAGACACTGAGGATCCATCTATATGATACAAAGTAACACAAAAACCTTAGAAATTTAACCTGTTATAACAACATGGTACATTCAAAATTACTACTCTAATATAAATTCCTACAATCCCATTTTAGGAATACCAACACTTCAACTATCTTTTAGATTCCCTTTGTGGATATAGTGATCATATTGAAGTTATGGGTCATATTGTGCCCAACCTTCTTGATTCAAATGATGGTGAGACCAGCTAAATCAACTTTAGGATTAACACATGTTATTTCAGATTCCATTATCTTCATATTACCTCCCACTTTGTGACCTCAATCACATAATAAGGAATTTGGCCATATCCCTATCACTAGTACTTACACTAATAGTACTTATATGGAGAATCTCATTTAACATAATATGATTATTTATGCTTTCATTATTGATGTTACTACTCTGGATTATTATGATGGCCATTCTCTATATTATTCATTCTTAGTAGGATACTCCTAGGATAAGATAGTGGAAATCCTTCACTATAAAGAATTTTTCACCTTAACTTTATTCATAGCATTAAAAATATATCCTTATCCTTGCAACATGCACATAATATGTTTGATCGGAAGTCAATGATCTTATTGGCGAAGATGATAATTATTATAACTTCAACTCTAATGATGAGATCGTGAAGTATAATCACCTAATTGGAAATATGATTCATAGGACACAACCTTATCCCTTGAATTTCCCCTCTATAATTCCCATTATTAAATATTATACTCCTTCCCCTTATAATTCTCCATATTTCGTTATGACTATAACTTCTGCAAAATCACCACCAAAACTTCATTATATTATGGATCCTAGCCCACTTATGATTGAACCATACTACACATGGCATAAATATCATGGGTGTGATGTTTCAAAAAGTATATCCTATCAATGGAATAAATAAACTCAAATCATAATTCAAGAGATACCAAAAATAATTCCATACAAACATCTTCCATAACACCACTTTTTTTTTTTTTTCTCGTCATGTTTTTTCTCATATACAGACACTACTTGTCATATTATATTCTACAACAAATGGTCTTAAGAACCTTCTCCTTGTGTTCCCTGAGCATTGATCCTGATATCCTCCATCACTCCATTCCATACCATTATCTATTTCTCATAATCTCATTATTCCCCTCTCGCCGCTCCCTTGATGATATACATCGTGATGTCCTCACATAGAACTCGATTAGATCAACAATTCCCTCTTTTCCATGTTATTAAAATTAAATCATGGTATCACCATTATACAATACAACCTCATAGAATTAATGATTCACAATCACCATAAAATCCTACATGATGTAATTAACATCATCAATGATGCATGACAATCATTTGCATGTCATTATCGAGCTAATTTATTCTACTTGATTTATCACTATTTATCCCCCTCTTGTGTTTCTATGGATATTACTTCCTATCTTGGATACTTTGATAATTATTTATTCATCTATTGCTTGGTTTTTTCTATTGTACTTGGGTTTTAACAGCCACTTCTTCCTATCTTGGATAATTTTATAATTCTATACTACCTCTTTCTTGGGTTACTACGACCATGGCTTCCCACTTTAGGTATTTTATTCATCATTTTCCTATCATATCCCACTTGGTTCTATCTCTCATAATTTTTATGGCCCTATAATTGGTCCCCATCCCATTCAATTTCTCATATATTACTCTATTAATTTTACTCTTAGTCATGATTGTTTATACATTTTTGTACACATAAGAAAATGGAATCATAAAAGTAAACATACATAATTCATCAACATAAATACACATAATAATACCAATACAATGATATCTCATATATATATATATCAAAATTAATAATTTTATATATCATCAATAAAATCTATCTCTCAAATATAAACACTATCCCCTTAGGCATCCCTCCCATAGATGGAGGTCATTTGATGATTTGAGTTGATGTTTCTTTAATCATCACATATAAGGACCGTGCTAAGTATGTTTCTCTTAGGTGAGCCCTTACAAAGACTCCCTTTTATATAAATATGTGAATATAAAAATCTAAAATGTGAGATACATCATTCACCTAACATACAACCACCACTTGTGTATCTAATAGTCTCACTTTCTACTCTCATTACAAATAACCATTTTCCTGGAGAAGGCCTTACACCAAGTATGTTTTATCCCCCACACTTATTATGACCTAAGCATCTCTATGCCCGTGAAGATCATGTGATGCCTCTCCCACTATCCTAAATGTACCCAGCGAGTCTCCAACTATCACTAATACTTGATCTTCCAGCAATTTCATATCTATTAGGTATGTGATGCCATTTAAGACATCTTGATGTGTAACCTAAATCATCAATTTCCAATTAGTTTTTTTATTCTATGTAAAACACATAAAATAAATACCTCGTTAGTAATATATCCAAACAATCCATCTCAATATTATATATGATATCATAACTAATGAACTTTGAGTCTTGCCTATCTCAATATGTTTTTCCATTGAGATAGATATTCTTCATGGCTTCCAATAACTACCTCCACCTTCTCATATATTAGATGGTGGGGTCTCACTAATCATACCCACATATCTCAGGGCACCAATATCATCGGTGACCTCCTTAATGTTGTCCATTGTGTCTTGTGTTTTCATTTATGTTAGAGGTAATTGTTGGTAAATGTTGTGTAGGTTTCATACGAGTCCCCATGTGATATCAAACAAGTTCAAACATGAAGGTTGATTAGTAGTTTCTTTTTTTTGGTGAAGTTGTCATGGTGTCTTGGATCGTGGTATAGTATGAATGGTCAAAGTATAAGCTCTAAAAATTTGGTTGAAGGTATTCATGAATTCTATCATGGTTAATTTGATGTGTTCAAGTGTCTATAATGACTCATCATAGTCAGTTCATGGGTTGTATGGCTTAAGTATGATCATTCTAAGACTATTATTAGACCTAGAGCATGGTGTATAACATAGTGGATTGATAAATGGAGTAAGGAAGTATTTTTAAAGCAATATTATAGCATGATGATGTTTCATAGCATGAGTATGAGTAGTTTTAGGTCAGTTCTCGGATGTTTCATAGTCCTTAGGAAGTAATAAGGTGAAGACTATTCAAACGCACAAGTAAGTATTAGTGGTTAGAGAGTTTCAGGCATAATTAAGAAAGAAGGTGAGTTGATACTATTAGAGGATGTTGTCACGATACTTCATGACAATTTTGGGTCAGAATGAAGATATTTTCTCAAGTTATGTGATTTTTGGCAAAACCGAGTTCTAGAGAAGGAAAATCCAGCTCGATATGGCAACTTGTTTTGCTCACCCACTCACACACACTCTACATGGGACCTTGTGGCTTTGGGGTATTAATTTTCATTGATATAATATTTTTTTCAAAAATAATGAGGTGATTTTATTGTCATATTTTTATAAACAATTTTTAACAAGATAAGGTGGTTTAAAACCCTAGTTAAACCCTCCTAGTAGAGATACTTGTAAGATCTACATTTTTGGTCTTGAAATTGACTTGGAAAAACAAAGTGATGCATCGGGGTTGTAGAGGATTTCTCATAGCTCATTTTGGTGGTGGTTTGGTGTTCCAATTATTTTAGGAAGTGAGAGAAAAATCCCAGTTTTGAATAATTTATAGTTTGAGGGCTGATTTGAAGGTTATAGAATAAAAAGTGAATTGTTCCAAAATTATTAGGAGATGTTCTAAACATCCATGAAAATTTTCAGGAATATTTAGTGAATAAATTTGAAGATACATGTCTGCAAAGTATCCCTACGATATTGGCCTTAAGGGCTAAAAATCTAGGCTTGTGCTTTAAAGTTAATGAGTTGAGTTGCATCATGGAGTAGTGGTTTTGGTCAAGAACAATTGTTAGACACCTCGTATAATGTATTAGATAAAAAAATCATGTTAAGTGGTTTCATGTTGAAACCCTAGTGGCCTAATTAGCCCTATTAGGTATCTCAAGAAGTAGTGAATAAACATGTGTGATTGGTTGAATTTCTCCACATGGAATACGCATGTTAGTGCTTGAAGGTGTTTTTCATGTCTCCCTTAATGTTTTAAATTCTTTGGTTGAGCTTTCAAGTGAATTTGAAGGTGATTGGATCTTGTTCTCTCAAGACTAGTTCTTGAGTCATGTTTAGCAATTTTGATCAGTTTTAGAGATTGGATTGGTTGGAGGCCTTGCAATATGATTTGGAGGATAAAGTGAGTTGTTAAAGAAAATATATTTAGATAAATTTCTAATGGTATACTAATTGATACTTGATGATGAGTTTTACTATGTGAACTCATTCATTTTTTGGGACTGAATTCGGGTGCTTGAAGACCTAGTTTGGATTTCTTGGTTCTTGGAGAGTTTCATGGCGGAGATGGATGTTTCAAGTGCTTCCTCTTATTTTTTGTGGTGCTAAGGAATTTTTCCTAATTTTTTGGAGCTTCTTGTGTAATGAAAAATATATAGTGTGCATTTTAAGATCATATTCCATTCTTTGGTGCTTAGAGAGTGCATTTTGAGCTTGTTTGGTTGTCTTGGATCTTTTTGGAGATGTCTTGACCCCTGGTGACCTACCTGGGTCATTTGAGTTGATTTATATGATTTTTTTGAGTTTTACCAACCTATGAGGTCATGGCTGTCCTAGGGGTGTTTTAGAGTAAATTTTTGTATATATAGCATGTTATATTTGCTTATTATGACTAGTTGTGTCCATGGGGTTATGAGAGACCTATATGAGGTTGAAGAAGAGTGAATAAGGGTCAAGGAAAGATATAAGAAGAGGTGTGATGATTTTATAAATATTGAATAGCATATGTGAAATGTTAAGAGACATATTCATCCCATGAAGAAGAATAATTGAGTGAGTTAGGAGAGAGAGAAGTTTGATTAAGGTTTGGTGTGTGTGGCTGAATTTAGATCACTACCATTTGTGGAAGTATCATATCATCATTTTTAATCCATTTCCATATGTTTATGATGGATATTTATCACCTTAGGGGTTTCTAGCTTCCTTGTAGGGTTTGTGCCCTACTAAACTAGTGGTTGGTGCTCTTTGTGGGGTTGGTACCTCACTACGAAATCTTGCATGATGTGTAATATTCATGAAAGTAATTTTTATGAGTAATAAGAGTAGAGAATTCACTGGGTTTTCATCCCTTGAGATTTTCCCACATTATATCTAGTTTCATTATGTTCTCTTGTTTCTTGAATTTGGGGATGGTTGTAAAATAATTAATAAGCTCACACTTGTTTATGTATGATATGAATGGTGAATATATGCAATGGTAAATGAAGTTGAAATTTTTTATGAATGATTGAAAAATGGCACTCTCAAGGTCTATCTACCTTCTCCTCCTCTCCAACATCTTGTCTCTTTGGTATCTTTCCACCTCTATCACCTAATGACAATTTTCATCTCTTTCTCTCCTCCATTGCTACCACCTACCACCTAGTATTCCTTAATCGATATAGTTGCAATGTTGGCATGGATACAAGTGGTCCCTCTCTCTATCACTTCATATTCAATAATGTGGAATATTTAGGTATACTATATGATTTAAATTCCTAAATTTTAATGGAAATATATTAAAAGGGCGTGTCTCCACCCACCACACATAATGTCTAGTGATCTCTAGGGTAACCTTAGATACCACTATAGCTGGATAAATGGGCCATTGATATACTATTTCTCTATATGAATCTCATACTACCTTTTTTCTAACTTATATCAAGTTCCTATATTTAACCTCTTCCCTAATTATCATCTTCTCTTACACTATAGAATCTTTAGGACATCCTCCTCTACATGTAGTAGTGTACGTATAGACCTATACATTGATAAGCGATCATAAATATAGGCTACCAAAAGTATGATGGGTCCATTACCCTCTTATACCTCACAAAAATTATATATAAATAATGCACTGGTTTTACCCATGTGTATTTTCCCTAAATAAACTATATGTTGACATGTAATGTATTCATTCATGCCACTAACACAAAAAATGGCACTGCTCCATCTACCTTGTGGTACAAGATCCACACCACCACCATACTAATAATATCCTTCTAGATATTTCAAATTTGTATAAAAATTACAAAACTCATAAATAACATCAATGATAATGGATGATACCCATCACTATCTATGGACCAATAGTCAATTCCCTCCTCTATGTGATCCTCATTCGTACATCACAAAACATGCATACTCCCTAAATAGGTAGCCGAGAATCGGATGAACATCTGAAAATGTGAATGTTACCTCTATAGTCTATCCATCGAATCTCCATGTAAAGGCATTAGACCTAAAATACCAATGGCCCAACAACATATATATCAAATTTAGATCCAATGGGACTTGTACCACCTATATAATTCCTCCAAAATTGAGGCCATATAACTATGCAATATTTTTTTGGATAACCCATTCAAAAACCTATGAACTATGATACATTCACTAATATCCATAGTTATATCCTTCATAGAACCTATAAAATATCAACCTACAAGTACCCATCATATCTCATTCCAAATTCATCATAAAAATACACCTCAAATTAATATTTAAATTCATAAACTACATTGGCCCTCCTCGCTTAATGCCATTATACCTTGAGAAAATTCCATGTTTCCTTACACCATCAACCATTCTATAAAATCACCATTGGCCATGCTACGATTTGTCATTCTAGCATGGTTGATCCCATTTATCTCAAGGGTTTGTGAAATTTTTAGAATTAAATTCAATAACCTCACATAGTGACAAAAAAATCAAAATTATACCAAACCCACCTAAATTTTGGCCCAATCTACAGTTTGACTATCCTTGGGGAAAATTTCAATGGCTATATTTTCCTAGGAATACATTTTTCCTTTTTTCTCCTAGCTACACTTTCCCAATTTAAAAAAATCATGGGATTTTCACCACCATGTACCCCATCTCAAACACCTCATCTACCACATAATGTTCCCACTATCATGGATAGAACTTCATAATGTTGGTAATCTCAATGCTCAATTTCTTTCAATATAATAAGTAAAGTGATAAATGAATCCCTCCCTTTACTAGTTGTAGTAATTATTACAACTAGTTTTGACATGAATTCCTTCCAACATTCAAAATTTCATATCTTCTAAATGAAAAAACAATAAAAATCCATAAATTGCACCACACTCAGGGTAGTGAGATACTCACTTTGACATATTACACATACCCCTACCATATTTAGCTAAAAAACCACATTTTTTCATTTTGACACTCTATTATGTCCTTCTAGTGACTTCCTAGATAGGTAATTTATGTCATTTTTACTAATTATATTCTAGTGTTTTTTATGCTTTCTTATATAGGGTTTCAAGTATCTATTACACTGCCATAAACTGTTGAGAGATACTAGTAGGTATGTATGAGGTAAGTATATTTCATTTAGTGGAGTTCAATCATTTCTCTATGGAACTTTCATAAGCTGCTTTGCTTTCAACATTTACTTTTAATATTACGTGTTTCATAGATATTTTCCCAAATACCATATCATGTTTCACTATTATGATATTTGTTGATATTTTTTGTGGCATATGTATATACCTCATTTTTATGTTTGTTAAATATTTCTTTTGTGCAGGGGTTTCATATGCATATTCCTCCTAAGTGGGTGCCTTAGGGGGATTTCCGAGAATTCGATGTGATTGTAATTAGTCACATAGGACATACACCATCATTTAAAATATGTTTCTATTACACCATAGTTACCCTACCCTTACCTCATTTCTCCCAGAACATCCATCCCATCAACTTTTCTCATTATATCTAATTTTTCATGCTAGTTGCATGTTATTATCCTTATTTAAAGTCACCTTGAACCTTTTTCATTTAGTTCTATTTACCTTTTGGCCTCTATCTCCCATGTTTTTCACCACTTGAGCTTAAGGTTTCCCCCAAATCTAACATCATTACCCATGGTTGATGGTGTTAGTTTTGGATTTTCCATAGCCAACATCATCACCTATGGGTAATGGGATTAGGTATATATACTCCACCTTATTTTTGATAAACATGAACTAATCAATTAATTTTTCACATATGAAGGAACCTACAACTCACATATTTTCACACTATTTTCACCTAATTATAGACTTGAAGTATTAGAGCATACCCATGTTTGTTTTGGGTCACCATAGTGAGTTAGGATTGGAGATATTCTTGTTGATATTTCCCTTATCTAGCCATACATATTATCTCTCATTTTTATTTTCTTCTAGGATAATTATGCATCATAGGTCACACACACTATGAATAATTATTTCTGACCTTTTTATTCTTTTAGCTTACACATATATATGTATGTTAGTCATTCATTTTTATAAAATAAAGTAGTTTTATTATTTTTTTGTTATTGGTAAAAGGGGAAAATTAAAAAGGCCCATACCATGTTACATCATAAAAGTACTTGAATCCCAAGTATAGCCATAAAGAAAAGAAAGAGAAAAAAATAGAAATAGATTCCTAGTAGTAGAGAAACAACAAAAATGTTGCTTACCAACAATAGTGTAAAAATATAAAGAAAAATAAGTGGAACTAATGAGACATGCTAGATATAGCCACCTTTTGTTGAACACGGTGGCCTTCGAGTCTTTCAAAGGGACCCAAAACCTATCCTTATTACCTCCAGAATTATCACCCTTAATTCTCTTCTTAGGTTTTTCTAGGATCTCTTTATCAACAAGCATATTGATTTGTTTGATATGAGAAATAAATCTTTATGAAGATATCTTACTAAAAATAACTATAACATTAATCTTAAGGTCAAAAAATTTGTTCTCAACAACAAGATTTGAAACTACTTATTCCCTCTTCATTCTTTGAGGAGAGAAGTCCTTACCATGCCATTTCCTAACCAAGTTTTACCCCTTGGTACCTTTGCCCCATATCCAATAGACTATTAGAATATTTTACATCTAATATATCCCTCTTAGTGGATCCTTCCATATACACTACCACAATCCTCTTCTCCTAAATAATTTGGCTTCTCAAAATCCCTCGAGTGGGAAGTATATATTTAGGAGGCCTAGAAATGGGACCCCCATCCACATGAGGATTTTGAAACTTCATCCCAATGATAGGCTGAGGGATACTATCAAGGACATGATGTTGTTTGAGTGGGATAACAAATTGATGTAACAGAAAAGCCTTTTTCCCAAATTGTACATCCATAATAGAAGTTTTCATATATAATACTATATAAAAAGGAAGACTAACTAGAATCTAATGTCTGAATTGGTTGAGATTAAATTTGGATGGTAAACACTGTTATTATACTAGATCTATGAACCATAGTGGTGGAGGAGCACTTTATCAAAGTGATAAATTGGGGTGGAATTGGGTCTATAATGTCCATCGATCGATCCACATTCGAGAGTAACATGTTATGTTCCTCTTTTTACACATGGAAAATTTTTACCCCTAAATCATGGTGTCCCCATGATCATTTATTGAAAGTTTCCAATGGAATCAATAGGAATGAAACTTGGTTTGAAAATTACAAACTACTCACAACTCACCAATAGCCTAAAACCTTGAGTTTATATTAGTTATATTATTACTTTGATATATTAAATTATATTATTATATTATTCCCCTTTTCTTCATCCATCACTTGAGTAATCTTATTTCGAGTCCTATTAGGATATCTATATTTATATTAGATATAGGCCTAGGAAACATATACCTATCTCGAGTTAGGTTCACTATCATCTATAATTATGACACTATATCTCATTACAAATTTTTGTATGTACATCGTTCATCTCGACTTAGATTTGAACCCTATATTTGAGAACCTAGGTAGGAATGTAGTTACAAAATCTATGCACTTGGGTACATTTCTAGGTCCTAAAAGCATGCTTTCATTTACATGATTCCTAACCAAGAAAAATAGTAATTGACAACTCCCTTTATCCTTTTTCTTTGACTTCTACACTTTTATTGGATTTATATATCTTTCACTATTATCAGAATTTAACTGTTTTATCTTTCTATGGCCTTGAACAATAGCGCCCATTCAAGACACTAGCTCTAGGTGTTTTTGTCATCTGGGAGCTCTTATCCCTCTTTACCTTTTTCTTATCCTTTTTGACCCCTTTCACTTCTTAATTATTTTTTACTACTTTACGTCGACCTTTCAATTGTCAATTACAAAATTCAAATAAGGGTATCATATAATTATATGGTAATGCTTTCAAAATAAGGGACCAAGCACTAAGAATTACATATTACCACCAAATATTCCATCCAAAGGCATAAGAACATCAAAAGCATCCATCTAGAACTCATACAAGGGATAAGGGTTGCATCACTTCGCATACACAACATAGGAGGGGAAGTTTATTCTATTCCATCACACACATTCTATACATTTGCTACATTCTAGATCTAACCCTATATCATTGTGCAACTTCCACAAGGGAGTCCTAGGGAATCATTTAGAAACACACACACACACACACACACACAAAATAACTACATGGAGTTTGAGATGTAGTGCAGTGCTCGGTCATAATTTCACACTTCAGGTGACCATCAAGGTCATTCTGACTCCCCATTCTACATTTTCCTTTTTAGTATTGATGTGGTTTGTGGGTATATACAAGTGAAATTATTTGTTATAGCTTACATGTACATTCCCAAATCAGACAACGAATCTAGAGTGAAAAAGAAAGACCAACAGTGAAGCTTATTAGGTCTTGAAATATCCAAATCTACGAGATCTACCTATACACAAACACCTAGATCTAGACACCAGCTGCTACGTTCTCATGTCCTCCCCAAGAGATCCTATTCGGAATAGTTCTAGATCTTAGAATCTACAATTTACTATGACAATGCTATTTACAGTTTGTTCTAGCTACTCACCTACCCGAGATCACTTCATGTTTATTAAGAAACCACCTAAGTCCCCCTATATCTCCTTATTTCTTAGGTTTTTATATTGCATATGATTCATTTCTTCTGTCTTATTGTTTATTAGCATTTTTGCATCATTTATTAAATTAGTTACTATGAAAATAATATTTAATTCCATTTTTATTAAATCATTTGGTGAACTCGTACCCTCCTTTGAGCACTATCACCTTTTTTATTTCTTTCAAGCTTTGATTCCCTCAAATATTACAACCATGAGTTTCTCCCTCCCTTCCTTTTTGTAGGCCAAACCTGAATGTCAATATAAGATCCAATATTTTTTGGATAATACTTACATTCCTCACAATACTCCAGAATATGAATATCATAGGTTTATTACAACATTTTATTTCCATAAAAAGAATATTGCTTTTACATCTAATGTAATCACCCCTCCCTCTATTTTCGATAATGATCCTCCCCTTTATATTCAAGTTTGTATCAATAACATTGGAGTCAAGTGAGCTCTAGTTAATAATGGATATGAGCTCAATATTTGTAATGTTGCATTTCTTCAACAACTTGGCCTTTCCTCGGCCTCTTTCAGTCCCTCATCTAATTCTATCTCGTGACTATGATTCTACTACATGTCCATTAGTACTATCATCCTACCCCTACAAGTTGGGCCCAAAACCATCCCCACTATATTCTACATCATGGATACACCATTTCAATTCAATTACTTTCTTGTTTGACTATGGCTCCACGTTATGCACGTAGTTCCTTCTATGGTTCATTGGTGCATCAAATTTTTACATAATGGATATGAACATACTATTCCCTCTTATCCCGACCCATTCAAGTAATGCCACCTAGACCTAATCAATGCACTACTTATGCCCTCATCTACCCCAATTCTACACCACAATAAAAACCATACGATGTCGGTCACTCCAGTGCTCCTCTTACTTCTTCCACCCCCACATCTACCTCTGCTACCCCTACACATATCACTAATCCCATTTCCCCTATCATACCTCCCTTTATTACTACCACTATGTCACTATTTACTACCCATTATAGCACCCCATCTACCACCCATCCTCTTAATATCATTGATAATGCTATATGACATGAAAATGTTTCCACTGATAATTCTGATGATGAATTTGATGTCGTATACCAATGCAAATTTACATAACCTTAACTTCACTCCTATTGAGGTAGATGCATATTATACCCAAAATACATTTTTTATATTGGTCCTGATGAATATCAACTCGATCAATTTCCTCCCTCTACCACCGCCATGATTCCTTTCAAGGGAACTGTTTATACATTGGATATCATACCACCTCATTTCTATACCCTAGAAAATTCCACTTCATAACTGGATTTATTCACATGTGATTGAATAAAAACTTACTTAATATGATTTCAGAGTAACCGATATGATAAAATACAATAAAATAAAAATTATAAGAACTCTAATGATGTAATTTTGTAAGAAAATAAAAGAAATAGAATACTTAGTTGATTTACACTTAATCTAAAATAGATCTAAGTTGAATCAAATGATGAACATGATGGGAAGAGTGTCGTAAACACTTGAAATTAATTTTGTACTTCACAAACATATTCAAACACTTGTTCTTTGGTGGGGCAAGGGAACCTAGGTTGTAGAGACTTTTTATGGGCTCCGGTGATTCCGTAAATTATCATAATCTTATTTTCTTGTGTCATTGGGGTTTCACAATTACTCCTATTGATCACTTGATATTCACACTTTGATCACTAGGGGTACCTGTAACATACAACACCAACCCTAGATACCGAACAAGCTCATAAACATATCAAATTAGAATGAAATATGTAATATGTGAAGTCAGAATGACCCTAGTGGTCACTCGAAGAGTGAACTTATGACCGACCTTTGCACTACATTCCAAACTCCATGTAGTTCTTTGTGATTGTGTGTGATTATGTCCTTAGGTTTCCCTCGTGCCAAAGACATCAATATAGTTGGCTATAACTAGCTTTGATGCAAATGTGTGAGATGAAATTCAACACTTCCCCTTCATATACGAGTGTATGTAGCCCAAAACTCTAGTCCTTTTGATAGTAATGATAATATTTAGGTTGAATTTCCCCTTAGAATTTTCATCTAGAATAATAGTATGTATGTTGTGTATATATATGGATCTTTTGTTTGAATTTTGACGCTAGTGACACAACATGCTAACTATTACCTCAAGATAAGGATAAGAAAACTAAAAAGGCCGACCAAAAATTTCAAAAATGTAAACAAGAAAAAATAGAACAAAAGCTCCCATAATAGATAGGAGATCCTGGGTGTCATTGTTCGAGAATTGGTGTTAGTGTTTTTGGGATAAATGAAAACATATATGAAAAGATAGACACAAAGGGATCCATGTGACTTGACCAAAAATGGGTACAAAAATGATAGATGTGCAAGAGACAAAGACAATAGAAACAATCAAAGAAACCGAATGGGTGGGAGTGTGTCGCTAGTAAATACTTTTCTCACTTAAGGTCCATGCATATAACAACATTATTTGTGGCATAGTAAAATAGTAATATGTGCATGATTTTATTTTTACATTTTCCGCATTCTTTATGCTATTTGAATGAAATTCAAGTAGTGTAAATAAAGTAAGGAACATACTTGTATAGAGTTTGGAGAAGCTATGTTAAAAAATACATGTAGAGAGTAGAAACTTGTAGCGTGGGGAACTATGGATTAGTGTTTTGACCCATGTGGCATAAGTGGAGATAGATAACCACGGTAAGGAGAAATTATAAATAGTTGAAATGATTCAAATATTTTGGATATTTTAAATTGTTTTAAAAGGAGATTGAATAGGTATGGAGTGATCAATTCCCAACTATATTTTTTTTTAAATGGGAGGATTTGAGCATCCTACCACTAGAGGAAGAGTTTTAGGGAAAGAGGTATAGTTTTTCTCTTTGTCTTTGAATGCATCCCCAAGAGGTCTAACCCATACAGATGGATAGAGACCAAATTTTGTTACGATTTATCTCCGAATTATTTTTTATTGAAAAATTGATTTTTTTTATTGAAATAGTATTTGATAGCTATTAAGTTAGGTCATTTGGAAGAAATTACAATGTACTTTATCTCCCAAGTTAGGTCATCGGGAGGAGTAGTAATTTATTGTAACTCCCAAGTAGAGTCATTTGGGAGATATAGTAGAATGTGCTTATTATTCGATTGATTGACTTTATTTGAGTGAGAGAAGACTGGTTTAAAGTAGGATGTATCTAATAGATTACTCACAAAGAGATTTTTCATTTTTCCCGATTAGGTCATTAGGGAGGAATATAATTGAAATAGTGTAAAGTATTTGAATGTTAAATATAATGATTTGTACCTTTTCTTGAATAGAATCATAGAAAAATTGTGATAATAATATGTTAAGAGTATAGATTGATCATATTATAACCTAAGAAGGATCATAAGGTAATCTTGATTATATGCCCCCCTTTCAGTGAAAGGGTGAGGGGTGATAGACGAGTATTGAGCCAAAAGAAATATTGTAAAAGGTGTGATAATATTATTTGATAGATAGTATATGAAACATAGTAATATTACAAAAGTATCCGCATAGATTGATTTTTACATGTGATAGATTTGAATATAGCATTGTGTAATATGTATAGTATGGTGTTACAAGAAATTTTTATCCGAATGGTGCAAACGTGGGAGAAAAAGGAGTAATGAGACTCAAGATATGAGAAAACATGTGTGTCATGTATTAGTTAGAAGAATATTCGTAAATAGTAACTATAGTATATGGAAAATTTAGAGTTTATATATATAATAATAGTGAAAAGTGAAAATTAATTTAATTTTCACTCTATTGGATATTTTGTCAAGACGAAATATGAGGTTCAACCACAGTACATGGGATTGAATCCCTCCTCAAAGACAGGTGAGGCTGCCTGTTTATTACTAATCTAAAACACAATAGAAATAATGCGTACAATATTCACACTAATCTAACCATGGGATCAGGATAGAATCCTGAAAGCCACATCCACAATAACTGGAAATATTGCTTTGCTTTGGAAATAAAATAGATTAGAAAGGACACATCATAGAAAGGAAATAATGGGAACATACTTTCTTTCGAGAAAACACAGATCACGAAATAATAATACGAGTTCTAGATAACAAATGTAATGTAATGTTTGAAACAATTTAAAATGATTGAGAATGCTAAACTAAGAACAACTTAAGATCCTGAACATAAGAGCAATATCTTAAGAGAGATGAATCTCACAACACAAAGAAAAAAATGACATCAATTTTTTGTTCTTTGAATGATTGAAAAGAAAATACAAAGTTCTTTCTTACGCCTAAAGGTTCTCAATATTCCAAAAATCTCAACCCCTTGGAATGCACAAGCATCCCTTATTTATAATAAAAAGAGTCGAGAGAAAATAGGACAAACCCTATAAAAAAGTGTTTTAACAAGAGTCCTATTTTACTTGGCTCTCACGTAGGAGACCAAGTCAAAATTTACTTCCTATGTGATGAAATAGAAATGAAAAAGACATGTCAATTTCAAGATTGAAATGACATGTTGCATTGTGACTTAGTCTGAATCGTCATCTTTCTCTTCCTCATCTTTCCCTTCTTCCAAGCAGAGCCTGTTTGTTCCAAAATTCTTGGAATTTCGGATTATACCTTGCATCTCATTTTCATCAGGTGCAGTGGAATGATCACTCAGGACTTCACATGTTTCATGAGTGTCACTAACATTTCTGGGAAGCTTTCTCAATCTTTTGTTGAGTTTTCTTAGGGTTTCAAAGAATGTTCAATCTTTACAAACCTATCAATGATTTCAATGCCAAATCCTGTGAGTTGGTTCATGCGTTGAATTGATTCTTGGATTTGTTTGAAAAGACCATCAACTGGTAGGATACCCGAGTCTCCACCTAACACTTTTACATAGATTTTGATCAGTTCTTCTTCCAAGTCACTCTTGCCATCAATCAATTGATCTCTTGATTCTCTCAATTTTCCACAAGCTTGTTGAGAATCTTTATTCTAAATCTGATGGCCTTGGTCAGCTAGAAATGCTTATCCGCATGTGGGATGACCCTCTTGACCAAGATGCATGATGGGATTTTTTCAGCACCTGGAGAGCTTCAAAATTCAACTCCAGGTGCCCGATCTCTTGAGAGAAATCATCATCCATCTTTTCCCCATCACTTGTATATTCTCCAAAGATTGATAGACTTCTCACAGTGTCTTGGATCACTTCTTTCCCCTGTAGGAGCAGCCTTTGGGTCCATTCATTGACCACCCTCCCCTTTTCATTAATCTTTTCAATTATAGGTACCGATGAGAAATCAAACCCGATAGGAATAGAGGATGATGGTATGGACTCAAGGGGTTTTGAGAGCTTAAGTAATACCTCAGTCAACTGCTCCACCTTTTCTTTAAGCTCATCCATGTTGTCCTTTGTTTCCTTTAATTTCTAGCATAACACGTTCATAGCATCTTGTGCATCTGTTGTGCTCCTTCTATCGTCACCTCTCCTAGAGAAACCCTAGTTATCTGATAGTCAGAGGCCACTATGTCCTCTTTGGTCTTGTTAGTCGCGGGAGTGGCGATCTCTACAAACTTATGTCCTGAAGCATCCACTAAAACCCTTGAAACTATTTTGGGTTTCTTGGCTGATTTAGCAGTGGAAGCCTTGAGTGAACTAAAATCAAAGGCTGGTATGGGTACAACCACCTTCCTTTTCCTTGGAGTTTTCTCAAGTAACCATTGAGGTGCCAGAAGGAGTTGCCACTGTTTGTAGAAGTTGGTGTCATACTTTCAGGTGGAGGGGGATTCACTGGTGGAGTGGGAACAGTCATCCAGTGTGGTAGTAGATTCGGTGAAAAGAGATGTAGGAGGAGGCATATCTATAGTTACTTTGGTCCCAGTAGAGAGAGGTGAGAGTCCGAGAGAAAATGCTAGCCATGGCTAATGAAGTGGATGGGGAAAGAGGAGGTAGAAGTGGTTGTGAAGTAGGAAGTGCAGATCCCAACGCAAAGCCTGGGATGCAAGGGATAGAGTTACTTCTGTTGGGTAGTTAGCAAATGGTGAAATTAGGGGCTGACTCACCTCTCCTTCCAAAGAAATTTCCCCTATTTCTGGTGGTGTTGGTGACTCTAGCACATTCACCATTTCAACTGGAGTAGTAGTTGAAGGGGTTTCTTCTTCTCTTCTCTTCTTGACAAATTTGACCTTTATAGGTCCCTTGGAAGAGATTTTGTCCTTTTCCTTTTTGGAGGGCCCCACCTCTAAAGCAACCAACTTTGAGAAACTATCTTCTTTGAAACTCATCCCCCAAGAGGTGAGCCATGCCTTGGTGCGTGTGAGAATCGGGGCTGATCTATCGGTAATAGAGGCTTTCTCACCGATAGACCAATCAATAGGTGGGAAAACATATTGATCTTCATTTAGTCCATCATAGGAAGGATCCAACACACTTTCATTATCACAGTACCCTCTGGAATGTTAGCGAGCTCGAGTGTTTGAATCTCTGCAAGTGTCAACCTGCTATGATCTTTCCTTGGACAACAACTTCATCATGTAAATCAATCCAGATGTCTTCTATGCTTGGTATGTGCAGTGTAGAGTTCCATATGTCTTGAGGACTCCTCAAAATCAAACCCATCTCTGGGCTTCATGTGATTTTTTAACTTATCTTGAAGCTCGTGTACAATGTTCTTGGCTTTTACCACCATTGAGCAGGTATACCTTCAATAGAAATTGGGAAGGATACGATGGCCTTGTGTTTACTCTATTGGAACTTATGAAAATCCAACAATTTCCTAACCAACTCCATCAAGATTAGTTTGTCCCTAGATATCTGGGAAAATGGAAAGGATCACCCAGTACATGACCACCCGAAGGTAAGTGAACTTCTTGAATTGTAAGAAGACACAACCCCATTTCGAAACTTTAGCCCATGCCTCATCAGAGACTCTTATTTTCCTCAGTTCGGGGTTTAACCTGCAGATGTTCTCATAAAAGAAGGCATCATTTACCCTTCTGAATTGGTCTTCGGACCCTTTTCTTGTTAACTGAGGAAAATATCGATAAATATGTTCCACTATCTTGTTCCCCTTTGTGTCCAATGGGGTAATTCCTCATGCCAGCTGCTGCATAGGTGACATACGAGGACATATAAAACTTCCCAGTAGACAAGATTGTTGTCATCTGAGAATCTATCTCATTACTGATAAGGGTACCCCAATCAATCCCCTGTTGATTCTTCTTAATGATGATCATGAATTGGTACATCCATCCTTGGAAAACATTTGATTCGGGAAACCAAAAAACCCGACTCAATAGAGTAATGATATCATTGATTTCCTGAATGAAATCACTTCTAGGAACAAGTCTTGGGAACCTGGAAACAATTGGCTTGGCTTTGATTAGGAACTTCTTATTCACGTGTTTGATACAATCTTCCTGATCATTGTCCCAAGATTTTTGGGCTGACTTGAGATCTACGTCCCCATACTCCTCAAAGTTAGGCAACTTGAGAAGGTCATCGAAGTAACCTCTGTCTAACTTGATTACGACCTCTCACCTAATTTTCACAGAATGAGAAGCAGAGTCATAATTTGAAGCACAGGCTAAGATGAACTCGGGGCACTGAGCAGACATGGGGAAACCTACTGCAAGAGGAAGACCACTGCCAACTATTGATTTCATCCATGGGGTCTGGGAAGAACTCTTGACTCTATTCCAAAAGTCTTCCATATCTATGTTTCGAGTTTTGTATCTCGGATGTCGTAATTACAATCAATGTAGGAAGGAGACTCCACCTTCCTAAATTTATACTTCATCCTCCCTGATTTTTCCATCTTATCCTGTGATGGACCGGGATCCAACATGAGGAATTCCAAAGGAGGAGTGAACTGATTGCTTCTGATTTAGACACTTTGGGTTTGAGGACCTGCTTAGCAATCCCAGAGACCCGAAACACTACAGAGAGTATCGGAGATTAGTGGGTGTCGAACACTTAGAAATTCTAAAAATTAGTTGAACCTGTTGGAAGATATGAGATGTCCACCACTCTGGAAAACCCGCAACACTGGAAGATGTCGAAGGGTTCAGAAAATCCGCACTATTGTTAGATGTCGGGAAGATTAGAAATCCCGCTATACTTGGAGGATGCGGGAAGTTTGAAGTATCCGACACCTTAGAGGATGCTGGAGATTTTGGAATGTCTGACACCTTGGATTTCTTGACAAACTGTGGGATTTGGAAGCTACAAAACACCCTGCTGAAACCCAAAAAGAAGGAATCAGGTTTTTTTCAGGGTAAAACATACAAATTCCTCTTCATTGCTATGAATCTTTGATACATTCTTCTATTGTCATAACAATGGCATATTCCAAGGAATAAAACAAAGTGAGCATTCCAAGGGTGAACCCTAAAACACAAACTTGATTGGAAAACAACCCAAAAAGGAATAAATAATCAAAAACCCCAAAACCCTAACAAGAAAGAAAGAGGAATTTAGAAGGATCATTACACAATTCTTCCACAAATTTCACAAACAAAGAACAAAGTGAAATACCTTCAATCAGATCGAAAAATGATAAAAAATGAGCAACTCAATCAAGCACGAAGGTGAGTCGGGTTTCGGGGTTGAAGACGCATGCACGAAAATCCACGAGGTAAAAAGTACATCTGGTAAAAATGACATGGAAATCTGAGTATTTATAAAAATTTTGCATTTAATACACTTCAGTTGACACGTGTGTCAACCACCCAAAAATTCGGCATTAATGCCATGTCAGCATGTTTGGGATGTCTGAAAACCCGACACAAAGGATTTCATATCAATTCGGGTTTCGGGTTGTGGGAAGCAAGCGACATGAAGCATGATGCTTGATGGTTCGAAAACCCGATACAAAGGAGTAAATCAGGTTTCAAAAATTGGAAGACATGTGACATGAAGCATGTTTGACTAAGGCATGTTTTGATGCTCAGAGAACCGAAAACCGATACAAAGGAGAAAATGGGTTTTGGAAATCGGAAGACATGCGACATGAAGCATGTTCTGACTAAGGCATGTTCCGATGCTCGGTGGACCCAAAAACTGAAAGACTTACTTGATGTGGGTTTCAGGCTTCGGGGAACATACAACATGAAGCATCCAAAACTCATGTTGTCTTGCTATGGAAACCGAAAACCTGATTATCTCTCTGAAAGGGCATTCTTAGGAAACCAGCTCAAAAATTTCCTAGGGTTATCACTAAATTTTGGTGTAAACACAAAAATGAGATAACAACTGGCTCCAGTTGGGGACTTTCTTTGTGACATCAAAGGAAGAGAACTTAGAATCTCTGGCTTTATCCATTGGGCTATAGAGTCAGAAAAGAAGAAAACCAAAAACAAAACAAAGAAAGAAAGAAGACCAAAAGCAAACACATGACAGAAAATAAAGTATGTACAATGCAAAAGAGCATCTTGCATTAATGATGGAACAACTTCAGATGTTGGCCACTGAAAGGCAAGGGGAGTGACTCTCCATCAAGATATGATAGACAAAAACTATTTTCACCATTCAGCTGATGAATCTTAAAAGGTCCTTTCCACAAAGAATCAAACTTTCGTGCATTCCTTTCTGCTCCCTTCTCTTATCCCAAAGCAACACCAGATCTCCAATTTGGAAATTATGCTTGCCTTGATTTCTTGTCAAAAAATTTCTTTACTTTTCTCTGATGACCCACAATGCGATCAATCACCTTGCTTCATTCCTCTTCTAGCCTAGCTAGGTACATAACCCTTTTTTCAATAGAATCTTGAAAAGTCACATCTTCGACTGCTTTGGCCAACTGTAAGGCTGGCAACTCTACTGAGATAGGGATCTCAGCATCAATCCCATATAGTACTTGGAAAGGAGACATTCCTATAGCTCACTTTGGGGTAATCCGATCCACCCACAACGCATCATACAATGCTTTGTGCCATGTCCTCTGGTTTTCATCTACTAGCTTTCTAATTATGGTAACCAGGTTCTTGTTGTTGGACTCAGCTTGCCCATTGCCTTGGGGATAATAGTCAGATGAGTGAGCTAGGGTGATGCCGAATCCATAAAAAAATCTATCAACTCATGTGATGAGAAATTGGAGGTGTTATCAGCCACAATCTTGTGAGGCACACCGAATCTGACAATTATATTTTCTTTAAGGAATTTGCACACGGCTTCTGAGGTTGCCTGCTTGATTGGTGTAGCTTCCACCCACTTGGTAAAATAGTCTGTAGTCAGTAAGTATGTAATTGTGTCCAGCACTGGAGGTAGGATTCAACATTCCAATGAAGTCAATTCCCCACTGGCGGAAAGGTTCTTCAATCACTACGGGCTTCAGGGGAAGAGCTGCTAGCTTAGGGCGACCAACGAAATGTTGACAAGCTTCACACTTGGACACCCATTCTGTTGAGTCCCGAAAGAGAGTAGGCCAATAGTACCTAGCCCATAGGATCTTATAAGCTATTACAGAGGATGAGAAATTTCCTCGCATGCTAGACTATGGAAGGATTCTAGTAACTTTACCTGCTGTGACTTATCAACATAGAGCAGAATACACCATCAATACCTTTCTTATATATTTTGTTATCCCACAGGAGGTATCTTGCAGATCTTAACTTGATTGTCCTCTTCTCCTTTTGGCTTAAATGTGGGGGCATTCACCATAAGTTAGAAAGAAAGCAATATCTATGTACCATTCATCAGTTGTGCTCACGAAAAGCACCATGGGCAACTTTGAAGAGGTGTCTTGGTCCTTTTGCATTCTGTTTCAGCATGATTTTCCATGATCAATTGGCACAGACCCCTTCCTCATACCAACTTGGTAGGTCTAATGTCCAAGTCATACTCCTAAACTTTAGCTATCCAGTTACCTCGTTGACTACCCAACTCTTGTTGAGTCAAAATGGATTTAACAGCGGTGTCGGGAATGAGAATGAGGGTATGAGAGTTCAACACATAGTACCTGAAATGTTTCACCGCTCGTACCACTACATAAGCATGCTTTTCAATTTGTGACATTTTTAGTTCATGTTCCTTTAATGGGCAGCTCATGAAAGTGATGGGAGCTTCAATGCCCTCTCCGTTCTCCTGCATCAGGATGGCTGACACTGTGTGTGTGGAGGCGTAGTTGTACATGATGAAATCTTTTTGAAATCTGGACATACTAGGATAGGAGCGCAAGCAATTTCCCTTTTGACTTCATCAAATGCAAGCTTCCCTTCAGTACTCCATCGAAATGGAATTTTTCCTTTCATCATCCCAAGGATATCCTTGGTTTTATCAGTGAAATCAGGTATGAACCTTCTTAGGAAATTGACCTTTCCGAAGAAGGAATGAACTCCAATTTTACTTGTGGGTAGGGTAAGGCTTTGAATGGCCTTCACCCTTTCTGGGTTCGATCTTGGTTCCTTCTCTAGTCACAATATGACCCACAACTTTCCTTCGGTCACTCCAAACATGGACTTCTTGGGATTTAATGAAATTCCGTGATGCGTCGGCATCTCAAGAGTACTTGTTCTAGATGATCATAATGATCACTCCATTTTTAGAAAAAATGGTCAAGTCATCCAAATATACCACTATGAATTTTCCCATCAGATCTCTGAATGCTAAGTCCATAGCTCTCTGAAAGGTAGCTCGGCATTGATTAAGCCGAAAGGCATCCTCCTGTAAGCAAAGGTCCCCCATGGGGTTGTGAAGGCCATTTTATGTTGATCTTCAGCAGCTACCTCAACTTGATTATATCCCAAAAATCCATCGAGCATGGATAGCATCTCTGATCCCATAACCATTTGTAACACCTGATCCATGATAGGTAAGGGGTAGTTGTCTTTTAATGAAGACTGATTCAAGTTCCTGAAATCAACACAAATCTAGATCTCGCCATTCTTCTTCTGACATGGTACGATGTTAGCAACCCAGGTGGAATGGTGGATTGGAAAGATAATCCTAGCATCTAACATCTTCTGAATTTCTACAAGAATGGTTCCTAAGATTTTAGGATTATAATGCCTCTGCTTCTGCCTATAGGGTTTTACATCGGGCTTCAAAGGAATGTTGTGCTGTACATCTTTGGGCTTGAAGGATTTTAAATCTGCATAGGACCAGGCCAAGACATCCATGTATCTCTTTAGGAGTGAAGTGAATTTTCTTTCTCCTCAGGGGAACAACATTTCCCAATATTCACCATCGAGGTTGATCAGATGAACCTAGATTGACTTGATCTACTTCGAGGAAGAAGCTCCTTCAGTTTGTCTCTTGTTTTGAATGAAACGGTCATGCTTGTCAAACAAACCCTCTAGAGAAACCAACCCTTTGGGAATCTTGTTTCCTTTAAGCTGAATAAACTCACCATCAACCTCTTGATATGGATCTAAAATAGATTCACGGAAAGCTGATTCGAACCTTCAAAGTATAGCTCACTAAAATTGTCAGTTTTTTCTAGAAAAGACAACACCTGTTGATCATCGTTGAACACTTGCCAATGAGCGCATTATCCGGGATACTGGGACGATACACAATCTCAATGGTGTATGTATCTTGTTTGAACTGGGGATGAGGGAGAAGGAGGGATGCAGACACGGCTAAAGAATCAGCCTTGTCATTATAATCTCTCAAAACTACTTTGATGGAGAATGCGTCAAAGCATTCTATATTATCCCAAACTTTGTTCCTGTAATGTCTCAGGTGATCATTTTTCACTTGATAGATCCCTTTGACCTGGTTGACAATCAGCTCTGTGTCTCCTTGAACCTTGAGATTTGAATTCCCTTTTTTCTGGCCATTTCTAATCCTAATAACAAAGCTTCATATTCAGCCGTGTTATTAGTATTATCAAACTGCAACTTGAAGGCAGAGGGAAAGATCTCGGAATCAGGAGATATAAGAACTACACCAGTGCACGATCCAGTGGTTGAATAGCTACCATTGAATTTGAGGGTCCAAATAGCATTAGAATCTTCTTCCTTGACATCTACAACTGGTACCTCTGATGTCATGAAGTAATTTCCAAAACTAGCATCTTCGAAAAGGATTTGAGCCTTAGGGTCATCTGATTTAGTTACCAAATACTTTTCCTGAGGCTCAGGATGGAGAACATGATAAACCCCATTGACTGGAATTTTGGCCTTGGTCCAATCCATATTAATTTCTCCTCTCGACGTCTTTACAAAAACCTCTACCTAAGAGGATACCATAAGTTACAGGAATGTCGGCAACTAGAATGGTCATTTTCACTCTCTTCTCTGGGAATGCAACGAATGCAAACTTGTGCATCTTTGATTTGACCAACCAAGGGAACTTGCTTGGTTTCCATGGAATAACATCATCCATATGACTTAGTCAAAGTAAGCCCAAGGGCATGGGCTACTTTTGTGGGCATAACATTGTCGGAGGCCCCTGAGTCGATGATGCAATTGCGTTGAGTTTAAACCCGTTTATAAGCAAAGACAAATAAAATGGTTCAATATTTCCTGAAGAAGAAGTAGAGGTCAGATTATTCTGAGGTGGGGATTGAGTAGGATTTGGAAAAAGACCTTTTGAAGGTGGGGGAACAACAGCTTTACTTCTAATGAATTTGGTGAGTTTTCAAACTGTTCAGGATTTGACTGAAGGTATTCTACTTCTGACATTTGGATCTTGGTTCTTTTTGCATGGTCGATAATGTCAAAAGCAGTATAAGAAGGAGTGATAGTAGGTTTAGTTCTAATCACATGAGCTTGAGCTGAGGTACTGACCTTGGGAGAAGGAGAATGAGGGGAAGTTGTTACCTTTTTGGTGACTTCTCTTTCAGTTTGCGCTGAGATAGGAGTACCTCTCTTAACTATGGCTATGGGAGCTTCCTTGTTCTTCTCCTTGGGGCTTTCAAGAGGTTTTCTTGGATTTTGAGATTGGGATTGAGTGAAGACAGCAAATGACTGACCATCCAGTGCACATTCATCTTCCTCGTATTCCAAATACCCAATGCTGGAGTCACCAGCTGAATCATCATAAGACTCATCAGCGTATCCTGAAGCTTCAAAAGCTTCAGAGGAATCCTATTCTTCTGGTTCTTCCTCTTCTTCAACTATCTCTACTACTACGTTAATGGGAGGAGCTTGATTTCTAGCCTCGGTTGAGCAGGAGTTAACCACGGCCTGTCTCTTGTAGGTGCACCATTGGTGTTATTGAAATTCTGTCTAGGGATATCCTAATGGAACATTGCTCACCTGTTAGGACATTTTCTTTTTCAAAGCAATCAAATCATTAGCCATCTTTTGAATTATAGGGTCAGTATTACTTTGGGAAGAACCTTGATTTTTAGGCTTGGGTGCATCTTTCCTGATTCTTCTGCAGAATGAGATCATCCTCTATTTCAATATCTGTTGACTAAGTAGTAGCCAAATCAGGGATAGATGACCTTCTTAATAGGAAGCTCACATCGGGGGGCTGAGCATTAATGAAGAAGCATTTCTAATTTTTGGAGTAGGTACAACTAGTTTACGGAATCTTTCTGATTAGCTTGTTGAACTTTTCCATGAAGTCCCACATGGGTTCGTGAGATTCCTTTTTCATATGGGTAAGTTGTGCTAACAAAGCATGAGAATCTTCAACCAGTTTGAATCAGTGCTTTAAATCTAGTCCTCATGGTAGCCCAGTTTGTGATGCATGTGTTTGGAAGGTGGTAAAACCACTCGGCTGCTGCACCGTGTAATGTTTCAATGAAGAGTTGAATGGAGACATCTTCGTGAGCTACTCCAAGAACACCACATGCTACAAAGAAAGATGCAATGTGTTCATTAGGATGTTGCTTCCCATCACCATTGAACTTGGGAATGTTTTACGTGATCCATGTGGTAACTCGTGTAATGGTGGAGTTAAAGAAAGAGGACCAATAAGTTGTGCTGCCCCGGGGAACACGAGTTGTCTGCCATCCTTACGAAAAGAGTGTGTATAGGGATCCGAGTGTCAGACAAGAATAACGCATGAAAAGTTGCAGACACTTCTCATTCTATGGGGATCCAGTTTCTCTGAACATGCAAAGAACTTTTGGTTCGGTTAGAAATAACGCTGTTGGGGGAAAGACTAAAATTATGCTGTTGTTGTAGCAACTCAAAGAGTGGATCAATTTCACCCCGGGCTTGGCGGGACCGAGTGAAGATATTTCTAGCAGCTTGAACCGGGAAAGAGATCTTGTTGAAAATAAGGCAAATACGGAGTTCAAGACACCAAGAGGATAAGCTTTATACTATTAATCCGTATTCCCAGTGAGTCACCAAAAACTGTTGGTTGGATATTTTTTCAAGATGAAATATGAGGTTCAACCATAGTACATGGGATTGAATCCCTCCTCAAAGACAGGTGAGGCTGCCTATTTTTATTACTAATCTAAAACACAATAGAAATAATGCGTACAATATTCACACTAATCTAACCATGGGATCAGGATAGAATCCTGAAAGCCACATCCACAATAACTGGAAATATTGCTGCTTTGGAAATAAAATAGATTAGAAAGGACGCATCACAGAAAGGAAATAATGGGAACGTACTTTCTTTTGAGAAAACACAGATCACGAAATAATAATACGAGTTCTAGATAACAAATGTAATGTAATGTTTGAAACAATTTAAAATGATTGAGAACGCTAAACTGAGAACAACTTAAGATCCTGAACATAAGAGCAATATCTTAAGAGAGATGAATCTCACAACACAAAGTTTGTAAAAAATGACATCAATTTCTGTTCTTTGAATGATTGAAAGAAAATACAAAGTTCTTCTTCTACCCAAAGGTTCTCAATATTCCAAAAATCTCAACCTTGGAATGCATGAGCATCCCTTATTTATAATAAAAAGAGTCGAGAGAAAATAGGACAAACCCTATAAAAAAGTGTTTTAACAAGAGTCCTATTTTACTTGGCTCTCATGCAAGAGACCAAGTCAAAATTTACTTCCTATGTGATGAAACAGAAATGAAAAAGACATGTCAATTTCAAGATTGAAATGACATGTTGCATTGTGACTTAGTCTGAATCATCATCTTTCTCTTCCTCATCTTTCCCTTCTTCCAGTAGATCCTGTTTGTTGAAATTCTTGGAATTTCTGGATTATACCTTGCATCTCATTTTCATCAGGTGCTAGTGGAATGATCACTCAGGACTTCACATGTTTCATGAGTGTCACTGACATTGCCAGGAAGCTTTCTCAATCTTTTGTTGAGTTTTCTCAGGGTTTCAAAGAATGTTCAATCTTTACAAACCTGTCAATGATTTCAATGCCAAATCCGTGAGTTGGTTCATGCTGAATTGATTCTTGGATTTGTTTGAAAAGACCATCAACTGGTAGGATACCCGAGTCTCCACCGACACTTTTGCATAGATTTTGATCAGTTCTTCTTCCAGGTCACTCTTGCCATCAATCAATTGATCTCTTGATTCTCTCAATTTGCCACAAGCTTCATTGAGAATCTTTATTCTGAATCTGATGGCCTTGGTCAGCTGGAAATGCTTATCCACATGTGGGATGATGCCCTCTTCGACCAAGATGCGTGATGGGATTTGCTTCAGCACCTGGAGAGCTTGAAAGTCAACTCCAGGTGCCGATCTCTTGAGAGAAATCATCATCCATCTTTTCCCCATCACTCTGTATATTCTCCAAAGATTGATAGACTTCTACAGTGTCTTGGATCACTTCTTTCCCCTATAGGAGTAGCCTTTGGGTCCATTCATCGACCACCCTCCCCTTTTCATTAATCTTTTCAATTATAGGTACCGATGAGAAATCAAACCCGATAGGAACAAAGGATGATGGTATGGACTCAAGGGGTTTTGAGAGCTTAAGTAATACCTCAGTCAATTGCTCCACCTTTTCTTTAAGCTCATCCTACTTGTCCTTTGTTTCCTTTAATTTCTGACATAGCACGTTCATAGCATCTCGTGCATCTGTTGTGCTCCTTCTATCATCACCTCTCCTAGAGAAACCCTAGTTATCTGATAGTCAGAGGCTGTTATGTCCTCTTTGGTCTTGTCAGTCGCGGGAGTGGTGATCTCTGCAAACTTATGTCCTGAAGCATCCACTAAAACCCTTGAAACTGTTTTGGGTTTCTTGGCTGATTTAGCAGTGGAAGCCTTGAGTGAACTAAAATCAAAGGCTGGTATGGGTACAACCACCTTCCTTTTCCTTGGAGTTTTCTCTAGTAACCATTGAGGCGTGCAACGAGAAGTTTCACCTTTGTTGTAGAAGTTGGTGTCATACTTTTTGGTGGAGTGGGATTCACTGGTGGAGTGGGAACAATCATCAGTGTGGTAGTAGATTCGGTGAAAAGAGATGTAGGAGGAGGCATATCTGTAGTTACTTTGGTCCCAGTAGAGAGAGGTGAGAGTCGGAGAAAATGTTGGCCATGGCTAATGAAGTGGATGGGGAAAGAGGAGGTAGAAGTGGTTGTGAAGTAGGAAGTGTAGATCCCAACGCCAAAGCCTGGGATGTAAGGGATAGAGTTACTTCTATTGGGTAGTCAGCAAATGGTGAAATTAGGGGCTGACTCACCTCTCCTTCCAAAGAAATTTCCCCTATTTCCGGTGGTGTTGGTGACTCTGGCACGTTCACCATTTCAACTGGAGTAGCAGTTGAAGGGGTTTCTTCTTCTCTTCTCTTCTTGAAAAATTTGACCTTTATAGGTCCCTTGGAAGAGCTTTTGTCCTTTTCCTTTTTGGAGGGCCCCGCCTCCAAAGCAACCAACTTTGAGAAACTATCTTCTTTGAAACTCATCCCCCAAGAGGTGAGCCATGCCTTGGTGCGTGTGAGAATCGGGGCTGATCTATCGGTAATAGAGGCTTTCGCCGATAGACCAATCAATAGGTGGGAAAACATATTGATCTTCATTCAGTCCATCATAGGAAGGATCCAACACACTTTCATTATCACCAGTACCCTCTGGAATGTCAGTGAGCTGAGTGTCTGAATCTCTGCAAGTGTCAACCTACTATGATCTTTCCTTCGGACAACTTCATCACGTAAATCAATCCAGATGTCTTCTATGCTTGGTACGTGCAGAGTGTAGAGTTCCATATGTCTTGAGGACTCCTCGAAAATTGAACCCATCTCTAGGCTTCATGTGCTTTTTAACTTATCTTGAAGCTCGTGTACAATGTTCTTGGCTTTTACCACCGTTGAGTAGGTATACCTTCCAATAGAAATTGGGAAGGATACGGCGGCCTTGTGTTTACTCTGTTGGAACTTATGAAAATCCAACAATTGCCTAACCAACTCCATCAAGATTAGTTTGTCCCTGGATATCTGGGAAAATGGAAAGGATCACCTGAGTACATGACCACCCGAAGGTAAGTGAACTTCTTGAATTGTAAGAAGACACAACCCCATTTCAAAACTTCAGCCCATGCCTCATCAGAGACTCTTGTTTTCCTCAGTTCGGGGTTTAACCTGTAGATGTTCTCATAAAAGAAGGCATCATTTACCCTTCTGAATTGGTCTTCGGACCCTTTTCTTGTTAACTAAGGAAAATATCAATAAATATGTTCCCTTTGTCTTGTTCCCCTTTGTGTCCAATCCGGGTAATTCCTCATGTCGGCTGCTACATAGGTGACATACGAGGACATATAAAACTTCCCAGTAGACAAGACTATTGTCATCTGAGAATATATCTCATTACTGATAAGGGTACCCCAATCAATCCCCTATTGATTCTTCTTAATGATGATCATGAATTGGTACATCCATCCTTGGAAAAAATTTGATTCAAGGAAACCAAAACCCATCTCAACAGAGTAATGATATCATTGATTTCCTGAATGAAATCACTTCTAGGAACAAGTCTTGGGAAACGGAAAACAAACTTGGCTTGGCTTTGATTAGAAACTTCTTATTCACATGTTTGATATAATCTTCTTGATCATTGTCCCAAGATTTTTGGGCTGACTTGAGATCTACGTCCCCATACTCCTCAAAGTTAGGTAACTTGAGAAGGTCATCGAAGTAACCTCCGTCTAACTTGATTACGACCTCTCCCACCTGATTTTTCATAGAATGAGAAGCGAGTCGTAATTTGAAGCATAGGCTAAGATGAACTCGGGGCACTGAGTAGACATGGGGAAACCTGCTGCAAGAGGAAGACCACTGCCAACTATTGATTTCATCCATGGGGTTTGGGAAGAACTCTTGACTCTATTCCAAAAGTCTTCCATATCTATGTTTCGAGTTATGTATCTCGGATGTCGTAATTACAATCAATGTAGGAAGGGGACTCCACCTTCCTAAATTTATACTTCATCCTCCCTGATTTTTCTATCTTATCCTGTGATGGACCGGGATCCGACATGAGGAATTCAAAAAGGAGTGAACTGATTGCTTCTGATTCAAACACTTCGGGTTTGAGGACCTGCTTAGCAATCCTAGAGACCGAAACACTACAGAGTATCGGAGATTAGGGGGTGTCGAACACTCAGAAAGTCTCGAAAATTAGTTGAACCTGTTGGAAGATATGAGATGTCCGCCACTCTGGAAAACCCACAACACTGGAAGATGTCGAAGGGTTCAGAAAATCCACACTATTGTTAGATGCTAGAAAGATTAGAAATCCTGCTATACTTGGAGGATGCCGGGGAATTTTGAAGTATCTGACACCTTAGAGGATCCAGAGATTTTGGAATGTCTAGAACCTTGGATTTCCTGAAAAACTGTGGATTTGGAAGCTGCAAAACACCCTGCGAAACCTAAAAAGAAGGAATCGGGTTTTTCAGGGTAAAACATACAAATTCCTCTTCATTTCTATGAATCTTTGATACATTCTTCTATTGTCATAACAATGAAATATTCCAAGGAATAAAACAAAGTGATCATTCCAAGGGTGAACCCTAAAACACAAACTTGATTGGAAAACAACCCAAAAGGAATAAATAATCAAAAACCCTAACAAGAAAAAAGAGAAATTTAGAAGGATCATTACACAATTCTTCCACAAATTTCACAAACAAAGAACAAAGTGAAATACCTTCAATCAGATCGAAAAATGATAAAAAAATGAGCAACTCAATGAGCATGAAAAGTCGGGTTTGGGGTTGAAGACGCATGCACGAAAATCCATGAGGTAAAAATTACATCTAGTAAAAATGACGTGGAAATCGAGTATTTATAAAAAAATTACATTTAATACACTTCAGTTGACACATGTGTCAACCACCGACAACTCGGCATTAATGCCATGTCAGCATGTTTGGGATGTCTGAAAACCCAACACAAAGGATTTCATATCAATTCGGGTTTCGGGTTGCGGGAAGCAAGCGACATGAAGCATGATGCTTGATGGTTCGAAAACCCGATACAAAGGAGCAAATCGGGTTTTGGGAATCGGAAGACATGCGACATGAAGCATGTTTTGACTAAGGCATGTTCGATGCTCAGAGAACCCGAAAACCTGATACAAAGGAGCAAATCGGGTTTCGGAAATCGGAAGACATGTGACATGAAGCATGTTCTGACTAAGGCATGTTCGATGCTCGGTGGACCCAAAAACTGAAAGACTTACTTGATGTGGGTTTCAGGCTTCGGGGAACATACAACATGAAGCATCCAAAAATCATGTTGTCTTCTATGGAAACCCGAAAACCCGATTATCTCTCTGAAAGGGCATTCTTAGGAAACCAGCTCAAAAATTTCCTAGGGTTATCACTAAATATTTGTTCTAAACACAAAAATGATGTTTTTGTCAATTTTAGAAAAAAAAATTTTTATATTTTTTGGTTTTTATGACCTAGATGAGAGCGATCAAGGTGTTTTCATCTTGTGGGACAACAAATCCTAGATCTAGGTGTTGGTGACCTTTTTGGGGCACTCGTGACCTACTCCTAGGCACCAAAGCATCCCATAATAGGGTTTTGGCAATACAATGTGAAATAATTACATTCTAAATGATTACTTATGATGAGTTATTTTTTAGTATGTGTGTGGTATTAATGTAATAATTTGGTCGGTTTTTGTGTTATGAGAGGTATATAAACTCTAGAAATTTCTGTGTGGGCCATCATTTGAGTATGTTGCTTACATTGGGGTTATCAGATTTAGAGTGAGATGTGTTGGACCATGCCAACATGCAACACATTGCTAGATTGGGGGAGATTCCCATAATATGCCTATGTTGATTGTATTGTGTGATAGATGGTGTGCCAATACATGTACATTTTAGTTTCCTACTTTGGTGAGATGATAATGACCCTAGAGGATGTGTATCAGATATTGTGATTGTTGATTATAGGAGAGAGGGTACAGGTCATGAGTATAGTGGATTCCTAGAGGAAGATGAGGGCACCGAGGTGGTATTTTACTAGTACATGAGTACAAGTAGAAACTCATATCATCTTGGATACTATATTGAGATCTAGTGTTCTTTGATTTTAGATGTTTATCACGGTGATTATAACTTCATTTTTGGAAGTAGAGGGTGGTGGAGTTGGTATATTATATAAGATGCATAATATTTATCATTGGATAGAGGAGCATGGTATGAGATATCCATGGGCGCAATGTGTATTGGATCACTTGTATAGAGACTTAAATAGATTCATACCGTAGGATCATGGGGGTGGGCTAGGAGCCACCAATTTGTTAAACATATGAGAATATGAGCACATTGCAATAATGAGACCACTCAATGGGCCACCTTTGGTTGATTGGGCTTGACACGATATTTTTGTAGTGAAGTGGGTAGGGAACCATAGTAAGAGGATGGACACAACCACCTATAGGTCGATGATTGATTGGATGGGTCTAGGGAAATCATATAGAGGCTATATAGAGACTATGGTGGTTGGGTAGAGGATGATGTAGAGTTGTGGTGCATTCGGTGCACCATGTGGTTGGAGGACCACATCCAAGGATTGATTGAGTTGTTCCAAGTGGATCATGTATCTAGATAGTTTGGCATGGCTTAGAATGTGCCTCCAAATCCATGTGTATGGTTTAGAGCTACTAGAGTGGTAAGGATGCCAAGATTGAGGCCAAGCTCTACAAGAGCACAACTAGTGCATCCTGGTCTAGATGAGGTAGATGCGACCATAGAGCCAATATAGTTTGATGATGTGGGGTGTACCCAAGAATATAGTGAGTGGTGAGAAGAAAAATGATGGTTGTTACTATTTCTAGTTGTTATATATGTGGAAAGTGAGCTGGTGATAGGAGGAGTAGAGGGATAGTCACCTGCCCTAATGGGGATGGTCTAGCAATAACACTAACGGAACGTAAGTATTGTTTATTTTGATTTGTTATTTGTTGTGTAGTCATTAGATATTGTATATATATGTAGTAACTAATTTGGTTTTGTATGGTTGTAGGTGATGCCCATTGGTCGTTGATTGTGGATTCATCAATACACATGCCAGTGTGGAATGTGCCTCTAGATGTGATCATGGGAGGAGGTATGCTAGAGCAAGAGGATGTGATTGTAGGAAAGCATGCCCATTTATTTGATTTGGTGAGTATAGCAGCAACCAAATCTACTACGTTATTGATTGAGTGTGATGAGGCTCGTGTAGAGACTAAGTGAAATGGGAAGGTCATAGGAGGAGGATCCCTAGTTCATGTATTTGTAAGATATGTGGAGCTACATGTCTGATTCATGGAGTAGACAGCCAAGATGGCTATACCACAGAGATAACTAGAGATATATAGAGGCGAAACCAATGACATAGAGTGAGTGATAAAATATCTAGTTCTAGAGCTCCCACGATTGTATATAGTGATAGCGAAGATGACATATGATGTATATGGTTATATTAATGCATGTGGGCATGCCCCCTAGTGATTCCATTTATGTAACTCTTATTTGTGGAGAGATATATAGAGAGACATGTATTGGATATCATATGTGTTGTTTACTTACATTGGTATATGATGTGATGGTTGTTAGTTGCACGTTGATTTTCTAGATGTTGTATGCATTGTTGAAATGATTTCCTTGATTGTTGAATGGTGAAATATATCATGATGTGGAAATAATAGCTTAAGTAGTGAATTGAATAGGATTTGTATGTGAATGAATGAGAGTAAATAGTATAGTGATATGATGATAAGAATGTATGATGTAATGTGATAGAGTAGAAAGAAATGGAAATGTGATGTAGATAGTATAAAATATGAGACATTGATAGGTGTATAATGAGAAGGTGTGAAAAAATGGTCGTAATCATGTGTGATATAGAATAAGAAGGGGTAAAAGAAGAGAAATTCCCCCCAATGTGAGAATAAGGTTAAATTTTTTAATAAATCTCTCGATAGTCATGTAATAACCTTATAAAACATGAGTGCATCATAGGGTAATGAGATGACCATATGGATATCACCTACCAAAGATAGATATTCCTACGAGGGATGGTGGAAGCATGTGAAGCAGTAGTAGCATGAGTGTAAGATTCAAATTTAATGTAAAATAAAATGGTAGCAATGATAGGATGTGTAGTGGTAAGAAGCACGGATGTTGATAGCTTAGGAAGCGAATGGGATGTAGTAGCAATGTAAGGAGGATGGGATGATTTAGCAATAAGTGAGTTGGATAAAGGGTGCATATGGATGATAACCTTAGAAGGTGGATGAACGATTACCTTAGAGTGTGGAAAAGGAAAAAAATGAACACTGGTGGAAGGTTGCTTATGTGGAATGGGAGAGAGAGAGAGAGAGAGAGAGAGAGAGAGAGAGAGAGATCATGCGAGAACGAGAATTGAAAGCAATTACACCTTTGTATTCTAATTGTTGTAATCTATCATGTAAAGCACTTGAGTCATTATCACGGTGGCTATTGATGCGATGAAAATTATAGAAAGGGTGATTTTTCGGAAATGCAAGCGATGAGGAGGAGGATGTTGATTAGAAGGAAATCAGATTAATAAGTTATCAAGAAAAGTACACAAAACATCATGAGGCTTAGCAACATATGGAAAGTGAAATGGTTCATGAGGAGGAGGTGGAGAAGACTTAGGTGTAGGCCAATGTGGTGGAGGGGAAGGAATATTCTTACACAAAGGAGGAGATGGGGACCATGGAGGATGCTCAATAGATGGAAGAGGAGAAGTAGTGGGAAATGGAGTAGTAGAAGAAGTAGAAGGAGATGGAATAACATGTTCTACAATTAAATATTGTTCTAGATCAATGACTTTATAACACAAAAGCATAAAAGATTCACATGTATCATATAATATATTTTCTTTCAATATAGGAATTAAACCATGACAAAAGATAAATTATATTTCTAAATCAATGGGCTGAAATAATAACTGATGTATGCAAGAATTGAAGCATAAAATTTAATCTATAATTGGTTCTTTCTTTCCTTGATGCAAAGTAGGAAAATGATCATATGTAACTCTAGGACCATTGTTAACCATAAAATGCCTAAGAAAAGCATCCTCCATATCATAGTAAGTACTAATAGA
Organism: Taxus wallichiana var. yunnanensis; assembly: GCA_018340775.1. Taxonomy (NCBI): domain Eukaryota; kingdom Viridiplantae; phylum Streptophyta; class Pinopsida; order Cupressales; family Taxaceae; genus Taxus; species Taxus wallichiana. The sequence continues at coordinate 31,914,027 of CM031239.1, read as the reverse complement.
TCCATAAGGAAAATGATTATACCATTGAAGAGCATGATCAACAAGACTATGAAGAAAAGATTTGAGGAGAAATCGATCATTAGAATAAGAAGCCATGGCTAAATGATAATGCTTGAGATGTAAATAAGGATTTTGGTGCCATCAAAACATGTAAAGGTAGGCATGATGAAGTCCTTAGGGAAAGCTGAATTGTGAATTTTTTTAGGGATTGGATTTCCTAGAAGATAATTATGATCAATGGAAGCATAATAGGATTTTATTTCAAGAGTGAGAGAATGAACTTGAGCTTGCAAATTACCAACAACATGCATGAGGGATAAAATATCATGTGAAGGAATGGTAGAAGAAGTGAGAGGCACATTGAGAGGTTGAAGTTTTCCATTATGAGTGATCATGGGAACTTGAAAAGGAGGAGTGGATGTGGAAGGAGGAGAAGGAGGTGGGGGGTGGGGGAAGAGAAGAACATGGAGGCTCTATGGGAATGCTAGATGTAGACTCAGGAGTCACAATAAGAGGTGCACTAATGGAAGGAGTAAAATCATCATGGATAGTATTGGAAACAACCTCAGAAGTAGAAGAAAGAGGAGTGGTAAATTCACATTCAGAAGTCTTAAGAGAAGTAACATCCTCACTAACATGTTCATGATCAGAAGTATAATCAACATCACTATCAGTCATATTTTCACAAGAAAGTAGTTCATCAAGACTATCATCAGCATATAAAGAAGTAGTAGGAGTACTAACATGATATTTATCATTGCAATCATTGGAAACATTTTCATAAATAGGAGTAAGAGATATAGCTTTACATTCATTTTGACTATTAATGGAAACATCATCATGCACATGTACATTTGTAACCTTAGAAGTAGATTTATTGACATCTATACAAGAAAAAATGTCACCAAACAAAGGATATACATTAACATTATCATGCATTACAATAAGAGGAGAAGAAGGTGTAGTCATATAGGTGGCTAGGGAAGATGATGGAGAACATGCAACATAGATTTGGTCATTAGAGAGCATACAAATATGAGGGTGTCAAGGCCAAGAGGAATGGTGTCTTGGAAAGTAAGAATATTTTGGAGGGTTTCAAAATCACATTTAACATGGCAATAAAGATCAAAAGTTCGATTCTATGGCAGCATCGTCAAGGATAGGTTACACACTGACATGATTCATAGCCTACTTGGGAAAAGAGGAGCTCTTTTTAGCCATTAGGTTTTTTGGGATCCTAGGAAAGAGGTTCAAACAAGAGAGGGGTTCACCAAATGATTTAATAAAAACTTAATTAAATATGATTTCAAAGTAATTGATATGATAAAATACAATAAAATATAAATCTCAATAACTCTAATGATGCAACTTTGTAAGCAAATAGGAGAGATAGAAGACTTAGTTGATTTACGCTTAATCTAGAACACATCCGAGTTGGGAAAACCTAATGAATAGGATGTGTAGAGTGTCGTAAATACTTGATATTAATTATGCACTTCACGGATGAACTGCGGACACGAGATGCCTAGGAAAGGGAAAGGGCGTTTGGGTGCCACATACCACTTCCGGGTTCGATGATAGTGCAATTGCTTGGATTATGATTTTTCTATGTCATAGGGGTTACGTACATAATCCTTGTTGATATTCTGATATTCCCACTTTGATCACCAAGGGTACCTTTAACCTACAACACCAACCCTAGTTACTTGTACAAGCTCACAAGCACACCACATTAGAATGAAATATGCAATATGTGATGTCCGAATGACCTCAACATCACTCAAAGAGTGAAATAATGAATGAACACTACACTACATTCCAAACTCCATGTAGTTATTTGTGTTTGTGTGTGAAATTGTGTCCTTAGGTTTCCCTCACGCAATGACGCCAAGATAATGGGCAATAGTTATCTTTAATGAAAATATGTGAGTTAGAATTCAACAATTCCCTTCTTTTGTAGTATATGCAAAGTATACAGCCCAATAATTTAGTCCCTTTGATAGTAATGATAGTATGTAGGTGTGACTACCACTTAGAATTTCCATCCAGAATAATAGTATGTATGTTGTGTATATATATGGATCTCTTGTTTGAATTTCGACACTAGTGACACTACATGCCGACAATGACCTCAAGATAAGGATAAGAAAACTAAAAAATCCAACCACAAATCTCAAATGTAAACAAGAACAAAGAAGATATAAGCAACAAGAATGGATAGGAGTTCCCGGGAACTAGTTTCCAAAATGGGTGTTTGTGTCATGGGATAAATGAAGATAGATATGAAAAGACATACGAGATAGGGATCCTGTGACATAACCATAAGTGGGTACACAAATGATAGATGTACGAGAGAGAAATACTACAAAAACAATCAAAGCAAGTGGATGGACTAGGAATTCTATCACCGGTGATGCTTTTCTCACTTAATATCCATGCATATGTTACACCCTTAATCATATATCTTATATTGGATGTATATAGTCAACTTGTGGCTATCATAACTTATTATCATTATGTATCTCTTTCATATATGTTATATTTTCATTAGTGGGTCGTCCTTAGTGTTTTCCATAGCATAGGAATAGTATATATAGGGGTTAGTAGGTAGTAGTTCACCATCATATTCAACATTTGAGTCTTATTATGCGGTTTGGAGGTTGTCCCCTTGAAGTGGCTAAGCTATTCTTCTTACACATTGAAATTATTTATCTAAAATATTTTTTTCATTGGTGTTATATTTCTGCTGATAATCAGATTTATACAAGTAATTACATTACAAGTGGTATCAGAGCTTGAACTCGGCCAACACTGCGTCAAACCCTAATTGTGAAGGTTCATCCATATCTCAAAATAGGTAGCGATTTTTTCTAAAAATTTATCTGTGGTGTGGTGAAATCAGTCAAGTAAGCTTCCCTACAAATTTTTATAATGTTTGTCTTGATTTGCAAAAGTTATAGCGGATTTATGTTTTTTCATAATTTGGCTACCTAGGGTGCAATTTGTGGAATTTTTCAAAGTTATTTACATTTCCAAAAATAATATTAAAAATTAGTTTGAGTTTGTTCTTTGAGTTTTATAAAAATTTCTGAATTCCTATTGAAATCCCAAACCCTAAATTTTGACCTTGATCCTTAAATCTTACCATTTTGGGGCATCATGGTTGGGCCTTCGACAAGAGGAAAAAATAATCTCGTCACTCCGGGTAAAACACCTGATAAGGATGAGATAATAGTTGAGGAGTTAGAGTCAAAATTGGTATCTACAGAGTCCTCAGGGTTAGGGTTTACTTCAACTGACCATAAGGTCAACTATCTTGAGTTAGAGTTGCAAAATGGACAACGATTAGAGTATTTCATTCACCAATTTAGTTACAATATCATGGGTCATAATATCTTTCCTAATCAGCCACAACTCAATCATACTCATATTAACTAGGGTGGATCTTTAGGTCAAAGTAATAGACAAACTAGCTAAGGTGGATCTGTAAACATGACCAATCCAAATACAAACACTCTGCAAGCCCATAACATGATTCCAAAAGTGGAAATACATAATTTTGATGGAAAGGATCCACTCAATTGGATTAACCAGATGGATAATTTCTTTGATATTCATCAAATTCCATTGGGACAAAAGGTTACCACGGCATCGTTGTATCTTGAACCTGACCTATTCATTTGGTATTGATGTTTATGTGCTCAAAGGAAAAAAAGTGGCCTCAATGTTACATGGACAGTATTCACCAAAGAGTTACAATTGCACTATAGTTATAGTGTGTCAAAGAATTATTTCAGTTAATTAGCAAAGCTCATACAAATAGAGCATCAAAGATTACATCCATCAATTAGAAAATCTTTCCTTATGAGTGGAAAATATTCCTGAAGATAATTTGAATGACTTATTTCTTGGGGGTCTTAAAGAAAAAATTGAGACTGAGGTGTGTATGTTTAATCCTCATAAGGTTTCAGACTCTATGATCATGGCATGTAGGGAAGAGGAAAAATTTCTTTCCAGTAGGAAACAAACTGTCAGTAATATCAGAGATCGTAGCACCCTTCCACCATCATTCCCTCGGCTAGTAAGATTGACACCTCAACAAATTGAAGAAAAGAGAGCCAAAGGGTTATGTTTTAATTGTGACAACAAATTTGGACCAGGACATAAGTGTGTTGAAAAGAAGTTGTTCTACATTGAGGGACCTACTAAAGAAGAAGAAAATGAAGAAGATGAAGAGGTAGAGCCAGAGGAGGAATTAGGAGATCCCCAACCAACAATATCATGCCATGTAATTTCTAGTATTAGCACTCCCCAAACTCTCAAAGTAGTTGGATTCTTAAAAAATAGAGGGTAACAGTGTTGATTGATTCGGGAAGTACTCACAATTTCATCAATCATAAGTTAGCGGTACGCTTGAACTGCTTTGTTTATCTAGCTCCAGAATGTCAAGTCATGATCACTGATGGGAAAATTGTTAGTTGTTCAGGAAAATTCCATAACATTAATCTCGTCATGGGAGATTACTTGCTAACTAGCAATATGTATTCCATTTCCATGGGAGGATTAGACATTGTGTTAGGATTTTAGTGGCTTACCACCATGAGAACCATTGAAATGAATTTCTAGGAGTTGTTCATGCAATTTCAATCGGTAAGGGAGGAATTTTAAACTAAAAGAAGGCGAGAGAAAATTCCCCACAGATGGTAAGTTCTCATCAGATGCAAAAATTTATTAGAAAGGGTGTAGAAGGGTTTGTGGCATAGCTATTTTCATTGGAAATACATCATTCCAATACATTTATACCCGTAGATATGTAAGTAGTTATAGATGAGCACTCAGTGGTGTTTGGAGAAATTCCCAAGGGCTACCTTTGAAAAGAGATCATGACCATGCCATCTAGCTAGTACTAGGGAGTCAACCACCCAACATCAGACCTTATAGGTACCCCTATATGCAAAAGAGTGAGATTGAGAAGATAGCTCAAGAGATGTTAGAAGCATGACTTATTCGTCATAGTCAAAGTGCTTACTCTTCTCCTGTAGTGATGGTATGGAAAAAAGATGACAATTGGCACGTGTCCAGATTATAGGGAACTCAATAAGTACATAGTTAAAGACAAGTTTCCTATTCCTGTAATTGATGATTTTCTAGATGAGTTACAAGGTTTATTTTACTTTACAAAACTTGATCTTCATTCTGGATATCATCGATTAGAATCAGGAATGAAGATATTCATAAAATAGCCTTCAGGACACATGAAGGACACTATGAGTTCTTAGTAATGCCTTTTAGACTAACAAATGCACCCTCTACATTTCAAATCTTGATGAATTCCATCTTTAAGCCATTTATTCAAAAGTTTGTTTTAGTGTTCTTTGATTATATATTAATCTATAAAAAATGGGAGGAACACTTGCATCATGTAAATAAGGTGTTGGAAACTCTTAAACAACAGCAACTTTATGCAAATCCTTCTAAGTGTTCTTTTGGTGTAAAGGAGGTTGAATATCTGGGTCATATTGTCTCTTATGAAAGTGTTAAAGTGGATCCTAACAAGATAAAAGCCATGCTTGAATGGAAGGTTCCCAAAACCCCAAAAAATCTCCGAGGATTTTTGGGGCTTATAGGTTATTATCATATATTTTTAAGGAATTATGGCAGCATCATAGCACCACTCACAAATTTATTAAAGGACTCTTTCCATTGGAATGAGCAAGCTACTATGGCCTTTGAGAAGTTGAAGGAGGCCATGTGCACCACTCCAATTCTAGCCACCCCATATTTTTCAAAAACATTCATTGTTGAATGTGATGCTTCAAGGTATGGTATGGGGCAGTACTCATGCAAGAAGGGTGACCCATTGCCTTCGAGAGCCACCAATTCAAAGGTAATAATATCTCTAAACTAGTTTATGAGAAAGAAATGTTAGCAATACTTCATGCAGTGAAGCAATGGAGACCATATCTAATGGGATGACATTTCAAAGTAAAGACAGATCATGATAGTCTGAAATAATTCTTAGAGCAATGTTTATCATTAGAAGAACAACATAAATGGGTCTCAAAAATGTTGGGGTATGATTTTGAGATAATATACAAGAAAGGGAAAGAGAATGTAGTTGTTGATGCTTTATCTCGGAAGGATGAGTCTACCTAGGCATTGTTGTGTGCCATATTTGTATTACAGGAGGATTGGATAGAGGATGCAAGGTCTGAATGGAAAAATTACCCAAGTACACAAAATCTCATTCAGAATCTCCAACAAGATCCAAGCATGTCAAAAAAATTTGTATGGAAAGGATATGTTTTATGGTATAAAGATAGATTATATCTATGTAAGAATTCAATCCTTAAAAATAGGGTTCTATCTGAGCTCCATTCTTCAGTAGGGGGTCATTCTAGCTTCTTAAAGACTTATCATTGAATCAAGCATGATTTTTTTTGGGAAGGGATAAAAGGAGATGTCCAAAATTTTGTGGTAGAATGCATGGTTTTTCAGCAAAATAAGGGTGAAACAATTAAGTCCCTAGGTCTTTTACAACCTCTATCTATTCCTAACCAAAGGTGGGAAGAGGTGTCCATGAACTTCATCATAGGATTGCCTAAATCAGAAGGTAAAAATGTAATCATGGTGGTGGTGGACAGACTCACCAAATATGCCCATTTTTTTACTTTATCACATCCATTTTGCGAGTACAGTAGCATCGGCCTTCATGGATACAATTTAGAAGCTACATGGGACACCAAAGATTATAGTAAGTGATCGAGACCCTATATTTACTAGTAATTTTGGACTAACTTGTTCTCATGCTTAGGCACACAACTAGCTCATAGTTCCTCTTATCATCCCCAGTCCGATGGGAAAACAAAGGTGGTAAACAAGCGCTTGGAGGGATATCTTTGTTGTTTTACATCAGATAAGAAAGCAAGATGGGTCCTATGGTTACTACTGGTAGAATGGTGGTATAACACCTCCTTTCATAATTCATCTAAAATGTCTCCTTTCTTGGCATTCTATGGGTACCATCCACCATCTATCACTTCATCTTTGAGATTCTAGCCAAAGGTTGGAGGAGTTGAAGAACATATTCAATACCAACAAGAGGTTATTTCTAGTCTCAGGGAGAATTTGGCCATGTCACAAAACCGCATGAAGCAACAGACAGACCAACATCACAGTGAAAGACATTTTGAAGTTGGTGATTGGGTTTTTGTGCATTTACAGCCATATAAGAAAATATCCTTAAAACAACTTAAAAGGGATAACAAGCTTTCACCTAAGTATTATGGTCCTTATCAAGTGTTACAAAAGATTGGAAATGTAGCATACAAACTGGAACTTCCTCCGCTACTCAAATTCATCCAGTCTTCCATGTATCTTGCCTAAAGAAGGTAATTGGATAGACAGTATCAACCCAAACTGTGTTACCCGAGCTTGATGAAGAGGGTAGAATCATCCTGGAACTAGAATGCATCCTTTAGACACGCACTAAGTGATTGAGGACAAGGGTCATCACTGAGTATTTGATCAAGTGGAAAAATATAGACAATGAAGACGTAACTTGGGAGGATGCAAATTTCTGTAGCAACATCCAAATCTTCTCAACATTGGGGACAATGTTGCTTCGAAGGGGAGGGGCATGCTACGCCCTTAATCATATATCTTATATTGGATGTATATATCCGACTTGTGGCTATCATAACTTCTTATCATTATGTATCTCTTTCATATATGTTATATTTTCATTAGTGGGTCAGCCTTGGTGTTGGACATAGCATAGGAATAGTATATATAGGGGTTAGTAGGTAGTAGTTCATCATCATATTCAGCATTTGAGTCTTATTGTCTGGTTTGGAGGTTTCCCCCTCAAAGTGGCTAAGCTATTCTTCTTGCACATTGAGATCATTTATTTGAAATATTGTGTTCATTGGTGTTATATTACTGCTGATAATCAGATTTATACAAGTAATTACATTACAGCATATAATAACATACTTGATGGAATAGTAAAATAATAATATGTGTGTGATTTATTTTCTACAAGATGTACCTTATTCATGCATGACTCTTATTGGCCTCATATTCCATTTAATCCCACTTTCCCTGACACTATGTGCACATATGAAGGCTTGGCCTACTTAGGATTCACATTAGATGATCTCCTTCCTCCATCTCACTCACCTCACCTATATCATGGATATGTTCTCATTACTACTGCATATGGCCTCATTATCTTCCACTTTTTCAGTCTTTCTTTCATGTACACACCATTTTATTAACCCACTCATGATGATATTCATGCATCAACTAAGACATTTCATCCTCCTGCATGGCTCACATCTTGGTCCACTCCTACACCTACCTCTCCTATTCATACACAGCCTCATGTGCCTCCTAAATCAAAATCTTATTCTGCTCCTAGCTCTCTTATTCATGTACAATGTACATATCAACCTTTTCAATCTCATTGGTCCATTAGTCCACCTCGTCAAGTATAAGTCTCCTACTTTGGAAAACCCTTTCTCACATATGTTCTCCACCTCCTTATTCACATCGGTCTCATTTACATGCACATAGTTACTCTCCTACACCACTGACCTTAGATCATTGTCACATGCCTTTGTCTCCTCGAATATTGGGTGGAGGGTCCTCACCCTTCACTATCTTTAGATAGTATTCACTCCTCACACACTTCAGAGGCATCACAATTTCTCATCCCTTCTACCACTATCAATTATCTCTAGTGTCTACTATTACACTTCACGCTCTATGTTCCATGTCTACATTTTATAAGCATACTCACTTCATTGGTACACACATTGTACCATCATTACCCTATGACACATTCTTATGCTATACTTAAAACTCGAATGTTGAGGGAAAATTACATCAATGAACCTCTCATTACACACTTCATGCTTTGTGCTTTATGACATATATTTTCTAGCATCTACTCACACATGACATACCTATTTCCCGATGACACAAAATTTTTCTATAGTTTATTATTGACTATTGAGGGGGAATTCATAAATGAACCTCATTTAAATCACATCCTTTAAGGGGTAATGTGGATCCTTCCATTTTAACATCTTACATACCTTGTCATCACACCCATCATAGCATTTGTATATTTTGGTTGCATCTACTTTTTTGCATATACTACTTACATTTTACACTTTTCTTACTATGATAGGTAGATTCTTAATATGATAGGTAGATTCTTAATATGTCAATATATTTTTCTATATACACATGTGTGTTCACTTGGTCTCTATAAGTGAATTCAGATCTCTTACAACTTCTTACATGATGCATGATGTCCGGCATTAACTCACTTGCCAATCTTGTAAAGGCTCTTGGGGGCATCTACCTTTAATACTCTGACACATTATAGGTTCTATTGTCACATTCTTTACTACTACTATCACTTTATTTATTTTTACTATATACATACATTAACATACTAATTGTCTTTCTAACATGATAACGGGTGCTTCATGTGTAGAATTTTCCTTGCATGATTATATGCAACTATGGTTATCGATACATTTTACTTGATTTTTTTCCTATTGTTTGTGGGCTCTTCCCTATGTCTTGTGTGATGATTGTATGTTTATGGCCACTTCAGCCCTGATTGTCTTGTGCCATGTGGGCAATGTCCCATTTTGAAACCAAATTTTTGTGGTCCATCTTGTTTGCACACTTTATTGTTACATTGTATTATTTTGCATGCTACCTACTTTTTTTGCATGTACCTTAGATACTACCATGCACATCCCCCACCCCCATAGGTATCCATTTCATATAAGCATCTGGTCCACTCCTTTGGACAACAATCTCTTGTAGATGTTGCATGCACCCCAAATGATAGGGGGCATAAATTGGGTGAAAAAAACACCCCTAAAGTATATTTGAGCTACATTTTAGATTATCACTAGTACATAATCATCACAAGAACATCATCACAAACAGTCCAGAAATAGACTTGGACCTCACATACATGGTAGAAACTAGCACCCATACCTAGAGAGTAGCATTTGACGCTTGTTTCCTCCTTTTGAACTAATGCACTAGGGGAATAAATAGGTAATTTCACAAAGACAACACATTCTTCAGTAGTATTTAACACAATTCTCCGATAGCAAGAAATTTCCTTCAATTACATAATGCATCCTATCTCCTATAATAAGTTACAATACAAAACAATATAGAGCAACATGGAACTAATCGAGATGTACCATTTGTATTGGTGCTCATTCAAGAAGAACTCATGGAAGGAGAGAAAAACTAGACATCTTTCGCCAAAACTCTTCTCCCATGTCATGAGATCACCCAAAAACTCACTTTCAATGTGAGATTGCCCAAAACCCAAACTTACCATGATATCACAAAAAAATCATCCTTCACAGCATTTTAGGACATCTTTTTATCCTTTTCACTCTTATACATCAGGTGCACACTTTCCTTTATTACTACCTTTTCACACTTTTACATACTTATACATACTTTACTCATATTTTTCATATACAAGACTTTGACTACTCTCTCTCTCTCTCTCTCTCTCTCTCTCTCTCTCTCTCTCTCTCTCTCTCTCTCTCTCTCTCTCTATCTATCTTCTTTTACAAGTCTATGATTGATACACAACAAGAAGAAAACTACATCAGCAACTACAAGCACAACAACATGTATAAGTTACGGATATGCTTCACCCTTAGGTTCCACTTTCCCTTTTCCTAGTCTCCACACTTCACTTTGTAATTACTTCACGCTTCACTTGTCCACTTGGCACACTATTTTCCATACTCTCTACAAGATCATTAGGTACACACCTTTTATCTACTTTATGATATTGAGTATTCACTTAAAAAAATAAAGTGGGGAAAATTTAGATACAAAATCTATGCACTCGGGTACATTTCTACATCTTAAAAGCATGCTAGAATTTACATGATTCCTAATCGCAAAAACTAGTAATTAACAACTCCCTTTAGCCTTTTTATTTGACTTATGCACTTTTAGTGGTTTTATATATCTTTCACTCTTAGTGGCATTCAATTGTTTTATCTTTCTATGGCCTCAAATACAAGTGCTCAATCAAGTCACTAACGTCAAGATCTCTTGTCATTTCTCGGGCGCTCTTATCCCTCTTTACCTTTTTATTATTCTTCTAGACCCTTTTCACTTATTAATTACTTTTTACTACTTTGGGTCAGCCTTTCAGTTGTCAATTATGAAATTCAAACAAGGAAATCATATAAATACATAGTTATGCTTTCAAAATAAGGGACCAAGAACTAATCATTACATACTACCACCTAATATTGCATTCAAATGCACAAGAGCATAAAAGGCATCCATCTAGCACTCATACAAGGGACAAGGGTTGCATCACTTATACATACACAACATAGGAGGAAGTTTATTCTATTCCATCACACACATTCTATACATTTTCTACATTCTAGATCTAGCCACTATCATTGTGCAACTTGTACAACGACATCCTAGGGCATAATTTCTACACACACACACACACACACACACACACACACACACACACACACACAAGAACTATATGGATTCTAATATGTAGTGTAATGCTTGGTCATAAGTTCACTTTTTAGTGACTGCACAAGGTCATTCTAACTCCCCATTATGTATTTTAATTTTTAGGTTTGACGTGGTTTGTGGATATGTTCCGATGAACTTATTTCTTGTGGGTTACTGTACATTCACACGAGAAAATAGTGAATCAAATGCGATAAAAAAAGATCAACAATAAAGCTTATCGACCCTGAAAGATATAGATCCACCACATCTTCCTAAATACTGTATTATCTTTGTATTGTAGCACTAATTTTAAAGTTATCATTTATTGAATATGATGTTATAATCCCTATGAACAAGTTGAGAGAGTATTGCAAATGGTTAGATAGTTTTTATTCCTTCTTTTTCTTTTTACTTTGGGAAAGAATATGATAATATCATTATTAAGTGGTATTTGAAGGTTATATAGTAGGAAGGGAATTAATTGAAAATTTATAGTAAGACTATAATAACCCAAGATTTTGGTATATGAGGTCCATGCAATTTCTATTATGTCCTTTTTCAAAAATTTAGTAATATATGGATTATGGTATTGATGATGGGGCATCTTAAAAGAACATCCAAATTGAAAATTACTCATCCTAACCATGGTTGTGAGATCAAAGCAAGTGTGTTGGAGTGTGATGAGGTCCTAAGAGAGAGATAGGTGGTCAAGTGGTATGAATTTCAAATTTGACATTTCCCTCCAAAATGAAATTCAAATTATAAAGCATGTAAATGAGCCAATATGGCTTATCAAGATGAAAAATGGATAGTTTAAAGTATTTATAAGTGTAATATGTGTCTATAGCTATACACATGAGATCTAGATATGTATGTGAGATAATCAAGTATCAAGAATGATGTAAAAAATACTTCATGTTGCTGTATGGGCATAAGGAAGTTGAAATTTTTGTTAGGTTAGTGAGTTACATTTAAGAAAGGAAATTTAAATTATAGGGAGTTATTTGGAGGACAAGAAGAGAAAGACCTTCCGAGGAAGGTAAGAGAGGGAGAGGAAGAAATATTCCTTGAGACTAAGGAGAGAAAAGCTGAGAGAAGCATGATTTTTGTATGAAAAATGATATTTTGTATGAAATTACAATTTAATAAGATGAGATTCTATTTTGAATGTGAGGTTAAATGATTGGGCATGTATGATATCTTAAGATATTTGTATTCCTTCAATAACCGAGAGATTTAAACTTGATGATTTCTAAGTATAGAACCTTGCATGTGAGTAGTTTAGATCTGTGAACATAATTTGAGGAATTCATACTCTATTTGGTATGTTAAGAAGTCTATTTGCACGAGAAACGGTGAGTGTAACTATGTAAAATTATGTAAACGTATGTTAATGAGAAATTTGATACATCCCCTCATGAGAAGATGAGTATAATTTGTTTTTAGTGATGTTGTTGATTGATAATGACCTGATTGGCCTGTGTGAAGCAACTGTTAACTATGCATTAGTATGGTAAGACTGTGGAAGCCTTGCAAAGGTGTAATGAATAATCATTTTATGGAATCTAGTGTAAGAGATTGAGCTAAGAGGAATTTTTTCCCAAGGACTAAGTTATAATGCTCTATTTATGGGAATATTCTTTATAAATTTGTGTCTATGTGCATCTATAGGTCGGGATAGTGAGGAAATTGAGTAAAAGATATTATACGTGGTTTTCAAGATCCACTGGTAAGATATTCACATGAATCAAGTTGAAATAGACCATTGGTTCTATTTTGTGACTTGATAAGACATTTAAATAATTTTATAACATTTTTCCCATTCTTGGGTTCCTAGGAAACCCTCCTAGGGTTTGATAAAAAAGAGTTGAGGACTTTACACTTGACATAGGAGATTAAAAATTTGTAAAAAGTACCCCCATAGGACCCTGATAAAGATTCAAGAAGGATAATTACAAAGTGATGGTACACTCTAAAGATAATGATGACAGTCTATAGGAAGGTATGCATGCACAGTTGGAGACCTAATTGGTAAGGTCGACTTACAAAGGAAATGGTAGTTTTGTTTGGAGATTTATTGTGGAACTTTATGGGTAGATGTCACTTGGAAATGGGTGTCTAAAAACGTTTGAGTTACATCTTGGAACCCCCTTTGAAGAAATTTATGCTTGAATTTTCTTGATGATAGGGCTACTAGAGAATTTTAGAAAAGAGAAAGAGTGATTGCAATGAGAGTAGTGAATTAGCTCATGAAATTTGGACCACACCATGTTAGGGATAAAGGGTCATTGAATATGTTTTCATCTTGTTTTTGGTATTCCTAGATCATTCCAACCATGAACCTAGCAAGAGCATTGCTTTCAAGACAACTAAAGCAGTAGTTTGGGCAAAGTTGAGAAAGAGATAATATCGAGTTCATTTTTAATCAAGTTTATGGTTAATTTAACATTTTGAAATTCTAAATAGGGTACAAGGAAGTGGAAGGTTCATTGGAGGCTAAAAAGAGAAAAAAATTGTTTGTTGGTGCTAAGAGGTAGAAAGAAAGGAGGACAACTTGGAGGAGAAGAGTAAGTTAGATGTTTCTTTTCTCATGAATCATTGATAAAGGTGTATATATCATATAATGATGTGTTTAAATATGGTATAGTATATAGATAAGACCCTTAGAGTGAAATAGGTCAATTATTCATTTTTAAGCCTTTTTAGGTTACATGGAGAAGATCATCATTTACGAGCTTGGTGTAGGTTGATGGTTGATTCCTCATAACTTGATTGGATGCATGAAATTTGTGTATTAATATTCATCATTTGGTATCATATCTTAGGTTTCTTGTTGATATTTGAATGGTGTTGTTGTGGCTAATATTGTATTGTGTGAGTATGTGGATGAAAGTAGCATGTTGAAAGAGAAGAGGAGAAGAAGTGGAAGAGTGAGAGTTAAAGAAGAGTGAAAAGAGGAAGAGAAGAAGAGTGAGAAGAAACAAAAATACCATGTCATAAATCCTATGTGAGGTGTGGAAGAATTGAGAAGAAGATAACTTTCTTGAGAAGAGAAAAGATGGATAGAGAAGAGATAGTAAGAGAGTTAGTGAATATTTTTAGCCATAGGAGCAGACAAGAAGAGGTAGAGATAAAGAAGAAAGAATAATCCAAGAAGAGAGAAGAGATTTTAAATCAAAAGGAATGGATGAAAATAGATTTGACAAATTTGAAGATAGATATGGAGAATATTGAGGAGTTGCTAAGAGATGAGACTGAGATGAAATATGGGTTTGATTTTGTGATGAAGAAGAAAGATAAATGGCCTATAGAGATGATTGTGAAGAGGAATCAAAGAATTGAGTTAAGAAAGAGGATCAAAAGTGAAGAAAATATGGTGAAGCAAGAGGAAAATAAATAGAAATAATTTTTCAAGAAGAAGAATGAAGAGAAGATCCATGAAGATATCTCAAACTTATTCAAGAACCATGGTTATGTAATTCCTAAATTGATGTAAAAACCAGCAGTGGAAAGAGAAGAAGACAAGATAAAGATAATGATTGAGAAGACAAGAGAACAAAGACAGAGTTAGCAAGAGAAATTGAGATTCTTAAGGACATAATAAATGCAAAAGGAGATGAAGATGGTATGACAAAGAAAGAGTAAAAGTATGGTATAGATGAGAGGGAATTAAATAAATAAATAGGATGGAGAATTCAAAGAAGACAAATAGATTTCAGGGGTCAAAGAAGAGTTGCAAGGAAACTATGAAGGAAAGGTAAGTAAGGTTGATTCTTTGATGGTTGATATTGATGATTATATGAGTGAATTCCTTTAAATTGTACATGATGATTCTAATTTTACATTTTAGAATCATGAAACAAGTGAGGATGAGTGGAATCACAGGCGTGATGATCAAATTTATATGAGTGAATGTTATGAAATATTGCAATAATTGTTAGATGAGATGGATGGAAAACATTAAAGTACAGGTGTAGATGAGAATGCAATGATCTCTTAGGTAAAAAATGATTCAAATAAGGAAAAGGAAGATACATGTATAAGTTTAGAGCAATTTGATATGGTGAAGAATATGAAAGAACAAGAAAATGGACAAGAAAATGCAGATTTTGGCAAGACAAGTGATGAGAACATGAAGGATATGAGCTATATAGAGATGAGGATTGAAGAAAAACATGAAGATGAATGTATATTTGATGTTGTATTTTTTTATTTTTTACACGTACTCAAGGATGGAAGCTTGAGAATGATGGAGATGAAGATGGAAATGAAGAAACAAGGAAGCAAAGTGAAGGCAAATGCAAGAAAAAAAAATTTCATATGGCATCTAGGTGGGAAAAGAGAACAAAAGGACAATGAGAGTGAAGAAGGAAGGACAAGAGCATGCAAGTATGATAAATAATTAAAATAATATGGAGCTTAACAAGAAAATTATATGGTTTCTTTTCTCCACCTTGGGATTATCTTTGTAGGGGAATCTTCAAAGAACATCCAAATTGACAATTACTCATCATAATTATGGTTCGAGATCAAAGCGAGTGCAATGGAGTTTGATGAGGTACTAAGAGAGAGAGATAGGTGGTCAAGTGGTATGAATTTCAAATTTTACATTTCCCTCCAAAATTTAATTCAAATTATAAGCATGTAAATGAGCCAATATGTCTTATCAAGATGAAAAATGGATGGTTTAAATTATGTATAAGTGTAATAGGTGTCTAGACCTATAGGCATGAGACCTAGAGATGTATATGAGCTAATGAAGTATTAATAATGATGTAAAAATACTTCATGTATATGTATAGGCATAGGGAAGTTGAAAATTTGGTTAGGTGTACAAGAGTGAGTTACATTAAAGAGAGGAAATTTGAATAATAGGGAGTTAGTTAGAGGATAGGAAGAAGAAGACCTTCTAAGGAAGGTAAGAGAGGGAGAGGAAGAAAGAATCCTCGAGAATAAGGATAAAAAAGCGAGAGAAGCGTGAGTTTTGTATGATATTAATGTTATCACAAATTTTTGTTACCTTGCAAATTTGGATAACTCATTCAAAAATCCAAACTTAGTCATTTTTCACACTTCCCCGAGACGTGCAAACAGTCGTCAAATTCAGCAGTGGGTATCAGAAGAAAAGGTAGCTCACAAGATGGCTCATCCGAGTCGATGTCAAATCAGGTAGGTCAACGGCGAGTTGGTATTCGAGTTAGGATGAGAGAGATTAGAGAGGTGCAGAGAGTGGGTGAATCGGACCCACCGATAGCATGTATAGATGCTTCTTGATCGATAGTAAGGTAGAATAATGGACCAGTAGTAGGTCACGTAAATGGAAGGTCACATCATAGAGCAAGTGGAGTGGGTTGATAGCGATTGGTACGGACACCATCGGTTGTTAGCATGAAACATTGCTAATAGTTGATAGTAAAAAACCATGCTACTATCAAGTAGCATGGGTGAAATTGTCGACTTGGTAGCTGATTAAGAAACAAAAGGAATATACTGACAGGTCCGACCATCGAGAAAAATGGATTACGGATGCAACCGGCTAGTAGCAAGAAATTATGGTACCGGTGACACAAAATAAAATTGAAGCTATTGGCCAAACGAAGGAATAAGATGCAACTGATTTTCAATATGAGCATCACCTCTTTGGCTGGGATTTAATCATGGTAGTTTGCGTAGCTCGGCCTCTTATCGGGAAATTAATTCCTAGTAGGTGGGACCTCATTCTTGTGTGTTTGTGTGTGTAAAATTTTCTCATTTCAAGGGGTTCTTGAGCTTTTCTTTGTTGTGGTGACACCATGCCAAAATAGTGGCTGACTTCCCATGAGTTCTAGAACTTGGATTTGGCCCTTATGATGTAATCATATGCCTTCTTCCATGAATATAATGTAATTGTGCATATTTTAAGAAATAGAATGTGTTTTGTGGCACGTTTTATCTTCCCTAACTAATTTATTTATAGTCTTTCCTTTCCTTTTGTTTCTTGACTTGTTGTGTGTATTTTTGCTTACAGGCTACATGTTTGTTGTGTTGTAAATGTGTGGGTGAGTGGAGATTATGGTTATAGAATTATGACACCTTTGTTTTCAATCTCTCCCATGTTCTCCCTTTCCTTCCCCTCATCGAGAGAGCTCAACCACCTCGTTTAGCTTAGGATTTCCCTTTTACGCATCTCTCTCTTTCCCCGATTACTTGGAATTTTAGGTTAGTTTTAGGTAGCTACATTTCAATTCCTAGGAGTATTATTAGCATTAGTATCGAGTTAGATGAAGTCATCCTTCTCCGGAGAGTCTGTCTTAGGCACGAAGGTCCCAAAATTGGGGACAGTCCCATGTTCCCTCAAATTCCTGGGTTGTCTATGACTCAGGGTAGGGTGCAGTCTCGATCTCCAAAAATTTTGACACACCAGTTATGATATTTTTGAAATACCTTACCACTTCATTTCATCAATTTGATGTGTTCATGGTGAAATTCATCCTTTAGAGGAATTTATAAGCACATCTAACGACTCTACTTTTACGAAAAACCCATTATCTCAATTACAGACCATCCTTTTCATTTTCCATTTTCCTCTTTCATGAAGTTGTGAAATCGTGACTTCATTTCCTTCTTAGAACTCATATTTACAGCAGAACCAATCCCCACCATCCCCATACTTCCGAAATCCTTCTCCAAATCAGTTATATGATCCCCATCATGAAAAATATGTACTCAACCCAACCCCCACTAATACATATGGTTATTTTTCTAACCATGATGTTTATGAAGAATAGAGTTATGCATGTGGTGGTGGAAACTTCATGGAAAATGCTGATTTTTGGAAGCATATTCAAGAAATGGAGTTTAACATGGCATAGATTAGGGATAAATTTACAATTAAGGCATTTAGGTTTGATTTTAGGGTCCCTTTTGTCCATGGGTTGGCCCCTATGCCGATTAGTTCGATCCATAGTAGAATTTGTACTTCATAGTTGAAATGACACCCAAAATTGTAGAATGGGATGAGTTATTGGAGGATCATGAGTCTAGTGTAAGGCATCCTTGTCAATGGGGTAACCCTACACTATCATTTTACAACCCTCCCTTTCCTCCTACCAAACCCATGCCATCTCGGTTTGTTTTTCATGTTCTTATATTTTTACCTATTGCCCCCATTGAGGAGTCTCCTTCTCAATCCTCTTTCCTCCCATCTCACCTCCGATTCTCTGCCATCTTTCTTTTCAAGTATCCATCTCCTCTACAAGAATATTTTACACCTTCCCTTCTACCTCAACCATTGCAAAAATCAATTGAGGAACCAAACCAAGAACAACTAGTGAAAATTTTCAAGGATTGGGCTTTAAAATTTGAAACCAATCAGATTCCACTACTGGTTACACCCTAAACAAAGGTTGGAGTTGACAAAAATTTGGAGGCTGATTTTGTAGAATATAAAGTACAATAAGAAGAGGACCAATAATCTCTTTGTTCTAAATGTTGTGTTCATGTTGGCACCATATTCCCAAAAGTTGTTGATTCATTTCAACTTACAAATTCAAAAGAGAAGGAAGAATTAGATCCAAAGGAAAAGGATCATATGGAGGAGATGAAATCAAATTCATAGGCCTTACATGAAGAATATATCATTGGAAGCTTATTTATTTCATTTGTTGAATCTAATTTTTTTAACTGCCATGGAGGAAAAAAATGATGACACCATTGCAAAATCGAAATTCATGACAAAAAAGTAGAGTTTGAATAAACATTTTTGTAGAATCACAACAACGTATAGACTAGCTTGCAAGCATCCACCACCTTCCAAAAAGTATGCGGGATGTCTCCATTCATGGGGTTGAGCTTCAAATTTTACAAATTTGATAACAAAATAAGATTTGATGGCTTTACACTTGACATAAGAGATTGAAAATTTAAAGAAAGTACCCACATAGGACCCTATTAAATATTTAAGAATAATAATTGCAAAGCGATGGTACAATATAAAGATAAGGACGACATTTTATAGGAAGGTATGTATGCACATTTAGACACCTAATTAGGTTGGTCGATTTCAAAGGAACTAGTAGTTTTTTTGGAGATTGATTGTGGAACTTTATGGGTAGATGTAAGTTGGAAATTGGTGTCTAAAAATGTATGGGTTGGGTCTTGGAACCCCTATGAAAAAATTTATGCTTGAATTTTCTTAATGACAGTGGAAGATCTCGAGAAGGCTAGAAAAGAGAAAGAGTGGTTGTAAGGAGAGAATAATGAATTAGCTCATGAAATTTGGACCAAACCATATGAGGCATAAAGGCTCCTTGAATATTTTTTCATCTTGTTTAGGGTAGTCCTAGATCTTTCCAACAATGAAGATAGTAGGAGCATTGCTCTTAAGACCACTAAAAAGCGAGTTTCGGTAAAGTTTAGAAATGGTTAATATCTAGTTCCTTTTGAATCAAGTTCAAGATTAATCTAACATTGTGTGAAGTGTGAAACATGATCTAAGGTAGTGGAAGAGTCATTGGAGGCTAAAAGAGTTTTAAAACGTTGTTTTTAGTGCTAAGAGCTATAAAGAAAGGAGAAGGATGGTTTGGAGGAAAAGAGTAAGTTGGATTTTCTTTGTTCATGAATCATTGATAAATGTATATCTAACATGGAATAAGGTGTTCAAATATGGTATAGTGTATGGAGAAGACCTCTAGAGTGAATTAGGTAAATTATGCATTTTTAATCCTTTTTAGGCTACTTGGAGAAGATCCTCATTTGCAGATTTTGGTGTATTTTAACGATTGATTCATCTTAACTCGATTAAATGCATGAAATTTGTGTATTTATCTTCATTAGGTATTGTGATTAATTTTAATATCATGATTAAATTTAAGAAAGCTGGCCTAGTATTTTTAGGAATATAAGATATTATTAGAATAATATATGGGTTAAAAGGAAACAAGTTAGCTAAGAAATATGTGAATGCTACATTGAAAAAAATGTGACACTCTCCATGACTTGTCTTATTTTAGATATTGGTAAAAAGGGGTTTTTTTGATAAGGACCCAACCTTGGTAAAAATGAATCAAAAGGGTCCCAAACCTAAATAAAATAGTTCAAAAATACAAACAATAGCATGAGTGCGAAAATAGGAAAGTTGTAGTGAAACAACACAACAACACCAAAAAGAAGAAAAAAACCAAAAACTTGGATAAGACAGGGAAGATACCTAGCTAGGAAAATTAGATAAAAATTCCATTATATTACTAACACTTGTTTCACTTGGCTTCATTCCTAATTTTAATAAGAGTTTCACAAGGTATATTCTCATCTCAATCTATTTAGTTAAACTAGAGGCATCAACATTAATATTATGAAAGATATCCGCAATATGGTTCGCTTATCTATAGGTATGTTGGATTTGTAAACTATTTAAGGATTGAGAGATCTTCCTTGATAATGTTACTAATAGACCAACTAGGTTGAATTTTGATCAATAAAAAATTCATAATATTAAAAATTCCCCTTCCACACAAAGATTGGAAATGCCCATATTATTGGCTAATTGAATTCCCCACAAAGTATTTAATGCTTCATCTTTATTATTAGTTTGAATTCACATGCTTCTAATAAAAGAAGAAACCAAGTTCTCGAAAGCTGTCTCTTAGAATACCTCCACCCCTATTGGTGAAATAATTTATCGCAATGCAGATTATCGATTTTCACCAATGGTCATTCGGGCTACGCCCCTCCTTGGTTATGGGGAGGCTCCCATTATTAAATGTAAAATAACTAATATTTTTGGGTGGCCATTAGGCTAGGTATCATATAGGAATATTCCACTAAATGACCCTCACCCTCTATTCTCATTAGATAGATCCATGTGACACACACACTTTGGGTGCATACCATTTCTCCCTTCCTACCCGATGACACACTCTTGTTATAGGTTAAAACATGAATGTTGAGGGCATAACTACCTACATGATCCTCACTTTGCACATGTACACTAGGGGGAAACCTTACTCCCCTACTCAAAGAATTTTATATTATAATACTTCAAAACATTCAAATAATTATAAAAATATAAAAACATTAGCTTAGATCTTGATTGTATTTTTCCCATTGTTTTGCATGCTCCATGGTTGTTACATTTCCATGGCACATGAAAAACAATGGGAAAATCTAACTTCATAGTATGTTTTGTATGTATTGAAGTATGTTATGTGTTATGTTTATTCTATCATGTTACCTTGATTCGTAGTATGTTCTATCCTTGTACACATACACCATGTGCGTTTGCATGGTACTTTGAGGTGAATGTAGGTTATCTACAAGTTATCGAGATGATTCATGATGTTTGATATTGTTCTCTACCACTCCCCTTTGAGGCTCCTAAGGAAATGTACCTTCCCTACTTCTTTCTATTAACGTTTTATCATTGTAATATCTACTATATTCACTTCTATTTCAGATATACACATTGTGACATACTATTTATTATCCTTACATACTAATGAGAGCTTCATGTGTAGAATTTTTCTCACGGGCCTACTTCCATTCATAGTTATCTGATTTTCTTATATCTTATCTTCTAAGATTGTTTCTTGATTGTTATTATTTATGGGATATTTCCTATGTTTGATTTCTTGTTCGGTTTTATAGCCCTAAAGGCTTTGATTTTCTTGTGACATCTGAGTCGTGTTTGTATGCACTGATTTTGCAGGTGTAACATTATCGAGAATAGTTAAAATCCCAAATGATTATAAATATTGATTCCAATGATATCCAAGTCCAAATTCTTTCTTGCATCATGTTCTTTTCACTTTGTTTACTTCACTTATCCTTTTCCTATCTTTTCGCACTTTCCTTGTTATGTTTTTAGAATTTTTCCTAGCATTTTATCCTTTAGTTACATAACCGCTATGATGGTTGTGCAACCATTGGTTTTCCTTTAGCAGAAGTTAGGTAACTTCGTAGTAGTTTTGTAATCATCGGTCCTATGCAAATCGGCGATTCTGTGCACTTTAACACGAGACTTTTCCAACATGTTCGAATACATGTTTCCTTCTTCCAACTCATTTTTCTTACATGTTTCTTGATAGAATTAGTTTTTCTTGAGCTTGTTAGATGCGTATAGACTTACTATTCCCTAATTAATATTATTAGTAAGTTAACCGCCCCTCCTTGTGATGATCTAGAACTTCTTGGTTGCCAAGTGTGCTAGAACATTTCTTTGTAAACTTTATAAAAAACCGAGCTTTTCTTGAATAATTGGTTGGAGTATTTTGATTTGGAATTGCATTGTTATGTTTTCGTAATCCTTCAAATAATTACACAAGTAAAAATAGTTCATTTTCCTTGTTATTCGCTTGATTTCATTGTTACCAAACTACCTGCAAACTAGCTAGCTCTAGCACTCCTTCATTTCTTTTGTACACTTCCAGCTAAGTTCCCTAGATACATTTGGATTCACCATTGGAAAAGAAGTAGATGAGATCATAAAAATAACAACCAACACTAGAAATTATCTCAGTTCTACACTTCTAGGTTTGGGGTGTAACTTAAATCTTTTGAAGCTTTCTTTGTTTTAGTTTAGATTTCAATCTATAATTAATTTAAACATTTATTTTAGAGGAATATAATTTGTAATTAGCTACATTTCCTATAAGTATCTTCCATTGAGGATTTCTTCTCATCTCATCCCTATGGATTTTTTAAGGAAGTATTCTAAAGAGCTTCTTGTGCACATATTAGTTCATTTCATCATAATAAAAACAATTTTAGCTTTCTTTTTTTCATTTAGTTAGATTATGCCTACATAAGAGAAAGGATTCTATTGAAAAATTTGTCCTTTATTATCCATCTCGATCCATAAAGGAAGTAAGTTTGAATAATATTCTATTTCTATGCATTTCATTAAGTCTCTTCACAAAAAGCCTGCAGGAATTTTAGTGTTTTACTGGATAAGTCTCAGGGGAAGAAATTACTTCGAGAAGCTTTCAATTCTTCCTGTGATTCTGAGGTAGAACTAGAGAAATTTAGATCCACAACTAAAAATTAGAAGAAATTCTCTATGTTAATTAGATTAGATTTAATTCACTCTGTAGTAGGGAAATAGCCACATTCGGCTATCTCACTATTTAGTTTATATCATTTTAGAGTAAAAGTCGTTTATATTTAATTAGAAGTAATTTTTCTCTGTGTATATTTAAATTAATTAGTGAAAAGGTAGATATTAGTTTTGTTTATTTAATTTCCTTTCAATAAAGTAGATTAAATTGTTCATTTCATTTTGGTAAATTAATCTGGGAATGAATCTATCCAGTTAAGATATTAAAACATATTTGTCTTTTAATTGAGTTAGATTTAATTTTCTTAATTGGTTAAAATGAAAATTTCAACATAGTTTAACTTTAAAATCAAACCAAGCATTTAAATTATAGGGAACTTACGTTACCCTTACATAGCCTATGATTCCCTCTTAGCCAACTCAGCTCATAGGAATTCACATTACCTATTTTTAGTCTCTAGTTCTTGTATAGATCCCTTTTAGCATTTATCATAGCCTTGTACATTCCCGACTGTACCGGCATGACCTCAGGAGGTTAATTGCATATAGAATCGTGCGTTGATTCTTAAGCATACAAAATTTGTGAACCCAACATGAAGAACTAGTTCCTTCTTATTTCCTTTGATTTCATTTCTATTATCTCACCTTTCCATTTCTTCCCCTATTTCGGTGGGTATTTTATACCTCCCCAAATATGTCTGGTAGAGAGTTTGGTGGGCCATTTTGCTTTGATAGATATTACACCAACATTCAACCACAACAATCCCCTTCCCTTTCCAGATGGGATGACAATTACATAAACAATATGCAAACCTCCCCTAGCTATGTCTCAAACCCCGCTAGTCATGTGAGAATAGAGGAGGTTGACCAACCTTTAAACATGTAATACATTTAACCCAATTCAAGCAACATGGTTCTTACAAGTGAAACAAGTCCTTACCCTAGAGTCTTGTCAAGACCTCACATTACCATGCAATCTAAAGAAGATGACATCTTTGCATAGGATGAAGATCAGCACCAAGGAAATGTTCAAAAATAATGCATCGACTACATGTCTTGAGATTCCTATTTTCAAGGATGTTAAGGATGATAACGTTGAATAGTTTATAAGGGGATATCACATGTCCTCTCAACCAAATCCTACATGGCAGACACCCAAAGCGAAACTCAATGCTCACCCCATGATTTTATTTATACCTTATTAGGGAGGATTAGAGAACTAGAGAGTAGCCAAATTCACCACCTACTTATGCGGTAGGGGAGAACATGGGGTATCTTGTTGAAAATAAATAATACACCCCTACCAACACATAACCAATGCAACATCATGTGTAACAAGGTTATCCAGTCTAATAGAATCTAGGTGATCTTATCATGGGATCTCGAAACACTAGGGATGCGTCCTCATCCTTCTCACACTTATCCTATGTAAGCTTTGGTTGGAAGTGCGTTCTAGAATGTCACTCCATTAGGAAAAGATATGTTCCCTAGTTTCATGCCCACTAGCCCATTTCCTAGTGTTGTTCCACCTCAGCTACATATGTATTTAAAGCCCCCATATGGACCCATATACCTTCCCTACTCCTTATACGTCGTATCAACGAGATCCATATGTTCCAGCCAACACCTACACTACATCCTATCCAACTCCTCCTCCTTTTCCTCACAAAGGATCTTCAATTGTGGAATTTTACACAATGGGTACTTATTATTAGTATCTAAAATAGCCCCTTGAATTTACCATACAGGTGTCATTTTTCCACGTCCATTACCCGATCTTCCTAAGTTTAAGGGAGAGGGAGACCCGAATGCACACATCAAGGCTTATGTTAATGCCATTAGGGAGTTACTTCCTTGGGATGTTGTAGTAGCTAAAATATCTCGAAAGACTCTCAAGGAATCACATTATATTGGTATTATCAGAATCTAGAATATTCCATATATTCCTTTAAACAACTTTTTTATGAATTCATCAGAGCATTTGACATGATCAATTTTCTACATACAAGAATTAGCAATTTAATGCATATTAGGAAGGAGAAAAATGAATTAGCTTCCCATTTCATCTAAATATTGCATCAAGCTCTTTACTCCTCTACAAGTGCACCTAACATGTACGAAATGGAACTTTACAACCTCTTCCTTCACTCACTCAAGAAAGAAACCAAGGAGGAAGTCTAAAATTTTCCTTTCTGTAGTTATGAAGAAGTGTTGGAAAGTGTACTTTGAATTAACCAAGCCTCTATCAATATTAGGCGTAAGACTTAAGATCAATGGGAAATCGGTATCCCCTAATCAAAACAATGCAAACCATAAAAACAGTGGAGCCAATAACAAAGGACCTAAGGTCTTGAATTGTAATCATGGTGCTAGCATAGATGGTGTTACTGATTAAGAAAATAATTTTGGATTTATAAACAACTATAAAAATAACAATAACAATAACAACAATAATGGGGAAAACCAAATAAGCCATAATTTCCTTTCCTTTTTCAACACGGTTAATATCAATCATCCCCCTCCTTGACTGGCTCAAACCCAAGGCTTGAACTAATACCAAAATCTTGGCCAAGGGACAATGAATTATGGTTATAACAACTAGTTTCAAAACTACAATCAAGTGTTATAATCACTATCAAAACTTAAATCAAGGGCCAAGAGACTAAAACCCCAATATTTACTATATTTTTAATTATGTTGCTAGTTATGACTCTAAAAATTGTAGGGATTACAACAAGTTCATATAAACACTCCTCAAAAATAAAAGGCAGCTCTTTAAGGACAGGTTTTTAGCAAATCTTGAAACAACCTTGCAGCCAAGTTATATAGGACTCATAGCACCTCATAATGCAACCCTAGGAATTTATCGGGACTCATTCCCTAAACATCCGAGGATGGTAAGGTGAATCCTCACAATGTAAACAAGGTTATTCTTATAGAGAATAATGACCATGATTCCTAAATTTATGATAAATCTCGAGTCACTCCTAACCTTGATTCAAACAACAATACAAAGTTTTTAGGAGTAGTTGAGTTAGAGGTCAAACCAAATATTAATGAAATAAATAAAATGAGGGAGTACGTTTCAAAAACCATTCCGACTCATTCTCTCTCATAGAATGAAATTATTGTAGTCTCAAATCCTATAAGAGCTTATGATTTGATTTCAGATTTGAACAAGACCTTTTCTCACATATCGTTCCTAGATTTTTTGAAGAATATACCTACGCATCATTATGTATTTCTTGATGCATTAGGTCTTGGTAATTTAATCTAAGCTACACCTCCTCCTAGATCTTAAATAAATCATATTTACTTTGACATACATCCTTTAGGATATAGTGATAGGGATATCAGGTTTTTTTTATGTAAGTAAGATGCCTTCTAACAATGAAATAACCCGAAGAGGAGATCCTTTGTTATATCTACAAGTCTAGGTTTATAACAATTTCATCAAGAGAGATATGATCGATGATTGGGATGTTGTGAATGTGGCCCCCTTCTCTTTCTTGTAGAAGCTAAGATATGGGGAGACTAATTGTTCCTCTACAAGAAACATGTTATGAGGGTGCGACAATATTAAGGATACCTCAATTGGAACCATAGCTCTTCATGTCTCCCTTTGGTCTGAAAACCATCTTGAAGGAGTTATACATCATTGAAAAAGAGACAAATTATAACATGATCCTTGGTAGACCCCAAATTCACCAAATTAAGGCCATTATTTTTACTTTGTTCCAAGAAGTTAGATTTCTCCATTTCGGAGAGGTCTTGATTGCTCAAAGGGATCTTAAGCCCTTTGACATAAATTTCTAAAATCTCAAGAAGAATCTACTGGTCCATTTAGAGTATGGGCCCTATAAATCTTAAACAAACTGCTTCCATAAAAATAATTGATCACGACCACCCCGAGTGTTTTGAAAGTTGAATTCGATGACCCAAAAACATTGAAGTGGAAAAAATAGATAAAGGTAAGGAAATATCTATGGAAAATGTGTCCACAAAAATCACAATGAGATATTATTAATATTTTAGAGAGTGATGAACCGATCCTTCTCCCCTTCGAACCAAAAATAATGGGTAACCTCCTTAGTTTAGCCTTTATCCCGCCAATGATCGCAACCTAAGTATAAACATGATAGAAATAACAAAGGAATAAGAGAATTTTGAAATCAAGATGATTCCCATCAAATCCATCTCTATGGATTATTATATTCTAAATCTTGGTCTAGATATAAACATGTCAGAAACCAAACTTATCGTATCCATGAGACTTGATCCCATAGTGTGAAAAATGTCAAAATTAACCACTACTCCCTACGTAGGGAACAGAGTTGAGCAGCGTAGTCATGATCACATGAATATGATATGTCAAAATCATGACAAGGAGGTTTGTAAATACCCATTTCAAATGAAGGGATTCACGCCATGTTTAGATGATCACATATATACAATAATTGGAAAGGGTTGTAAGTTTAAACCCAAGGTAGTAGGCCCTTGTCAAGAAAATGAAAACTTCAAAAATCCTTTGGATCATTTGTGTACCTTGGGAGGTGAGGAGTTTTATGTCCATCAACTCTCTTCACCTTAAATTTTTCCATGCATAGTCACTTGCATTTCCGTATTGTACATTATTGCATTCATGTTGTTTATCATTTGCATTGTCATATTATGAAATTGTAAAATGAGAAACTTACTTTTCAAGTAACTTTCAAATAATTGCAGAAACATTTAATCATGATTATTCAAGTATTCATCTTATCATCTCCAAAGTATTCAATATTTTTATCATTTCATCTATTATAATGAATTTTTGACATTGATCCTACCAAGAATTTCACACTTAGTATTATTCATGGTTTCTTCTAGCTCAGTGTGTCTTTACCCATATTCGTACTAGAATCTTCTTGATGTCACATCTTTCTCTCGAAAATCTCTCTCGATAATAGAAGTAATCTAAACATTTCACTTGGACTTCTTGTTCTCCTATCTCAACCTTTTTTGGTGAGCCCTTTCATCTTACTAGTTGTGTGGGGTTGGGGCTAAGGGCAAGTATTCTTTTCAAAAATTATGAGTCTAAAATCAATAAATAAAAAGAATAAAAATAAAATATAAACAAACAATAAATAAAAATTCTTTCTTTTATAAATAATACTACACTTTTTCCCTACCAATCTTTGGTGATGAGCCTATGCTTCCTATTAGTGGCGTGAGGTTGGGAAAGGAGGTAAGTTCCCTTACTCACCTATGTCTTGTCCTTGGTGATGATCCCATGCTTCTTATTGGTAGCATAGGGAAAGACGTAGGGGTTCCTATCAAATAAATCAATAAGTTGTAAATAAATCAGGAAATAAAAAGTTCTTTGAATCTTAAAAATCCCTAGAAAATGAACTAGATGTGTATGTTACAAGAGATTCAATCCCTAAAACCATATTTGTCAATCAAAAGGCCATCTACGAGATCTAATTCTAGTTAAACTTGTAAGAAAAATGCATTCTAAACTGGTTAGTTGACCTTGCTTAGGGTTGAGTTGTAGGTTCTAATTGGATCTATGTCAAAATATTGTCCTTTTGTCACCATCTTCATTCTTCAAAATCATATAGATTGTTTCCTTCTTGACCCTCGGTGATTATACCTCACATCTTATTAGTTACGTGAAGTTAAGAATGGGGTGAGTTCATCTTCTTATTTTTTATGATAAAGTGGGTTGAAGGGACCCGTTCCCTATGTAAATTAAATGAGGCCAAATCCTCAAGAAAAAAACAAAGGCCTTGGAAGAAAAAAAAATTACAAGCAAACAACCCACCTACAAAAAAGCAAAAATAAAACCCTATTTACTTCCCATCATGCGATGGAAAATAATCTTCAATGTTTCCCATTCGTCCCTTTTTTCTTTTCCACTTCTTCACTTCTTTCCATTTTCCATAATCAGATGCAATAACCAGTGCCAGATCATTGGGATTAACCGATGCTATCAAATTTTCAGACACAGAATCCTGATCCGATTCCAAATTTTCAGATAAATGCCCCCTTTTTGTTCCACCTACAACCTGACCATTTTCCTGTATTTCCATCTCATTATCGATCTTTTTTGTATCTAAGTTACCCTCGGTGGTAGGATTTCATGGATCATCCTTGAATTTTGAAGCAGAAACCAATTCCGGATTCAAGGTACTTGTACAATAGAAAATCAACATGTGACCTTCTTCGCGCCTGACCTCCTGAGGTCATGTCGAGACAACTGGTGTGGAATTGAAATGGGAGTGAAAGTGATGGTGATGACCAAGCTAATCAGGAAACCTTATGTCTTTGACACACAATAACAGAATCTGTGAATCTATGGCAAATAATGCTCTCCTAACCTAAAGGGGTGTGATGGTATGGTCCGATATGATAGCTACCAGAGACTCCAATCGATGTCTCGTTCGCCAAGATTCTATTAATTGGTTTCGTAGAATACATGGAAAGTAACTTGTAGGTGCCTCATATGGGTTTCCAGACAAGGTCATGGAAAATGAGACAAGAGATGTAGTGGAGCGTCAGGAACTAAGGGTAATTTTTTGGTCTTGTCTAGAAAGTCTTAGCTTTGATCGGTCTGTTATATTCAATAATAAAATTTGTGTAATAATATCATGTGGAAGCGGTGAATATATGAACACTATGTGTGTAAGCTAGTGTTGATATCTAGCCGACTAGAAGGCCCATTGGGTTACGATACTTGTGGGTCACAAACAAAGACTCGTTGAGGTTGATGTATGGTCATGCATGCAATAAAATCCTATTTCTAGGCATAGTCTAAAATTCATAGGCCTGATTAGCAGCTATGTTTAATGTCTCTAATTTTCTTATTTTATCTGCGTATGTGGCAGGTGTGCATAATATTGTTAAGTGAAAACTTGTGTCAATGTCGAGTTATTAGCTCTGGCCCATTGGGTTGTGGGACTAGAGGATTCAAACCGTAAGTCTTTTCCTATTTCGGACCATTGATGGTCATGCAAGATGAATTGATTTTTTTTAGTAAATAAACTATCTATCAAAGGAAATCTAAGCTATATTTTTGGTGTTTTCTCAATACATCATAACAAAGCAATAAAATAAACTAATTTATGGAAATAAATGTTTTTGTTCTTTTCTAACTTTTCATACAATGTATCTAATCTAATAAGAAAATTAAAAACAAGTAGACGGATATAGCTAGCTATCTATACGGATGTGTGAATATAAATCTAAGATCTATTCTAATTCAAATAAAATCTTTCCAACCCTACCTCGAAGTGAAAAAATAAATAATGGCTCTAAATGAGCTATTATTCTCCCACAACTTCCCTGGCAATATTGAAGAGAAAAATTCCTATTGATTTGATCTACTTGTAACTATCTAGCTAATTGAAATGAATTGTTTCTCTACTCTATTTGATATGCAATTGAAAATTTGACAAAACAAAGAAAACAAATACACAACTCCAACCTAGAAGAGCAAGATCTTTGGAAAATTTAGTAGTATGAGTATCTGTCCCCTCAGTTCTTTCCTTTATTTCTCTGAGTGTTCATGTGAGTCCAAAGGATTGGGAATGCAAAGAACAACAACAAGAGGATGGCACTTGAGTGATGGCAGTTGGAAGTAATCTAGACGTAATGCAAGTAGAAGAAAGATAGCACAAGAGATCTGAACTTGGCTATGCAATTCCTAGCAAGATTATGGCAGCACAACAATGCAAGATACACAAAATTCTCAAGCCCTTTTCTTGAATACAAGCATGGAATATATAGGAATGGAGGATAGGAGGCTACTTCATGCACAAGGAAATGAAGAGGTAATTCTACTCATTAAATCTATTTTAAAATAGAAGGAGCAAGGAGAACTAAGAAAATGAAGCTATTTTTAGAAAATTCGCCTCACGGATGCATTCAAAAAGTGAACTTAAATGGATTATCACATGCAATTTTAAGCATGAATATTCTAGAAAAAAAATGGGCAAGACCCCCCTACATGGTTGGCAGTTTTGGTTGCCAGCGGGGGTGGTGGCGCAGGCGGTGGTCTGCATCAAGGCCAAAACAAGCACAACAAGAAATGGGGAGATGGAAAAATGCATAAAAAGGTTAAGGCTATTTAGGCTACAAATATACACTACGAATGGGTTTTTGAGCTCGAACACCTTCTTGAAAGGATTTTAAATCATCATTGGGGACTTTTATAATCATTTTCCGATAATGTAGCACATGTAATTTTGGGTGCATACATATTTCCCCCTCAAAGAAGTGTCTTAGCCATGAAAGAGGCATAAAATGTAGATTCCGAGTATGGCATTCCCGAAATGGGGAGTTATAAGCTATACCTGACATGCCCATGTGTCAAAATATCACCATCCAAACTCCCACTACCTACAAGATAAAAGGAAGACTCAAGTGTAGATAGATAAAATATCAAAAAATAAACATTAAATTAAAACGACAAGAGGACTTACCATTTGTGTGAGGCTGTAGAAATATACCTATGCCAATGCTCCAACCCTGTAGACAAACACACTCAAAACGAAGTTAGAAATAACATATATATATAAAAACAAACTCATTTCTCAATTCATTTGTGCATTGTTGATTTGGTTAGTTTGATTGATTTGGAGCTCTGGATTTACGGTGATGAGTTCTTGATGAGAATATAGCTGATATGTTTGTGCCAAGATCATGATCATGCCTCGTGAGTAGGAGATTGACCAATGCGCTCTTAGGTTAGTTATTTCCTTCTTTGTCTTTTTGTACCCTAAAATTTTAAATGTTGAAAAGTTCACCTAGGGGGATATTTTAAAAATTTCTTGTCTTGAATGGGTCTTTAGGGGGCACCCATAGGGCATGCTTTTATTTTGTCAAAAATGGTCAATTTCAACATTTTTGGTCATTTCTAGGGTTAAGGGTGCATTTTGAAAATCAGTTCAGGACCGCCACCCAAAGCAAGGTGGCGGTCATAAGACCGCCGCCCCAAGGTGGTAGCGAGTCCAAAACCACCGCCCTACACTGGGTGGTGGTTCTAGATAGAATGTCAAAACATGCTCAAAACTTAACTTTTTTTTGGATTTTGAGAGTTTACCATGTTTTTGATGAGCTTATTGTGTGATGTACTTTACTAACTTGCTCTTTTCTCATGTTTTGGTGGATGTAGAAGAAGGTGGAGTACATACACTAGAGAGAGAGAGAGAGTGTGTGTGATTGGCTCCCTGGGATTTTAGATCAGTTGACCCAGGCTAAGATGGATCTTTTACAGTGGGCAGGCATCTAGCGAGATACAACACAAGTGCCCCATGTTGCTCTTGCTAGTCACATTTTATGTGACTTATTCTCTTACTGGGATGCGGACTGGAACACTTTTTGGTTCCCAGGTGTAAGGGGGAGTGGACCATCACTCTAGAGGATGTTTACCGCATTCTTGGACTCCCAGTACTTGGTAGAGACTGATATTAGTAGCGGTGAGGTCCAAAGTCATGATGTCACAAAAGGATACATACATGGGAGATGATATTGTCTCTTCTTTCGAAGAAGAAGGGAATGAAGGTTTGGTCTATTGCTACACGCTCCTATTCTTATCCTTCGGAGAGCCATCATGGTTATCATGTCCTCAAGATTAATTGGGGACAAGGAAGGAGATACACTTTTATATTGTTGGGCCCCCATCATTGCACAGATCAAGGCTCATGGCCATAAGTATGCCTGGGGAGCAGATATTCTAGGGACCACATACCATGATTTATATAGAGTTTTCATATTATAGGGATAGTCCTTGAGCCACCCCACTCTGGTCATGAGTTGGGTCTATGAGTGTTTCATCCCGTATGGCAGGGGGGTGTAGGTATTAGATCCAGAGGCTATCCAAGAAGCTAGATGGATAGGCATGTCAGTGCTTTAGACTCCACATCAGTCAGTGGCCTCTCTAACTATGGCCGACATGACCCCCACACCCTATCAAGACATGGTATGGATATGGGGTGAGGATGATACAATGATGGTAGTTTGCTCTTCCATGAGCCTAGCTAGTTGATGACAGAGCCAAGAGACTAGAAATTCACCCCTTTGACCGGGTACCCCAATAGTTCAGTCTTCCATACCCTATCATGCTTCCTCTAGTGACACCTATTTATAGGACTATCGGTAAGGCATGGATAGGTCCTAGAGGGGATCTTGGTTGGATAGTTGTTACTCTTTTTGTTCCTATTATAGTTAGGCATGTAGTCTAGGATCAGTGGGAAGATGGTTCTCCTCAAGCACCCTTACTTCATATTGGGGTGTCTCCTGCTCATAGTAGGGAGGAGGATGAGCCGATCGATTTGGATTCGAATCGAAAAGGATGCGGGAGATGATATGGAGGGGAGTGGGCCAAAGAGGTTGATGAGGGGGGGAATGACCTTTGGAGGGGGATGACAAAGTGACCCTGAGTGGCATGATACTCAGGAGATCCTTAGAGCAGCGTATGAGGAGGTGAGTGCAGAGAGAGAGAATCTGGTCTTAAAGGAGACACTTGGAGGGAACGATGAGTCCGTGATGAGACAAAACCATGCCTTCAAATTTGGGAGGCTCCATACCACCAAAGAACACCTACCATAGTAGCCACTGATCCCACATGGATGCCCAGAGACCCAAGTATGTTCAATACTCCTTTCTCTATTTTTTTATTGATTTCCACATGTTTAGTTTAGCATTCTATTTTGATTTACGTTCATTGATTTTATCTTAGCTCACTATCTCTTCTTTTTTTTTTGCGGCATTTACACACAAGTGGCGAGAGCTCATTCGTCAGGCACATGTGGACACCTATTGATCCCTGGGGGAAGACTCGAGCTAAGTTGACTGCTAATTCAGGGTAGCCCTTAGCTGCCGGCCGACACATCGACATGTTCTCTCCCATCTGAAAGGTCGTGGAGATAGTTCCTCCCTTCATACCATAGTAGCTAGATACAAGACCACCGAGCACCGAATGAGGTGAAGCCATTATCATAGTGAGGCTATGGGTAGCATGTGCCACCATGAGCACTCACACCATTCAGTCCATTCTTAGTGTCATCATAGCCATAGCAGGAGCCCTAGATGTGGTCATGCACCATCGAAGGATCCCATAGGGATTAACAGGTCGTTGAGCCTTTATTGCTTGGATACCATTTTTTTGACATTATATGATTTTTTTGTATGTTTCGGGCTCGTTGCCAACATTTTTGACCATGCCTAGTAGATGATGACATTGTATACAAACTTGAACCACTATGATATATATGGACTCTATTTTTTGGTTCAGAATTCCATTGTATCCAAGTTCACTCTCTTTGGGTTATCTCTCATGTGCACTCTAGATGTTTAGAATTTCCACTTTTCTATGCTTTTCAGAATATATGCAATGGATATGAAATGATAACAGAATGATTTCTTTTTGTATTTCATAATGCTGATATATGATGATGCAAAAACAATGTGATCTTAAACTTAGTTTCTTTTGCAATCTTCGGTACTTCATATTTGTCTTGAAAAAATGTGATGATATAATGATATGATAAATAGATATGCTTTCCCCACTCCTAACCCCACACAACTAGTAGTATATGAGGGCTCGACACCGAGAGTTAGAATTAGCAAAAGTCATGAAATTTGTTGAATGGCAAAGTGATGAGAGAAAGACATAGGTTTGACAAAACCTAATTGGGATGCTATAACCTTACCCTACTCATGCTACTTCATAGTTTAGAATGTGAATTGATTTGCAGTTTATCTAGACTTGGATCCATAGATGGCCACTTGCTTGAGAAAATCTAGTTTTTAGGGTTTTGAATTCTCTTGGAATTTTGAACATCTGATTCACTTTGTTTTGACTTAAGATTTCACAGTAATTGATGTAATTGTTTATGACTTTCAGATTTGTCAAAGATACCCCCTACACCTTGCCCCATGCTACCAGTAGGAAGCATGAGGTTATCACCATGGACAAAGCATAGGCAAGTAAGGGCATTTCATTCCTTTCCCAACCCTACATCACTAGTAAGAGATGCAAGCTCAACATTGAAGGTTGGTAGGGAAAAGAAATGTGTAAAATAAAAAAATTCTGTTGATTTGCATTTGACTTACTTATTTGGGAAAAAATGTATAGAATGTTCTTATTTCCAAAGAGATGTATGTGGGATAGATGTGACACCTTGAAGCTTATAGAATAGACCATGAACAAAAGACACCTATCCTAAGAAGAGACCAAAAGTAGAACCAAGTATGCAGGCCTTAGTATGCTCATTGTTAAAACTTTGTCTTGTCTTGTTTGGATTGATAAGCGATATAGATAATTGATGATACAATGAAGATTTAAAGAGACGTGATTTGAATGTTTTACCAATATTTTTAGAAGTTTTTAAGAATTTCTATAAGAA
The DNA here is from genome assembly GCA_018340775.1 of Taxus wallichiana var. yunnanensis. Lineage (NCBI taxonomy): Eukaryota > Viridiplantae > Streptophyta > Pinopsida > Cupressales > Taxaceae > Taxus > Taxus wallichiana. Next base: position 31,878,051 of record CM031239.1, on the reverse strand, counting down.
TAAGCTCCTTGATCACACTTTTTACCAAATGAATGAACATATGAAAATGCAATGCAGATGCAATAATGTACATATGAGAAAGTTGATGGATCATATGTAGTATCTCTTTAGGTGAAGAAATTTTATGGATTCGCTAAACTCCTCACCTTCTAGAGTACACAAGTGAAATGCACCATTTTTATAGTCTTCCACCACTCGATATGGACCTAACCACCTAGGTTTGAAATTTCTTCCCTCATCGGTCTTCTTGTTTATCTAGCTATCAAGTCTTAATACCAAATCTCCTTCATAGATCTCATGTTTGTACACCTTTTTATTGTATTGCCAATCCATGCGGTCAGCGTATACACTGTTTCTTTGCTTAGCATTTAGTCTAGCTTTGTCGAGGCTTTATAATTGGGAGAGATGAGATTCTCAATAACCCTCCTATCCCAGGATCCCATGTAGTGAAATGTGGAGGCTGGGTATTTTGACTTTGAGTGGCAAAACTGACTCAACACTGAATACTAAGGAAAAGGGGGTTGTCCCCATTGGTGTTCTAGCCAATGTTCGGTAGGCCCAAAAGGCCAAAAAAATCTTTATATGCCAATCTCATTTATTCTCCTCAACATTTTTAGAAGAATGGACTTTAAAGTCTTATTGGTAGCCTCATCTTGTCCATTAGCCTGAGGGTAGTAGAGAGAAGCCATGAGATGAATTATTTTGAAATTTTTACACAACTCACGTACCTCATCATTTTTGAAATATGTTTCATTATCATAAATAATGACCTATGGAACCCCATACCTACAAATGATCTGGTTCGGGATGAACTTAGTGATTACAAAGCCAGGGATAGTGGTAAGGGGCATGACCTCTACCCACTTGGTAAAGTACTCTGTGGCCATGATTATGAAATTATGGCCATTTGTTGATGAGGGAGAGAATTTCCCTATCAGATCTAGGCCCCATGTGGAGAAGGGCCATGGAGTTGCGATTGGTTGTAAAGCTTGTGTTGGTATGTGGATCTCGTGGGAAAAATCTTGACACTTGTGGCATCTGCACACAAAATCTACCGCATCATGCTCTAGGGTGGGCCAGAAATAGCCCATTCGATGTATCTTCCGGGTAGTGGCATGGCTGCCGAAGTGGCCACCACATACCCCACTATGTGACTCATAAAGAATCTTTTCAGACTCTTCAACGTCAACACATCTCAATAGCATTCCATCAAAGGCTCTGTGATAAAGCACCTATTCTAGGATAATGTACTTAGCGGAAATTACACATAACCACCTTCTTTGTTGTGACATTTCCCCTTCTGGGTATGTGTGGTCCATGATGAAATTGATAATGTCAGTGTACTAATGGTATACAGAGATAGGAGGCCTATTTTCAATGAAATATACACACTCATTGGGAAATTTGAAATATACCAAATCACCCCCGTCTAATGGATTATCATCTAACCAATTTGTAATGATTTAACCCTTAACAAATTTTTGATTTATGAACGTTAACTCGAACTCGCCCATTGATATAATGAAATGCACAACCTTTTTAGACAAGGATCCATGCATGAGGAATGTCTATAAGTGGTATGAATTGATGATGACCCTTGTTTCTTGTTTGAGCATATAATGTCTTAAGTACTTGGTTGCAAAAACTATGGCAAGGCATTCTTTTTCTTCCTATGTGCAGCGTGTATCATAATCAAGTAATGTCCAACTGATAAAGTAAACATCTCGTTCTAGCTTATCATCACCCTTTTGATCCAACATACAGGCTAGCAAAATGTCTGTAGCCCATGGATATAAGATCAAAGGGTGATCTGACCTAGGTGGCATTAGCGTGGGAGGGGATAACAAGAATCATTTAACTTCCTCGAAGGCCTCATCACATTCCTTCATCCAATAAATGCTATAATATTTCTTCAACAAATTGTTGATTGGATGAACGGTGAAGGTTAAGTCAGGGATGAACCTTCGGATTGCACTGAGTTTCCCAAGAAAATATCTAATACTAGAATTTTCTGATGGTGGAACCATTTCTAACACAACCTAGATTTTGGCCAGTCAACATCAATCCCCATGAAGATATAATGTAACCCAGGAGCTTACCACCTGTTACACCAAATACACATTTTTCTAGATTTAATGTGACACCATACTCAATCAAGCATGAGAGAATGATACGAAGCACCTCTGGGTGATCACAATGCTTCTTGGCCTTGGCCAATAGGTCATCTACATAGGATTCCACAATTTTATGAATAAGATCATGGAATATGTAGGTCATTTCTCATTGATATGTAGCACTGACATTCTTAAGACCAAATGGCATGACAACATAACAATAGGTTCCCCAAGGAGTTATAAATGTAGTTTTAGCTTGATCCTCGGTAGAGATTTTGATTTGATTATATCCGAAAACCCATCCATAAGAGACAACAACTCAAATCCAGTTGTTGCATCAATGATAACATCAATGGATGGTAGCGGAAAATCATCCTTGGGACAAGCCTTGTTAATGTCCCGGAAGTCTATGTAAATACAGATCTTTCCATTCTTTTTTAGGATGGGGACAATGTTAGATACCCATTGTGAATAATTGATGGGCTTGATAAATCCTACCTGGAGAAGCTTCATTACCTCTTCTTTTACCATAAGGGCCACCTTTGGCTTCATAGGTCTTGATTTCTGCTTAATTGGTTTGGCATCCAACTTAGTGATGAGATTGTGAACTATGATGTGTGGTGTAATTCCCATCATTTATTTGTAACTAAATGCGAAGGCTTTCTAATGTTCCTTGAGGATTTGGGTATGAATTTCTACTTCCTCCGGAGTTAAAGAGGACCCTAGTTTTAATATTTTTGGTTCCTCCTCTATTTCGATGTTTATATCAATCGTTCTCTCGATTAAGGAAGTGTTACCCTCCTCAAACTCAGGTGGGGCTAGGGAAAACTCCAAATCCCCTTCTTCTTCTACATTGTAAATCTCAAGATCTTTTCTCGGAGAGGACTCAATCATTGGATTGCGAAAATAAGAGGAGGAATGTGGAATTAGGGAAAAGTTTACCTCTTGACAAGTAAAATGTAACTCCGCTAGAGTGTTTAAGTAACTTAAGGTTGAATCATCCCTATCAATAGGGTCTGAAGAGTCAAGCTGGTCTTCAGCTTCCACATATGTCAACATTGACGTTACTGGCACTTTGTGAATCAAGGATTCAGTGCGGAGTGAAACCATGAAGTTGGTGTCCTGTAAATCACTACTTGGGGTGAAGCGTGAGGTGGAAGTTGCTATAGAGTCTGCCAAAAGGTTCTGTTCATGTGGAACTACCTCAATTGATATAAAATCAAACCCCTTAGTTAGGCCCAACACAACAGTTTTGTAGAGTTGTAAGTGTTCAGCCCTAGTCTCGTATACCTCGGATATCTGATTTGTGACTAGTTGTGAATCACCCAACACCCTAATATTAAGGATGCCCATTCTCTTAGCTACAATAAAGCCTAGTAGGAGAGCCTCATATTTGGCCCCATTGTTTGTGCATTTGAAATTCAATTTTAAAGCAAAATTTAAAACCCTTCCTTTGGGTGAAGTAAGGATTTCACCTACCTTGGTGCCAAAGTGACACTTGGCCCCATCAAAATGGAGGGTCCAACAATTACTCGAAAAGACAGATGTTGAGTCATCCTTTTTATTTCTCCTTTTATCTTAGTTACATCTACCATACAAACCTCATCTGTTGGAAGGGAACTAAGCCCCAAAGCATGTCCCATACCCATGGAATCAAAGGGGAGAAGGATAGGAAAATCCTTTTCTAATAGTTCAACAATATTTGTTGTAGTTCCTAACGATACTGTCTCTACAACAACACTTTCATCCTTGATCGTGGAATACCCTCGATCAAACCTGTAACCTCTAATTCCATTGTGGGAACTAGCTTTTCTTCTGGTAACATGCTTGTTAGTTTGTTTAACTAGTTGGTGGGAAGCTCGAATTCAGAGTGGACCCCTAGCTTTTTCCTCAAGTTGGCCAGATGTATATCAAAGGGATTTGGATCACCTTGAGCAACAAATAATTTCCCTAAATGCAAGAATCGACTTCTTGGAATAGGGTGGAGGGGATTTCTTTCATGCGGTGGATCCAAGGGTAACCAAGGATCATATTATAGTTGGTTTCCCGATCTATAATATAAAACTCAGTAAGCACCATCTTGGGTCCAAGAGTGACTAGTAATACTATGGTTTCGATCAAGGTTTCCTTGAGACTATCATATCCCCTCAATGTGTTTCGCATCGAGGAGCAATTAGTCTCCCCATATCCTAACTTCTGAAGAAAAGAGAAGGGGACTATATTAACTGCTACCCCATCATCAATCATTACATGCTTCACATAGTTGTTGTAGATCCAAACCTGTAAAAACAAGGTCGGATCGCCTCTACGAGCTATTTCAGCATCCGTAGGCATCTTGCTTATGTCAAATACAAACCCAATATCCCTTTTGGGCTGCCTTGGAGGGGGAAAACGTCAAAGTCTATATGGTTTATCTGTGCCTTTGGTGGAGGGGTAATGTTAGCCAAATGGTCGAGACCAAGCGCTTCCAAGAGAGCAGCTCGATGAGAAGGGGAATTCTTTAGTAGATCTAAAAGGAAATGTGTGAAAAGGTCTTGGTTAGATCACTGATCAAGTCATAAGCTCCTACTAGCTTTCTTAGCGTGTCATGAACACTATCTCGACACAACCTGGATAAATCAGATTGGCTATGAAGAATAGTCTCTAGATCTTGTTGCAACGTTAATTTGGGGTTCAACGTCTAACTCAACCAAACCTACAATCTTTGTTTACTGACAACCATCCAAAGGAGGTGCCACCTATGGGTTTGACAAAGTTGAGGCTTCATGATCATGAGTCCCTATTACAATACCTTTATTTGAACTATTAGGATCTAGTCTACCATCCTTTGGATGCGTGGGGAGAGGATCGTTGAAGATTCCTAACGGTGTGTTCTGTGGAGACACCGGTCCCATATAGATGTTCTAACTAGGTGTTTTTGGGTTGGCCAAAAATGTGTCGATAAAAAATTATCTTTGGTCTTTTGGAAACCACTACAAAAACTTATTACAATCGCAACAGGTTCTTGCGTCATGCCCGCGAACCCTATGGAAACCACAATATAGGTCAGGATCATAATCTTGAGGCCTTTGGTTTGTCCCTTATTGTGGTCTGAATCCACGGTTGTTGTTTGGTTGTTGACTGTTATAATTAACACTTTGGAACCCTTGCCCCTGGTTCTAGAATTGGTTGGGGTATTGACTAGGGCTTGGGGTCAGCATTTATCTTTGTGGATGAGGTTTTTGCTGTTATTGGGGATGATTAAAATCCACAACATTTACCGAGGGTGAGAAATTATTATTTCTATGATTTTTTCCATTGTTATTGTTATTCATAGCACCTATACTGGTGGGATTGACAATGTTAGGCTTTTGGGTTGATCAGTTACACCGTCGGTCGTGACTCCATGATTCTTATTAAGGATCTTTGGTCCTTGATTGTTGTTTGTATTGTTGGAGTAACCGGGAGTGCTTTGAGCAGGGGTAACTAACTTCCCATTTGTTTCGTAGGTCTTACGACCACTTTCGATGGTTGTTTGGTCGATCCGAAGAGCACCCTCTAACACCTCTTCATAGCTCCTTAATGGGAACTTTTGAACCTCTTCCTTCATCTCCCTATTGAGGGAGTGAAGGAAAAAATCACAAATTTCTATTTGATCCATGTTTGGAGCACTTACGAGAAGAGTAGAGAACATGTCGCCACCTCTGAATGAAGTGGGCTGCAAATTCATTATGTTCTTGTTTGATATGAAGAAATTCTCTAATTCTTGTTCACAGAAGCTTTTTCATATCAAAATATTTGATAAAATTTGACACGAGTTGTTTGAACAAGTGTATTGAAGCCTCGGTATCCTATAATACCAGTCGAGAGCAATACCTTCAAGTGTCTTAGGGAAAATCTTTGCAATGACTACATCCCATGGGAGCAACTCTCGAATGGTCATTGATAAGCCTTGATGTGGGAATTTGGATCACCCTCCCCTTTGAACTTCGGGAGATCAGGCAAGGGTCTTAGGAGCATGACTGCCCGAATGGAGAAATCTAGGGGTTCTTTGAGATATTCAAAATAAGTCCCCATTGCATATGTTTCCACCATTAAAGACCCTTGTTGGGGAGGTGGGGGCTACATGGGCCACTAAAAGGGGAAAGCATAGACATTTTTCTGGGGTGTATGATATCTCCTGTGATTTTCCATATGGACTTGGGTAGGAGTACATGTCCCCCTGTGGAGATTTAGAATACATGTGTATATAAGGGGGTTGATTACCTTGATATGGAACTAAAGGCATGAAGCAGGGAATGTCACATTTTTGGCTGGTATAGCATTTAAGAACACACTTTCGGCTAGCACCTGTTGTAGATATCCATATGTGGCTTGAGGAGGCATACCCAAGGTACCTGTCCCAGTTAACAAGTCCCCATGGTTTGGAGTATTCATGTAGACTAGCGGATTCTATGCGGTCAGTACTTGCCCATAGTTTTGTGGGTAGGAAGGATCCCATGCTTTCTGGCATATGAATTCTATGTATTCTGGGAAAGCTCTAACTCCTTGACTTTATCAACCAAAGCTGAAATGACATCACCCATTGATGGGGAGATACCTTGCTTAGATACCTTTGGTTGAACCCTTAGAGGTTGTTGAGGAGTATGGTATCCCGCTATGAATTGTTCATGATGTTTCCACCCCTCATTGGTTGTATTGTCAATTAGTGGAGGGGTAGCATTATTGTTCTGAAGTAGGACATCACCTTTTCCTTGTAACTTGTCAAAAATTGGTTCATTTGTTGGAATTACTAATCACTCCTAGCATATCTTGCTAAATACTCCTCATCGAGATGGGGGAGTTGATCGAATTGCATGGTAATGGGATGTTGAAACAACACCGAGGAGATGAAATCGCTTCACCAATGTATGTCATGGTATTTGAACTTGATTGTTCAAGGGGGTAAGTCTGAGTGACTTGATCCAATTCTTCAATGTGTACAAAAGAACCAACATTGGCTCCCTAAAGTAGAGGGTTTTGAGTGGATAAGTGGTTGTCTTTCCATTTTGAATGTGAAGGTAATTGTTGTGGTATATTTGATTGGTAATAGTACATGAAAAAACCCAAGATGGGTCGACGGTACTCATCATATCCCAAAATATTCGTGGGGTATAAGAATACCTGTAAAATAAAGGATGGATGAAAGTGGAAAAACTTAAAGACTAGCTCTTCACATCGAGTTCACCAATTTGTATGACATAAAATTAACACATGACCTTCTTTACACTTTACCTCCCAAGATCGTGCTGAGATAGCCGGTGTGGAATTGAAATGGGAGTGAAAGTGATGGTGATGACCAAGCTAATTGGGAAACCTTATGTCTTCAACACACAATAACGGAATCTGTGAATCTAAGGCAAAGAATGCTCTCCTAACCTGAAGGGGTGTGATGGTATGGTCTGATATGATAGCTACTCAGAGACTCCAATCGATGTCTAGTTCAGCCAAGATTCTATTGATTGGTTATGGAATACGTGGAAAGTAACTTGTAGGTGCCTCGTATGGGTTTCAGACAAGGTCATGGAAAATGAGACAAGAGATGTAGTGGAGATGTAGGAACTAAGGGTGATTTTCTAGTCTTGTCCAGAAAGTCTTAGCTTGATCGATTGCTATATTCAACAATGAAAGTTGTGTAATAATATCAAGTGGAAGTAGTGAAGATATGAACACCAATGTGCGTAAGCTAGTCTCGATATCTAACTAACTAGTAGGCCCATTGGGTTGTGGGACATGTGGATCATAACCAAAGACTCGTTGAGGTTGAGGCCCTTATATGGTCATGCATGCAATCAAATCCTATTTCTAGGAGCAGTCCAAAAGTTGTAGGCCTGATTAGCAGCTATGTTCAATGTCTCTAACTATCTTATTTTCTCTGTGTATGTGGCAGGTGTGCATAAGATTGTTAAGTGCAAACTTGTGTCAATGTCAGTTATTAGCTCTGGCCCATTGGGTTGTGGGACTAGAGGATCGCAATTGTAAGTCTTTTCTTGTTGTGGACCATTGATGGTCATGCAAGATGAATTGATTTGTTTTCAGTAAATAAACTATCTATCAAAGGAAATCTAAGCTATATTTTTGGTGTTTTCTCAATATATTAGAACAAAGCAATAAAATAAACTAATCTATGGAAATAAATGTTTTTGTGCTTTTCTAACTTTTCAGACAATGCATCTAATCTAATAAGAAAATTAAAAACAAATAACTAGCCAGATGTAGCTAGCTATCTATGCAGATGTGTGAATCTAAATCTAAGATCTATTCTAATTCAAATAAAATCTTTCCAACCCTACCTCAAAAGTGAAGAAAAAATCATGGCTCTAACAGAGCTATTGTTCCCCCACAACTTCCCTAACAATATTAAAGAGAAAACTTCCTATTGATTTTATCTACTTGCAACTATCTAGCTAATTGAAATGAATTTTTTCTCTACTCTATTTGATATGTAATTGAAAATTTGACAAAAAAAAAAAAAAAATACACAACTCCAACCTAGAAGAGCAAGAGCTTTGGCAAATCCAGTAGTATCAGTATATGTCCCCTCGGGCTTTCCTTTTCTTCTCTCACGAGTGTTCATGTGAGTCCAAAGAATTGGGAATGCAAAGAACAACAACAAGAGGATGGTGCTTGAGTGATGACAACTTCAAAGCAATCTAGATGTAATGTAAGTAGAAGAAAGATAGCACAAGAGATTTGAACTTAGATATGCAATTCCTAGCAAGATTATGTCAAGCACAACAATACAAGATACACTAATTTATCAATCCCTTTACTTAAATACAAGCATGAAATATATAGGAATGGAGGATAGGAGGTTAATTCATGCACAAGGAAATGAAAGAGGCAGTTCTACTCATTAAATCTATTTAAAAATAGGAGCAAAGAGAACCAAGAAAATGAAGACATTTTTAGCAAATTCGGCTCACGGATGCGTTCAAAATTGAACTTAAATGAATCATCACATGTAATTTTACAAATGAAGATTCTAAAAAAAGCAAGCGGGACCACCGCCCTAGGGGGGTGGCGGTTTCAGAACTACCACCCCATCCCGGGCGGTGGTTCATGAACCACCGCCCAGCGGTGGTGGCGGTCCTGGAACCGAAGGCCAAAACAAACACAATGTGAAATGGGGAGATGGAAAAATGCATTAAAAGGTTAAGTAAGGCTATCTAGGCTACAAATATACACTACAAATGGGTTTTTAGAGCTTGAACACCTTCTTTAAAGGATTTTGAATCATCAATGGGGACTTTTATAATTATTTTCCTGACAATGTAGCACGTGTAATTTTGGGTGCGTACAGTACCCCACCCACTGGAAGAAGTCGATCCATTATGTTTTGTAGATTTCTGATTCTTGTTATAAGGACAAGAGGCTTGCAGATGACCCGGATTTCTACATATTCTACATCTAAAGGCAATATTCTCATAGTCTAAGATCTGGGAATACTGAAACTTACCAAATTTAAGATTAATTCGATCTGGTAAACCCTTTCTTAAATCAATTTCAACACACATTCACGCAAACGAACACAGACCCAAATCCATTCTATCCAAGTCCTCTTTTAAAAACCTTCCCAAAATGTTTCCAATGTCCTCTAGGGCATACCACAAATGCAAAGGGAGGTTGGGAAGCCTAACCCAAACTAGCGTTTTGGTAACCAAATAAGAATTTAGATCAAAATCTGGAAACCATGGTATTAAAAATAACCCAACATGTCCCCAGAACCACGGGCCCTCTGAAAAGCAGCGTTGATAATCCTCAAATTCCCTAAAATGGAAAAAAAAATTCCCTTGGAACAAAGAGAGATTTCACATTTGTTGGTCCAATTTTTGAAGATCCATTGATAAAGAGCAGAGGAGGAAGGCCAAAATCCATTGAATCTTCCAATCACAGCATCCCGAGATAGATTTTTGTAATATTCCTCCACTTCGGGGTTCTCTATGATTAAAGAAGGGATATCCTCAGCCAGATCGACCAAGTAGGTCTGCTTGGTCGGAGGATTCGAACCAGAAGGTGAATACCTCAATTTTCTAATATGTCTTTAAATGAAGTAGATTTATGTGAGTGAGTTAGGCCCCTACTACTTGTATCCCCCATTCATCTTGTTAAAAATCCTTCCAGATCCAACAATCCCTGTCGAAGGTGAGTCAGCAGATTTTACCCTAGGGTTAGGGCATGGCTCCTCTGCAAACCTAATCTTGTTGCCACTACCCTACTCTCTATTGTCAAGACACATTCCCCATTTACCACACCATGCCCAAATGGTTCTCCATGTGGTACAGATTGAAACCATTCCTTGGCGAGGCTGCTCACTCCCTTCACCGACTTCATGATTTTCCCTCTATCATTTTTCGATCGTTGTATTCATTATTGTTTTTGTTAATGTTAACCCTTATTTCTATCTTGTTATTACTTCTAATGTGTTTTGGGATAACTCTCATTCCACAATGACATACATGCCTCATCACATTGAACACATGATTCATGCCTGACCCTAACCCCCATTGCATTGAACACCAAGTCGGCTTCACCACATCGAGAGACCACCTCCACCACCAAAGTAGGTGACCCACCTGAAATTTCCTAGCCAAGTAACGATGAGCTATACAGGTGGCTAGCCCAGGGAATGGACCCGAGACCTCCCACATATAGTCCACATTCCCCACTACTAGGGTAAACCAAATGGGGTAAAAGTGGTTTGGGATAACTCTCATGTCACAATGCCAAACATGCCTCATCACATTGAACACAGGATTCATGCCTAACCCGAACCCCATCGCATTGAACACCGAGTTGGCTTAGCACCACATCAAGACACCACCTTTACCACCAAAGCGGTGACCCACCCGTAACTTACTAGTCGAGTAACAACAAGCTATAGAGGTGGCCAGCCCAAGGAATGGATCTCGATACCTCCCACATATAGCCGACATTCCCGCCGCTAGGGTAAACTAGACGGGTGAGTGAGTTCATCTTCTTATTATATCACATTCATCATAACTTTCCAATGAAACAAAACGGTTAAATGTTTCTTGAAAATAAAAGTGTCTAAGTTACAATTTGTTCTCATATGCATCATCATTATAAAAAAGGAAAATTTTCTTACCACATTGCATAATCATCCATAGTATACATTCTAAAATATAAAATGTCAGAAATTCCAAACCATCTAAGAGTAAATAGATGAGATATATTGTGATGAAGTTAACTCTTACAAGGAATGCCAAACCAAAAAGATGTCCATATGCACATATATGTAATGTCAAGTTTTTCGTGTACAATTTCGTCACACCATAGAGTAAGCATGGTAAAAATGCTCAATCATGAGCCCAAAAAAATGGATATATGTATTAAAAATTGTTCTAAAGTAATAAAGGCCCTAGTCCTGTCCATCTCTTTGAGACCCCTTACGACTGATTCAATCATAAATTTCCTATAAGTTATTATCGAATGAATTCAAGAAGAAAAATACAAAACCTAATGTAGAAGACCAAATTTATCATATTTAACCCATTTCGAGACCCTTACACTTTCATTGGGTTCAGCACCATCATCTGTAAATCCCTTCTAATTAAACCATACTCACGACTTAAACATTCGCCAGAAATCGGGAGTTCTAAATTCAAAAAACTTTCAAAACACAAATGATTTCAAAAATAGTAAAATGTTGTGTATATGGTGTTTTCTAATGTATTTTTTGAGAGTGTGTTTATGTAGGGCTAGAGCGTTGGTGCAATTATATTCCTCCTCCCGCGGATATGGTAACTATTCTTGTCATTTTAGTTTTAAATATTTTATCGATTGTATTTTATATATGCACTTGATTCCCAGTTTCTCTTGCAGGTGGTAGGAAGCTTAGGTTTGCGTAATTTCAACACACATACATGTCAGGTATAATCTCTAACTCTCCCTTAGGATTGCCATACTCGTACTTCATGTTTTACACCTCTTCATGGCTAAAATGATTCTCGAGGGGACAATATGTATGCACCCAAATTTGCATGGTGTAACATTGTGAGAATAGTTCAAATACCCAATGATGATAAATATCAATTCCAATGATATCCAAGTCTAATTTCTTTATTGCAGCATTTTCTTGTAGCTTTGTTTACTTCACTTATCCTTTTCCAATATTTTCACACTTTCCTTGTTTCTTTTTCAACCTTTTTCCTAGAATTTTATCCTTTAGTTAGGAAACCACATCGAGGTTGTGTAACCACCGTGGCGATTGCAAAACCCCTAGTCTCCCTTGAGCGGTGGTTATACAACTATTGCGGTGGTTTCATAACCTCCTGTCTACGCAGATGATGGTTCCATGCACTTTAACCTAAGATTTTTCCAGCGTGTTTTGAATGTGTGTTGCCTTCTTCCAAATCATTTTTCTCACATGTTTCTTGCAGAATTAGATATTCTTGAGCTTGTTAGATGCATGTATACTTCTTCTTCCCTACTTACCATTATTAGTAAGTTAACTGCCCCTACTTGTGGTGATCTAGCACTTGTTGGTTTGTCAAGTGTGTTGGACCATTTCTCTGCCAACTTTCTATAAAAACTAGGATTTTTCCAAGTCATTGGTTGAAGTCTTTTTATTTGGAATTGCATTATTATGTTGCCAAAATCCTTCCAAGAAGTACTCAAGAAAACACAATTCATTTTCCTTATTATTCTCTTTCTTGCATTACTAGCAAACTGCCTACGAACTAGCTAGCTCCAACACTCCTTCATTTCTTCTTCACACTTCCAACATAGTTCCCTAGACACATTTGGATTCACCATTGAAAAATAAGCTGAGGGGATCAACAAAAGAACAACTCCCACTATAAATTGTCTCAATTCTACACTTCCAGGTTGTGGGTGTAATTGAATTATTTTAAATATTTATTTGTTTTAGTTTAGATTTCAATTTGTAATCAATTTTTTAAAAAAATAGAGGAATAGAATATGCAATCAGTTACATTTCCTATAAATAGCTTACATTGAGGATTTCTTCTCAGCTCATTCCCTGTGGATTTTTTGGAAGGATTCGAGAGGAGGTTATTGTGTACAAAGTAGTTCATTTCATCATAATAAAACACATGTAGCTTTCTTTTTCTCATTTAGTTAGATTGTGCCTGCATATGAGAAAGGATTCTATTGAAAACTTCCTCCCACCTTATCCCTGTGGATCTACAAGGGAAGTAAGTTTCAAGAAGATCATGTTTCTATGCATTTCATTGAGTCTCTTCACAAAAATCTTATGTAAGAATTTTATTGTTTTGTTGGGAAGTCTCAGGGGAAGAAATTTCTTCTAAGAAGCTTTCAATTCTTCCCATGATTCTGAGGTAGAACCTGAGGAAATTAGATCCACAACTAAAAATTTATAAAAAAATCCTCTATGTTAATTAGATTAGATTTAATTCACTCTCCAACAAGTAAATAACCACATATGGCTATCTCTTTGTTTAATTTATATCGTTTTTGAGTAGAAGTAGTTTATATTTAATTAGAATCAAAAAAAAATTTGTGTAGATTAGCTTTGTTTCAGTTCATTAGTGAATAGGTAGATATTATTTTTGTTTAGTTAATTTCCTATCAATATATTAGATTGAATTTTTTATTTTGGTTTGGTAAATTAATCGGGAATGAATCTAGCTAGTTAAGAGATTAAAACACATTTGTCTTTTAATTAAGTTAGATTTACTTTTCTTAATTGGTTAAAACAAACATTTCAACATAGTTTAACTTTCAAATCAAACCAGAAAATTAAATCATAGGGAACTTACACTACCTGTACATAGCCTCTAATTCCCTCTTGGCCAACTCAGCTCATAGGAATTCACACTACCCATTCTTAGTCCCTGGTTCTCCTATAGCTCCCTTTTAGTATTTCCCACAACCTTGCACATTCTTGGCTGTCCCGACATGACCTCGGGAGGTCAAGTGCATCTAGAATCACATGTTGATTCTTAGAGTACAATGTCCTATGTTTTCCATCATCTACTATGTTGATCTCTTGATGTATTATTGTGTGTTTGTGACTAGTTTCTATTACCTTATGTCATGTTTTCTTTTCACTAACACTTTATGATATATTTTCCCATTATTTTTCATGTGTCATGGTTGTTACCATGCACATTCCCTATTCCACCTATAGGATTTATATTTCATATGTGTACATCAGCTCTAGATTTCCTCGTTTGGGAAGCACTTGTATTCATTTTTATCATGCACCCCAAATGAGTGGGGGAAATAATCAGGTGATTATTTCACCCTCTCAATAGTCTAACAACCAAACATAGAATGGTACACAAAAAATCTAACCAAATAGGAGATAATAAAAAGGTTCAAAATCAAACTTGGGCCAAAAACATCACATGGATAGAAGCACCTAAAGAAGAAAGGTATGGTTGGTGCTAGTGTCCCATTTGGTTGCTTCTATCATGGGGAAAAACAATTACTTTACATGTTGAATAGGTTCTTGGCAATAGGTTTTATAAAATTCCAACATAACACACTCGGTTATCGGTTCTACTATCCAATACAACATGAACAAAATTGGTGGAAAGTTTCATACTTTGAGCAAGGGAACTAATTACTATTTTTGTCAATTTACATTTACTTTACCAATACCAAATAAGGAGTGGTACCTATGGCACATACATGACAATGATATGCTTGGAACAATGTGTCATTTGCAGCTATTTTCTATTGTGTTTGTGACCATCTATAATGGTACTTATCCACAAGGAAGCGTCAATGGGTGGAGGGTAAATCTTACAGCTCTACCAACACTCTTCCCTTGGCAAGAAGATGGATAAATCCTCAGCATGAAAATAGGACACCTAAATCATTAGTATATTTAATATAGTTTGAGAATCGATCACTCTCAACTCTTTCAACCATCTCCAAGGCAAAAAACACACAACAATTATATCTCTTCTCTCATAAAATCCGGGCGTATTTTATCCTTGACTCACTTGTTTTTCATATTCACATCTATGTTAATTTCTCTAATTTAAATTTTAATTTCATATGCCATGAGAATTGAATACATTTTCTTCTTTTATAGGTCCATCCTCATCCCAACAAAGGAAACACAAATGGAACAAAAAAATCTCAAGACCAAGACACTCGGTCAAATGCAACATCCAATTTATCAATGCATGCATAGTTTCCACTATATGCACAAGATCACCACTAGGATTCTCATCCCCTAATATATTCCATGATACACATCCTATAATATCCATTCAACACTCTACTAGTTACAATCTTCACTCGATACACTATCGGTTACAACCTCCTTCAGGTCTCCAAAAGATACAATGTTTCTATCTACTTTATGCTACTGAATAGTCATTCACCAAAATAAAGTGGGGGAAATGTAGAGATAAAATCATGTACTTACTATTACATCACGCCTTTAGTATGTAATTATATTCATGATTCATAAGAAAAAAACTAGACATTAATAACATGTATTTTGCTTCGTGTTTACATTATTTTATATTCATATAATTTTTTCCTTTACTTTCCGGAACTAAACCTTTACTTTTGGACATTACACAACATATGACCTAGCTTGTTATTTTTGTTTTTCTTTGGATCCTCTTAAGCACTAGCACTCGGTAGGGACATGAGTGCTCGGTGTGTTATGGTCCCCTTTGGTTGCTTCTTTCCTTTTCCCATCTTTTCTCATGTTTAAAATTCCACATTGATTGTTATCTTTTATAAAACTTGAACTTATCATAATAGGTCAATTTTTTTGGTTATTGAAGAAATTAATATAAGGGGATCATTCATATACACGACTTACTTACTATTTTAAGGGGCTTGGAAATTTGGGCTATTACTTCCTATCTAATACTTGGGCAAGAGAATAATATTCAACGGTTGTATTTGGGTTGCATCATTCACTGCATAGGAAGGGGAAATTTTTGAATTCCATCTCACACATTCATCTTAGGGAAAATTATTTGTATCTAAATATCTTGGTGTGACTGACACAAAGGAAACCTATCTTTAAGGAACATAATTTTATCACACACACACACTAGAACTAAGGTCATTCGACTCAAGGATAGTTATATTTTATTCAATTTAATGTTTTTTTGAGCCTTGTGTAGGTAGCTAAGGTTTGTTTTATAGGTACAAGTGTGATAGTAAGACCCTACTATGAAGTGAAAGGGACATAGAGTGAAGTGAAGAAAATATTTTCAAACCCTAAAAATATAATATGTAGGCTCACTACCAAGGCACTAGGACTTAGTACAAACACTAGCATCTGGGTGGTCATCTCCCCTTCTAGGTGTTATTGTCATAAATATTTATATATTCATATCTTCTAAATGAATCATACATAGCTCATATTTATCTTATTCAATCATTGTTCCATCCTAGAATCATCCCGAGATAGTAAGTTACAATCCAAGCAACTATTATCCTCTCATTACATGCACTTCATTTCCATTGCATGTTAGATCCTATGTATTCTGAAATATTTTGATTGATCTCAGTTCTCTGAATTTTTTTGAGTTCTCAATTCCATTCCAAAATATCTATGGAGTACTGAGACTTCCGATATGCAATGTTTTTTCTATTGTGAAATCAAATAGTATGAAGCATTATTTGTGCAATCTTGTTCAAGCCACAAACTTGGAATAATTGAATGTTTAAATGCACAAGTTTAGGAGAAAGATGAATATTTTTGTGTTTGTTTCTATGTCATTTTATATTTCATTTAAATTATGTATAATTGGGAATCTTAGGATATTTCAAGAAGGGATATATAACTAGAGCCCATTACCTTAGGAAATTAGCTCAAGTTTTGTGGAGAACTCAGAGTCACTAAAATATGAGTATGGATGTGAGCATAATGTATACCAAATCATGATGATGGAAAAATAAACATAGTATGGTGTAAAAATATCTTGAGGCTAAATTTTTTTAGATCACTCGATGTTATTTCTCTAAATAAGATATTATCATGTGTTGCTAGTGTTTGGGTTCATTTTATCTTTATGATGATCCAAGTTTATTTATTTCTAGTTTTTCTTTGTATTCATACACAACAAGGTTTGAGGTGGCTCATTATTGAACATAACACCCATCTATATCATTTAGTATCATACAATATTAATTTCCTTAAGGAGAATCACTATAGATATTGTGATTTTTCACATTTATGAGTGTGGGTAGAAAAATTTTGTAGTCATCTTCTACTGGGTGACTATCAAGTAAAAGGTTTGAAAGGAAGTGACACAATAATATTTTTCATATTTCCATGGTGAATATTTTGGGTATATGGTCATTACATGATTCTTGTGATAAGAGGGTTTTGGGTAGAATATATCAAATATTTTTTGTCACAAAAAATTTAGAGAAAGAAAAAGTAAAAAAGGATTGAAATCGCACTTTGGAGGAATGTAGGATTTCAAAATTAGGTCATGAGAATTAAATAATTGGAAAAATAATAAAGACAATGCCACTCACTTGGATGCCATTGAAGCTACACAATTCCATGGTGTTGTTATGGAATACCCAAACAATGATGAAGGAATACTTACACAATATGGATCGTAGGATGATAATGAAAATGTGGATGTGAATGCAAATGTATAATAAGAGTAATGAAAATATGTTCCTGAGGATAAAATACTTCATGCAATCAATAGAATGGGGAGTAATCCTAGATTGGATACCCATTTGTTTTTGGTAGTTTTTAAAAACATAACTCACAGATTGGATTATAGAGATGGAAAAATATTTTGAGTATGAAGACATTGAAAATTATAGAAAGTTAAATTTTTCATGCGAAAAGTTAAATGGTCATGCATCTCTTTAGTGGGAGCATATACATTCTAACCGAGATACAAAGTGTGGCAAGTAGAAGATTAAGAAATGGGATAAGTGGGTGGTAAATCTCAAGGATAATTTTTACACACAAATCACAACCTCATTTTTTCAAAAGGTTGCAAGGATTATGATATAGGGATATTAGTGTTGAAAAGTACATTGAGGAAATTTATCAAATCGCCATTCTGGGACATGTGGAGAAAAATTTCAGGTATATAAATGGGTTGTGTATGGTGATTGGAGTTGAGATTAGAATGGTACCATTTCGTTCCATGGAATAATCCTATTATTATGCTCTAAAGGTAGAAGAAAATGTGATGCATAAATAGTAGATAGATAACTAAGAAAAAGAAAATGTGGAAGCTCATGGAAAGAATAAGGAAAAGACAATTCTACACAATATGGAAATGAGTCAAGTTTGATTGTACAAAATTAAGCAACATATTGAGTAAATGGAAGTACATCTTGAGGAGGTCATGGAAGACGTTGTAGATTCAATGATAAATTATATCGTTATGGATATGTAAGGCATAAAGAGTATGAGAACCCAAACACTTAGGATGGTGGCAAGTAAAGTGCACACATTTTGTAAGGATAATAATCTAGATTAAAAATTCATGAATAATAAATAGAGATGTGATAATAATTAATGTTAAAGTGCATATTTTTGAAACAAGATGATTAAATTTGTCTTGAGAAAATAATAATTTTATTTAAGATGACATATGAGTTAGGAGAAAAGTTTGCAAAATAATAGTGGATAGTGAGAGCACCAAAAATTTAGTAGTAGAGGAAATAGTTGATAAACTAAATTTGTAAATAAATGAGAATACAAATCTCTACAGGGTTTTTGGTTCTAAAATGCACTTCATATGTTGGTAAATGATAAATGTCCACTTAAATTCCATATTAGGAGATATGAGAATGAGGTAATGTGTGACATCATTCCCATGGATGCATGTTGCATTTCACATGCTACTTTGAAGGGACTTGGAATTTCAAATGGAAGGCACAACAGGATGAAAATGAAAAAAAAACATGTTAGATAAGGATGGAGTAAATTAGATTATGAACCCATTGCGAGAGAAAAGTGAAGCAACACCAAAATTGTTTTCACTCTTGAGTAAGTAGTTCCTAAGAAAAGCGAAACAAGATAATGCATGTTGTACAATTGTAGTACAAATTAAAAAAAGATAAATCATGGTGGAAGTGGATAAATGTAATTTTGGATAATGTCTCAAGTGATAAAAGGAATGTTGGATGAGTTCATGATAGTTATGTCTAGTGAGTTTCTGAAGGGGTACTGTTTGTGAGGTACATAAGTCACCACATGGATTTAGTTATAGGATTGATTTTTAGGAACAAGGTAACTTATAGAATGACACTACATGAGAATACAAAGATACAAATGAAACTACAAGGATTATTAAATAGGACACTCATCGGGAGGGTTTGAGCCCATGTGTAGTACTAGTAGTATTAGCACAAAATAAGGGTAGTGAGTGGTGTATGTGTATTGGTTTGACATACACATACAACAACATCATCAAGCATATGTTTTCATTTTCATGCATGGATGACATAATGGATTTTTTGAGTGGAGGAAATTATTTCATCCAAATTTATTTGAATAATGAGATATCATCAAATTCATATAAGAGAAGGGGATTAATGGAAAAAAAAATTAAAGAATTAAGAAGGATTGTATGAGTGACTTGTGATGTCATTTGGATTGAGAAATGCACTAAGTAATTTCATGAGATTGATGAATAAAATCTTGAAACCATTTTTAGGAAAAAAAAATTCTATCCTATACATAGATGACATTTTAATTTTCAATAGGATGTGTGAAGAGCACATACTAAATATTAATCTGAAGTGTTTTTTCATACAAGAAAAATTGGTGTATCTAGGATTTTTATTTCTAGATAAGGATTGAAGATGGACCCTAAAATGGTTCACACAAATTTAGATTCTCCATCACTTTGAAGAGTGCTTCTACAACACACATTTTTCATAGGTTGGATAAATTTTACCATAAGTTCATCAAGAAATTTAGTGGTGTGTGCATATCTATTATAAAGGCCACAAGAAGAGATAGGAAGATTTTTATCTAGATCCCAAGTGCATATAATATCTTTGTAGAGTTGAAGAAAATAATAAAAGAGAATCAATTTTCCATTACCAAACTTTACAAAAGTGTGTCAAGTCAATTATGATTGTAGTGGCATAGCCATTTTCACATTATTGACTTAAGAGGATAGACCTATTGCATATTTTATAGAAAATATGAATGATGTGAGGAATAAGTATAGTGTTTTTATCACGAGTTCTACATAATTGTTAAAGCACTATTCAAAATAATCGAGAAACTTCATATTTCGTCAGGATTTTTTTGTACACAAACCATCAACCAATATAGTTTATTAAAATATAGGAAAGTTAAACTAGAGGCACATGAAGTGCCCAGAGTACCTACAAGGATATGCATTTGTGTTAAAACATATAATTAGATAAACAAGATTGTTGACACACTTAGTAGGCATAGTTGTTCATTGATAGAGATGAAAATAGAAATTGTGGGTTTTGAATCCATAAAAGAACTATATGTGGAATATGAATATTTTAAATAAATATATGAAACATGTGTAGTAACCACAAGTTTCTACATGATGTTTTGGTTGGAATTTTTTGCAAGGATTATTTTTAGAGGAAAGTTATGCATATCAAAGGGGTCAATAAAGGAAAACTTGGTGAAGGAAAAACATTGTGTAGTATTAGTAGGGAACTTTGGCTTGGAAAAAACCTTAAAATATATAGGAGAGAGTTAATTTTGTCCATTAATGAGTGTGGTGTGCAATTTTTAATAATAATGAGACATTTATCATCTAGATAAAGGAAGATCTTTGAACACAATTTTATATCAACCTTTTTCCATTTCAAAGATGCCTTGAGGAAATATAATTATGAATTTCTTTTTGGTTTTCCCATAACACAAAATGGTTTTGATTCCATTTTTGTAGCGTTGGATAGGTTCTCAAAGATGGAAAATTTTATTTCTTGCAAGAATACTAGAGAAGCAATGCATATCAAAATTTTACTCTTCATATAAATTATGAGACTACATGGATTAGCACACAACATAATGTATTACAGGATACAAAAAAATGGGCATTTCTAGAAAACCTTGTAGAAGAAGTTGGATACAAAGCTATAATTTATTTTAACATATCATTCAAAAAATGATGTAAATACCTTAGTTATTAAAATAATCCTTATATGTCTACTTAGATGTTTGGTTGGAGATAGAAGAGGAACTTGAGATTTGGCTTTAGCATATGCAAAGTTTTCTAAATAAAATTCAGTAAACATGAATACAAGGAAAAATTCCATTTCATATTATATATGGTAATATCCTAAGAGGAGTTACATAATTGAGAGAATTACAATACAATGAAGATAGGAGTCTTGTAGAAGGATATTTTGGGGAAAATGAAAGACATGCATTGGAAAGTGTGCAATTAGTTACAAAAGATGAATGCACAATACAAACAATGCATATATGAGAACTAGAGGGAACTTGACTATTATATTAGAGACATGGTCTTAACATATTTTTGGAAGGAAAGGTTTCCCAAAGGAACATATATTAAACTTAAGTGGAAGAAAATAAGGTCATGCAAAATCGTCAAGAATTTTACACATAACACTTATGAGATTGAGTTTTCTAAAGGAATTTTTATCTCTAATATATTTAATGTGGCGGATTTGTATCCATATTTTGTACTATAGGAATGTAAAAATGAATTTTAATTTTATTATGGAAGAATATATTGGAAGGAATAGAAGTCTAAGAAAGAGTGTGATGAAAAGGAAGGGATAATAAACACTATGATTAAGAAGACACATAAAAAGGATTACAATAATTATTTGGTCAAGTGGAAAGGAAAAAATACTAAAGAAGAAAATTAGATAAGTATTTTCATTTCCACACAATGTGGCATACCATTTCCTTGACCAGGAGCTCAATTTTCCAAAAAAATCTAAGGTGTACAATGCGGGAGCATCCTCATCACATGAAATCATATATCAATAAAAATAGTTGAAAATATAGAGTTGGTGATGTCTACATTTTTGGAGTATTGTGTGGTTCACAAACTTAAGAATAATTTTATTGGTGAGCCATGGAATATAGTGGTGCATTTATTTGAATTTGCAAGTCCATTGCAAAATATATATGGAGTGTGTAGTTCCTCTATGTAATTTATAATTTATTGTTCTATTGTGTAGTGTGCAACATTTTTTTGTACAATCATATTCAATCTGTGAACATGGAATAATTGAATATTTAAAGGCACAAGTTTTACGATAAGGCCAACTAGTTGTGTTTGGGTCTATTTTTAGGTCCTTTGATCCTTACTTTGAATTTTGTAATTACAAGTATCAAGTGGTGGAAAGAAGGGATTTATAATTAGATTTGATTTCCTTAGGAAAGTAGTTTGATTTTGGGGAGAACTTAGATTTCCTACAAGAAAAGTATGGATGTGATCTTAATATTCACCAAATCATGATGATGGTAAAATAAGCATGGTAAGGTGTAAAAACAAATTGATGCTAAATTTTTGGAAATTGATATAATGTTTTTGTTTCTTTGAATAATATATTCCCAAGTTGTGGTGTTATGTCATAATTGATTTCATTTTATCTTTATATCGATGTACATATTCTAAGCGTAGTGAGGTGTGAGATGGATCCTTGATGAAAACACCACCTATCTACATCATAAATAGCATTAAATTATGTTACTCTTGAATTTTCCAACATATTTTCCAATGATAAATAAATAAATTATAGATTAGGTTTTTAGGGTTAGAGAGAGAAATTAGATTAAATGATCAAAATGTGTGATAGAGTGAAAAATTAAAATCAAGGTGTCATTAAGATATCAATAAAATATCAAGATTTCAAATTTAGTGTGATATGGATTCATAGGTTTTTAGACACATTCATGGATACACTTGTCCTTACAACCATGAAATTTTCCTTTGTACCTACACATTGGATCTAGATTATGGAATCTAGTTCATCTATCTCTAGAGGTATATTTTTAGGTTTTTTCATGCAAAATGATTAATTTTTATCCTAAGATATGGATTCTTATTGGTTAAAAACCTTTATCTTATTCTTGATACCTGAAAAAGTGTTAATGGAATCATGGTTTGAATGCCTCACCACATCACCTTGATGTGATGAACATTGCACTACATACCATTACTCGAATATGTATCAAGCTCGTATAGTTCCCCAAATATATGATGAGATACATGTGATATAGAATAACACAATACAATATGGATTCTTTAATCCAGCCCTTACGCTTAGAAAAACATGATTGATACTTCATTTTTCCTTATGGTCGATCTAGGAAGCAATACGAGATGTATTTGAAATTTCAATAGTATGTTTTTGTGATAGTTCTCTAAGTAATTGGATTCTTCAATTCTTTCTCTTTGCCTTCTTAAAGTGAGTGAGTTATCCCTAGACGCCATTGATATATTAGGGTGGATTTATTTATATATGTGACCATTTAAGTGATTTCCCACCCAACCAGTCTACAAATACCACCCAGACCAATTAAGCCAAGTTACCCTATTAAAAATACCATTTTAAATGAAAGGGGTTATTTAATTGGCCATTTTTGTGTAAATGGAATAAATGTCAATTTAAATTCCAAATATCATATTATCAAGTTCTTATACCATATTTTGGGTACTACAATTACCCCCATTTTAATCTAGTATTGAAAAATTATTGATTAAAATAAAATTTAAACCTCATGCCTCAATCATATGATGGGGTGTAATTATTGATCTCGTTTCACCGATCCACATAAAACATATAAATGACATGGAAAATATGTGTATATTAATGCTTGATAATTATGCATATAAAGTTATAGTTTAAAATTTTAAAAATTATATTGTAAATACTTCAAATAAATTAAAATGTATACAAGGATCACCACACTTGATTGGTCATGTACAACCATGGCCCTAGTTTGTTGCATGGGACTAGTGTTATGGGTATTGTCTCCATATAAAGTGAGTGATATTATCTTATTGATAATATTTCCTTATGGATAGTGGTAAACTTTAGTAACTTAATATCCTTTCCTATAGCTAAAACCTCTTTCTAACTTAATAGACTTACATGTAACTCAAACCTATTGTTATCTTAATATCCTTTCTTTTAGAGTGAAAATATTTCTAATTTAATATCTTTACCTATAAAATAATAAAACTTGACATCTCATTCAATCTTGTAGGTAGCTTGACATCTCATTCAATCTCGTGGGTTGTTAAGGACAATTTAGCTAGCCTATTGAGGAAGATATTTATCATTTTTTTATAAGGAAGCTAAATATCAATCTTGATCTACAAAGGGATACACATATCAACTTTTTATATATGATAAAACCATTAAAAATTTTGAACTTTGATAAAAAAAAAATGTGTGAAAAGTGACCAACTCTATCGAAAAGTGACCAACTCTAATTTCAACTATGTAAATGTGAATGACTATGACCGAGATTGTATAATATTAGTTTAAATTTGTATGAACTTCTGAATAAGATGATAATATGCCCATCCTTTTAGAGATGAGATAATTTACTATATGTCACTTTACTCATGATAGAGAATTGGTTAGTTTATCGTGTGTAATAATCATATAAAAGAGAAACCATATAAAACATGTGTACTAAAACAAGGAAGCATAAATCAATATGATATCTTCATTATAGAAAAATGATGATATATGTTATCTCAACAATAATAATATTACAAACATTGTTAGAGATCCATACAAATCAGTAGCTATAGTGTAACAATGAAAATCAGATAAGTATGTCAACATACACATGACTCAATACCAAAGGATTCTTTGGGAAACATAAATTGACATGATAAGACATGACACAACATTCCTACCACAATACTTTTAACAACATAATTAATAATACATTATGATGGCATGAAGACTCGACCAACAATAATGTTAGTAAGAGTTGTATGGTAAGCATAGAAGTTACCATTGGAAAACAAATATGTGTCAAACAATACAAAGAAATAGCTTTGTAATTAAATTCATAGAATAACATGAAGTATAAATAGGATCCTATTTCTGATAATAATCAAAGACAAATATGTAAGAACATGACATAAATCAATATGGAACATAAACAATAGTAAGTAATTGTAGAACATACAATTTTGATATATGGAAACAAGATGTTTAGTCATTGTGTGAAGCAAAAATAATATCTAGAATAAATCACATGTCATTAAGTATGACTCAATGCAAGATATATCTTTAATGGGATTCTATCACTAATGGACAAGGGTACAAAATAAATAACCAAACTTTTCTTTAATAATATTCCCCATTGTTGGTATGCTCCTATTGTGGAAGGTTTCCTCAAGGTATAAGACTCAGTGATTTTTTATTCATATGTGTATGTTTTGATGGAAAACATATATCTTGCATCTAACTTATGTATATCATTATAGTCTAGTGTATAGAAAAATATATGAGTAAAGTGCTATTGCATGATTAAATCATTTGTTTAGTCTATAAAAGAATAAAGTAAGTCAAATACAAGTCCTAGTTTTTATTATTTGGAATATATGAATATTTTTATTTTTTCTTGAATATTTAACACATGAATAGCTTTAAACAAATCAGGGTCATGGGCCATGGGCCATAAACTATAGAAAATAGAAGAATGGGAATGGGGCATTGGGTAATTATCGTTTCTTCTAAAATCACATCAAGCCCCTAAAATGTGCTACATCATTTTGGTTATTCATAAGTTTCAACTTGAGAATAAGTGTAAGAAGAATGAGTAATGCAAATTCAAGATAAACTAACTATTGTCAAATAAAAATAAACAAGTATGTGACAAAGAAGCCATGAATAAGGGTCTATATATTTAGATATGAATAAGGGAAACATATGAGGCTTATCCTATGATTCAATCAATGGTATGATTATATC
Source organism: Taxus wallichiana var. yunnanensis (assembly GCA_018340775.1). Classification (NCBI taxonomy): domain Eukaryota; kingdom Viridiplantae; phylum Streptophyta; class Pinopsida; order Cupressales; family Taxaceae; genus Taxus; species Taxus wallichiana. Next base: position 31,852,027 of record CM031239.1, on the reverse strand, counting down.
TATGTCATGTATCAATTGGTGTAAAATTGTATGATGGTTCATTTGATACTAAGAAGTCATCATGTGTGATATAGTATCTAAAATAATCATTGTTGATAATACGTTAATACATAATATGCAAGTCATGATTAGTCATAATAATAGTTTTCCTCTGTAGTGTATCGAGAGAGTACATTAGTGTCTCATATGGTTCATTCTTGCATTACTATTGTAAAGCTAGTGTGTTTTGCACATAGATACATAACACAAATTGAACTCTAAGAGGAGATACTATCAAAGATCCATTGGGATGAATTTGTATCAGTGAATACTATGATATTTTTCTAGGAATAGGGTCAACTATCTATTGAGGTTGACGTTGAATGTGTTGTGAAGGGTTCACTTGAGAATTTGATAATGTCATTTGGGTCAAAGTGATAATAGAAAAGGTGATATGCCTAATATGATACTCACATAGACCACTCGAAAGTGTTACCACTTTTTTATTGTGTGTATACTTCACATAGTTATGTAAAATTGAAGGAATCGCTCTCATCTCATGAATCCATGAACATCCAAGTAACATTTTGAATATAATTTTAGAAGGTGTTACTAAACCATGTGGAAATCCACTTCATTCCAACTTGTAAATCTAGTATGATGCCCAGAAGTGGGTACTAATGTTCTCCATCAAAGTCATGAATTGTAAATGTTGCACTTACTATATCATTTTTAGTGTACCCAAGAGTAGAAATAATTGTCTTAGTGTATATATTATTTTTATATATGTTATCTAACATGACATTGGAAATTGAATATGAAAAAAATGCGCTCGAATGAAAAATGGTTTATCGTTATCCTTTTCATCATGGAGAATATCTAAAACATTAAATGTAATCATAGGTGATAACCGAGGTATGATTGTAGTCATGCCAATAATGTCATCTATAGAGTGAGGATCAATATTTTAAGGATGGGGATGAGGGATAACGTGATAATTCATGTGTGCATCATAACTCATACATGTATGAATATGATTACATGAAGGAGAAAAAATCACTTAGAGTATTGGATTCGGTGTTGTTATTGTAATATTTTTAGGGTTTCCAAATTCTTTCATTAAAATAATATTTTTTCAATAAAGTCCTAAATCTAGTGTCATGAATTTTAGCATTACTTAGTTGTATGTCCAACACATCATTGGTAGTCACAAAATTTAGATTTTTCCACTTGTTTGTGTCAATTTTGGAAGGTGGAGGTATAGTTATGAGATTTCATTCAAGTATCTTTTGTAATACTTTGTAAGGAGGCTTCCATATGTGCCCATTGTCTCCATTGAGGAGTAGAAAGAAGTAATGATGCAACATGTTTTCTACATTAATGACCTTATCATAATTATTTTTCATTTCATTAATCTTATCCTTGTATAATGGTATCCTATGAAAATTATCTCTACTATAGGTAGGAGTTTTAGTTCAAAATTTTAACACTTTGTTTGTAAAGAGCTTAGTTTCATAGACTGAATTTTTGGCATAATTCTTCAAAGGATGCAAAGTTATCAAACATAACCTTTTTCTTGAGTTTTGTAAGTAATAAATACATCTTGTAACTCAAACTCATAAATGTGTTTGGGTCCTCGAGACAACATGATATTATAGTGTAATACATTGTAGTCACTAAATCACGCACTTACTATGTACATCTAGCCTCTAAATAATTCATTTATATGCATGATCCCTAAGCGAGAGAACTAGTCATTAATAACCCTTTTACTTTTCTTTCACATTCCTTTCATCCTTATTATTTATTATTTCTAACTTATAACTTGCAGTTTTACATGATAGCTAGCATCTTTCTCGGATCTAATTTCATTGTTTGCCTTTTTGAGAATCTTGTATAGGACCTCTCGATTAAGGACAGGAGTGCTCGGGTGAAACTATCCCCTTTGGGTGCTTTTGTCCACTTTCTCTCTTTTACTAATTTTTTAGGATGATATTCCCTTCTTATCTTTGTTTATCACTCTTAGTCATATTTTCACTTGTTAATGATGAAACTTAAGCAAAGGAATCATATATATACATGTCTTATTTAACCTCATTCAAGGGGAAATCATTCAAGAGGAACATACTATTACAAGGAGCTAATATTTTCTATGTACTATAACAAGGAAAGCATTTTAGTGTTGCATACTTCACTGCATTAAAGGGTTTATTCTAGATTCCATACCACCCATTTGCATTAAGAAAAAGTAGTTGTAACCCATTATTCTCTTTGTGACTAGCACTAGGGCATCCTAGCTCAAGGACCTCTCTCTCTCTCTCTCTCTCTCTCTCTCTCTCTCTCTCTCTCTCTCTCTCTCTCTCTCTCTCTCTTTGACACACACACACACACACACACACACACACACACTAGAACTACATTGAGTCTGAAATGTAGTGCAATTCTTGGTGACAATCACATTGGGGTGACCGTTGAGGTCAATCCAAATCAAGCATATGCATATTTTTATCTAGCATTCCCTTGATTATTATGCGGGTAGCTAGGGTTCCTTTTGCATGTACAAGTGCAACAGAGTAGGAGTAAAACAAACTGACGCAACCTAAAGTGAGTAAAAAGTGAGAAGAAGCAACACAAAGAATTTGATCATGTGTATTTCTATAGACGCCGGTTCCAGATCGGATGCTCGTGCATAGGAATCCCCTATCCCATTTCAGGTGCTCCTATCCTTGATATTTTTTTAGTCCATGTTTTGATACATAGATTCCATAACCCATAATTTACCCTTCGAATCAATCTCTAGTCCAAATTTGGTTTACACCTACAAATACAAACCTGAATCATTCTCTAAACCATATCTATCACTCTTGTTTGCATTTCCTTTGCTTGATCTTGCTTATTTATTGTATTATTTATCTAATCAAGTGTTTTCCTTTTCTTAGATTGAATTTTATTAAATAATTTTGTGAACATGTTCTCTTACATGCCTGTTGTGGATCTCTCCTTTCATGTCCATTGCCTACAGTGGTCACTTTAGATCCCCAATCTATATAGATCTTTCCCCAACCAATTGGCACCATCCTTCCCCATGGATGACCCCATCAATGAAAACATTCTTAGCAATTCCAAGTAGATCCCTCTTGAGGACATAGAAGCATCTGACAATGAACATTCTTATGATGAAGATACCAATGTTGATCAATCCCAATTAGATTCCCTTACCAATTTCCACTCTACAATGCGTGATAATCCAACCCATGTTCCACATATCCTTGATGCTATATTGGCTTCCCAACATGCCCATGATAATGCTACACATAATAGTATGATTCGTACCTTAGAACTCTCTACTACTACTACTACTACTACTACTACTATCCCACTTTCTTCCTCTCCTTCCAATATTGGAGTTTCCACCATTCACACGACTATTACTACCCTTTCTACTCATTATTATTCTCCTCTTATCTCTCACATTCATCCTAGCTCCTCTTCTAGAACCCATGCTTTAGAGTATCTTTATCATGATTTGTAAGGAAAAAAAATCAATTACAACAAGCTAATTCTTCTTCACAATTCTCTTGCACCCAAAGTGACTTCCTATTCACTCCTTGTCAATTTTGTTTCGCAAAATTTTCCTCCATTAGATGGTCATGGAGATCCTCACAAGAACCTTAGATCATTTCATGATTCTTTTATAGACTACATGTATGATGACAACCTCTTGACCAAGTTCTTTCCTAGGAGCTTACAAGATTATGCTTTGTGATGGTTCTATGACTTTCCATCACTTTACATTAAACCATTTACTATTTTTTATTTGTTTCTAGCTCATTTTTCTATGAATATTTGAATGAAAATATCTTATGCACAAATAGCTAAAATTAAACAAGGATCTAATGAAAATCTTAGTGATTATGTATTGTGTTACAAGAAAAATCTTTCTAAAATGAAAAATGTATTAGTTGAATCTGAATTGCAAGACCTATTTATTCAAAGTATTTTTCCTCCTTTGCAAGAATGTGTGATTTTTATTCCTATCATTCCTTTTACCATCTATGTCATAACTTGAAGACTCATGATACTAAGCTACTTTCTTTGGGAAAACACAAATATGGTTCTAATACATCCAATCATTCCTCTTCTAGATTTGCAAGAAAGGTTCCCTTTGAACCCAAGTCTAATGATGTTAAGCATACCATCAATGTTTTTTTTCAACCTCCTAAGCTTCATTCCCAAGCCCCTCGGCATATATTTACTCAATTTCCTTATCCTCCACATATGTTGTTGCCCCAACTCATTGAAATAAATATGATTTATCTTCCACCTCCTCTTGAGTATGATCCTAATAGGCCCCATGGTAGGAAGTTTGATGAGCATGCACATTTTGATTACCATAGATGCAATGTCCATTCTATTGACAAGTGTTTCAAGCTTCACCATTTGATTCAATATCTCATTGACAATAATGATATCCAATTTCCTAAATCCATTATTTCCACTTCCAAATCTACCAATGACAATGGAAAGTTAAAAATATTCAATGACCCATTACCTAAGCATGACAAATCATCCCCGAATCATCTTCTAATCATACTTACCATGCAAGTACCTCCTCCTGATTCTTTGGATCATCCCCTTGGATTCCTTGTTGGTGTTACTAATCTCCCATCACCTACTATCACTTTCATTGATGCTTATTTTCATGCCTCATTCTCCTCCCATAGATTACATATTGATGCTTCTGTTGGGCCCCATGCCATCAACAATGTTATGGTACATCCTACATTCAAACATAATGCATGCTCATTATATTTCTTACATTCAATTGACATCCCTCTATCTTAGATGACACATAAGTCTCCCACTTGGCCATGTTATTACATGCATTAATGTTGGTCCTATTAATATTTATATGTCATTTACTATTACATTTACAGTTATACATTGTGACATGATCTTAGGACTCCCTTGGATTTGGGATGCTAAATTCATGCCTTCTATTGTTCACTTGTGCCTTAAGTTTATCCATGAGCGACATCTTATCACTATTCGAGGCATTCCACCATGAACACCTTTGTCTTTAGCTCCTCTTTCCATCCCATATTCAATGGCTCTCGCTCATAGTGTATCTTCTCCTAGTCATGATGGTTCCTTATCCTTGACACCTCCTATGGTATCTAGAGAATTTTCTCCTCTTGTGGCACCTTTTTCACATCCATCTCAATTTACTTAACATATGGATACTAATCATAGGCCTTATTTCATCTATAGATCACATATCCCAACTCGTAAGGGTAGCTCATATGTTTCACATGCTCCATCTAGAAAAATTTAATGCTTTATTTCTCCAAATGCTCAATCTAGACCTATCACATATACTTGGCCTCATACACTCTCCTATGACCATCAGAACCTTGATCATGTTCACATCTGTAGTTAATTTACATCAATCAATTGTATGTCCTTTCCTAGTACTCTCATTACATAAAACATTTTGGCATTAAAACTTGGGAATCGTAATTCCCCCACACCCTCTGATGAAACACTCTTATTCTTAGTTCATACTTGACTGTTGAGGGAATTTCTACAAGAACCTCTCTCACACACACACACACACATGCATACGCGCACACACACGCACACGCACACGCACGCACACACGCACATGCACACACACACATGCACACACGCACACGCACACGCACGCGCACGCGCGCACGCGCACGCGCACGCGCACGCGCACGCACACACACACACACACACACACACACACACACACACACACACACACACACACACACACACACACACACACACACACACACACACACACACACACACACACACACATAGGGGGAATCCTTATTCCTCCCTTCTAGTTGGATTTATTTTATATTTGTAATAAAAAAACATTAGCTTATTTATTGATTGGAAGCATTCTTCCTTGCATATATTACTTTATATTACACATTTTCTTATCATGTTATTATAGTTCATAGTATGCTTTATCATTTTTCATACACACATGCACATTCACATGGTCTCTTGAGGAAAATGTAGGTCGATTTACAAGTTGTTACATGATGAATGATGCTTGAACATGTGCATTACCTATCCTATTGAGGCTCATAGGGACAATTGCATTTTTCGACTTACTATCAAGTTCTATCATTACAATATTTCACATTTTCATTCTTATATTAAGATATTACATTGTGGTATACTATTTACCTTTCCTAACATGTTAATGAGTGCTCCATGTGTAGCATTTTCCTTGCAATCTTCCTTCCAATCACAATTGTATGATTTACTTGTACTTTGTTTGCCATTATTTGCAGGCTATGCCCTAGTGTTCTTGTTACCTTATTTTCACAAGCCTTGATAGATTCAATTATATTGTGACATCATGAATGGTATCCCATGTATACAACCCACTACTTGTTTTTTCCTTGTTTTCTTTTTTTCTATATGCTTTTATGAGTTTTTGTTTTAGTGTGCATTGCTTCTTTGTCACCAACACTTATATGATAGCATTTTACCATTGTTTTTCTTGTGTCATGATAACTACCATGTGTAATCCCCCTTCCCCCTATAAGATTCATTTATCATATGTGCACATTAGTATTATCCTTGTTTGGGATCTGTTCACTTTTTTTCATGTCACACACCCCAAAAAAGTGGGGAGGGACATCGAGTGAAATTTTTCACCCTCCCACCAGTTACAAAAACACAAACAACATGATCATAACATAAATGAGTTACGTAAGCAGGGCCATAAACATATTTGGAAAAAATCCACAGCCTAGATAGAAGTGCCTAGAAAAGATAGGAATGCTTAGAGTGCTTTAGTGTCCCACATGTGTGTTCTGTCTGGGGAAAAAACAATTGCAAGAGTAGTTTCGGTAGTTTCACGGTTACAATATTCTCTAGTTTCAATAATTACACAATCATATTCATATTGAAATCAGTTACTAATAGGAACTAAATACTTACTCATGAACCAAAGCAGGAACTAAATAAGGGAATGGTGCCTATGGTATATGTAGGATAATGATATGCCTCGGAGTAATTTGTCACCTAACAAAAGTTACAAATTGGGTTCTTGATCATCTGTAGTGGCACTTATCCATAGGGAAACATTAATGGTTGGAGGAAAAAACAGACCGCTCTCCCAATACACTTTCCCTTAGTAGCGATGAGACACCTAAATTTGAATTTTAGTGTTGTGTCACTCAAATCCCTAATTTGGTGATAAGATGCCAAAATCCTTCATGTTATTCCAACCAGTTCCTAAGCATTGAGTTTCCAAGAATGAAAAAAATTATCCCTTTTTCTTTCAACACTCCAGGTGTACTCTAACCCCTTGGTTTAGCTTTTCCAATATGCATTTCCATTTTTACATATTTTCTAAGTTAAATTTCAATTGCATTTACCTAGAGTATTGACTATACTTGTTTTATTTTATAGGTCCTATCCTATCCCAATGAAGGAAAAGCACACAAGAAACCATGAAGAAAATATCAAACACGCTCTGGAAAAGATGACATTCCAAGGAACTACACACACACACACATCATTATCAATCCATGCATGTAAACAACACCCCTAGGATCATTATCCTTCCTTCTCCTTATAATTTCATGATACACATTTTGTGTTATTCCATGTAGCATGTTGCTACACTAATTTGACATGTTATTGGGTATAATCTTCAATCGAATATTCAAGGTACATTTTTTGTTTCTAATTTATGTTACTGAATCCTTATTCACTAACATAAAGTGAGGGAAAATGTAGTCACTAAATCACGCACTTACTATGTACGTATATCCTCAAAATACTTAATTTATATGCATGATTCCTAAGTGAGAGAACTAGTCATTAACAACCATTTTACATTGTTTTGACATTGCTTTCATCCTAATTGTTTATTGTTTCTCACTTGCAACTTGCGATTTTAGGTACTAAATGACATATTTCTCATCTCTACTTTCATTGTTTACCTTTTTGAGTATATTATATAGGACCGCCCATTAGGGACAAGAGCGCCTAGGTGCTACTATCCCCTTTGGATGATTTTGTTTGCTTTCTCTCTTTTACTGATTTTTTAGATGTTATTCCTTTCTTATCTTTGTTTGTCACTCTTAGTCAATTTTTCACTTATTAACAAAGAACTTTATGCAAAGGAATCATATAGACATGTATATCTTATTCAACCTCTTTAAGGGGATAAATTAAGAGGCACATACTATTACAAGGATATAATATTTTCTATCTTCTACACCAAAGAATGCATTTTAGGATGGCATACTTCACAAGATAGGACGGTTTAATCTAAATTCCATACCATACATTTGCATTAGGATAAAATAAGCGTAGCTAGCTATTTTTACTGACAGTGACACTAGGTCATCCTAGCTCAAGGGAAATTATTTCAATCACACCCACAATAGAACTACATTGAGTCTGAAATGTAGTGCAATGCTTGGTGAAAATCACATTTTTGTGACCACTAAGGTCATTCTGACTCAAGCATATGCAAATTTTTATTTAATGTGTTCTTCAAGATTGTGAAAGTAGTTAGGGTTTCCTTTGTAGGTATAGGTGTGATAGATAAGGAGTACAAAAACCTAACATAACCTACTACGAGTAAGAAAAAAAAAAAAGAAAGAATCGTGATCTTAAGTATTTTTGTAGAAACTAGTGCCCATATTGGGACGCTAGCACCTGTGACGGATCTGTCCCGGTCTAGGCACTATTTTTGTTGTGATTTTTGTAATATAGCTTATGATATAGAGATTTCTTAGCCCATAATCTTCCCTTCCAAACCAATAGCTAGTCTAGAATCAATTCATACCTACAAATACAAGTTGAGTCATTCTTTAAACCCTATCTATCACTCTTTCTTGCATTTCCTTTGCTTGATCTTGTTTATTTATTGTGTTATCTATTTGATTAGTAGTGTCATTATCATAGATTTAATTTTATTAAATCATACATAGTTTGTAAAATTTTCATTAGGTTGTTGTTTGATGTGGTATATATTGTGAAAATAACACCTTGTTGTTGATGTTGATGGAAAATTCAGCAAGGAAACTATCGTGTAAAGGTTATAAGTGTATTAAACCTTTAAGGAGATTTTAGAAACAATATAGTTCAGATTCTTTGAGACTACATGTGAAAAATTTGTTGAATAATATATCATTTCAAACATAGCTCATTATGAAATGAAAAATGCTTGAAGAAGTTTATTAGGAATATTTCCATCCTATAACAAGATATTTGGTGAAACAAACCTTGTGAGAAACGGTAACTAACAACTCCAAATGTTAATGGGTTGTCTAATAAACTAATGACAATTTTCATATCATGTAACTTACCTTATTTCAAGAAAGCTAAGCGAGTTAAAATATTTCATATATATTGTGCATAAACATCACTTAAGGGATTTGTAATCACAATAGAAGTGTTAGGTTTATTAATATAAGTAGTAGGTTTTGTAGGTAATAGGTTGGATGGGCATAAGAATGACGACATTGCAAGTTACTTTTGATGCCCCTATTGTATGAACAATAGGTGAAATAAACACTCATGTGGAAACATTTATAGAAGGACGTTTTGTATAATTAAAAGGTGCAACATGATAACTTCCAAGTGTAATTTGTTCAGTAAGTGTCTTTTTACCATTTTAGCATCATAAAGTAATCATGGATTTGATCAATATTTACTAAGATACATTTCTTGAGATCATTTATCATATCCCTATCAATACTATATGTATAAGTATCAACAATTTACATATTTACATTAAGATCCATGGAAGAAAAAGCATTAATATCATCCATTTGATAATGTAAAGTACACATAAGGGAAGGTTTTAATAGAAAAACCTAAGATATAAAAATAAAAAATAATTAGCTTGAAATAGGAAACCCTAAGGATGAAGAATGAAACCCTAGTTTAGTGAAGTTCAATAGATAATATTGTTCACCAAAACTTAATATAAAAAGAAGGATCTTATTTCTAATTTTATATTTTATGCAAAAATGATAATTAAAAACTAGACTAAACAATATAAATAGTCCTTGATCATGTTACTCTTACATTTTCTAACACATTTTTCAAAGATAAATTAAAAGTGCATACTATGTTTTTAGGGTTAGAAAGGAATCCAATTACATGATCAAAATGTGTGGTAGAGTTCTTATAATGTCTATAGAAGTAGATTTGGGTGTCATAAACCTATATATAAAATATAAGGATTTTAAGCCTATTGCAAGACAAGTTTGTAGGTTTGTGGAAACATTTTTAGTTGAGCTTATCCCTATTGATATGAACATGTCCTTTATACCTATATACTAGATCCATATTCTGGAATTTGATCCCTTGCCTATAGAGGTATGATTTCAGGTCCATTTATATGTTATCATTGTGTTGTGTCAAGATATGGTTTCTCATTTCTTGAAACCGTATCTTTTGCACTTGATACCTACAAATGTGTTAGAATAATTTGATCCAACCTGCTTCACCACACCCATGTTGATGTGATGGGTGTTCTGCTACATACCACTACTCTAAAGATGGATCAATTCCATGTAGTTCCCCAACCTATGATGATACATGTGATATAGAGTAAAAAAATAAAGTCTAGCCCTTGATCTAAACCTCACACTTGAAAAAACACACTTAATACTTCAATATTCGTTTTGGTTGATCTAAGGCAACAATATAGATGTATTCAAAAATTCATCAACTTTTTATTGTGATAGTGCTATAAGGAATTTGATGTTTCGATGTTTTCTCTTGAATTTCTTGGAGTGGGTGAAATTGGGATCCCTTGATTCCACTAATAATTTAGGTTAGATGTATTTTATATAGGTGACCACTCAAATTATTTCCTCTCAACCAATCCAAAAGTACCACCAAGGTTGAATAAGCTCGGTTATCCTTTAAAAATATGACCATTAGAATTTCAAGGGATAAGTTTGTGGCCTTTGCATGGAGTGAAAGGGAATTATTTTGATACAATTTGAATCCTGCATATAAGTTACGTAGCAGGTGTAATGGTTCTTGAGGAGTTGAGATGGAGAATAGTTTTCGTCTATTGGGATTAGGATGTGTTATAAAGAAGGAGGTTGACTTAATTATTCATTTGTGTGTAAATGGTATAAATGTCAAGATAAGTGCCAACATTCATATTACAAGTTCTTGGACCATATTTTGGGTACTATAATGCCAACTCAATTGACACATCCAATAGAGCATATAAGGTAGCATTCCTATCACTATATTAATTTTCCATGGATTGTAAGTGTACTTTGTAGACTATATGTGGTGCAACGACATATTCAAGGATTAATAAATTACATGTTTGACTATTGTAACTAGAGTAGGATGACATCTAAATAAAGAGGTTTTGAAATCTATACCACTACGTATTTAAAAAAGAAGTATAATGATAGAGAAACATATTCATAAATCCCACTGGTAATTGATTTCTTTACTTTTCTCAACACATGCCATGTTCATAACACCACATGGATTCAGTTTTAAGCAATATAATAACACCATAAATGAGGGTGTATCAAAAAACCATGAAATCCAACTAATAATTGTATTTCCATTAGCCTAATACAAGAAACCATAATTTTATGATGGAAAAATTCTCAAACCAATTATCATGGTTGAAACTATTTGGCATCCACCTACATATACTTTTAGCTTGAAAACTTAATGCATCTATTGATTTGAAAGTTTATGTTATGAAATATTAGCTATATATCAATGTTTTTCAAAATGGTATTAGTTTAATACAAGAAAGAATGATTTGATGAAGTGAAAGCACTCAAACTAATCATCATGGTTGAAACTATTTGGCATCCACCTACATATGATTTTAGCTTTCACAATTGAATGCATCTTTTGATTAAAAGGTTAATGTTAGGAAATATTAGCTATATATCAATGCATTTCAAAATCATTGTTATCCTTCTTGGCATGTTCCCACACACCTTATATATTTTTAGCCTCAATTGTTTCTATTTTTCCATTTTTAAATTCCTCGGAATCGAACAAGGATATACATTACCTTAGTTCTCTTTTTTGTTTCATTCCTATTTTCTATTGTGTATTAAAGAGCTAATAATGGGATTTTAGATATGTTTATTTCATAACTTGATTGTATTTAATATCATTTAACATATATAATGTTTTTTGCAATTAACTTTTCCCATTTTATTCGTGTTATTTTTTTATGTAATATAAAAAATAAGATTGTGAAAATGATTATAAAATATATTTTACAATAACTATTTTATCAATTAAATAAAATTAACACCAAAATCCTTTATTGAACGTAAAGTTTGGCATAGAACCCAATACAAGAAACACCAAATATGCAACACAAAGAAGCCATATGTTATCCTTTTTAACAAGGCACATATTATGCACAAGCCACCTATGTTATTGTTTCTAATTTACATATAATATCTAGGATTTGACACTAGTAATGTATGTCAACTTATGTCTAACCTTGTTGGCTAAAATTTTGACAATTATTACTTTGATATACTATGCACCATATTGAGAAAAGGTTGACTATTACAAATTCTATAAATATATGGTGGCATTAAGATGCATACTTTCGTGGGATTGAACATTAATGCATTTGTCCAAAATTAACTAAATATATAGCATTATGCCTCCTTTCCTAAGATAGATGAAGCTCTATCATTGAGCTTCATTTTACAATAATTTCAATGTTATTTATGTCTAGACACCTAATTTTGGTACAAGGCATGTGGCAACAACACTTAATATCTTTTTGTGTACTTCAACCACTAGTGTTAATTAGGATCCTTTAACATACTTTATCCCTTTTTGTCGATCCTGCATAGTTTCTTCCCCACAAACTACTCATGGACACTCACATTTATCTTCAATTTTACTAAGATGGATTAATCTCTATCATTGAGCCTTGTCATATGACAATTTTATAATTTTTATTCATATAAAATATGTATATATGTGTAGACGCCCAACTTTAGTACAAGGCATGTGGTAAAAAAATTCACCTTTTCTAGACACTTTAACCACTAATGCACATTAGGCCCCTTTTGGCAGACTTTTTCCCTTTTAAATCAATCCCACACAAATCCTATCAATGTCAATTATTCATAGAAACTCGTATTTATCTTAGAGTTTCATTAGGCATTACTAACACTTCTACATGTTTATCGATTATTGTTTCTAATCTTTTGATCTTCTCTAACCATTATTAGAATCCATCAACAACTATTGGTATTCCTTCATTGTATTTTCTAAGTCTCTTTTCCATTCGGTCATGTCTTGATGTTAGCCTTCACTTGTTTTGTGGTTCAAATTACAGAACTATATCCTAGGGAGCTCTATATATAAAACATCCTAAAATCATTTAGGACCACTATATACCTCCCATGGTCTCTACACATCACATTTATCATTCAAGATTGATCTAAAGTATATCATAGTTATAAAATTATTGTTATTATCAAATACTTGTGCCAAAATAATGATCAATTACATTTACTTGATTGAGCATATAAGGAGAGAAGGTGGAGTCTTCTCTCATTTTCAAATGGGTCACAAACTTGCATAGAACTATATAAATCTTGATTACATAAGTGATGTGTGGATCAACACACAAAAGGATCGACCACACCATTACTATTGTAATTTCTCAATGTTGTTTAGATAAATAATTGTGGTGGAGACCAAATTGAGAGAGGAAAAAATTAGACACTTGGACATCAATTTGCATACCCTTAAGATAGTTATGCCAAGTAGGAGAAGAGGAAGGAGTCAAATCAATTTCATACATGATGCATTCTTGTTTCCATTATTAATAATACCATGTCATTATAAGTGTCTGTTTTTTGTTGTCATTTTCGATTGGCATTTCTGATGATGTAGGAGCATTTGGGTTCACAAACAATCATGTATCTCCCAAAAAAATTTAGATTTATTTTAAAAATAATTGTGCAATGTCGTGTCACTCTTAAGCATCCCTTTTAGAACATAATGCATTCTCTATACTCTACAAAAGACATGAATTTTTATCCAACCTATGAAGGGTTAAACTTATTGTCTAGACATATACACAATTTGCAACACTAGATGTGTCATGCAAGCCCAATGACCACATGTAAACCCAAAAACATTATCCTATCTTTGTGAAAAAAATTATTTATTTCTCGTGGAATCCATAAAGTATTGTGCATGCCACCTATGCCTTTGTTGATGCCACAATGTGTTTTGGATGCCACCACACATTTTTCAATGTTGTAAAGTATTTTAGTCTTATGGGACCACTATCATATTTCTCCATGATTAGATCTCGCATCTAATAGGATCTCTTTTCAACATCATTATAGTGTCATGGAGGCACACTTGACCTCGATCCATTTTCACCCGTAGAGACAAACCAAATGATCTAATAAAGGATATATTTTGGGAAACTACATATAAACTAGATAGGAAGATCAATGGTGATATGAAGCATTTTTAGGAATCTCTGCAAGGTATCATTACTTGTAAAAGCATATTTATACTTCCCTTATCTAATTATACATACATACACACATACATACATACATACACACATACACACATGCACACATACATATATACATACATACATAAGGGGGATATGAACATGCAAGGCATCAAATTATAAAATAAGAATCAAGCCACTATCCATTAAGAGGGATGAAATTCCACATTTGATTGGGATTAAGGTGAGTCAAGTAAGGTTGTGTAGAAACATTGTAGAGTCTGCAAGAATAAGAGAGCTCATAAGATTGCAATTCTTTAAGAATTATTATATATTCTTCTCATAAGACTGTCATTGAAGAGGAAGGTACTCACATAATTACATACTTGACACATCGTGTCGTCATTATTGGTAAGACCATGTTATTATCAATGTCGATTATTGGTTGTAGTTTTTGATATCCATTTCTAGTGTAGGAGCATTTGGGTTCACGAGAATATTTTATCCCCTAAAATCATTTAGTGTTACTTAAATAAAAACTTGTGCAATGTTGGGACACTCTTAAGAATCCCTTGCGAGATCATAACGCCTTGTCTATACTCTATGAAAGACATGAATTCCTATCAACCCGTGAAGACTTAAACTTATTGTCTCGACTAATACATGATGTACAACACTAGCTCTATCACACGTGCCTAACAATAATGCACACACACATAAAAACCTTATCTTGTATTATGAAACGCTTGTTACTTGTGTATATGTTGGGTTTCAAAATGGTACTTTAACAACCCACAGTCAGGGGACAGCAAGTCCCTCCTCTTTATGGGAGAGGTTCCCTTATTGAAAGCAAGTAGCAAAGCTTATATAAAAATGTACAACTTTCAAAGTGTGGATTCCTGATACTTTGAAACATTTTAAGCCCAAAAGATTATTAATACGAAAAAATAGAAGAACCAAGGAGATGAGAGAGGAACAACATAACAATACTTTCGGGAAATATATATAGTAGAGTATAACCTTATATGTATTAATCATGGAAGATGTAGAATAGAATCATTCGATTTCACAAATGATATAATTTCATGGACACAAAGTTCCGAAATCATATAAACAAGAACAAAAAGTTTCTTATCATAAAAGATTAATGATCTACGGGTTCTAGACAAGGAAAGAAGGAATAGCAGATGGAAACGAAGTGGAAATTCTTCTGTATTGATTAATTTTGAATCTATAACATTTCAAGAATTCCAGGATCCAACCCAAAAAAATGGCATAGAGAACCCGCTAAATAGCTTCCAAAAATGGTTACATTTAGTTACAAATTATTTTAATCAAAAGATTAAGAACTAATTAGGAATTAAAAGAAGTGTTTCAAGATATTGAAGAAGAAACACTCGACTGAAGTTCAGAGGTGCAAACTAGCTCAAGAATCCAATGTTTTAAATTCTTCAACACCTCTACTATTTCCATGCCTGATGGCAAAACCAGACGCACTGAATCGCAGCCATTAACCTGCTTTTACAACTTTAAAATTGGGTCATCAATGTGGAAGAGATTTATTGAAGCGAGGCCTAGAGGTTCCTTTTACATTTTATGATTTTTATAGAGATTGTACATTTTAGACATTTAGGGCTGCCCATACACTTCCGATATAGGCACGACACATGGCTTTACTTGAGTGGCGATGGAGTTGTGGCTCACTTTTATAATTTTAACTCTTTTCAACAAAAAGCTCAAAAACTCAAAGTGCTTCATTGACCATACGACTTTCGATGCGAGCTCAACATTTGGCTTTATCCCTTGGCACAAGTGGGGCCATGGGTCACTTTATAGCTTTAAGCCCTTTTGGAAACAAAGGTAAAATTCATAGAGTGTCCCAACAACATGCCTTCCCGCTTTGACTTTTCAATGGCGGGGTTGTGGCTCATTTTACAACTTTAATCCCTTTTGGAAAAAAAACCAAAATTCTAAAATTTCCCGATGGTCCACCTCAATGATTTGACTTAAAAATGGCCACGTGTCCCTTTGCGGGCCTTAGGAATTATTTTTACATTTTATGCCTTTCACCATAATGCCTCAAAACACAAAAAGGACCCGCCTTTCGCCTTTGACCTTTCAAAGCATCAAAACACAAAAAGGGCCCACCTTTCCACCACCACTTGTTTCAACCAATTAGGATCCTTCAGGCCATGGGGCCAATTTGACACTTTTGCAAAAAATAACAAAAGTGACAAGTTTAAAAGATAAACCCACCATGTCGCATCCAATCAGAGATGTCCATGTATCTGCGGATGTTAGGACACAATTTGACACCCAAATTTTGAATTTCTCTCCACGGACACAGAAATTACAAACAATACCAGGCTTGATGTGATCCACAACCAAAGAGAAGGATTGCCAACAAAATTCAAATGAAGGAAAATATTTTCAATCATCCAGACGGGGAAATAGAAAATAATTCAAACTGCGAAGACTAAAGAATTTTCAAGTGAAAAGGGTGAGATTAAAACCGAGCACCAATGACTTCAAAACATGAATTTTCTATCTCTCCAGACCTCTCACTTTTCTTGGACATCTCTCAAAATCACCAACTCAAAATTTTCATAACTTAACTTGGAAAGTGAGGGGGATTTTGAGGGCAGCAATAGCTGGCTCTTTCTGGGGATGACTTGACAGAGGAACAAGGAAAGATCAAGAACCATAGAAAAACTCTGGGAAAGTAGACCAATGCCTTTTCTATTGTGCAATAGATTCAAAGGAAAAACAAAAACTAAAGACAACACACACGCAACAGGAAAAGAAACAAACCAAAAGGAAGGACCAAAAACCAAAACATTGTACACAATATATAGTAGGATTTGCCTAATCACCTAGGACTCTAACAACTTCAAATATTGCCCACTATAAGGAAGTGGAAGAGAAGATTCATCCATATAATCCAAGTAGAAAGAATTTTCTCCAACAAAGTTTCTGATTTTGCAAGGACCAAGCCAAAGAGAATCAAAATTACCATGGCTTCCTCGAGGTTCATGCCTTTTGTCCCATAGCAGAACAATGTCTCCCACTTGAAAATCTCTAGGTCTAGCTTTCTTGTCAAATAAAGCTTTCACCTTTAGTTGATGAGCTGAGATTCTATCAAAAATTACAACTTGTCTCCATCCAACTTCTAGAGATAAATGATCCTCTTGTCCAAGGAACTGGTGAAACTTGTATCTTCAATAGCCTTCATTAAGTGCAAGGATAGAAATTCCACTTCTACTGCCAGTTGAGCTTCAACACCATACACCACCAAGAATGGAGACATCCCAATTGCTCTTTTGGGTGTAATTTTATCTACCCAAAGAGCATCATTGAGCTTATTGTGCCAATTCCTTTGAGAGTCATTGAAAAGCTTCCGACCGATGGTTACTAGATTCTTATTTGTTGATTCTTCTTGTCCATTGCCTTGAAGATAATAATCGAAGAATTAGCAAGGGAAATTCCATAGCCATAACAGAAATATAGCATCTCGGAAGAATAAAAATTCAAAGTATTATCATTCACAATATTTTTTGGTACCCCAAACCTTATCAAGATGTTCTCTTTGATGAAATTACACACCACCTTAGAAGTAGTGCTTTTGACTAAAATAGCCTCTACCCACTTTTGACGTAATCTGTAGTAGTTAGCACGTGAGTATTCCTAGCTTTGGAAGGTGGATTAAGATTTCTAATGAGATCCAATCCCCACTATTGAAAATGATCATCAATCACTACTGGTTTTAGTGGTAAAGTAGTCAACTTAGGTCTCCCAACAAAATTTTGATAGGCTTAGCACTTGCCTACCCAATTTGATGCATCTCTAAACAATGTAGCCCAATAGTACCCTGCATAAAGGATCTTATGGGTAGTGACAACAGAAGAGAAATGCCATCCACAAGCCTGATCATGAAAATCTAAAAACAACTTCTATTGCTCTTTTTCCACACATTTAAGGAATCTTCCATTTATGCCTCGCTTGAATAAAGCATTTTCCCATAATACATACTGTGCAAACCTTAGCTTAATAGTTATCTTTTATTTTGCACTCAAGTGGGATGGACACTCTCCATAAGTAAGAAAATGTGCAATACCAGCATACCATTCATCTATTGAACTAAGGAAGATGACAACAGAACATCAACCGCTTTGTTGGACAATTCTGCATCAGCTCCTTTAGCAAAGTAAGCTCACATAAGCCTTTACCCCAGGACTAGCTTAGTTGGCTTGATGTCAAGGTCATATTCTTGGAATTTTTCTACCCAATTACCTCTATTAGTTCTAAACTCATGTTCTATAAGAATAGACTTGATGGTTGTATTAGGTACAAGCACAACACAGTGAGAATTAAGAATATAAAAATGAAACTACTTGACAGTTTTGACCACTGCAAAAGCATGTTTCTCCATCATAGTATATTTCAATTCATGAGCTTTCATAACATAGCTCATGAATGCAATTGGAAGTTCATGATCCTCATAATTTCTCGAGTTGGCATAACAACTAATGTAGTCTCTATAAGCATAGCAATAGATGATAAAATCCATGTTAAAATCAAGACATGCTAAGATGGGAGTCTTAGCAATGGCTCTTGACACCTTCAAATGCTTCTTTACCTTGAAGTCCAACAAAAATTTTGCTTTCCTTTCATCATGTGAGTAATGCTCATAGTCGGTTTGTAAAATCAAGAATGAATCTCCTCGGGAATTTTATCTTACCAAAGAAAGAGTGAACACCATTTTTGCTTGTGCAAAGAGGAATCTGATGGATTGCTTGAACTCTTTCTAGATCTATCTTGATTCCTTATTTGGAGACAATATGCCCCAATAACTTGCCTTGATAACACAAAAGACTGATTTCTTAGGATTGATAGAAACTCCATGTTCTCTGCATTTACGGAGGATTTGCTTACAGTGTCTTTGAAAGTGATTTGCCCTTGTTTTGGAGAAAACAGTCAAATCATTAAGGTACTGACAATAAAATTTCCCTTTAGACTACTAAAAGCCAAGTCCATTTCCCTCCGAAAGGTGGCACCAACATTGATAAGACCAAAAGGCATTCTCTTGAAGGCAAAGGTGCCCCAAGGAGTAGTAAAAGAAGTTTTTGTTGGTCTAGGTACCGACTTCCACCCGATTGTACCCAAAGAACCCATCTAGCATAGAAAATATCTCAAATCCTATGACAGCTTGCAAAATTTGATCCATCATGGGGAGAGGATAGTTGTCTTTCAAAGAGGCGATTCAAATTCACGAAATCTACACAAATGCGGATCTCACCATTCTTTTTCCGATGCAGACACAATGTTGGAAATCCATGTTGAATGATGTATAGGGAAAATGATCTTTGCCTTCAGTAATTTATGGATCTCTTGAAAAATAGTGCCAAAAACCTTACGATTTTATTGTCTTTGTTTCTTCTTGAACGGTTTGATCCCAGGTTTTAGAGGGATGAAGTGTTGCATCTCCTTTGGTTGAAAAGCCTTGAGATCATCATATGAATAGGAAAGAACATCAACATACTTTTTAAATAGGTTTACTGCTTTCTTCTTCTCTTCTTGAGTGCAAAATTTTCCAATATTCACCATCTTGGGTTCCTCATGACTTCCAATATTAACCTTTTCACACTCAGCAGATTGTCGAGCACCTTGAGGAGCTTTAGATTTGATATACCTATCATGCTTATCAAACAGATCTTCTAGACTCACCTGACCCTTTGGGAATCTTGTTACCTTTCAATTTTATACACCATCCCAATCCATATCTTCCTTGATGTCATCTTCATTAGAGGGAACATACTCTCTACGCAGAGCATCACTTCCTTCAAAATACAATTGATCAAAATTACCCTTAAGCTCCAAGAAAGAGAGAAAATGTTGATCATCATTGAAAACCTACCAGTTGTTTGCATTATCTAGTACACTGGGCCTATGAATCATTTCAATGGTAAATTTCTCTTGAGAGAAATATGGGTGAGGAATCAACAGAGATCTTGAGACAGCTAGAGAATCAGCTCTAGTATTCTTCTCTCTTGGCACAAATTCAATGAAGAAAGCATCAAGAAACTCAATGGAATCCTAGACAAGATTTCTATAATGTTTCAATCTCTTATTCTTGACTTGGTAAAGATCCCTTACCTGTTTCACAATCAACTCTGCATCACCACGAGCACAAAGATTCTTCACTCCCATTTCTTTTCCATGTTCAACCCAAGGATGAGAGCCTCATATTCAACTATATTATTTGTGTTTTCAAAATAAATCTTGAAAGAGAATGGATGAATCTTCCCTTCTGGAGAGATCAACACCACTCCAGCTCCAGAACCAGCTGAAGAACAACTTCCATCAAACTCCAAAGTCCAAATGCCATTAGGATCATGAATCACTCCCTTAGGAATTTTTTCCTCATCTTCTGACATAATCATATAGTTACCATGCCCTATATCTTCATAGAGTATTTGTGCTTTTGGATCATCAGTCTTTTACACAATATACTCAGTATGTCTCTCTGGTAGCAGCTTCTTTATTTTTCCATTGACTGGGATCAAAGCATGTGACCAATCCATCTGAATTTCACCTCCTACCTCCTTACAGAAATTTCTACTCAGCAACATCCCATATGAGGGAGGAATATCAGCAACCAAAATAGTGGCTTTAACCCTTTTCTCTAGAAAAGCAAAGTGAAGGCTACTTGTGCATCTTTAATCCTCCCAACCAAAGGCACTTCTCTACTCTCCATGGAATAGCAAGAACCAAAGGTACGTGTTAGATTTAGGCCCAAAGCATGAGCTACTTTTGCAGGCATTACATTGTCTGATGCTCCTGAGTCTATAACATAATTATTGAGTTTATGGCCAGCTATGAGGAGAGTCACATAGAATGGTTTAATTTTCTCATTAGGGGAAGTGACTATAGCCACAAGGCTTGGTTGAGGTGAGGAAGAGGGAGTGGGAAAAAGACCTTTAGAAGTATTGGATGAGGCTTTGGATTTGGAATTGACAAATTTTACCATTTTAGCAAAAGCTTTTGGATGAGTCTAGTAAAATTTTGCCTCTGAGATTTGGATTTTGGTCTTTTGAGGTGATCAATGATATCAAAAGATCCAGAGGTGGATGGGGAATCATTTCTAGGAAATTGAGTGACTTTTGATTTAACAATTTTAGGATTTGAAGGATAAGAAGTTTTGGAAATATAAGTAGGAGGATTATCATTACTCACATTTTGTGTGGAGGCAGTGGGAATAGGAGCTCCTCTTCTCGCAACTACTAGAATAGTTATAGGATACTCTTTGGATTTCTTAGCAGGCTGCACCACTTTTTCTTTTTTGTTTGCTTGCTCTCGAGTCATGGAAGCATATTACTCACTATTCATATATGTCACTCTTTCATCATATCCATCTTCAACATCCATACCTTCAGTGGTGAGGAAATGAACTTGAGATCCACCAAGTTCCTCCGGTTCTTCAAAGAACCTCTTCTTCTAGTTCTTCATAGATTTCATTAAAATCCTCGTCATCGAGTTCCTAAACTTCACAAGTTGCATTGGCTGGAACCTTGATGGGTGGGCCTTCAATAGCCAATCTAGTCTGAGAAGAAGGCAAATGATTCTTGGGATGAAATTCTTCCTTGGAATATCTTGGTAAGGAATATCCTGAGCCAATTGCTTTTTAATGGCAATGAGATCATTTTCCAACTTTTGCACTACCCGATTTGAGTTGGATCCAAAGCAGAGGCGAAGAAGATGTTTTAAATTTGGAAGGTTCTCTTTTCAATTTACCAGACATGATTAAATCATCTTCAACACTAACACCTAACTATTGATCACCCTCCGAGTTTCAAGGTTAGCTCTCCTTAGTGCATAACTCACTTCAGGTAACTAGGCATTGAGGAAGAATAACTTTTGGATTTGATCCACTGGACGAGTGTTCTGTGGAATTTTATGAATTATTTTTTTGAATTTAGCCACAAACTCTCTATTAGTGTGAAATCATAGCACCCCCAAATGAGTTATGGATCTGATTTTTGAAGGCATACTCATTTGTTGTGATTTGCATAACATTGAACTTCCCCAAGGTGTGGGACCTTGTAAATGGGAAAGTCCTCCAGAGAAGGTTGGTTCCTCTTCCTAAACTACCTGCCACAAGCTATTCCAGGCAAGAAAGCTAATCTAATTCTCATATAACTTCCAAGGAGACAAGGAGAGAGAGAAAATTGAAAAAATAGAGCCTACACTAAAACGGTGATACACCAAAGAAAGGAAGCGAGATATTCTATTGGGGAGAAAGAAATAGAGAAAATGGAGATGAGGGAGGTCAAACAAAAGTGACACGGCCCAGATCTTCAAATTCACCATTAAGCTCCATGAAACATAACATCCTCGCACGCAAACATGAAATACATGCACGAGAAAGACAAATCCGGAAGGGAGAGGCACGGAGAAACAACAAAACGATGCAAAGGGTTGAATAACACCACAAAAACACATTTTTATTGCTCTAGAAGGTGCATAGACCATTACATTTCTGGAATAGAGGCACAAATACATTTTTAATTTGTGGAAGAAGGTTCCTTTGCTCAAAAATGGCATCGAGAAAAAAATTTGACAGAGTTTCTCTTTTCCCAAAATGTCTCTCCTTTTCAAAATGAGAAGTGTTACAATATATAGAAAGAATAAGAGAGAGAGAGAGAGAAGAGGAAAAAAATTGAATCCTGCTTCAACCACCCCGAGATATGCATCAAATCCTACTTTGAAAGCTCAACCACTGAATATCAATGCCTTCTGCAAATTCACCCACAATATGTCGCTTCTGGTTTCCCAACGGATTGAATCGAATCAGATCTGGTAGTTGAAGAGATTGGATTCTACGTTAATGGCCTAGAAGACTCTTCTTCATTTTTTACCTACCAGGGCCTGAAAAATTATTTTTAATCCTTTCATGGCGTAGAGGATGTCGAGACGCTTCCAACGGTGTCAGATTCACAATATTTCGAGCCTTGAGTCGAAAGATATGCCCCTTCGAAGTTTGTATCGGGTTCGTACAGGAGGGCAGGAAAATAGCTTGAAAAATGGGTCCCCTTTGATATGGGACACATGGCAGTTAGATTAGAGCAAAAATTGGGCTCGTGGGTCCATAATTTATCTTTTCCCCTTTTTGCGAAACGTAAAACTTAGAAAACCCCCCGTGGCCCCGAAGCTCCGCCTTTTGACTCTGCTTGACCATTTGCCCCTGCCTCCGTTTCATCCTGAGACATGTGGAGATGTGGTACTTGTTTGAGCTTCTCTTTTTTCTTGCACAGGGTCATTTAAACTTTCATAGGCCCTACCATTCCATTATAGAGTCTCCCTGCAACCTTGTTTGTCATCCTGGAATGTGAGCTTGCATGGGTCTAAGTCGTTTCCTTCATAATTTCCTTATGTGCAGGAGTTTTCTTGACCAAATTTTCTGGGGCGAATTTGGGATAACAATTTGGTGACTCATGGGGACATCTGCATGCTAGATGAAGAGATCAGTGGCCTTGGAGCATCCATTGGGCATGGAGTCAAGAATGATGGCCTAACACTGATCCTTCTTATAAAATGGACTCCCGACTCCCTGCACTTTGTTGACCTCTGAATCACTTGGAAACCCGCTGAAACTTGAAGTTGAACTTCACCAAAAGCCAACTGAATGCACTGTGCAAGAGCAATACAACAACACCAAAAACTATGTACAAACTGAAAATCATACATGCTCCAAATGGAACATGCAGAGTGTGTAAAATCACTTCTTCTGCTGAAAACAAACCTACCTACTCTACTCTAACCAAGAGCAAAGGGAACTCAAACAAAACCTACAACTGGCAGGGAGAAATAGCTTCCCTTCCTAAAAAATGGCAGCCATGCAACTGATTTGGCACTGAACATGGCTGGTTGGATGAGTGAAAAACTAACTACAAGTTGTTCTTCCACCCAAATCACCAAAGTATCAACTGAAGACAAAACCAATACCTCTTTTAGTTGCTTTGCATTTGGATTGAAGAGGTATGGCAGCTGATCCTTGGTGCTTTGTAGCTCATCCTCATGCCCTGAAGTAGGCATGACTAGTTTTGGTTTCTCCTTTGGCTCCAATGAAGCCAAGTACTGACACGGCACGGTCGATCCTTTGGATGTGCCCATTTCTCTAAAATTCAACTCCAAAAATGGAGTCTTCTTGTGGACCTTCTTGAGTGGATGGTGTGAGGGAGATGATGACATCCTCCTGCCTTTTCTCTTCCTCCTCCTTTGAAGAACATGGAAGATCAAGATCTTCCAACCTTGGTTCCAGAGGGCCATTGTGAGATGCAGGTTGTTGTCCTTGGATGTTCTCCTTCATGGCAGTAGGTTTGTGTGCTTGGAAGGTTGAAGATGGAGGAAAAAATGATGTTATCTCCTCAGGATCCTCTTCATTAAAGAAATCTTCCAAGTCTGACAGGCAATCTGCCTCCTTGTTGTCCTGTTGCATGTGCTCTACCTCCTCCATGGTGCCTTCCTGATCTGCAACTTGATCACCATGGCTCCCTTCACTTTCAAACATGAATTTTGAAAGATCAAACTCTTCTTCAACATTAGAGCTTGAAGGGGATGAAGTGGGAGGAAGAACTGAAGGTTCTTTTGTAGCCTGCTCCACACTCGGGGCCTCTGAAACTATATGGTCCTCCTCTACTGCAAATTCAAACTCAGCCACCACTGGCTCTTCAACCTTGACCTCCTCTATTGTCTTGACCATCAAGGGGATCTTTGTAAACCCAAATTTAGTAGCCCAACTCATCAGATTGTCTGTTATTTCTTTTTTGTTGGGCTCCTCTTCTTGTTGTTCTTGATTGGATTCTTGAGTATCTTCCCAACATGGACTTGGGAAAGTAAGAGGAGTGGCAAGTTGGGGTTCAACCAGCTTTGTAATTGTTTATGGGGGAGGAGGTGGAACTTCTTGTTTGTTCAGAGGGGATGACTATTTGGAAGGGAAAAGGGGAGAAGAATTGAAATGGGATGGAAGACTAGGGGATGGAGAAATGGATTTCACACTTGGGGTAGCATACAATGGGAAGCTTGGAAATTGAAGCTCAAATTGAGATGGTGTTGCTTGAGGAGTGGAGAGAAAATTACCATAATGGTGTAGGATTTACCTATTGATAAAGGCTACCGGCACCAAATTCATAGGCCTCTATCTCCTCAGTCCATTGTGCAATTTGGGGTAGCATTTCAACCATGAAGTCAAGCTTCTCCTAAGGGGCTGTAATGTCTTGGAAAAGGGCCTTCCCATGGACAAGGTGCCCTGCAACCAATCTCGGATGCCTTCATTCGTGATATGTCCCTAAACTAAACCATGTCAGCCTCCATTTTTGAATCTTCTCTAGTAGACCGGCATCCTCTGCATAATTATCACCATCATATGCGTCCCCTTGTCCTTGATAAGCTTCATAGTCAAACTGGTTTTGACACTACTCATATGGGTAAGCATAATGGTCCTGGATCTAATTATAATGTTGATCTAGAGGAGTTGGGAAATACATTGGAGGTGGATTGTATTGTTGTAAGTGTGAGTTCCATGAAGGGAATGAAGTCATGATTGCACAACCTCATGGAATGGGAGAAAATGAAAGAGATGGAAGAATAAAATGGATGAAATGAGTGGAAATGGATGGAAAAGGTCTCGCAACTCAAGAAATGGGTTTTGACCAAATGGAGTCGTCAAATGTGCCTAAAAGTGCCTCCAAAGGCTGAAATCTTCACCAAGAGCACATCAAACCTGATGAAGTGAAGTGGTAAGGTGCTTCATACCTATCCCACCGGGCATGCCAAAACTGTTAGTGCAAAATCACAGCACCCCCAAATGAGTTATGGATCTACTTTTCTAAGGCAGACTCATTTGGTGTGATTTGCATAACATTAAACTTCCCAAGGTGTGGGACCTTGTGAATGGGAAAGATCTTCAAAGAAGGTTGGTTCCTCTTCCTAAAATACCTTCCACAAGCTATTCCAGTGTAGGCAAGCTAATCTAATCCTAATCTAACTTCCAAGGAGACAAGGAGAGAGAAAACTAAAAACAAAGGCTACACTAAAATAGTGATACACCAACAAAGGAAGCGAGATATTCATGTTGAGGGAGAAA
The DNA here is from genome assembly GCA_018340775.1 of Taxus wallichiana var. yunnanensis. Taxonomy (NCBI): domain Eukaryota; kingdom Viridiplantae; phylum Streptophyta; class Pinopsida; order Cupressales; family Taxaceae; genus Taxus; species Taxus wallichiana. Next base: position 31,825,376 of record CM031239.1, on the reverse strand, counting down.
GAAATAGAGAAAATGGAGATGAGGGAGGTCAAACAGAAGTGACATGGCCCAAATCTTCAAATTTACCATTAAACTCCATGAAACACAACATCCTGCACCTATAAACGTGAAATACATGCACAGAAAAACAAATCTGGAAGGGAGAGGCACAAAGAAACAACAATACGATGCAAAGGTTGAAGAAACCCACAAAAACACATTTTTATTTCTCTAGAAGGTGCACAGACCATTACATTTATTGAATAGAGGCACAAATACATTTGTCAGGGGTAGGAAAAGGTTCGTTGCTCAAAAATTGCGTTGAGAAACAAATTTGACAAAGTTTCTCTTTTCCTGAATGTCTCTCCTTTTCAAAATGAGAAGTGTTACAATATATAGAAATAATAAGGTAGAGAGAAGAGGAGAAAAAAATTGAATCCTACTTCAACCACCCCGAGATATGCATGGAATCTCGCTTTAAAAGCTCAACCACTTTGAATATCAATGCCTTCTACAAATTCACCCACCATATGTCGCTTTTGGTTTCCAAAGTGAATTGAATTGAATCAAATCTAGTAGTTGAAGTGATTGGATTCTGTGTTAATGGCCCTGGAAGACTCTTCTTCATTTTTTACCTACTAGGGCCTAAAAATAATTTTTAATCCTTTCGTGGGATAGAGGATGTCGAGACGCTTCCAATGGTGTCAGATTCGAAATATTTGCCCCTTCGAATTTTGTATCGGGTCCGTATAAGAGGGGGAAAATAGCTTGAAAAATGGGTCCCCTTTGATATGGGACACGTGGAAGTCAGATTAGAGAAAAAATTGGGCTCGTGGGTCCGTAATTTATCTTTTCCCCTTTTCACAAAACACAAAACTCATAAAACCCCCGTGGCCCCAAAGCTCCACCTTTTGACTCTGCTTGACCATTTGCCCCTACCTCTGTTTCATCCTAAGACACGTGGAGATGCAACGCTTGTTTGAGCTTCTCTTTTTTTCTCACACAGGGTCGTTTAAGCTTTCACATGCCCCGTCATTTCATTGTAGAGTCTCCCTGCAACCTTGTTTGCCGTCCCAAAATGTGAGCTCACGGGTATGAGTCGTTTCCTTCATAATTTCCTTATGTACAAGAGTTGTCTTGACCAAATTTTCTAGGGGGGTGAATTTGGGATAACACTTTCTCCTGGGCTCAAATGGTTCCTTCTTAATATGAGAGATTTGAGCTAACAAAGCATGCACATCTTCAAAGAGGTTTGAAACGTTGCTCAAACCGAGTTGTCATGGTATTCCAATCAGTGAGTGATCCAAAGCAGGAAGATGATAGAACCAATCAACAGCATTATCTTGCAATGTTTCCACAAAGAGCCTAACAGATATGTCTTCATGTTCAACCCCAACAATCCCACATGCAACAATGAAGGTTGTAATGTGTTCATCTGGGTGTACTTTCCCATCACCTCAGAATTTAGGAAGACTTTTCCTGTTACCCCTAGGTAACTCATGTAAAGGCTAAGGAGGAGCAAGAGGCCCAACCAGTTGTCCCTAAGGCGAGAGGTGTGGCCATTTGTGGGAAAATTGTCTAAAGGGGACCTAAAACACCAAGTAAGTATCAAAGCATGAAGATTAGGACTGAGTTGTTCTTGAGGAATGTTATTCTTGGAATTTGTCTTTAACAGGAGGTGTGCTTGTAGAACGAGTTCCTCTGTTCCTTCTTGCTGGAAGAAGAGAGAAGTTTTGTTGTTCCAAAAGTTGAAAATGGGAATCTTCTACCCCGAGAGATTTCTTCCCATGTGTATACCATAGAGTCGCTAGACCAAAAATATCTTGAAGTTGTTCTTTTAGAAAGGGATCCGTTTGAAATGAATTCCCAGTGGAGTCGCCAAAAACTATTGGGTTTTAAAATGGTACTTTAACAAACCACAGTCAAGGGACAAGCAAGTCCCTCCTCTTTATGGGAGAGGTTACCTTATTGAAAGCAAAAAGAAAAGCTTATACACAAATGTACAACTTTCAAAGTGTGGATTCCTAATACTTTGAAATGTTTTAAGCCCGAAAGATTATTAATACGAAAAAAATAGAAGAACCAAGGAGATGAGAGAGGAAGAACGAACAATACTTTTAGGAAATGTAGATAGCAGAGTATAACCTTATATGTATTGATCAAGGGAGATGTATAATAGAATCATTCACTTTCACAACAAATATAATTCAATGGACACAAAGTTCTAGAAATCAAGGGAGATGCAGAATAGAATCATTCACTTTCACAACAAATATAATTCCATGGACACAAATTTCTAGATATCATATAAACAAGAACACAAAGTTTCTTATCATAAAAGATTAATGATCCGTGGGTTCTAGACAAGGAAAGAAGGAATAGTAGATGGAAACGAAGTGGAAATTCCTCTGTATTGATTAATTTCGAATCTATAAAATTTCAAGAATGCCAAGATCCAACCTCGAACAATGGCATAGAGAACCCACTAAATAGCTTCCAAAAATGGTTACATTTAGTTACAACTTCTTTTAATCAAAAGATTAAGAACTAATTAGGAATTAAAAGAAGTGTTTCAAGATCTCGAAGAAGAAACGCTCAACTGAAGTTTAGAGGTGCCAACTGGCTCAAGAATCCAATGTTTTAAATTTTTCAACGCCTCTGCTATTTCCATGTCTGGCGGCAAAACTAGATGCATTGAATTGCAACCGTTAACCCACTTTTACAACTTTAAAAATGGGTCGTCCACGTGGAAGAGATTTGTTGAAGCGGGCTTGGGGGCGCCTTTTGCATTTTATGATTTTTATAGAGATTGTGCATTTTAGACATTTTGGTCCGCCCATCCGCTTCTGATATAGGCTTGACATGTGGCTTTACTTGAGTGACAACAGAGTCATGGCTCACTTTTACAATTTTAACTCTTTTTAATAAAAACTCAAAAACTCAAAGTGCTCTGCCGACCCGCCTTGACTTTCGATGCAGGCTCAACATCTTTCTTTATCGATTTGCACAAATGGGGATGCGGGTCACTTTATAACTTTAAGCCCTTTTGGAAACAAAGGTAAAATTCCTAAAGTGTCCCGACAACCCGCCTTCCCGCCTTGACTTTTTAGAGGCGGGGTCATGCTCATTTTACAACTTTAATTCCTTTTGGAAACAAAACCAAAATTCCAAAAGTTCCTTGATGGTCCGCCTCCCCACTTTGACTTAAAAATGGCCACGTGTCCCTTTGCGGGCCTTAGGCATTCTTTTTACATTTTACGCCTTTCGCCATAATGCCTCAAAACACAAAAAGGACCCGCCTTTCCGCCTTTGACCTTTCAAAGCATCAAAACACAAAAAGGGCTTGCCTTTCCGCCACCGCTTGTTTCAACCAATCAGGATCCTTCGAGCCACAGGGCCAATTTGACACTTTTGTAAAAAATAACAAAAGTGATAAGTTTAAAAGATAAACCCGGCACACCGCATCCAATCAGAGATGTCCACATATCTGTGGACATCAGGATAGAATTTGACGCCTGAATTTCGAATTGTTCTCCATGGACAGAGAAACTGCAAACAATACTAGGCTCGACACGATCCACAGCCAAAGAGAAGGATTGACAACAACATTTGAATGAAGGAAAATATTTTCAAGCATATGGACGGGGAAATAGAAAATACTTGAAACTGCGAAGACTGAAGAATTTTCAAGTGAAAAGGGCGAGATTAAAACCGAACACGAACGACTTCAAAACATGAATTTATCTATCTCTCTGGACTTCTCACTTTGCTCAAACACCTCTCAAAGGCACCAACTAAAATATTTTGGAACTTAACTTGGAAAGTGGGGGATTTTGAGGCGACAACAATGACACTGAAGCCACAAAGTATCGCACATGCCACCTACGCCTATGTTGATGCCATAATGTGATTTTGGATTCCACAAAACACTTGTCAATGTTGAAAAGTCTTGTAGTCTTCCAAGACTACTATCTTATGTTGCCATGATTAGATATGTATTTGGTAGAATCTCTTTTCAACATCATTATAGTTTCAGTGGAGACACACATCGACCTTGATCTATTTTTATGTGAAAAGACAAATTGAATGATCTAATAAAGCTTGATCTAACAAAGGAAAAATTGGGGAAACACGTAAATTGGATTGGAAGATCGATGGTGATCTAAGGCATTTTGAGGAATCTTTGCAAGGTATCATTACTTGTAAAGGCATATTTACACTCTCTCCTATATCAGATTTTACATATATGAAAGGGGGTTATGAACATCTAAGGCATCGATTATAGAATATGAATCAAGTCATCATCCATTAAGAGGGATGGAATTCCACATTTTATTGGGTTTGAGTTAAGTTGAGTAAGGTTGTGTAGAATCTTTACATAGTTTGCAAGCTTAGGATTGGTAATAAGATTGAGATTCTTTAAGAATTCTTTCAGAGTATTATCATGACAGGATCATTGAAGTGTAATGCCATTATGTCTATGTATTAACATTTATCCTTGTATTAATAAAATAATCCGTCATTGCTCCTTGTTTAGGTTTGTGTTTGAGATCTTACTATTTCTTGATTTGTGGTTGTGTAGTTTAAGGAATCCCATAGTTGGAACCCCTAACCATAACTACAACATTCTAGTATTCCAACAAGGATTTCTTAGTTATGTTGTGACGATTGGTGTAGGCATGAATATGACATCTAGGATTTTTCGGTTGTTATTGTGGAGTCAAGTGTTTTTGTAATAACACTAGTCTAGTAAGTGATCTTTATATTTATTGCTTTCCATACTAGTGTGTGTGGGTAGAAAGTAGTTGTAGACATCTTCCAACATTTAGTTTTTGGATAGAAGATATAGATAATAGTTGTATTGAGTGATTGATTGTGATGAAAGTAGTTATGGCTCATAGAATGGTCATTAGAGAAAATAGAGCACCAAGACTTGTGGACTTGGCTAAGATGTTGAGAGGAGTACAAGCCCATTGGAGGTGTAGAAATTGTGCAATGTAGAGTAGCGGTAGAAAATGATCAGGCCATGATGAGGATGTAGATAGAGAACTTGAGGACTGGGATGCTAAAGAAAAGCTTGATGACAAAAACATGGATATATTCGTGTGCACATTTATGATGATTAACAACATACCAAACATAGAAGCTCTAAGTTATTCAAGGAACTTAAATCTAGAAGAGTGCATTGATTGAATCGCAAAAATTGGGTACTTTGAGTATGAAGGTGTGGAAGATCTTAAGATGGTAAGGTTTAACTTTACTAAGATAAAAGTTTCTTATCTTTGTCATGGGAACATGTGTAGACCAAGAGAGTATGTAGACATAAAGACAAAATCAAGAGTTCAGACATATTGGTGAAAAATTTGAAGGCTAAATTCATATTTGTAGATTACTAGGCTCATTTATTCGGTAGTAGTTGTAGAACCTACGTCGCGATGGAACTATATGTCAAGTAGTACACATAGGAGTTATATTGACACAATATCATAATAGGTCATGTGGAGGACAATGCAAAAAGGTCTCAAGATATGATAGTATTTCCAATCAAGATGAGTTTAGCATAGGAGAAATAATCCCGTAGACAACATAGCATTGTGTAAGGGAAAGGAAGTTCACACACATAAGTGGAAGTTTGCACAGTGATGCACAAATCATGTGCATGAGGGTGAAGTGAGCTCCTCACATGAACATAGTCATACACAAAAAGGTAGAGGTAGATATTCTTTTAGAGGAAAGGGATGCGGTAGAGGGTTCAACAGAACCTTCTTTCGTTGTGTAGAGATCAAATATCATGCATTTGAATGACCACAAATTGCACAAAATAGCGATGGAAGGAAGAACGATGCTAGCAATCATGTTGCTCAACACATGGACACAAAAAGAAATAAGCATAATAATGGTGGAGAAGAACCACAATACGAGGAATATCTCATGATGAAGAGGAGGTTGTTGAAGCCAATGAAGGAAAAGAATGTGTTTATGCTTAAGAAGAATATGTTCAGAACCATATGCAAATTCGGAAGTAAGTGTTGAAAAGTGATTATAGATAGTGGCATCATCTATAATCTTGTTTCCGATGATACTGATTGAGAAGTTTATTCGAAGAGAAATGTGCACTTGATCCCATGTGAGGTGGTTGTTGAAGGGACATCAATTACGTGTGAATGAGGAATGTAATGTGTGTATCATGATTGACACATATGAGGATGCAGTCTTGTGTGATATAATGTATGTGGACATATGTTATATGTTGTTGGATCGACCTTAGCAATATGAAAGAAAGGTGATACATGATGACTACACAAATACACACATTATTAAAGGATAGAAGGTAGTACACTCTCAATCCTTTGAAGGATACAAGTGTAGAGGTAGAAAGGAGTTTACATATGATGGGAACTTGAATGATGTGAAAGGGGATAGTGAATATTATATTATGTACCTTGGCATATGATATTGAAATGTATATGGATTGATAGAAATTCGACATGTAGCACACATCCCTCTTAGATAGTTATATATTTACAATATAATGGGTAATATATGAATTAGATATATTGGGTAATGAATCGATCTACATTCGAATTAGGTGTTACCCATCCTGTTAAGAATAATGTATGCCTATATAAAAGAGATGAGTATCATTAGGAGCTATGTCATGTCATTCATAAGTAGTCTTGTACTTGGTAGGAGTATATTGTGTTAGAATTTGAGGATTCTAATAAATACTGATTTAATCAACTTACATATTATATAATGTGACAACAAATATTTAAATAAAGATTACATCATAATATAAGTAAATAAAAAAATACTTACATGAAATAAATAACACATGTGACATAGTATTTATAGTGGAAAACTCCAATAGGGTAAAAACTACTTTGAAAATAATTTTTACTTCGGATAACTTATTTTACATCTAGTAAGATTACCTCCTCCTTTGAAACCCTATTTACCAAGGGTAAAACCAAATCACTTGATTTGCACACCTTTGATATATTTCTCGAATATATCAAATGAGGACCTAAAGTCCTTTTTATATAAGGTGATTGGGTATGTTTCTCGACCCACATTTTCAACCTAAAATGGTTGACACATACACCTAGGTTTATAATATTTAATATTAGAAATATAATCATTTCATGATATTAAATATTTAACCAAAAGTATATACCTAGGTTAGCATATTTAATAATAGAAATATAAATACTTCATATTATTAAATATTAACCTATATATTAGTGATGGACCCATATACATTAATGGTTCGTCAAACCACTTAATCATTATGTTCCAACATATTAGAGGTATACCCTTGAAGCGAGTTATCATATTAGAAGATTGTGGAGTTACTCTTTCCTTAAGGAGCATTGTATGGTGTTGCCCTATTGTAAGTATATTATTATGAATATATTGAATATTAGGGAATCTTGGCCCACCAATATACCTTGATTTGTGTTGTGTTTTGCATATTGTTTGAATTATTCAATTATTATATGTGAATGTTTTGTATTCATTTTGAGGCTTGCACAAAAACAAGGGAAAGCATATCCATGCAAATAGGGGGTCCTATGAGAAGTGAAGAAGATTCTATGGGAGTTTGTGAATATCAAGTCACAAGATATTCTAGATGGTGTACCACCTATGTGCAATATCGGTCAATAGATGGAATTGATACCAGGATCTAGTTTACAAAACAAGGCCGCATATAGATAGACACTTGTGGAGAATGAGGAGATGTGAAAGCAAATGCAAGGGTTTCATGAGAAGGGGTTGATCATAGAATCTATTAGCCCGCGCATGATACCTATGATATCAAAACCAAAGAAAACATGAAATTGGATGATGTAAAGTGACTCCAAAACCACCAAAAAAATTAGTATCGAGTATACATTTATATTGCCGTACATGGATTGTTTGAGTGGTACAAGGTACTTCAAAATAATTGATCTAAAGAGTGGATACCGCCATATTAGGATAAGAGAAGGAGATGAGTGAAAGATTTCATTCAAAATACATGGACTATATGAATGGTTAGTCATGCCATTAAGCTAACCAAAGACACCAAGCATGTTCAAGTTGTTGATAAATTATGTGTTAAAACCTTTCTTAAATAAGTTCTTCATTGTCTACATGAATGATATTTTTGATTTTCGAAAAAATGAATGAAGAACACTTCGTCCATTTGTGGAAAATGTTAGAGCATTTGTGAGTTGGTGACTTAGAAAAAATGTAGTTTCACGAGGACAAAACTTGTGTACTTGGGCTTTGTGATATCTCAAGAAGGATTGAACATGGATCTCAAGAAGGTACAAGTTATACTGGATAGGTTATCACCCATGAATGTCATGAAGGCCCGAAGCTTCCATGGATTGGTGAGATTCTACAAGGAGTTCATTACAAGATTCAATGGGAAATGTGCATTGATCACAAAGGTGATGTGGGAACAAAAGAGGAATTTGTGTGGGGTGTAAGCACAAAGTATGAATTTCAAAATTTGAAAAAGGTGCTAATGGCACAATCAATGTTGGCCTTTCCTCATTAAAATAGGGTAGTTTAGTTGGATTGCTATGCAAGTGAAGTAACCATTAGAGCTTTGATTAGTCACAAAAGAAGAGCCATCACATATTGTTGTGACAAGAGGAATGACGCAAGAAGAAGATATTCAATTTTTGACTAAAATTTTATGCCATGGTAAAAACTCGAAGAAGTGGAGGCACTACTCATTTCCCAAGGAGTTTTTGCTATACATAGATCAACAAGCATTACAACTTATAAATAGTTAACAAAAGACGAATCAAAGACACATGAAATGAGTTGAATTCTTTTAGAGTTACTTGTTTGTCTTGAAACATAGAAGTGGGAAATCAAAAAAAGTTGGCGAGATAAACAAAAAATATGTCTTGGTGAGCATGATACGAGTGGGAGTTGTAGCATTCGAGGCAATGACGGAACACTATGCAAAAGATGAGAATTTCATAGAAGCATGGAGAGCATGTGTAAAACCAGTGACCATGGATCACACACCTTAGACTACTTCTTACAAGAAGGATGGTTGTTTAGAGACTCATAGTTATGTGTGTCGCGAGGGCCAATGAGGGAAAAATTAATCTAAGAAAAACAATTTAGATGATTAGCTAATCAATTTGGGATAGATAGGACCTTAGCATATATACATGAAACAATTTTTTCGCCATGGATACAAAGCATGTTTGTTACTAAAGGGAAAGAAACAAAACACATGATTATAACAACCACTACAGACTAGAGAAACCTTGGAAGCATCCAAGTTTTAGAATTTATTCTTGGTTTTCCAAAAATAAAGAAGGGTCATGATTTTATATATATATATATATAGAATCTAAAAAATAGCTCATTTTATTGCATGAAAGAAAACCAATGATGCCATGCATATAGCCAACTTATGTTTCATGGAAATTATAAGACGACATGGATTGTCATGGAGCATTGTATATGGTAGAGATACTAAGTTTGTTTACAACTTTTGGTGAACATTATGGAAGAAACCGAACATAAGGCCATAATTTCGGTTTACATGTCACTTGTAGATGGATGGCCAAACAAAAGTAGTCAACAAGAGCCTTAGTAGGAGAGAAGGCATGAACATGGGATTCTCTTCTTGCATGGAAGTAGTTTGCTTATAACAACTCTATAAATAGGAGCACTATGAAGTCACCTTTCTAGATTGTGTATAGGATAAGTCCTCAAGAAGTTGCGGAACTACGAGAGTTGTAGTGAGAGGATAGAAGAAAGGAAAACAATGCAAACTTTGCACACTACATGAAGTGTGTGAGCAAGTACACAAACATTGAAGCAAATTAATGCGCAGACGAGGAGCATGTAAACCTAAAAAGAAGACACTTGGAGTTTAAGGTGGAGGCTTGATTCTTGCACACCTAGGCAAAAAGAGGTTGCATGCAAATAACGCATGATAAACTCCAATGGAAGAAGATTGGACTTTATAGCATCCTACAAAGATTTGCAAAAAAATGTGAGGTAGAGAGGTTAGAAGGGATAGACATTTCACATATCTTCGATGCAACAAACCTATACCCATATTTGGAGGTTTAGACGAGTAGTGAAACAATCCACACAAAAGTAGATTTGAGACACAAAACAAGAGAAAAGGCGTGAAGAACTTGAATACATTATGGATGACTACGTAGTGAAGACGAAGCGAAAAAAGGAGCATAAAGAATATTTGGTGAATAGAGAGCCAAAGAAGTTGTGGATTCATTTGGGATTAGTGAAGAAGAGATTGCTAGACTTGGTCATTCCATTATAGACTTTCAAGACATGCTTGAGTAAGGGCTCAAATTCTTACCTGATGTGTATGATGCATTTGAGTTTACAGCAATCTTATATCACCCAAAAAAAATTAGAGTTGGTTGAATAATGACGTGAGCAAAGTCACACCACCCTAAAACATGCTAAGAAAAACTTAGTGCCTGCTCTATTCTCTCGTGAAAGGTGTGAATGCCTATCCAAGTTGTAAAGCCTTAACCTTGCCACAAACTCATACACATCGTGTAACACTAGCTATGTCACGCAAACCCATAAAACATTATCCAAGGTCATAGAACACTAGATTCTTGCACACAAAAGCTACAAAGTCTTGCACACCCACCTTCGCCTTTGTTGATGTCGCGATGCATACTCGATGCCACCCAACACTTGTCGATGTTGAGAAGACTTGCAATCATGTGGGAACACTACACCGTGCCACCACAATTGGATCTCGTGTGTAATAAAATCTCCTATCAAGATAAGTATAATTAAACGGAAACACATGTGAACCTTGATCTCTTTTTCATGCCCAAGGACAAACCAAATGATCTAATTGAGCTTGATCTAATAAAAGATATTTCATGTGAAGCCACCTATAAACCAGATGGGAAGATCGGAGGCAATGTAAGGCACTCCAAGCAATCTTTGCAATGTATCTTTACTTGCAAAGGAATCTTTATTCTATTGCATGTATTACACACACACACACACACGCACACACATGCACACACACAGGGCTTTGTACAAGTAAGGCATTGAAATCCAAAATAGGAATTGAGCAACATGCATTAAGAGGGGTCGATTCCACATTTGGTTGGAATCAAGTTGAACCAAGTAAGATTTTGTAGAAGTTTTGTAGAATTCTCTCATATACAATCATTGACAATCATTGTACAAGCATTGTCCCCAATATGGCTGAGCCAAGTAAGCTTGATATAGGTCATAGGATTGGAGTTCTTAAAGAATTCTTGTTGAATCTTTTCATAAGATTGCCATTAGAGTGTGATGGCAATGTGCCTAAGTTTATAATCGTGTCCTCGTATCAATACAAGAAGCTTTCATTGTTCCTTGTATAAACTTGTTAGTGAAATCTTGCTTTGGTAAAATGATCTTTAGATTAGTGGGCTACATGGTCTACGGCATCCCTTCATTGGGACCCCTAACCATGACTACATCAGCTAATCATCCACATCCATTTCTATTATGTCGGATGAAAAACTTTTCATCTTTCTCAATTTTGTCGTGTACTACTTTCTGGGTATGTTTTGAGCATTTTCTAGTTTCTACCAACAAGCAAGGATGTCTAAGTATGGACATATTTTCCTTGAGCTTTGTCTATAATCTTTCTCCATTTCCCTATCTATTTTTGTACATCTCAAATTTGTTTTTACCATATCTACTTATGGTCTGATTTTTGCATCATTTTATCGCATTTAGGTACTTTTGCTCAAAAGAGATGAAATAATATCCCGTCTTTGATTTCATGTATTCTAAAGATCGAGGGCAAACAGGCTATTATGTAGTTATTAACCAGAAAAAGAACAACAATTGACTTGAACTAGAGGTGTTGCATTTGTTCAACGCATCCAATTTTCCTTATGAGAAGATCCATTCAATTAGAAGATCCATTCAATTAGAAGATCAACGGACATATTAACAACGCCCAAGAGGAGAGGAAATAAATCGAGCAAACAATATGATTAAAAGCACTTCAACACGTCTTTGTTTATTTTGAAGCTTGTTGAAGCTCATACTAAAATAAGTATTACAGCGGTACCTAGCTAAAAAAGGTATTAGACTAAGTGAAAATGTTCGCCAACAATCATAAGAGCATATGACAGGGTGAATTTTATTTTTAAATGGTTAGCATACACTATTCCTCGTAGTCAAAAGTATCTTTATATTTGCAAGTTTGGAATATGTGTTCTTAAAACTATTCATAAATCCTTCTCGTTTAGTTCTTATCTATGTGATACATGATACTCTTAGAAATGCATATGATTAGTTAGTCTTTAATCTTGTCGTGGAAAGGGCTTTGCACAATGAATATCCTGAGGCTGCTCCATTGTTTTTGGGTAGCTATTAAAACTATGTGATGCAGGAAAATCTATTTTTTTCGGCACATTGAAAAATAGGGTTGATCCAGGTTAAATTTCCTATTCAAGTCGCATAGTTACCATATAATCAAAATATTCATAAAATACTTTGTTAGAAAATTATGTAAAAATAAATTTGAAATGAATTTAAAATAGCCATTAATAGGTTCACCAGAGACGAAACATTTGCACTTTCAGGAAGAATTTCAATATCTCTGAGATAAGATACATATTTCGCTTTTTGTAATGAGTACCATTGTTTCAATTCACTTGCCTTGTTTGCTAAGTGTTAGGTGTTACTTTTCCCTGTCCATGACGAGTCATGTGTCTTATCTATTGAATACTTGGACTAGAAGCCCTCTTCGGTACAGTACGCTCATTAAAAAAACTGTAGCAGTACTCTAGGCTTTGAGTACATTTTAAATTGTGACCTCACATTTTTTTGGAAACATGTAATCTTTTATTCGGTCAAAAGAGGAAAAACATCCTCTTCTCAGTGCCTTCCATTCCAATGAATAACTGAAACATCTGATCAAGAACATCCATGTGGCCCTAAGAAAATTGATGGGATCATCCATGTGATGTTTATTGTGCATTTTAAGATATTATACAAAAATACAAAACATTCCAATCACCAAGGCAAAATGAAAACTAGGGAAACCAGTACTTTCTTAGTAGTAAAAAGTGATCAAGAATTTTTAAAGCATTCTGGTTTACTACTTTTCAGAGATGTGCACCCTTTACTCGTGACAACTAAAGTTGGGGAAAATGCACTGATCAAAGAATTTCCAAAGTTTCCATTCCATATGATCAAAGTTTTATAAAATTTGCAATTATTCTCTTGCTCATAACTGGTAAAAGATAGATTTTTTTTTAATAATGTTTAGACATATTCCAGAGATTTTATTACTAATAAATGGAATCCCTGCATTTCACTTTTCACACCAACTTTGACTAGGCCATGTTGGGGACTACGCGAACCATATTTGTAAGCACCCAGAATGGGAAGTGGAATTGTTAACAAGAAACCTCTTCAGTGTTTGATAAGTCAATGGCTCATAGACTTTGTCCAGAATATCAAGGATTCACATGGCATAGAGTTATTTTTTCACTAATCACTTCAACAAAATATTGAACACCTCTCACAGAAAGGTGGTTTAATGCACTCTTGGGCTGTCAAAAATAAATATCAAATCTGTGTTTTTGCCACCTTTTTTGCATTTGTTTTATGCATATGTTTCAGCCACTAGGGGTTACTCATCTTCACAACCTACAAGCATCACATAAACCCAAAGAAGTAACTGCATGATTATGGGGAGCATGTTTGTCAAGATTATATCTAGTTAATCATGGCTGTAAGCCTGTAAGCACTCCAACGTACCAGATGACCAAAGCCCCATGGTCTGGCTTTAGTATTATTGTAGACATGGATGCCAGGAATTATCATTTCTTTTTATACTACATTTAATAGTTGACAGTATAGCTACAATCGTGCACATAAAGTAGGGGAGAGGAAATGCTTTGAACAGGCATCATTGTATGCAAATGTCTATTCAAATATAGTACTGAATGGAACCTGTGCAAAATATCCTTTCCATTCATAAAGGCTATATTTATAGCTCTTTGTGGATACACTAAGGATCCCAACCCAGTTCACAGGTATCACAGGATGAGATTTTAGAAATCAGAAATAAGTCGTCATATTTACAACACATCGAATTCTCGATTAAAAATAGTCGGTTCTGCATTTTTGCAACTAAGTTGGTAAGAATAGGATTTGCATTCCTTTATTGCATGATACACTGCCATACAAACTGTAGTTTGATACAATCTCACATCTATGACACAAATTGCTTTAATAAAAGCATATTTATTGTCCCCTTTACACACTGCCACCATTTGAAGCTGCAAGGGGTTGGAAGTTGATGAAGCTTATAAACTATAAAAGCATTTTTTAAAACATGATGTAAATCAGTGCATTAGCTTTTAGAATGTTACTTACTCAAAGTAAAAGGACATGAAAAATTACTTTGCTTATAATACATATCCCAAAACTTCTGGTCATTTGAATTCTGTCACTGGTCTGCTAAAGGAGACGACTTAGACACCAGACTTTCTTTTATACACTTCTCAATTAGTATGTACATTGGCCAGTCCACATGTACTTCAACTTATTAAAAACTCACACTCATGTAGGCGGGTGAAAATCTCTTCATAACTAGGTCTATCATCAGCATCAGCCCAACAGTCTGGGAATTGATCAAAGAAAATCTGTAAGGACCACAAAAAAAGAAAGAAGTTTCAAAATAGTTTGTTTAATATATATATACCTGATATCAACTTGCCAATAGGGCCTTCAGGTATGTCCAACCGTGCACCTTCATGGGCAACAGCATAAACTACCTGATAAAGCATTCAGGAAGAGATTAGGAAACTGAACGGTAAGATAAACCTCAATTGAAGAGCGGGATAAACTGCCTTTGTTTTATGTGAAATTGCATGTCTCAAATATGATATTCAAATGACATAGTAACAGCCATCACAACCAATATTAACAGATGGAATATAAAAAAATTCTTCGACTCGTCAACATAAAAATAAAATGGAGGGGCTCATTACTAAAACCCCAGGCCCTTAGGGTGAAAATATGTAATATTACAGCACTTACTTGCATTGGCTGCACACCTTCCCATGGACGTTTTAAAGTACATAATTCCCACATTATCACCCCTAGACTGAATACGTCACACTTGTATGTAAATGGCTCATTCCGCAGAAGTTCTGGGGCCATCCACTCAGGAGTTCCAGCAGCTACTGTATCCCTTATGGGAAGAGTTGTTATTATCCGTGAAAGACCAAAGTCGCAGATTTTAATCGTCCAGTGTTTATCAACCAAACAGTTTGCACTTTTCAAATCTCTGTGCACTATGTTCATCCGCTGTATGCACATCATACCCCTTAAAAGATTTAAGATGTAGGACGCCATATGTTCAAAATTGTAGAGTCATAACATGCAAAAAAAAAGTAAGAGTTAGTAAGGGGAACTGAAATCCACCTTGAAAACATTCCACCAAAAAAATAAAAATAGAAACGCCATATCCAATCAACATATGACAATTCTGTAAACAAAATAAAAAAGAAAGCAAGCAAACTCTTCTTGTATCACATTCATGTGAGGAATGCTAATAAAAATAACAGAAACTATTAGAGCAGAAATAAATATAGCACACACTCATGTGCATATACATACATACACTTGGCTACATGCTTCCCAAAATTGAATCATGTTAGAAGATGTGAACAGAGATAAAGAAAGAGTGGATTGCACACATTGTAGATTGTGTCCATCATTTTATCATGCAAGAGATAGTTACAAAATGGTTGAAGGAGTTACAACCGTTTATTAGTTAATATTTAACTAATATTGGATTAATGTTAAATTATAAGCCTTATATTTTAATACCCCTCATAAGGCTTACACTGTAGAAAGAAAACACAAGTATACTGACAATAGATTTACGTAATAGAACCAAACAGAATCATGCATTTTTCAAAAGCTTTTCCCTTTGAAAAGTTCGTTGACCAAGGACTACATCGAGTTGTTTCATAACCCTCATAAAGGTGTAGCTCCCGAGCTGAATTCCAAAGTTCCCGGATTCTACTAAAACTCCTGAATTATTGGATAGCCATCCATATTGAACAACATCCACAGTGCTCCATCAAGTTCTCTCATGACCCTCGTAAGGGTATAATTCCCAAGATCCACAGACTCCCGAACTAATTGGGCAGCAATCCATGTTGATTTTCATCTACACTAGATCCCTTCATGTCTTCAAGGTGTGGGGCTTCTTTTAAAATATGTACTCTCCATCAGTGATTTCACCACTTTCAGGATCCGGTTTGAACAATGGTTATAACCATCGTTCCTTCCGTGACGAGTATTATTTCATTACAATATCAATAGTCAAAATCTGATGACTCCAAACATTATAGTTTTGACCTGCCAATGTTTGTGCCTTCGACAAAACATGGTTTTGAATGTTTGTCATTTCACACCAATATAACTTTATGACCCACAAATTGATACAACAAAATGAAAGTTACAGTCCATATTTCAAATTTTTGACCATAGGCAAAAACAACAAAATATACTATTGTATTATGATTTTGACCCAGAAATTAATGCAAGGAATGCTGAATATCTTGCTTTTGATGAAAGCGTAAAATATTGATAAAGTCATTCTACAAAAATAACTCGAACTGTCCTTGTGCTCAAATAGCCTATCAATATCAGGCCTTGGTCAATTGTATTTTGTATGTTTGAAGAAATTTCTAAAAACTTCGTCTCCTCGCGTGGCCTCGAAGGTCTTGGTGTCTTCCCCTTTGAAATGGCATTAGAATGAATTTATGGCTTCTACTTGCAAACAACCCTAAAAATCAGGAGATGACAATGGCAAATGGTCTGTATTTTCTTCTCCCATCAAATTCTTTCACTATGTTGTGGTTCAGCAAAACCCATCTGTATTTTCCAGTGTTGTATTTGCCCTTAAAACTCAAGCCTAGGAACTCACGTTTTCAATGATAATGGCGGCAGTAATGGGAACTATAAGCTCATGCTTTTAGTGACATTTTAAACTTTTGTATGGCCTTGACTGTTTATTTTCTTTGCACACACATGATTTAGGATTCTTTATTTTCTCTAAATAACCAGATCAGATATGTAATGAAATTACTTAGATAGATTTGAATATCAGCAGCAATAGGACACCAAAGAACACCAAAATATAGAGAAATTGTCACAGTATGCAAGTAGAATGAATTAGCCACTTCGAGGGGGCAACCTCCAAACCATAGAATAAGACTCAAGTGCTCAATATGATGATCATATCCTACTCTCTAACCCCTATATATACCCTATTATACTATGCAAAGCACCAAGGCCGACCCACTAAGAATATGAAAGCATAAATAAATATGATATGACATGATAAGAGATTATGTTAGCCATAGGTCGACTATCCATATCCTGATATATGACCTAGGGTTAAGGGCGTAGCATGCCCCTCCTTCAAAGCAACATTGTCCCCAATGTTGGTAATCTTTGGATGTTGTTGTTGGAATGCTTCATCTTCCCATGTTGCATCTTCAATGTCCAAATTCTTCCATTTGATCAGATACTCGGTGATGATCCTTGTCCTCAACTTCTTAGTGTGTCTGTAGGATTCCTTCAGGCTCCAAGATGATGCGTCCCTCCTCATCAAGCTTTGGTAACATTGACTAAGAAGACACCTTTTGCCCAATGACCTTCTTCAAGCAAGAAACATGGAAAACTAGATGTATTTTAGTTGACTGAGGAAGCTCCAATTTATATGCCACACTACCAATTTTTATAACACTTGATAAGGGTCGTAGTATTTGGGTGAAAGCTTGTTATCTTTTTTTTGTTGTTTCAAAGAGAGTTGTTTATATGGCTGCAATCTTACAAAAACATAGTCTCCAACTTCAAAGCTTCGCTCACTACGGTGTTGATCAGCTTGTTGCTTCATGCAGTTTTGTGCCATTACCAAGTTCTCTTTAAGGCTAGAGAGCACCTCTTGTTGGTGTTGAATGTGTTCTTCAATTGCTCTTACTTTAGGTTGGACCCTTAAGTTGGAAGTGAGGGATGGTGGATGGTAATTGTATAATGCCAAGAATGGGGACATTTTGGATGAAGTATGAAATGAAGTGTTATACCACCATTCTGCAAGTGGTAGCCACTTAACCCATCTCTCTTGCTTATCTGAAGCAAAACATCGTAAATACCCCTCCAAATATTTGTTTACTACCTTCGTCTTGTCCATCAAATTGGGGATGATATGATGAACTATGAGGCAATTGAGTACCCAAACATGAGAATAAATCAGTCCAAAAATTGCTAGTAAATATAGGATCACGATCACTGACTATAATCTTGGGTGTTCCATGTAGCTTCTAAATTGTATCCATAAAAGATATGGCAATTGTACTTGTTGTAAATGGATGTGACAAGGCACAAAAATGAGCATACTTGGTGAGTCTATCTACAACCACCATAATTACACTTTTCCCTTCAGATTTCGGTAATCCTATGATGAAATCCATGGAAACCTTTGCCCACCGCTCACTAGGAATAGATAGAGGCTGCAAAATTCCTAGAGACTTAACAATTTCACCCTTGTTACACTAACACACAAAGCATTCTAGCCACAAATTTCTAGACATCTCCTTTCAACCCTTCCCAAAAGAAATCTTTCTTAATTCTATGATAAGTTTTCAAAAATCCTGAATGGCCACCACTAGAGAAGCATGGAGCTTTGAGAGAACTTGACTTTTAAGGGTAGAGTTTTTGCATAAGTACAATCGGTCTTTGTACCAAAATGCATCCCCCTTCCATAAATTTTTTTCTAAAATGCTCGGATCTTGTTGGAGATTTTGAATGAGAGTGTGGGTCTCTATGTCATTCTTCCATTCTCGCTCTTGCCTCGATCTACTTGATTTTCTTGTAATATGGACATGGCATATAACAATGCCTTTGTGAACTCATCTCTCTGGATAATGGATCAACTACCACCTTTCTTATCATTTTTGTATATTATCTCAAAGTCATAGCCCAACATCTTAGTGACCCTTTTTTGTTGTTCTTCCGATGATAGTCTTTGGTCTAAGAAGTATTTCAAGTTGTCATGATTTGTCTTACCTTGAAGTGACGACCCATGAGATACAATCTCCGGTGTTTGAATTCATGAAGAATAGCCATCAATTCCATTTCATAAGTTGGTTTTGCTCGGTTCTTACCGTGAGATGACTCTTAAATGTAATGGGACGAACCTCTTGTATAAGTACCGCACATATGCCACACCTTGAAGCATCACATTCAACAATAAATGTTTTGGAGAAATTTGGTGTAGCCAAAACTGGAGTGGTACACATGGCCTTCTTCAGTGATTCAAATGCATGGGTTGCTTCTTCATTCACATGAAAAGAGTCTTTCCTTAATAATGTTGTGATTAGTGCAGCAATTCTACCATAATTCTTCAAATATCTGCAATAATAACTTGTGAGCCCTAAAAATCCCCGAAGGTTTTTAAGGGTTTTAGGAATCTACCAATCCACCATGGCTTGGATCTTATGGGGATCCACTTTTACCCCGTCATGAGACACGATCTGACACAAGTATTCTACCTCCCTTACCCAAAAAGCACACTTGGAGGGCTTGGCATAAAGGTGTTGTTGAAGAGCATACAATACCTTATTGACATGATGTAAATGTTCCTCCCAATTCTTGTTGTAGATTAATATATCATCAAAGAATACCAAGAAAAATTTCATAAAAATGGCCGAAAGATTGAATTCATCAAACTTTGGAAAGTAGATGGTGCATTTGTAAGGCCAAAATGCATTACCGAAATTCATAATGGCCCTCATGTGTCCTAAATGTTGTTTTATGAATATCTTCATCACGAATTTGGATTTGATGGTATCCTGATCAAATATCTATTTTTTTAAAATAAACAACACCATGTAATTCATCTAACAAATCTTCAATGACAGGAATAGGATACTTATCTTTCACTGTGTATTTGTTGAGCTCCCTATAGTCTAGACACATGCGCCAACCTTCATCCTTCTTTCTTACCATCACTATTGGAGAAGAGTAAGCACTTTGACTATGGCGAATAATACCTGCTTCCAGCATCTCATGTACCATCTTTTCAATCTCACTCTTTTGTAGATAAGGGTACCTATAAGGTCTAATGTTGGGTGGTTGGCTTCCGGTACTAGTTGAATAGCATGATCATGATCTCTTTTGGGAGGTAACCCTTTCGACATCCCCAAAAATGAATGAGTGCTTATTAACAATTGCTTGTAGATCTGATGGTATAGGACTTTTTGATGGTTGCACTTCTAGTGAAAATAGTTGTGCCACAAACCCATCTACACCCTTAAACATTTTCTGCATTTGATGAGAACTTCCTAATTATGGAGTTTTTCCTTCATCTCACGTAGCTCAAAATTCTTCCCTTCATAATGGAACCTCATAAACAAATCCTGGAAGTTCATCTCAACAATGCCCAAGGTAGTGAGCCATTAGACCCCTAACACAATATTTGCTCCCCCATTGAAATGACATACATGGGGCCCTCTAGCAGGTAATCTCCCATGGATAGCTTGATCTTATGGCACTTTCCGAACAACTAACTTTACCTCCATCTACAACCATTACTTGAAACTTTGGGGTTGGATAAACAAAACAATTTAAGCATAAGGCCAACTTATGATTGATGAAGTTATGAGTACTACCGAGTCAATTAGTATTGTCACCCTTTGTTTCTTTATGAACCCAACAACCTTGAGGGTTTGTGGGGTGCTAATCCTTGAAATTGCATGGCAAGAGATGGTTGAGATTCTTCAGCCTCGATCGCAGGAACCTCTTCCTCTTCATCAATTGTTTCCTCATCTTCTTCCTCATTAGGACCCTCAATGTAGAATAACTTCTTCTTAGGACACTTGTGTCCCTTGCTCCACTTGCTATCACAACTGTAACAAAGACCTTTTTCTCTCTTATCTTCAATTTGTTGAGGAGTCAATCGTGTTGGTTGGGGAAGTGATGATGTTGCCATCATGTGTTCCTTGTGATTATCCTCTATAAAGCATTCAACCCGCACCACTGCACCCTCAAAACGTATTTTGCCCTAGCAAATTGGGTCCTACCCCAAGAAAATGGCATATATTTCCTTCTATAGGGCCATAAATTGTGATTTGAATAGTCACAAAACCTTGAAAATGGTTCAAATGTGGCAGAAAGTCAGAATTTGCAAATATAAGTATATAGGTTTGAAAAGCCTTCAAACACAATGAAAAAACCCTCAAAATCTGTTCCGATTTTTACAATGCCCTCGTTTTTACCACTGTAATGCCCCCTTTTTCAAATTAATGTTGAATGAGGACTTCTTACCATTCTCTTCCGTGGCCAAGGAGAATAAGCGAACAAGAGAAGTAATTGAACTTCATTTCAGTTTTCTTTTATTATTTTTAATGTTTTTATTTGGTGTTTCACTCCTTAAGGCAAGTTGACTGGGGTTATAAGACCCCAACAAGAGATTAGAAGATAAAGTGAAGCTTAAAGAGGTCAGTTCTCACCCAAGGGGTCTTGGCGCCAACCAAGGGATATAAAAGAAGGTCGTTTGGCCTCATTTGCACATCATCTTTTGGCGCATTTACACTTACACTTGGTTTGTTGGGTTGATTGCTCAATACCATTCCACTTGAGGACAAAAACCCTCTTGTGTGGCATCCAAGGAGGACAAAACCCTTCCTTGTGGCTTGGTGGAGAACGAAAACTCTCCATGTTGGTGAATTGAAGATCTCTATTGAAGACTCTCTTGCAGATTTGGATCTAGGGCATCAAGAAGAAGACCTACAAGAGCTTTTACATATTTTTGGAGCCCTCTCCTAGGGGAGCGACTAGGGTAGAGGTCATTCTAAGTGCCTTCTAGGGCACAACACTCATTCATTTATTGATATTCAGATTTGATATAATTTATAAGGCTGGAATCACTCATATTTGGGCATTGTTGGGGTTTGGAAACCCTCATTTTGATTATTTCTCTTCATTGTACTTTTGTTATTAAATAATTTTCCAGCTGAGTATTAGCTTGATTTTTGTGGTGGAAATTGTTCTAAAATATTCCAAAAGGGTCTATAAATATTGTGGATGAATTGTAGGGTGATATTTGGGTGAAAACTTGTGTTTTTCAGACTGTTATAAAAATCAGTTCGTTGTTCCGTATTGATTTAATTTTCAGTTTGTTGGTCCAAAAATCAGATAAAAATCAAATTGGGGTTTGTGTTAATTCCTTGTTTTTCAGTTTCAGCCCTAGAAAGGGGCATTACAGTGGTATTAGAGCACCGATCTTCCCAGCCTGAGGGTTGATGCAAGAAGGCAACAAGAGTTTCATTCAGAAGGAATAGATAAATGGCGAATATACATTTTGATGATACTAGGCTTGAGAGGTTTGCCCTAGGGCAAGAAAGATTGGCGAATAGGATGACACAGTTGATCCAGGCCATGCAAAACCACAATAGAGAAGGAAGTTCTTCAAGAATTCATAGCATGAGGCAACCCTAATGGGTCCAGTTTTAGAGCTGATGCTAGGCCATTTCAACCTACCTTCTTCCCTAGGGAAGAAGCCATTTCAAAGTTTGAAACACGACATTTGGGAGCCATAACATTGCTACCATCTATGAGGAGTACAAGGCTCTTCCGGGTGAGATTCGTGATGCCATGACACTTGTTAAGTTCATAGGGTTGAAGAATGGTATGGTGGGAATTGGACCAAGGTACAAACCCCGAGTTATACCCAAGAAAAATGGGAAAGATGTTCCAATCTTAGAGGGAAAGAATCCCTCCATCTTGATCAAGGATGACGAAGAAAAATTGAATTTGTTGGGCATCGAGAGGGAGAAGCCCATGAATCCCTAGAAGCATCCATCACTTTTCCCAAGGATGAGCCCTTGATTGATTTTGAGAATAATATGAAGGGCCGGGTCGGATGAAATCTTGAAGCACAAGCCTAGAGAAGAGAAGGAAATTGTGAAGCACAAGTTGGAAGGTATAAATCCTTTGATATTTAATGCTGATTCATTGATTTCTAATGATGGCATGTTACAGAAAAAGAAAGAAGAAAAATCAGATTTACAAGATGGTGAAGAGAAGTTGAAGGTTGAAGCACAATTGCCAAAGGACAAGGAGGATGATCAGCTCGTTAGGACCTTCCGGACAACAAACAATGAAAGAAAAATTGGTGATGTTCATGATTCTAGCAAGATTCGTGATGTGGTTCCTTACATGTATCAACAGAATGAGAATGCTTCAACAAATTCTCATAAGGTGAAGAAAGATGAACACTATGAAGACAACCAAAGGTATGAAGGTAATTCAGATTTGTTGCTTTCTACCATGCCATTTCAGATTTATGGTCATGGGCAATTTGTTGAAAAGGATGACCATGGGGCAAGTTTGATGCTCCATAGTAAATCACAGCAAATGGTTAATCATTATTGTGCTAAGAATGGAGAAAAATCAGAATTGCAAGGGGTTAATGGGGAAAAAATTCCGGGTGACCTTGTTGGGAGGCATGCCCATGGAATAAGGGCCTCTCTTGATGCTCGTGGTAATCTTCAGCTTGCTGAAAATTTCATGGCAGCAACCTATGGTAAGCAATTTCATCATCTTCTTAGCAAGGATTTGCTACATCACCTTCATGCTATGTCTTTGCAATATTTTGGTCGTCATAAGAAATATTCTAACAACTTTGTGAGGATGAAGGGTACCAAATGGGAAGAGGATTCTACTTTAGCCCTAAGAAGGGAACTCTTTGTGGGCAGCCCTAGACATGACCATCATATTCCAAATTTGTTGATTCCTCCTATGTCACTGCCATATTTGTATCATGGAGGGCAGCAGGATCAATTTGATAAGAGGAAGAACATATTGAGGGACAAAGGGCACATAGATTCTTCCTTGCAAATTCCATTTTGCTTGTACATAGAAGTTTGGGATCTAGGAGATCTTTTGAAGAGTGTTGCTACAAACTTGAGGACTGTTGTTACCTACATCCTTATGGCAGCCATAAGGGAATTGGTTACCACAAGGAAAAGGCATTTCTCACCCACGGTGAAGGATGAAGTGTTCACATCAGGTGTAAGATGGTCTCCAACTACCACCATCCCAATTTTGCATCGGAAAATACAATACTTCAGCCATGGTAAGATACTCTTTCTGAATTCATATTTTGGATGGATAGTACTCTCCTTGGACAGCTGTAGGTTGACATTTATGATGAAGTTCTTTGGCTTGAACATGATGTGTGAAAGGGATTTCAAGTATTGCAGTTGTTGCACCTTTCTTATGTTATTAATATCCAAGGATTTTGAGTTGGGAATGTTGCTAACAAATACATACAACCACAAGTTGACTAATTTGAGGAATTCCAAAGTCATATATGGCTGTTACACTCATCCACCAACTCTCATAGGATCTGATCCAAGCCAATTTTTGAAGAGAATTCAGTGGGGCAGCTGGGAGGCAACATTTGGAATCCAAAATCAGCAAGGTAACTACAGTCAAAAAGAGGTGAGTGTAAGTTTTGGTATGAATTGTTCACACCTTATGTTGGAATTCAAGAAGGCAATACTTCATGGTAGAGTGGATGGAGTTCCAAACATGGCTACCACGGAGGAAGAGGTATATTCTCAAAGCACTCAATGCCTCAAACAATGATCTTTAGTTAATGGCCAATATGTTTGTTGATTTCAATTGTAGACCTGTTCTTAATTTTTCAACTTATGTAAGACAATTTTCAGTCCCTACATTACTCATGAATTTGTCTTTTTCCATAAGATTTCAGTTTGGTAGTTGTTATGCCATGGTTATAGGCTAAGTCACCAGGTTCGTGTTCGTGTTCGTGTTCGGCGAGGATTAAATTCGGATTAAGTTCGGCAATGATAAAATTCGGCAAAAAAATTCGTGATTAAATTCGGCTGTTATAATTTTCATTTTTTTAAAAATAAGATATAAATGCACAATTTTTTCAAAATAGCTAAAACATTATTATATAAACTTGAAATCTATATAAAAAGATGTCTCTGTTACATTTATAAACCATGCTTATCAAAGTTAAACTATGAGGAACATATGAAATCGTCAAAAAGTTACAATTAAGAGTCAAGACTCAAACTTAAACAAGTTCCAAGTCATCAAGAGCACTTGGTTGAGTTGATGCAGTATCATCATCACTAGATGCAACACTCAATTCATCATCCAAAAAGTCAGGCTCATCTGCATCCATTGTGTTATCTGGAATTTTATGTTGCAAAAAAGAGGTGGAGTCTTTTGTTGCATTGTTCATAGACAATTGTAAATTGCTACGAATATAAACAAGATCTCCCAATTTTCCAGACAACTTGTTCCTCTTTTTAGAATGGATGTGGTCAAAGCAGCTCCAGTTCCTCTCACAAGCTGATGAACTTGCTCCTTGACTCAATATTCGAATGGCAAAGCGTTGCAATTCAGGTGTTTGTGCTCCATATGACTTCCACCATCTGTACCCAAGCATGTCAGCTTGTGACATGTCATATTTGGCTGCTGACATTCCAAACATCCCTTCTCCTGCCTTGTATGCCCAACACTGCTTTCTAATTAGACATGCGGTTGTTAGATCTGGTTCGAACTTCTCAATGGCTTCATAAAGCCCTGTCATAACCTCACGATCACTATCTCTATCTACCTGAAACAACTTAGGCTCCAAATAACATGCTGCTGCATGTAAAGGTGTGTGCATCATTTTCCATCTATAATCAACTGTATTCCATATCTCCATGTAGTCTCCTTCCACATTATTTAGTGCTTTTTGAATAGCTTCCTTGCAACGGTCCATGCTCTCATAAAGCATACCGAGACAAGGGGTGTCGCCATCAACCATGCGAAGCACATCAACAATTGGTTCACACACATTTAAAACCTTTGTTGCACTTTCCCAAAAATTGCTATTTAAAACAATTTTCTCTATGTTCTTCCCCTTAGGACCTTTAGCAAGCACTGAATTTTCCCACTCATTGGAACACATAACAAATCTTAGAGCTGCTTTCTCTTCAACCACTCTTTTCAAAGTGATGTAAAATGAAGCAAACCTTGTTTCACATGGCCTCAACAACTCCCTCGATGCATGCTGCCTGTAGAGATTCAATGTGAGGCGGTGATTTCTGATAAAATTTGCAATTGCTCTCCCTCTATGAATTGCTTCATGTATCCATGGATATTTAGCCAAGTCATGTAACAACAAATCCAAACAATGTGCTGCACATGGGCTCCAGTATATTTGTGGGTATTTCTCTACAATTAGCTTTCCAGCTCCCACACAATTTGCAGCACTGTCAGTAACCACTTGAACCACATTTTCCACACCTATTTCAAGAATGGCTTCCTCTAATATTTCAAAAATATACTCTGAAGTTTTCTTATGGTTCATGGTGTCTATCACCTTCAAGAACACAACACCTTGAGGGCAAGCCACCAAAACATTAATCAGTGGTCTCTGACATATATCTGACCATCCATCACTCAATATTGTGCACCCTGTTGCCTTCCAAGAGGCTTTGACCTCAGATAATTTCTCAGTCACCCTATCTTTTGACCTCTGTAAAAGAGTTGTTCTCAAAGCCTCTGAAGAAGGAGGTGTGTAGCCTTTGCCAAACTCTGCAGCTTTCTGAATTGCGTCTCGAAAATGTGGATTCCTAGCTACATTGAATGGAATGGCACTTGAATAAAATAAATCAGCGAATGCATCATCCACATGTTGTTTTTCTAATGGTTTCCACAAATTTTTCAATGTTGCACTCCCCATTGATCCACCTATTGAGGTGTTGGGCATACTGGTAGAAGAAGACACAACAGATGTCGTGAACTTAGACATGTTCTCTTGGACTCTCTGTTTCTTTTGGGCCAATTGCATCTTTCCTACAATCGAAGAGGACTGCTCTTTCTCTAGAGCAGCTCTAATCTCTGGAGTCATTGATCCACATGTTGTAACCCCTCCTCGACCCGCTGAATTCCCAAGTAAGTGGTCCATTGCCCTTGTCAAACTCCCTGTAAAAGCATGACCACACAAGCGGCATTTGAGGTTGTTACCGTCGCGGCTCACATGTTTCCATGCCTCAAGCATTTGATTTTGGGGGTCCCATCGAATTACAATCTGCATTCAAATAACACAATATTCAATAATATTACAAATTTACAACGAAGTTAAATACATTTTAAACAAGTTTAACTTTTTAAATTTAAATATATGACTACAAAATTCAATTGAATTTTGTACATATATATTTTTAAATAGTTAAATCAAAATGCATTATAAATTT
This sequence comes from Taxus wallichiana var. yunnanensis, assembly GCA_018340775.1. NCBI lineage: Eukaryota > Viridiplantae > Streptophyta > Pinopsida > Cupressales > Taxaceae > Taxus > Taxus wallichiana. Next base: position 31,798,053 of record CM031239.1, on the reverse strand, counting down.
ATAAATATGTAAAATAATATATTTTACAAATAAATGTCTTTAAAATTAAAAAAATTAAAAACGTTCAAAATAGAATAATTTAATGTTATATTTCGTATTTTAAAATTTAAAATTTAAATGTTAAATAAAACCGAAAAATAAAAAAGCTATACATGTTTAATATTTAAAATTTAAACTTTTAAATGAATATTATTTTTATATATTTAAAAATTTAAAAAAATATACACGATTATATGTTTAATTATTTTATTAAAATTAAAACATTAATAAAATTAAAAACAATTATAAATCAAAATGTAATAATAAAATATTTAATATATAAAATAAAAGATAGAATATTTATCATTAAATATAAATAATAAAATATATTTTAGAATACAATTATAAATTATAAATTATAAACTACAAAATATAAATCAATAATAATAAATAAACTATAAAATATAAGTCAATAATTTATAAATTACTATTTTAAAGTTTATGCTCAAAATTAAAAACCTAAACTAAACCTAATCGAGCAAAACAAAATACTGGTTGTTGGTTGGAGCGGCGGGTCTGTCGGAGGTTGCTGGTGAGGGCGGCGGGCCGGTCGGAGGTTGCTGGTGAGGGCGGCGGGCTGGTCGGAGGTGCTGGTTGCTGGCCGGAGGTTGCGGGTTGCTGGTCGGAGGTTGCGCACTGTCCACTGTCCACGACTCCACACTCAAAACCGCACCGCACTGTCCACACTCAAAACCGCACAGTCCACACGAAATGCGCTCACTCCACACGAAATGCGCTTAGTCCACACTCGAATGCTCAGAATATTCTAAAACTCAGAACAACTCAGGATGATTAAACTCATACTCGCGCCGCCTTTTATAAAATATGGGATACGTTTTAGGGTTTTTTAGGGCTTTTTAAAAAGCGTTTTTTAAGTTTTCTTTAGTGACGAATATCAACGAATATTCGCCATTTTTTTGGGGTTAGATGAGGTTCGGCGATTTTCGAACTTAATGTCCAAAAATCGCCGAACCCTGTGACTTAGGTTATAGGGCTGAAAGTGCAAAAATCAGATTTGGGACTGCCATTAACAGTCATGAACAATTGTGAACTTGCATTTTCAAAGGGAATTCCATCATGGGTTGATGTGGGAAGAAGGTTACAGCTGAAAGGAAGAAGCAAATCAGATTTGATAGCCCCAATTTGGATAAGATTCCATGTGAATTATGACTGTGGTGAATTGTTTTCAGCCCCTCCACAATCTGATTTGCATCTTGTAATAAGAGAGATAGCTAGTCAAGCTGATTATTCGTCCATTTCTTGCTTTATGATGGAAACTACATCAGTTTGCAAGGATTTTGGTACAACTGAGTATGCAAAGAAAGGAGATGTCACTGTTGTTTTTGAAGTAGAAGATGAAGAAGACTTCAATGAAGAAAGGAGCAACTAGAGGTATGAGTTTGTTTGGGTTGAAGCTCCTTCATTTAATAGGCACAAGATCCAGATTATGGGAGCACTACAACATGTTCCTTTACCTTGATATGATGATGCTTGGGCATATGAGTTTGCAATTGCTTGAGGGCAAGCAATTTTGGGAAGGAGGACTATAATGTCCCATTTTTCAAATTAATGTCGAATGAGGACTTCTTGCCACTCTCTTCCCATGGCCAAGAAGAATAAGTGAACAAGGAAAGTAATTAAACTTCATTTCAGTTTTCTTTTATTATTTTTAAAGTTTTTATTTGGTGTTTCACTCCTTAAGGCAGGTCGGTTGGGGTTATAAGACCCCAACAAGGGATTAGAAGATAAAGTGAAGCTTAAAGAGGTTGGTTCTCATCCAAGGGTCTTGACACCGACCAAGGGATATAAAAGAAGCTTGCTTGGCCTTATTTGCACATCATCTTTTGGCACATTTACACTTGCACTTGGTTTGTGGGTTGATTGCTCAATACCATTCCGGTTGAGGGCGAAAAACCTCTTGTGTGGCATCCAAGGAGGACGAAACCCTTCCTCGTGGCTTGGTGAAAGTACAAAAACTCTCCATGTTGGTGAATTGAAGATCTCTATCGAAGACACTCTTGCAGATTTGGATCTAGGGCATCAAGAAGAAAACCTACAAGATCTTTTACATATTTTTGGAGCCCTCTCCTAGGGGAGCGACTAGGGTAGAGGTCATTCTAAGTGCCTTCTAGGGCATGACACTCATTCATTTATTGATATTCAGATTTGATATAATTTATAAGGTTGGAATCACTCATATTTGGGCATTATTGGGTTTGGAAACCCTCATTTTGATTATTTCTCTTCGCACTACTTTTCTTGTTAAATATTTTTCCAGCTGAGTATTAGCTTGATTTTTGTGTTGGAAATTGTTCTAAAATATTCCAAAAAGGTCTATAAATATTGTGGATGAATTGTAGGGTGATATTTGGGTGAAAACTTGTGTTTTTCAGACTGTTGTTATAAAAATCAGTTCGATGTTCCGTATTGATTTAATTTTCAGTTTGCTGGTCCAAAAATCAAGTAAAATATAGATTGGGAATTGTGTTAATTCCTTGTTTTTCAGTTTTATCCCTAGAAAGGGGCAATACAATAAAGAACTGTGCCCTCAAATGGTGCTTCGAGCTGGGTCGAACTAGACGTTTACAGGTTTGCACGACCTCCACATTCTTCTCCTCGTTTGTACTCTTCCGCCAAGAGCTTCCTCAAACTGTGAATGGCTTCTTTCTCCCTCGAACTACAAACCCACAATCTGATACCAATGTTAGAATATGCAAAGAGAAGAAATAATTAAGAGAAGATTTAATGCACACCTTGTAATGTCCCCTTTTTTGAAGCAAGGCCTAAATATGGACTTATTGCCATCCCCTTTTCGTGGCAAAGAAAAATTATTGAGCAAGGAAAGGAATTGCATTTTGTTTCAGTTTTCCTTTATTAAATTTAATGTTGTCTTTTAAGTGATTTTCTTTAGGACAAAGGGTGTCGGGTTTGGAGAGCATAAAGAAGTAATTTAAAGATAAAGTGAGGCTTAAGAGGTCAGTCTTCTTCTATTTGGCTTTTGGCACCAAGGGAAGGGTATAAAAGGGACTTAAGGACTTCATTTGTAATCTATCTTTGGCACATTTTTCATATACAATCGGTTTTTTGGGCTAGTTGCTCACTACCTTTCCACTTGAGGACGAAAACCCTCTTGTGTGGCATCCAAGGAAGACGGAAACCTTCCTTGTGGCTTGGTGAAGGACACAAACCCTCCATTTCGGGGGAAGACATTAAGTAGAAGGATTGCAAAGGATTAACATCATTTTGGAGCTCTTCCCAAGGGGATCAACTAGGGTTTCAAGTTGGTTTGGTGCTTTACGGGGCACAAATTTCATATCCGATTTTATATTCTGAATCTCCATAATTTATAAGGTTGGAATCTATATTTTCGTGATTTTTGGTGGGGTTTATCTATCATTTTCAGCCTTGGTTTGTGGTTGTTCTGCTGCTGTCCTAAATTTAATTACAACAGTATATATTCGTTGATTTTCTCCATTTATTTGTTGCCATTTGGATGGATATTGATTGTCGTGGTTGAAATAATTATTTACAAGTATTTTTAGCTATTGTGCATGGTTATTTGGTGAATTTAAGCTCCTATACAGTTCGCCCTAGGGTTTTAATGGATAATACAACTACTATAAAAAAATCAGATTTTACTTCACTTGGGTTTGTGTGGTTTTCCTTCTTTTCAGTTTCAGTCCCAAAAAGGGACATTACACACCTTCAACCAGTGTGGCAGCATTATTAAATATGAAAGAGGTGGTTACAAGTGGTTATGGTTGGTTGAGCAGTTACCAACTACATAACTGCATCATATGCTATATAATGCTATATATTTCAACATGATTCACATGTGGAAAGAGCTCATTCTAGATAACTTTTGTTCAAAAAGAGACCTTCACGAAGACAACCCACACATTCAACTTCAAGCCTTAGAAAAACAAATCCTTTCATTCAAACTCCTTTGGATGAAGAGACCACTTCACAAAGAAAAACCAAGAAAAATAATGGAAAGGGCATACATTGAGAAGAGAAAGATAAATGATGAATTGGTTTCTCGGTGTATTTAAGCTTTTGGATTTTCTTTCAATGTAGTGAAGTAAATATATTGTTAAAAAGACATCAATTAAGCTCCATAACGGTAAAAAACCGTAATTATCAAAACATTTGAACCACAATCTTAACGAAGGAAATAAAGCATATACAAAATTTCTTCCAATAAATTAGGGATTCAAGTATAAACAAGTTTCCATTATTTCAAATGGATGTAAAGATGCTAAAAATAGACCCTTAATAAAGGTTGTTGTAACATGCCCTAAAGAGGCAATGTTCTTAAAAATTATTAATTGTGAGGGTCAAGTGAAAGATGCACATTTTACCATTGATATTTTGATAGAGGATATTGAATCGATGGATCCTCGGAATATTTTAAATCGCTATCACAAAGTGAAAAATTGTAAAGCAACTAAATTTCTTATGGAGGCAAAATATCGACACATTTTGGATGAACCATGCCCATTCCCTCAATTAAATGCTACAACGGATAAGAAAAATCTAATGGATAGAGCAATTTTATACAAAGGAAAATGAGATTCAAATGTTTGTAACAAATCATAACATGTCGCAAGCATCTTCAAAACATTCTTTAGGCTAGAGTTAGTGAAGATAATAGAAAAATTTATTAGTTTCTATAATATATTTTAAATTTTTACTTTATTAAATTTGTTGAAAGTCTTATATTTAAATTGTGATCTATTTAAAATTTAAATATAAAAAATAAATTCCTTATTTTTAAAGGTTGTCAAGACGAGATTCAACTCATACAATCTTCTTGAGAAGACTTGTGAAGTTAAAAGAAGCACTAAGCAATATGGTTATTAGAAATTGATTAGAAGATGTTAACAGAGAAAGAATGAAGAGAAATTGGAATGCACACTTAGGAGTTTGTGTGTCTATTATTTTATTATGTTGGAAGTGGTTACAAAATGGTTGAGGAGGATATAACCGAACATTAGTCATCACATGACTAATAGTTCATTATGAGTTAATTAATGTATTTAAAATCTATATATATATATATAACCCCTTAATGACTAAATAGGAGACATGCTTGTCCAAAAAAATTACAAATAGAAGTGGCTGCTTCGGAGATATTGCTTTGAAAATTACAATCCTTTGATGTTTTGTTGTAGTACAATGTAGGAGCTTCAGTGTAGTTAGAGATTGAAAAATATAGCAGCCAACAAAAAGAGATTTGATCATGTGGACATAGGATATATTTGGTTGTCCACCAAGTGTTCCATGAGTGACTCATTGACCAAGAATGAATTATCATTGATCGAGAGGTTGTTGGAAGACGTGCACAAGGAAGAAATAAAGAGAAGACGGATTGCACACTTTGGAGATTGTGTGTCCGTCATTTTATTATGCAAAAGATAGTTACAATGTGGTTGACATAGTTACAATGGTCTTTTAGTGTAATATATAACTAATGACATGTTTATTAATAAGCCTTCTACTCTAATAACCCCTCTTAAGGCTTACTCTATAGAAAGAAGAAATAAAGAGAAGATGGATTGCACACTTTGGCGATTGTGTCCGTCATTTTATTATGCAAAAGATAGTTACAATGTGGTTGACATAGTTACAATGGTCTTTTAGTGTAATATATAACTAATGACATGTTTATTAATAAGCCTTCTACTCTAATAACCCCTCTTAAGGCTTACTCTATAGAAAGAAAAAACAAACATACTAACAAAAACTAGAACCAAACAAAACTACATAATCTTCAAAGGCTTTCACTTTGAAAATAGTGCTTTGACCAGGTAGGGCTCCATCAAGCTACTTCATAACCTTCGTAAAAGTGTAGCTCCCGAGTTGAATTCCCGAGTTCTTAGATTCCACCTCCCCAAACTCCCAAATCACAAATCTCCCAAATTATTGGACAACCATCCATGTTGAGCCATCCACAAGCTCCATCAAGTTGTCTCATGACCCTCATGAGGGTATAATTCCCAAGATCCACAGTCTCCCGAACTATATCCGAGCAACCATCCATACCGAGCTTCATCTACCTTGTATCCTTTCCTACCTTCAAAGCTTGGAACATCTTTCTATTACGTATTCGTCTCTTTCCTCACTACCTTCAGCATCTAGTGGGACTTCAACCATGGCTATATTGGCTGCATTTGATATGCCTTTACCCTTAAGCACATCATTGGCTCGAATACAACAATCCCACGCTGTGTGACCTCTTTTCATACAATAATGACATTCAATCTCCCGTTTATCTTTATCTTGTTGAGAATCACCTTTTGCATCTTCTGCAATTGTTCACTTTTCTAAGCCAGAAGAGCTTCAATCATATCATCTAGGGATTGAGATTGAATCTAAGCGAGGGTAAAAAAACTACATTGTTGTATGTTGAAGTAAATTGTTGAATAAGATAGCTTTGGCATCCTCGTCCTCTATTGCAACTTTGGCTTCTGCTAGTTGTGTGATCAAGGACCTCAGATTGTTGATGTGGCTCGACATAGAGACTCCATCCATTTTGAACCTATATAACTGAAGTTTTAAGGAAAATTTGGCATTAACTGCTTTCGCTCCAAATAATTTATTTAGAGCATCCCAAATTTCCTTGGATGATTTGTCTAGGTCTACATGATGGAGCTTAGAGTCGGAGAGAGCAAGGCCAATAATAGCTCTCTCTATCATCTCTGTTATGCCAATCTAACAATTTAGATGGATCGGTGGGTGCTTTCTCTTTCTCGTTTACTATGCCCCACAAATTTTTATTCATAAGTTGCATTTGTATTTTCACTTTCCATGTATGAAAATTTAGACCAGAATATTTTTCTACGGGAATTTCCATTTAATAAAATAAATACATTGTGTATTTACCGAAATGAGTAAATAGAGAATAAAATACTAGTTTCCAAGAGTGCCCTTTTTGCAACTTTGATGTGCATTGTTTTGTGCCCTAGATATTGGAAGAATACAACTGTCCAAACTGAAAATGTGCCCTAGTTTGTCAACAGTAAGACAGAATTTTCATGCCCTTCAGAATCCAAAATCACGACTGTAGTCCTCGATTTTATATTCACCTAAAACTTTGTTTTTCTCCGAACTTTACAACTTCCTGAAACTCGATTCTCCTGAAATTCACAATCAGTAAACTTTTTTTTCTCCTGAAATGCACAATCGCATATTCACGACTATATAAATTGTATAATGGTGCCCTCAATTCACTTTGATTTTGCCCTCATTTCTAATGACTATGCCCTTGGTGACTATATTCGTGGTTAGAAAATGCCCTCGAATTTTTTTAAAAATCTTTTGATTCCCTTTGATTCAAATTTAATGCCCTAATGGGACTGATCTTCCCTTCTCTATTTCCTTGCTTGTCTAGCTCGATACCAATGTTGGAAGATGTGCACAAGGAAGAAATAAAGAGAAGGCAAATTGCACACTTTGGAGATCGTGTGTCTGTCATTTTATTATGCAAAAGATAGTTACAATGCGGTTGACATAGTTACAACCGACTTTTAGTTTAATACATAACTAATGACGTATAAATTCACGACTATATAAATTGTATAATGGTGCCCTCGATTCACTTTGATTTTGCCCTCATTTCGATGACTATGCCCTTGGTGACTATATTCGTGGTTAGAAAATGCCCTCGAATTTTTTTTGAAAATCTTTTGATTTCATTTGATTCAAACTTAATGCCCTAATGGGACTGATCTTCCCTTCTCTATTTCCTTGCTTGTCTAGCTCTGATACCAATGTTGGAAGATGTGCACAAGGAAGAAATAAAGAGAAGGCAAATTACACACTTTGGAGATCATGTCTATCATTTTATTATGCAAAAGATAGTTACAATGTGGTTGACATAGTTCAACCGAATTTTAGTTTAATACATAACTAATGACATGTTTATCAATAAGCCTTATACTCTAACACAGAGTTCAGCCTAATCTCCGAGTTCTAAAATCAGATTCTTTGAGATGTTGATTGAATAGTGTACTAGGATTGTGTACAAAACTTGAGTACGTATGTTGGGACTTGATAAATCTACAATCTAGATGATCACCTTCAAGAAACACAATGTAGAGCTCCTCATCCAACTCTTTGCTCAAAAAAGCACTTTCGTATAACCTTCAACCAAACCGAGTGGCTATGGAGAGAAGCAACTGAGTGACCATCTTTGTAGGAGTAACAACCAACTACATAGTAGGAGAAATAACCATTTTTGTAGTGGTAAGGGAAATAACAATCTTCTCTTGTTGATCCTTTATTCCCACGTGTTGCGAAAATCCTTCGCACCACGATGAACAAAGTGTTTGTGCTCTATTATCCTTCGAGCCAATGCTTGTGATTGAGTGGTGTGTCCTTTCATCTCACCACACCCCCTAGCTCATCCTAGATGGTGGAATCTCCCTCCACAATTTGAATGGATATTCTTGCCATCTCACCTCACACCTCTTGCACATCCTCTAATTTGAGCACTTCATCCACCCGCACATAGAGTATTTCAATCTTTTGTACATTGGTGGATATTCCTCCACAATTAATGCATGTAGATTAACTAGAGCAAGATCAACAATCCTACAAGGAATGGCATCCTCTAGCACATCTTGTATGGTGGAGTCTCCCTCCGGAGTAGGCTTTTGAGTTGACTATAATGAGTAACCAAGCCAATACTGGCCACCTTGCCCAACACCTAGGGCAATCATCTGTCCCTATTTCACATTTGATATATGACATTTCTCCCAAGAGAAATTTACAACAATATTGGGATTTTCTGTTAACTGAGAAATAGATAAGATATTTATATGAAAGCTAGAAACATATCTAACATTCCTTGCTAACTACTTTTCACCATAGTTCAACACAATATCTCCTATCCCCTATTTGCAAGTAATTCTCCATCATTTAATACAATTAAATCAGAATAATTTGTATATGCAATAAATGTTACATATCAGTACCTTCAACATGAAAAATGCCTAGACACATTGGAGTCAATGATCCAATTGGTAGGAATGTCATTTGAGCATGATGTTGTAAGAGCATAAAGAGCACACTCATCTTCATAACCCCTTTCATTTGCAACTACTGTCACATTTGCCTCTTGTGGATTTTTGTTCAATTGGAAAAATCATATTGTTGCTTCCAGCAATGCCTTTTGATATTCTCAACCTTATGATAGTAACGGCATTTTACATGGTATCTAGAAGATATACCTAAGTGTTGTTTCCACTTCCCCTTCGACTAAGTAATCAATGCACTCTCTAGTTTTCTAAAACTGGACTCAATTGCTTGTGTTTGTTTACATTCCTTCTGCAACAAATAGGAACTCACCTGATCAAACGTCAGGGTTTGGTTTTTGGCCATCAAATGTAGAGCCTCCACCAATAAGTCATACAAGGTCAACAAATTGTTCAGAACCAATGCCACCAAATCATCGTCCACCTTTTTATTAATAGAAGTGAGATGGTGTCATAGATTTGTCATTCGAAGAAGGTATTCTAACAAGGACCTATTCTCTTGCATCCTAGCTTAAAACTGTAAAGTCCCCAATTAAAAAAATCAATTGAAGTGCAAATTTTCTGATTTTCCCTTCTTATGGCATTTCGTCAAATGGTTGGCATAGCATGAAAATCATTCAATATTTCTCAGTTTTATGATTAAGAACAGCTGCAACTCTCTTTCCAAACAAGGGTATATTCACAAACACTTGGAATGGAAAAAAAAAGACACACAAGCATTCTAACAAACAGTTGGTAAAGAACCCAACAATTGATTTCAAGATTCAAACTCAGAAATTACAACCGCATTGGCCAATCAGCTGTAAGTGTACATTCAGAAATTTATGATATGAATCATTATTTATCAGCTGATAATACTTCATTGCATATGTGTGGGTGTGGGTGTGGGTGTGGGTGTGGGTGTGTGGTGTGTGTGTGGGGGTGTGTGTGTGAGCGTGTGTGGGTGGGTGGGTGTGTGTGTGTGTGACCTTCAAATGGAGGCTGCTAGCTGATGTAATCTCATTGAAAACTGCCCAAATAATATTAGTATCTGATATAGACCAGAGATAACATTATAGACTGCCCTTGGAGATCTGTACGGTCCCCCTTGACTCAGCCAACAATAATAATATAAGTATTTCTTCTTCAAAATATATCAATGAAATCTTCCACAATTCCAATAAACTGAAATCTTCAATTACAGTTTAACCCAAACATGAATCTGGAAATGATCTTACTCTTCAGCACAAACTCCACAAGTCCCAAACAATAAGCACACCTGTGAATCCTGAATGAATCCACCTCAATATTGGCTAGGAGAAAATTCCTTCCTCGAAACCAATCTCCACCTTAGGGTTTTTGTCCCAGGGCTGCACGTTGAACAAAATGCTCAATCACCACAACTGGGGTATTAAAATATGAAAATGCCAAAAGATCCGAATTTCTCCTTTACAACCTCCTTTTATACTCACTTTTAGAACTTTGGAGAAATTAAATTTTATTTCCCTCCCCATAAAGTGATTTTTAATTTTAATTTACTTTTTGGGCCCTGAAATAAGTCACTTTATAATAAAATGTTCAACTTTACAAAAGTAATTAATTAAATATAAGTTGCCCATAAAAAAGAATAATTTAAGACAACTTAATTTAATTAATTAATTATTCCTGACCCAAATTCCAATTAGCCTGTGGGAATTGAAATAGGCTAAGGTTCTTCGCCGAACACTTACCCCGAGAAGGGGCATTACAAAAACAGCAAATTCATCAGGTATAACACCCAACTCTTCTCTAAAGTTGTGCATTTGTTCTTCAAATCAGTCCAAAGCATGCTAGCCATAGTGGCATTCCGGACCTTAGGGATCAAATCATCTTATATAAATAGCTTCAACAACAGTAAGGGCCTTCTTATGACGCTGCCCATAATCTATACAGTTAGCAACAAGCCGTTGTTCCTCGCCAAGGATGATTTTATTACAATCTCTAAATTTTGCAATGGTCAAAATTGTTTGGACTCCAAACATTATAGTTCAGAGCCCTCGACTTTGCGCCTCCAGTAGAACAAGTTTTGAATATTTGCCATTTTACACACACTAGTTGATTTTCCAATCTGCGAAACAAGAAATTACAGTTTATATTCTGAAGTTCCGGTGTCTATTAAAGTATATTCATAATATATTAATTAACTCATAACAAACTATGTGTCAACTAATGTTTGGTTGTAACCTCCTCAACCGTTTTGTAACCACTTCTAGCATAATAGAATGACAGACACAAACTCCTAAGCGTGCGTTCTGGTTTCTCTTCTTTCTTTCTCAAATCAAATCTTCTAACAATGGTATCAGAGCCATTGGTGCTCAAAAGGACTAGAAACTCCGAGGAAACTCTTGGCATAGAGTACAGACATCAAAGCGAAGATCGTAGAGGTCATGCAGACCTGCAAATCGGGAGAAAGAGAGAAAGGAGGTGGTGAAATCCAATTGAAGTACGAAATCATGATTGGAGACCCAACGAGTTCAAGGGAATTTTTAGGGCATTCCTACCTACATTTCAGTTGCAATTTACAGTCTTTACGAAAAATGCAAGGAGACGTGAGGGATATGACTGGTAAAAGAGAAAAACAAGGGTATTTTGTGCAAAAGGGAAAAATGAAATCATTTTCAGTTGCGATTTTCAGAAATGCAATTTAGGGCACATAAAGAGTCACAAAAATCGGGATTTGCCATAGTAAGAGTCATGTGTTTGTGTGTTGTTAGGACAAGTCTGCAGGAACTAGATAGAAGCTGTGAAGAAAACTGCAATGTTCGAAGAGCACACCCACATATTTCAATTTCTGCAAAAATTGAAGCAATTTTACAAAAACACGAGGTGCCAGGGCACAACAGATAGAAAGGATGTGAGCTCATTCGTGATGTGAGAGAAACAAGTGCAGGCACGTCTAGGGCACCAATTTTTAGTGACGTTTCAGACCTGCACACCAATGTACTAGGGCACGGGAGCGGAAAGTAGCAAAACAACAGTCAAAACACAATTTTCTCTTTTTGCGGAGTGTAAGTAATTTTGAAGTTCAAAGTTAAAGCAATTTTCAGATTTTAAAACTGTAATTTCTCTATACTTTTTCCTGTTGCACATATTTACAGGTCAGAAAATCAGAATACAAAATTGAACGTTTGTTTTGTGGCATTGATTTCTATATCATTGATAGAAGATGTGAATGGAGAGAATGAAAAGAAACCAGAATGCACCTTTGGTAGATTGTGTGTCTGTCATTTTTTATCAGGCAAGAGATAGTTACAAAATAGTTGAAGTTACAACTGAACATTAGTTAATACATAACTAATGGGTCATTATGAGTTAATTAAAATGTTAAGAATATATTTTAATACAGCCTTTGGGCCTTGTGGAGAGACAATCAGATACATACAAAGTCCAAAAGGTAAAGTTTTTAATCTTTAATGATGATTGGTCGACCAAGGTTGATTACTTAACAGTTTATATAGCCTATTCTGTCTATGATAATATATGTAGATACAAATGATGCTTGCATGGGGGTGGGGGCGGTGAGGGGAATTTATGGAGTTAACTCTATGTTCAAATGTACAATAGATTATTTACAAAAAAGCAAGATCCTAAACCAACTTCTACAATGAAGTTGAGAGTGTGGTCGTGAGGAGGGAATAAAATGACTGCCCATTGTATCATTTGCATATGATCTAATTCAAAAATATTACGGCAATGATATAATTCAGTTACCATGCATGAAACCACATTATGACGACACAAGTTGCAGATGGAACTAGCGCAGCATTTATGAGAATTTTTCCTTATCTATTTGTAGCACCTATCGTCCACAATGTAATGGGAATGTGTGTAGCCTCTTTTTGATAAGTATAGCATGGCTGTGATGCTAAGTACCCATAGCCCATTGCCATTAATATTCTATCATAGGTATGGAATTAAATTTGTGTTTTAAATCGAAGGATTGATGTTTACCAATTATATGATATATCTTTTACATTTCAGGTTAGTTCTCTATTAAGTTATTAACATGCATTTTTTAAAATTGTAATTTCCAATTGCCCTTTTTGTAACAAGTGGCAAGAACCTAGTCAACAATGGGAAATTGGAGTACATATATCCACTCAATGGAATGAAAAAGTTGGCACCGAAGAAAGTTGAGGAATTAGCATGTGTGTATTCGATTTGATCCTCTTATTACATAAGATTGACGCCTATACTTGAGGGCCTAACAAACATTTGGGTATTCGATAACAGGCTACTGACTTGGATATTTTTGTGATTACTCTCCCCCAACTTTCATTACTTGATGTTGATGATCACAATTGAGGGAGTTCCACACAGTGGGGTGGAGACTAAAGCTAGTGAGGTCAGCATTCCTAGTGTTGCCAAAGATAATGATTTTGAGGAGAATCTAGATGATTTATTCTAGATTATAGTCCTAACATAGTGAACTATTTTGAGGCATGCATCTACAGTTTGAGCCTATTTAACACATAGTTACCTAAGACTTCAGGAGGGTGAGATGGAGATTTTGGGATAGATAGAAAACCCAAATTTTGGGGATGGCAGCGTAACGATTAATTAAAATAATATTTAAATATTTAGATAATACAAATAACTTAATGAGAGTAAAATACGTTAAGATTCAAAAAAATAAATGTAAACTATTGTGGTTGAGAATCAAGCATAATATTGAATAAATAAACAAAATTACAAACAAAGGTGTACATGATAGACGATAATAGAACTAGATAGATTATAATTTTAGAGTTTTTGATTAATACATCGATTGTTTAACATGCTGATAGGCTAATAGCCTAACGGTAATAATGTATTTCCCAAAAAAGCGATAGTTACCAAGAGACGGGTAACAATGTCGGTACAATACAAGAAGATAGGCAATGGTACACCATTTTCAAAAAAATAAGCGATGCATACTTGAAGATGGAAATATATAATCAATGTTATGAGACTTGACAAATCTCTACGGGTCCTCGTGGATCTAGGTTAGGGTCCACCTCGGTGAGAATTTGGCAAAAAATCACTAGACTTGCGAGTCCGAAGATGAGTTTGGCAAGTCTTGTTAGACTCACGAGTCTGGTAGAACTCACAAGTCCTACATCTAGACTCACGAAGCCTACCATTTTTCCATTTATTTAAAACGGAAAAACACAAATAATAAAGCTAAAATAAAAATACACTAACCTAAACCTAAAAGCCACTCCAACACTCTAAAACACTCATTCAAAGTCTATTTTCATGAACCCATTCCAAATTTTCACTTTTCTCACACACAAACTAATTCTAGTTTTCTAGTTTTCCCAAGAAAAGAGCTGATTGTTTGTGTGCAAGAAGTGCATAAGAAGTGATAAGGGGCAATTGTGTGCATTGGCATTGATAGCAGGGATTGGTTGCTTTTCATACCTCTAGGGCAGTTAGAATGGCTCGAATTGCTTCTTAAAGTAACATCCTAGGATCCAACGTGGTACGTCTTGTGTTGGGTCAAGCAATGCAAGCTCTTCTCAACCTTAAATGTACCTTGTACATTATGTTTTTGTTGCCTTGACGTCATCGCCATGGAATTCTAAGCCAATATTTTGTGTACAAGGAAACAATTTTATGAATATAAAAGCAACACTTATTTAATATAAGCTCTCAAGTTTCAAATAAAATTGTTTCAACTTCAATATTCAATATCACAATATTTTACTTCTTTGTGTATACATGTGTATGTTGGTTGTGAATGATTAGGTTCAAGAGTATTTTAAGTTGCTTTGATATACAATGCATTTTAATATGTTTCCCCCTAAAACTCTCGATTTTGTTAGAGGTTTCTTAAATTTTCCGAGTTTTGTTACCAGATCTAAGTCTGAGTTCCAATCAAAAATTGGCTTTCTGAGTCTGAGTCTCGTTACTACGATAGACATACATACATACATACATACATACATAAATACATACATACATACAAATATACATGTGTGTATATATAGAGAATACAATATTAAACAAATAAATATAGCCCAAGAAAAACATTAATATCTTGATAAACTAAAGATATTACATGTTGACAAAAGATAAGAGCACTAATATTGATATTTATTGTTGATATTTCTTCGTATCTAGGGTCAAGAGTACAAAAATATAATTATTATACACTGAAATGCAGGTCCCGAGAGGCAGTACCACTCTCAAGACACATTTTTGGGGTAGGAGATGATTTATTGGGCAACATTGCAAAAAGATAGTCCACACAGATTTAGGGGTTTTTTTTTTTAACTTTTTGTTTTTGTTTTTGTTTTTGTTTTTGTGTGTTTCAATTTTTCATTTTTAATTAAAAACATTCTTTTTTTTTTTTTTTTACGTGAAAAAAGCGGGGACGTCCTCGAGCACCATGGGGATGTTGTGACATCCCCATTTCATGCAAAATGGGGAAACATCCTAGAGACAACATGCATTTTTCAACGACGTCTTGGGCACAATCCTGCCCAATTTGTCTTCAAAGGAAATGTGAGGGGCCATTTCCCCTGCGTTTCACCTTCCCGAGGCATTTCGAACATCTCGGTCAACATAAAAATAGGGGGCATGTCCTATGTAAAACTGATTTTAAATGACGAATCACGGGAAGCCATATTTGTGGATTATCCTCTTCAAATTAACCGAAACAAGGGTGCCGCCATTGCAATTGCTTCAACCTGAACACCATGGGGGTATGGAGGAAGAATTGGAAGACCTAAATTTCGCTAGGACGCTCGATCTTCCCATCAATTGTGTTGATTCTCAAAGATCAACTTCAACGGCTACTTTTTGAGAACAAGAATCCAGGTTCTTTGTCTTGGTGGACTGTGTGGACAAAATCCAAAAGCATTGTAGTCTTCTTCATCCTCCGAATTAAGGCTTCCCAATCTCGACCTGAATGCTTTGCAAAAGCTGCTCCTACTTACTGTACCCAGAATTCACAAGTGCAATAGGGTGAAGGCAACAACCACATATGAGCTTCTAAGGAGGGTGTCTAGTGTAGGATCTGGGACCAGGCGGTCGCATGAAGGAGTGTGAAGATGTTTAAGGTAGGTCAGCTGACCCAGGTAATGTTTAAAATTCCTGGGTTCATATTATGAATACTGTATATGATGTATGCAATATAGTGAAGTTGGCCTAGGCTGCCTCCTCCTCGAGCCTCGTATGGCTTTTTCGGCGTAGTAAAGTTTGGCATAGACTGCCTCTTGTTTTTGGCCTGAAAAGGTAGTATCTTTTCACAGGAGTTTTCCTATTGAATCTCTATGCTTTGTAACTTTGAAATCTTTTTAGAATACATGGGTAAGGGACACATTAACCCTTATTTATTGGGATCCAGCTGCAAGGACAATTGATTAAATTGCACATTTCAATCGAGAATACCAGAACATAAAGTTATGTTTGAGAAATATGGCTATTTATTGAGGACTATTCTTACACAACATGGTCCTGAATTTAACATCTTGTTCAACCCAGACTTTCAGTGGACTTCAAGATTGTGGCCATTGGTCAAGCCAAGCCCGTTTATAGCGAAGCTGATTGCATTTGTGATCTTCATATTACTAGAAATCAAGTAGACCAATCTTCACCAAACATTTCAATAATGATTGTAATTGTGAAAGAACACCAAATTAGCTGTCAAGGATGCATCCATAATATGAAATGAGCATGGAGGTCTGATTTGCTCTGATAAATAACATGGTCACAGGATCAAAACTCACAACCTACTAAAAGTAGCCCGCACATTGAAGACTCGGATCTGATACAAGATCACACCCATAATAAATTGCATAAATGAATCTCACAAAGCTGCTAAACAATCAATCTCTCAAGTGTACATGAAATCCCATAGCCTTTTTATTAAAAAATAAAAAAATAAAAATATGCATGAGGTCGTTAAGTGGGAGAGGTAGTCAAAAATATAAGATTGTTCGAGTTAAGCTTACAATCAACTTGCCATCAAGATCATCAAAGGCTTATCTTGATATTTACAATGAGGATAACTATGAGCTAAGGATAACTAGCTTCAGCGTGGAATCCTATCTTGTCACCATAAAATAAGAAAATTTAATTTTTTAAATACCAAGGTTCGTAATTAATTAAACACCAACAAGTGAATAATTAAAATACACTAACATGATGAAGGGAATGTTCCCATTAAATTCCTGTCTGTAGCTTTAGCTGGAATCACAGAGGTTATTTTTACAAATTAAAAACATCCCTAATGAGAAAACAGGAGGAGAGTCATATACATGACTGGAAACTACAAACTAGAGTTAGTCTTTTACTTCAAAGAATAAAAGTTAATCTTTTACTTCAAAGAATAAACAATGATCCTAATTAGTGAAGAAAAATAAGGGATAATATCTACACTGAATTTGACCCTGGTATCTTACTTTTGAACATAAATTAAAACAATCCCTAAAGAGAAAACGGAAGATGAGAGTCATAAACATGATTGGAAACTACAAACTAGAGTTAATCTCTTAGTTCAAAGAATAAAGGGTGATACTTATTAGTTAATAAAAATAAGGACAAATATCTACACTGAACTTGACCCTGGTATCTTACTTTTGGACTTGAAATCCTGCAGCAGAAAGGATAAAGGGTTTTCCATATCTTCATTTCATTTCTACATAGTTCTTTAATTTTTAATTTTTTGAAGATAGCTGCGACTCTTAGTAAGATCTCACTGAGGACACATTAAACATCCCTGAGGAGTCAAAGAAAAACAGGGATCACAGTCAGAATATGGTAATCTTCAGACCATGTCCACAGCAAAACGCCATATGCAACTTCACCTAGACAATTCTGGCTGGGAAGATACCCAAAACTATTACATAATAATCTAAGATAACCTTCCTTTACACCATTCCTTATAATGTTGCAGTTGGTTTTTAAGTGACTCAATATTATCTGCCACACAAGCAACCTACTTATTCCAAAATTCGTACTACCTGATGCTAACATTGATAAGCTAAACCAAAATTTCTTCATCTGCCGTTGAATATATCCACACTGAATAATTTTGACATGCTAAAAGAGTGAACAGTTTTGCATTTTCCGCTATGCAATGATTTGAGTGATGGATTATTTGAGCTGTTTCAAAGGTGAAAACTCAAAGCTGTGATCACATCTTCAATTGGGCAAGTTTAACAACATAGTGTAATAGAGCATACCCAATTGCCACTGCAAATTGAATGCCACACAATACGTATCATGATAAATCATTTGAAAAATTAAACCATCCACTACCAAATTCTTAATACAAGACGTAAACAATTTCTTTCAATTTCAAAATCTTACTAAGAAATAGTGGAGATTGCTTCAGCCCAACATGTGAAAAGATGTTATCGATTATGCGAATACTCAAAGCTGACAATTTATGATGATGGCATCCACAAAACCAAATCAAACAGAAAATAAAATAAAATATCCAACCTGCAGATATCACGGAGCATCTTTAATCTTCTTCGCCAGCTCAGCTTCTTTCCTTGACTATTTGTATGTATTAAGTAATACAGGGAACCCAATTCCATGTATTCTGTTACCATTGAAAGATGAGGGGGCTTTGTACAGGCTCCAAGAAACAATATCACTAAATTTCACAAGCACACCAAAGAAGACAGGTCAGCAGTTGACAAGTAATGCTTTAGCATCAAAGTTTTGAAAGCTTTTCTTAAACCACAAAACATTGCCTTCTCTATTTACGTACATTTGGCTGAAAATTTGAGATAAAGGTATGATATAATATGCATACTAAAAAAGCTCCTTTAAAAACAGAATGTATTAGACCCTTACATTTTAACCAAAGATATTAAATGGACTACACAGCTAGGAATATCCATGCAATTTAGAAGCTATAAAATGCTATTGGTTTTCAAAGCTTCCCTTTTTGATAAAAAGTTTCAAGCTATAATTTTTGTAATGTAGTAAACTGTACAATTATGAAGTCCTGCTATTAAAAAGACAGGATCACTGCAAATGTTAGAATATATGGACAGAAAAAGAATAAAGAAAGAATAGAATGTACAAAGAACGAATGAAGAGAAACCAGAATGCACACATTATTATTGTGTGTCCGTCATTTTATTATGTGAAAGATGGTTACAAAGTGGTTGAAGTAGTTTCAACCGTTTATTAGTTAATATTTAACTAATATTAAACTAACACTAATAAATAAGCCTTATATTCTAATACCCCCTCTTAAGGCTTACACTATAGAACATACTAACAAAAGATTAAAATAACAGAACCAAACAAGACCACACATTCTTCAGAAGCTTTTCCCTTTGAAAACAGTGCTTTGACTAGGTAGAACTCCATCAAGCTACCTCCTTGACCCTCGTAAAGGTGTAGTTCCCGAGTTGAATTCTCGAGTTCCCGAATTCCACCTCCCTGAACTCCCGAATTACAGAATCTCCCGAATTGTTGGACAACCATCCATACTAAGCTACTCCCACAATGCTCCATCAAGTTGTCTCGTGACCCTCATAAGGGTAAATTCTCGAGATCCACAGACTCCCAAACTAACTAGGCAACCATCCATGCCGAGTTTTTCTTACATTGGATTCTTTCATGTCTTCAAAGTGTAAGGATTATTTTAAAAACGTATCTTCTATTAGTGAGTTCTTCATCACTTTGAGCATCGGTGGATTTTCGTAATGGCTATAATTGTCCGTCCTTCCGTGTCATGTATTATTTTATTATAGTCCTTCCAGACACCAACATTTTAGTCTTCCCACGGCTTTAGCTACAAGACACAAGCATATTGCCAGCTACTTTCAGTCGACCTCGGATGGTAGGTGACAATGTCAGTGGTGGGATTCTCCCGCCCTCCTCTTCAGCTTCATCCATTTGCACTCTTCTGGCCACGGTGGCCTTTGCTTCTCCTTCTTCTTTCCTCTCTCTTCTTCTCTCTTCTTTTATTGTTTGGATGACCCGTTTAGTCTCCTTGCTAGCACCTATTACATTATCTTGTTCAATAGGTGACCTACTTTTGTGGTCATTCATTGGACATTAATATAATTATCTTATCTTATCTACTCTCGAACTGTCCTTGCATTTTCATAGAATAGAGTGTCAATTTCTCTATTCTTGATATGTCCTTGCATTTTCATAGAATAGAGTCTCAATTTCTCTATTCTTGATATGTCCTTGCATTCTGATAGAATAGAGAGTCAATCTCAAAGTACCCTTGATATTTGAATAATTGCAACTGAAAACAAGCCCTAGGAAAGTTGTGACTGGTTGTTGATAATTCCCTTGAAATTTTGTTCACGATGTAATCTCAGTGCTTTATAGATAGGCAGGTAATTACAGTTTGTGTGTACTGTAGTTCATGATTTGCAACAGCAAACAAGATTTTCATGAGTTCCCTCGATATCTTGAAAAAATGTGAACTCCTGAAATCTCATGAATTTAACAGTGATTCACGACAGTATTTTAATATTTGCAACTGTATTTTCATATGGCGGTGGCGGAAATGAAGTCTTTTGATTCACAATATTAGAATATAAGGCCTATTTATTGGTGTTAGTTTAATAGTAGTTAAATATTAACTACTAAACGGTTGAAACTACTTCAACCACTTTGTAACCATCTTTCACATAATAAAATGATGGACACACAATGATAATGTGTGCATTCGGTTTCTCTTCATCCGTTCTTTGTGCATTCTATTCTTCCTTTATTTTTCTCTCCACATTTTCTAACATTTAGGACACAGTTCGAGGTTACAGTAATCGCAAGGGCATGCAAATTGATTTACAGTGAACATTTTGAAATCCAGTCACTTAGTTCGGACAAAATACAGTCACGTCTAACAGAATAAAGTTGTGGTTGTGGTTGAAAAATTGAAAAAATACGTTCACCAGCAAGTGTTTATCCTGATTTTATTCAATAAATAAGTTCACCAGCAAGTGTTTATCCTGATTTTATTCAATTTTTCAACCACGACTGTATTCTGTTAGACGTGACTGTATTTTGTCCTGCATGACTTGCTTTTGAAATGTTCACTATAAACCAATTTGCAGGCCCTTGCGATGACTGTAAACTGAACTTGTGCCCTAACGGGACTGACTTGAACTTCTTCCCTTCTCTTTCTCCTTGCTTGCCCCACTCTGATACCAATGTTAGAATATGTAGAGAGAGAAAGAATAAAGAAAGAATAGAATGTACAAAGAACGAATGAAGAGAAACCGGAATGCACACATTATCATTGTGTGTCTGTCATTTTATTATGTGAAAGATGGTTACAAAGTGGTTGAAGTAGTTTCAACCATTTATTAGTTAATATTTAACTACTAATAAACTAACACTAATAAATAAACCTTATATGCTAATAGCAAACACCAGAAAATGGGCATGCTTTGAACATGAAAATTTACAAAATTTGTCTTCGAATGCCATAGTTACCACATTTGAAAAGATCGGGTTGTTCAAATGGGAGATAAGTTTGAACATTCGAATTTTACAAAAAAATGGTTTGAAAAAATTACACACACAACACATTTTTAATATACTAAATACTAAAAATTACACCATATTTTAAATTTATGAATTTATAATACAAAATTACACTAATAAGTATTATTATCTAACGGGGTGGGGGTGTGGAATGTAGTCCGTCATAATAAGTATTATTAGCATATTTTAATCGGCATATAGTAAAATATTTGTTTTTGTTTGTTAATTCTTGTATCGTTGGCTTAAATAGTGCATTGATCATATTTTAGTTGGAGTACGGTTAAGTCTCAACCAAAAACAGTTTGGTTTTAAATTTTTAAAGAGAACTACAATTGTCAGGGTAAATGCGTTGATGTCACAGGTCCTCCCTGTACCAAGCGTTGTATTGTGAACTATCTAATGCAATAAACCCATTAGTACGTCATGTTTTTCTGTGCTATGCTTATGGTTTTTATACATCTGTACATGGTGTCCCTTTGATAGTGTAGCATTTTTAAGTAAATAAATGAGGCAGAGTAAGAACTTGACAAGGTGTTTAGTCATCAATGATGAAGAGGAAGAGCACTAAGCTAGCATCCAGATGGGCAGTAGCCAGTAGCTGATAAATTTATGCAACAGAATACTTTGGCAAGTCTAGTCTAAAAAAGTACAGATATTTTGATGAATGGATTATATAGTAAATTTTATGATTAATGCATGGAGGGAAAAATCTCGGGCATAAGGATGAATGTGCTATAATTTTATCAGCCATCTTTACATTGCATTATGTAAGTTGTAAAAGAGAGTGTAGATGGAACCTACCATTCTCAAATGAAATTCGGTCCTTGGAAATAGAGCAGTTTCTATGAAATGGGGAGGGGATGAGGGATGAGAGATTTGAACTTGGGAGAGAGAATGTGAGTGAGATGCAGGCATAGATACATGCTGTTTGAATGGTAAAAACCCATTTTCATAAAAATCAACGTTACAATCTCATGTTGCATTCTGCATTTTGTTTAAGTTCTGTTTGCTAGGGAGGGATTGTGACTATTTTGAGCATCAACACTGAGAGAACAAGAGACGGGGTCTTTCAATGTGGCTTGCATGTTCTATTTATCCACATTTGAGGATGACGAGACTAAGCGAGGAGGAAGGATGAATATTTTGGTTGCAATGCTTTTGTTCAAGCTTATATTTCTAAGAAGTAATTCTTGAAATTCATCTCAATTTTTTGTTTAACTCAGTAGCCTTTATTAAGGGATTATAAACTTATAAAGTGAATCGTAAATGGGAAGAGTGTGTACTGTCTCATGGGGTGAATGTGGGCCTTCTTTCTTCACTCAGATTCTATTTAACTCCTTTCTCAGAAGCATATATCTAGAACTTAGAAATGCAAGACTACAGAATTGACGGTGATAACCAGGACATTATTTTCAATTTCTGGTGAACTAGATTTTGATTGAAAAAAGGTAGTATCAGTTTGGTCTCTATGATTCTAATTTCTACTAGTTCAGGAGCTATTATCTGTTCACATACACAGCAAGAAATCAATAAAGACAGCAGAATCAAAACAGAAAAATTCCTTTCGGTGAATACCAGACGGAATGAGAAGATTGGACAGTTTGGACAGATGTATTCAAGAAGGACTTTTTTTCTTAAAACTAATCTTTGACTCTCAAATTCATGTCCTTTTCCTAGTTTGCTTAGTTAATACAAACTGATTGTTGGCACCTCGCCAGTTGCTTTGTGGATCTAGGGTCCCTTACCCATAAGTACCTTCAGCCAAAACAACTATAAAAAAGTAACGAATCCCACATGGAAATAGAGAAAATCTAATGGAGCACATTCCAAAATTCATACCAATTGCAATGCAGCAAGGCATTAGTTTTAATTATGAACAGGTATACCGGCATTGTGCTCTTTACACATAAAAAGTATATTCTCATTGTGAAACATCAAATTACATCATAAACAATACATACATTTCTATAAACAAATTGATAGCTTTAGAATAATAAATCAGCCTACTTCAAATTTGCAGAACAAACAAATCAAGCAATAGACAGGGAAATGCATCATACCATTTGGATGTCGTAAGCGGCTGGATACAATGCATAGAAAACAATGCAGAAAATGTGTGAGAAAGAAAAATGCTACCAAACTCGCAAAACAAGTAATTTCAGATGGCAGGACAATTGAATCGTATTTATGAGAATTTAAAATAAAATGTTATTCAGCTACCTTAAAAGTGATATTTCATTGCAGAAGTCTTCCATGTTCTCCTCAGTCAAATCTTGCTCTAGTAAAATCTTAATTGCAACTTCTGTTCCATTCCATATGCCTCGAAAAACTTCCCCAAATGAGCCTGAGGACAGAATAAATTTCGCATCAGGAGTCTAACCTAGTAGTTCCAAAACAGGGAATCTAGCATCACAGTTGTTCAGTCTGAGAAAGCAGCCGTGGGACTTGAAATCAAAGAAAAATCTTTTGTAAAGAACAAGTAATATATTGTCATTATTATTCACTAGAAGTACACCGGTGTCCAGACATTTCAAAAACTTATGGCTTTAGTTGTAATAATTACTAAATTTATTTTGAGACTAACAAAATAACGTAAGGAACCAAGAAACCAACTAAACAATCTCAACACCATCATTCCAGTTAGTTTTAACAGAAAGAAAACTAAAGAACTGTTCATAAAGTTACAATACACATTTATCTCTATTTATTCATCTCGTTTGTAAGAGTGTCTACTTCATTACAGTTCTTCACAAGCTAGCCATTCTGCAATTGAATCGGGTGAGATCTGGATCGAAGTAATCGTTGCATTATCAGGGAAGAACATTCCTTACAAAACAAACAAGCAGAGCTTCCGATGACACCACAAGGTACAATAGCAAACATGCCTGCTTCATAATGTTACTAAATAGGCCTCAAGAACATGTGTTTGCTTGAGTTCATTGTGCAAATATCCAAGAAATTTCAAATAGAAGAGTAGTCAGTTCACAACAAACCTAGTTAATAGTACCATGAATCTTGTCTGTTTCTCTTCTAAACATGAGGAATGTATTGCATACTCATTCTTACAACACAAGATATAAGACAATATTCAAACCATTATAATTTAACATACAAAGATCTATCAATAGAAAAAGATCGGTAACTCTCATAAATCAAAGAAATTATTGTTCAAACATTGAGTAACTCACAAAACAATGAATCTGTAAGAGTAAAGTCAAGCTAAAGAATTTAATATCTTTAACTAGCCTCCAACAATGAAAGTAAACTACTATCATATTATGCTTTTAAAGGAAAAAAAGAGGCATAACTTTCGCACTTTATAAAAAAATCCCATTTTAGATATGTGCAATTATTTATATCATCACCCTTTATCTTTGCCAAATTTCAGGTTTTAAGAAAACATCTATTCAAATACTAATTATTCATTCTTCTGCATGTAAGACATTTTGAAGTCCATGTTACTGATGATGACACATTGGCTTGAGGGGAACCTCTTCTGTTGTTGATGTGAAGGCTGGCTCCTCCCTCCCAAATCCCTGTTTTGATATTAAGCTTTAATGCCATTCTCTGCTTTATTAACACCAGGTGTGACTGAAAAATTCAGTTTTTTTGCTTGTGTATAGCTTCCTCTTTGCTTTTTCTCGCATTTAAAGAAAAAAGGAAAAAAACTTCCAGCCCTATATTAAACAGAAATACTTATGTACAAATTCGCCCATGCCAAGCATGGAAGCTGTTAGCCATATCAGTAGCCTCATAAACAATACAATCAGTATTCCTATTCATTAAGCAGAATCTAAATTAAGAATTGTCCTAATATCTTCTTGAATCTTATTAGACCACCATAAAGGAGGTGGTCCATAGCAAAGGATATCATTGTTGTCCAAGGCCCAATTCGCTAATCCATCCGCAACTTTATTCTGTTGTCGAGGAATATGTCTGAAAAGAATTTGCGGAAGTTATGCTGCAATTTTTGGATTTGATCAATTTCTTTTGCAAGTCGCCAATTGGGAGGATATCCATTATTAGATTTGCTAAGTAAATTCATCATGATTTTGGAATCAGATTGAACCTTGATCTTTTGCCATCCTATTTTGATAGCTTCTTGCATTCCTCTACGAATAGCTCTTATTTCTGCCAGATTATTTGTAGAGATACCCATATTTTCCGCAAAGATAAAGCATACCTCTCCTTGTCCATTACGCCCAATTCCTCCCATGGTTGTTCTCCCAGGATTGCCCCTAGAAGCACCATCAGTATTGAGAATACCATGATAATCAGTCGGATCCCTGTCTGAAACAAGATTTTGTGTAGTAATCTTTGCATGAAAGCGAGGCATAGTAGCCTCCTTAGGGTCCAAAGAAAGTTGTTTGTAAATATGATCCCATTGTGGAGTTGACTGAGCGGGAAGCGAGATCTTATGTTTAAGGCTTTCTGTGAAATTGGATTTAATTCTTTCCCAAACATATATAGCTTCTCTGCTGATTTGTCAGAAAATTCTATAGTTTCTTTCCTTCCATGTATTCCATAATAGAAGGGAAATGCCACTCCACATAGCTGGAAGCATATTTTGTCCTTTAGGTATGGCTTCCTTCCATGTGCCCGTAATATTTCCAAGGGATTCACAGTTGTTCCATTGAAGCTTAAACACCAAAGCCAAATGTTGCCATAAGGGCAATACCCATGGGCATTGAAAGAAGAGATGATCTATAGTTTCCTCAGCTTGTGTACAAAGCTCACATCTAAATGGGCCATTAAGTCCTCTCTTTTTAAGCCTTTCACCAGTTAGGAGCCTTTTATGTGTGAGAAGCCAAAGGAAGAAACTTACCTTGGGCCATAACCCTGGCTGCCAAATATGCTTAAACAAGGTTTGATCTGGATGCGGTTGTGCTTTCATTAAAAAGGTATATCCTGAGGAAACCTCATATTTTCTGAAGAGCTGCATCCACACCCAATTTCATCAGGCTCGAAGAGAAAAGAAGAGCTCAATCCCTCAAAATCTGGTTCAATAAAATCTGTTGTTCTTGGGCAATCCTTATAGGCCATTCAGTAATAGGAATCCAACAATTATCAACTCCCCAGGGTCGAATAGTTGGTTGAATATACTTTGCTATCTTGATCCATCCATG
The DNA here is from genome assembly GCA_018340775.1 of Taxus wallichiana var. yunnanensis. Classification (NCBI taxonomy): domain Eukaryota; kingdom Viridiplantae; phylum Streptophyta; class Pinopsida; order Cupressales; family Taxaceae; genus Taxus; species Taxus wallichiana. Next base: position 31,771,370 of record CM031239.1, on the reverse strand, counting down.
GGCTTGCATATGCTCCATAATTGATTGAAGCTGAGGGAAGAGTGTAATAATTGGGGGTTTTCCATCCCAAGAATCTGTCCAAAAGTTTGCTAATTGGCCATTATGAACAATCCAAAACAACTTTTTAATTAAATTTTCCCCTCTTTTGATAAACATTAATGCTGGAGAACCTTTATTCGGAAGAGTTGTTCTAATAATCTTTTCAGGACAGCTATTTTCTGCATATTTACCACGGAAATTTATAGCCCAAAGGTCATCAGGATAAACAATAAGTCTCCAATATAGTTTTGCCGCTAAGGCTATATTCTGATGAATGGAAGATCTAAAACCTAATCCCCCTTCTTTTTGGGCTTACAAAGAGATGTCCATTTGACCAAAGACCACTTTTTCTTTTCCCGAGTCCCACTCCATAGAAACCTCTGACAAAGAGAATCCATCTTTTTAAGATTGTACCAGGGATGTTCACCACTGAAGCAACATAAATCGGCATAGCTTGAAGGACTGATTTGATGAGAGTCATCCTTCCTCCTGTTGATAACCACTTATTTGTCCATTTCTGCAATTTTTGTTCAACTCTGTCAATAAGCCATTGCCAATCCCTTAGCTTTCTAGGAGATAAAGGAACACCCAAATATCTGAGAGGGAATGTTCCTTTCTGGAATTGGAGAATATTCAATATCTGATCTTCTTGTCTTTCAAAACAATAGAAAAAGAAAATATTGGATTTTCCATTATTTATTAGTTGATCGTGGCCGAAGAAAAAGTATGGATGATCTTTTGAATTTGTTTGGCTTCTGCCACATTAGCGTTGCCCATCATAGAGGAATCATCAACAAATTGCAAATATGATAGTGGTTTTACAATTTTAGCCAAATGTATTCCTTGAATTTTTTTCTCCTGACAAGCTTTTTTGCTCAACCTGCCCAAACATTCAGCGAGGATAATGAAAAGAAAAGGGGATAGAGGGTCTCCTTGCCTTATACCCCTTGAAGCACCAAAATATGCCGAGGGAGAGCCATTAATTAAGACAACAAAAGATGCAGTAGAAAAGCAGACTCTAACCCAATGAATCCAATCAAGGGAAAACCCAAATCGTTCCAAGACTTTACAAAGAAAGTTCCAGTCCACCCTGTCATATGCCTTTGATAAATCTAATTTGATGAACATTGCCGACCTTTTCTGCATTTCCATTGAGCATGTCTTCTGGAACAAATCCCCCTTGTTCAGGGGATATAATTTTTGACAGGAATGGCTTTAATCTTTCAGCAATAACTTTTGTTATTATCTTGTACACCACATTACATAGAGCTATAGGTCTCGAATCCCGAAATATCTTCTACCTCTCTTGCTTTAGGAATGAGGGCTATGAATGTCCTATTCAACTCTTTAAGCATGGTCTTCGTTATCCTCGCTTCCTCCACCACCTGTAACAAATCAGATTTTATAATTTCCCAAAAATCTTGAAAGAATTCTATAGGAAACCCATCTGGGCCCGGGGTTTTGCCTTTCTGCATGGAAAACACTATGTGTTTGAGCTCCTCCTCCGAGACTGGTTGGATCAACTTATCATTATCCTCAGGAGTGATATGTGTAGGAATCAAATCTAACAGTTGTTCTTGAGCATTTCTATCCAACGATTGTTCCATAAAAAGATGTTGGAAGTATTGGCTCGCCACCTTCTTCATACCATTCATTGAAATTTCCTTAGCTCCTCCTTTTGTGGAAAGGCATTGAAGGTGGTTTTGAGCTCTCCTAGCTAATAAAGATTTATGGAAGAAGGCTGAATTTTTGTCTCCCTCCTTCAGCCATTGAATTCTGGATTTTTGTTTACACATGATTTCTTCTCTAATTTCCCATTCATTCAAATCTGCCTTCAAATTGCATTTTGAAATTCAAGCAGGACACTGTTTTGCTTGTATTATGTACATCGAGAATGTATAAAAGCATAGGTTGATGTAATGTCCCCAAATGGACACTTTTTACCCCAAATGGATTTTTGGCAAAACCCCAATCCAAAGAACAATTTCTAAATAATTTATAAAATATTACAATGCAGATCTGAATTTTATACATGCATGGCGACTTGCATAGGAGATGAAAACCCACAAAATGAAAGGCAAAACCACTTAATCTTTAATGGAATCAACTCAGCAAATTTTATAAAGATGGAATCAAGAGATAAATACCATATTTGACCTCAAAACAGGATGGAATTATTTTATATAAATCTGCAGACAGTTGTCCTCAGACACAGCTGAAAAGTACAAAACCCTTGAGCCAAAAATTATGCAAGTTGGCTGATTTGACTTCTAAAAATATGACAAAGATGTTGGTGATGAGATCCGGGACAACCGTGCCCTAGAATGTATCAAACTCTATCAACCAGGGTGTAGATAACCCTAGATATGGCTGCAAATGGAGGTAAAAATTTGCAACAAGCTTCCACCTTCAAACCCTTGTACAAATCTGCACTTTTACAGCCTTCTATACCGCTGGAAAATACTGAAAAACACCACTAACTCCATGATCTGCAATGGAAACCCCTGTGTGGAGAATCCTCTCAACTAAGAGAAGGGTTTTCGTCCTTCTACTAGATCTCTTAGAGGGTTTTTGTCCTCAAGAGTGAATCTCTAAGGGTTTTCATCCTTAGAAGATTATTGATGCAAGCTCAAAGCTTAACATACAAATCAGATTTTATAAAATAGACAAGGATGATCTCTACAAGCAAGTCCACTTGCTTTTATAGAAGTAATGGGCCAAATGGCCACCCTCAACTCCCAATCAAATTTTTCCTCCTTCATTTAATGTTTTTCCCACTTTATTCCATCTCCTAAGGAGGTCACATTTTCCATAGGATAAATAAACATTATCAAATGTTTTTTTTTCCCTTTCTAATTTTATTTTATCATTAAGTCTATAATAACTTACTATAAGTGCCTTTATAATATTTTCTTTTTTTTTCTTTTATATGCACTTTATAATAACTTATTATGACTTAAGTTCCCCTTGTGTTCATCCCTTAGCCGTCGGGGAGACAAAATGGGCTAGGGGTCTTCGACATGGATTATCTTAGGAAGTGGGACATTTCGGTTGAAGATCTTATTATTTTATTGATTGGGCCCGCATGGCCATGTGTCCAAGCTTATGCCCATAGGTACACCTTTTGGTTCTTAAGGGAGGGTCCCAAATAAAATTCTCCTTTTACCTAATAAACAAAATAAAAAACATTTTAAACTCCAAATTTTGTGGGTTATAATGAGAATAAAATATAGGCTTTTTATTCAATTACCCAATGACCAAGGTTATTGTTTGCGATGTCTAAAGAACTAAATATAAAGATAATTTTTAGGTCGCCACCAACCGACATGTCAAGGGGATTGTTTTTCCGTTTACCTTATATTTTGTTCAACAAGGAGTACAACCCTACTCCCATCCAGATTCAAATGCATGACCTACTCTAAAGAGTTCACATGCCTTCACCATCAAACCCACTCCAAGTGTACAAATATCTAATAGCCTTTCAAAACAATGCATTAGTATCCACATTTTTCTTTATTCACAATGATTTTTCACACAAAGATATTGTGAATTACTCAAACATTTTCGATTTTAGTTCATGGATATTTGCAAAGTGGTGTTGCACATAGACTCATCTTCTATCAACAATTACACATCTCGGAGATTGGCACTCATCTCGAGACCAATACTTGTTGGTATTCATCTAGGAAACTTGCATTTTAGTGTATTTTTAAAATATATTTTGTAATCTCAACCCTATATATGATAACATATCCAAGATTAATATCAATATAATTATCCGTCTTTTGTCGACATCTAATATCTATGCTTTAAAAAGTTAATATTAGGCTATATAATATTGTTTTCTCTAAAATCTACATGTGTGTGCGCACAAGTGTGTACATATATACATACACGCGTGTACATATACATGTGCGTGCGTGTATAATTCTATATTTTTATTTTTGTCTCCAAGTACCCATCTCCTATTTTCCTGAAAAATGGCATACCCGACCCATCCCAATCCTTGTACTCATACCCATCTCCTGGTAACTATCTTGTAAAGTTTCTTAAGAACAAATTTATGGACTCAAGTTTAAGCATTTCTTTGAAGCTTGAAAGCCAATATAAAAATCTCTATTAACATCCCAAAACATATTTCACTTGAGCTCCTTAAGTACTTGTGGCACACATCCACCTCACCATGTTTTGTTAATTAAGGTTCACTTTATTGTCAGTATCTACTTTTGTGCGTCCAATACTTTTCAGTTCAAGTCTTGACCACTAGTCATGTTTCAGAAAATTATTCACCAAAAATCTATACTCTTAGGTGCGGAAAGGAAAAATGGCCACACTACAGGGCTTCTTATATTGATTACTATTATCGTAGAATAAGAAATAGCATGGACAAACAAGTGTTCAAGAACTTATCAGTAAACCAGAGAACAACATCATGTATTTTAATAAATTGTGCCAGGAAACATACCAATGCCAACACGAACACCAATTTTCAACTCGGAAAAATTTATGTTCCATTCTGAGAATGGTAATAATGGTTTGGATGGAAGTGATGAAGACTCTAACACTCGATTCCATGAAGTAATTATGTCAATGGATTTAGAAGGACCCATCCCTCTTGCAGACAACAGATTCTTCTGAAATTCTCGTGGAGATGAAGGTACTGAAGTAGCCCTCTGTGAGTGTTTATCGAGATCCTTTGATGAACTGAACTCTGTGCTTCCTCTAGAATTGCTTCCTTCATCAGTGGTAGAAAAATTTGACACCTGAAGAAAAAAATTTGTTAGCTTGAAAAATATCCTATAATACAAAACAGAATATTGTTTATGTTTAGGAATGCCTTTGCAAAGCCAATTAAAGTAGTATCAAAAGAGCATATATCCGAAGATAGAAAAAAACAGTGTGAAATTTACAATCATACAGTCAGCTATCCCGGTGGTGAAGATGCTAAAATTGGTTGCAATTCCCCACCCATGAAGGAAGATCAAAATGAGAGTTCAAGATAAATTTTCATCAGTGATTGTGCTGATAAACAAGTGACACGAAATACCTATGTATGCAAAATCCAACAAAAGAAACCAAAAATCAAGATTTGTAGAATGACTACAACCGTGCAATCAATAAAAGTTAAGGAAGTATGTCAAAAACAGAATAGCTATGACAAAATACCATATGTTCTGTCTTAATGAAAATGCACATTTGAGTGAGACAATGACTTCAGAGGAATATGTAACATTTCCTAGAATATTATAAAGGAGCAAAAGTTTGTGAGTGCCCCTTATGAACATACACCGTACTCTACATAAGTCTCTAGCTGTACCATTACATCTTAAAACATCAATGACAGAACTTCAATAGTGCAAAGCTGTATTTATATGGAATTACCAATTACAGGATAGTTTCTTTTTTATGACCTTATAAATGCATGCGCAACTTCTTTGTTCAATAAAATATATTAATTTTCTATATATCTGCATAAACCATATTTGGCATTGAGGTCACATTTTGATTTCTAAAAATTGAATAATTATTGTTATACAGCATTGTAAATGGATTGCAACATATACTAAACCATAAATAGGTATAGCAACATTATAAACACAATTCACAGAATGAATGTTAGCCAAGCTCATGAAGCAATGTTAGATCTTACAAGGTATTGAAAGTACTCGAATGTAATGTAGGCACAACAGTAAAAATCTGTGACAAACAAATTGTAACAACAAAATTAATGACTGTAGCATTTCAAGATAGTAGTGAATAAATCAGTCAACTAAAGGAAAAATGTATGCTTATTACCAATAAGTTAAAACACAATCAAACAAAAACTACAGCTGACAGATTTGAATTGCACCTAGATATACCTGCACCCAGTATGCAGGTGCAGATATGTACCATACCCAATGACACACCTGGTGTGTTTTAGCAATGCACTTGAATTTCGGGATGTGTTCTCTACACATTCAATAATCTAGAGTGGTTTTGAGTCTTGACACATACCCTAGCCACCTCGTGACCTCCATGATTGCTTCTTCATACAAAGAACAAATGAAAATGTAAAACAAAAGTAAAAAGGAAAAAGCTTTAAAAATAAAAGTAATTTTCCAAAAACAAAAATATAATATACCTTTATACAAAATTTGGTTGGTAAATAGGGGTTGACACAGGTCGAGAGATAAAATATCAAGAGCCAAGTGAGTATGACGAAACCCAATAACACAAGCTATGAAAATAGAGACTATGTTATTATTTCAAGAAGGAATATTTTTACAAACGCAGACCCAGCAAACAAAAAATATAAGATATAGAGACTATTTAATTATTTCAAAAAGGAATATTTTTACATACGCCGACTCAGCAAACAAAAATGTAAGATACCTCTAAATGTTTTTTGGTTGGCAAATAGGGGTTGATGCAGTTCACCTGCCCTTCAATAAAATCAAAGGTAAAAACTCAAGAAACAAGTGATTGGGACAAAAACTAATTTTATTATTTTGAGGAATGTTTTTACAACAGCCGACTCAGCAGAATCATTCTTCACCCTATGGGCTAAACCTGCCAACAGTATCGAAAAAACACCTACCACTTGTCACCTACATATTTCGATACAACCTAACAAAGACAAAAAATACTAATCTGGGTTTATTACCCCTGAAAACTACATTCCTGTGCAGCTACAAGGCTGGTAAACGCTAAAACGAATTTCCCAATTTTTAAAACGAAATTTGGCGAATTTTAAACACGATTTTGTAGTGAATTTAATAAAAATTTCACATCCGACTTCCATACGAATAAATTTGCGATTTTCAACGAATTCTTTTCTGCTGTATTAAATCCGGCGAATTTCGAATTTTTACCTTCAAGTTCGGCGAATGCAGTCACTTAGTCAGTACCAGGACACTGCAAATCCAAAATCCAATGGGTTCAAGTGAAAATGACAAGAAAATATAACGCCATGGGGTGATAGAGTTTACTTAGCACCATCTATGCTGATTGATGGCATGGGTGTCATGTCAAGGCTAAGTGTCGATCAGTCATTGAGGGCCTTGTAATGGTGAGTACTTTTTCTGGACAGCCTCGCTAAAGATGTGTCAACAATATACGATACTATTTATAATCAGCTACACAAGAGCTTGCTCTACACCTCTGTTCACTAATGGCTCAGCGGCTTTGAAAGATAATTATAGATATTAAAGTCTTGATTTTAATGTTTTCTTTGTTGGTAATGCATGGGTATGTAACGTGTAATTTGTGACATGTATGTATATTTTCTAATTTTTTATAATACATAGCTGCACCCTCACACCCAACTTTCGGGGTCGGCATTGGGTGCTCAGTACCAGAAGGCAAGCAAATGTAGCCATTGTGTATAATTACAGCACTCTAGTTGCTAATGACAGCCAATAAAACAATTTGTCAATGTATGATGATAATACACAATAACAAGGTAATCAACCCATTGGCTGATAATGGAAAAGAAACCACAAAATATAACACTAGCATCCAAATCCAACAAGCATAACACAAGCATATTCCCAATTCATAAAACCAGCAATCAAATACAAATATCAAAATCACATCAAAGATTTTAAAATGTGCAATAAATTACAAGGAACCACTTTCGCAAAACCTGACCCTTTTTGCCAATGGAGATCCCATGAATTTGCAATTATCAGATAAAATCTGCTCCAATAGAGCTGCAACAGTCAATCCTAAAAATTACTTGACTACAGCAACCCTTTACGATGTCATTAATGAATATTTTGAATGGGGTCTTTACATCCCCTAAGTTATTGGCAACCATTGAAAATCACCTCTAGACAACTTCTTGTAACTACAAACTAATTTGTTTTCAGGCATTTGCACACATATAAGAAAATGGTGCACTAACAACAGTTGGAACTTAGATATGTTAACACACAAAAATGAAGAGAAACCAAAATGCACACTTAGGAGTTTGTGTGTCCATCATTTTATTATGCTAGAAGTAGTTACAAAATAGTTGAGGAGGTTACAACCAAACATTAGTTAGTACATAACTAATAGTTCGTTAACTATTAACTATTATCCATAATATATTTTAATACCCCTACTTAATGACTAACCGGGGATAGCGTGTTTGTCCCGAAATTTTACAAATACAATAAAACCAAGAAGTTCAGTCATAACCCTACAAGCTGCTCGTTAATTATTACTCGAGAGTGCAATCCTCTAATGTATATTTGCTGTCCAATATAGGAGCTTCGGTGAAAACAAAGACCAAAAAAGACAACCGATAGCAAACCAAAGATCCGATTGTGTGGACAAAAGATATAGCAAGTTGTCCACAAAGTGCTCTTTGAGAGACTCGTTGACCGATGTAACGAATCATCCTCAGCTGATACATTCACCCCAATCTCCAGAGTTTGAAATTTGATTCTTGGAGATGTTGATTGAATAAAGTGTATCAAGCTTGTGGAGCTTGCTTGAGTCCATGCAAGGACTCGATAAATTTGCAATCTAGATGATCACCTTCAAGCAACACCATGTAGACCTCATCCAACTCTCCGTTTAGGAAAGCACTTTGAGATACCCTCCAACCAAACTAAGTTGCTATGGAGAGAAGCAACTGAGAGACCATCTTTGAGTAAAAATCAACCATGCAACACAAGAAATAACCATCTCCGCAATGGTATAGGAAACAACCCCCTTCTCTTATTGCTCATCTATTCCCTTTGTTGCGAAAAGTATTTTGCAACAAAATGAGCAAAGTGTCCATGCTCTATTGTCCTTCAAGCCAATGCCTATGATTGAGTGGCATATCCTATCATCTCACCATGTGCCTCTAACGCATCCTGGATAGGGAGTCGCCTCCACAAATATTTGAGTAGATTTTGTTTCCATCTCACCTCGCACGCCTTGTGCATCCTGTAATTTGGGCAGTTCATCGACCCGCACATGAAGTATTTCAGTCTCCTGCACATTAGTGGATATTCCCTACACAATTAGTGCATGTAGGTTGACTGGAATGAGGTCAACAATTCTATAAGAAATGGCATCCTCCAATAGATCATATATGGTGGTGTCTCTATCCATACGTGCTTTTGAGTTGACTGTAGCAAAAACAACTAGCCTATACTAGCCACCTTGCCCAATGCATGGGGAAATCAATTGTCCTTGTTTCACATCTAACACGAGACACTTCTCCCCAGAGAAATTTACAACAATATTGGGATTTTTGTTAACTAACAACTACATAAGAGATTTTAATGCAAGCTAGGAACATTCCTAACATTCCTTACTAATAATTTTTCAGCATTATTCACTACAATGACTATATCTTCTATCCCTTCTACTGCAAGTGACTTTCCATCAGCCAATACAACTGAATCAAAACAATTTGTATATGCAATAAATGTTACATACCAATCCTTTTGACATGAAAAATGTTTGGATGCGCCGAAGTCAATTATCCAGCAACTAGTAGCACTATCATTCGAGCATGATGTTGTAAGAGCATAAAGAGCACACTTGTCTTCAGAATCCCTTTCATCTGCAACTGCTGCCACATTTGCCTTATCTTGTGGCTTTTTGTTCTGTTGGGAAAGATCATATTGTCACTTCCGGCAATCCTTTTTGAGATGCCCAACCTTATGACAACAATGGCATTTTACTTGGTATCAAGAAGATTCGTCAGTGGCATTTCCACTTCCCCGTCAATTGAGCAGTCAATGTACACTCTAATCATCCAAAGCAGGACTCAATTGCTTGTGTTTGTCTACATTCCATCTATAGCGAATAGGAACTCACATGATCAATTGTCAGGGTCTGGCTTTCCACCATCAAATGTAGAGCCTCCACAAATGACTCGTATGAGGACAACAAAGTGTTTAGAACCAGCACCACCAAGTCATTGTCATCCACCTATTTATCAATGTAAGTGAGTCGGTCTTGAAGATCTTTCACCCAAAGAACATGACCTAATAGGTGTCAATCCTTCTGCATCCTTTTGAAACAGCAAATTCTTCAGGTATAAAACCCGACTCTTTTCTGAAGTAGTGTTCTTATTCTTCAAACCAATCCATAGCACACTAGCGTCGGTGGCATTCTGGGCCTCACATATCAAATCCTCTAATACCGACATCTTCATCACTAGCAAGGCCTCCTTATGACACTTGTCATAATCCGCAAAGTTAGCAACCCACCTTCCTTCATTGCCAAGGATGATGTTATTGCAGTCCCAAAATTCAGTGATTGTCGGAATCTTGTGACTTGTCAAATTCTGCACCTTTGGCAGAACAATATTATGAATGTTTGCCATTTTTCCCACACTTCGATTTTCTGACCGGCAAATTAATGCAACATAGATAGTACAGTCTCTATTTTGAGGTTGTGATGTCTGATACAAAAATAAATGCAACAGGGAAGTGTACAGTCCTGACCCAAAAATCAATGCAACAGAAAAAGTATTGTATTCTGATTCTAACCCGGAAATCAATGAAAAGAATTTTTAAGCCTGATTTTTACAGCAAAGGAAAATGTACCAGGTAGAAGATGTACAGTCTGTGCCCTAGATGACTGGCTGTGACTGAAAACATCATAAAATGAAACCCATGCCCTCGAATTTGTATGCTCACACAGTCAGTAAAAAGCTATGCCCTAGACATTTCAAACCAGACTATATCTTTGAATCCCCTATATTCTATTTGTTTTGCCCTAAATAGCTTTAAAAATCCTTCAAACTCATGTTTTCCCTCTTCCTTGTGATTTTGGATAAAGATGTCCCCTAACAATACCATTAACACTCTAGGAATTGTGATTTTCATGTTGTCTTCTGCTTTGACATGCCCTTTTCAGGACTGGATTGTCCTTATTGATTTTGTGCACTGTAAATCATGAAAAATGCCTTCGTGATAAGGGCTTTCTAGACATTTTACTGATCTCCACAATTTCTGGTCATGAATCTAATCTTTTGATTGTCACAAACCACCGCTTCTTGGTCCAGCAAACCCACGAATCCCTCCTAGTGTTATCTCCTCTTTATCTTATTTTCTGCAGTTTGTACCCTCTTCCAAGGCCTCCTCGAACTACGACCACCTTGAGCACCAATGGCTTTGATACCAATGTTAGACGATGTGAACTGCAAAAGAATGATGAGAAACCAGAATGCACACTTATGAGTTTTGTGTATCCGTCATTTTATTATGCTAGAAGCAACAATATAGTTGAAGAGGTTACAACCGAACATTAGTTAGTAGATAACTAATTGTTTGTTAAGTATTAACTAATATGCATAAGATATTTTGATACACAACAATGGGTAGTTAATGATGAATTATCAACATATGAATTCCAGGTCGGATTCCTTTTTCAAGGAAAGACACAATAAAAAAAATGTTGATGTGCATCACTCTACAACATCTTGCTTAAGTACCCAAAAACCCCTCAAAAATTTGCAATCTATAACAGGCTTATAAGCACCAGAATAATTTGGTTTCCCCTGCTCCTTATTGACCTCTTGTATATCAGATTTTTAAGAGAGATGCTCCAGCCATGATTAGAGTTAATTTTGCATAGATTTGCCCTATTTTTGAGTAAATATATTTTTCTATGCCTGGTCTGTAAAACATGAAGCTATCTTGTGAAGATGAGTATTGCCAATAATTTTAACTTCACAAACAATACTGATTCTCATGTTTACTTTTTCACCTCATCTATTTGAATGTCATCAATCAACTCTTCATTTCTTGATTCTGTTTACAATTTTCTCATTGAGTGCCATTGTTGGGGCATTACCTCCTTAGTCCATAGCAAAAGCTCATAGAATATTATCATAGCATGTGAACACCTTTTGAAAAGTATGGATGCAGTCTTAAATCAATATTAAAAAATAAATATTTGACTGCAAGTTAAATCATTGATTTCCTCAAATTATATGATCGATCCTTATTATCCAGCACTAAAGCCTTTGGTAGAGATTATGAAAAACAAATTTACAGTTACACCAAGTCAGTAATCACTAACTTTGTCACCATGACATCCTAGAGAAATTCAAGCCAATTTTGGAGTTACCTTATGATAAAGTTGGCAGGGTTGTCTCCGTTTAGCAAAGATTGATAAGTTAAGAGAAGGGTCAATTATTTATGAAGGGATGGCTCTACCATCCATGTGTTAATACGGTGGAAAGAAATTACTATTAAATTGTCACCTGAAGCTTACCATTTTTGTCATCATCAATGTTAATGGCAGCTGTGTCAAAGGATCTTGTCAAACGAGATCTACAGGCTGCAGATTCACCAATATAACAAGTTGAAGCAGACAGACGCATTATCAGCCTCTGAACATGCACGCACAGAGGCATGCATCACACATTGCAAACTGAATGGCAGGAGTGACCTTGGAGATTAATGAAGAAATTTTCAAATTTTCCATGTTTCTAGTGAATTGGTATAATGTATAAACTTAGTTTATGTTTATTCATGTAAATAATTAGCTACCGTGTTATTTTTCAGTAATTTTGAGGAACTTTTAAGTTCTTGGGAATAATGGCCAAGAATAGACATTTCTCCCAATCGGTAAAGCGTAGAGAAACTTCAAAAGCCATAATGATCTTCTAAAAGCCTTTCAGGCCAATTTTTTATATGTCATGAACTTCTTGGTCCACAAGGAAAGCTCATAGCAGATTATTATTATTGCATGTGAACACCTTCTTGAAAATCATGCATGCAGTACTAAATCCATATTCCAAATAAATTTGACTGCAAGTTAAATCATTGATTTCCTCAAATTTTATGATCGATCCTTGTTATCGAGCACTAAAGCCTTTGGTAGAGATTATGACAAAGTAATTTACAATTTTGTCATGCTAGTTATCACTAGCTTTCTCACCATGACATCTAAAGAAGTTCAAGCCAATTTTGGAGTCCCTTATGAAATCTTTGGCAGGGTTGTCTCTCTTTTAGCAAAGGTTGATAAGTATAGAGAAGGGCCAAATTTTATGGAAGGGACAGCTGTTCCATCCATGTGTTAATATGTCTTAAGGAAATTACACCAAAATTGTCCTCTGAAGTTTACTACTCTTATCATCATCAATGTTTATGGCAGCTGTATGCAAGGATCTTGTCCAGTGAGATCTACAAGCTTCAGATTCACCAAGGTAAAAGTTGTGGGTTGTGGGACACAGAAGCATATTATTAGCCTCCCCACACATATGCACAGAGGCATGCATCACATTGCAAAAATATGGCTGGCATGACCTTGGAAATTATAGAAGAAATTTGCTATGTTTATACTAAAGTGGTATAATGTATAAACTGAGTTTACGATAAGTCATGTAGATAATTAGCTACCGCTGTTAGGTATAATGTCAGTGTTCACATTATTAATGTTAGACGAGTAACTATTGTAAAATGAAAAATTACGTCATTAACCATTCATTAGTGACTAGTGCATATTAGTTGTTAGAATATTCCAATTATAGATTGTAATATTATGTCAATGGATATGTGAGTTGTTTCAAGAACTCACTATCCTTAAAATAAGGTTCAATGTTGGCTCCTTGATTAAAGGAGCAACATCACCCATATATTTGTATGCTTTTTCTATGATTAATCAATTGAATATTATTCATCGTATTTTATTATTCAACTCGGTGGATCTTTCATTTGGTATCAGAGTACTATTCATCCTAAGCATATTGAATCCTATCTGTGATGGTGTTATGATAAGTTTATCAGGGGCAGTTATGTTGATCATCGAAATTGCCCCAGCCGATGGAAGCAATTTTCTTGTATGATTAGCAATACTTTATTGTATTTTCTACTATCTATTTTTTTGTGCTAAGAGTAAAGGAGGAGATGCGATTGGAAGCACCATCACTAGTTTATTTGCCCCAAAACTGTGTATATCTATGTTGCCGAGGATATGGGTACGGATACGGGTTTGGTACACAGATACATCAATTTTAAAAAACCCTTGGGTACAATACGTCTTGGATACGTCCATACATATATATTAAATTATATATACATCTATATATATATATATTATATATATATACTCATTTTACTCATTTTTAGTTGATAAGAAATACAAAACTTGAAAAATATAGTACGATCAATGTTCAAAACATTCAATATACTTAAGATTTTACATTTTCTATGATATATGAATATTATATTCCTTTGTGTTTCATCTATTTCCCTTGAGATTAATTTTTGTGTTTGCAATGGTGGCCATAAAGGACCTATATAATTACGTTGACTCTAACTCGCCAATGATAACTACGAGAGGTCAGTCCAATGGTTGGTCCTTGCATTCATATTATCCAAAATCACCTTCTAATAATTTTCATCTACACCATGCATGCAACCTAGGGATTATCCCAAAAAGTCATAGCTTTGAGGGTATGCAACACAGTAACTATGGTTTTAGGTTTCCTTTTTCCCCCTTTTTAAATTGGTTATAATTATTATTATTATAGGCTCGAGATGACTGGGTAGCCATATATAGGTGTATCGATACGCAGTGTTAGTATAGAAGCATAGAGAAAAATAGCAAGAAGACAGAATTGCACAAAACTGCGTTGCATCAAATGATTCAGGCAGGTTCAATTTATTATAGGAGTAGTTACATTTAGTTACAATTGGTTGTTGGTTACAACCTCTACAACTGCCTAGAACCATACCGGTTCATGCTATATATTCAACACCGCCCCTTAATGACTAACCTTGAAACAACACCAAGTTTATCTCTAAACTTGACAAACAACAAAGAACTAAGAGGTTTAGCATCAACAGGTTGGTGCGAGACGGACAAAACTACAGAGAGATTTTACAAGAATCAACCAACTTACGAATATAATGATGATGAATCTCAATATGTTTAATGCGGGAATGATAGACGGGATTCTTCACCATTTGTATAACACCTTGATTATCACAAAAAAGTGATAGAGGTGTTGTTGTGGCACTGGGGAAAATGAAAATCAGTCAAAATCTAACGAAAACATATTGTTTCGCAACCGGCACTAAAAGTAGCCTTGTATTACGCATCCAAAGGAGAGATGGCAATGTGAGCTGAAGTTTACTCTAGCAAGAAACAACTCCTAAACCAAAAGAGAAGATATATCCCTGTGGCGGATCGTCGAGTATCTACATATCCTCCCAATCAAAATCGGTATCGCCAATCAACACGAAATCTGCAACTCTTTGATATAGAATGCCAAAGTCAAGAGTTCCTTTGACATATCGTAGAACGCGATTTTTGCTCCTCAATGAATGTGTTTGAGTTTAGATAAAAACCGAGAGAGAGTGACAACAAAACATAGATCCCGTCATGTAGTTGTTAGATAGATCAAACTACCCACCAACTATCTCGTATAACAATTCATCAACGGTGTTGAATCATCACGAGTGAGAGTTTCAGCCCGACCTCCATAGGTGTAGAAGAAGAATTAAAATCATACATCTAAAATTTATGTAGCATACTTAAATTGAGAAATGAAAAACAAGTGATCATGTTGCCAGAATTCTACACCAAGACAATAGTTAAGGAGGCCTAAATCAGTCATGTCAAAAGCAGCACATAAATCTGATTTTACCTTATGAATCGCAGCATCTCCACCGCCTATGATGGCAAGGTCATTAACATACACAATAAGAATCACAATGTCATCATCATTGCTTTTGACATAGAGATTCGGATTAGAATAACTCCGTGTGAAGCCTGAATCTCTGAGATGTTTATCTATTTTGATGTACCAGGCTCGAGGAGCCTGCTTAAGTCCATACAAGGACTTAATCAATCTACATACTAGATGCTCACGACCATGAGCCCGAAAACCCTCAGGTTGTGTCATATACACTTCTTCCTCCAAATCCCCATTCAAGAAAGCACTTTTGACATCCATCTGATATACTTTCCAACCAAACTAAGCTGCAAAAGAAAGAAGAAGCCGAAAAGTGACCATCTTTGCAGTAGGAGCAAATGTTTCTTCATAATCTATCCCCCCTGTTGTGAAAATCCTTTCGCAACGAGTCAAGCCTTGTACTTATCCAAAGTACCATCTGCTTTACACTTGATTTTATACACCCATTTAGAGCCAATGTCGTCTTTTCCTAGAGGTAATGGCACCAACTTCCAGGTATTATTTTTAATCAAGGCATCATACTCTAATGTCATGGCAGTTTCCCATTCCGGTATGCCTCGTGCTTTAGAGTATTTATGTGGCTGGTGAATATGAAGAAGAGCAGAAGCAAGAGCAAATTGATCGTGCTCAGAATAATTGATTTGCTTAGCAATTTGTCGAGACCTTCCATCTAAGAGAGAAGATAATTCTTCCTTCCTCAAATCCTGAATAGTGGAGTAAAACCACTTAGGCCTCTGTTGAACTAAAGATGTGGTGGCTGGTTGTGGTGCTTCTGGAAGAGAAACCAACGGAAGTTCGGAGGAGAAACCAACACAAGTTGATTTCCTGGAGACTCAAAAATCTCAGGGGGAGATTGTACAGACTATCCTAGAGTCTGTGGAGGAGTATGAGAAGAACCAGATTCATGATCGGGAAAGGAAAGAGTACCAAACTCTATTATGACCCCTTGTTGATCGTTGCCCCTTTGTTGGTCCCCTTGCTGATTACAACCAAAGAAAGACTTTGTTTCTTTTACATCAACATCCCGACTAATAATGATCTTATTAGTGGAAGTATCAATCAATCTATAGGCTTTAGATTGATCACTATAACCAGCAAAAAAATATCTAGAACATTTGGAATCTAACTTACTCCTCTTATTTGCAGGAACCAAAGTATAAGCAGCTGAACCAAAAACACGAAATGTTGATACCTTTGGTTTGATGGTGGACCAAGCGTCCTATGGGGTTATGTCCTGCAAAGCTTTGCAAGGACTCCAATTGAAAATATATACAAATGTGTTAACAACTTCTTCCCAATACTTATATGGCACTCCTCGATTGTGCATCATGCATCTAGCCATCTCCATGATGGTTTTGTTCCTCCGTTCTACCACCCCATTCTATTGCGGGGTATAAGGAGTTGTCAACTGGCATTGAATCCCTTCTTTACCGCAGAAATCTGCAAATTGTTTAGAGGTAAACTCACCCCCATTATCGGATCTCAAAGTCTTGATCCACCGATTGGTTTGATTCTCCACCAAGGCCTTGAACTTGACAAAATAAGCAAAGCAATCAGACTTCTTCAAAAAATAGACCCACATCTTCCAAGAATGATCATCCACCAACAAGAGAAAATAACGTGCACCAAGGACTGTGGGAGTCTTCCATGATGGCTCACATAGATCTGCATGTACAAGATCCAAGAGCCCCTTTGCACGCCAAGCACCTTTAGAGGGAAAAGGCTTCCGCTTTTGCTTTCTTGCAAAATAACTAGCACACATGTCATGTTTTTCCTGAATAGGAGGCAAACCAACAACCATGTTGGCTCTATGAAGGTAAGCTAAATATTGAAGGTTGAGATGGCCATATCTTTCGTGTCATAAAACATTGGTATTGCCTTCCACAACTAAGGCATGCAAGTTGACCATGGCAGGATCAACAAGTCTATATAGACCACCATGCCCAATCCAGGGGCAACACCCTTATTTTGCTTGATGTTAGACACTGATAGATTATTTGCGGAAAAGTTTACAGAGATATTGGGATTATTAGTTAGTTGGTGATATAGATACCAAAATCTTATTCATGTTAGGCACATATCTAACATTTTTACAAGCAGTTTGGTATTATTATTTAGCATAATACGAATATCCCCAATACCTTCTACAAACATGTGATCTTCCATCTCCTA
Organism: Taxus wallichiana var. yunnanensis; assembly: GCA_018340775.1. Taxonomy (NCBI): domain Eukaryota; kingdom Viridiplantae; phylum Streptophyta; class Pinopsida; order Cupressales; family Taxaceae; genus Taxus; species Taxus wallichiana. The sequence goes on along the minus strand of CM031239.1, from coordinate 31,753,534 downwards.
AAGTAACCAAATCAAAAGAAAAAGAATTAAAATTGACATACCGAGTCTTTTTGGCATATGAAATGTCGTAATGCTCAGGAATCAAAGAACCAACATCGAGTAGGGCTGTCATTACCCGCGCAAAACGCCATGAGAGCATACTCATCTTCGACTCATGTTGGCTGTAGCCACGTGTCTACCCCTTACGCTTCTTCGAGGGCATTGAGTCGTTTCCGACATTCCTTTACATGACCAAGCTTGTGACAATAATAACATTTCACTTGATATTTAGTAGAGGAAGAGGATGCCTCAACCTACGTTTCCACTTTCCTTTAGATCGAGCAAAGAAAAGCACTCTCAGATTGTCCAAAAGCCCCGGACTCTTGAGCTGCGTTTCTCTTCGTTCCTTTTGCAATAGGTAGGAACTCACCTTGTCAAACGTAAGAGTTTAACTCTCTGCCATTAAGTGAAGTGCCTCCACAAATGACTCATACGAAGAAGGCAAGCTATTTAGAACCAAAGCCACCATACCATAACCGTCCACCTTTTTATTTATGGAAGATAACTAGTCTCGGAGGTCTTTCATCCGAAGTAGGTGCTCAGATAGCAATCCACCTTGTAGTTTCAAAGCGAAAAATGTATTTTTCAAGTACAAAACTGTCTTTTCTCGACATCGATACTTATCCTTTAGATCGCCCACAACGTACTACCCATAGTGGCATTCCGCACTTCCGGTATCATATCATCCGACAAGCGACTCGAGGAGAAATAACGCTTCCTTATGACGTTTGTCATAATCTGCAAAATTTGTAGCGATCTGCTTTCACTACCCGTGATTATCTTATCACAATCGGGAAATTGCAAGCGTTCAAATCTTATGACTCTAAACATTGAAATTAGTGCCCGTTAAGCTGTTGTGAATCCGCACAATTAGGTTTGAAATATTTACCATTTTATTATTCCAAAGTAATGGCGATAATAAAATGAAAATAATAAAGTATTTTGTTGACTCAATAAATTGAATAAACCACTTTATTCAAATACGTGGCAGGGAAGTATACAAACAACAAATACGTGGCAGGGGAGGAAAGATTATACAAACAATTTATAAAATATTTTGCTCCCGACTTTACCTCTGCCCTATTTTTCTCCACGATTTTGTTGGCCCACACGACTCTTCCCCACGGATTTGGATTTGTTAGGTATAGCCACGATTTTGCACAAACACGACTAGTCACATTTTTCTTTCGAGAAAATGTCGGGACTTGTGTCTCGCGATTGGATTTGCGACAAGGTTTTTGCGCATGACCAAGGTAGCTCAAGGTAGCCACGTTTTCCTTCCCCACATTTTTCCTTCACACAACAGTTCGGGGAACCCATGATTTATGGCACTTTACGAGCAACAAGTAACACCACAACTTCTATCTTTTGCCCCTGTGTCGATTGTACCTCTCGTCGACCTCACCTCTCACAATTGCTTCCTCCAATCTTGACTAATTGCTTTGATACCACCTTTGTTAGTATAAAAGCACAAAGAAAAATGCAAGAAGACAAAGTTGTACAAAAGCGCACTACATCGAATGATTCGGGTAGGTTCAATTTATTATAGGAATAGTTACATTTAGTTCTGATTGGTTGTTGATTACAACCTCTACAACCGCCTAGAACCGCACCGATTCATGCTATATATTCAACACACACCAAGTAAGGGCTCGTATATGGATATCCAATCGCTCTGTTAATAACATGAGTCATAGTTAAAAGCGATTGAATCGCCCATGCATGGGAAATACTAAGGAAATGAAAAGAAGTGATCAAATATTCCCGAGGGTTAGATTATAGAGTATTAAATTGTAGATCCTCTCATTGGAACAAGAGAGTTGAACCAAGCCGACTCAATAAAGGTTCATACGCAACCTAACCTTGGGGCATGAAATGATTTCCGCATTTCATTACTCAAAGAATGTGCAAAAAGATCTACAATATAAACCTATCAGATCTTAACCAAGAATCATGATGTCCAAAAGAAATATTTTGGACCCCAACGAAAACAACAACATGGAAACCAAGTTAAAATTTTAAAACAATAACTTTTTTAACCCTTTTTCCGTCCAAACCTGCAATTTCGCCGCGGATATGTCCGGGTATGTTGAAATGTACCGAGGCGTATCGGGACATACCGGAACGTATCCACGGTGAATTTGTACCGACCGCACGTATCCATACCGGATACGTATCGGGAAGGGTACGAGGGAGAGGGACGAACCACGGTAAATATAGATTGCATGAACATCTACTGTTGTGGACAGCAAAACAAAGTTTCTTAACTATTATTCCACTTGTAAGCCCTCCGCGCATTGGACTGAACACAACTTGCAACCTTGTATAGTCTCACAAGAACATTTGCATTCAGTTTGGCAAGTTTCAGATTTGTTGTTCTTTTGTTTCCTCATTTGGGTGCATTGACTAACACGACTCTTGTGGGTCATCAACTATGTCTCTACCAGATCTAGAATCTCTATTTTGAAGATCCACCAGTATTACAGCTATGTTCATTCCTTGACATCGCCTGCCATACTCCATTATGCTCTCTTTGTCATGCAATCTAACTTGTTTCCTACCAAATCCACCTTCACACAGTTGTTCCCGTGGTATTTTTGTCAATTCGTGGTATCCAATTGGATTTCCACTCCCGCAAACCTCAGATTTGGACGAACTGCGAGCTCTTCGTTATCAAATCAATATTAACCGAGATCTTTCTTTAGAGTTTTGTTCAAAACTATTAAAGTCTTCCTGCAGTATTTCTATTGATCTGACCGATATTTATCAATGCATGGATGGTTTTGATAGCTGCCAAACTTTGGTATTTAGAATTGTACAGCTATTTGTAATTGAAGATTGGCCTCTAAGTTGTGCACCTGCAAGTCGAATGTCACTCTTACTCCTTGACATGCATATTGGGAGATGGTTTTCTCGTACAATCGGAAGAATTCTTCAAACCATATATCCACGTAGTTGTGGAAATCATCCACAATATCCATGCAAAGCAGAAGCGTGAGATTTTTTTATATGTGGCATAGGTATAAGGAAGAATTCTTTATAGTTTGTAACTTCTTGTTTATGTCTTTATCTTAGTCCAATTCTTTAGTGTGTCGTATTTTGTCATTACTTTATAGTAGATTTAAGATGCGTTTATATCATTAATGGTCTTGAGTCTATTCTAATCAAGTTCAAAATATTATGTGATGATAGTTCTTAGTCACCAAAGTGTCATCAAATGTCTTCTTGTATTAGAGTCATTAACGTCATTGTGTTGTCAAGTTAGTCAAATAAGTGATTTTGGAATATTTGTTTATTTTCATTTTTATTGTCTAGTCAAAATAGTCAAGTTGTCAAAATTTGAAAAAATAAAACAAAATTGCCTTATAGACACATTTTCAGTGGAATCGACATCCAATTGAGGTATGTAAAATTGATACTCAAAGCCAAATCAAGTTGAGTTAGTAGCCTTTCACTGGACGATGGAGGCAAACGGAGGTTGGAGGTCGATCAGCGACCTCTCGTCGGTCGCCAACAATAGAGTTGCACAAATGGTTTGATGGGATTTTTTCAAAGTATGTTTCAGTTTCAGTTTTGCAGTGTGTTATTGGTTTGTTGAATAAACCCCTTTGCAAAATTTTGGAAAAGATTCCTATTTTCAGAAAACTCACTTTTCGGGAGGGGAATATTACGAGGTAAACTCAAAGATGGTTATCTAGATAGTGCCAAGCTTGTAGATCTTGGAGATTGAGAATTCGGGCGCCCTAGGAAGAAAAGAAAGTCCCATAGGAAACCAAAGAGGTAGGGAGTATTTTTGCATAATTCGGCTCGTCACTACACCTTTACGACAATAAAGAGATAACTCATAGAGTTTGTACCTAGTCTAAGCATCGCTTTCAGGAGGTGGTTCAACTTCTTCAAAACATGATTCTTCCCCATGTTCACATTAAGGGGGTGAATATTAGAAATTAATAATGTTCACACTAAGGGGGTGAATGTTAGGAATAATGTTAGCTTTCACATTATTAATGTTAGATGGGTAACTATTGTAAAATGAATAATTACGTCAGTAATTATTCATTAGTGGTTAGCACATATTAGTTGTTAGAATATTACAATTATAGATTGAAATAATATGTTAATGGATACGTGAGTTGTTTCAACAACGCACTATCCTTATAATAAGATTGAATGTTGGCTCCTTGATTAAAGGAGCAACATCACCTATATATTTGTATGCTTTGTCTATGATTAATCAATTGAATATTATTAATCATATTTTTTTATTCAACTCCAAGTGGATCTCTCAACCGCATTATATTTTCAGTAATTTTGAGAAACTTTGAGGTTCTTGGGAGTAGTGGCTATCATCTTAGACATTTTTCCCAGTCCGTTACGAGAAGAGAAAATCAGAGAGCCATAGTGATCTTCTGTGATCCTTTGGGCCAGTATTTTATGTGTCAATATGATTTTTCATTTACCTTTACTTAAAAAACAATGTTTTCATAATAATTTTATCATGACTTAGTACATTTTTATATGGTTGAAAAGCTACTTAGCTTAATCAAAGATATACGTTATCTGGTAACCCAAATTTCCAATATTTAATGCATATTTTGTATGACTGTCAACCCTAATATATCTCTTGTTTTGCCTACTCGTGTTCCACTAAAAATTATATTTAGTGAAGACTCGCAGCTTCTGGTTACAATTTTTCAAATCTTAATCTCAATACATGAGCATGTCATAAACACAAATGGTACATACTAGAGTTGTCACATCATCACTATAGCCTTCCTATTTTTTTCTTTTTAAAAAAGAATAACTCAGTTTTATTAACCAATTCCTTGAGATTTTTTAGACCTAGTATGAGAGATTAATGAATCCAAGTAAAGATTTCTGAGATACATTTCTGAAATTCAACAGCACTGTAATATGAGAGTCTATGCCTAAGATCAATATAGGCTGTCTCATCTATTTTTTATTTATCTGCAATTCTTTTACCAAAATAATAACAGAGATAATACCTTGCTTTAAAAATAAGATGTTTTCTACTGCCATAATTAAGCTTCGGGTTTCAAGAATGCTTATTTGACTTTCCATTGCCCATTTTCCAGATTCGTTACATAGGCTGGCATTTGATTGTTGATTTTCTGATGAAAATCAAACAGACATTATTTACATTTTTTAAATAAATGTTTCGGGGATATCCATGTTAAAAGATGAATATAACTTGCTTTCTTGCAGTGCCAGAAGTGCTGAAACTTTCTACCATTCTTGGTATGAACTCCATGCATACCACATTTGAATAGACTTGTTATTGGGCACAACACTTAAAAGAGTGGAGTTTGCAACCCTTAATTTGTGAAATGAGTTACTATAGACATCAAACTCTTTGACACAGGCCAATGATGCTAAAGTAGAAACTCTAACATTCTCTTTTGGTTTTTTGAATTTGTAAACTTTGTTTGCGACTCCTGCAATTTGTGGACTTGAAGCGTGAGCTCACAAAGCTACGTCTACATTCTTTCGCCATGCTCTATCATGGAGAATAAATGAGAAACTTGTAAATTTCCCCAGGTTCTTCATAAATATATAGGCATCCTATCATCATTGCTGGGCTAACTTTTAGACATCACCCTTGCACAAGGCTTTTCCCCATAAACGCTTCCAAAGCGATGCAAGGAACTGAAACGATAGAGAAACATACTAGAAGCACCTGAAAGTTCCAAGTGCCTTCTACAAATGTGCCAGAAATGGCACTGGCATTTTGCATGGTAACAAGACTCAAAACAAGAAGCCAATTTTAGACTCAGACTCGGCACCAAGACTCAGCCAACACTCAGCAAAGTTTTAAAATCATTAAAAATAAGAGGAATATATATCAAAGCAACTTAAAATACACATCAAACTAATCAAATACAACTAGCATACATATGTATACACAAAAAGTACATAAATAATTCGATATTGAATGATTAAAATCTAAGTAGCCGATACGTTTTGGATACGGGTATGGAGTATCCGATACACAGATATGGCAAAAGAAAATTGGCCCCGGATACGGCATTGGATACGGCCATACATATATATATATATATATAAATTCCAGCCTACTAAATAGGAATTAACCACATATTATGCATATGAAAAACAAAACAAGCTAAATAACCACAACAAACTACTCATACATTCATAATTTCATTTGTCCCTACCATATCTAGTTGAGGTGTTTATTACATTTATGATTTATCTCATACATACTATTTTTATCCATGTTTATGATGGCTTGTATTTAGTACCTTCTGTAGAATAATGGTGCTGTGAAAACTGTAATGATATATTAAATTTAAACTGTACCTTCTGTAGAATAGTGGTGCTGTGAAAACTGTAATGATATATTAAATTTAAACTAGAAAAAACAAATTAAAAAAAAAACACAGTTTTGGGCCTGGAAACGCCAGGATACGGCCAGGCAGGTCTGGATATGGCCAGGTATGTCTGCAGACGTACCCGGCCGTACCCGGACCTGCCTGGCTGTTTCAGGCACGTATCCAGGCCGTACCCATACCGGGTACATTTCATACCAGTACCAGGTGCCCTAGGGATGCCGTATCAGCTACTTAGATTAAAATTGAAGAATTGTACTTGAAACTTGAGAGCTGATATTAAATAAGAGTTGCTTTTTATATTCATACAATTGTTTCCTTGTACACAAAATATGGATTTCCGATTTAGAAATCCATGGCAATGGCGTTAACAAAAACATAATGTACAAGGTATAACAAAAGTTGAGAAGAGCCTACATCATTTCACCCAACATGAGATGCACCTCGCTGGAGCCTGTGAAATTTTATGTTCGTGGAAGAAGCAGCTCCAGCCATTCTAACAGCCCTCGAGGTATAAAAACAGCCAACCCCTCCTTTCAGTTCCATCAATACACACAATCGCCCCTAATCCACTCTTTGCATGCAAACAATCAGCTCTTTTCGGGAAACCGGAAACTTAGAATTAGTTTGTTTGTGAGGAAAGTGAAATTTTGGAATGGAGTCATGAAAATACACTTTCGAATGAATTGAATGAGTGTTTTATAGTGTTAGGGTGAATTTGGGGTTCACGTTAGAGTGTTTTTTTCAACTTTTTTATGTGTTATTGTCCCTTGTAAATAAATGGGAAAATGGCAGACCTTACAAATCCATATGCAAGACAAAAGTGTCTTGCCAGAGTCACAAGTCTAGCAGGACTCACCAAGTCTGCGGAATTTTTGCCAAGACCTCGCCCAAGTGGACTCAAACCCAAATCCGTAAGGACTCAATGACACTCGCTGAGACTCGTAACAACCGATTTCTTGCACCTTCAAAAAGAAAACTTAGAAACTAAAAAAGAATATGATGTTATTTAAGCATTCTATATGTGTATGTCTACAATCACGTCCATACAAGAAATTATGTGTGTGTGTGTATACCTACAATATATGTCAATGATTTCTAGTGGATTAGGCTGCCAATATTCTGGAGGAATGGTATCTGTCTTGGCAAAACTCCTAGGAGATTCGGTATCCAGAAATGCATGCAAACAGTATACCTTCTCACCATCAAATTTAAAACAAGCCTCTATATGTACAGCATTTACAGTAGTGATTGCAAGGAAAATCAATTCAGTTTGCTTTTCTTCTTCGTGATCTTTTGCTCCGACTAATAATTTTTCTAATCCATAAACTCCGACTCTGATATCATGTAGCATCTTCCTTTGGTTGATTACCATATCACAAAGATCTTTGACCTGAATTCTGGTAGTTGTGTTTTCAGCTAGTATGGACTCTATGTCCATCTGTATTTTCTTGGAAGGTCTCAAAAGTAAAAGGATAATTGAATCCTCAAAGGGAAGAAAACCTAGGACTTACACATGTGATCAGCCTGATGAGCCCAAACAAGAGAAACATGTTCTAAGGATTCAAGATGTGAAGGAAGAAAGGTCTATAATATCATGGAGAATAAATGAAGCGTGAGCTCACAAAGCTACCACTACATTCTTTCGCCATGCTCTATCATGGAGAATAAATGAGAAACTTGTAAAATTCCTCAGGTGCTTCATAAATATATAGGCATCGTATCATCATTGCTAGGCTAACTGGTAGACATCACTCTTGTACAAGGCTTTCCCCCATAAACACTTCCAAAGTGATGAAAGGAACTGAAACCCTAGAGAAACATACTAGAAGCGCCGGAAAGTTCCAAGTGCATTCTACAAATGTGCCAGAAATGACACTGGCATTTTTGCATGGTAAAAAGACTCAAAACAAGAAGCCAATTTCAGAGTCGGACTCGGCACCAAGACTCAGCCAATGCTCGGCAAATTTTAAAAACCATTAAAAAATAAGAGGATTATATATCAAAGCAACTTAAAATACACTTGAAACTAATCAATTACAACTAACATACATATGTATACACAAAAAGTAAATAATGCGATATTGAATGTTTGAAGTTGAACAATTGTACTTGAAACTTGAGAGCTGATATTAAATAAGAGTTGCTTTTATATTCATAAAATTGTTTCCTTGTACACAAAATATGGATTTAGAAATCCATGGCAATGGCATCAACAAAAAACATAATGTACAAGGTATAACTAAGGTTGAGAAGAGCCTACATCGCTCGACCCAACATGAGATGCACCACGTTGGAGCCTGCGACATTTTTATGTTTGAGAAGGAAGCAGTTCCAGCCATTCTAACCACCCTCGAGGTATTAAAAATAGCTAACTCCTCCTTTCAATTCCACCAATACACACAATTGTCCTTAATCACTTCTTATCCACTCCTTGCATGCAAACAATCAGCTCTTTTCTAGGGAAAACCAGAAACTTAGAATTAGTTTGTGTGCGAGGAAAGTGAAATTTTGGAATGGGGTCATGACAATGCACTTTTGAATTAGTTGAATGAGTGTTTGAGTGTTAGGGTGAATTTGAGGTTCAGGTTAGAGTGTTTTTTTCTATGTTGCCAAGATAAGGGAGATGGTTTGGGTACGATACATCTTGGATACATCCGTCCGTATATATATACACGCACACTCATTTTTGTCCATATGAAATACAAAACTTAAAAATTATAGTAGGATCAATGTTCAAAATATTCAATATACTTAATACTTTCCATTTTCATTGATCATGTGGCTGCAATACATATGATAAGTCATTGAATATCATGTCAACATGAATACAAAAAAAGATGATTAGCCTACTCATAAACAGTAATATTAATACTAATATTGATTAAGTATAATAGTTACTATATATACTAAATTAACTTACTCTATTAGTTGATTATACTTAGTATTATAACTATATAATAATTACTTAAATATTACTATAATAATAATATATAGTTATTGTTAACTATATTATATAATTAGTTATAACTAAATAATAATTGCTTAAATATTACTATAATAATAATATATAGTTATTGTTAACTATATTGTATAATTAGTTATATATATATTAACTATATACTAGTGTTATATATATATATATATATATATATATATATATATATATATAGCTAATTATATAATATTAAGATACCAGTACGGCAGGGCAGAGGGCAGGGTACCAGTACGAAACATATCCGGTACAGATACGGGCAAAGAAAGCGTGCCGGGAGTGGCCAGGTACGGCTGGGACACCCTGGGAACATCCAGGTACATCTGGACGTACCGGGGTCACAGCCGTACCTGGCCGCTCCCAGGCACGTTTCCGTGCCAAAACTGAGTTTTTTTGTTATTATTTTCAGCAGTGGATCCAAAACTCTACTCCAAGCAATTTTAGGATTTTGCGAAGTTTTCATTGTATGATATCATTGTTTGCAATCTATGGAGAATACTAGAATCAAGTTTCCCTGACAGAGGAACACATAATTATGAAGATGGATTTGAAGCACAAGTTTCTTGTTCTTATTTCACGTATCCCATGGCATATAGCTTTCTTGGTTTATCCAAAGCAAAGGGAAACTACAGGTGTCAGATCTGTGTAGTAGAAAAGAAATGATTGATTATCTATTTTTCTGCAGTTGCAAAGCATGGGATACTGGTATGTTTCCAGTACATGATAAAGAACAAATCGCTGAAGGCTACTTTTAGGAGCTATACAAACAAAATTACATTTCCAAGCCAATTAGTATTCATTATTGATCACGTGCATGTTTTGAATTCATAAAAACAACGAAGAGAGAATGAATCTACTGGGGAAGATTATCAGACGTATATTCAAGAAGTTGAGCCACAATGAGAATCCAAAGCAAGCTTAAAGCCAGAAAGTCTATAAAGTGCAAATTCCCCATATAGTGTCTTGGTTTAACTTTTAAGCTTTTAAGTTTCTAAGTTTTAACAAATTATGACTTGTCTGTTGTGGTTATTTACTTATTTAGCTTATAACTTATAAGTTATCTACTTATCTTGTCTTTCATATGCATAATATGTGGTTAATAACTTAATTCCTATTTAGTAGGCTGAAATTTATATATTTTTAATTTTTATATATTTTTTGTATTGCCGTATCCAATGCCGTATCCGGGGCCAAAATAAAATTTGCCATATCCGATATTCCGTACCCATACCCGTATCCACAACGTATCGGCTATTTAGTTAATTAGTATAATATTAGTAGATGTTACAACCTAATAACCTATAACTATTCTTAATATAATATAGTCTGATATACCTATAATGTACAAGTTATTAATAACCTACGGATAATGATAGTATTAATTAATTAATTGTAATATATATATATATATAGAATTTGAATAGTATTAATATGTGTATATAATTATATATAATATATTATAACTATTAGTAATTATATGTAATATAATAACTAGTATTAGTAATGTAGTACTAATAGTATTAATCTAATAATTAATTACTATTCATTTTTTGGTCATTTACAAAGTCAAAATAATAAGAAAAACTTTTTAAAAGCTTTTTGGCATCCAAGCCTGTTGATATGCCTGGGATACGTCCCGATATGTCCGGGTACATCCCAAGTGCACGTTGTAGCGCACCGGGACATACGGGACGTATCCCAGGCGTATTTGTACCCATACCGGATACGTATCAGACAAGATACGGGGCCAAGGGGACAAACCCTAGTAACAGTTTTTTTAACTTTATTGTGAGTTTTTGTCCGTTGTAAGTAAATGGGAAAATGGAAGACCTGACGAATCCAGATGCAAGACAAATGTGTCTTGCCAGAATCTAAGTCTAACAAGACTCACCGAAACCGGAAATTTTGCCAAGGCCTCCCCCAAGTGGACTCAAACCCAAATCTGTAAGGACTCAATGAAACTCGCTGAGTCTCATAACAACCAGTTTCTTGCACCTTCAAAAAGAGAACTTAGAAACTAAAAAAGTATATGATGTTATTTAAGTGTTCTATATGTGTGTGTCTACAGTCACGTCCATACAAGAAATTATGTGTGTGTATACCTACAATATATGTCAATGATTTCTAGTGGATTAGGCTGCCAATATTCTGGAGAAATGGTATCCATCTTGGCAAAACTCCTAGGAGAATCTTTATCCAGAAATGCATGCAACCTGTATGCCTTCTAACCATCAGATTTAAAACAAGCTTCTATATGTACAGCATTTACAGTGGTGATTGCAGGAAAATCTATTCAGTCTGCTTTTCTTCTTCCTGATGTTTTGCTCCGACTTATAATTTTTCTAATCCATAAACTCTGACTCTGATATGGCATAGCATCTTCCTTAGGTTAATTACCATATCACAAAGATCTTTGACCTGAATTCTGGTAGTTCTGTTTTCACCTAGAATGGACTCTATGTTCATCTGTAGTTTCTTGGAAGGTCTCAAAAGTAAAAGGACAATTGCATCCTCAAAGGGAAGAACACCTAGGACTTACACATGTGATCAGCCTGATGAGCCCAACCAAGAGAAACATGTTCTAAGGATTCTAGATGTGAAGGAAGAAAGGCCTATAATAGGCAGGTTGGAAGAAGCTACAAGAAAACACCAGCTGATTCAGCAGCAAAAACAAAATTTTGTTCAAGATAGGACCTTGGTAAATCAAGTAGTTGAGGAAGAAACAGAGGAAGTTAGTGATATAGAAACTGTTAGTGTATAATCACAAGATTCTTCCACTAGTAAGGATGAAACCTCTGTAGAAACCTCAGATGAATCACGACAAGAACAGTTTGAAACGTTTGTTGAGGTCAAGGTACAAGAGAAGACTATAAATAGATTCAAGAGAACCCGATGAACCAAGGCGATCGAGATCTGTTACAGGAGCTGCATATTTACTGAATATTGATAAATTGGAAGATCCATATGATGTGATATCCATCTGGATGGACAACATGAGGAATTTCCAGTAAACCCACACAACATGGACTCCTCCACAGATGGTACAATATGCTACCAGACTTTTCTCTGGAAAACTCAGAGGTTGGTGAAATTCTTCCTGAATCTGGACCACAGCAACCAGATGTTACAGTACATTCAGATGACTATGGTCATAACGAAATTGCAGCATCAGGAATAAGAACATTATAAAACGTTGTTCTAGCTGAATTTAGTTCAAATACACCAGACATTAGAGCAGAAGTTAGAGCTAAACTTTACAATATGAAATTGTGTGACTCAAGTAAATTCATTCCTTATTCATTAGAATATGGGTTGCTAGCATATGTTGCACATGATTAAAGCGAGCCATTAGTCAAGCGACACTACCTTGCATCATTGATGAATGGTATGAAACACACCTGAAAAAGATAGGAATAAAGTTGAAGATCATACTTCAAGTGAACTTTGAAATTACATTCTCCATAAGTTAGACAAACAATGCATGGAAAGGCTTTCTTATGATAATTTGAATGAATATATTAGTTCATGAAATTTACAAAAATTCTGTAGGCAGTCTTCTTTTGGCAAAAACTAGGGATGTAGCAATGAAGAATGTGGATGTAACAAGCACAGTTTTACATGAAATCTACAGAAAAGCCATATAAGAAGCATAGATTCAAAAGAGCTTATGGAGAAAGTACCAAGTATCATAGTGAATATGCAAATAGGAAGCATCATAAAAAAAAATTCAAAATTCTGCCTGTTCCTAAACATAAGTTCCCTCGTTGGGCTAAGAAAAAGTCAAGAACAATCCCCTCATTAGGCTAAGAAAAAGTCTACTAAAATCCCCTCATTGGGCTAACAAAAAGCCTAGACACACAGCAACACTCCATCCCAATTCATATAAAGTGTTATGTTTGTGGTGATTATCGCTCACTATGCAACAGATTGTGAAGGCAAGAATGGAAACCTACCTACAAAAGCATTCTTTGAAACCACCCAGGTGCATGTAATATCCCTCTTTTTAAATCTGAATTATATAAACTGAAAACTCCACAAAAATTGAATTCTAAAATGATGTCAAACTGCCAATACAAACAATAATGAACAGCAGACTGAAAATAGCTTTTATTGATGCAAATAATCACTTTCCAAGATACCCACAAGGCCAAAAATGGCGATTTGGGGTCTAAGAACAACTTACAAGTGAAATCTGAATTTTTCTACACTTGTATGAATTTACAAAAATAAATCAAGGGCTGGAACAGTGTAGAAAATAACAGCAGTGATTATTATCAAAATTGTACCAATAGAGGGCTGGAAAATGATGTTAAAATTGCCTTTAGTGATGCCAAAGAGTCTCCAATCACCCACAGACCGGACAGCAATGAAATACCCTTCCAAAAGGGGTCGCACCACTCTCCTAGGGGGTCGCTTTTGGCCTAAAAGTGCCCAGATTTGTTCCAGCTGCAAAATGACTTGAAAATAATCAAGGTTTGGCTGATCCAAACCTCACAAACTCACAAATTCAGATCTGTTTTGAAGCTCAGCTGAGATAGAGTGAAAACAGCCCACAAAGTGTCCTAGATCTGAATTATAACCTTCCAATAACTGCAAATCTGAAGTGTAGCACAATGGTACACCGGGTGGATTCACCTCACAAAGTTGAGGAGTTTTCGTTCCCCAACCTTCAAACCTCCTTCTCCTTAAGGGTTTTCGTCCTTAGAAGATTTGATGCAAGCAAAATAGCTTAACATGCAATGAGAGAAAATAGATTGGCAAAAGATGCTCCCCATGGCTCCCAAGGAAACACCCATATGGGTTGCCCCACTTTGTATTTAATATTTTTTTATGATTTGCCACTTTTATTTCTTCATTGACTTTTACTCTGTGAAGCCAGGAAACGCAAGTGGGGGCACGTTTCCTCTTAGAAACATTTCGGAAGCGTTTCAGGCTAGACTGTTTCAGTGCGGTACGGATATGGATACAGTGCGAGTACGGTACACCGATACGACAAAAATTTTAAAACTTCGGGTACAAAACGCTTTTGGGTACGTTTTATATATATTATTATACTTATTAATATATATATATTTATTAATATATATAAATATGTATATAAAATTATAAATTTAAAGAGGCATTTACATACTTATTGAAATTTAATACTCATTGAAAACTTTTTTATTACTTTATCCGTAAATTATATTTTAAATTTAAACTTTCATAAATTTTAGACATATAAAATTAAACAATAAATAGTTAACACTAGTCAAATTATAAATAATAACTAAAATCTAGTTTTTAACAAAGTATAATCTTATAATTTAAAAAATAGTCTAAAGCTTAAAAAACTAACCGTATGTCTAGACTCTAATAAATTTTAAAAATAGTCTAAAGCTTAAAAAACTAACCGTGTGTCTAAACTCTAATAAATTAATAAAGTTCATCAAAATAAATAAGCACATAAAAATAGAAACCTACTTAATACAAAATTATACACAAAAATTAAAAAAATTGAATCTAATAATAAATATAAATGTAGCCTAATAAATATAAACATAAGTAAAGTTAATATAGACATTGACTTAATGTTTTAATTTTAGGTTTTAATAGTTCGTAAGTTTAACCTAAAATGTGAACCCGTGAATATTCAGTCCTCCAACAGGCAGCAACGGTGAAGGAACATGGTGCACAGAACTGCAACACAGGTCAGGACTGCAACACAAGCCCAGAGGATAACAGTAAATTTGCGAACCCAGCCATTAACAGTAAATTTGCGAACCTGGGCCATTGTTTTAAGTTTAAAAAATAGTCTTTTTACAGTGGGTACGCTGCAGGTCCGTACTCGCAGACCCCAGATACGTCCCAGGTACAGAAACACGTACCCAGGACCTGCGGGTACGTACCCGCAGCATACCGGTACTGTATTCGTACCCATACCCATACCAGGTACGTATCAGACCTGGTACGAGGGGGTCTAAGGCGTTTTGGGGCAGTCTAGGTTTCAGGGACAAGAAACGGGGGGAAATGGCAAAAACATTTCCGGAAACGTATGTGACGTTTCGGAAAGCGTTTTTGGCGTTTCCGACAGTTTTACTTTTAAAAAAGCGTCATTACTTTTTTTTTCTTTAAAACTTGCATTAAATGAACCCTAACCCTAATACAACTACCTAGACTTGCTAAACACACTTCCTAAAAGCTATATAATGACCTCTTGGGTCCATTCTAAATCATTCTAAATCTAGATTATTATTATGTATATGTGAATCATTGAAATTGTAACCATGTTGAATGATGACTCTTTAGAAGTTCAAATTTCAATGAATTCAAAATATTTTGAGTGCTTTATCAATTGTCTCGTATGGTCTACAATTATAAAATGAGTACTATGCATATATATATATATATATATATATATATATATATATATTTGATTTTTAATAATATTTTGTACGGACATTTTCGTCGACGTTTCGTATCCAAGGTTTTTTGAAAATTGTCGTTTCCATGTTTTGTACCGTTTAGTTTTCGTTTCGTTTCCGTTTTCATGCAACATAGCTTTTACTCTTTTCCTCTTAATCACTTTAAGTGACATTATTATAAGTTGCTTTATAAAATAAACATAAGAAATGACTTTAGTTAGACTGCACGGAAACGCCCTAGATCCCCTCGTACTGCATCGGGTGACGTTTTGGGTACAGTGCGGCTACGCCACAGGTATGTTGTGTCAATGCGTACCCACAGGCCCCTGTGCACGTCTAGGGTACGGAAATCTGTACCCAAGGCGTACCCAGGGAACTGTGGGTACATACCCACAAAGTAACCACAGTTTTTCCTTTTTTTTTAAGTGCAAAAAATAAATAAAAAGAGTACCCACAGTTTTTTTTTTTTTTTAAGTGCAAAAAAATAAATGAAACATGAGAGGCTTGATTGGAATTGAACTTTGGAAAGTTCGGGTGAGATTCAATATTGCCAATAGGCTATGAAGGGTCAAGAGAGATGAAAAGGACTTCATTTGGTTGACTTACTATTTGGGGGTTTTCTTGTTGCTCCTCATGGGTCATTTATTCTTCAATCAATTTGGAAGGCATGGGAACAAGTGAAGCACTTGGTGGTTGGGCAACCTATCTTCTCTTCATTTCACATTAGGTGCCAAGCCTACAAATCGATTTCGTCGAATCAGAAATATAATGACAAGATCCTTGCCTTGACAAGAGGTTGTTCTGCCCTCCTTTGGTTTGAGAAAGGAATTAAAATATTTCATGACTTTAAATGTTTTTTTAATGTCCAATGATACGTCTAACTCAAGCTTAAGGCATTAATAATGAATTATCGAATCTATAATACAGTCTATGTTATTAACTATTATGTTTTGAACATTATGAATCAATACAAACTCAAGTCTCAATTCTCTAAGTATTGGAAAAAAAAAAAATCATGTTCTATGAATGATTTTAAGTTGTATGTGTATTAAATTTCAATAACTATGCAAATGTTTCATTAAATTTTTAATTTTATATGCATATATATATATATAAACGTACCCAAAAGCGTACCATACCTGAGATTTTTTAAAAATTGTCATTTCAGCATACCAAAACCGTACCCGTATCCATGTAGTCTAGGACTTTAGCAACTTAAAATAAAATTCGCCACCATTCTCCCCTTTCTCACACCCCTTAAGGCCCCGGGAAGAGAATTGGGCTAAGGGTCTTCATAGGATTAATATCGAGAAGGGGACATTACAGCGCAAGCGTGGTGGGATTTACTCGCATTAGAAGCACTTCAAAAACAAGATGAGCATATTTTGAGTTAGTAGAAATCCCTTCAGAATTCTAATATATGTTAAAAACTAGTAAGGACAAAATTTACAGAGAGAGCTTGAAGAATTAGTATAAAGAATCATCCACAATGCTATTGAAGAAGATCCTGTAATACAGATGATCAAAAACCAACTCAAAATGGTAGAAAGGCAGTTGGTTATAAAGCAGCACAAAGATATCTTTAAGTCAGCAAAGACTAAACAACAAATGGATCAAGCACTTGCTCACCATGAAAATGAAGTTGCTAAGCTTGAAGAAAAGAAAAATGAGCTTGAGAAAAATATGAAGATATAAAAATCTTTTCAATATGGATCTTCATCTAAGAAATATCATGGATGTAAAACCAGCAGGCCACCATGGATACAAGATCCCAATATGCTGTCACAAAAGAAAGAAATATCCATTTGAATCAGAAGCTGAAACAGAACAAGAAAGTATGGAGACAGACACTGATGATTCAGAAGAAGACATTTCTAAAAAAGAAGATCGAAGATCTATGAAGAAGACTCCTTCAACAAAAAGGTTGTATTTCAGACCTTCCAAGAAACAGCAACACATGGACATGGAGTCCGTACAAGCCAAAACCAGAACTAGCAAAATTCAGGTCAAATATCTCTGTGCTATGGTAATTAACCAAAGCAAGATGCTACAGCATATCACACATAAAGTTTGTAGAATAGAAAAATTATTAGTTGGAGCAAACCATCAGGAAGAAGAAAAGCAGACTAAACAGATTTTCCCTGTAATCGCCACTTTAAATGTTGTAGATATAAAGGTCTATTTTAAATTTGATAGTTACAAGCATCGTTCGTATACTTGTATTCGGCAAATACTTAGCAAACCCAAAAAAATCACTCGGCAAGACTAGGCAAATATTCGGCAACTTATAAAATACACAAAATTCTTTAAAAGACAAGTTTTATGGTAAATATAGCTACACAATGTATCATATGAGTCTACAAAATGTTGGGGAAGTGTTTTCTATTAGATTTGAATTCAAATACAATACAAAATCGCATCATCATGCGAACACAACAGCTAGTAGATAAGTCTTATAAATTTATGATCATAAATTGCATATCTATGTAAGTTACAAATAACAATAATTTAACTTTTCTTCTTCCCCATTCTAGAGAAATATTGTGGAGAGAGTCTAGTGCCTCTACTAGTCCCCACACTCGGTTCTTCTTGTCCATTCCTCCAAGAACATTGCAACTCGCACCTCCACCCTAGTAGTCGATGGTAGTGGCTCCTCTATTGCATGTGTCACATCATCTCCAAAGATGTCATCAATCCAATATCCCATGTTTGTGTTTCTCCTCCATAACTTTCCTCTCAAAAGCAACAATTTTGTCCTTTGTGAACGCGAGGATTTCCTCTTCGTGCACACTCCATTCGTTGCATGTATCAATCTCATCCAAATCAATAGGCTCCTCCGATGTAGCCTCCACCTTTCCTATCGGCCGAAAATTGTATTACACATAAATTAGTCATTGAAGCACTTTTGAGTCAACTTATTGCGCTTTTTCATGTGAATGGCCTCCAACAAACTCCGATTATGCTCACGTCTAGAAGCGTTACAGATTGAGATAAAATTATGAGAGATAGCTTTTGAAGATGTGGGGTATTTCCTCTCTGATCTTCCCACCAAGAACCTACAAACAAGATAATCAAATGCGAACCTACAAACAAGATAATCAAATGTTTATAAGAAATTAATAATTTTAAATTTGTAACTTGTATCCACTCACTTATAAATTAATAATTTTCTCACCACTTATATCCACTAAGAAATTGATAAGGATGTGGTTTCTTCCATCTTTCAACCCATCTAAAATAATGGTGCATCGATATTTCTACAATTGCTTCTTTTTATCTTACGGGATACACGTCGCATTTGCAACTACACCCCAAAGCAATTTCCCACTTAAGTCTCTTAGAGACGGTGCCTAGTATCCTTTCCTTGCAGAATCAATATTGTCACCATATACTCCCAAAGTACGGGCTCTTTGCCACATTGACGGGAAGGTTGTTGTAGTACCATAAATTTGCACATGCCTTATATGCTTTTTTGTGCTCATCCTTGTTCCAACTCATACCTTACAGCAAAGGTTGTGCCCCAAGTATGTTTTTAGCTACAACAACACTTTGTATCCCTTTTCTCTTGAACTCAATGAACCAGATGTGCCTCTTTTGCTTCGTATTTGTGGACCGCGGGTAGAGTCTGCAATCATTGTCGCATTGTCTTATGATTCCTCTATCATTTTAGGTCTAAAGGTTGTTATGGCTGCTTGCACCCTTGCCCTCTCTGGTTTTTTCTCGTCCATCTCTACCTTCATCTCTCATTTTGCCTCTTTCATAACAATGGGACATACTGCAACATCACCGAAAACAATGGATGCAAGACGCTACTTTAGGTGATTGCTACCTCCAAAAATGTTTTTGTAGAAATTGATACTACAAATCACGAAATTGCTCCACCTACATGTAGTGTCCCAACTCCGGGATCAATATAATACACCAATCAACTGTAAATAGCTAAACTCAGTCAAACTACTTGTACCAGTTGAGTAGATGACTCAATAAACCCAAAAATAGGGGTTTAATGGCCTCTATCGACAACCCGTACAGCTACTTCCTCAACTGAACTTTAAAAATCAGATCTAAGCTTCACTGAATTGAGCATCTAACAAGCAATGGCACTGCTGAAATGACTACTGAAATTACTCACAACATTCAACATTCAACATACTTCAACTCAGATTACTTCTGCTGTTATAGAACTCCAAGATACCATTAAACTCAGCCTTGTTCAACCAGCTACAAACAGTCACCCAAATCTCCTTAAAAGGAATTCAAAATTATTATTAAGCATGCAATAATCCTGATCGCTGCATTCAGAGATATGTAATCATGCATAGAAATAGTCGATCCACTTTAGAAGATCATAAACCAATTATCAAAATACTTAGGCAATCACTGGATATTTTAGGCACCCACTATGCATTCCAGACATCCCAAAACAAATCACTGTTGCCCAGGAAATGGCAGCATATTTAATTGAATGGAAATCATATGAGGTATTTACCAAACTTGCTCTATTCTAGTTGCTGCCAAGAGGGACTGTAAAAACATCATACAAACATGCAAACAACTAGTTGATCCACTCCAAATAGCACTCCAAATCAGTCTACATGCAACATAGAAGAAGTCGCTGCCATATAGAAGCTATAATCTTACCATACCATGCACATATCAAGTCATACCACCACAACAATGCATTAGATATTCATGAGGAATTTTGTTGGGCAATAGAGATCACATAACACAGATCTAATTGCTAAGAATGCTCCAAAAATAGTCACCAAATATGCCCAGGCTGGTCGCTGCACATTAGAGCAATTAAAACATGCTTTTAGACACCCAAATGGTTACACCATGAAATCACTGGCCAAGGGTAAATAGCAGTCTTAATTTATATTAAAATCAGATCCATATAACACCAACAATTAGCATCAATATGCCCTAGATGACTCGCTGCGACCAAGAGCTCCAAACCATGCCACTAACTCAATCGATTCACAACAACAATGCACTAAACCTGATCACAATCATCATTAAAGCAAGTCGCTGTAAAATAGGGCATGAAAGCATGCAAAAGGATGACTGTACCACACTCAGAAATGCATACAAACAGCTCACAGATATTATGAAAGGGATCACTGATATTAGAAACCAATACACCAAAGTCGACTTGCCAAAAACACTTATTTTTTATCACAAACCAGCTGCTACAGTGAATCGCTACAGTGATCCGCTACAGTAAAAACATGCAGATTTCAATGGTAACCTTCATCTAAAAATTCACTAAAGCCAAAGACATGGATCTCACTTGAGATTGCACAAATAACTTCTTCAAATTGATTCTCAATAACCAGCTACAAAGATCTCCCAAGCATGAGAGAGAGAGAAAACATCAATGGGCATGCATCCCAACTCCAAGCATGGAGTATCAAAATAATCTCATCATAACAGAAGTCTCAAAATGATCCTAGCACCACTTTTATAACCAAGGCACAAAATTTGAAATCCCTAGGAGAGGGAAATTATTAAATAAAAGCAGTTTATCTTTCCTAGGTGTGGCGTCCCCTTTTCTAAGGGTGATTTTATCAATAAAAGCCACCTAAATATTTATTTAATTAATTCCCCATTTAATTTTATATTTTGGGAATTAAATTAAATAATTAAATAATTATTTAATTCTAATGTCAAATGATAAAAATCACTCTCCATGCAATAATATTTAATTATTTAATATAATTTTCCCCTTGCAACATTCCAAAGCCCACGGGAAAAAATAGACTACGGGTCTTGAGAAAATGGGGACATTACAAGTACAACATACTTCCAAACAACAATACGATCATTAGTGGGAATGGTTCTGTTAGTAATTCTCGATCTAATGCCGAACTTAATGCTAACCTAAATGCCACTATATGCTAAGTTCTAATCAGAAAGCATCATGCACATTTTTATTTTTATTTTAAAAAAAACGTAAATTTATTTTTAACTTTACAAAACCATTTATTTAAAAATGTTAATTTATTTTAAAAAACAATATAATGAAACCATTTTTAAAAAAATTAAAAATGGCATTATAACCCTATATAACCATAATTGCAAATTTGTAAATGTAAACCCTACAAAACAGAATAAATTCCCAAAAAAATTAACAAAATAGAATTTAAAGCAATACATTTGATAATTTTGTTCATTAACGATGATAATAAAATATGAATAACAATCAATATCATTCAAAATCGAATGGAATGCATTCAAACTTACATATCATATTTGGATATAATATATGAAGTTTGAATACAATATAAAAAGAATTTACAATCTTAAAAATAAAGGAACTTACCTCGAATGAAAAAATTTCAAATTGTCGCTTCAAATTTGTTATAAAATCTCTTCAATTCATGCGAGTATGCTCAATAGTTGTGTGATTACAAGTGAGGGAGTGTGAAACATTTATACGACAAAAGGCGGCGTTATTTAAGCATAAAATTGCATTTTCTAAGTGTTCTATCTCCCAACCGCATATGGCAAGTTGGGGAAAACTTGCCGAGTTTTGGTGAGTATTCACCAAATACTCATGGCGAGTTTTCGGAAAAACTCGTGAAAACATAGTCACAAGTTTTTTGGGCAATTATTCCCCAGGAAAAATGTGGCGAGTACTCGCCGAATAGGTAAATTATGGTTCAAGGCATATTGGTTGCATGCATTTTTAAATACAAGTTCTCCTATGAGCTTTGATAAGATTAATGTCATTCCTCCATAATATAGGCACCCCGATCCACTTTGGAAATCACCGCACAACAATATCTAGTGAACAATTGGAGTTCGAAGGTATGCACCAAAATCCCCATATGCATTCAAGGACCGAAGTTCAATATAGCTATCATAGAATATAATAACCAAGGGTCATATATACTCATTCACAATATCTTTCTTCGAAGCATGAACACTTCATACAAAAAGATAAATGGTTATTATCCACCCTAAACAAGGACCGGACAGATACCTATTTTGCAAGTATGTTGAGAGTAAGATATACAAACAAAATAGAAGAAACAAAACCAGATTGGAAAATGGAAATCGAGGAATATTAGATTTCTCAAGTGACTCGGAAGCAAAAAAAAGGAAGATTTGAGTCAACTCATTTTCTAATCAAAGCACTAATAGAGGATAAGTCTAGGGTGCCCGCAGTGCTCACGGGGGCATTTCGAGGGTTTAAGCACAATGCCCTATGAAGGCTGTCTAGGGTGCTCGCAGTGCCCCCTTGTCCGGGAAGATCGTCAACTCGCACATTTTACGAGGCTCGTGTGTGACACTTCTCCCTCTCTATTCACTAGGTCATCACTTGGCACAATCCAAATTTGGTTGCAAACCAACTAAGTCATTTTATCCCTTCTTTGCAATTATGTGTTTAGCTACAAAAAGACTTTGTATCCCTTTTCTTGAACTCAATGAACTAGATGTACCTCTTTTGCTTTGTATTTGTGCACTGCGAGTAGAGTCTACAATCGTTCTCGCATCGTCCTATGATTCCTCTATCATTTTAGGTTTAAAGGTTGGTATGGTTGCTTTGCACCTTTGCCCTCTCTGGTTTTTCTCATCCAGCTCTACCTTCATCTCTCATTTTGCCTCTTTCATAACATTGGGACATACTGCAACATCGCAAAAACAATGGATGCAAGATGATACTTTAGGTGATTGTTACCTCAAAAATGTTTTCCCGTAGAAATTGATACTACAAACCACGAAACCCCTCCACATACAACATACTTCCAAACAACAATACGATCATTAGTGGGAATGGTTCCTGCTAGTGATTCTCGAACTAATGCCGAACCTAATGCTGACCTAAATGCCATTGTATGCTAAGTTCTAATCTGTAGCACCATGCACATTTAAAATAAATAAATAAACCGTAAATTTGTTTTTTTTTAACTTTAAATAACCATTTATTTAAAAATGTAAAATTTTTTAAAAAAACAAGTATAAAGAAACCAATTTTTAAAAAGATGACATTATAACCCTATATAACCATGATTGCAAATTTGTAAATGTAAACCCTATAAAAAAGAATAAATTCCCAAAAAAATAACAAAATAGAATTTAAAGCAATACATTCTAATAATTTTGTTCATTAACGATGATAAACAAATATAAATAACTATCAATTCATTGGGAATCGAATGGAATGCATTCAACCTTACAAATCAAACTTAAGGATGCTTCTCAAGCTCTTGTTTGTCCTCTTGTATCTCATCTTCATTCTATGTCTTCTACATGTGCTCATATCAGTGAGCCTTAAGTCTTGCCATTACTGGAGCCTCTCACGTTTAATCACAATGCTAAGCAAAACGACATTATTATTGAGCTCCTTAGTCATCAATTGATCAGTTTGCCAACTACTCATTGTTATCATCCTTATCGGCTGATCAAATATCAAGGTTGTCCATATTGCAATTATCATTGAATCAATGGACATAATGACAATAACTATTGTGCTTTATACAACGAAGAATCAAACATCTTGAGCGTCAGGGCTTTATCTCATTTGTTGCATAGCATTCCGTGACATGCCCATCTACAAATGCTACATCAAAATGGGCTCCTAAATTTGCTTCATCTATGTCCAATGAGCATCATGTTATTACTTCTAATGTGCCTTCTACGGAAATTCAAGCGCCGCCCAAGCAACCTCCTCTCAAAATCAATCTAACACCTCCTCATCTCAAGTCATCTGCGGCATCATCAAGTCAAACTAAGCAACCGCTTCTCAAAATCAATTCACCTTCTTCTTCTATCAAGTCTTCTATAGCGTTACCAAACAAGCAACCACTCGCTATGCAAGACATGCAAGCTTTATTTGGCGTCTTCAACTTCCGTTGTTCGAGGCCCCTGAGCAATTGCCACTTCAGCGTTGATCACTTTTGTCAAGGAAACTACTCCTTACATTGATCCACTTAGTGTCATCGACTATATCTCCTTCACTTACATACTTGGGGGCATCATAGCTTTTCCCCCTTGTGTTGCTATAAAATATCTTTATCATCCCATGCATTCGACACTCGCCCTTAATGTCTAATATCTCCTAAGCATCAAAACAAACTACTTAATACACTTGTATCGTCATTTCCCAATGATGTACTCTCGTGCTTTGGTTCACACTTAACTATTGAGGGCATCATATACACATGAACCTCATACATTAGACAATACATGCTACACTACACACTACACATTACACTATTCACACATCATGCGTTATTTACACCTTTTTCTCACAAACGGCATCTACTCTACGCATTCACAACATAGTTTTCTTGCTTTCTACTTCTACACGTTGCGGTCATTACCCGATGACGCACTCTAGTTCCACAGTTCATACTCGACTGTTGAGGGTCATAATCTAAAATGAACCTCACCATACTCACTCACTCACGCACATTCTACGTTATACGCTTTATCGATCACATCTTTCTAACGTGCACAATTTAGACCATTTCCGATGACGCACTCTTGTTCTACTATTCCCTCTCAACTCGCCGAGGAGGCATGTATAAATAAATCTAATCAATTGCGTACTCATTCACATTCACTCAAGGGACACAATGCTCCTATCATTCACACTACATTCCATTCCATCTCATCCATAACATATTGCATATCTTGGTCGCATTTACTCTTGCTTACTTATGCTTTTACATGTACACTTTATTACACATGCTAGATAGATATCTTGTATGCCATTATCTTTATCATACACACATGCGCATTCACTTGCCTTTATAGTTGTGACCGCAGATTCTACTGAGATCCACACACGCACCATGGATGCTTGCATGCAGTACTATTACACGGTCCCACAATGGCTCTTGGGGGCATCCACTTTCGTACACTACAAATGCTATTGTTTCATTTTTCATAGCACATTACTTTATCAGATTATACACGCTTTGACATACTTTTTATCTTTTTAACATGCTAACAAAGTGCTTCATGTGCGTGTATTTGTCTTACATGTCTATTTTCTTCCATGGTCATATGTTACATTGCTTGTTATTGTATGCGCCTTTGCCTATCATTGTACGCCATTGTTTGCAAGCTTTGCCCTTTGTCTTTGTGCACAATGTCTGCTTTCGGCCATCTCAGCCTTTGCAGTCTTGCGATATCGTGAGTGATGTCCCATGTTTGAAACATGTTTTTAGCGGTCTACGTTGTCTTCTTGCATGCTTACATTGTCTTCTTGCATCTTAACTTACACATTGTCTACTTAGCTTACATATTGTCTTTTACATGAGTGTTTTTCTTTGCTTGTACTAACACTTGTCTCCTAGCCACTTTGTTTGTGTGTGCCTTGGTTTCCACCAAGCACACTCCCTCCCCTGCAGGGCATAGTTTCAGCACATTGATCGGTCCTCCTTTGGGCTGCATACTCCTCAATGACGTCACATGCACCCCAAATGAGGGGGGCATCATTTGGGTGAATCAGTCACCCCATACAATAGTCTATAGACATAGTTCAACACAAAGACAAGATCTGGTACAACACGGTTATTAGTCTCGAGAGAGGGCTCAAAATCAGACTTGGGTCCTTAGCACAACACAAACACCAGCGCCCAAACTCGGATAGTAGCGCTGGGTGCCCATGCTTTCTGGATGCATGTGACCATGGAGCGATTCAAAGCATTTTCCACTTGGCCTGATTTTCAGCACTTCACACAACGGCTTTTACAGGGAACACTGCCCTTAGCACTCGGCATGCATGTACTACACAGCATTTTCTTCTTTCGAGTTGGATCGGAACTGTTTGAAACGGATCGGATTTTTACACACCATATACAGTGGTGTTTTACATTGCGGGAAGTAGTTAAAGGTTGGAGGATAACACCAAACTTTTCTCCCTACACTTATTTTGTTCTTGGCACGAGATCACCCGAAAAACTCGCAGTCGGCGCAACTGGCGTGAGATCGCCCGCAAAACTCGTTCTTCTACATCATCATTAGGATCCTTTGTACACTCTTTTCTCATCATGAATTAGGTGCACATGTTGCTTTTTCACATTTTATATATTTTCTTACATACATTTTACAGTTTGATCATATACACACGTATTTGACTACTTGTTCGTTCTTCCTTTTTAGTCAAGTCCGTCCTTATTCGAAGCGGTAGTCAACATCATTCAACATCATCCTACATCAACAACATCAATCACACAAGCATCAACATCAACAACAGGTACATTGGCAACATCTACAACATGCGTTTCTACCCTAGGGTCATCATCATCATCACTTTTTGCACTTTCTCCTCTCTAGTTTCCATGCTCCACATTTTTATCACTCCACGCTTTTTCTTGTCTCTCGGCACGCTTTCGTCATCGATCTACATGGTTATCAGGTACACATCTCTTATCTACTTTATGTTATCGAGCATTTGTTCAACTACATAAAGTAGGGACAAATGTAGACAGAAAATCTCGCACTTTGGGTATATATCTAGTCCTGATTGCATACTACTATTCATATGATTCCTAAGTAAGAAAAGTATTAATTAACCCATGTCTTTGGCCATCTTTGTTTTCTTTTTGTTGCCACTTTTGGTCTCACACTCTCTTTGGCTCAGTCTGTCGTTTCACTCCTTGACATTTATCATCCTAGACACTAGCGCCCAACTACGACACCAGCTCCGGGCGCCCTTTTGTAACATCCACTTTTTGTCACTTAACATCCAGGAATTTTTTTCCTTACTTTATGCTTTTGATTTAAATACCCATATATTTAAATCCACATAAACCTTAATGCAATCCATTTCCGATAACTGTCATAAACCATGTGCAGTTGCATGAGAGTATACAGATCCTACTTGATCCCCCTCAATGCTCTTTATGAGCCAATACATCAAATGTATCATTTGGTCTTCCTTTTTCAGGATATGATAATTAAGTGAAGATATCTAAGTGTCTACTTGGGTTCCACCAAGGAAACCCCCAAGCATCTCACTAGCTTAGATCTTGGTGAAACCACAACAGTGTAATCAGCAGCTTACACTACTTTGCGCAAAGTTTCAAAGTCATGTATACCATGCTCGGTTTCGTGATTGCACACTCGCCATTGGGGACTTGTCATCTCACCTTAATCACTTATTCAGTTATATGGATCTGCAATCAGTGGTCTTTGTAAACAACTACAAGTCTTGTACAAGGTACAAATCCGGATTAACTGCAAGAAGATGTACCACTATGTCATCCTATGATGCCTATGGAAAAGTATCTCGTAATGATTTACATCATTACTAGACCACTTCCCTTCCCGTAGCCATCATAAGTTGGCATCGGGGTGCATGTCTGTGAGGTTCAATCCACCTTTGTAACTCTAACAAAGCTTGTACTTAATGCAATACCATGTCACAATTCAGGGTCTTGATGAGACAACTCAAGATACAATTGCTAAGCACCAGTATCAAATAGTGACTAACGTCATTATAGGGATACGGCTGTGTAGCGGATGTAGTGAGTTGACCCTAAGGGTCCTAAATTGGAACATTATATCTTAATGTTTCAAAGTATTAATTAAATTATGACAAGTTAGCCTAGGTCTCACGACACTTTCACCTCGAATGAGTCGTACCTAAGGTCCTATCTCAAGTTGATCCAAGGATATTTAATTTCCCAAATTTTATTTAATTATCTTATTAAATCTCATGCCAATAATATCCTTTAAGTAGGGATCAAAATGAGTTGTTATTTGAGTATAGAATTACAAATTTAATTCTGCCTTAAGCTTAATCAGTTAAGCAACGTTTATCTTTAATACAATTAAGTACCATGCCACTAATCATTATAGGGAAGCACTAATTCGATGTCTCTATATTTCACATTATTAGATATGGTGCATTTATACATAGCTAATTGTTTAGGTATGTAACATACTTTTATCAAGTATCATATAATAACAATGCAAGTCAACACTTCAGCATAAGCACACATCTTTTCTTTAGTTACTGCTTAATTAAGAGTATTCATTTTTATTATACCTATCAAGTAAGTATAACACTGATTCGTATAGCTGATATGTTAGATTGAGTGACTTACTTGTCAACTTTATTGATAATAATGTCAATCATAGGTTTATGATTCAATTACGAAGTCCTTTCCAACTTAATAAGTATGTTTCCCTTTTCTTCCATTAAGGGTCTAATTTCTTATTTATAAGTTCATATTGACACATTATGGAATAACCCTGATAAGAATGCAACATCATTCTTTATACTTATTATTACACTTTCTCTACTTCCAAATAAGGTTTGACATTTCCTGATTATAACTCATAATAGTTTACCGTTATCCCATAGATTGATTGACTTATACATATAGTTCCTTATCCAAGCAACACTCCATTCCTTAGATAACTAATAAGTCATGAATGTTTATGACTTAGGAATAACAATCGAATATACAATATTCATATTGAATAGATAAACTAATTATCAAATTCCAATCATACAATAAGTTATTGTAACAAAAGTGAAATTCACTTTATTCCATACATAATAATTATTTCATAAGATTTTCAGTCAATAATGACGACATTTCTCATCAATTACAAAACACTAAGGCACTAAACCCTCATATCTTTCCCAACAAATTATATTCAAGAGTTTTTCAATACATTTAAGCATCTAAATAAAATGAACTTCATCAATAGAATAAATGTAACTTCTTATAAGTCTTTCTTCCTTCACCTTTCATGAAATCCATCTGCAAAATTGTTGGCATGAGTCAGTTCACGAGAACTGAGCATGATAAGTACTAAACCATTAGAACAGTGTGCTTCTCTCTAACAATTTCGTGAAAGGAACACTGATATCTAATGAAATTAAATGCCATATTATCCGACTAAGAAAGGAAATCAATTTTAGATACAATCAGGAATCAAATATTTATACACAATATAAAGAATCAATAATCGAATTAAGTTAAGTTCTTAAACCCTTAAAAGTCAAAAACAGTAATTCAAGTATGTTAGGATTTCAATCATATAATCCAATAGATTATAAGTCTGAAATCTAACACCTTTTACTTATTTGCTATTTACCAACTTTCGTAATGACTTCAACACATTTTTGTACTTAATTGCTATGCAAATTAACGAACAAAGTAAGTCATTACACGACAATTGCAAATATCTTCAGATAATCTTTTTATATCATTTACAACAGCCATCGAGTAAAATAAGAATAGCAAATATCCAGTTATCTATACAACAATCAAATCTAACTAGATATAACAGTCAAGATAATTTTTCTTCATTGTTGTTCAACTAAGTTTTCATCATAAAAACCAAATAAACAATACTATTATCAGACCAAGGTGGTTCCATATGAACCGATTACAACCCGGTGAAGATCAACTAAAAGATTCAACCTTCTACGACTTTATAAGGACACAAAAAGAAGTTAATAAAAACTCCAAAGGAAATCTGTCACCCAATACTGAAACAATGAGTTAATATTAATCTCCTATAGAAATTTATCAACCAAAACGGTCATGAGAATTCATCTGCTCCACATCAAAAAGATGTAACCATTTACGATTGATACTAAGGATCAACTTTTATATCCAATTCCTATAGAAGACCAATCAAGCAACCATAGTAAATGATAACCGAGTAAAGTACGATATAACAAACGAGATCACAGGTTTGAGTACGCAAAGTTAAAGAATTTCCCCATCTTATTCTCAGATAAGTCTGCAGTGACTGATTCAAAAGTATTCAAACAAAGTCAACAAACCCGTTTGGACATAATCTTAAGGAATCGACTTGGTTTCCACTGTTCAAGTGAATAACCCAATGGTAAAAACGAACGAACCCAGAAGAATAACTCAAGTAATTGAAACCAAAGGTCTTGTTTAATGGAATACAAAAATCAGAACAATAATAGTTCAAAACCGAAGAGCAATGCCCAAATACGTATACGTTTAGAGTTCAGTTCAAAATAAAGTTACAAGAACTCAGAATGCCATTTATGAGAGATCATAATGAAACCCAATTCATATGAAGCCCTAAATGACAACGGTGAATATCTTAGAACAATATCAAAGAGGACCAGGGAAAAACATTAACCCATTTGATCATAATTCACGCCAACCCTGAAAGGGTGGTTTTAAACAAGTATATCTACTCAAACTCATAATAAGGTGTCTGGAAATCCATTCCAGTAAGCCATATACCATTTCCTTGTGAAGAGATTAAAATATTCCAAAAACCATGAACACCCAGAATGGGTTAACACTCACTTTCGAGCCCCAAAAAGTTTCGAACAAAGATTCACAGACTAAGACAGGTAGGGTCGAAACCCAAACCCATTAATCCTTCCACTTAATACAACAGTAGTATACACATTCAGAATACACAACCAGAAGTAAATGATTTTTTATTGTATCTACTCATATAACATTTGCAGAGTCAGTTAAGCAAACAAAATCATTCTAATCGACTTAGAACCAATATATGTATATTAGATTCCAAAATAAAAACCAGAATAGTAAAGATAATAACCACTCACAAAAACCCAAAACTCAGAATGCAAATCCAAAATATGAGCGAGTTCTTTTCAAGAAATTGTTAAGTAGAGCAGATTATCATAATGGGTTAGAGCCTATCATGCCTAGTAGGGCTCCTGCAAAACTCTTCCAAGCTCCTTGAGTTTCCCTTCAAGCATTTTGCAACAAAATCCACAAAAACGTTTGCAACCGAATCCTCAGAAACCCCATACTCATTCTTCCCATTTTCATTTATAGATTCAACAATAAATTTCTTCCTTTATTTTTGCCATGCAATGACAAGATTGAATATGCAACAAAATCGAACTAACAGTTCGAAAAACATGAAATCCACATGCGAGAGCCATTGAGCTCGAAAAATCCAAATGCAAAGTAAAACCAACCCTATTTCCTTTCCACCATTCCATCTTGGCGCTTCCCAAGGCGGTTTCCGCTCATTGATCGAAATCAATAAATGTCAGGACGGTTTCACAATCCCCTAACAAATCCGCCAACCGCCTGATAACTTTAGCCACAACTAAAAGTTAAAAACCATGCACAATATTCTAACTAGTCAACTGGAGTTTGGTGCCCGCCAAGTCCATCTTGGCTTCCTTCAAAAGTGGCACAATTGCCTTATTGAATGCAATTTAATTCCTGGTACAGCGTGGGTTGGCGCCCAACTGACCTTGCTTAAACCCATAGGGTTTTATTTACCATGGTTAAGTCTAAGGTAGGTCTAAGTCCCCATATAGGTTTAGACCCCTTCAAAATATAACAACCATAACTTAGGTTAGGGTTTTATTTAATCATAAATACTTATAGCATACCTAGGTCCCTTTTAGATATGCATTAATCACCTTTAAAATAGGTTTCAATAATCCTTTGGAATTATTAACAAGAGTGTCACTATTGGTAATTCATTTAATAAAAATATGATTTACCTTCAATAAGAATGTTTTCACAAGATGTTAAAACACCATAGAAATCTTATATGCATTTACGCCTGAACAAGATGGTATGTCAGAATGTAACAAAGTTAAATTTACTTTTCGACAATGATCGTGATAACCTATCAATCATAGGCATGCATTGGATCACTAAAATTGATCCAAGGTATGACTATTCCTTCATAATAATGCAATAGATTAAGGAGCAAATTTAATAATGTAACTTAGATGCTCTTACCGACATAATCCCATAAAACTGTATTACTTCAAATCACTTGGATTCACATATTGTGCTTTAAAACTCTTCATAGTGAGTACATGAAAATAATTCACTTCAATACAATATTTCCAAAGTATGATTATACCCAATTTAGAAGATAAAACATATCATCTACAACAAACATGATCAAATAGTTAGAAGAGTATACCGTTTGAGCACAGGAGTCACATGTCAACGTTTGCAATCTCCGATTACTGTAAGGCGGTACAAATATCAACTTAACATGGGCATTACACCATTCCCCTCTGGGCGCCCCTGACCTCTTTGTACTTTGTTCACAACTTTTGGGTCCTTTCTAGTTGTTTGAGCATCTTATCTTTTTGGTAGTCGACCTTTTCGGGGTTGATTACGAAATTCAAGCAAGGAATCATATAAATATAAAGTTATGTGATCATAATAAAGGACTAAGCACTAAGCATTAGCTATCACCACCTAAGGTTGCATCCAAAGGCTATTCAAGAGCATTAAAGCATCTATTCAAGGGCAACGAGACTCCATTATTCTACATACACTTCACAGGAGGGGAAGTTAATTATATTCCATGCACAAATCTATTTACATCACTTACATCTAGCTATTTTTCGTTATCAAGTGCAACACGTACAGAGCCACCTAGGCACAATTTGACACACACACACACACCTAGAACTACATAGGGTCGAAATGTGTGCAAGCGCTGTTTTCATCACTCATCTAGCTATTTTCGTAAGTTCACTTGTTTGACACAAGCACATGTCGACCCCTTATTTCCATTCTTTTCTTTTTGGGATTTGATGCATTCTAGAGGATTTTGCAGGTCAATCTTTCATTGCTGGTTACCAGCGACATCGACGATCATTGTGCAGCCCACTAGTGATAAGAAGCGAAGGACAACAAACATCTCGCGACCCTGCAAAGGAGGCTTTACGAGGGTTTTAGCGATCCACAAGCACCTAGAGCAAGTCGGGCACTCGCTAGTGCCCCTGCCCCTTTCCAGGCGCCCCTCTCCAGGTAGATCGTCAACTCGCACATTTTTATGAGGCTCTGTGCAACACTTCTCCCTCTTTGTTCACCAGGTCATCACTTCAGCACAGTCTAGATTTGGTTGCGAACCAAGTCATTCTATCCCTTCTTTACAACTACGGTTTCATACTTTCTAGCTTAATTTGTTTGGGTCTACCTTGTACTTAATTGCTTATTTATTTACTGCTACATTGTATTAGAATCAAGCATATATTTCTTTCCATATTTCTTAATCACTAGATAGAGAGTTTTTTTACAAAAACAGGAAAACGAAAGGATTTTCTTGGAATGAGGAAGCTAAGGAAGCAATCAAGATAATAAAGAAAAAGTCCATGAATCTTCCTTCTATCCTGCTTAGCAAAAATCACTACCCATTGATACTTCATACAGGTGCATCAAATCAAACATGGGCAGCGGTTTTACTTCAGAAACAACCTAATAACCACGAAGAAATATGTCGATATAGATCTGGTACTTTCACCGATACTCAAAAAAGGTACACTATATATGAAAAAGAGATACTGGCAGAATTAGAGGGATAGAGAAATTCAAGACCTTTTTAAAGCTATTACACTTAACCATCAGAACAGATAGCAAACCAATGCTCAATATCATGAAGAAAAAACAGATATTAACTTGGCCCGGGAAGAATTGCAAGGAGGCATTTACAGCTAACTAATGAGGCTACGACTTACAACTCTAGTAGGTAAAAAGTCTAACTCATGAAATTGTGAATACAGTCTTGAAGGAAGTAATAACCACCCAAATCCAAATGATGATCGTAAAGGAAATAAATGGAAAGATTCGCACGACAATGTAATCATAGTGCTGATTCACTATTGGATTGGATGCAAATGGCTAGATACAGTTAGGATTCCAAGAAATGCTTATCAATGGAAAATAGATGGATTCCATATTAATTTTGTTGCAAGGGCACTAAAATCCAAACAACGCTATTCTAACTAGAGCCTGTCGCTCCAGTCAAAGTAGATATAACTTCCAGGGGATTCAGAAATTATCAATGGCCAAAGTATGTTAAAAGAGAGATTCAAAATTGTGCTCCTTAGGATTTGTAAATTGTTTTTATTTTTCTCATATCACTTTTGAGGAAGTTGCTACAGGAAAAAGAGGCTTGGAGCCGAGAAACATTTGAATTCTTTGAAAGCATCAAGAAAGCTTTTAGAACAACCATTGTAAAAACATAGGTGAATATCTTGAACAACCTCTATTATATGAACTTCCTAGGGTAGAATTCTACAAGCAACCCAACAGGAGATAGAGCCTCTATTATATGAAGTTTGAACTTCCTAGGGCAGAATTCTACTGAGCAACCTAATGGGACAAAGAGTGTATGAAGGAAATTATCAACATGAAGGTCATCAGTTTTAATGTTGGAGTCTCCAGAGGACTGGAATCAGACTTCATTAAACAAGGAAGGTTTGCCCATCTTCACCACAAATATAACCCATAGGATTTTGACGAGGAAGATAAACGCGGTGTCCAATATTCAAAGTTTCCAAGAATAATGGACTATGAAGTAAGCGGCTTGTGTCACTAAAGTTGTGAAGGAGAGACATGGACTCGATATTACCGAGTTTTGGTATTGCTCTAAACCGGTGTATTGTGGTTGCGATAAGTCCACACATTCGACACTAGTGTAGGATGATAAAGATATTGGCTAGCCTACCATCTCACAATATGATGTGTTGACCTAACGTGGGAATAACCATTTTACTTTCACCACAAAAATGGGGGTCTAAAGTCATATCAACTTTACACCTATTCACATATGACAAAACTAGGTCCACAACCGATGAAGTGTAGCGGGCCCAATCACCCACTATCTAAAAAGAAATTTTATATCACATTTGCTTTAAGTTAATGGCCAAATGCTTTATCGAATTTTATCCTAAAGTACTCCACCATGGTTAGTGCTTGTATAGGTTAGTTTTTGCAATCAATTTTTAGCTATAAATAAGAGGTTTGACCTCATTGTAAAGGGGCTAGCATTTGCTTTATTATAAGCATATGCTCTAAATTGATTTCATAGGTACTCAATTTATCGAAACACGTAATGGGCTTATGTTATGTGTATGTTGACTCTTCTTGTTAATATCAATCAAAGATCCTTGTTGTGTTTCCACAAATGGTATCAGATTGGCTACCCATTGACTAGTCTTGTGTAGCGTACACATTTTGGAGCACAACAACCTAGTGTGTACTTTGGATGTCCCTCCTCAACACTTTCCCTTCAATAAGGTCAACAATACAATTACTAGAGAGGAAATTTACAATCAATACATCCCGGACACTTAGTCCTCTCTGCTTGTGCCACTCAACCCCAAGCTTGTTTTTTACAATGAGCATTTCTTACGAATGGTGGATGTTGTCATTCATTGGTTTGAGATTCCCACTCACCCAGATGAGATCACGCACTCACAAACTAAAGGTGAAGATTGATCATCATATTCCACATGGGGGCCGACCTTCTCATTTTTAGATGCCCTACCTATAATGAGAAAAGCGAGATATATCACTTTCTATATAGAGACTCGGGTGACACTCTTTCCATTTTCTTTCAATACCTAGAGCAAGATGCCTGGCCCTTTTCCATTGTGAAGTCGTCACTCTTCGATGCAAGTCCATACAGGAACCCTTTGAGTTACCACGTGATAGCCTCTTTCTTTCGGCATCACAGAGGTTAAAGATATCAAGCACCCTATGAATATTGTTACTTCAACACAAACTAGGATAGGTCGGGAGATTGTGCTCATTGATGCACTTTATCGCTGCTTAGGGTGACCTAGATCACTCTCTTATGGAATCGTGGATCATCTCTTTCTCAACATTGGGGCCCCTTAGTCCCCCTACCTGCTCCTTGGGCCATGGGGATAGATATATATTTCCAATTTCTTCTTTCCAACCAAAGCTTTCTCTTCCTCGGATCTTTAGGAGATGTTATAGGGGTAGTTTACGCTTCCTCGTAGGATTACCCAACTTGATCCCCTCAACCGTGGGCACTCTCTAATGAGCATTATCACATCTTGCATTGGCCCTTTCACAAAGATATAGGATGGAACCAAGGGCTCTTCCACTTTGAGTCTTGTTATGGATTTTATTGATGATGACACTAACAAATTTTTGGGCCAAAGCCTTGTTAGAGATATATGACATGTTTTCATATCTTTTTTGGCTATTTTAAGATGGCATTTGGTTATATGTTTTATAATTTACAACTTTTTATTTACCCCCTCTTGCTCATTTTCATTGCTTTAGTTCTTGGTTTTTGGTTAGTACTTTTCTATTGAATTTGTCACTAATGGACATTAATACATTTTCTGTTTTTCTTTCTTACAACAGGAATGAAATCTAGGACAATGGTCTTTCGCCATTCAACTATGGCATTAGTAATAATATTACAATGTATTGCAAAGAGAGAAAGGTTAGAAGTCTACAAAATTCGCACGATACATTTCTTGGGAATAGGAGGCTCAAAGTTGCAAATTTGATTTGTATTAAAAAATTGGATTTCCTCAACTCATTGACCATTGTTGTGAGCTCCTTTCTAATGAGGTCCTAGAAAACTTCAAAACATCATGCTAGAAACTTGTCTAGGAAAAATCTTTATCCTTTTCATATTGAATGACATAATTCTCATGTTTTCCATGGTTAAAGCTACTATGCCAAGAACCTAGATAATGCACATTGTTTCCAATCAGGTCTCTTTCTCGACTATGAAAATTTTGGCTCCTATAGTAAAATTGGACCACTCATCTCAAAAAGAAATGGATTGAGTTATCGGAGGAAGTTGACGATGTGAAGTGGCTCTCACATACAATGCACAAGCTGGTCAGCTTGGAATTGTCATCTTGGAATTGTCATCGAATCCTCTTCCTAACCAAGTTATACCCTACACAGGAGAAAAAGAGCCAATGCTTCTAAGAAACATATAGTTGTGAGCCGCAATCCACTCCAATCCCTATCAAACACCCAACAAGTCACCTACACAAGTTCAGACTATAGGAGGAAGCAATGTCAAAGATGGTTCAAAATAAATCAACGTATATTTTGGTAAAGCACAAATAATAATTTTCTAGTTAATCTTCATGCAGAATCTCATACAAATATATAGGAATTGTAGCTCCTATATCTAAGGAGTATATTGTTCCAGCTAACTACTTGTATCTCTCTTAAATACTATTTAGGTGAGTTGATTAAAATAACTCATAACCAATATAGTTCACTTACAACTCGAACAATATTCTCTTTAACAACATATTAACCAACCTAACAATAAACCCCTGTGAGAACTAATAACAATAATTCCTAACATCCCCCCCTTAGTGCGAACATGCGGAAGAACCATGCACCATTTGAACTAGGAACAAAATTGTATGCCATTGCATACTTTTAGGTCTGCATATTGTTGTCTAGATCTTGCTGCACATAATCAGCTACATACGAGAACTTATCTCTGGCTTTCACTTCCAGTGATCTTATCACCGGCCGATCATCTTCTAACAAAGTATGACAGTCAGAGGATCTATACAATCAAAGGGTCTTTGCAGTCAACTGCCCTCCTATACAACTGTTTTCAATGTCAATGATTTGCACATTCTCCTATTTTCAATCTCAATAGGGGATTGATTATAGTGTTTTATTTTTGTAAACCACACAAATAACTGAAAAAAAGATGCCACTAATGTTGTATGCAGCCCCGTCACAAGCAGCTAACGACAAGTCGACCAACCTCCTTCCTTTGATTCTTCCAATTTCCATTATGATGCTACTTAGCAAATAAAGGCTTTTGAAGCTCAATGATTTCCACGTTGTTTATTATCCCCGCCCCCACCACAATGAAATCATTTATTTTTAGGAGATTGGTTTCTACCGAAAATGCATCCGCGAGACAATATTTTATTTATTTATTTATTTTACTTTTGGGAACTTTTGACTCGCACGACAAATTTTGAGGACACTAAAATATTAGAAAGTAATTAAGTATTACTTTATATAACGACACAAGATGACAAAGAGTATGGATGACAAAACGTCTAAGACACGACTAGACTCAAAATGATTATGAAGCTTATATGACAGTAATCACATTTATGATGACCGAAAGGAAGACTTGCCAATATTGAGTATGAACTATAAAATAT
The DNA here is from genome assembly GCA_018340775.1 of Taxus wallichiana var. yunnanensis. NCBI lineage: Eukaryota > Viridiplantae > Streptophyta > Pinopsida > Cupressales > Taxaceae > Taxus > Taxus wallichiana. The sequence continues at coordinate 31,714,813 of CM031239.1, read as the reverse complement.
TGAAAATGTAATATGTAATTATTTTTCCAATAAGAGCACCATCTATAAACATAGCAATGTTATGAAAGACACTAAATAATAATGAAAATAGCTAAAGTACTTATTGCTTTGAACCATTGACATCGACTACACAAAAACACTTAACAATATAAAACACAAACTAATAGACCTTTGACTCGGTGGATCTGCACTTTGGGAAGAATGACGGTGCTGGTACATGGAGCGTGTATACGCAGAGTATGGATGGCAGTGTATTGCATGCACACATACATGCATTTTGAACATTTAGCCTAAACTTATTTAATCCCACATGATAGCTTTTGACATGAACCATTATTCACAGCAATGACAGAGAAGCCACATGACAACAGAACAATATAATAGAGAAAACGTAAACTAATAAATAGATCATACTGATAAACTCACTGAGATGCGGTTGAGATGGAAATGCATGAACTTGTAGAATTGTTAGGGCTGACTTTATTGATGGCACACAATCGTCCAGAATGCAAATGAAGCACGTCCATGATAACAATATTCGCCCGGATTTGTCCGCAGCAAAAATGGAACAGAAGTGTGAGGCGCTATATGTAGAACCATAGGTCTGTCAGATGCGTAGAAGGAAGTGTGGGAAAGCTTAACAGGAGTTCATGCAGCTTCGATCAGAAAGAAACAATGAACATCATAGAATAGCAGTCATATATGAGAAGAATCAATCCACAAATGGCAATACAGCATTGTATGTATGCTTTGGCATAAATAGATTATGGAGACAATCGATTTTCAGACTTACATAGGTATGAATAGTGATGTTTTGGACACTACTGTAATCGACCAGATCAATTGCTGCTGGCAGTTGTGACGAATTGCTCAAAATGCAATGCAAACCAGAAACTGTAAATTTGAATGGAGTAGTGTTGTTAATGCAATGTATTCTTCAAACCAAAAACATGTTGAAGAAATCTGTAGAGTGCTTCATCTGTGAAAGAGGTTGAGCTCAAGATGAAAATTGATGTGCCCAGCTCCTTCAAACTGTGGAAAGTTTATAACACAGGCTTTCAACATCCTCCTTTCCTTACGCCCTTTAACTATTAATAAAAACCGAGCAGCTGCACGCTAAACTATTCCATCTTATGTTTAAAAATAAACTAAATCTGTTGAATAGTATTACAATTCATCTGCTTCGGGCAACTGTACAGGATATAGCACTGCCCCTTCTAGTTCTAATTCTCAAAACTTCATAACAGGCACAAGAATAATAGAGCTCTGATACCAAACGTAGATTTTGGTAGAGCACAATAATAATTTTCTAATTAATCTTCATGTGGAATCTCATACACATATATAGGAATTGTAGCACCTATATCTAAGGAGTATATTGTTCCAGCTAACTCCTTGAATGTCTCCTAAATACTTTTTAAGTTTTTAGGTGAGTTGTTTAAAACAACTCATAAACAATATAGTTAACTTACAACTCGCACAATATTCTCTTTAACAAAACCATGTGAGGACTAATAACAATAATTCCTAACAATCGCAAGGTTTTACCTTCACCATGCACTGAATAAGAAATAATGGACTAAAGATGTGAGGACGTGAAGCTTTCAATCATGGGATGGAGTATGGGACCAACAAGGCTTCTTGAGGACGCATGCCTCAAGAGCATCAATCCAGGTTTGAGCTTATTTATGTTTAGTCTATTTGAACATTGGTTCCAATTTTGGTCATAGACTCTTGTATTTGGGACTATTTCATAAATGAAATTATGGTTGTTGTGGGTTTAGCTTTGTCCTTGTCACTTTTTGTGTTTATTTTTCCTGGGGAAGTTATGGTTGTACTCAGAAGACGTCGTAAACTGAACTTGCTTTAATGCAAGGAAAGACATTTTCATACTAATTTCTCTCTCCAATTGGCGGAGCCAGTAAAACCCCTGTTGATTTAGCCAAAAACAATACATGAAACAACAAATTCCATCACACAGCTGAAGTTCAAAGTCAAAAATGCAAAAATCATTCTAATTCCAGAGATGAGTAAAATTGCAAATCAACTTCCTTTTAATCTTATTTGTGGTATCACTAATCTTTCAAAATACATAATACTCCATCAAAGGTGTCCATCCTTGGGATTTCAAAAACACCCCCAAGTATACCATGAAAAACGAAAAAACAAATCTGCCCTTACTGTAGAGAGGGGCAAACCCTTGCAAGTAAGTTATTAAATCCATATTTTAGCGATATTTTGAGCAAGGAAAATAACCATGAAATAGATAAGTACAGTCTTGATGTCAAAATTTTAAATTATGCTTATATGAACATTTAAATTACTTGTTTTTCTTATCGCAATTTAAGCACCATGAAACTACCATAATCTTTTGATTGAGAAAGAACATTTATGTCGGTTGATTCCTGACCAACAAAGGGATGGATGCAAGAAGCAACTTGATGATATTAATAAATTGCGATCACAATTAAAAACCCTATATAATTATTCTTCAAGACAAGAAGGAACCTACATGTTCAGACTGATTTTTCCAAACAGTCTGGCTCTTCTCATCTCCAATCATACTTTTGTCTATATTGCAATGTTCTTCACTTTTTACAAGTTGTTCTTGCTTCATTGCTTCTTTCATTGCTCGGACAGCTCTAAAATCCAGCATAGACAAAAAGAAATTAATTCAAATTTTGCAGTCACATAAACAATAACAACAAAGTTAGTAAACCACAAGAGATCTAACTTGATCCTCATAATCTAACTGCAGATATCCAAGGTTATAAAAGTCAATTGCCCCAAATGAAGTAAGAAACATGGTATAATGTAATAATATCTACATTGGTAACAACCAAACCTGCTAAATGCCAGAAAATAATGAAACCATATCTACTGCAGTTTAAATAGATCATTGGCATGTTAAGCATTAATTTGTACAATATTGGACAATCAAAATATTCTACAATCTCCACATAACTGAAAAAGAGATTTAGCAATGTTTCAAAAAGTTTTGAGGGCATTGGAATGTGAAATAAACGAGACACATTTCAAGGACATCTGAAGAGATACCCCAAATTACAGGGAGACAACATAAGCAATGTAGGGCCGAAAATATATCAAAAATATTATTTTTTTGACAGAAATTTCAAATAATAATGATAAATCATGAATTGATAGCAAAATAACTTCTTTTAAATTGAACAATCATAATACCAAATCCAAGTCATCATTCAGATACAGATAAATTAATTTGTTGAAGAAATAAATAACCAAGATCTGTATTTCTCAATATCTTATAGTTGCAAACATTTCAGATCCAAAATTGAGGTGTTCATTTCAACTGTATAACAGCGAAAAAACAACTGAAAACTTACAATTATTAAAGCATGAACACTATAAAGCAAAAACAAGACTGAAATTTCCACAGTGTACAACAAAACTGAGAAAACATGACACAATTTTCAGGAAGCTAAGAGTCGCAACATTTTATTTTAAAAACTAAAAAAAAAAAAATCATTATTTTCCTTTGCTCTAACAGGAGGTATGTCCAGAGACTCCAGACATCCTCCATTCAGGGGCTAATGTCCCTGGAACATTTCCAACACAATCACTACGTATAAAAACATCATGGATGCATCCCCAAGACTTGAGAACACAAGCAATGCATCCCAAACCCCTAGTGACACATCCCCATGACACAGAGGAATATAAAGAACGTTTTACAAGCTTTAGTCGAACTTGAAAAGAATAAGACAGCTGCATATGAGCATGCAGATGGTTTTTGACGGTTTCTTGTGCCTTGAAGGAAGAACTAATGCTTCCAACTTATGACATCTTTGAAGCAACAACCAAGACAGAAAACAGATTATAGACAAAGCTAGTTATAATACACCGTTTGGGCGTTTACACGTCAAAAATGGGATAAGTGTAACAGACAACCATCTCCAATAGTTGGTCAAATAATCATTTAACTCTGGAATGTGATGCTTGAGATCTAAGATCACAAGCTATTTGTAATTTTAATTTCCCTCAATGTCAGATTGGCCTCTTACCCTCAATTGCAAGAAGGAAGGTTTTCTGTTAGGAAATCTGTGAAGCCATGAGTCATAGCGAGTAGCATACGTGCAATGATAGCATGCACAAGTACAGGAAAAAAATAAGAATATGGGTGGACTTGCACACCCTAAGTAGGACTACACTCATACCTGAGAACCCCAGGCAAGAGAAATCACTCTTCCTCCAAGAAATGTGATAAAACACAGAATTGTATCGATAGGAAATATATTGATGAATTAGAGAGAGGTGGAGGTAAAATCATATTTATAACAAAATAAGTAAGTTATCACACAAGCGACCTACATAACTGCGTTGATTAGATAAAATAAAAGCAACCAAGGGCATTTCCCACATAACATATACTAAGTACTGTGACATAACTCTTGTTAACATTACAAAAATATGGACATATAGACAACAGACATTGATTACATCAAATCATTAAATATGTTATTTTAGGTACACAACATACCCTCCCTCTTTTGAAGCATTGTTCCCAAAGCTAGAGGACTCCACCATAGAGACACAATCAACTAATGCTGACAACAGGTCAAAATCAAAACACGTGTAAAATATTGAATGTTTGTCTAAACATGCCATATAATAGCTTAATAGCATAAAACGATGTCATCTGATCTGAAGAAAAATCTAAATCATCAAAACAATATCATTAACACCGAGACACATGAATTAAATAGGGTGATTCTGTAGAGAAAACTACAGTGTCGAATAGAATTGAAACCATGAAACTATGAATAGAAAGATTGTGGCAACCACAAAATTTTCTCCTACAAAATTATTACTACTATAAATGCCATGTTTGGAACTTTGAACCTCCTAAGCGACTTACTCTATTTATTTTACTCTTCTAGCTGACTGACTTACATGGGTACCATGTAAGAAATTTCGATACCTAGAAATATTCCGGAGAGGCCCTTCAATGCACATTTCCCATTTTGCTTTTATGTTTGTCTATGTTACCAAAAATGACAAACGAAAAAACATGACAGGAAAGCAAACATGACATGAAACATGGATGGCAAGGTTGTATACACGAAACATAATTTTCCTAAAACACACATATATATACTCTTATTTTGCTAACTTTCAACTTCATGTGATAAAATTATCATTGTGTATACCTGTTATTCTAAAATCACGTGTTTCAATATTAAATACACAATTTTTTCTTTTTCCCATTTATAAATATTTTTCCCAAAAGAGACAAAAACCAGTTTCAATAATACTCAAACTATATTAAAACGACAGCATCCTTATATGGGAAGCAACAATAATGTAAATAAAATTATGTACGCAATGTTAGCAATGTCAAAGTGAACGTAAATAAACCTTGAATTTACCGTAGAAATTATTGCATAAGAGAGACCCCAATACAACCCTAAAAACGAAAAAACCCTATTTTCATTGGATAAAGCTTGTGAAGCCCTTGAAAATAGGAAAGACATGATCCCAAAACCTAAGTAGCTGACACTGATACTAATACAGATACAGATTTAGGGTACACCCATACAACAATTTTCACCCCTAGTACAACTTTGGAGATTACACCCGTACAACAATTTTTACCCCTGGTATAACTTTGATACACCCGTACAAAAGAAATATAAAAGAATAAGAAAAACTATATCATCCAAAATGTATTTTATAAACTTTTAGTATAAATGTCCAATTATACTATAAGTGTAATTCAAATCATACATTAACTTAGATGATGTTAAAGAAATACATTTACTAACAAGTTTGAACAAAAATTATATTAAACTTAATAAAACATAATTTAAATAAAATATTAAATTAAATAAAACTGAATCGTTGACTTAAATATAATGTACATGTTACTTAAATTAAACTTAAACTTAACAGCTAAATTTAAGACTCATCTTTTGCATTTCACAGCCTAAGGAAAAAGGAGCTTTCCCTTGGGATGTGTTCCCCACAAACCCAAGATCTAATATATTTGTTCATTTTACTTAGTCATTGCATAATCTATGCAAGCAAGGGTTTCTAGTCTAGTAAGATCATATATTTGTGTGAATTGACGGACATTTAGGAACAGAATCAACAGTTTATTCCCAGGGATAGCTGCATGTTTTGATTTGAAACAATCTTTTTGTGCAAAGTAGATATTTGCTGTTCAAGAAAGACGTTGTGTTCCAGCAGTGTGTGACAGGAATTCCATCTTCTGTAAAACAGGGCTTTCAAAATGTCATTATCATCTCATAAACTCTCAAAAGCAAAATGGCAATGTAGAACTTGGAATTGGACGATAGAGAGCACAACAAATGTATCATCGAAGCCCTATAGAAGACAAGGAAGAAGATGGGGCAGCAAACACAGCATCAATTCCAGACTGTAGAGGAGGTGGCAAATGCACCAGCCAAATTTTAATTATTTTGTTGTATATTTTTTTGTTGGTCCATCCAGGTACATTGTGGCCAGCTCGAGTATGGCCAGACATACACAAACTGGTCCCCTTGTACCCAAGGAAGCCATAACGTAGCCCAAAGCCACTAAAATTTAACAAAGTTACAGAGCTACGATTACAGCAAACATTACAAGGTAAAACATCACGGGAGCTAAGAAAAGGTTGTTCGTGTTGCAAATGGTGTTTCATCCGTTAAAACAAGAAAGAACATGGTACTATAGCGTTTCTTGCAACTATTATGGCAGGGTTTGAATTATAGAGCCATAGCCATTCTTGGAAGGAGATGCTCTAAAGCCTTTTTTCAACATTCTTTTATAACTAATTTTTACCACTTCCCCTAATAAAATTATAATTTAATATGCCTTTTATGTTATTATAAAACATTTCTATAATAAATATTCAGTTTTTTCCTTTTACCCATTATTTTATATAATTTTGAAATTTTCTTATGTCACTTTGAAAACCATGCAAACCTGACAAAAACCAAGTTCTATAATAATTGAACCACATTTATCCTGCAACACTTTTATATGGAAAGTTAAGATAATGATAAAAAATTAGTTAAATGTCTACCCAACCATCCATGGTTTGCTATGAATCGATCTGTCACAAAATACAACCAAGAAAAACATTTAAGAAATTATACGAGCAATCTCATGAGAGGAAGTAAAAAAATCTTGAATTAATTTACAAACTATTCTGTATGAGAACCTGACAAAATTCTGAAGAATAAACCCCCTTCTTTTCATCAGATAACATTGGTAAAACCCTCTAAAATGGGGAGAATCGCCCCAAAATCCAGCAATGTTGCAGGGCTAGGGTTGCAGCAACTGTTGCAAGGAACACACCGCCCGGGAAGGTAACACATTGTGAATGTCGTTTCGGTTGTTAAAACATGCAATGACATGCTATTATCACATTTCCTGCATCTATTGTTTGTGCAACTCCTTCCAAGATGACCATCATTTTTCATTTTAAACACTGCCATAAAAGTATTAAAATAAATAGATGTCGAATCTTCAAGGATGATGAGGGTTTTAGCCCAAATGTTTGGACTTTCTTCTTTTCACCAATTTGAGCTTCATCTACTTCCCCATATTCAATTTACTTTCTTGGCTAAGTTCTCTTTTTAATCTATTTTTTCAACTTTGTGATCCTTTTCATTTTTAACGATCACTTAGTGCTCCTTATCTTTATTTTTGCAATTTGGTGCTTCTCTTTCTTCATGAAGATACTCCCAAACAACTTGGGGTAGTTCCTCATCTTCGTAAGGATCATCATCCCATACCACATTTTGCACTTCCTCGCCTTCATGTGGATCTTCATCACACACATGTGGTTCTTTATTTTTATGCTAATGGAGCAAAGAAATTTATTTTGAGGCCCATCAACATTTTCAAGGCTCCCAACATTTCTTCCTTGAATTTTTGAGGACTTCTTGTTCCTCTACCCTAGACACATACTGAAATTAGCTCCCTACTTCCATGCAAAAAATCTCTAATACCATCTATAATGTACTGGCAACCATCACAAGTGAGCTACAACAAAACATAAATATATGGGGGCACTTGAACATCCAAAAGCAGACTACAATCACACCCGCAAGATGAAGGCAGGAGAAATTACTATTTAAAACCCGCATGATCAAACAAAAAAATTGTAGTGATATATAATATTGATAAATTGCATAAAGAGGGGATGCGTTATGTCCCTATTTAAAACAAAATAAGTAACATAGAAGTACAATATTAATTATTGATATCATAAAAATATGAGCTTATAGACAAAACAAATTGTACATTGCGTCATAACATGTTTTTAGGTGTAGTGGTGGCAGAAAATCTGAAAAAAAAACATTTCTGGGTTTCTTTGGGTTTTTTTGCGTTCGGTAATGGGTTTTTTTCTTCGGCTTTGGTGTAGAATGTAGTAGCACACATAAGACGAGCTAAAAGACAGAATCATAGCAATAGCTCTACAAAACGAATACTAAAAGCTACCTCTTCAAATTGCAATTACAGGGATCAAGTCCTCATTGGTGATATTAGAAGTGGAGAAAAAGGAAAACACTATTTGAACTGGGGGTGAATATTCAAGGAGTCATTGGTAGTGTGATTGAAAATCAATGTCAACTTATACCAAAAACTTGAGTGGCTAGCTCTCCAAAAAGGTATTAGCAGTCAAAACAATTCTCTATAGGGTTGTCTTATCAGATTATTCAAAGAATCTGTCAGAGAAAAGTGTCAGTCATGTCCCATGGAAATGTACTGCTGCCACAGCTTTTTTGACATAGTTAAAGATGGATTTAGTTACATATTATTTTCTCCCTCTCATGGTGTGATTATCTCTGAGGGGGTCGTCAAAAGATTAAAGAGAGCTTCAAAACTCTATGGCATGCAAAACACTATTAGTCATTAGCATAGAAGGCAAGATATAACTTTTCAAGGACAATTCCCTGCTCAACTAAGGGAAATTAAAGCTCCTTGAGCAGGATTTGGCTATCCATGTCAAAGCTAAACTTGTTTGTTTCTATTAAAAAGTTGACTCCTTCTTATCGAGGTCTGCACTCAAGTGTTAGCTTTACTTTCTTTTATAGGGAGAGACCTCCCTTCTAATATTGTTTTTCAGCTTGTGTTAATATAATGCTGTTTGATGTAATATATGATAGATTTCAAACCCAAAAAAAAAAAAGCATTTTCATTCATAGAGTACGCCTGCATAAAATGGCAAATTCAAAAATTTAAAAGAAGAAATCATAAGAAAATATATAATATAGTTTGTAACAATTGTTTCTATACAACTACAAAGTTAATCAGAATGCTTTCGGAAAAACAATTAGATTGCAGCTTAATTGCAAGCTTAAGCCTTACAGACAACAACATTATTGATGTGAAACAGAGAGCGTCTATCCTCAGCAGATAAAAATACCAACTCAACCTTGTATTTTGAATCATTTAGAAAACATATTACATCAAGGCTAATGGCTGAATGCTAAACACGACATTTTTTGGCAAATTACACCATAAGATAGGCCATGAAGTTCATCAACATCAAGATAGACAATAAACTTGAACCAATGGTTGTTAATAAGGTTATTAGTTTGAGCACATAAAAGAAACAAAGAAGGAAATAATATTCATGGCCACAAAAGACAAAGTAGGTAATGGAATTCGAAAGTATATTCACTCACAATTGAGATAGGCTAAAACAAACCCAAGGGCCTAAAAGAGTAACCTAACATCATTAGGGGAAAACCAAAAGGTTTCTTGGGTGCTCACACCTGCTCATTAATGGGATGCACCGGAAACACACACATACCAGAAATGTACCCTCACCTAAATACACACCCCCCAAAATCAAAAGAAATACTAACACACCCTAGTGCACCAAGTGTGATTCCCTTAGTTTCGTATGCACAAGGTTTTGCATACCCACACCTTGTGTACCCCCGCACCTTCGTACCAATACAACCTTGGCTAGAACAATGTGAAGATATCTAGAGGTGCAAAAACAAACATGCATAAAAAACATATAATCCCAAGTACAAATGCAAATATTCACTATGGGAAGACCCCTCATAAACAAGGACCTGATGAAGATCCAAAGGAAAAGGTCGAAGCTGCAAATCGGCACCATCACATGCTTGTAGCCAACCTTGGAGCAAAAACCAGCAACATTGCCATCCACCACCACGAAAGGTCTAATAGAGAATCTGATAATATCCATAACAGCATGTCTAGAGTTATGGTAGCAAGCCTAGACAATCCTGAGCGGAAGTAAGGGACCCCCAAAACCTATACTAACTCCAAATGCCAACAAACCTCGAATATTTGAAAGAAAATTGATGATGTGTGCTAGTGCAAAGAGAACCAGAGGGCCGTCAATGCTAGAAAAAAATTTACAACACCAATTATTAGAGTGCAAGAACAGGGATACCCTGGTAGTAGTTGCACATTGTCTTACTAACATATACCCATTTGTGTCATTCAGCAATACATTCAACAATATCCTAGACTGTTTCGCACGGGTACTGGTATGGTACGCTAAAACAGTAATTTTTAAAAACCTCAGGTATGGAACGTTGTGGGTACGTTTGTAAAATATATTTTTAAAAAGTGCAAAATATAAATATATATAAACATTTAAAGAAAACAACAAGCTTATACTCTCGGCAACCTATAAAATATTAGAAGCCAACAACAAGCTTATTATGAATTAGAAGCCATCTAAAGCAATATTTCTTTGATGTAATACAAGAAGACCACAAAACATTAAATCTATGAGTCCATCTACTAATGGGCGCACAAACATTCCACTTATTGTTAAGGCCAGGGGAAAGGTTTGGGGAGAAGGCTAGAGTTGTTTAGAGGTAGCCTCTTGGAGAGAGGGTCCTTTGAGCCACCTCATAGTATCCCAAAAGTCATTCTCATCCTCCATAATTAGTCCAGTAGAGGGAAATGTGAAAGCATTTCTAAGCATTGTATACATTCTAAACTGAGATTGAGGAAGCTTATAGAAAACTTTAAGGTCTGTCCATTCAATCCACTTCCCAAATCTGTACAAGTCATAGAGCAGCCTCTTATCAAGGCAAGGATCTTGTCATTATATTTCAGATTTGACGAAATTGATTTGTAGGCTTGGCAACTAGTGTCAAAGGAAGAGAAGATAGGCTGCCTAACAACCAAGTGCTTCACTTGTTCCCATGCCTTCCAAATTGACTGAAGAATTAAGGACCCATGAGGAACAACAAGAAAGCCCCGAATAGTAAGTCAACCAAATGAAGTCCTTTTCATCTCTCTTGACCCTTCGGAGCCTATTGGCAGTATTGAATCTCACACGAACTTTCCAAGGTTCAATTCCAGTCAAAACCCTCAAGTTTTATTTATTTTTTTGCGCTTTAAAAAAAAAACTGAGTGGGTACGTTGTGGATACATACCCACATGCCCCGGGTACATCCCGGGTATGGATTTCTGTACCTAGGGCCTATGGGTACATACCCGCATACGCGAACCGTACTCATACCCTTACCCTTATCAGGTATGTATCAGGCCTAGTACGAAGGGGTACTTGGCGTTTCCAGGAAGTCTAGGCAATATCCCAAGGGCGCTTAGCCCCCCAAACATCTAGGTTCACACTAAAAGTAGAAGGTTGAAATGCCCCTTTCCGGGTTGAGCTGAAAGAAAAAGAGAAATGGCACCAACCCAAACCACAGAAAACTGAAATTTATAACAGCAAGCTACAGCAGTTTGAAATCTTATGACAGCAAGAGGGAAATTGCAATTATTCACCACCAATACCACATTTACACCATTCAAAGCATGTAGGGAACAATAATAATTATTTTAGAGCAAGTACAAACCAAGGAATGAGTTTTTAGAACCCTAGCTGAAGTATAATAATTAATTTTGCAACAACAGCGAACCCACTTACAAAAATGGCTGGAAATAATGATTCCAAGGCCCAAAGTTCAATCCATAAAATGTAATCAGCCTTATAAATTAGGAACAATCCAAATATCAACAAAGAAAGGAGTGTCGTGCACTAGATATCACCAAAACCCTCCACCATGCAAGTCGCCACCCTAGGAGAGGGTTTACAATGAGCTGAAAATAGTGTGTTCCCAAGGAAAATCTGAATGGAGCCCAAGTGTGACCTCTAATCACCAAATGAAGAAATGAGGGGTTTATTCCTCAAATCAAGTGCAACGAGGGTTTTCGTCCTCAATTACAAGAGAGCGAAAGCAGTTTTGTCTCAACTCCAAGAAAATAAATTCCAAAAGCAAGCATATCCTTCTCCAAGCCAAGTGACCCCTTTTTATATCTAAAGGTGGCACCAAAACCAAAATATAATCCTCCCAAAGAGGACCGACCTCCTTGGAGACATATGAGTTCCCTTTTCTTTTATTTTTCAAGTGGCTTTTACACTTTTTTGAACCAACTTGACTTCTCTAAGCTATGATTAGAAAATTACTTTAAAAAATAATACAAAGCTACAAAAGCAACTGAAAATCATGACATTAAATACTTCCCTTGCTCTTTCCCTTTTAGCCCACAGAAGTGGAATGGGCCCAAAGTCTTCAAAATGAACTAGCCCTGAGAAGGGGACATTACAGTCCTCCCCTCCCAAAATTGCTTGCCCTCAAAATAATTGCAAGCTCACATGCCCAAGTACCATCATGCCCAAGTGACAAAACATGTTGTAATGCTCAAGGAGCCTGGATCCTGTGCCTATCAAATGAAAAAGATCTTTCCAAAACAAGCTCCTACACCTGTTGTCCCTCTTCCTATTAATGTTCTTAGGTAGCCTGTGAAGTTTAAAAACTTCCTTGATGAAGAGATCAACCATCACCTCAAACTTGTCATCTTCGCTTTTACCTCTAAAAACAACATTAGCGAATTTATTCTTTGCATGTTCAGCTGTGCTTAAAGCCCTCCAATCTGCTGTAATCTCAGTTTTAGAGCAAAGAATTGATGAATAATCAGCAGCTTGACAAGCTAACACAAACTCCAATGTGGCATCCTTACTCTTCATTCCAATCTTGTCAACCATGGCGGGAGAACATCCTATATTCACCAATATGAATGCAACTGAAATAATGTGGTGGCTGCTAATGATGATGACAGCAGCATAAATGGTGGCAATTTGGCTCATAGCTGCCTTGGCGGCTGTCATAAAAAATGTCTTCAGCTGAAACTTCTTTCCAACCTTTTTCATCAAGGATTTTTCCTTAATTTGTGCAAACTTACAGCTGTCCTTAGCTGGTAACAGTAGTCCTATACCTGTTATTTTCATGACCAGCAACATAAACAAGTTACAGCAAGTACCAAATTGAAACCTTTTTGCAAAAATCAACAATGTGGGCAATGTAATGGCTGAGAACAGCATCTAAGGACTGAAAATATTATATTAGCAGTCAAAAACTGAAAAGAACTCCTTCCCCTGACTGAAGGCAGGTACCTATAAACCCATTTGTATGGTTGCAAATGATACAATGTTGCAGCAGGAAGTAGTGATCATTTTAGCCTTCAAGCTGAAAGTTTGGGGCATGGTTGTCCCCGTTATGTTCTCCTTTTCCTTGGAAGGCAGTAGATCATCCACCCTTGCTATTAATTCCCTCCCAGACTTCCATAAAGGTGTTGTAATATTTGCACTCACTGATCTTATCAAGTGACGCCTTTCATACATCATGTTAGACCAAGAGAACTTCATCAAACTTGCCAATATACCTCTATCCAAGGGTAGTACTATCATTCCAACAAATGAAATTAGAAAGAGTATCATACCCTGGTTGTAGCATGGTACTTTCTTACTCAACCTTGGGATTATGGTGACTGGAAACAATCTTGTAACAGCTACAAAAATCTCATCAATGAATGTGGGTGGAATATGCATCTTTCTTATGACAAAATATTCTTCTATCTCAACAAAATGTATATGGGAGAAACTAGAAATGTGTTGGACAGCAGTCCAAAAATTTAACACAACTCCCATATCCATATCCACTTTGTTATGTTGATAACACATAACCAAAGGATCCCATTTTACCCAAGTTTCACCCTTCTTGAATCTCCAAAGATCCCTGGATCCCAAACTTGCATGTACAAGCAATTTGGAACATGTAAGTATCTATGTGCCCTTTGCCCCTCAAAGCGTTCTTCACTCTATCACTATTTTCACCATGATGTCCATGATGACCAGACATTTGAAATGACATAGTAGGAGGCAACAAATCCACAACAATTTGATACTATGTTCCACGGGGACACGTCTCCTACATTTTTAGGCCCATCCCAACAAGGGACGTTTCGGGGATACAAGGATGAGTAAGAAACATCCCCTACCCGTCTCCAATTCATGCAAAAACTCGGGTACATCCTCGGGACGTCAAATTTGGAAAGAGGGACAGGGGACGCCTTGAGGACGTCCTCGGTGAGGACAAGGGACTTCTACAAGTCCCCCAAACATACCGGGGACATCTAGGTGTCCCCTACGTCCCCGAAAAGGTGAAGTGTTTTCCAAAAACTCAAAATTAATCACAATAAAAGGCATGTGGGAACCCACAAGGACCCCCACACTCATTCCTAACTAACCTAAACCTAAAACAACCTCTCTTACAACTAAAACTAAAAAATGAGCGCATTATTGTCATTTTTATTACTTAGTTAAGAGGAACAAGCTTACCTCTCGACGAGCTAGAGAAGTTAGTAGTCGTGCATAGTAACTTGCAACTTCGGGATTGACAAACTCCCGAGTATCGTCGACTCAATGCACATTAAGATGTCGAATCGAAGATGCCACACAAGTTGACGAGGAGGCACAAGTGGGATTCATTGGGTACGATTGAATGAGGCAATCCCTCATAGTTCTAGTGACTCAAACTCGGGTTTGATTTTGATGCCATTTACCGGATTTTGATTAGGGGCAGCAATCAATTTTCATTTTCTATGTTTCAAAAGCAGGTTTGTAGTTGAAACTTGCATCCGTTGGGCATTTCATTGTGATTATTATTGTAATTGAAACTTGAATCTTATGTGAAATCTCAATTCAGCTCCAATTTTATGTATTAAGGTTCTATAATGTCTGTGTTGAATGCTTTATCAATGTTATCATATGAATATTTGAAATTTTCTATACTTCTTTAATTTTCCCTTTTTTTAATAGTCATCCCTTGCAGTTCCCTAATAAAAGGCATCAAAAAAATTCATACTAAAAACACGTTCCCCGTCCCCTATCATCCCGTCCCAAAACTTGGTGTAACATAGCTTTTATACCTTTGGCTATCCCCAACTTGTTCTCCTTCCTTTGCCGAATGAAGGTTCTTTGAGATATCTTCAACATTCCCAACCTTGTGAGTCAAAACTTTTGGGTTAGGATTAGCATTCTTCTTCACCTTGAATTCTTCACATTCAACAAGTGAATTTTATTGACGCGCATGCAAACATTAGAAGTCAACAAAACATCTTCATAATTCTTGCTGAAGTCATGAACACAATCAATTTGCTTCCCATAGGTTTGTTGTTCTAAAAATTCTAGCAAACTAAAAATCAACATTAACTAGTGGAGCCCCTTATTTATGTTTATGCCCCTCAACATGTTTTTCTTGGTATTCCACCCCAAAACCTTCTTGCAGATCTGATTTTTCTTTCTCCAGTTCATGCCCAATGATTTCTTCTTTGACCTCTTAAGGTGTTGATGTATTTATTACCTTTGTTGGTTCTTTTTCTTATTTCAAGAGAAACTCTTTTGGGTTTGGCTCCTTGGCATATTCTTGTGGTCTAGGGTTTAACCCTAGCATCTTCATCCATGCACCGATTGTCCCCTTATTGGAGCCATGAAATGTGGAGAGTGTCACTTTCCACAAGGTATGTTGAAGATCCTTCTGTGGTGCTTGAGATCTAGGCTCGGGCCTTGATCTACCCTTGCTTACTCCTATGAACTCCACAAGTGAGATGGCATCACGAATCTCATTTGGAAAAGCCCTATATTCCTCATAGTTGGCCGTAATGTTGTGACCCACTGAATGTCGTGTTTCAACCTCCGGAATGACTTCTTCTTTTGGGAGGAAGGTAGGCGAGAAAAGGCCTAGCAGCAAATCTAAAATATAACCCTTGGGTCTGCCTCACATTGTGGACCCCTGATGAACTACCCTCACCATTGTGATGTCTTGGCTCATGAAGTTTTTGCAAGGTTAGGGCTAGCAAATCCATAGTGTCTACCAACCTCTCTTGCCCTTTGATAAGTCTATCAATCTTGGCCTCTTTAGAACCTTTGTTGGCCATGTTAGGTCCTTCAAGTGGTTGATCTGAATTCTTCTTTCTTATTGCAAGAATAACCTCTGGGTTGGGAGGATCTTTGCTTTGTTACCACTATAATGCCCCTTTCCAGGAAATGGCACCAACCCAAACCACAGAAAACTAGAATTTATAACAGAACTAAAATTTATAACAGAAAGCTACAGCAATCTAAAATCTTATGATAGCAATACCAATACCGCATTTACACCATCCAAAGCATGTAGGGAACAACAATAATTATTTTAGAGCAAATACAAACCAAGGAATGAGTTTTTTGAACCCCAGCTGAAGGATAATAATTAATTTTGCAACAACGACTAACCAACTGACAAAAATGGTTGGAAATAATGATTCTAAGGCCCAAAGTTCAATCCGTAAAATGTAATCAGCCTTATAAATTAGGAACAATCCAAATATCAACAAAGAAAGGAGTGTTATGCACTAGATATCACCAAAACCCTCCACCATGCAAGTCACCACCCTAGGAGAGGGTTTACAATGAGCTGGAAATGGTGTGTTCCCAAGGAAAATCTGAATGTAGCCCAAGTGTGACCTCCGTATGAGATCACCAAATGAAGAAATGAGGGGTTTTGTCCTCAAATCAAGTGCAAAGAGGGTTTCCATCCTCAATTGCAAGAGAGAGAGTAGTTTCGTGCTCCAACTCCAAGAAAATGAATTCCAAAAGCAAGCATATCCTTCTCCAAGCCAAGCGACCCCTTTTTATATCTAAAGGTGGCACCAAAACCAAAATATAATCCTCCCAAAGAGGACCGACGTCTTTGGAGACATATGAGCTCTCTTTTCTTTTATTATTCAAGAGCCTTTTACACTTTTTCAAACTGACTTGACTTCTCTAAGCAATGATTATGAAATTACTTTAAAAAATAATACAAAGCTACAAAAGAAACTAAAAATCATGACATTAAATATTTCCCTTGCTCTTTCCCTTTTAGCCCACGGGAAGTGGAATGGGCCCAACATCTTCGAAATGAGCTAGCCTTGAGAAGGGCTAAGAAGGGTACATTGCAAAGATAATCATCTCAGTGACCTTAGGGATCCCCTACAAACCCCTACTTTTGAAAGTAGTAGCCTTTTGAAAAACGAAGTGTAGCACCAATAAAAAGCCATAACAAGAAAACAAGGGCAAAACAGCATCAAGAAAAATTGTTTAGTTGCATAAGTTGTTTTCTGCGCCATGACACAAGCATCACAAGAAATGACCACGCAAGATCACTAGATGAACACCAATAGTCACCAAAAGACCATATTGACATGGAAGAAGGGACAGATGGACAATCCCCACACTCTCATAAAAATTTCACTGCAAACCCATGAGGCTAGGATGGCCTTAGCGGCCTAAAGAATGTGACAACCTCAACCATCAATAAAACAACCAAGGCGGTCCTAACGGCCTTACAAGTTCATTGGGTTGAGTAATCAAGGCCAAAACCATAAACGATGAGCAATTGAGGCCAAACTCAAATTACTGCTTCACAAGGGTAAGGTCACCAAATGGATCATGACAGGGCTTAAATGTCCCCGCAAAGCACAAGCAAGCATGGGTAAGATCACACAAGTCAATAATAATTCATTCTCATCCGGGTAGGAGAGGGCATGCAAAGCAGTCACCAATAGGTCTTATGCTGATGCAGCACAATTTGGTGGTAGAGGAGGTTCCATTGCTGAGAGATTCACCGATTTTTCAAGTTGGAAGAGTGGAGCTGTCTAGTTAATTATCTGTGTGAATTAAACTTGTGGTATGTCAGTCAATTCTAAAAAGCATAAATAGCCATAACATACCAATGATATAAGATAATGCCATGAAAGTCAAAATCTGTTAATATTGATCAGTAAATACAAATTAGCAGTAAATAATAAGATGAACGAATCACATACACGCAAGAAGGCGGATAACAAGGCAGTTTACAAATGACTAACCTGACAATATCATCACTGATTTCTGGTGTGATGCTCATGCTTCTTTTTCTTACTCGACGAGTTTCCGATGGTGAATGATCAGAGCTGCCATATACAAAAACATTAAGAAAGAGAGAAAATGTAACAAAAGCATCGGTGGAAAGGAGGGCTGCAATTGATAAATAGAAGACACAGATTTCCTCAAGCATGACTAATATTATGCATAAGCATTCTCACTTGTCATATACATTTCCATGAAGCATTCTTTTCAAATAAAATTTTGGATAAATTAGTAACTTGAAAGGATTCCATGGTCCGTCTTGAGAGGTTTGTTAAGACTGTCTTGAACCACAAATAACTCAAACCAAATCTTAAATAGGTACATCAAACTATTACAAGCAATACAGCCAAAAAAACACTCAAATCTGTAATTAGAGAAAAAGGCCTTTCGCTCTAGGATGAACATATAAGAATGAAGAGAACATATGTAAACACAATTATTATGACATGTACAAGGTTTCCTAACTGAAATATATAGAAAACACATCACAAATATCTCCATAGGATCTCAAGGACTTTATCAAGAATACAATACAATTTTGTACACCACCACATGAAAACACTGCTCAAGAAGTACAGAAGATAACTTTTGGTTTATATAGATCCAATACCATGATAGAATGCGGTGATTCATTTGGAAAAACAATTCATAACACATGACCCAACGCATAAATATTTCGCCATAGAACATGAGCACCTTATGAAGACAATATTACAGCAAAGACCACAATATGAAAAGATTTCTTAAAAAGAAAAGATGGCGATTTTCAGTTTCAATACTCAAGCCAATTATCTGGTAGAATGTGCTATGTTATTTCTCATATATAAGCTCGGTTTTAATGTTCCTCCTTCAACGAGAGATTATGATAGTACATCCGAGCATCGATATACTTAAATGAAGAAAAATTATCCTAACACCTGCAATTAATCTCAGAAGTAAATAATTTTCACATTTTTATGGTTAGTAAAATGTGAATCTTACAAGAAGCTTTGAATCCTTCAAACCATTAAAACTGTGCTAAAAACCTTAATCCAAGTATGTGTGGTATTTTCCCATCACGCAAATTTTCATGAATTCCTAGAGGGGCTGAAAATTTCCAGATATGTTGCTGTATTTTTGGAATCTTTTCCAGCCATTTCTGGCTCTCTTTCAGAAGTTTGTGAAATTTCTGTGCTCAAACTCAGCTTTCTAGAATATTTCTCCTGTTTCAAACAGATCTCAAAAGTTTGCAAATAACATTGTTAAGGGATTCCTAAGTTCCCACCAACATATGATAGGATTCCTACAAAGTTCATTTTTTCTGTTGTTTCATCAAGAAGTCTAAACCAAGCTTACCATTGTTTCCTAACCTACCCACCCTTATTTCCCGATACAAGTGTTTCTAATGTTTTGAAGTACCCCATTTCGGATTCTTGGTGCAACATAACTAAGAATCCTGTATATTGTAATTCACAACATTTTCAACTTGAGGCATGTATGGTAATTATAAGTTAAGCAATACTCACTGTATAACAATTATAAATTAAATAAGAGTAGTTGGTTTCCACTCTTCATAAACTGGTGAATAAGTCACAAAAGTTATGCTTTGACTCAACAGGCCACTCCACCTTTCTTTTCTTGTTATAATTTACTACATTCATTAGTCAAAGCTTGACAGATTACATTAGCTACATGACTATTCAAAAATTGTCTATCTTTTGCCAGCAATCCTTGCATGCTGAGTAATGAGAGAGAATTGGGTAATGAAAAACAATATTTGTTTTCATAATAGATCACGAGTTTTCCCAAAATGTACAACAAAGAGATGCAATGTAATGTCCCTTTCAGGCTCAAATTTGAGGAATTTGGATTTTCCCCAAAACCCTAATGGAACATTGCTGGAATTTATGACAGCAACATGCATAAACCTGAATTTTATGACAGCCACATAGAAATTAGAGCCAAAGAGGGTTAGCAACCTGTTTTTGGTCCCCAAAACCCTAGGCGACCTAGGTGAAATTCAGATTTTAGTATTTCTCACACACAAATCTTCAAAAACATATCAACAAATTGAAACCCTTGATGAAATAATGCAAAATATGTGCTTCAACATCAAAGTACAAAATTTTGGAATTAATTATTGGCCACAAACAACTGAAACTTCAAAAATTCATATCTTCTGAAATACTTGGAGTTATAATGCAAACGATAGCTCAAAATGACCACAAAAATGGCAGCTATCAAACAAAATCAAGTTCAAATTTTTCCAACCATAGAAACCCACTGAAATGTTGTCCCAAAATCCCCAAAGGGGTTGCCCAAGCTGGAAATGGGTATGGCAGCCCCCAAAAATGTGCCCTAGCTGGAATTGTGCCCTAGCACAGATGGAAACACTTGTTGTTCTGAAATTTTGAATATGAAGCTCACTTGTGACTCCCGGATGAAGCCACCAAAGCAACAAATGAGGGTTTTCGTCCCCAAGTGTTGTGACTATTGAGGGTTTCATCCTCAATAGGATCCAATGAGGGTTTTTGTCCTCAAAGGCTGAAAATGTGAGCTCAATGCTCCAATTTTCAAAAGAGAAATATCAAGATTCATATGAAGACCCTTACAATGAGCCCCAACATTTACCTTTATAGCCTTTTTCTTTCTTTTCCTTGTGGAGCGCTCCATGTGGGATAATAGAAATACTTTATTTCTATTTTAACATTCACTTTTCCCACTTAAAGAGGGATGACCCCCTTTTTAAACATTTTTTTCTATTTTGGGATTGCATTGATGTTGTGAAAGATACACTCAGTTAGATCTATGTTTCATGAGAAAGGACAGATTATAGGTTGATTGTTTTCATCTATCATGTCGTCCTTTATTTCAATTGGTTGTAGCGTAGGACTCGTACATAGCCCAACACAGGACTCATGATCACAATTCTAGATCTATTCGAATGTTCTTGAATTATAACCATAGCTAAGGAAGAAACAACATCTTATGCTTCCTCTGTATCATCTTTCCACCATTGTTTATCCTCAGTGGCAAAAGGTTTTGCAAGCTGGATAAATGGATAACTTCTTTGAATCATGCCCATTTGTAATTACCATGTTTCTTATCCTACTAATCAATAAGAGTTGCAACAGTGGCTAACCAAGGGCGTCCTAGGATCAAGGGATATCCAATTTTCTTATTCTTTGTTTTAATGACCATAAAATCTATTGAATAATCCCATGCTTCAATGGTTATGGTCACATCCTCTATGATCCCTTTGGGCTTGGCTACAGATTGGTCAGCCATTTGTAACACTATTGAAGTTGATTGTGGTTCAGGAAGAGCCAATGTGGACAAAGTATCAGTAGTCATCACCAGACACGGAATTTCAAATTATTTGTGCCTGTCAAATCAAAATTCACTGACGGCTTAGCTCTTTCAGGTGGCTGTAAATTCCAGTAATTTTTATAGATATATCTATAATCTGTTCACATATATATATATAGGTATTATGTTTTTATACAAATGACTTAAAAAATTACGGTTTTCAAAATTTGCAGCCTGTCATTGTCTACAGTTTTAAAAAAATTCACCTGTAATTTACGGTTAAAATCACAAAAAACGGCCTACAGCCTGTCAATTTCCAGCCCTGGTCATCACGTTAATTGCAGCCCCTAAGTCAATTAAAACATTTGGAATCTTCACATCTCCAATACAAACTATAACAATTGGACTCCCAAGGTCACCCACATATGGAGGGGTCATTTTCCTTCTAGTATACTCGCCATTTTTCCATCAACATTGATTGTTCTAGGCTGGATTTTCATTCTAATCTGGGGTTTTAACACAAAACTCCTTGATATTTGTACTCAACTCTCGGATGCCTCTAAGAGCACATGTGAGAGGGATTCAAATACTTAATTTTTTTAATCCTTGAATCAGCTTGACTCTGGTTTCTCGTGGGTTACAGTGTTGTGTTTTTCCAAAATTCTAGATGGAAATGGCATATCTGCATTTGGTTCAGATGTTTCTTCAATAACAAGTTTGGGCTATGTTTCCTCCGATTCTTGTCTTTGGGGCCTTCTTCTATAATGGGAGATGGTGGTTTTGAAGTAACCTTCCCGACCATAACAAGTATATTTCTACAATCCACATAATTCACCATGGGGTTCTTGTCAGATTCGACGGTGTATGTTGAGTTACCTTGCCTTACAATCTTTGGATTTGCCACGGTTTGAGCTAGAATTTGTGGTTTGGTAGGTTGTTTAGATGGGATAGTAGTTATAGACCCAATTAACAAAGCTTGTTGTCCCTAGGGTTTCCTTGGATTATAATACTACTGACCCAATCCTTGGGGTGCATTCCACTATTGTTGAAATTGAGGATTAAATTGTTGGAACGGTGGAATGTTTGAGTTTGGAGTCCATGGTTGCGAATAATAGTTTGGTGGTGCATTCCACTGAGGACTCCATTCTGTGGGGCTTGTTGTACCCAAGGTTGAGGGTATGACCATGTTCCATTGGTTTGGAACCCATTGTGTTTTTGGTGCATAGGACTGGTTTTGATTTGCTTGAAAATTCCCTCCTTGCCTCTGAGCCACATAATTCAACTCAACTTCACTTTGTGTATTATGTTTTAAGTGATTATTTAGCAAGGGCAATAATCCACATTGATCAATGGCATGCTTTAGATCACAAACAAGGCAGATGTCTATTTTATCTAAGGACAGGTCCTTAAGCCCATGTTTGTTCCTACATCTTGGACAAAGTATATGAACAATGGCTCTATATTCCTAGCTTTATCCCTATCCACAATTGTATTAAGTTGGAATAAGAGATATGTTCTTAGATTTGCAATCTCTTCTCTTAGTTTGGATATGTCGCCATTGGCAATCTTGCCTTTCTTCTTTCGAAGGTTTGGGTGAGCCCGGGAGTAACTTGTACTGAGGTCAATGATATCAGTGAATTCCAATTTGTTCATATCTCCTTTTCCCATAAGATTAAAGGCTTCTTGTGTGTCTTCATCCAATCCTTTAAGGAATAGAGTTTTTAGAAGAGTAATATCAAGACTGTACCACACCTCCTATAAAGGAAGAGGAACCGATCAAGATAGTCCTCAACACTCTCATCCTCCTTTTTTTGTATCCTAAAGAGTTCTTCCTTTTTGTCCCTCACCCTATAGTAATCTTGGTATTTATCCAAGAAGATTGTTTCCATCTCCTCCCAATTGTGGATAGAGTTGGGGTTTAAGCCCATGAACCACCTCATGGTTGTGTCCTTTAAAGTTGAAGGAAATAGCTTAAGCTTTTGGGTGTCTGAGGTATAGTCATAGGTTTGGCACAACACTTTGAACTCAAATAGAAATTGGTCAGGATCTTCTGAGACTAGTCCCCTAAAGGTTGGTAAAATTGAAGGAGATATATTTTTCATGGGGGCTTGGTCATTAGGGTCCAGTTGTATGGGATAGGTGAATGTCCTTCCAAGTGGAGGGTTGTCATCATTTGCACCATTAGGGTTTTCCACTCTATCAACCATCCTTTCTTGCTGCTCAAGTTGCTTCACAAAGTTGATTTTCATGGGGGTTTTGTGGGTTTATTCTAATAAATCTACCTCTACGGTCTCTAGGTCTAAACATAAAATCCTACCATGTTGAGAACAATTTCCTAACTATAAGTGCTTAACTGATTGCTTGTGTTCCACATACTCCAAAGCATACAAAATAATCTTGTTGTCACTACAAGGTCTTTTATTTAAAAAGAAACGGTTATAGAAAAGAGAGTTCTAAATGGGAACTTACCAAGCTATCAGGAATTAATCAAGTTAGTACCTTGATCTTTGATAACACCTTAAGAATATCCCCAACAACGGTGCCAAAAAGTGACGAGCGTCATCGATACTCGCACTTCAATTATCTCATGATTGTCAATCGAGGGCGGTGTCCATAGCTATTTGCAACAAAGAGAACGATTGAAGTATGCTCAGCATGTATTCACTATTGAATTCAATCAAATACTACTTCTAAATGCGTTTAAGAAATGCTTTCTATCGATAAAAACAGAGATTACTAAATTCAGAATTGAAATGTTGAAAGTGATGGAATTTTGGTAATTAAATAAATGTTGAATAAATAGAAATTAAACAAACAAGAAATGCTCCCTTCACTTAGGGAGGAGTGGCCCTTGCTCCTTCCCTCTGATCCGGTTTAGTATTGTAAATCACACAAGTCGATCTAGCACAGACTCATACACTTTATTGAATAAAATAATTCCTTCAATAAACCAACGAACTAACTTTGGAATTCTACTACAAATGCCCTTTTATATCAAGAGCAGTCCTTGTCACTCTAGAAGAGGATGGATTATTTGCAATAATTAACTACTACTTAACTGAAAGATCTCTATGACAACAATTAATTGTTAAAGAGTTACAATTTGTGAAAGAACAAGTGCATGTCGCACTTAGATTAAATTTCATCTTGTTAACTCCGAGTGGAGTCCTTGATTAACTCTTAGTTGAGATGATTTAGCGATTCCAGAGGATGTCAAAGATCATGCATTGAATCCCTTAAATCATGGTGACTACCAGTTGTTCTGTTCATTTGTTCCATGTTTCCAATCGAACTGGTTGTTAAGTTGGACTTGCATAATCCACATGAGTCGCATGATGACTAGATGATAATTCGCGTTCAATGATATTTTCATCATGCAACTCATGTGTTGACTAAATCAACTCACCTCCTAGTCATCTGAGTCCACTGCTTATTCATATGAGTCCTACGCTTCCGTAGCGCAAGTCCTACGCCAATGTGTGTGTGAGTCCTAGGCTCCAAAGCGAGTCTTGCGCCAATGCATGGGTGAGGCCTACACCAATGCGTGAATGAGTCATGCGCTGGGCTTAAGATATGTTCTTCAACCACATTGTTAGTGCATATAAAGATTCATTTAAACTCATTTGAAGAAGCATAAATAAGATGAAAATAAACAAGGTTTATGCACAAAACTTCCTTTCAAATATATTAAAGTATTAATTACAAAATGATAATATCAGTCTTAGTACAAAATGATGACACAACAAAATGGGGTTTACATAGGAATTAGCAGGGCTCATCATGTACTATTTGTCACCGTCTTGCATGAATACCCTCAAGCTGCGAAGATCGATGCTCTGATACCACTATAATGTCACTATCCGGGACCTAACTGAAAATGAAGGAAAATTGCACAAACCCCAATAGATAGTAAACTAAATTTTACAACAGGCAAGCGAAAATTAAGACAAGTGAACAGTGGTCTGATTTTTTCACAATAGTAAGGAGAATGCAATAATTCTTCAAAAATGCATCATTCACACCATCCAAAACATGTAGGGACACTTAGAAATATTTTAGAACCAATATTAACCAAGAAATCAGCCTTCAAACCCCAGCTGGAAATTATTTAATTAAATAAAATAACAGCAAAGAACACCCTTACAAAAGTGGCTGGAAATGAATGATTCCAAGCCCAAAAATGAAGTCCAAATATAGATTTGGCTGCTAAAAATATAAGGAATGCAATGATGGTTGAGTTGGATGTTGTCGTGCCCTAGAAACCCCCTAACTCCTCCACAAGGTGGGTCGTTTCCCTAGGAGAGGGGCCAAAAATCACTGTAGAATCAAACCCTAGCTGAAAATCTGCAAAATCAATCTTCTTGAAGCTCTTTGGAAACCCCGGGATGGAGAATCCTCAATGAATTGAAGAGTTTTCATTCTTCAATCAAACAAGGTTTTGTCCTCCTTGTTGGCCACACCAAAGGATTTTCGCCCTTAAGTGGAAGTAGTTGAGCAATCAGCCCAAAAACCATGCAATGTTAATTTTAGACAAGATGATGATGCACAAATGAGCCAAGCGACCCCTCTTTATACCTTGTGGCACCAAAACCAATTAGAATGCTTCCAAACTAGGACCAACCTCATAAGGATGCTTCTCTTCTATTTTTCCTTTGGCTTTTCATCTTCTTAACCTAGCCGACCTGACTTTATATGGAAAACTACTAAAGAAGAATGCAATGCTCACGAAAATAACTAAAAAACATGACAATTACTCCCCTTGTTCATTTCCTTCTTGCCCATGGGAAGTGGAATGGGCTCAAAGTCTTCAAAAGGACTAGCACTGAGAAAGGGACATTAAACAAATGCTCCAAGTGTAGACTCCAAAGATAAGCAAGATAAGCAAGACCTTTATGATCTCAAGGGAAAATTTACGAGCACAAGCAAACTAAATGACTGATGATGATGTGATGGAAAGAGCACTCAAATATCGCGTATATATAGGGATAGTGATTAAACATTACAATTTATTTTAATTGATGCAATCTACTATCATAAATAAAATCCAGATGGCATCAGCCATGGCTAATGCCATTGGCTCTAAGTAATGCCTCATCAAACAGTCTTAAAAGAAAGTCTTGGATGATGAAGAATGATCTAAATATGTTGAAAGGTGATATGACAAAGGTTTGTGTGTTATATAACTTATAAGCAATGTTTTAATAGTCGGAATCAAACATGAAACTTGTTGAGGATCTGATCGGACCGGTTTAAACTTTATAAACCGGTTTACTAAAAATACACAAAATATTTAAAATCCTCTATTTGACTTATTGCACAAAAGGACAAATCCCAACATTTTTGTTATTGGCTTTTCGACGCTTTGGTTTTTTCCGGGGTAAATATTAGAGTCCCTTTATGAGAATCCCATTGTTGTGCAAGTGCTATTATTTACACTTTTCAGTATTTCCATTGGTGCACATTGAGGTGTATGAGGTATTAAACATCCTAACATTGTAGGAAAATGAGTTTATGATGCATATGGTGGTATAGAACATCTTCTCAGCATAAGATAAGTTAAACTGCATTTTTTTAAAAACGGAAAATTTTGTATTAATATTTCAAAATGTTTACAATGAGTAAAGCCATATTCTAAACAGGACTTGGGGATGACAACTTAAAGTTTTCATCAGAACCTTATATTTTTCATTTAACAGCTCCAAAAACTTTGAAAATAAAAGCAACGTGCAACAAAGGAATTTATAGACTTGACAAAATCTACTTTGGACTGGTTTGAAGCGGAACTGGCCGGTTTGGACCGGTTCAGTATGGAACCAGTCCCCAAAGCTGGTTTTCTCTCAATCCATGCCATTTTCTTTCAAATTGGCGATTCTAAGTTCCAGTTTCTACACTTTGGTTGTAAGTAAATATGGAGGCAACCATAAGAGTATAGTAAGGTGATGTTGTAGGGAGACTGTAAAATGATGATTGTAAGGGTATAAAAGGTATCTAAGGTGTTATTACATGTGTTGCACATTAAGGACCTTTGATAAGTACCACTGCCAACCAGCCCAATGTAATTGTTTTAGTTAGCCTAGCTCTGGTAATATCCCTAAGGACATTGCTCCGGGTAAGCCAATGCACCAATAGTTCTTGCGAACAGAAAAAGTCATTAATAGTGAAAAACTAGATGCATACATCCTCCAAGCCACAAATTTTGAAAGAAAACAGCTATCGTATTTTGCACTAATTCCTGCAAATCTTATATAACGCAAATCCAAGTTTTCCAACACATCCAACGGTTCTGAAAATGGAGCTGCAGTTTGAAAAATGTGCTCAAAAAACATTCGCTGTAACTTTGCCCATGCACATTGAAATGGAAAATTAAAATTGAAGATTTTGATTTTTTGACCTATAGTTAAAATTTGACAAATCACGAGCTGTTGTTGGCAACCTCTAATTGGTCCACCTTGGAATGTCATGTGGCATTCCCAGACTAGTCGATCTAAAATCCTTTCTCTCTTCGCATGTGCACTAGATGGATGGTTCAAATTACTTTTTGGAAATGGAGGGCAATTGAGCCTTCTAACCTCTTCCAGAATTTATCCTCAACATGCTAGATTACTAAATTCACGAATGAGAACAAATCTCATCATCCAATGGTCAATATGTGATCTAGATATCTCAGCTTCTCAAAAACTTTCCATTGCACACACATTACTAGATGGATGGCTAAAGATCAAATCTCATGACCCTTTCATCAAGGAGTGATCTAGTAATCTAGGCTTGTCACAAACTTTCTATTGCAGATGCTAGATTACTAGATGGATGGATGAGAGATTAAATCTCATGATCCAATGAAATCTAGGCTTTTCACAAACTTTCAATTGCACAAGCTACATTGCTAGATGAATGGCTGAGATTAAATCTTATGATCAATCGTCAAGATGTGATCTAGTAATCTATGGTCAATCTCACTCCATCACATGCAAATCTCTTGGAAAAAATCAGCATTTTGCAGCCCCAATCAATTTCAATGACATAAGTGATATATTGTTGCAAATCTCTTGGAAGCCCGCTTGAAAGGGTATTTGTAGATTTTGGAAGTAACCAACCTAACTGCTGTGAAATTCCCTTGAGAAAATTCTGGTGAAAATTGGCTAAATCAGAAAAACTGACAAATCTTCCTGAAATGCTGATTTCATGGCGTAATATATTTTGATTGATAAATTGTTTTACTGTGAAACCAACTCATTCCATTCCTTTAACATCTAGCCACCATCATCCAACATTTTAGCCTTATAGGACTTGATTTTCTCATATAAACTGCCTCCTGAAAAGTGCTCAACAGCCAGTTTTGATGTTTGTTAAGTGCAGAAAATGGTGGCCAAGTAGCAATCTCCATTAAAAACAATTTTTCGACGATGCACATTTCCTCCTAGGAATGATGTTTTCTGCTACGTTTTGCATGTAATATCCCTGATTTCTGAAACTGAAAATAGACTGAAATAACACAACAAATTTGAACTTCCACTTACAATAAAATACCCAAAAATTGCCAGAATGAACAGCCAACTGAAAATTAATTTTTATTCCTCAAATATTCACTTTTCCACATACCCACAAGGCCAAAAATGGCAATTTGGGTGATTAGAATCAATTACAAGTGAAATCAGATTTTTCTAACCCTTGACTGATTTTATAAAAATAAAATAGGGCTGAAAACACCCAGAAAATACAGCAGTGAATATTAATTTATGTGTACCACAAATGAGGCTGGAAATGATGAAAATATTGTCTTTGAGGATGCCCAAACAGCTCCAAAAAGTTGCAGATCCAACAGCAACCAAAAACCCCCAAAATGAAGGCTCCCAATTCCCAAACTAGGTCGCTTGGGGTGTAGAAATGCCCAGAAATGTGCAGATTTGATTCCTTTACAAATTCTCTTATTTGGCTGGTCCAAACACACATCAAACACCAACAACTCAGATCTGATTTATGCCCAACTAATCCTTGGAGTGCAATCAGCCCAAATATGCCCAGATCTGAAAATACTTCTCCCAATCACTGACAACAAAAATGCAGCCCAATGATGAACCCCGGATGGATCCACCTCTCAAAACTGAGGAGTTTTCGTTCCTCAATCTCTGAAACTTTGGAGGTTTTCGTCCCCAACGTTTCCTCTCCTTGAGGGTTTTCGTCCTTAGGAGATTTTGGATGCAAGCTCAAAGCTCAACATGCAAATTCAGATTTTTATAAAATAAAAAGGGATGCCTCTTCAAGCAAATCGACTTGCTTTTATAGAAGAACTTGGCTAATTAGCCACCCACAACTACCAATCAGCTTCCTCCTTCCACATTTAATTCTTTTTTCACTTTGTTTCCTCCACCATATGGGTCGCATTTTCTCTAGGAGGAAATAAACATTAGAAAGTGACTTTTCCCTTTTATTGTTTTATTTTTTATTTAGTCTATAATAAATTAATATAAGTGTTTTTTATAATATTTCTTTTTCTTATGCACTTTATAATAATTTATTATAACTAAAGTTCCCCTTTTATTCATCCCTTAGCTGTCGGGAAACAATAATGGGCTAAGTGTCTTCAACCATCGCTTCGAAAAAGGGGTTATTACATTGCACCATTGTGTTCCCCTTACATCAAGCTTACTTCATGCATGTTTTATTGTAAATTGGACTCCAATTCACACTATGAATATTGCTTTGAAAAGTGCCTACCACCCATATTTGAAAACTGAAATTCATATATATTTTCTTTTTCTTCCAAATTTTCATGAATTGTTGAGAATTTGGCTTCAAACACAAGAGAATTAAAAAATCCCCAAAATATCATGTGACATTTTGGGCTCAAACAACCCACTCTATGGTTCTTGAAGCCTCCTCTCGTGTGCACATCTCAGATCATCTACAGTTCCTCATTTGATCCACAACACACATCCTTCATCTTGTTTGCATGGAACCTACCCACTTCTAAGAGTGTGAGCATTGTCTTGTGTGCCTTTTCCCAAGGTCGACGTTTCCACACACTAAATATCTTGTCTATCTCAAACAATTTTAAACTATTTATTCCTTTTTCAATTATGTGAAAGCTCCTTTTGAAAGTCCGCCCCTTTATGTAATTTCCATAGTGGCCTTATTATTCCATGCAAACTTAGCACTTTCCTCCAACACCTCTAAACCTTCGAGCGTGTCTTCCACAACTTTTCTCCTCATTTGCATTATAAGTAGTAATCCAGTCATTTCCTTACAGAGCTACCCTTTCTCTTCCGAAGTTCTACACTAATAATTTTGAACAACTTTATTTTTCCCTTCTTCTCCAACTCCTTCACTAATGCATTGAATTCCTTTAGAATTCATCCTCCCTAGTCAACATCATTCGACGTATACATCTACGCCCTTAGTGTTGTATTCTTCTTATCTTCTTCATCCACGCATTTGTCGACAAAATCTCACATGTAAAGAAATTCCTAGAACGTAATAGTAGCACTCTTTAATTTCTTTTGGAGATCGAGGTCTTCCTCCACCTTAGTCATTTATGCCTCAATCTATCTTGTTCATCACATGCAATTGTAACTTTTCTTGCATAGATCTCTTTTTCATAGGTTGGGTTGTTGGTTGCTCATGCAAGAACTTCAAAACTAGTGCTCTCAATTTATCCGTATCCAACATGGCACTCAAGCTCACCTCTCCACAAAACTTTGGCCTTTCTTTCTCAAACATATTTATTAAATTGGCTACACCGTCTAGTCTACATGTCTAGTTATCTTGGGAGTTAGTCGGAGCTTGCTTTTCTATAGTGGCCTCCTTCCATTTTTGACCTATGCATCAAGCTCTACGCTTCTTTGCATAACATTGATTGCCACCTTTGCAACTACAAACCCCATATGATGTGTGGTAAACATTATGGATATCACTTCACTACTTCCATGGTCACATCGGCAATATTATTAATCATCAAAAATGTGCTTGATTCCCCCATCCACTAGACTTGCACCTTTTCAATTTCCGCTTTCCCCTAAAGGAGCCACTGACGCATTGTGCAATGTCAAATAGAAGAAGAGCACTGTGAGAATGAATTGCATCCACTCATGATTGTCGGATTGTGCCTACGATGCAAGGTCATTCATAATCATTGTGTAGAATGGAGTTGGGAGTTGTATTGATTGGCAAGAGTTATCCCACTTAACATGTACAGGATCTAGATTACATGGGCATTTCAATTTGATTCATCACCTTGGTATGGTGATACTTGAGCACCTTGGTATTTGTAGGACAGCCTTGCGTGAGGACAAGCAAATTTGGGGAGGGAGGACTTGTTGGCAAAATAATTTGTCACAAGGGCAAATTAGTGATTTTTCACCAACGCTCAGGGACTAGACCCCTCCTCTTGGGAATGAGGAGGCTCTATTTATTCAATGCGGGAAATGTAAAATTTGTGGTGGCCATTGAGTTGGGGATCACACAACAATACTCCACTAAACCTGTGGCAAATTGCTTGTATAGGATACAAGGGAAGAATTTGCTTGGAGAGAGGTGAAGGGGAGATAAGAATATAGAGAGGGAGGATTAATGTAATGAAAAGGCACTTGCAAATTTCACTAGTATTAATCGAGTAGGTCCACATCTAACTTGGGAAGACTACAACCATGTAAGCAATAAGCAAGATTAACAAATCAAAGACACAAAGTTCAATTGATTTATTCCTCAAAGATATAAAGCTCTTTCTTGGTTATTCAAGATTACAATGCTTGTAAAGTTGAAAGTAGGAAGTAGAGGAACATAGACAAGAAAAATAGAAGAAATAACTTCTTTCTTGTAGTGAGAGAACAATAACTATCAACCCTTTGGAATGGAGAAGCCACCCCAATATATAGCTTTACAATATGTCTCTTCATCTCCCCCCACATGAATTTTCACATCCCTATCACTTGTGACCTTTCATATTCCTATAGGAATAAAAATAAGCCCCTTTCTTATCAATGAAAGAGAAATTTTACAATGTCAAATTAAAAGGTCACTTAAGTGAATAAGATGAAAAATTCAAAAGTACATTCCCAATGAAGAATTAGAACATAGGGAGAGAGGAAGAAGAGAGTGATCAATTAGAGGATGAAGAAGCTTCTGATGATGAAGACCCAACTCTTGGAGAACTCTGAGGAAATGCTCCTAGAATGAACTCCTCGCCCTTCACTTCCTTACTAAAACAAGCTAGCTGCAAGTGCCACCTTCTCTGCCTATGGAATGCAAACACAACCCAAAGCACTGATCCAAGTCTCGGGAACACCACCAAGGGTCTTGCATTGATTGAACTAGACTTGATGATCTTTTGCAGTATTAGAGATTGAGCCTCTAATTTCCGCATGAGGGATTCCAAAGTATCTTCATTGAAAGAGAAAGGATCCCATGCCTCTTTCTTGACCAAATCTTGGAAAGACTTAAGGAGCTCTTCCAAGGATGACTGTTCATTGAGCGGAGGTGATCCGAGCTTCTGCACACTATTGTTAACATTTCCCAAGATCTCAGATGCATGTTCTCCACAAGACTCGAGTTCCGAGATAGCATCATTTATCATATCATATCTAGCACTCATTGTGCGAGACCATATGGGAGACAAATTATCCAATATAGAAATGAATACATTCTTTCTCACTAAGGAGTGAGAATCAAGACAACCCATCTCGACACCAATGGGAACACACTATCCCAGTGGGCCTTTTCTTTCTCAATCTCCTCGGTCATTTTCACCTTAGAAATAGTGGCAAGGGAAAATTTGAATAAAGAGAAAACCTCAAGTAGTAGTACCTTTCCCTTTTCCAGAATCTTCTCCACCCATTTTCATTAGCTCTCCCTTGCATGGTGTACCCTGGGCTCTCTTGATCACTTGAGGATCAAAATTGTTAATGGGAGAGATAACCTCTCTCAAGGAAGTGGCACTACATTGGGTTCTAGGAAGGATTGTACATAGGTAATGAGGGTTCTCACATGCTCTTCCAGTTGCTCTACGGTTTGTTTGTTCTCTTCGTTTTCTGGCAAGCAAGCGGGCTACAGACTCTTTGAATAGGTGCACATCTCCCTCATGTGTATCTTGTCCCACGGAAACACTAGTCAAAGCACATACTCATTTATCCCATGGGTGTTAAACTTTTGGTCGTGCAACTTCCACATACTAAAATCCAAAAGCCCCAATGAAGAAACGAGAAGTTGTCTATGTTTTCTTGGTTCACTCGATCTTGATTTATTTTGAGATGGCCTCAAACTTAGGTGATTTGGCTTGTTGCATTGTTCTTGATTCACCTCATAGCAACTCTTGTGCCCATGCAAAGGTTTTTATCGTCGTGGACACAAAGTCAAGCACTGGAGAATTTTTAGGTGCTTGATAAGGAATCACATCCTGCCCAAGATGAGGTGATTCAGCTACCGAGGAGGACACACTTGGATTGTGGGGATGGACAAGAGACTATGATGGATCAATTTCTCCTAATTCAAGGGACTTAATGGGATTTTCAATGATCTTTTCCCTCTTGTGAAGCCTCTGGGGAGAAACTTCAGTGTACTTTGTTTCCACAAGTTTTCTCTTGGAAGATTCCTTTGAATGAGTAGATCCTGTGGCTTTCTCAAATGCCTTGAGAGAAGAAGTGTGAGACACTTGCCTAGATGGAGACAGAAGACCACGACTCAATGAAAGAAGCCCTCTTTTGTTTGAACTAATCCTTTGACCTTTGAATTATTGCCATGGTTCTTTCTTTGATGTTACCTGACTCTCGGATGTTCCATGGAGTGGGAGGAAGAGGGGAAGATTGCACCGCTTGATATTCAGGATCAAATAGGTCGACCCATCATCTTTTATTCCATCCACAAACCAAAGTCAAACTTGAAGTCTCTCATCTAGTCTATTGTCATCCGCTTATAATCCCATTTCCAAACCTCGAAGTCATCTGTAGTTAATCCAATAATCCTCAATTTGTGGAACATGATGCAATCCTGGCAAGATGAAAGTTTTTGGATTCTTCCTAATATCAAAGTCAAACCGAGATATGTAGGAATACACACATTGAGATCAATGAAGGATGTTTCAATGTTTGTTGCATCCGCGATATTCTTGCACGAGTAGATTCCCAAAGAGATAGGAAAGGACACACCTTTCTTCTTTTCATTCTTGCACCTAGTATGGACATGGGACAACTGTCTGCACAATTCAAACATGATGATCTTATCACTCGGGTACCTCGGTAGCCTGTGAGGAGCAAGATCAAATCCTTTGACCCTTATGTAGGTGAAGGTGGGAAATTGGATGAAGTGACTTCCATACTTCTCGATCAATGCAATTGCCTGGGATGACATTCTCCGCTCAAGATATCCTTCGAGTAACCTTATGATGCACATGGTGAATGCATCATTCACCCTAGAATAGTGAGAGTTACTCTCCCAATGTGTGAGTTGTGGATATTTCTCGTAGGTCGGTGACTTTTGTGGCACATTAGGAGCGAGGATAGGCCTCGAAAGGGTCTTGTGAAAGCGAGGGCGTACACTAGATAAGAAGTCATTGTGAACTTCTTAGAGGGGCAACTGCAATAGTTTCGATGAAGGTTGTTACTTATGATTTGCCCCCAGTCTATTAGTTGGTCTCCTTTCATAACCACTAGAATGAACTAAGCCATCCAATCTTGGAAGTCCTTTGTTGTTTCTTCTCCCATCACTGCTCAGTAGGATAGTAGCATCAAATTATGCTTCGTGAAACTCACTCTGAGACAAATACTTAGGGATCCGAGAGGGCTTCCTTCCTGTTTAAGCCACGAACCAACTGTCAAGCCCTGCAAGTATGAGTTTGTTCTCACCCATTCCTGTGAAGCAAACTCCCTGGTGATGATAACCATGTTATTATTGGTGGGAATTTGTAGGCATTGAGAAATGCCCTTCAGTGTGAGGACTGCAAGGATTGAGTTATCATCTACCCTGATTGTTTTGGAATCAGAATCATAGTGTTGTGCGTAGGCTAGGACTAACTTAGTGCTTTGAACGGATAGAGAGGGTGACCACTTGCTCTCGAATAGTCCACTCAAGAAGATCTTCTCCTCCACTGGTTCTTGTGGTTCATTCAACATTCTTGCATTTAAATCTTCCAGTCCATGTGGGTTACATCATTGTCCCCCACATTGGGATATTTGGTGTTCAGAGTGGAAATTGGTCCCAGGCTTGAGTATTTGATCTTAATGATGCGAGAAGCAATGAGACAGATGGGAAATGAAGGGATGTGGAAAGTTTGACCTCAATACCAACACTTTTTATTTTTAGCAGGTCCTATTCCGGATGACTATTTTTAGTAAGTTTCCAAAATGGTCACTTTTTATGTTTCTAACTTGCAAGGAGTGATGGGAATAATGAAGGTTTCTTGTTTCTGAAACATGTTATTTTTAGACACTAGAGAACCTATCACAATTTACTATTTTTGAAAGGGGACCTTTGGGTGTCGGAATGGAACGAAACTGGTCTCAAAAGTTTAGGTTTTGTCTCGGGATCTTCTACTCCAATTTTGAGAGATTTTTAATTGTCAGAACTCCATAGATCTAAAAAGGCAGGTGTAGGGGCTGCAAATTTCTTCTGATTGCTGCAAATTATACAGAGCATCAATGGTAGAAAGTTTATAGTCAATGTGAAGGCGTTTTCAGGAGAAATGAACTAGTGAAGTTTCACAGAGATTGGGTGCACGGTTATGGAGTTATGAGCAAAAATTGTTTTCAAGATTGAGGTTCCCAAAAAAACCAGCAACGTGCCTATGCAAAAATGGAGTTGGGGGTGTGGAAATCAAAGCATTCAAACACAAAAATAATCTAAGTGTTCTAGTCGCAAAGCTATTTCATTGTACTTACACACTCTAACTCAATTTTAACCCAGCAAGCTCAATCGGGGTCAGATGGAGGTTGAAGTGAGGTTGCACCCTAAAAATAGGGGACAAGAAGTGCAAAGGGACAAGAGGGACACAAAAGTGCGCTTTGCACCAAATCTTGACATGTGGCAGCATATGGTGGCATGAGGATGAGATGAGAGGGTTAAAAAAACAAGCCCCCGATTATTATTGGAGGTTGATTATACTTTCCAAAATTGTATTTGGGTTCTTCATATTTTTGGAGGTTAATTGTACTTTCCAAAATTGTATTTGGGCCTTGGAATGATTAGTTCCAACCATATCTGTGAGTGTACTCGCTGTTATAAATTTAATTAAATAAAATCAGACGGTGGCTTGGATGATCATTTCCTTGTTCCCAAGTGTTCTAAAAATATTTTTAAAGCTCTGGCACCATTTGGGTATATTTGTATTTGAGTATTTTGGGATGAAATTGCAAAAAGCTTCTTGTTGTTATAAATAAATCAGTTTGTTGTACTTGTCATACATTTTCAGTTTGTTATCTATCGGGGTTGTGCAATATCCGTTTATTTCAGTTTTAAGTCCGACACTCGCATCATAACATTCTTCTTTTTTGATAATTTAAACATGCAAAGGCATCAGCTTTTGGTAAGTTCAGGTCAGATACTCCCTTGAATTTTGTAAAATCCTCTCCACTCTTAAGTGGTTACCAATCATCCTTGCAAAATTACTCTAATCACTAAAGGATTCTTCACTGTGCAAATATTCAATACTAGAGCATATTTCACACTTACGCAAGCCATGTCCCCTACCCAGCTTACACAAGTTATAACAGCATCCATATGGTAAACTCTCCCTTCCTTAAGGAAACAACAACCGTAACCTCATCAGGTCCACCTTCCATAATTTTGAGCAGTCATTCCTCACTTTCGATTGAATCTTCTATTCTTTATCATAATCCATACATATTTGGTCTCACCTCCAACTCACCATGCCTAGCCCTTGTGCAGCAGAAAATGAGGTATGAAAGCTACCTCATTTTCCCTTGTTCAATGCATCGATTGCATCCTTGTGTTAGTTTGGTGTTACTTGTGCCTTGTGTGTTTGGTTGTGTTTTCCCTCTTACTTCCTATGTTTCTCCTGCCTTATTGTGCAAATGGGTCGGCATGCCTCTTTCCCTTGGGCTTGGTGGGAGGCTATGTAAATATCTCATTTGATGGGAATGTTTCTGATGATGCCATTTAGTTAGGTGGACAAGTTTTTGTGTCTTCTTAATCTCTTGGAGTTAGAATGTTGTTTGGAGCATGGAAAATTATATTGAACATTGTGTATGTTTTTTCCAGTAAATTTTGGATACATCCAATAATTGTTCAAAGCTATTGTAGTTTGAGTTGGTGTTGTTGTAATTGTAATCCGGTTGTAATTATGTACATCTTCCAAAAGAAGAGAATTGTGTAGCCTATATCTTTGAAAGTTTTGTAGAAAGTTATCTCATTGTTGTAGCAATTCTTTGTCATTCTTGAACATCTTGAAATTCTATTGACACTTCTTTACTTAGAAATCTTGTCAAGTTGGTTGCGAATGTAAGCATCTTGTAATTAAGACTTGGTGAATTAAAGAGAAGAAATAAGCACTCATAGGTCACTATATGCCACGGAAAGAGAAAAGAAGTTTGCTAGATAAACATCACCTTGTGCCTTGGTTCCAAAACTTGTAAACTGTGAAGATGAAACTGGGAGAAAGGTATTGCATGTTTGCTTATTGATAGTTAGTTGTCAAGATGTGAAAAAAATTAAGTTGGACATTGACGAAGTTATTACGCAAGTGAAATCATTGTGTTTATATTGATTTACAAGAACTATGATTTTGCAAGATAAATGCTATTCAATACGTAACTTGGAATAATTTAATCATTGTACTGTAGAGAAATGTAAAACATTAATTAAAATTTTATAGTTATATGTTTTGAATCACTCTCATATCTACAAATTGACGAGAAAAGTATGGGCCCAATAATATACTTCAGAAAGTAAATCTCCTTGGTACAACTACAAGAGGTATCTAGAAAGTCTAAATAGTAAAAACGTGAATTGGATATTTAATATACATATATAATGGCATGGTTGTTTTATTATTATAATTAATAGTAAATTGTACATTTGGTTAGAATCATGGACATAGCTACAAGTGTGTGTGTGTTAGTATAATTTTAGTTATAAACATGATTAGATAAATAAAATTAAAAGAGTTATATGTGCGTGTGTGCGTGTGTGTGTACATATACATATATATAACATATAAAAAAACACTTGTGTAGTTATAAAGATCTATATAATCCAACATATACAGCTATATGTTATAAGACTAAGAAAATAAGAGAATATGTTTTTCAAAAAAGACGTACATAGAGTTTATAAAAAAACAAAAATAAAAATGAAATAGGTGGGGAGGGGGACCGACACTGACCCCACTATTGTTTTGTTTTAATAAAACATAAGTGACTACGGCCATGTACAGCTGCAACCCCATTACACCAGGCGCTATGCCCTTTTGGGCTGTAAACAATGTATAACAAGAACTTTTTTAAATGAATAATTTGATATTTGTTTATATATATATATATATATATTGTGTGTGTGTGTGTGTGTGTGTGTGTGTGTGTATATATATGTGTGTGTGTGTGTGTGTGTCGTAGATGCATATATACACAGCATATATGCACATATATTTATGTGTGTAAATGTTGTATATACACTATTTTGAGGAAAAGAATAATAAATATATATACTCACATTTATATTTATCCCAAACCCTCAGGCATATAAACACGTGTGTATACACTTCGGGTTTCAAAAAAGAAGGAATCTGTTTTGCAATAAAAAAGTTTTGAAATAAAATATACAAAGAGGAATGGAGCCATGAGGGGTATATACACCAATACAAAAAAGCTTAAACCCTCCATGAGAGCTCCATTTGGATAACCTGCTAAAACTGCAAATACAAAAAGAAAAATGAGAAAGGAGAATGAAAAAAAGATTTTATTCCACTCATAAGGATATTAGGGCATAACTTTGGAAGACCTAAGATTTAGAGTAGACAGCCATTTGATCAAAGGGCTATCCTTTATTCCTACATTGGCCTTTGACTCCTCCGTTGACCTATGCAAGTGGGTATTTTGAAATTAACTTGGAAACCCTCCATTTTATTTTAATTACTTTTGGGTAAATGGCCTTGGTGGAAAATTGTAAAGTAAATTAATCTAACTTAATGGAGGTGTGCACTTGATACTTAAATAAAAAGTGTGTTAAAGCAATTCTAAAGAGGCTCATTACATTATTTTACATTCTTAAACAAAAAATTAAATATATTAGTATTTGCACTATTAGTCTAACATATGGAACCCTTCTGCCGAAAACTAAGATTAAACGTGTAATCCAAGACGGACATTGGAAAACAAGCTGGGGCGCGTGCAACATCGTTGCATGTCAACATACTAAATATTATATAAGATCAAAACTTAAAATCATTTTAAAAGAATTAATGAGAATAAATGCTGTAATGTACTTGATATTTTTCCGCTAAGGGTTGTAGTTGTGTAGCCAAATGTCCCTATTAAACAACAAAAAAATATTAGCCATAATTTTACGTTTTAAACTAAATTAATTTGAGTGTAAATTTTTGGGCATTACAACAATGCTTCCTAAGGATGAATTTCTTTCTAAAATGATTGGATTACAGTTTATGATTAACGTCATCTCTAAACCCTAGATTGGCACCCCTAACTCAGCAACACTTTTGAAGCATTCACCTATGTCCTAACATAAAAAGACCATTTAATGCCTCTATCATCTCTTAGAAGACCCCCATTAAATATACCTTTGAACTACCACCAAATTTTAATTTCGATGTTCATGCAAG
Organism: Taxus wallichiana var. yunnanensis; assembly: GCA_018340775.1. Taxonomy (NCBI): domain Eukaryota; kingdom Viridiplantae; phylum Streptophyta; class Pinopsida; order Cupressales; family Taxaceae; genus Taxus; species Taxus wallichiana. The sequence continues at coordinate 31,674,488 of CM031239.1, read as the reverse complement.
GGGTGAGACCTGCAATGTTTGTTCCATAGATATTTTTCACCCGTTCATTGAGAAAGTTCAATGCGATTTTGTTACTGTGTAAGAGAAATAAACAATTTTATCTCATGACCTTTCTACTGCCACCACACAAAGGTCTCAAACAATTTACTACATATCCAAACGTGGCTTCTTTGGGGAGGGACAAACTGCAAATTCAAATTTCCACATGTTCCTTTTGTATTTCGAGTTCAGACTATTTGTAGCGATTTCCACAATGGCACTCAAAAAAATCTTCATTTTGAGATCTTCAAACTATTTCCAGTTTGCAGAATATTTATAAATTTTGTTCTCTGCACATTATGGAATAAGATTCACAAAATCTCAAACATTTCATTTGTTTTATACCTCTTCATAAGACATTGGCACTATTTTCTATCAGAATATTCCAAGTTGCTCTTACCGACATTGCGCACTATTGCATAACTTGTCACAACTTTGCAGCATTTCACTACATACCTTAGTTGCCACATTTGGCAGATTTCAACCATAAAAAGTGAAATTCGCCGAATTTGAATCCTCAAAAAAATTGTCATCATTCGTGAATTAAATTGCATGGACAGAATAGCTTGTTAGTTCCTTTTAGGGTTTCAGTTCACGAGTTTGCAAAGGCAATCCCACCGTGAGTCGTGACTGTACTGCATGCAGTTGGAGAATGTTTCCATCCACAATTCTAATGCTTTGCATTCATTTTCCACAAATCTAGTGTTTCCATTCACTGTCTGCATTTTGGCATTCACCGTCCGCCATTTTGCAGCCTAGCCCGAGCTCCAACAGCCAGCCCTCCGTCGTCAGACTCGCCACCAGGCACCAGCCTACCAAATACCAGCCGGCAGCCATAACCTACAGGTAAGTTTAACTTTTAGTTTATAAAATATATAGGTTAAGTTTAGTTTTAGGTTGATAAAATTTTAAGTTTATAACTTAAGTTAACAAAACTTAAATGTTTAGTTTTAAAAATATATATTAACTTATAAATTTATAAATATAGTGATAATACTTTAGGTCAGTTTTAAATTTTAATGTAATAAATTACTTTAGTTTAGTATGAGTATATTTTACTTTACTTTACTTTAAATGTTTAGTTATAAATTTTAATGTATGACCATACGATTAATGTTTTTTTAATGTATAATAATAAATTATTAAAATTACAATTTTGATTTTTCATTTTATTATAATTTTGTTTTTCAATATTGTTGTTCAACATATTTTTGGGAAAGCTGTTTTGACATGTTTATTTATATGAAATGTGAAATTACAAGTGTATTTCTCTTAGTCGAATTTAATCACTAATTTTATCTCGTTTGTTTAGCAACAAATTTCATACGAATTTTATACTCCAAGAATTCGAATGCGGTGACTAAGCTACATATATGAGTAAATACTTGGACACTACTGCAGAAGTTAGACTGTAAACTGCAGCTAGCACAAATAGTTAATTATGCATTCCACAAAATACATATTAGGTATTATTTCTATTAAATTTTTCTACAAGAGAGCGTGATGAGATTTGCATTGCTTTTCCTTAGATACCAAGGGTTAAAGACAAGATCAATCATACAGATTGCAAGTCCAATGGTTTTGGAGCCACATAATTTATACTATGCTCTAAATTCTAAATCATAAGTTTTGCATTTGTAAGACGTCAAAACCCATCATTGCTTCCATCCTTCCCTCTATTACTGCTAATATTGAGGGGGATATTCAACCGTCAATAGGCTCGAAAGACAGGATATATTAATGGTTTTTAAGACATCACTGATATTTTGTGATTTTTATATATCAACTTATTTATACCCTTCGAAAATCTGTTTACAGAAATGGGAAGTTAGATTTTGTATTCACTCATAATTAGGGAAAGGAAATTGCACAGGCAACCATTGATAACCACCAATAGCCTTTCTTAAACCACCCCATACGTCACCCAACTTCATTGGGAAGACTAGATCATCCTTGTGCATCTCACCTCTATATGTACTATAAAGACGACAATCCTTGTAGAAGAAGTCAAACAAGTAGTAGATCACTAGTTTTTCTTCCCAACGTGCTCATCTTCTGACGTGATATCATCCTCGCTTTGTAATTCTTATCTTTTGCCTTGTTAAAAATTTTCTCTATTTATCCAAGCATGAAATGTGTACTCAAATAAAAGAAAACATGGGGAGCAAGTTATAAATAGAAGTGTGCATCACCTAGAAGAACACCAACCAACCACCCAGAAATAGTATTTACAGCATAGATTGACCAACCACTAATTCAAAAATTTGAAAAGAATGTTAAATGCAACTAAAACATACCAAGTAAAATCTCCACCGACCCAAGTGCCATGGGTAGCTACTCTTCTCCTGCAAAAAAATAAACAATGCAATAAACTCAACCTATCTATTTTAAATGTCAGTACAAGATATTACCGACATACATTTTAGATATGTGTTTTCCATTACACACTAACAGAATGTAAAGTACGTACACAAGATAATATGATACTAAATTTTAAAAATGTAATAAAGTATTACAGACATAAGGTGAACCACTTGATGAAACATAAGTTATGTCATACTCCAAGAGTCAAAGGAGAATTAAGGTGATGAAAGCAGATTTATGTAGAGAGCTTCTCCCTTAGACATCTACAAAGAACCACAAAAAAAATCCTATCTGTGGAAAGATCTGTTAGCAAGACAAAGCAAGGACTGTTTCACAGAATATTTTTAAGGAAAAGGCAACATGGTCAAGGAAAGCAAACAATGACCCATTCATAAACATAAACTTCTTTTTCTTGTTCAGTAAATATATTTCTTTGTTAACATAATGTACCCCTATTTTTGAATTCAATAGACAACATCCCAAAGAAAAGAACTTGTATGTGTTGGCAAAAAGAAATTGATGACAATGCCAGAGGATAATTTTAGCTTGTCAGGAATCTAAAGCCTGCTATTTTGGAGTTGCTTGTGCTCATAAAAATTAAACGAATTAATATTCTACAGGGATACCCGATATAATGAACCATGAAGTATACAAGGGTTGTGCACTAGCCTTCCTTTGAAGGAAATCCTGACAAACTTCCTTATGCGTGTGAGCATGTCCAACTTACCACCAGATCTCTTGAGAACAAAATTACCAACAATATATTAAAGCCGTAAGTTTTATCAAAATGACTAAAAGGCCAAAGACACAACGATACCCCCATCAGTCTGCATTTACTTGTGTGTTAAACAAAAGGAAGGATTGCCCAAAGTTGTTGAGTTTAAACCTATTTTCAACCCTGGGTGCATCCTATGCATTTTTATAAATCATTATCAGCAAAGAGTGTCATGAATAAGAAAATATCCTTGGAGATTACCAAACAGAAAAGGAATAAATATTTTCATTTTGAGGATATTATAGGCCAATCTCATATGCAAGTGCCAGATTGCAAACAAACAATTGAAGATGTATAGCAGATTGCATTCAGTGCACCTAAACAGTCACTACAAGGGGAATTAATGCAGAAGCATTTAATGAACCTTCATCATAAGGACTAGAGTATGGCTTTCAGAACAAGTATATTCTGACAAAATCCTTGGTAGACAGCATTCAATATTTGTCTCACCCTAATGATGGCTCAAAGAGTGTTATCCAAAACATTGATCAATAAACTTTCAACGTAGTTTTTTCTAGAAGAGTTCGCTCTAGTATACATCTTACCAATTGACATTCCTTTTGAGGAGGGAATGATGGACCAATGGGACTTTGATAGAGACAGACTAAACAAGCCCGTGGCTTTTGATTGCAGGTCATTAGTACTGATTAAAATGTCTACCCATCAAAAGTAACCTATCTTTTAAGATGGCAAAAAAATCAACTTGAGCTTAAAAAAATCTGATATTCCGAAATCTAAGAGAACTACATTTTATCGTTCTTTGACAACAAGTTCAATTCGAATATCACAAGCAAAAATATTGATGTCAAATACATAAACAAATTAATGAAAATGGTCCACAAAGATCTCTCTTCAATAATACTTTGTGCAAAGTCAAAGAGAGCAGCGAATTTGAGATACTGATTCTGCAATGTTTCAAAATCTTATCAGAAATACTTCATCATACATTATAAGGTTGAATGCAAAAAATACAAAATTAAAACATGTGAACAGTATAAGAATAATACCTTTCATTTCCGCCACTAGTAAGGGGAGACGAAACTAATCGCTGTCCAGCCATTGCCAAAGCCCTCCTTATAGCAATGTTATGCTGAGGAGACTGGTCAGGACTGCAACATGAACATCATTACTCACTGCATTAAAAGGTTGCATCTATCCAAAATGCAAGCTCTTCTTGTGCATTAAGAGCAGTACAACTAATAGGTTTACACATAGAACTGCTATATGGTCCAAGAGAATTGTAAAAATGAACTCAATTTTTCAAAAGAAATCAGTCACATAATCATCTTCATCCAGATTACATATTTCTTCAAAGCATTATTTGCATTTCAACAAACAAAATATAAATCAAAAGAGTTTCACTTAAATTAAACATATCCCAAAATTTGAAAAAGATTCTATTGAATCTTTAACACTCATAAAAGCAGAAGTTAGATCTTCAATGCACTCAGGCCCCTTTCTGTGTGTAACTGTAAAATCATATATAGTGCTATGGCAGAAAGCCTTAAGCTAATCCTTCCAACCATTATTTCAAGAGAGCAAAGGAAATTGTAACGTCCCTTCTAGAAATAAGCCAAGTATCTATGAAACTCACTGATTTCTAGTCACAGGGATTTTGTCAAACAGTTATCATGCATGCTCAAACATTTTCTATTAGCCCAAATATTTTATGAAGTGCACTTGTCAAAATTAAGTTGATTTGTTCATGTAGACATTTTGTCAAACAATTAGCATGCAATCTGCCCCTTACACATTTCATCAAATACTTTGCAAACATCCAAACAAACACACTAGAACACTTGGAATTTGTAAATTACATACCAATAAAACCCACCAATGCTAAACTGAAATATTTTTGTATTTTTTATAAAATTCTGGGAAAACTCAGCAAACTACCAACAACTAATAAACTCAGAAATTTATGACAGCGGATAAAACCTTGTGTTTCACTTGTCAATTCTCTAACTCAGCTGGGGTGAGACACATACACTCTGCTGGAATTGATTTTGTTGTTTTCTATCCTTCAAAACTGCTCCAAACTGTCCAGAAATGTATTCAAGGTGCCTAGAGATGCATGTAAACTGCCCATAACTATATAAGCTGTCTAAAATATTGTTGGAAACTGCCCAGAACTGTATAAACTACCCAAAAATCTGTTAGGAATGGGTTGATAGGGAAATGTCCAGAAGCAATTAGCCAATACTGACCATTTTAATCCCTTCCAGAGGTGGCACCAAGGATAAATTTCGCTAAATCTGTACCTGCTGCCCCTTCCAAGGGTGACATCAATGCCTTAGGTATGTTGTAATTCCATTAATCTTCCATCAAATAACTTGTAGCTTCTAGAAATATGCTTGTAGTCTTTAGAAGCCTGCCATTTAATTCACTTGTAACCTCTGAATGAGATCACCCAAGAGGAATTGGGATTTTTCTCCCAAATACCTTAATGCAAATGAGGGGTTTCGTCCTCACAAGCTGAAGTATAAGCAAATGCTCAACTTTTCCATAAGGAGAGAGGTATTAGACAATAGATAGGTCATCCCAAATGAATCCCCAAACCTCCTTTTATACTTTTTCCATCTTATTTTCCAATTCGGTTGCTTCATGTGGGACTAATGCACTTTAATAAATAAAGTGACTTTCTTATTTTTATTTTAGCATTAAGCCACTTAAAATAGAAAATCCCCTTCTAACTTTAATATTAGTAAGATAAGTTGCATTTAATATTGCTTTTGGCCAACTTAGTCCTAATATACAATTATTTCCCTTTTTTAAACTCTCCCATAGCCTACGGAAATAAAAATAGGCTTCGGGTTCTCCAATTAAATTAATTCGAGAAAGGGGACATTACAGCAATTCATAAAAGGGAAATAGTTACTAGACATTCATGAGTTGTGAAAGCATGCTCAGGGTTCTTGGTTCTTAAGACTATTCTAATATCAGTTTAATCATTCAAATATCAACAAACATGAACAACAGAAAATAACAGAAAGACATAACAGATATGAATTGCCACAGAAGGACGATTCCATTAATTGAATATTGTTCACAAACATACCAACGAAGGATTGTCACCTTCTCTTTGGTTATACCCTTTCCAAATCAAACTCATACTTCATTATAATTAATTGTCCAGAAGAATATAGCATTATATTACTTGATGTTGATCTATAAACAAAATGCACCGGTTATCCATTTTCTGCCTACACCATTACCCCAAACTGGCTAGACTTGATCTTCAAAAATGTGGTCGTGTCGTTGTATTTCTTCACTTGCTGCTTCTGCCGACTCTAATTTAGGTGTAAGTTCTTCCATTTAATGATTAGCATGCTGCTCTGTAGGAACCAATGAACTTCCTTGTTGCTGTCCTGCCTGTGAATGTGCAGTATCATCAGATGCTTTCTCTGAATTTGACTTTCCTTGTGATCCCACTGATGCCCTTGACTGGATTGATGTAACAGCGTCCAACACTTCTTCAACTCCAACAAGTGAGTACATTGGTGATAGCCTATGTCACCGCATTTGAATTCGTGAAGGATTAATTTGTACAAAATCGTTATTAAAGAATTAGACATAAAATTCATGATTAAATTTGACTAAACAAAATGTACTGATTATTATATTAAAAATTTTAAACCAAAAACAAATTATAAAAAATAATCTAAACATAAAACAGGGTCTTTTAAAAACATACTATAACATATAATTTTAAAAATATAAAATATATAATAAACAAAAAACAAATTATAAAAAATAAACTAAATATAAAACCAGGGCTTTTAAAAACAAACTATGACATAAACAATATAGAATATATAATAAACATTTAAAAAGTTTAAACCTGAAATTAAAAAATATATATTAATACCAAATTAAAGGGGTAAGGGTATTTTAAAAACAAACAATAACATAAAAAAATATAAAATATATAATAAACATTAAAGAAGTTTAAACCTAAAATTAAAAAAATAATTGTAAATCCAAATTAAACGGCCATGTTGGTGTGCAACAGCCTGAGTATTTGGAGAAGGGAACGAAGTCAAAAGCATCGTATATGGCTTGGACGAATGTAATATCCCCTTCTCAAAAGCAGCAAGTCGAAGACCCTTAGCCTAATTTTGTTTCCCGACGGCTAAGGAAATGAGAAAAGGGAAACTAAGTCCTAATTAATTAATTTTAAAGTGCATAATAAAATTTTATTATAAGCACTTTAATTAATTTATTAGTGACAATAAAATTAGAAAAAGAAAAGTCACTTTATTTTATTTCTTCCTAGTGGAAAAGGTGTAATGTCCCCAATTGGACACTTAAACACTTACAATGGATTTACCACAAATTTGATCTTAGAATGCACAATATAAAATTTATAAAGATGCAGATCTGAAATTATACCAGAAAATGCGACTTGGCTAGAGAATGAAATTTATTCAAAACTGAAATCGAACCACTCTTTTTATCATCAAAAAACAAACCAGCTGATTTTATTGTTGTAAATACACAAGAAAAGTACCAGATTGGACCCAATTGAAGGCTGAAATATTTATTAAAATCTGCAGTTGCACCCTTCACAGACAGCTGAAAACACCAATTCCTTGGCCCAAAAATTACACAAACTGACTACTCTAATATCTAAAAGTTTGATGTTGGATCAGCAATACAGATCTGATCCAAAATAGCTCTAAAACACTTCAAAACAGCTCTATATGGGTCGCTCCACCCTGAATAAGCTGGAAATGAAGGGGAATCACAGCAACACTTATTCTCCTTCAAACCCTTGCCCAGATCTACAAAATACAACCTTCATACACTGCTGGAAAACACAATAGAAGAAGAGTTTTCGTTCTTCTAGTCCTCAAGAGGGTTTTCGTCCTCTAGAGCTAACTTCAAAGGGTTTTCGTCCTTTGGAGTTGTTATGCAAAGCTTACAAAGCTCACACAAAATTCAGAATTTTCATAAAATAAAAGAGATGTCTTTTACAAGCAAGTCGACTTGCTTTTATAACAAGTCTTGGCTTTGTAGCCACCCACAACCACCAATCATCTATCTTTTCCTGCATTTAATTCTTTTTTGGCATTTACCCCTCTCCTACATGGGTCGCATTTTCCCCTAGGGGAAATTAAAACATAAAGTAATTTTCTCCTTTATTTTTTTATTTAGTCATTAATAAATTATTATAAGTGCTTATGATAAAGTTTCTTTTTATGCACTTTATAATTAATTTATTAAGACTAAGGTCCCATTCTTTTTACCACTTAGCCGTCGGGAAACGGAATTGGGGTAAGGGTCTTCAACTTGTTATTTTAGAGAAAGGGGCATTTCAAAAGGTGACCCATATGGGGATAGAAAGCAAATGGAAAATATTAAATAAAGTGAAGAGAGCTGATTGGTCCTTTGTGTGGCTAAAGGGCCAAGGGAAAGTTATAAAAGCAAGTCGCCATGCATGGAGAAGGCATCACTTTGTCATATTTTTATATCTGAAAATTGGTTGAGCTATTTGCTTTCCATTTTTACCTCAAAGGACGAAAACCCTTTGAAGTGTTTTGCATTAGAGGACGAAAACCCTCTATTGCCAAGATTGAAGAACGAAAACTCTTCATCCTTTATGAGAGGGAGCTCTATTCAGGGGTTTCCATTGAGTTTTAAGGATAAATTCTGAATTTCCAGCAGTGTTTGAAGGCCCTAAGGTGCAGATTTATATTTTCTCCAGCTAGGGTTTGAAGAAGAAGAGTGTAGTTGATTTTTGGCATGCATTTCCAGCCAAATCTAGGGTTATCTACACCCTTGTGAGTGGAGTTTGACACATTCTAGGGCATGGTTGATCCAGATCTCATCTCCATCTTCATTGCCATATTTTTAGAGGTCATTTCCATGTTGTATCAAAGCAAAGCAAAGCATCCAAACAATGCCAGCTTGTATTCATAAAATATAGCATGAATAACAGCCCACACAAGATTATAATATAGCATATCAAAGCAAAGCAAAGCATCCGAACAATGCCAGCTTGTATTCATAAAATATAAGTCTCTATACAATCCCTTAAGTGCAGATAGACCTGATACAAGTGCCCTTTTTAATATTGAAAGAGCGTTTACAAAATACAATATATGTCCACAAACGATAAAGCAAGAGTGAAAAAAGTAAACCATAAAAACTCACCAAGGAGCAACATCCTACAAAATAACTAGTAACAAAACCAGCCACCAACATCGAAGTAAACACTATACTAATATAACAAACATGTTATTGAAATCAAGTAAACAATCAATCCAGCAAAGACAAACATGACAGTTCAAAATTTCAAATAGTATCAAGTTCCACTAAAGTCTCGTCATCCTCAAGTCCCTTTCATGTCTCCTCAACGTTTCCAGCCAAATTACCAAGTCCCAACGAGCCAGATCCTGTTTCAATTTAGTCATCTTCACCTGAACCAAGGTTCAAGTTCCAATATCCATCGGTGCATTATTGCTTCTGTCGAGTTAACTAAGTGTCCAATTTTGAATCCTTGGACTATATTGAGAAAGGTGACAGGATTAGAAATGATAATATTATTTCAAACTTTAATACTTGAACTTAGATCTATAATCACAAGCAATGTGAATATATCAAATCAATCAAAGAACACAAAACTTAATGCAAGTAGACACGAGATATACGTGAAACCCTTTCGGGAGAAAACCACGGAGAAACTTCTTTCTTTATATATATTTCTCAAAAATTTGTAGGCACCAACCTACTGGAGACACCAATCCCAAATTACAATTTTGTAGGCACCAACCTACAGGAGCACCAACTCCTTTCGCTAAGCACCAACTTAGCAAGAGACACCGATCTCTTTGATTGTGAAGGCACCCACCTTCCTTGAAAAATGGCTTTCCACACTTCTACTTGTTGCTTATTCAACGAATATTGGAGCACTTTATTTTCTCTCTTTCCAATCTGCTGCTCATAAAATTCTGCTCTTCTCTTATGGACTGCTGCTCCAAATTCTGCACTTTTACCTCTTCACAAAATTACTCTTTTATCCTCTAAATCTGCTCTTCTCTTACCACTCACCTCTCTTCTCTTATCACCCACCTCTCTTCTCAAATTCATACATTTCTCAATTGAATGTCTTTCCTTTTATACCCATTTAATGACTCTTCGAATGGATGTGTCTTTAAAAGACATGTCTTCTCATACCAAGGAGGTCGGCCTTTTCTCAATAATTTAATTTATTAAATATATGTATAATGCTTTTAAGCAAAGCGCCCCTTTCCTAATGCAGGTCGGCCTGTTAATTAGTTTAGTGTTGGGCGTCCACCTTTTAACCCTCTAAACAAGGCATTTTTATTTGTTAGTGCAGGTCGGCCTTATCTTTTAATTCGCCCTTTAATTTATGCGCTGCCCTTTGATGAAATTAATGGCGCTGGTCTTTTATTTGCTGCTGTCATACTGAAATTGAATGCTGCCCTTATCAAATCGCTGTCTATTTCTCTAATTGATGTGGTCGCAGCCCCTCTATACATAAACGCTGCCTCTAATCTTAATCACTGGTAAACATGCTGCCCTCTAGGAAATTCGCTGCTTCCTTGTTAATTAATTTAATATTTATTTTTGACACTGTTGACACTGCTGTCTATAATCAAATCGCTGGCCTTTCTTAATGATGGTGTTGCCCTTTTATTCTGGACTGTTGTAGATGCTTTGACATCAATGACAATATTTCTAACAATCTCCCCCTTTGTCATTGATGGCAACCCCAAAAAAAAATAATCTCCTCTTCTGCAGCTTCCTCTTGCCGTAGCTCCCCCTTACTACCATTCTCCCCCTTTGACATCAATGGCAAAGGGTCATCCTAGGAGCTGAAAAATTTGCAAAGTTTTAGCTCCCCCTTAACCAGTGCTACCCTTGACTCTTCAATGTAAAGATGTAAAAGAAATTACTCCCAGCTTCTGCCGTAGATATTCAAATGTCTCCTTTGGAAGTGGCTTAGTGAAAATATCTGCTATCTGTTCGGATGTAGCGACATACTCCAACTTTACTTGCTTCTCTGCCACCTGCTCTCTTAAGAAGTGATATCTTATGGGAATGTGCTTTGTTCTGGAATGCATAACCGGATTCTTTGAAATACTTATTGCACTGGTATTATCACATAATATGGAGATGGGATGATCATACTCTACTTTGATATCCTTCAAGGTCTACTTCATCCATAAAATTTGCGTGCAACATAGTACCGCTGCTATATACTTTGCTTCTGATGTGGATAGGGATACAGAATTTTGCTTTTACTTAGCCAAGATACGTGCTATTTCAAGAAAAATGCTCCTCCGCTTGTACTTTTTCTATCATCTACACATCCTGCCCAATCTGAATCTGTATAAGTTGTCAATGTGAAATCTTTTCCTTTTGGATACCACAACCCGTATTCCATAGTTCCCTTTAGATATCTGAATATGCGTTTTACAACTTGCACATGTGTTTCTTTCGGCCCTGCTTGAAAACGTGCCACCATACCCACTGCTTGCATGATATCTGTGCGGATGTTGTCACATATAATAAACTCCCAATCATTGATCTATAGAGAGATTGATCAGCATCTGGAGATTCATCATCTTTGCTTAACTTGGTTCTCGGTGATCATCAATGTGTTGACAAGTGCACACTCCTCCATACCAAACTTTTTCAACATTTCCTTCACATACTTGGTTTGGGATATAAATATTCCTTTATTAGATTGAGAAATTTGCAATCCAAGGAAAAAGGATAACTCACCCAACATAGACATTTCAAATTCCTTTTGCATGTCTTCTGTAAATTTTCTAGACATTTCTTCATTGTCTCCTCCAAAGATTATGTCATCCACATATACAACCACAATTAACTGGTGTTCATCTTCAGTTTTGATGTAAAGATTACTGTCAGCATGTCCTCTCTTGAATCCTTGGTCCTGTAGATGTTGATCAAGCCTTGAGTACCATGCTCTGGGGGCTTGTTTTAATCCATACAATGCCTTTTTCAACCTACACACATAATCTTCATTTTCTGATAATAGGAACCCTTCAGGCTGTTCTATGTAAACCTCCTCTTCTAAATTCCCATTTAAAAAGGCTGATTTGACATCCATTTGGTAGACTTTGAAATTTTTAAACACTGCGAAAGCAAGGAACATTCTGATTGCTTCTAGTCTGGCAACCGGAGCAAAAGTCTCTTCAAAATCAACACCTTCCACTTGAGCATACCCTTTGCATACCAATCTTGCCTTATTTCGAGTGACTTGACCATCTTCATTTAGTTTGTTCCGAAATACCCACTTAGTGCCAATCACATTCTGACTCTTTGGTCTGGGAACCAGTTCCCAAGTTTCATTTTTCTCAATTTGATCTAATTCTTCTTCCATCGCCTTCAACCAATGTTTATCATGTCTTGCTTCTAAAAAGTTCTTAGGTTCTACCTTAGATAGCAGAGAAAAATACCCTTGCTCAGAAGCATTTGTAATTCTTCTTCTGGTTTGAACCCCAGTATCAAGTTCTCCAATAATCTGACTTTCATCATGATTTTTCTGAACGAAGCGAGATGGCGTCTTGGTATCCTGCCTTTCTGATTTACTCCACTCTTCAATATCTTCTTCTTCCTCTTGTTCTTCTTTCACAAGACTTGGTATTTCTAAAGATTCTTCTGAATTTTCTTTCGTCTTTAGATCCAGACCCTCATCCACTCTGACACTTGCACTTTCTATGATAGTCCGCAACCTCTTGTTATAACATCTGAAGGCTTTACTTTTAGTGGAGTACCCAAGAAAAATCCCTTCATCGGATCTTGAATCAAATTTGCCTAAGTCCTCTTCGGTTCTTTTAATGAAACATCTGCTCCCAAATACCTTAAAATATTTGACCGAGGCTGGTCTTCCTTTCCATAATTCATATGGAGTTTTGTCATGGTTAACTTTGATTTGCACTCTATCCAAAATATAAATGGCAAGCAAGAGTTTACCGCTTCTTTCCAGAATCTATCTGATAGCTTAGATTCATTCAAGATTGTTCGGGCCATCTCTTGAACGGTTATGTTCTTCCTTTCTACTACTCCATTTTGTTGTGGAGTTCTTGTATATGAGTATTGTCTTTTAATTCCATGGTCTTCACAATATTCAATAAATTCATTTGACATGAATTCACCTCCACGATCTGACCTTAGACATTTTATCTTCAGCCCTGTTTCATTTTCTACTAATGCCTTGAAAGCTTTGAACTTTCCAAATGCTTCAGATTTTTCTTTCAAAAATGCTACCCATGTCATTCTAGTGTAGTCATCAATGAGTAACATAAAATAACTCTCACCTTGAATACTTTTTGTTCTGGTAGGTCCACACAAATCCGTGTGAATTAGCTCCAATGGTTTGGTGGATGAATACTCCTTTGTTTTGAATCTTGTTCTGGTCTGCTTCCCAAGCTGGCACTGCTTGCATAGAGTACTCGAAGGCTTTGTTATTTTAGGCATGTCCCGTACGGCTGCTTATTGCTTATCTTCACAAGATTATCAAAATTTATATGTCCCATCCTTCTATGCCATAGCCAACTTTCCTCAACTTGACTTAGGCAACATTTTTCTTCTTTTATTTCTCCGAGCATATATAGATTATTTGCAGTTCGGTGGCAATCTGCAATTAGTTCTCCTGTATCTGCTTTCCTTATTTCACATCCTTCAGCATAGAACTTAAGAGTGTGTCCCTGATCACACATTTGACTCACACTCAAGAGGTTATGTTTTAATCCTTCAACATACAAAACATTCTCTGTTTTTGTTTTTCCATTATCCAAACTCAGCATACCTTTGCCAACGATCTTCATTGTAGCATTATCACCAAATTTTACTATACCTTCATTTACTTTCTTTAAGGAGAGAAACTTACTTTTATCACTAGTCATATGTCTTGAACATCCGCTATCAATGTACCATTGTTGTCCTTCATCTCAAGCATGAAAAGTTGTTTGAACGAGCATGGATTTTTCTTAATCTAGCCCATCTTCCTCTTGCTTCCTTGTCCAGATTTCGTAGCCTCCCTTTTTTTGTATCTAAAGGCTTTGTCTTTTGATCTTGTCTCGAGTCAAACACACTTCTACAAAAGCGTGTTATATGTCCATAATTATTGCACTTGTAGTAGATAATGGCTTCCTCGTTATAATAGGATAGTGGAGCAAACGAATTATAGTTCATATTCAACACTCTATGAGCAGATTTTGGTTTGTTCCAGGCTTCATTATCTCTCATTCGCTTTCTACACTCTATCTTTTTATGCCCATATATATTGCAATAAAAACAATAACCATGAAAGGAACTTTCGAACCTGTTCATATTCCTATGTCGTGGAATAAATGGTCTTTTGGTGTCGTTCTCTTTAACACCTTCCTTGTGGATGGAACTGGTCTTCGTAGTTTCCTCTTCCTTTCTGCTTTTATTCTTCGTAGGCGTATTTAGAATTTCTGCATAACTTTTTGCCTTTTCTAAACCTTTCTTCTCCGGAAGCTCAATGGATTTTGAAGCTTTCTCTAGTTTTTCTTCATATCCGAGTCCTGATTTGTTGGATGGTGATCTTTGACTTTCTAGAATCTCATCTAGAACCTTAGTACTCTTTTCAAATTTCAAGTTGTTCATTAGTTTGGTATTTACCTTTTCTAAGTCTTTTCTCATCGCAACAATCTTTGACTCACGCTTTTCACATTCTTCTTGTTTCACCTTGAGCTGACTTCTCAACCCTTCCTCAATTCTCTTTGCTTCTTCAATCTGGGTCTTCAAGTCAATGATTAGATTCTTTGATTCTTCAAGACTCTAGGCTAACTTAGCTTCGAAAGATTGATTTTGTTCTTCATATTTCTGGAGCTGAAGTCTTTGCTTCTGATTCCTCTTTTTGAGTGCTTTTATTTCACCCAACGCACAAATGAGTTCTTCTTCGAGGTTTACCTCACCTTCTTCTTCTATGTCCTCGATTCCTTTCAAATCAACTTTGTTGGTTGATGAACCTTCTTCTATAGCCATAAACAATGTTTCTTCATCATCACTGTCTGAATCACTTATTCCGCTTTCTTCGGATGAGCTGCTACCTCTTTTTGAATATAGACTCTTCTTTTGCTTTTCAAATCTTTTCTTGCCTCTGCTTTGCTTGAATTCTCTTTTGAACTTGGGCTTGCTTTCTTCATCTTCGCTATCTTCCTTCTCTGGGCATTTAGCTGCAAAATGACCAATTTTACCACAGTTAAAACATTTAAATGGTAACTTACCTTTGTATCTCCCGGATCCTTTCTTTAGCTTTCGAATGAATAAAGCTTCCTTTTCATCTTCTTCATTGTTTGATTCATCATTCGCTTCAGATTCCTTGATTGCCTTTTTCTTCGAGACTTTGAATGCGGCTTCCTTCTTTGCTGGTTTATTAGACTCGGTCCTCATTTCATAAGCCGTCAGTATTCCATGTAGTTCGTCCATGCTTAGCTTGTCAAGATCCTTCATTTCTTCGATGGCAGACACCTTAGCATCAAATCTTAATGGTAAAGATCTTAAGACCTTCTGGACGATCACAGGTTCCTCAATCTTTTCTCCAAGCCCTCTTATGGCGTTGACAACTTCATCCACCCGCAGAAGATAAGCTGCAACATCTTCCTCATCCTTCATTTTTAGGCTCTCAAATTTTCTCCTATGGGTTTGAAGCTTAGCTTTTCTGACCTTATCATCACCTTCATATATTGTTCGAAGTTTATCCCATATTTCCTTTGCCGTGTCACATTGCATTACCTTGACAAATTCGGACTCTGACAGACCACACAAGATTGCATTCATCGCCTTGGCATTATTTTCAAAAGCCTTCTTACCGGCTTGGTCTGTTGGCGGAGTTGATGGAATGGTATATCCGACCGCTACTGATTGCCAAATATCAAACCCTAGTGCCATCAGATAGGTTCTCATCCTTATGCTCCAAAATGCATAGTTTGTTCCGTTAAACAACGGAGCCTTGTTCGAGGAAAATCCTTCTTGTACTTGACTAGCCATATGTGCTCCCGAGATCTACCTTCCAACTGTTAGATTGTTCCTGAAGGAACCTGCTCTGATACCAATTGTTGAGCACAAGATAATACTGAGAGGGGGGGTGAATCAGTATTATGAAATTATTTCAAACTTTAATACTTGAACTTAGATCTATAATCACGAGCAATGTGAATATATCAAATCAATCAAAGAACACAAAACTTAATGCAAGTAGACACAGATATACGTGGAAACCCTTTCGGGAGAAAACCACGGAGAAACTTCTTTCTTTATATATATTTCTCAAAAATTTGTAGGCACCAACCTACTGGAGACACCAATCCCCAAATTACAGTTTTGTAGGCACCAACCTACAGGAGCACCAACTCCTTTCGCTAAGCACCAACTTAGCAAGAGACACCGATCTCTTCGATTGTGAAGGCACCCACCTTCCTTGAAAAATGGCTTTCCACACTTCTACTTGTTGCTTATTCAATGAATATTGGAGCACTTTATTTTCTCTCTTTCCAATCTGCTGCTCATAAAATTCTGCTCTTCTCTTATGGACTGCTGCTCCAAATTCTGCACTTTCACAAAATTACTCTTTTATCCTCTAAATCTGCTCTTCTCTTACCACTCACCTCTCTTCTCTTATCACTCACCTCTCTTCTCTTATTCATACATTTCTCAATTGAATGTCTTTCCTTTTATACCCATTTAATGACTCTTCGAATGGATGTGTCTTTAAAAGACATGTCTTCTCATACCAAGGAGGTCGGCCTTTTCTCAATAATTTAATTTATTAAATATATGTATAATGCTTTTAAGCAAAGCGCCCCTTTCCTAATGCAGGTCGGCCTGTTAATTAGTTTAGTGCTGGGCGTCCACCTTTTAACCCTCTAAACAAGGCATTTTTATTTGTTAGTGCAGGTTGGCCTTATCTTTTAATTCGCCCCCTTTAATTTATGTGCTGCCCTTTGATGAAATTAATGGCGCTGGTCTTTTATTTGCTGCTGTCATACTGAAATTGAATGCTGCCCTTATCAAATCGCTGTCTATTTCTCTAATTGATGTGGTCGCAGCCCCTCTATACATAAACGCTGCCTCTAATCTTAATCACTGGTAAACATGCTGCCCTCTAGGAAATTCGCTGCTTCCTTGTTAATTAATTTAATATTTATTTTTGACACTGCTGTCTATAATCAAATCGCTGGCCTTTCTTAATGATGGCGTTGCCCTTTTATTCTGGACTGCAGTAGATGCTTTGACATCAATGACAATATTGAGCCAGATCCCTCCAGAAGACTAGAACAAGATGCCCCAAAGAAGACTGAAGAGATATGTTACTATGGACTTATTCAATACCTATTGCTTTATGACAAAAAAAAATCCAATCGAGTTGTGTGGCTAACACAATACATCACAACCAAACATACAAATGAAGGTATTACAACTAGTGTTTTAAAAACCGGTTGAACTGGAACGGAACCATCCGATTCTATGGATTCACCTATTTATTTATCAAACCGCTCAAGAAACTGGATCGGTTTGACCGGTTTTAGCCCAAACCGGTCGGTTCCGTATGGAACCGTTGGGTTTGGGCTAAAACCGGTCCAATTTCGTCCTAAATCGGCCGGTCCAAGCCTCGCTTAGCCTTATATAGCAACCTATTTAAAAATACATTTTTTTAATTGTTTTTTTTTTTTTATTCTCTCTAAACCCTAATTTGGTGTTATAAATACACCCCCTCTATTCACTTCACACCTCTCTCATTGAGCATTTGTGAGCATAAGATTGAAGAGTTTATTTTTTGTAGTGAGCTTGGAAGTTGGAGGCTTGGAGCTTGTTTGGCATTGCTTGTGGGCTCTTTATGGTGATATTGGCATCCATTTGTGAGCACCTCACCTCTATTTGTGAGCACCTCTCTTATTTGCAAGGATTTGGAGGATTGGGGCAGCATTGAATAGTGTTCATTTGGAGTGAGTTTGGGCGTTGTTTGGCATCAAGTGTGGGCTCTTTGTGGTGCCATATACAAGCTTGGAGCATTTCTTCACCTCATTTGTGTGCACATTGAAAGGTATGTTACATTTTAAACTTGCCCCTTATTTGTAAATTTTATTAAATAAGAAATATGAAATTTATTTTGTTTTTATTTGCATTTTCATATTTGTTTGCATTTGCAATGGCCCCCACAACAAAAGACCCTACATGGACCCATGCGCAGACGTAATTGATAATAAAGTTTTTGTAAATATTGTAGAAACACATCAAGGTGGGGGAGGGGGCGATTCATAGGTTGAAACATCACTTGGCTAGTGAAAAGGCCAAGTTACCCCATATGATGCACCGATATTGATGCCATTAGGTTGGAAATGAAAAACATGCTTGAAAAACATAGAGAAGAGAAGGCTAGGCAAAAAGAGATGGAAGTTGAAATAGGGAGGAGGGAACATGCCTTGAGTGTTGAGGGATCTTGCTCTAACTCTTCTGTGACTATTAGAGACCCCTTTCAGTATATGCCTCCCCCATCCACTCGTAGTCAAAAAAACCGGCCTCAAAAAAGAAAGACCATTCAAATCTTTTTTCCATCTTCCACACCTGCTAGTGTCTCCATGCCAACAGAAAATCAAAGCAATACAAAGAAGCAGCTTTTGAGTACATTGCTAGATGGTGGTATGATGCAGATATCCCTTTCAATGCTGCCCACTCACCTTATTACCAGTCGATGTTTGATTCCATTGTTGTTGCTGGTAAGGGCTTCAAAGGCCCTAGTATGCATGACTTGAGAGGATCACTTTTGAAGAAAGAAGTTGCATCCATAGATGAATATTTGAAAGGTTGCAAAGCTTCATGGGCCAAAACAGGATGCACTATCATGTCAGATGGGTGGAGTGATGGCAAGAACCGCACAATAATAAATTTTCTTGCCTCTTGTCCACAAGGTACAATGTTTTTGAAATCAGTAGATGCATCTGATAGGGTGAAAGATGCAAATTTATTGTTTGAGCTTTTGGATGAGATTGTTTTAGAGGTGGGGGTGGAAAATGTTGTACAAATCATAACAAATAATGCCTCTAACTATGTTCTTGCTGGTAAGATGTTAGAGGCTAAACACAAAACAATATTTTGGACTCCATGTGTTGCACATTGCATAGACCTCATGCTTGAGGATATAGGGAAAAAGATTGGATCAAGAACACTATAGAGCATGGCAAAAGCATCACCAAATACATCTACAATCACTCATGGGTATTGAACCTAATGAGGAAGAACATTGAGGGCAAAGAACTTGTTAGGCCAGCCATCACGAGATTTGCAACAAACTTCCTCACGTTGCAATCTCTTATTTCCCAACAACAGAACTTGAAAAAGATGTTTTCAAGTGATGAATGGAATGCATCAAAGTGGAGCCGAAAACAAGATGGGAAAGACACAAAGAAGAAAGTTTTTGATGGTTTATTTTGGAAAAAATCAGTAGAGATTGTGAAAGTTGTTAAGCCTTTTGTTAAGGTGTTGTGGTTGGTGGATGGGGAAAAATTAGCAATGGGCTATATTTATGAGGCTATGGATCAAGCAAAGGAGCGAGATAAGGGTAGCATACAAAGACAGGGGTAACTAAGTATGGGCCTGTATGGGAGATCATAGATAATAGATGGAATAATCAACTCCACCGGCCTATACATGCACTAGGTATTTCTTGAACCCGAAATATCATTACAGAGCTCGGCTTGGAGAAGATCAAATAGGAGAAGTAAAAAAATGGTTTGTCAGACGAGTGCCTAAAGCGCATGGTCCACGATGAGATGCAACAATTTGAGGTTCACCGACAAATCAGCTTCTTCAAAGAAAGCCACAGTGTACTTTGGGAAAAGCCTTTGCAAAAATTGCAAGGGATGTTGACCAACAGTAAGAAATTCTAAGCTTTTTTAAGTTCATTTGATTTAAATTTGTAATGAATAATCATGAATTTTTAGCATAAGACAATCTTTATCTAATTTGTTAAATTACGCTTTAGCCTTTAAGTTATAAGTTTTTGTTTTACTTTTAATTTTTAACTTTGTGTTTTTAACTTTTTATCGTCATTGTTTACTAATTAAACATTTACACTTTTATCACAGCACATTGGTGGGATTCATTTGGTAGTCAGTGTCCTCAATTGCAAAAGTTTGCAATTAGGATCCTGAGCCAAACTTGCAGTGCTTCTGGGTGCGAGCGCAACTGGTCCGTCTTTGAGCGGATTCACACGAAGAAGAGAAACCGTTTGGAACAACGGTTGAATGATCTTGTCTTTGTGCAGTACAACCTTTGGTTAAGGCACAACCAGTTGTTGAACCGAAGACCTGATACTAATCCCATTGTCTTGGATGATATAGATCCAACCTCAGAATGGGTAGAGGAGAGTCAGCCAACAGAGTTTGATCCCGATGACTTGGGGTGGATGGGTTTGGATCAAGAATCTGATGAGCCATTAACAACACCGCCGCCATCGTCACGAGACACAACAGGCACTAGTCGCACTCGTCTACTACTCCCGACCCCGTGCCAATACAGTTGTTGCAGATGTACCTGAGGATTTGGATGAGTCCGAGTCAGAGCCAGAGGTCGGTGATGATATTGATGAGGATGACCTTGAGGATCCCATTTCCAGCAGCGGTGCAGAGTTTGATGATTGATCATTGATGTCATCTAGTTTATTCTAGAGTTTTGTAACTTGTAGTATTTGTAATGTATCAATGATCATAGCATGTTTTTTTGGAGTCTCGGACTATGGAGGCCATTTAGAGCCTCATTGTTTATGTATTTTGTTTCGGAATCTCATATATGATATATGTATTGTGTATTGGACTTGGAGTTCGTGTCATTTTGCTCTAAACACCTTTCTTGCATATATATAAGAGCAAACTTTGCATATTTTGTGTGTAATTGTTGGAATCATGGTTTTTAACCTTTAAAATATATTATTTTCATTCAAAATATAAAATTTTATGTTTTTTTAGTAAACTGGTTCATTAAGTTTGAACCAATCTGGTTCGGTCGATTCGGTTCGGTTCGGTCGGACCTCGGCCGTTCGAGTCGGTTCCGATTTTAAAACATTGATTACAACTAACAACATGGTCATTAACCACATGATACATTGGCTACTAAAATATGTAATTATGCCAATAACTTGGACAATACTGAGATATGACGTCTAGACTAAGCTTGCCATGGTAAGTGCCAAACAAGCAAAGAGACTCATTCAAGCAAATAAGCAATTTTGTTTACTTCTTTTTGAAGGATAAACAAGAGGATGGGTTAGAAATTTCTGAAATCAATCATGTTATCAACAGATTGAAATATTTGAATTGCTGCATTCTTTTCTAGACATGTTCAAAATCCTAAAAGTTTTCCACCAAAAGGGAAGTAGAGCATGAGATTCACTTGCTGCCTGAATCTCCTTTATCTAACATTGGTCTGTACATGCAATCACGTTTAGAGAGTAATGAAGTGAAGATGAAACTAAGAGAGTTATTAGAGCAAGGGTCCTACAGCAAGTACTTCATCATGTGGGTCCCCTGTTGTGATGGGTATAAAAGGATGGCACTTGGAGGATGTGCACAGAAATTAGACCTTGAACAAGGTCATCATCAAGAACAAATATCCACTCTTGTGGATCGGTGACTTGTTGACGAACTTCAGCATGCCAAGCATTTTACAAAGTTGGATTTCAAATCCAAATACAATCAAGTTCGTATGGAGGAGGATGTTTGGAAGACAGCCTTCATGACAAATCAGGGTTTGTATGAATGGTTGGTACTTCCATTTGGTTTATTGAATTCACCTACTAGATATACGATATTGATGAATGATGTGTTGAGGCCTTTCATAGATGCACATTTCGTAATGTATCATGCTACATGGGATGAACATCTAACTCATTTGAATCGAGTCTTGTGAGTGTTGAAGAAAAAATAACTTTTATGAAATGTGAAGAAATGTGAGTTTGCAAAACAATCACTAAACTATTTGGGGCATGTGGCTAGAGGAGAACTGGGAGTGGGTCTAGCAAAGGTTGAGGCTATTATTTATCAGCCCATACCTAGAAGTGCCACAAACAACATGAGTTTTTTTGAAGCAGTAGAGTACATGATGAAGTTTATTCCATCTTTCTCCACCATTGTAGCACCTCTACATACAATTGCAACAAGTGGCAAGAGTTTTCATTGCCACTTTGGCATTCAATTTGTTGTAGAAGGAAAACACTTTACCACTTTTTGTTGTAGAAGAAAGAAAGGTTTTTGTTTACTCACATAGGGTAATTGCCACACATCTAGCTCAACAAATTAAACATGTAATGACGTTAAAAGTATTGGAGGAAAATAACACTGTCTCAAATAAAACAAACGACTGTCAACGTATATATATAACAAGAATATTCAAATTCAAACGGTTATAGATTTTTGAATATTAACTACAGGATGATCATTAAAAAGACATAAACGTGTTGGGTATACAAGGCACTACCAAATAGTGATGAATTTCAACTCGCACATCTTGAATGGATCGAGAGACCCATATAAATAGGAAAACTGGAAGTTGCGGTAGTTGGTACACCGAACCAATGGACTCATCATTAATACATAAGGAGTCTCACACATAAGGCAGTTGCAACACATCAAGCTTGAAAATTGCACTAATAATAACATCAAAAATATTGGAGAAAAATGAGGACAGCTCAAAAATACGATGATATATTGTATATACTCTATATACATCAAGAATATTCAAATGGTTGTAGATTTTCAAATATTCACAGTAAGAAAATTGTAAAAAAAAGATGTAAATATCTTGGGTGCATGAGGCACTACCAAATAATGATGATATTCAATTTGCACAATCAGGATGAAAAGAAAGAGCCATATCAATAGGGAAAAGTGAAGGTGTTATAGTTGCTATCACTAACCAATAAACTCATCAGAGGTATTAAATACTTAAGTTATCACACACATCACATAAAAAATCAATCATTAAGATGCATTTATCACCAAATTATTAACCAATTACAGTAAAACCAGTCTTCCCAACTTCTATTTTCACTACAGGAAGCTAGCTTGTACAATGGAAAATGTTGATATGATGTATCACTAAAATACCTTTTGCACATCCCATTCATCAACAGCATAACCAATATATTCTACCAACATTGGATCCTACTGGCCATATTTCAAAAGTCAATAATGTTTTAATAAAACTATGTATGTATTCCAGATATATATGCATGCCTGCATTTCCATTTATCACCAGATGACGCACAAAACTATTATGTGTATACAAATTGTTAGCTAAAGATTCTCTACAAGATACATACCTCGACGCACTCACAGAATCACCATCTTCTCCAAATGACTGTCTCGACCACTGAGCATAGAACGACCATGAGTCCTCAACAAAGGATGCTCTGGACTGCAAAAACAATTGCATACATTTAGATTCAAAACAGTTTCAGATTAAGAAATTACACTTGTATCTCCATCAATAAGTAACCATCCCTTTGCATACAACCCAAACTCCATACCACGCATTACATAGATTTAGCAAAATCTTGATTTGAAATCTATTACTATATACAACCTTGTCTCTCTGGTAATCAGACAAAATTCCCATTGCATCATGAAACTATAATAAAATACAAGCCCATATGCACTGCATTGAAAACAAATATACAGTTAGGGTGAGTAGGCAGAATAAAATGGGTTCATCTATAATTAACATTGATAATGTCATAACCACGTTAACAGGAAATTCCCTAAATCGTTCCATCTAAAAACATGTAGGATATGATGGTACACAGAAGATTATAGACAATCTGTTTCTGGCCATTGCTAGTAATTGGTCATTTCTTATTCTATGACCACTGCAGACAAAAAAACTGAAATTATATACCCAAATCCAGACCTCAACATCCTACTGCAAACCCTAATTCATCAATGTTAAAAATAAGTTGAAGTCAAAACTTCACGATCAATCCTGTGAGCCTATCTGTTATGGTTGTTCTAACTAAATGGTGTCACAGTTCCACAAACTCTGGTAACTCCCAAGAATCAAACCATGACATCTTGCAATATCATATACCTTTCTATTACCTATTGACTGCAGATTATAACACATTTTCAAACTTGCTCATATAATGCAGGTTGTTTTAAAGGAAAAAATTGGAAAGAAATTATTATATGAGACCGTCCACATTTTATGGCTTCAAATCAAGCCATCAATAAGAATGAGTATGAACTTCACCCAATGGAGTTGGTTACAAACTGAAGAAATAACAGAAAGCTAAAAGGGAAAACCGGGAAAAGTTTTCTTCACTTTTTGAGAGGGATGGCTCATTTCATTTGTCGAATGTTGCTGCCTTTCAAATTGTTCCTGGAGAATATGCTCTCAAGAAGGTTTTGATAACCTCAAACTGTTGCCAATATTTGGAGAGGGAACTCTTAGCAGCTGGATGGCAATGTCTTTATTTATCTCTTTTGAGAACGCATTTTTACCTAGATGCAGATATAACTCATTCAAAGCTCCCATAATCTTGATTGCCCTGCCTTCTCTGAAACTTATTAGCAGCACAAGGTGAGTTCGGACCTAAGAAAAAACTGATGATGCAAGTATTGAAATATAAGGCTTATTTATTAGCATTATGTTAATATTACGCAAAAGGGCTGAAAAAAACTCTGTAAGAGGTCGCAAGGGTTGGAAACTTAGTCGTCGCTAATCCCAACTCCATTAATACCCCGGTCACAGAAGCCTAGAATGTCAGAATCGTAAGTTTCAGAAAATACACAGTGTTGAACTTGTGAAGGTGGTTGCAAGGGTCTGGAACAAATTCATGAGGGCTGGAAAGTCTCTGAGATGAAGTCGTAAAAGCCACGAAACCAAAAACGAGGTCGCAAAAACAAGCACAAATCCTGCCCACAAACTAGGGCTCATCAGTCCAGTCGCAAAAGGCATGGAAGGGTTCTATAGATTTTTGAAGAATTTTAGGAGACGCAAGGGAAAAATACAATCGAAAGAGGGTAAACATACAGTCAACTAGGGCATGCACGGAAATCCTATCTGTTGTTGCAAATCACGAACTACGGCTTTTTATTTGACCATAAATGGATTGTGTTACTCTTGGAGACAGTGATAAAGAATTGTGTACATTTTTCAAGTTGCTGAAAGAAATATTTTTCAAGAGATGGATAAGATCATGAAAAAAAAATGAAGGGAAAATTCCAAGACAAACCAAATGAAGCCATTGTTGAAAATCCACCAGATGCTGAAATTGATGAACTCACTGATAGAGAATGCGTATTTTAAAAGAATCCCAACACTTTGAAGACACGAAGGAATCTAGTGTAGGTGAAACTAGGCATGGATGGTTGTCCAAATAGTTCAGGAGTCTATGAATCTCGGAATTTACCCTTACGAGGGCATGAGACAACTTGATGGAGCATTGTGGGAGTAGCTCAATATGGATGGTTGTCCAATAATTCGGGAGATTCTATAATTCGGGAGTTCGGGAGGTGGAATTCGGGAACTTGGGAATTCAGCTTGGGAACTACACCTTTACGAGGGTCAAGGAGGCAACTTGATGGAGTTCTACCTAGTCAAAGCATTGTTTTCAAAAGGGAAAGCTTCTGAAGAATGTGTGGTCTTGTTTGGTTCTGTTATTTTAAACTTCTATCAGTATATTATATAGAGTAACCTTAAGAATATAAGGCGTAATATAAGGCTTATTTATTAGCGTTATATTAATATTAGTTAAGTGTTAACTAATAAACGGTTGAAACTACTTCAACCACTTTGTAACCATCTTTCACATAATAAAATGACGGACACACAATGATAATGTGTGCATTTTGGTTTCTCTTCATCCGTTCTTTGTACATTCTATTCTTTCTTTCTTCTTTCTCTCTCCGCATATTCTAATAGCAAGGCCTGATTTGTTTTTATTGCTTCCACCAAACACTTTTAGTGCAGCTTTGCATCACAACCGTTTTGTATCCTCTTCATTGCGGCTACATTATTGTATTGTGTAGAACTTGTTGCGAGTTGAGCATTCTGAAAAATTTAAACATTCAATCTCCTCACAAATATTTCACAGGGGGAATGTCTTATGAACCATATCTATCATGTTCTCTATGGGCAATACTCATTTTCCTATAGGCAAAGATAGAAACATCTGAAAACCACTTTTCTCTATCATTCACCATTAAGATTGCATTGTTTGTCCCAAATGGATTAAAATTAAGCTAAGTTGTCGATACATTTTGGATACAGTGCAGTACGAAGTTTCGATATGCAGATACAGCAAAAAGAAATTGGCCCCGGATATAACCGCACAAAACATATATTAAAATTTGACAAATTATAAACTCCACCCTAACAAATAGGAATTTACCACATATGCATATGAAAAACAAAATAAGCTAAATAACTACAAAAAAGTTTAAAACTCGTAATTTGTTAAAGGCCTAAATTAAACATATTGTCATGATGCATTAAATTTAATTATTATACCAATGATCAAATGTAATGTCCCCTTTTCCAACTTAAGGACTTGATTTTGGACTTCTTGCCATTCCCTTTTCCATGGCAACGAAGTGGAAGAGTTGGGAAAAGGAATTGAGCTTCCTTTGCATTTATTTTCTAATTTTTAATGTTTCTATTTTAATATGTTTTTCCTTTTAACAGGTCGGCAGGGTCTAGTGTATTGAAAAAGCAAATAAAAGATTATAATGACTTTATATGGGGCGGTCATGTCCTTTTAAGAATTGGCACCAAAGTTGGAGGTATAAAAGGAGGTGAAGGCTTCATTTGCTCACATGGACTTTTGGCAAATTTACTCCAATTGGACTTGTGGGTTGATTGCTCATTGTTCTTCCACTCTTGGGCGGAAATCCAAGTGTGTGGCACTTCCAAGAAGGACGAAAACCCTTCTTGTGGTTGGTTGGGGGGAAGAAACCCTCCTTGTTTGTCTAGAAGGAATCTTGTAGATTTGAGAAGTCATAATCTGATTTGTATATATATTATTGAGCCTCTCCTTTGTAGGGTGACTTGCATTAGTGTACAGTTTGGTGCCATCTAGGGCACGGCAATCAGATTTGACTTCATATTTGGCTTTGTTATTATTTAAAAGATTGGAATCAATATTTACTTGTGGAGTTGGGGTTTCTAAACCCTCATTTCATAATTTTATTTGCAGTTGTGCTTTGCTGGTTTTTAATTAATTTCCAACAGTGTTTTTGATCATAATTCATATTGAATATTGATTTGGTGGATTCCTAAAATACATGTATCTATTTTGGCAAACTTTTTTAAAGTGTTTTGCATGCAATTTTATACCATTGTCCTAAACATTTGATCGTTGTTCTAATATGGGTTTTATTTGCAGTTTGCTGGTTTATAAATGAGATTTGATAATATTGGGGTTTGTGCTAATTTCCTACTCTTCAGTTTCAGCCCTTGAAACAGATATTACATCAAACTAGTATTCAATAGTCATCATATTCGTCTTCATTGAGAGCATCAACTTCGTGTTGTGGTTCATTAGAACCACATGGACTTGAAGCACTCCCACTAGGGCCACTACCACTAGCACCCCCATGTGCATGTAGGTCTCACAGTGCCAAAGAAGTCTTCAATCCCTCGTCATCCAATGATAGGTGGGAATGAAGGTATCCAAGTCAATCTGTCTTAGGTCAACATCCCAATGCTTTGTTGACCCATGTACTCCGTTGCTTGTGGGATAGAAGGCACAAGTTGGAATATATGTGGACCAAATCCTTGGCCTTTTTATTCCCCAATTTGTTGCGGTTACGTGAGTGGATAAAGGCATGTGTACTCTAGTTGCACTCAAAGGAAAATATGTTAGCAATATTATGTTATTGCTAACATCGATGAAATTAATTAATATTTATAATATTATTATTAATATGAGTTGTTAACTCATTTAATAATAATATAGTTTGCATATTATATTTTGGAATGTTTGTTGAGATATAATCTCACGTATATTGTATTTGTTAGAGTTGTTAAGTTGTTTGAAACAACTCATGTATTTTGGGTAGAGCATTTCTAGCTCCCCTATTTTGTAGGATTCATATTGCCTATAAATTAGGCAATCCAACCCGTATGAAAATATTAGTGATTTTATTGTGTATTTGTTTGCAAAACTCTGTACCAAATTTTTATTTGGTATTAGAGCGAGTAAAGCTTCTAAAAGAATGGAGCTTTGATGTTGTCCAAGGGCGAGTGCCATTGTGCTATTATCCCGTTAAGTAAGGTCTTATTTCTTCTGTGATCTGCGTGCATAGATCTATGGATCTTGAAAGCTTTGCTCATAAAATCTGCCGGTATTCATTTGAAAAGCTTTTGAATAGTCGACACCATCTTTTGTATACATGTGAGATTTGTATATGTTTTGGTCGATAGTCTTTGGACGCTCCTCAAGCATCTATGTGCCTCATCGGTTGTATACTTTCAGGTCAACCTTGCGCAGTCCATACACAGATTTGTCTCTGATCTCCTCTGACCTGATCTAAAAACGTGTGCAGACTTGTATGTGTTCCTTTGGCCACTAAACTTCATGCATTCATACCTATGGAAGAATCTACCCCTGAGAGAAGTGTTTTGAAGGAAAGTAATGAAACAAAGATGTGAGGAGGATCTTCATAGTTGGTTCCTCAATGTGATTGCGCCCTCAACAAATCCATGCCCATGCAAAGGCTGCTCTGTTTGTGATGTCCCTTTTTCCACGCTAGTCACAATAAAGGCCTTGGGCCCATTCCACCTTTTGTGGGCTTCGGCCGAAGGAAGCAAGGAGGTGAATCTTGCCATTATTGCAAGTAATTTCCTTTTTTATTTTATTACTAATTATGGCTTGGAGTGATTCGATTAGGTGAATGAGAAAGCGAAAAAGGAACTTCTATCTTCACCTTCACTAAAGTCAGTCTTCTTGTAGGCTCTGAGGAGATAAAAAAATATTCTTTTAAGAGGTCGGTCTTCTTAAGTGAAGATTAAAAAGTGCATTTCCCCATTAAGAGGTTGGCCATGAAGATTGGGCTTCTAATTCATCCTTGGTGCCAAAGAAGGGGTACTTAAGAAGGTTTGAATGGAGGACATTATCATCATTCATCTATTTTGACATTTACTTGGATTTGGAGCTAGTGTAGCTTCTCTTCTTGCCATTG
Organism: Taxus wallichiana var. yunnanensis; assembly: GCA_018340775.1. Taxonomy (NCBI): domain Eukaryota; kingdom Viridiplantae; phylum Streptophyta; class Pinopsida; order Cupressales; family Taxaceae; genus Taxus; species Taxus wallichiana. Next base: position 31,645,109 of record CM031239.1, on the reverse strand, counting down.
AAGGATGAAAACCCTTCCTTGGACACCTATTGAGGACAAAACCCTTCAATAGGATCACACTTGGGGACGGAAACCCTCTTGTGTGCTTTGGTGGCTTCACCCAGAAAGTCACAAGTGAGCTTTAAGGAGGATTTTATATTTATTTCTTCCCTTCTAACCCTAGGTGACTTGCTTGGGTGAAGGGTTTGATGTCATCTAGGGCACTTTTGGACAATTTGAGTTGAGATTATTGTTCTTCATATTTTATAAGGCTGAAATCTACATTTTGGTGATTTTTGGAGGAGTTTATCTATCATTTCCAGCCCTTGGTTTTGGTTGTTCTGCTGCTTTGTCATAAAATTAATTGCAGCTGGGTGTAATCACTTATTTTCTCCATTCTTTCGATGTAATTTGGATTGATAAATATTGTCATGGTTGAATTAATTATTTAGAAGCATTTTCAGTTGTTATTGCATGGTTAAATGTTGATGTGAAGTCCCTAGAGAGTTCACTGCCCTAAATGACTATTTATTGATTATTTTAATAAGGTTGAAGCATATTTTCAGTCATTTTCAGATTGATGCTTGTTGGCTGATGGTGTATTTTCAGATTTGGTTCATTAGGGTTTAGGCTAAACCCTTACTCTTGGTTTTAGCCCTAGAAAGGGATACTACGGTCCTTGAAGCCCATAGAAGGTGAAATGGGCCCAAGGCCTTTATAGTGACCGGTGTGCTATGGAGGGCATTACATTGTTCTGCAGATTCTCTATTGAACAATCAATCTATTTCATCCTCAGTTTGTGTGAGTTCCAGTCTCCCAAAACATACATCATCCTCGTGCATCGCCAAGTTTGTTTACTACCTCAAAGAGTTATTTCTCACATGCCCTTCAAGTGTCATCAAGTTTTGTTGTTATCTAGACGTATTTTATGTGGTATGAGTTTAATAGTTTTATTAAGCAATTTGGATTGTTTACGTTTGTTTACAATAAAACCATCATTGTTGTCATTTGTATTAAAAGTTGACAAGGAAAAGTTATTTAGCTTATAAATCCAATCTTTAATTGGATTTTTTGTGTTGAGTCTTGTTAATCTCTCAATGTAAAAAGGGTCATATGTAAGTCATTCTTATGTGTCTTTGCTGAGTCAAAGTCAAATAATCCATCCATAGTTATTTTGTCAAGCCATAATTATTTTGTCTTGTATTGTCGTCTTCATTGTTTTGTGAATCGGTGTACGTCCATACACATTGTCAAAAGTATTGTCATTTTTGTCAACATCAAAATGGATAAATTGAGTCATCTTAAAAAAATTGAGGGAAAAGATTTCCACACATGGCAAGTACAAACCCGAGTTAATTCTAATCAAAAAGACTGTGGGATATTATTGATTGTGAAAGCAAAGAAACCGAGAAGATGCAAATAAAGCAACAAAATGGTAGAGCAAAGATCAAAAAGCTACTACAATCATTGGATTGGTGTTATCTAGCACATATTAACATCATATAGACTAATCTAAGTCCTCTAATACAATCTGGATAACATTAAACAAACTATTTGGATCACAAGCAGGAAGCGCAGTCGTGGCATTAAAGCAAAAGCTGTTTGGAATCAAAATGGAGGAAGGAGAAAGCATGGTACAACATATCGATAAGGTTCAATCTATTTTGAATCAATTAGCAAGGATACATATTGTGGTAAAAGAGGAGGATTCAAAAGCTCTTTTATTGAATAGTGTTCCATCTCACTATTGAAATATTGTTTTTATTTTGAGCAAAATCAATCTCGATCTAGAAGATCTCATTTCTTCCTTGTAAGATGAAGATAAAACTAAGAATATTGCCACGAGAGGAAAGTGCAATGTATGGGAAAAATAGATCATATGCTAAAGGAAGATCCAAACAAGGATCAAACTCCCAAGATCTACAAAAAAAAAAATTTGTCATTATTGTAATACTCTTGAACATGGAATTATGTATTGTAAACAAAGAGCGAGGATCTACTTGATCGAAAATTGAAGGATAGAGCTTTCATTTCTGAAAACAGAGACGAAGAATGTGATTAGGATATGAAGTCTAACCGTTCCAATAATGAGGAAGGAAATGCTCAACACAATGATGAACACTTATTGAATTAAGTAATTTCAACGGTTTGGAGGATGGAGGCATAGAGGTTGGAGGTCAATCAGCGACCTCTCGTCAATCACCAACGACGAGGTCGCATGAAGTTGTGACATTTTTCAGTTGTGTGCTTTATTTTCAATGTTTATGTTGTGTGTGGTGTGCTTGAGTACCAATATTTGTTCTTGTTAGATTTTGCAATGTGTTCTTGTGTTCAAGTTTTTAATAAGTGAGCAGATTCCTATGTAATCCCCTGAAAGCAAAATATAGTGGAAAAATGAAAACATAAGAAAAAGTAGCATCATGATATTTGGGTTGTTGGTTGTCTGTAAAACCATCTATATGTGCAACATGTTGGTTGTCCTTAGAAAACCGTCCTTGTTGAGGTTGTTGGTTGTCCTGAAAAACCATCCTTATTGGTTGGTGGTTGTCTAATAAAACCATCCTTGAAGGTTGTTGGTTGTCCTGAAAAACCATTCAGATCATGAGAACGCAGGACGCCAAACTACGAAGGAAGTGCGATTGTTTTCCTACCATGTTCACACTAAGGGGATTGTTAGGAATATTATGTTATTACTCACATGGATGTATTTAATTAATATTTATAATACTATTATTAATATGAGTTGCTAACTCATTTAATAATAATATAATTTGCATATTAGATTTTGGGATGTTTGTTGAGATATAATCTCACATATCTTGTATTTGTTAGAGTTTTTAAGTTGTTCATGTATTGTGGGTAGAGCTTTTTTAGCTCCCCTATTTTGTAGGATTCATATTGCCTATAAATCAAGAAATCCAACTCGTATGAAAATATTAGTGAGTTTATTGTGTATGTATTTGCAAAACTCTGTACCAAATTTTAAGAACTTGCTGACCTTTTGAGGAAAATTGTGCAAAATTAAAAATTTAAATAAACACTCAAACTTAAATTTTAAAAAGGTAACACAATAAAGGAAAGAAAATTAAAAAAAAAAAAACTTGTGTCAAGACCTTGATTGTAAGAAGTTGCAGGTTAAAAGATGATTGACCATGTAGGTACCACTACATATGAGTATCCATCTTGTATTTGACCCAAAGAGCATGACGGTTATGAGTTGTCTCCACCATGAAATTTCCAACTCTCTGTCATAACCATGTCCTCGGCCTCGATTCAAGAAAACTCCTGACAACGCCAACATATTGTATATACCCCTCACTAACTTGAGCATCCCTAGACAATGCCACCCTCCTGGCATAGAAAGTGTCTTTAAGTTGTAGAAACTAGGAGTCAATGCAAAGGCAAGTGAATGCATGATGGGGTGGTCATTTTGTTCCACCACTCAATGAGGTATGATTGTACTTCTTGAAAAAATCCTCCTCAAGATCTTACTCTTTTGCATTTATGATGGTCTTTATTTTCTCAAGCATCAAGTCAATGTCATCATATATCTCTCCCAGAGACATGGCTGATTCATGTCAATAAAATGAATCATACTCATAATGGGCTCGGTAAAACTCAACAAATATTCTACTTCATCCAACCAACTATTATCTAAGATCGGTACCTTCACTTTTTTGGCTCATTTAATGTTTGACTACCTTCATACAACTCATAGGTTGGAAGTTACCATCATGCTAAGTATCTCTCGCACCTTCACAAATCGGCTCAAGGCAATCGTGTGTGATGTAAACCAAGTCTAAGCAACCTAGTAAAAGTGAAAAAATAAATTCAAAATTTTTTTGAGTGCTATGTTTTTAAAAACTTATATTATAAATAAAAGAAATATAGTTTCCTTTCCTTTAACAGCTCCAAATGCAAGTAGGATCTGAACATGCCTTATAAGCACGATGATGATAAGTCACAAACATCTAAATCTCTTCACCCTCGAGATACACTTGCTTAATCCACTCAATTTTACTAGCCAACTTTTTCAGCATTAAATTGAGTGAATGGACAACACAAGGTGTCCAAATAATATGCCTATATCTCACCTCAAATAACATCCCTTCAGCCTTGCAATTTTTGTCGTTGTTTGTTATGACTTGGACATTATTTTGAGGCCCCGCCGCCTTAATCGCTTAGAGAGGGTGTTGGCAATGAATTAGGCATCCTTCACATGCCCCTCACAATCAACTACTTTCAAAAAGATTGCCTTCTTAGGGCATATTGCAACCATGTTGATCAAAAGGCGGTTTCTTGCATATTTCCATCTATCAAATATGATGGACACTGCGTTTCAGCCACGAGTCTCTAATTGGTTGCAATGAAGTTTCCACATGTTATTTTTATTTTGCTAGTAGGGTTGTAATGTTCCCTTTTCGAAATTAATTTTGGAGAAGACTCTTAGCCTATTTTTTATTTTCGTATGGACTAATGCATGGAAAATAAGGAAAATAACTTAATAATTTAACATTAAGTGTTAAAATAACTTTATTATACGCACTCATATTTTAGTAGTAATTTAAAAGTGGCTTTATGAAGGCACCACTAAAGTGAAATAAAGTAAGAAATTACTTTAGTTTTATTTGATTTCACGTGCAAAGTGGGGCACCCAACTTGCAACCTTTAAGTTTATTTTGAGTTTTGTGCCACCCAAAAGCAATAAAAGGGGTCGTTTGGGGTGAAATGGATATTATTACAACATTTTATATTTTGGAGAGTTGGAGCTTGTGCTCTCACCTTCAGCTATTGAGGACGAAATCTCTCATTGGTAAGCTATTGATGATGAAAACACCCATTAGCATTCACATCTTGGGGACGAATACCCTCGATTTCTCCTTGGTTGTCTCATACGAAGGTCACACTTGAGCTTCAATTCAGTCAATCAGAGCTAGGGCACGGATCCAAGGTTGTTTTCAGTGGTGGTACAACTAGGGCACACATAAAAATCAGATTTTCAGTTTTATCTCAGCTAGGGTAGCCAACCTTCAAAGGGAGTAGCATTAGAAGATGTTACAGCAGCGTTAACCAGAGTTTTTGGGACCATTTGGAGCTGGGAAAAACCTTAAGGAGGTGCAACAAACCGCTTTGGGGTTGTTGCAGCAGGGTTTGGGAAGTGCAATTGGTGGTAGGGCTGGTCTAAGGCCCTAATTTGCCCTAGGGCAGAACTTAAAGCCTCTCTTTCTTCCACTTTGACATCATACGGTCAGCTGTTTGTATTCCCCATTTTCAGTTCTGAAATAAATTGTAATAAATTCCTCGTGGTTGGAAAAATTATCTTCTTTCATTTTCATGTTCCTAGAGGGTTTATGAGTGATTTGCCCCTTGTGGGCATCCTTATTTTGATGAATTTTGATAAATAAAGGAAGGATCCAGATTGCTGTAATTTTTGTTAAGGGTTTTGAATAAAAATCAGATTGCTGCCATATTTTTGGATAAGGGTTTGTAGGAAAACCCAGATTTCTTTAATTTATACCTAGACTACACCGAAACGCCCCCTTTTATACCAACCACGAAACGTTCGAGCACGGGCACGGAAATGGAAATGTTGTGGGTACATTCGGGTACATACCCACAAGTCCAGTGCATGAAATCCATACCAGGGACATACCTAGGGCCTATGGGTACGTACCAGCATACCTAGGGGGAAAATGTTTTTTTTTTCATGTAGTTAAAAAAATTAAAAAATTAAACATTTTAACTTAAAAATAAAGCAACCTAAACCTAACCTAACCCTAAAAGACCCCCAAACACCTATTTATACACCCAATCCCTCTACTTTATTCACACACTCATTGTTTGCTATTGAGCTTGAAGGAGAGAAAGAGAGGTTGAAGGAGAAAGAGAGAGCTTGGAGGAGAGAAAGAGAGCTTGAAGGAAAGAGGGATAGAGCTTGAAGGAGAAAGAGAGAAGGAGAAGCAAGTCTACAAACAACAAGGAGGATTTTTCTCAGGTATTTTTCATGCATTCAAGCATTTTTTATAAATCTTTTGATCAATGTTTTGTATATGATCAATGATCAATATCATGAATGATGTGTTTCAAACACATCATTCATGATTATTGATCATGATTCATGATCTAAATTTGTTTTTAATATTTATTTATTTTACGGTTTTAAAAAATAATATATTAATTTTTTTTTGTATTTAAAGTTTAATATTGAAGTTTTATTTAATTAAACGTCTACCCTCTGTGTATGCTCTCACCTCGCACCATTTATGGCGAACTTGGTGATCAAAATCAGAGATTGACATGTAGGGCTAGTTGTTTAATTTTTTTAATTAGTTATGTATTCGTTTTTTTTTTAAGTTTTAAATTGAATTCGTTATAAATTTAAACGTTTACCCTCTGTGTATGCTCTCACCTCGCACCATTTATGGCGAACTTGGTGATCAGAATTAGAGATTGATGTAGGCCCTAGGGTTTAACTAGTTTTTTTAATTAGTAATGTGTTCGTTTACGGTTTTTTTATTTTAAAGTTTTAAATTGAATTCATTAAAAATTTAAACGTCTACCCTCTGTGTATGCTCTCACCTCGCACCATTTATGGCAAACTTGGTGATCAAAATCAGAGATTGACATGTATGGGTTAACAAATTAATTGTTTAATTTGTATTTGTTGTTTTTAATTAAATTATTTAGCAATGTTTTAAAAAATATCTCTTATTGTAGGTTAAAACAAATTAAACCTACAGTCATGGCATCCAGTTCACTTCAATGGGGCATGAGGGAGGAAATGTTCTAAGTGGCCCAATAGTGAAAATGGATCCTCATTCTCCTTTATGGAGACATATGGAAGTGTTAGAGCTCATCACGGCGGTGGTGTTGTTCGTGTTTGGACATGTCCCCATTGTGCCACCACATTTAAATCCTCGTATAACCATTTAAAAGTTCATCTAACTGGGGTATCGGGGACGGGTATTAGAGCGTGTAAGGTGGAGAAGAAAACAATAGCCATGTACTTAAAAGATCAAGAGGATGCGAACTTTGAAATAGGAAGAGCTTGCTCTAGAACCATTTCTTTACAACAGAGGACTATGGGAAAACCACCAACACCACCACCATCATTTCATCCTTTCATTGAGAGTAATGCTGAAACTGTTCCAGTTGATTCCCCTTTTGATGAAGATACCCCATCAAGCAAGAGAACAAAAGGGCCTTTAGAAAAAGCATTTAACATTGAGAAGAGAGAAATTGCAGATGAATTGGTGGCTCGGTGTATATATGCATGTGGGCTACCATTCAATGTCTTGAGGTCACCATATTGGCAGCAGATGGTGAGAGGCATTAATGAGGCACCACAAGGGTATACAAGCCCCAACTATAATAAGGTTTGCACTTCTCTTTTGGAAAAAGAAGTGCAACACATACAAACATCTCTACAACCAATTAGAGATTCCTAAAATGATTCTGGAGTCTCTATTATCTCAGATGGATGGAAAGACTCCCGAAACAGACCTCTCATCAACATTATTGCAGTAATCCCTAAAGGGGCAATGTTTCTAAAGGCTATTGATTGTGAGGGCAAAGTACAAGATGCACAATTCATTGCAAATATTCTCATTAAGGCTATTGAGTTAGTGGGCCCCCGAGAACATTATCCAAGTCATCACAGAGCATAATGCCAAAATTGCAAGGCAAAGCAGGTTGATAGTAGCGGTAGGTATGAGCACATATTTTGGACACCATGTGCGATACACTCCCGAACTCGATCTTTGCAAAAGATTGGAAAAATTACATGGATTGAGAAAATCTACACGGAGGCAAACGAGATTCAGATGTTTGTCATCAACCATCACATTTCTCAAGCCATACTCAGAAGATTCTCAAAGTTGGAGTTGTTGAAGGTAAGGGAACAACTCATGAGCCATAACTTATAAGTTTTACTTTTTAAGTTTTTAAGTTTTTCATTTTAATATTTGATTTTAAATCAATTTCAATTTGTGTTGCTATTGAATTGTTTCCATTCCTTTTTAATAGGTTATTGGGACTAGGTTTGCCTCTCACAAACTTGTCCTTAGGCGACTTGTGAATGTGAGTTATGCTTTGAGTAACATAATGATTGATAATGTTTGGACCGTCTGGAGGCAAGCAAATACAGAGAGAGCCCAAAGGATAAAGACATGGATCCTTGATGATGATTGGTGGGCAAAAGTTGAATATTTGTTGAGTTTCACGGAGCCTATTCTAAGTATGATCAGATTTGTAGACAAAGATAGTGCTTGCATTGGAGAAATATATGATGGCATTGACTCCATGCTTGAGAAAATCAAAGATATCATACAAGCCAAAGAGCAGGACCCTGAGGAAAACTTTTACAATGAAGTTAAAATTGTGGTCATGAAAAGGTGGAACAAAATGACCACCTCATTGCATCTCCTTGTTCGTGCCTTAAATCCCAAATATCACAGCAGTGAAATAGTTGGGTTACCTAGCAGCGCGACCATATGATGACCAAGAGGTTGCAAATGGGACGAGGGCAGCATTCGAGAAGGTTGTTTCTCGATCCAAATTATCTAGTGCGATGCAATGCCATGAGATGGCGATGTTTGTATCTGGAGGAGGTAGCATGGGAGAGGGAGAGGCTCTTTGTGACAAAACCACCTTGAATCCAATCATGTGGTGGATTGTACATGGCCATGATTCTAAGTACTTACGACCTGTTGCGATCAAATTGCTCTCACGGGTATAAAGTTTGTAACTTGTTATTTGATATTTTAATTATCAATTAAGAATTAAAATTCAAAATTATATCACTCTTTTTTAATTAATAATACTTTGTTTTTGTGACAGTGGCTATTAACTCTTCTCCAGAGCGCAACTAGAGTACTTATGGCTTCATCCACTCAGCCAAACGCACCATGTTGGCATCAAAGAAGGCAGAGGATCTAGCATACGTACATTTCAACTTGCGCCTCTTAACGCATAAGACGGAAGAGTATACTAGTGGTCCTAACAAGCTTTGGGACATCAAACTTGAAACCACAGACTTTGAAGTTTTTGCTGCTTGTTTGTCTAATGTTTCAATACTTGGCGTTGATGACAAACTTCCAGGAGCCCTTCACAAGGGTTCGAAAGTGGAGCTAGTGGGAGTGGAGTTGCAAGTGTCATCCATGAAGATGATTTTGAGGATCATCTAGATGATATGTTCTAGGCTTTTAGGCCTAGGAAATTGAAAGTGAAGCAAGTTGAGAACTTGAATGTATTATGTTATTAACTATTATGTTTTGAACATTATGAATCAATACAAACTCAAGTCTCAATTCTCAAAGTATTGGAAATTTGTTTTCATGTTCTATGAATGATTGTAAGTTGTATGAGTATTAAATTTCAATAAGTATGCAATGTATGAGTATTAAATTTCAATAAGTATGCAAATGCTTCTTTAAATTTATAATTTTATATACATATTTATATATTTATATATAAAATGTACCCAAAAGCGTACCGTACCTGAAGTTTTTAATAATTTGTCGTATCAGCGTACCGTACATGTACTGTATTTGTATTTGTACCCTTAGGGGACATTTCGGTGGTGTAGAGCTTCACATAACTTGGCCCTTCGTATCATTTTAAGGCGTTGTTGATTGATTTCACTATCTCTTGCCAAAATGGTGATCTAATAACATTGAATGACAAATCATTTGCATCTATAATGTCCCTTTTGGCCCGAAAATGGAGAAAACGGGTTTACCAACTATCCCCAATAAATCTGATCTAAAAACACCTTCAAGTATACACACAACAATTTGAAAGTAGTTAAGAATACTTAGAATGATTAACCAATTCAAAATCAGCAGTTTCCTAGGCGTAGAAGCTGCGTAGGAGATTCGAGTCCACTTTTCACTATGCAAATAAATGTAGAATGCCACGAAATAATTTATCTAGCCACAACAATATTTATACATCACAAATACATCAAAAGATTGAAGAAATATCTTATTAACAAAGCAGAAATTAATTATTTATAACAACTGTCCTGTCAAATTGAGGGCTAGAAAAAATAGTAAATCGCCACCAAAAATCACAAAAATATAGATTCCGGCCTTATAAAATGTGGAGATTCAAAATATAAAATCAGATTTGAAATTTGTGCCTTAGAAAGCACCAAACCAATTTTAAACCCCGATCGTTCCCCTAGGAAAAAGCTCCAAAATTGATGTAAAGCTTTTGCAATCCGTCTTCGACGTCTCCAACTTGAAATGAAGGATTTCCGTCCTCCAACAAGCCGCAACGAAGGTTTCCATCTTCCTTGGATGCAACACGGGGAGGGTTTTTGTGCTAAAGTGGAACAAACCAACTAGCCCAACAAACCAATTGTATATGTAAAATGCGCCAAAAGATGATTGCAAATGAATTCCTTAAGTCCCTTTTATATCCTTCCTTTGGTGCCAAAGGCCAAATAGAAGAGGACCGACCTCTTAAACCTCGCTTTATCTTTTAATTGCTTCTTTATTCTCTCCAAACTCATCCGACCCGTCTCCAAAGGAAAACACTTAAAAGAAAACATTAAATCTAATAAAGGAAAACTGAAATGAAATGCAATTCCTTTCCTTGTTCAATAATTCTTATTTGCAACAAAAGGAGAATGGCAAGAATTCCATATTTAGGCCTCAATTCGAAGAAGGGGGCATTACACATACACACATCTTGTAAGGTGCTCATCCGCGATATCCTATTCTTATTTTGAGAAGGCCTTTCCAAAGGTGGTCCTTTTGTCCTCTTTCGTAAAAGAAGTGAATCCTCATCTTGCATGGAGTGTTAAAATATGCGGAGAGAGAAAGAATAAAGAAAGATTAGAATGAATGAAGAGAAATCGAAATGCACATGTTATTCATTGTGTCTCCGTCGTTTTATTATGTGCGAGACGGTTACAAAATGGTTAAAGTGGTTTCAACCGTTTATTAATTAACACTTCACTAATATTAACATAACGCTAATTTATAAGTTTTATATTCTAATACCCCCTCTTAAGGCTTAAACTATAGAACATATGTGAGAAGATTACGGTAATAGAACCAAATAAGATCACACATTCTTTAGAAGCTTCGTCTTCGAACACATTGCTTTGACCCTCGTAAAGGTGTAGTTCTCGAGCTCAATTTCCGAGTTCCCATATTCAACCTACCCGAACTCCCAAATTACAGATTCGGGAGACTTTTTGGACAACCATTCGTACTAAGTTACTCCCACAATGCTCCTTCCAAGTTGTCTCGGGACACTTGCAAGGAAAAATTCCCAAGATCCGCGTACTCATGAACTATCTGGGCAGCCATCCATGCCGAGTTTTACCTAAACTAGATCCCTTACTGTCTTCAAAGTGTGAGGCTTCTTTTAAAATGTGTATTCTCTATCAGTAAGTTCATCACTTTAAGCATCCAATAAATTTTCAACGATGACTACATTAACTTCATTTGATTTGTTTTACATCCGGATTTTTACTTTCCAAGTACAAAAGTTGAGGCATAAATATTTGTCTGGTGGAATTTCCACACTCACACAAAATACCTCAGAAAATAACCCTTTCACAAAATATAGAATGGCCCGCAAATTAATGTAGCAAGATTTTAAAAACTAATTTTCATTTTTGCAAAGAAAATGGTATATTTCTATTTTGTGTCCTAACACTTGAAATGCCCTAAAATTTAGTTGAAAACACAACAAAAATTGTTCCTGAACGGTTTTTTTTTGCACCTTTGCAATGGCATCAACTATATTTTGTGGCTATGTTCGCTATAAGTGCCCTTGAACTGAAATTGGATCATTTTCTACTTCTTTTGATGATGTTTTTACTGCCCTACATGATTGCTCACTACCCTACGATATTGCTCTTGCGCCTAGCATTCACTTTGGTCTTTTTCTCTTTCGTGCCCTAACGGGACTGGTTTGAACTTCTTCCCTTCTCTTCTCCTTGCTTGCCCGACTATAATACCAATTTTATAATATGCAAAGAGAGAAAGAATTAAAAAGATTAGAATGTACAAAGAAGATGAAGAGAAAGCTGGAATGCACATGCTATTCATTGTGTCCGTCCTTTTATTATGTAAGAGATGGTTACAAAATGGTTCAAGCGGTAATAATCGCTTATTAGTTAAAACTTAACTAATATTAACATAATGGTAATTTATAAGCCTTATATTCTAATACAAAGTAGACATCACAAAAGAATGTGTCGGGGCCACAATTGGGGATCCAAAGACTAGATGGGGAAACACGTGGCCTCACCGATTGAGATGTTCTTTTTCTTAACAATGGATGACCCATTTTCAAGGCGAAGATAACTTCTACAACTTTGTGTTCCTTGATATACAAGAACACAAAGAAGGATGAATACTAGATTGATCACTTCTTTCTTCCCGATACTCTCCCCGATGAGGGGTACCAAGCAACACTTGGACACGATTCTGGACCCTCAGTTCAGATCTGTCAAATCTCAGGACTCCATTTCTTCCACCTAAGGCCCCCTACCCTAGGCACGTCTCAGGGCCCCTTCTCATAGACAGCGATCCACCAAGCTTACAAAGAGGCACCGCCTTCCTCCCGGACACCGGCTTCCCAGGCATTCTACAGTCTCAGCTACTGGTTATCGGCGCATTACGAGTCACTTCCATCCGGCCTTGAGTGCTAGGTGATGTTGTTGGGGGGGTTGCTCCTTCTTCTGCTCCCCCACACCTTCATCCTATTCCTCTTCTTTTCTGGTCTCTCGGCCTCTGCTGCTTCCTTCTCTTCTTCTTCTTCTCTCTTTGTATCTCGGGCGACCCGTTTGGGTCCTCTTGCTGGGTTTGTTTGCTTTGTATCCTGCAGTCCCATTGACCTACTTTTGTGGTCATGCGTTGGACATTAATATTATTATCTTATCTTATCTTATCTTATCTTACTCCAAAACCTTTTCTATTAAAAGCCTTACATTGTTCCTCCCCTTGCAAATTCTAACGCCATGACCCAATATTGCACACAAGTGGGCTTTCACCCAAATATATGAGCTTCTAAATACACCTTCACAATATGGCATCTCCAAACAAAACACCCACCACCTAGAAGCTGCTCTTGTATTGTAACATGTCTCCATAACAGTGAATTCAGATCAAATTCTTCAAACAGAGATTGGTCTAAGGAGGTGGAACTTGTTGCTATTGTAGTAGTATTCTATTTGGGTCTTTGGTTGCACCTACAAGTTTAAAAACCAACACCATAAGCAAAGAAAACAACAGTTAAACCCTAGGCCCTAAGGCATAGCATGTATGTATTGTAAAATAATTTAATAAATGGAAAAACGGTTTAAAACTTTAAAATGAAAACAATAAAAGATTAAAAAAAAACATGAAGCATCCGAAGATTGAAAACAAAATGAAAACAAAAAATATAATCAAACTTAAAAGTTAAAACCTTTTCTTCAATGAATAATCCACAAATCCTCCTTTCAAGCTCCTTAATCACCTTGGAAGCGAATGGGCACTTGTACTAGTCTAGAAAAATGATAGCAATGTTTGTTGATGAAGTATCAAAACTAAATGAGCAAAATGAGAGCTTAGGGAGGCAAGTATGCAACGCAGGAATGAGACGTAATTTGATTTGCTTTTATGTTTTGATTTTGTGTTTTGCTTTTGTTTTATACATTATGTTTCACTTTTAGGAATTCCTGTTGTGTTTTTGTTGTCTTTTTAATTGTGTAAAAGGGTAAAAAACAATTAAAAATTATAAAATTATAAACAGATGTTTTCGCTCAGAAACATATCCGAGAGTGGCCCGGGTACAACCGGGATGGCCCAGGTACGTCTACACTTTTAGGAATTCACATTGTGGTTTTGTTATGTTTTTGACCTTTGTGTAAAACGGTGGAAAAAAAAGTTTTGGCTCAGAATTATACCCAAGAGCAGCCAAGGTATGATTGGGATGGTCAAGGGACATCTCCAATAGATTGGAGGTAGGAATCGTATTTCACTGTGTCAGGTATGCCAAATTACAAAATGCCTCGAGGGATATATATATACACTCTTTTAGTTATTTTCTTTTTTTTTCTTTTTATTTTTCAGCTGTATATGACACTAAGGGTGTTCTAAAATCCTTTGGGACAGTCAATGGACGACTCCAAAAGATAAAGGGTACAATTCTTAACTTCCCCAATAACAATTGCGCTCCTCCAAGCACCTACTCCCTAAAAAACGAAAAAACAGGAAACATCCCCATTATGCCAAAAAAACTGAAGCATCCTAGAGAATGAGATAAAATGCTGAAAAAGATGTCACCCTAGGTCTCCTAAGGACAGGGGACATGTTCATGTGGAAGATTGATTAAAAACACATGAAAACAATCAAAATAATCAGTACTTTCAGCTTAAATATTGCACCAATTTATTTACACCCTCCAACAACCCCTAAGAAACATTAACAAAATAGTCTTTCAAAATTTGTAGCCCAATAACTAGCTCTAATGAAATATTAATGTCCAACTCAAACATTCAAACAAATTTTCTATAGTGTGAATCCCCCATCTTCTAATGTCCAAATTTATTAGATTTTCGTTGACTTGGTTTTAAATTTTTAATAAAACAACTAACCTGGAACTACATGTGCGCTGATCAGCAATGGCTTTCCTGCGGCTACGTCGCCAGAAGCCATTTGCAATATCTGGTTCGCTTCGTGATAGACTGTAATCATCCAACAAATCTAGCTAAACGTGTTATTCACTTTAATGTGTCAAATTCAAGTTTGAGTTCAAAAAAATTATAGTCCCTCTAGTAGATTGAGATTGATTGGTTATTTATGACCTCTCCAATCAAGTAAGAGAACCAAGCAAAAATATCTCAGAATGTAGAAAGATCAATACTTTAACATTATTATACACGTGCGTAGGAGAGCAACAGAAAAATGCTATCAATCGCCACCTTAATTTTCCTTCAAAAGCCGGCCTTAGTTTTATGTTTGGCAAGGAAGGCCCCGCTGGCGAAGAAAGATTCTCCCCTTCTTTGTGTATAAACATTGAAGACTTTGTTCGTCCTGCTCTGGGCTGCATAGCCATACATTTCAAAAACGAAACATAAAGTAAAAGTCCAAAATATAAACGATAGAAAAGGTGAACCAACTATTCTAAGATTTTTCTTCCACAAATAATATTAATAAAACACACTACATAGATCTATTTTCAAGTGTGAAAACCTGAAAGTATACTAGGCTAGAATATGAACATGGGCATTATTATTTATGATAATCAAACAAGAAAAGAGACTGAATCCTAAAAGAAAACGAATAATTGTGGTCGAGTAATCATAGTCATAGTGTTTACTCTGACAGATATCGAGTAGATCCAACTTTGTAGATGATGTTTTAAAACATTTTTAGTTTTTGTCCTGCGAGGTAGTTGGGGACTCTATGTTTATGGCTATCATAATTCTGACCTAATGAGCTATAATCAGCAATAAGTCTTATATCACAATGTGTTGGAGTAGAATCATTTACATATTTCAATGAATTTGAGGCCACTTGGAATTCCAGCTAAAATAATTTGGAACCATTACTACTAAGAACTTAACAAGAAGAAGCATCTCTTCACATTGCAAACAGCATAAATTTACCTTTCACCTCCCAACTTATCTGGAAAAGCGAAGTTTGGACTGTTTGGCTCTAGAGGAGAGTCGCATGAATCATTCTCTGCTGAATCACTTTCTCCAGACACAGAAATATGGTAGATAATAAGAGCTCTCACAGAGAAAGGTATTAACTGGCCAGGAGACCTCATGATATCCACTAGCATGTCCACAGAATTCAATTCAACCAACAGTGACATATGCTTTGAACTTTCCCTATAAGCAATTGCCTTATCAAATAGTTGTAGACCCTGGGAACAGAGAATTCCAAACCTATTAGATACACCAAATCACTCGAATTGAACAGTACAGAATTGCTTTCATGTATTTACTATATGTGACACTGATATATTTAATTGGGTGCCTTGAGAACCTGTTTCTGTAGATCCATTAGATAAACAATTCATTCTAATATTCAATGATTTCAAAATTGAACGATTAAGAAATTAATAAATGTCCTGAAATTCCAACCTTCAGTTCATTTTGTTGAAATTTACATTTAGATCTAACTTTTCCAACATCAAACAAATAAAATGTGTGACACTGAAAGTCTTATCCTAATTAAACTGATTTATTGAATAAATGAAAATGACCATGACAAAATGCTTACCACCAGAAGTTTGCTTTTAAGTCCCACAGCATCTGCAAGAATTTTGAATAAAATTGCTCGTGGTCGGCATAACCCATTTTTATCTGACCTAAGAGCTGGAGTCCATGGCTATCTGCTAAAGTCGAGATCTCCTCAAGTGAGTTCTTTCCAGGGCTTGCTTCAGAAAGAGGTCCTCCATAAAACTCACAAACCTATAAAATTTAAGAATATTGAAGTTAAATATCACATTTTCTAATATCTAACAAGCAATTGTTATTTCAATTATATATACAATAGCAGGAAAGACAAGAAAATAAGATTTCCTGGTCTATGCCAGAGTGGAATTTTCTAAATCCAAAGACCACAAGAAAATTTGTTTCAATATTTTAAGAAAGTTCATATTTTACCATTTTACGACTGTCAAATGAGAAAGAATATGCTTTGAAACCTCTTGGTATGTTTCTTGGACCATTATCAAAATCTATCAATTAAAAAGGAGATACATGGACTTCTAAGTAGTTTTTAAAAGTAAAAACACAACAGATAAGGTTCTTCGGTGTTTGTTACATGTTCTTCACCTATACTTGCAAGGTATGTATGTGTACCATAAGAATATGGAGTGAAGCTTCATCAGACATAACATTCCAATCAAGGAAAAACACATGGACATAATAAGAAGGAAAATTCACAAATAATAAGCGGTAACTTATGAACATAGCTAATAATTGCTCCTAAAGACTACTAAACCCAAAACTAAGAAAGTTTGCATTTAAAAACTAAATCAATATAAAGGCCCACAGTCTACGTAAACTTAACAGTTAGAAGACGCAAAAGGGTCAACCAAAGCTTGAGAAATGGGTCCAAGAGGCTCATTTAAGAAGAGGATTCTATATGTCATTTGATAGCCTCTTATGAGCACTCCAAACACATACCCACCACCTCGGTGCAATATCTTCCTTGTATTTTGTTACTCCCCCAACTTCATTGTCTTTTGTATGTCATATTGATGAACCATTTCTTGATTTTTAACATGGGATTTCTACTCACTCTTCTTTGGATGAAGTCATTCCTTTGGGTGATTTCAATGCCTGTCTTAGGATAAAGAAGACACCTATTCATAAACTTAATACCAAAGAGTTTTCCTACATGAGTTATAATGAAAGGATTTTAGGCTGTAGAGATCTTTTTTTTAAGTTAAGAACCCAATCCCAGCAAATGGGAAAAATCTGTTGTAATTTTGTGAGTCTTGTGGTCTTCTTATTCTTAAAGATGAGCTGATTCAATGTAGGTTGTTCAAACTCATTGTTTGCCAAGTGAAGTAATGTCCCTTTCTAGGGCTGAAACATACAAACAAGGAATTCACACAATTCCAAATATGAATGAAATCTGATTCTTATAACAGCAGTTCCAACATTAACTGAAACCCTAGCAGCGAACTGAAAATTGCACTTTAGGGCATCAAACACCCTCCAAATAAGCTGAAAACAAGTGTACAAATCCTTCTCCAAATTATATTTAATTAATGGAACAAACACCAAGCCAAAACAACCCAAACATGTGCCAAAATATGAAATAATACCCAGCTGCAATTAATTTTATGACAGCAGAAGTGCAGTCCACAAAATGAGCTAAAAATGAGGTCTCCAAACCCCAACAAATGACAAATATGCAATATATCAAGCCTTATAAAATATGAGAAGTCCAAATATCAACTTAGAATGTAGATTCGTGCCCTAGAAGGCACCCAAATGCACTCCTACCCTAGTCGCTCCCTAGGAGAGGGGCTCCCAACAATGCCAAAACCCTTGTTATGACTTCTCCTTGATGCCCTACCTACAAACCAGTAAGATAGTCTTCAAAGAATGTCTTCAACACCACCAAGTTGGAGGGTTTCCATACTTCAATCTCCCAAAAGGAAGGGTTTCGTCCTCCTTGTATACCACACTAATGGATTGTCAACCTTTAGTGGAATCGGATTAGAGCACAACTCTAGAACCAAAGTAGATAAAAGTATATATGCCAAAAAGATGCACAAATAGAGCCTATGCAACCCCTTTTATAGCTTAGTGGTGGCACCAAAAGCCTTAGAGGAGAATTCCCCCGGACTAACCTCTTTAAAAGCTTGTCTTAATTTCTAATTTCACTTTTGGGAGCTCTCCAACCCAGCCGCTTGCCTTAGAGGGGAAAACACAAAATAAAAGCTTAAATGTGAATAAAGAAAACTGAAATATAGCTCAAGTTCTTCCCTTGTTCAACTTCTTCTTGCCCACAGAAAGGAAGATGAGCAAGAAGCCTTCAATTTATATTATTTCGAAAGGGGGACATTACAAGTGAACATCATGCTCTAAAAATTCGATCCGGGTGGACGAGTATGACATTGCATTGCGAGGTTTCGGCATTTCAAACATGGCATCCTTGTTTTACCAAGGACGAAGGAGATGGTTATAGCACTTCCATTTATTGAAGCAAGTTAAACATACGGTGGGGTCAATATCGGAAAACAACATAGGGAGATCTTTCGGAAAGGCAGCTAGAGAGCTAAGGCACAACTTGAGGTGCTTTGCATGCATCATTGTGGGCCTATGAAATATTTGTCTTTTAGGAAGGCAATGTACTTGAAACATTCATTTATTATTCACCAACTCAGCCCTCAAGTGTTTCTCTCTTCGAAAGTCTAACTTGACTCACGCTGCCCAACTCAGCGTCGTCCAAACTCTCAAGTCTAAAGAGACAATTCACCATCTCATGGATGCATCCAACCTCTTTTTGGCTCATAATGTGCACTAGGTTGCCAACCCCAACTTCCACTACACCACTTGTCTACCTCGGCCAAAAGCCAGCTTGCCCCATGGGAAGAGCCTCGTCTACCTCCCTACATGAGGGTTTTCGTCCCTCATACTATCACAGTGGTCAGCCTAAAGTGGAAACCACCGACCTTATGTCACACTAGGACGCTACTCTACCAAGCTCACCAAGGAGGACAAGGCTACTCAAGTAGCCCCAGACTACGCCTTACCACCACACCTATTCCCACCTTCACAACATTGATCTACAAGTGAACACTTCATGGCCACCCATACAACCACTACTAAAAAAAACCCTCCAGTCTTCCAAATCCACTTGCGGGAATGCACTGACCCCTTGACTGACTCACTTCAAATACCATCTTTCTAAACTCCAACTTCATTGGTGAGTTGCCTAAGCATTGTAGACACATAAATTTGGTAATTTATCCTTTGGCAATGGCAGGTTTCGCTTCATTTTTGTACTATGACTTGTGTACACACCATAAGTTTAATTGACATATCTTTCTCTCTCTCACATAACTTGCTTAATTCTACACACTGCTTTATCATTCACTTACTCAATTGCATTTATCCAAAGAAATATATCACTCACAAGCAATTCATCGAGAATCTTCCTTGAACATCATTAATTCCATGTCTAGAATGTATAAAGTATGGTACCCAATCCGTACTACATGTCTAGATCTACTGTCTGACCAACCCATATGGTCATGTTTCCTAAATTACAACAGCTCTTTTCTAAATTTGAATATCTTCTTTGGGTCAGTTCTTATCCTATGAGTTAGCCTTAACGTGATATCTAACCTACGAAAGCCTATATAAGCAGGTCTAATATACTTAAGAAACTCGGTATTCTCAAGACCATACATTGCAAATTACACTCCTAAAGCTCTCAAGGCTCTCCTACACCTCCCTAAAGCATTGTAGACACATAACTTTGGCAAATTATCCTTTGGCAATGACAAGTTTGGCTTCATTTCTATACTATGACTTGTGCACACATCCTAAGTTTAATCGATATATCTTTATCTCTCCCGTGACTTTCTTAACTCTACACATTGTTTTTTCCTTCACTTAGTTGCATTTATCCAAAGCAGTATATCACTTGTAGGCATCTCACCTAGAATCTAGCTTGAACATCATTAACTACTTGTTCGAATCTATACGGTCTAGGACCAGGCCATACTACGATCTAGGGAAATTTATACGGTCCTATTTCGTGCTCTCCAATGGCTCTTTTTCAATTTTAATATCTTCTTTGGGTTGGTTCTTATTTTATAGGTTGGTCTTAATGTGATATTTAACCCGCAAAACCTATATCAACAAGTCTAATACATTTTAAAACTCACCTAGCATTTTCAAGAAGATGCACTAAAAATTACACTCTTAAAGCACTCAAAGCTGACCTAAAGCTCCCTAAAACAGCAACACATCTTATAGAACAGCCAACATTCAGGTCTAAAGCACACAAACTAGATTAAAAAGTCCAACTTCCTCCATTACCTAGCCTTTGAGCCAAGTCATAGCAAGCGCAAGTCACACAAAGTATTACAAAGTCTTTAAGGGACGAGAGAATGAATTTAGCATCGAAACATATCACTACTACACAGGTACATCTCTATTCTATTTATAATTACACACTACTCTATGTCGAGACACAAGGGTAACATAGGTAAAATTTTGACTTGGAAATCGGGAATCAGCAACTTATCGGCAATTTATCATAATTAATCGACAACTTTATCGTTACTTTAAAAACATTTAAATTCATCAAATAAAATAAAATTAAATGTAAAAACGTTGATAAATTATGCAAGAAGCGACTCTATAGAATGCCATCGGCTCATATGTATATTTTCGATTAAGCTTTGATCAAAAAGAGTATAAGTTTGCAAACTACAATGCTCATAGAGTCATGTGACTTTTGAAGTACCAATAATATTCTATTTCATCAAACCCACCTAAAATAAGTACATTCACAGAATCGCCTCATGGAAGTGGAAGATAAAGATTCCTCCTTTCCAACACCAACATTGTCATCTACAAACATATCATCTCGATCCTCACCAACTCTTAATGTCCCTAATGTTATTGCTTCTTCAGTCTCCCTCTCCAAAGCTACCATCTCTTCTGTGGTAAACATAGGCTCCACATCATCAGCAATCCAATCATCATATGGATTGATGTCGGCCCAAATCAATTGCACCATAACTTTGTGCCCCCTCCACTTGTCTCACACAAAGACGAAGATCGTATCGCACGAAGACAAGGTGTAATGTCCCCATTTTTGAAAACCCTTAGCCTATCATTCCCGTGGGCTTTAGGGATGTTGCGGGGAAAATTATATTAAATAATTTTATAATATTGTGCGGAGAGTGATTTTAATCATTTGACATTATAAGCAATATTTATTTAATTATTTAATATTTATGGAGCAAGTAATTATTTAATTAAATTCCCAAAATGCAAATTAAAGCGGGAATTTATTAAATAATATTTAGGTGGCTTTTAAATATTAAAATCACCCTTTTTAAAAGGGGACGCCACACCTAGGGATAATAAACTGCTTTTATTTAATAATTTCCCTCTCCTAGGGATTTGAATTTTGTGCCTCTTTGCTTATAAAAGGAGTGTTAGGATCATTGTTAGACTTATGTTATGGTGATATTTATTTTATGCTCCATGCTTCTTGTTGGGTTGCATGCCCATTAAAGATTTATCTCTCTTTTGCGTGGGAAGTTAGTAATCTGGTTTGATCATTGAATTATTCTCTCTTGCTCCATTTGTTGAGTTATCTTGTGTTGAAGTATGTTCTTTGTATGAGTTATGCTTGCAGGCATTGGCAACTTGTTTGGATAAGTGGCGCATTTATTTGAGGAGGATATTTGGATGTTATTGATGATTGTTGGGTGTTTTATGATCTGATTTTTAATGCAGTAAACTTATTTTAACCCTAGCGACTGGGTTGAGGATTTTGGAGCTGTTTTGGAGGGTTTTCGGCTGTCACAAAATTCAGATCTTTAGTTCTTTGGAAAGATCTTAATTTATAGAACAATCTGCATTTTATTTGGTGAAGAAATATTGAGTTTTGAGTGAGATATCAATTTTAGAATATTTCAGCTGTCTGCAGGCTTTTCTGGGTACGGTAAATTAATATTTATTTCAGATCTGCAGTTTGGGGTTGATTTAATATTGCATTTGATTATATAAATTAGGAGGAATAAGGATAAATTGATTTCATAATTTTTGGAGGAGTTTTTGTGCCCTAAAAGTGTTGGGCGACCTACTTTTTAGGTCAAAATTAGGGTTTCGGGTTGGCTGTGTGAAATCTGATTTTTGCATATTGTTCTTCATATTTTTGTGACCCAAAATCCAAAGTTTGAAGATTTTTGCATGAACGGTTAAGCGGGAATTAATTTTTGAAGTTTGCAGCAGTTGGGGTTTGGAAATTAATTATTTACAGCTGTGTGTGATCAGATTTGTGTTAATTCCTAACTTGTCCTAAAAGGGGATATTACACAAGGTCATTGAGGCGTTGTGTTGTCAACATGTTGCACTCTTTGTGTGAATAGCTTCGAACATGCTCCAATTACGTTCACATCCGTAAGTGAGAGACCATTTTATCCCTTTAACTTTTTGAACTACCTTATGCCTATGTGGGCGTCCTACCATCATCGGTCTTTCTTGCCACTTTGTATCAAGTGGGATTGTTGACTAAGCGGGTATTTTGGCTTCAAACTAGAGATATGACTGCAGGAAGGCTTTGAGCGTGATTCGCACTACAAATCATGTGTCATTTCAGTTGTCTTCATCATTGATTTATAAGCAATTGCCTCCTTTTGAATGGTTCCTTCTACATTTTACATGAACGAACTCTTCGCAATTGCTGCACATATCCTCTCCTTCCGGTACTTTATGATAAAATACAGAAAAAAAGATTTGTACTAAGCCAAATCATTGTGAACGACACCATCAGGATCATAATAGGCCTTGGCTTCCAATCCTTCAAACTTATATTATGCAAGTTCTATTTACAGAGACATACCATGCTTGTCATCTATATTCATCTTTTTTGTGCGTTTTAAAAAAAAAAGGAAAAAAGCAAGCCTTAGCAAGTCCAAACACAAGGCTTGCGAGTCCTACCAGGGCTCGTAAGACTCGCCAAGTTTTCCAAAGTTTTGCCACAAACTCACCTAGGTGGACTCAAACCCAAATCTGCAAGTCCTCATAGATCCTCGCAAGCCTTATAACACAAGATGTCTCATCAAAACAATCATAGAACAATAGGAACAAGGCACGACTATTTTCTCGAAAAATTATGACTTCGATTATGAGTCTCTTCTAAAGAGCCAATTAGCACCAACTTGACGAGAATTTGAGTGAATCACAATTCTTTTCCTAACTTGTCGAGCTTCTACTAGCTAAAAAAATACAAGACTCGCGAGCACAAAGCTTGAGACTTGACTACATTAGAGGCAATGAGATTCCCAAGATAAAAAAACAACAAAAATGTTTTTGACTCCTCATTTTGTTGATTAGTAAGTGACATGCAAGTAGAAAGGAGAGCATAGGGTATTGTTGAACTGAATTTCATTGATTTCTCGCATGATTTTATTGATATTCCATATTGGGGATTGGATTTCCATTTAGCTTTAGTGTTCTTACATTCAATTTCATTCATTTTCTTCCCTCGAAAACATTTTCTGCCATATTTACAATATATATTTAGTGATAAGTTAGTATTATTGATACCATCAATTCTCTTCATCACATTAGGGGATTTGAGGTATTTTCAAGCATCTTGTACCCTTTTTAAAGTTTAATTTCTTAATTACGCTTAGTTTTTTCATGGTTACATAAGACTTTGGGACACAAGGACGGGGCCATAGGGATGGAGTTTCAGAACGGAAAAAAATTCCCATATTTTGGGGACGGTGGGGAACAGCTATAAAAATAATATATAAACTTTAAAAATATTAAAAATATACAAAATAGCAGTCTGAGACAATCCACTATCCACATTTATGCTCGAAAATTTATGTATTCAAATATCACTCTTGATTCTTATTATATCTTTGTAATACAATACAGTCAGGTTATGGGTAAACGTTTTGGTGTATGCCATCTTGCTTTAATCATGTACACAGCTTTTATACATGCAATCTTTATTAAGTAATTGGAGCTACCACAAAGAACTATAATTAAATTAAACAAACAATTTTTTTTCAAATTGAAATAAGTGGCTTCCAAAAACAATCTTACATTACCGTAGTACATTAGGGCCTTCCCAAATTCATTTCATTTTCAAGTTTATTCAAGCCCAACACAATGGCAGCTAAATTGAGGACATCCATTACCAAACATTGGGAAATTTGCGGAGAAGGTAATCCAGTCGTTAATCAATGTGGAGCCCTTGATAGGCAAGACTATGTGACAAATTAGATAAGTACCTTGAGATTGATACACATTCATGTTTTTGAAAATCTATATTTAAGATATTTGAACTAGTCTTTAAAGCTTAAAAAAGTATTGAAAATAAATCGATTAACTTTTTTTTGGGGGTAGGGGGCATCGGGACTCAAGGGACATTTTGAGGACACCCGAAACGTCTCCTTTTTTAGGGGATATCCTAGGGTCATCCCCCTTTTTTCGCAGAAGGGTATGGTGGGAGACGTATAGTCCCCATTCCCAAGTCCACTGAAACATCCGCAACAACGGGAAGTGGGAGAGATGTGTCCCCCATAACACCGATTTTTAGTTACCTAACTAAACTCTTATGGTTTTCATGTGTGGTATATTAGTCTTACTGTCTATACTTTTAATACTTATCCTGGCTATTTTTTATTTTTCGTAGGTCCAAAACAATAGTGCATGAAAAAAGAGATTTAGTATTTGCAGTACCTCCCACTCTCGAAAAGGGGCAGCCTATATGCAATGATTGCACGGATAAGAAGCTACAACAAGAGTCTATGTTCAAATATGTAAGTACAAGTGAAAAGGGAGATGAATACATTCTTAACAAGCTTTCACAATGAAAGGAGTAGAAGAAACGCACCACGACAAAGATTATGAGCATCACTTCTTGTACCCCTAACCCTTTGGTAGTTAACATTGGTTCTAGGATCTGTAAGGGGTCTTCTTTGACTCCCATTACAAGTGGATTAGAGTCGTATTTGTACCCCATTCTACTCCCAATGCAAAACCCTCTCTTGAAAGCACTTGATTGGAATCGAACAAGCATGAGCTAGCAAGGTGGGAAGTAACAATTGTTTATTTTTTTAATTTTCTACTCAATGAGGCGAAGGTCTCCGTATAGACTAGCAATGGTTGAATCCATCATAAATGGTGAATGAGATTTTGCAATACGATTGCTTGATTTATTTTTATTTTATTATGAATACGTGTTTTAGTATAAGTTATATTTTTGGACCATTCCCGTGCCATTCCCTAAAAGTTAAAGGTTCTCTCCAGCCATGCTCAAAACACATCCTACATACAAAAACTTGATACTTTATACCTATGTCACAAGGTTCTCCGAATTTTACGGAAAAAGTTCGAATTTTGGCAAACTTTTTTCTTGTCGAACATGAACTCGAACTTTATCCATTATTTTTTGCATGGGAAGTTTTTGAAAGGATTTTGCATTGTTTTACAAATGCATGTATATATACATATACTGATTGAAAGCAATGGATAGAAAGCTCTCTCCACTCTCTCCCTATGACTTTTCAAAAAATCAAAATGATAGAAAAAAAATCTTCGAACCTAAAGACGTCTTTTTCCTCAAACTTTATCCCTTGGCAAACTTGAACCGAAATTTGTCCTCGTCGAACATGAACACGAACTCGAAGCTTGTGACTTAGCTTTATACCATAGTAGTCAATATTTGTAGCTAAATATGGTGAGAATATGCTGAAGTTGGAATTATTTACAGATGTTTATTGCTATTTTTTTATAGAATGTGTCTTAACATGGTACTATTAAAGCCATAAAATAAACTTATTCATATTTTTCCCATTTCTCATCAGATTTTTGACAAAGGATTTCACTTAAATCATAAATGTCTCTGAAAATATATGATTGAAATTCTTAAATTATTAGAAAATTTCACTTCTTGCTTTAGTGGCATTAACAAATATCAATATAATTAAAAAGGAATCAAACTGTTGGCAAAGTAAAAGAGAATTGAATTACATACAGAAAGAAGAGATTGAATGAGTTAACAGCTTGCTTTAGTGGAATTAACAAATATCAATATAGTTAAAAAAGGAATCAAACTGTTGGGAAAGTAAAAGAGAATTGGATTACATACAGAAAGAAGAGATTGAATGAGTTAAACAAAAGCAACAAAAAATCCAACCATAGATATAGATGCTAAGTCAAAATCTGCACTTGAATATTAATAAGCCAACATCAAAATATCCACATAAATGCATGGTATCTCACCACATCAGCAATTTTTTAATCATCAAGGGAGGATTTGAACTCAGACCCTTCACTGAAGCCATTGTAAATTGCTTCAACTTTGCAAGTCGTTTGTCCTTATCTGCATCTACAAGAACCGCATCAATTCTAACACCTTCCACGGCTAATGAGCACAGCTCATCGGGACTTGGAATTCTACTAAACCGTGCCTTCAGTATTTTATCCTGCATAATAAGTTCAACCCAATAGGGCCTTAATGTTGAAAGGATAATTATGCATACTATATATAACATTGGTTCAACATACAATAATTAAAATGAAGTTTATAGATATCAGCATCATGCAACTGAACATAGAATGTAGATACTAAAAATTTCATCAGCTATCTGAAGAAATGATAAAGTCGTATCAGACAACCAAACTCACAAATGTGTCATGTCCAGCTCAGGGCCAAGTAGCTCACGAAATGAAACAATGTTGAAATAAGGATTAGGTTGTAATATACAAAAGTCCCTTTTCAATGAACATACATTTTGCATTGACAAATTAAATGATATCAGTTGGATGTAAAATTGACAAGTTGTTAAATTGAAAGGATATAAATATACCTCTAATGACTGAAAGAATGTATTATCATTCACTGAAATTCAATTAATGGAGAGGACCTCTATACCCTCTCGGGAACTTGAATTACCCATCCGAAAGTCTTCAAAGGTCAACAACAGTGCCAAAGTGTTGTGCTTAGAAAGAGAAAGAAATTATATTAATGTCCAGAAATGACCATAAGTCAACGCGGCACTGAAGGATACAACCATTAGCAATAGAAAGTTCTAGCAAGAGAGAATCCTAGAGATGAACCAATGAAACAAAGCACAAAGACAAAATAGGGCAGTGTGCCACTAACACAAGTGGCAAAGAAACCAATAAAAATAGTAATGAGCGCGAACCAAAGCCCCAAGAGTATATACCAATGAAGACTGGAGGCGAATATCATCAAATAGTAATGAGGGATCTGAGTTTGTGGATGTCGAAAGTAAGCCTGAAGACAGTCTCAAGGTATAGTGGGTGGGCAACAAATTCAGCTTAGATCATGCAATGATAGATAGATATATATCTTTTAACACCCATGAGACCGAAATAAAGCTATGAGACAGCAAACCCTACCATTTTTGCTTTTTCAATTTCTATTTGTTTGTTGTTCAAATTGATAATGAAATCTTCCATTTTCTCCACCTTCTCCTTGGTGAACATATCATGTAACGAGGTTGTCGTTAAAACACTTGCATATTTGGTCCAGATGTCATTGTAAGCATTACACTCAAAAATAAAGTGTTTTTCTGATTCCATTGCCCCATCAATGCAAAAGACACAAACTCTCTTCCCATGCTTCTTTTGGCCTTTTCCACCTACTGTTTCACACCGAAGCCGATGTGAATTTGTCCTTAACTAAGCTATGAGAAACTTTGCTCTCCAAGGGATATTAGCCCCTATATAGTCCTTTTGTTGATGATCACAATCGGAGTTAAATTCGTCAAGGTAATATTTCTTTTTCCTCCCTAACACTTTATCCCACATAGACTTGTGGAATTTATCTATAATAAACGACATTATTTCCTTGTTAGTATTGGGACATGCATTCAAGTCAATGTGTCAACCACCCCAGGCTAGGTCCTCAAACCTCTAAGCCATACAAAAATGTAGGTTTGATGATAGTATCAAACAAGCATAACTTGGAAAGGATGTCTTAGAAGAGGATCTAGAAACACTAACGTTCCAAAACAGAAAGAGAGGCATACCCCTTGCAAAGGTATGGTTGAGCAGCAAACTTCATGTTAAAGCACGGACCATAAAATTGGACCTGTAACACTCTGATTTTGTATGTTAACTTGGTGAATGTTTTACATACTGTTATAGCTGCTGAAATGAAAGCAAACATGTTAAGATATATTTTGATCTTAAGAGAATGTGTTGCTAATTTGGATTCTTGCATACTGTGATTTATTACATGGGACAACAAATATTGTACTTGTGTGTTTGCTGATGTGACGACAAATTGTCGTATACTTGCTAGCTCTTGTTGCTGATTGACAGCATACCCTGAATCAATTCCATTGATTCAAGTATGCTGAGGTCCTCTTGTGATTTCTGTGTCGATTCACACTTGAACCGAACCGAGATAGTTATGAGCGTACAGTGCCTGTTGCAGGTGTGAACAGCTAGCACGTAAATGCCAACGACAGGAGTTCGACTCTTGAACCCTGTACTGTCGAACTAGGGACCTCGTGAGGCAAGGAATGCCTGGACACGGGTGGCCTTGGCACGTAATCTGAAGGACGGAATGTCCTGCTCTGCATTAACGTGTATGTTAGTAGGGAGGCTGGATGGAAGTTGTTAGTGTTAGTGGTTAGTATGAATTAAAAACCTAAACTAATCCTAAGTCCTAACATGCATCCTACACTACTATCCTAAGTGGATTTTTAAATTAAAAAAAAAAAGGGGGAAAATAAAACCTAAGGCTAAACTAAGACCTAGGTTGAAAACGATATATGCAACCTAAACTAATCCTAATCTAAGGGGTACGCAGACCCTTGGGAGGAAAGGGATAAGGATGAAGGAAGGGCATTCATTGGCATTTAATAGGCAGTCCATACGTGGACAGCGCCAGTTTTGGCGGGGCAGGTAAGAATTAGAGGCATCTATTTAGAAATAGAGCCAAATTCAGTTTGCATGGAAATTTTGAAATTTAAAGTTCGCCAACTCAAGTGGCGGTGGCGTGAGAAGCAAGGAAAAAGGCAGAGCCTTAAATTGCATTAATTATTTTTGGTCCTCGCGACCAGCTCGCCTTGGAAACAACATGAGGGAATTTGATTTTCATTTTGTTGATTCGAGCCTTTTGTGAAGTTGCTCTGCATTTGGTTTTTCTGACCTGGTTCGGTCGAACCAGCTCTTGGCATTTGACATTTTTCGTGGAGATTTGGAGGCTGTTGTTAAGCCTGAAGAAGAAAGGAGTGCTGGGAAGTTTGTGTTGTCGTTGCGGAAGGAAAAACACGGCAAACAAGGTTTTCTTCGAGCTCTGGAAAAGAGATTTCAGGCATGTTAAGCCCTTCTCTTTAAAAATCTTGCTTTGATTAAGTGTATCATTAAAACAACCCTGCTCTTGGGTTGGATTGCGTGATTTCTGTCGAGCCAATTTGACTTGGATTTTGTTGGTTTTTGCTTTCTTTTCTTGGAAAATGATAAGAAGATTTGCTTCTGGTTGCTCGGTTTTGAGTTGTTTTTGTTCGAATCAAGTTGGGAATGAATTATTGTATGGTTGTTGACTGTATGGTGGTTTGAAATGGATATCTCTTTCACTGTTCATGTTGTTTGAAATTGGGAACAGGCTGTGTATTCGTTCCTTATAGTGAAATTGTTTCCTTAAATGAAATCTTTTCTTGCTATTGTATTGGGAACTGTCCTTGCATGTAAAAATAAGGAAGTGGAGATACAGCCGTGTATATTGCTATGAATTGGGTTTCATTGAATCTTGCTGTCATTTTGGAAACAATAAGAAATATTGTCTTCGACTGCTGAGTTTAATTTTCTTTGTATTTCTCGAATGATGTACCTTCCTGTGTGCTGGACGTGTGACTGTAACGGGAAATTCATCGTGTAAATCTTGTGACTGTACACTTATTATGAGTTGTTTTCACTATTGAAACAATCGTTTATTGCTAACGAACAGGATGGAAGGGAATAATAGTTGTTGAAGTAGTTCTTATTGAAGTTTTCTTTAAGGAAGTAGATCCTTTTCCTTGTACTGTTTTGGGTTTTGGATGGAAGTGGCATTCGGGTTTCCTTTGAGTAATTGAACTCGAACTGAATGAAGTATTAGCAATATTATCATTGCTGTACCTTTTCTTGAGTAGGAACTAAACGAATACGTATTGGGTATTCGTGAAGTAGGAAAAAGATAACTGTTTTTCCTTCTTAAGTTATCAATGGATTTCGTTTCTCCTTGTTGAGAGAATAAGGTGGTTTCACTGTGTTTTATAATGCTGTTTGGTCTTCCTATACGGACTGTTGACACAATTACAACTTGATTGTATTCTGTGCAAAGAATGATTATATTTCTTTATACTGTAATGGAAAAATTGATTTCATTGCGTCTTATAGTTGAGGGTTGTCCTTCTGTTTGAACTATCTGGAGAATGCGAACTTGATTTGATTTTGTGGAAATAAATGGGAAATTTGGGATCTAACTTGTCTTCTGAGTTTGCTCTGGCTGTACCGAGCTCATGCAATTAACACCCGGTGCGGGTTTGCTTTTATAAAGGAATTGACAATTGAATATGCGTTGTTTGTGGTATTAGATTGAAACGGTACAGGCTATGAGAGTTTGTTTTTCGATAAGAACGACTGTTCTGTTATCTTTATAATGAGCTGTCTTGTTTAAGATGAACACGGGTTGGGTGTTTGATTTCGTTTTGAACAAAATGATTGTTTCTTAATGAAAATATAGGGAATGAATTCTTCTCTTTTGCTATTTTTGACTCTGAAAATAATATTGGAGCTTTACGGTGCATAAGAATTTGGTTTCGCTGTAGGTAACAGCAATGTATAATTTGTTATTATGAACTGTATGCGTTCATGGATATAGAGGGTCATATGAGTAAGTGACTGCGTGGTTGTATAACTGTTTGTTTGGTTAACAATACAGTGAAAGAAGTATGGGATCTTCTAGTACAGTAAATACATAGTCTGCAACTTGATATTGCTTGTTCTATGATGAATTCTTCCCTGTTTTCATTTTAAGCGGATTATAAATGAAATTATTCTTGCTGCCGGAAAGTGAATTCCGAATGGATTTTGTAAGTTTCACTCTGAACTGTTATCTTGAATTGACTTTCGTTTGGGTTTCACTGTTAGGACAGTTATGTGGAAGGAAATAGAGATATGAATGAATGACTTGGAAAAGTGATCTTTTCTTCTTTCATTTAGTTGGAAATCTGGAATTCGTGATTAATGAAATTTTATAGTGCTTAGATGGGAGCAACTATATGCATTGCTGTTCGCTTTCTTGTCTGTATTTGATTGCTTGAATTTAATACACGAACTGGAAGGAAAGTAATGAATTACATTTCAGTTAGTTTCATCCTTTGCATTTATTATTAATGAAAGGCGTGGAAGGGATAACAGTATGTTTAAAATTATGTGGAAACAGGACAGCAGTCTTATTGCTGATTGTGATTATAATTTGATAGTTCAGTTGTTAAGATGATCTTTCTTTTGTGCCTATTTCGTGATTGATGTTTAACTGTCGTTCATAAAAGCAGGGTTCTTTTATTGAGACAGTTAGTTGAAGCATCTTATTTTAAGGATAAGTGCTTAATATGCTCAGTTCATTGAACTGACCCGTGCAATTCATTTTGCAGATGAAATTTGATTAGAAGGAAGACTTGGCTGTTTTCTGATACTTCTGATTGTTGATAATGAATTGTAATTGTTGCTTTTATTCCTCTTCGAGGAATTGTGAAAAGAAGAAAATATATTCTTCTGTCCATGAGTTGTATGGATGTTTTGTATAAAAACTATGCCCAATCAGCTGGATTGGCAAATGTACAGATTATGACTTGAAATATTGAATACAATTACGAGTGTGATACTTTCAATATTTATATCAGTTTGATTTTGTTGTATAATCTGGAATTATAATATTATTTCTTGATTTGGATTTGTTTATTTATCCTTGGATGGATGCTAAATGGAAACAGATATCTATTCTTACCTAAATGCAACTTTTAAGTTGAAAAAAAAAATGCAATTAGTTCATACTTGGGTAAAGATGAATTTTTAATTGACATTAAAAAGGATTAAGAGGAATATGATTCCATAATCAGAAGGTATTCAGGATTAGCTTAGGAGCTAAGGAATATCAATTCAACTTCGGAGTAATCGAACTTTGCTTTCGAACTCCATTTATGATCCCGTTTGATAAAATTCAGAATAAAGGATATAGGATAAATATATCCACAACTAATGGACCTTAACTATATAACGTTAAGGAGAACAAATGAATTCATTTCTCGAAGTTTAGACCTCATTTGAATGACGTCTAATAAGTTAATATTCTGAAATTAGTTGCAGTTGGAAAAATCTTGGCTAAGTTTAATAGGTTAAACTTATCACGTCCGTCGATGCATTTTGGATCGCTTAATCAATGATTAAGAAATAAACCAAGTAAGGAATTATAGCCCTTCGATACGAAGGTGAAGATACATAACAAACTAATGGACGGTTTAGTCCCTCTTAGTTATATACAACTGCAACGGAAACGAGGATCAAGGGATCAGCACGAATGCTGAAAGTTGATTTTAATTATTAACTCGTGGCTAAGTCACTTGAGCAGGATGTGTATTCTCGATGGGTGGATTCTGCAGGACATTGGCATACGCCAGCTACAACAAGGTGTCTTCATGAAGACGGGGTCTTCATGACGACACAATGTTGCAGCTGACATATAGCAATGCCCTCCCGAATTAAAACATCTAGAATATATAGGCTGAATGTGTAGATCTTAGCAGGGGATAGGGTATGATCTGGTATACGGAGTGACTCCGGAATACTAAAGATAAATAGACACACGGAGTCGTGGGGTAACGACACCGTATGTCTGCGTATCTTTAGTTACCAGGAGTGCCTTCCTATACCCGTTCATATTACTAGCTGGAATTGAAAGTTTAAAACTGACCTTAAACGATGAGGACTGGTAGGAGCCAGGAAAGACCATTCTAGATAACAGGTGAAGTGAAGTGAAGGACGTATTCCGTAGATGTGTATCACATCCAGGAATATGATCATGCAAAGCATGTGAAAATCTTTGGCCAAAGTATCGCAATTGCTGGTTGCGTTGTCCTTATCACTTAATTTAAGATGCAGGATGTCAGATGAATATCAGTAACAGATATTCAGATAGGCTTCTTAAATGGATCACTTCGATAACCGGGAAAGGTTATGAGAATAGGTATATATAATATACTATGCATAAACGAACATGAAGGATCGGTTGTTGCCGAGTCATGAACATGAAGGATCGGTTGTTGCCGAGTCATGAAATGAAGGATCGTTGAAACTCCGAGCCATGAAAATGGAAGATCGGCAGTTCATCGAGTCATTTACAGCAGCATATAGAATCTGTTATAAGATTGAATGGCATTGAATGTGTGTTCCATATTGTAAATATGCGAACAGGGAACATTCGTTTTAAAAAGAAATTGTGTGATCCAAACTGTGTTGTTTGGGCAGAGAACAATTATTAAAACTTGAACGTGTGTTTGAATTTTATAATTCATAACAGTGAACGTTATCAAAAAAAAAAAAAAAAAAAAATTTCCCTTGTTCTGGTGTTCTGAAATGAGGATGTTACAGGACCCCCAAATAAGTGTAGGTTGATGTGATCTCAACAAGTTCTCCTTTGTAGAAAAACTAGAATCTAGAAAGAGAACACTTGGAGATATTGAAGATCATGACCTTAGATTTACTAAGGTTGACCACAAGTTGTTGGCATTCGCAGAAGCGGGCAAGGGCATCAAGTTGTCATTGTAACCCCTTTATAGAGTGTGAAAGGAAAACAACATCAGCGGCAAAAGGGATGGTAGTTATAACTTATAAGCACACGATGCGAAGACAACCATCATCCATGTGGGTATGTTGCCGAAGAAACTCCTCTAACAAGAGAGTCGGTGAGAGAGGACATCCTTGTTTGACCCCAACAGTACTCTTCACAAAGTCAAACAAATTGTGAGAGGTATGAAGCTGCCCAATGATTGTCTCATAAAGCCTCCAAGTTGCGGTAATCAAAGAATATGGGATGCCGAAATCTCTTAACTTCTAGAAAAGCAAGTGCCTCGGAACCGAGTCAAAGGCTTTCTTGAAGCCAACAAAACAGCAAAAGACTTTGAAAGACCTATGACAAGCTTCTTCAATGATAGCCACGGAGTGTTAAAATGTGGTCAAAAGTAATGTCGGCCGATCAGATCGAGACGACTTTGGGATGTTTGCAGAGTAAACACAACAGAAATTTCACTTCAGAACTTAAATTCTATTCTTAGAAAGCCATACGGCATCTACAATAATCAATCCTTAATGGGATTTATAGTCTATAGAGTTATAGGGGTGATGACTCAAAAGTTCTTCTCCTCACAGCTCCTATAGCCTCTCCAACCTCTTCTTAAAACAAGGTTTCAAGATAGGTATTTATAAGCAATCTTCCCACCCATAAGGATTTTGAAATTCCATCTAGAATCCTCTCATAATCCCGCTCAAACCCAAATTCGAACTCCTGTGCATTAATGGCAGCCAACTACTTCTAACTTGGTAGCTGAGAGAGGTCCATTTGGAGCTCCACGTCATAGTTGAGCCGGCATCCGACGTACACCTACCACTTGTCGTTTTCTACCTTCAAGTATTTCTTTGCGCCCACTTTGTTTTCCTTGTTGAAATTTTTTTGTGCACCCCTTATTGATTCTGATCCAAAATCGTGCGTTTGGCTCCAACGTCTTTTCCCCCTTTGTAACTTATCAAATTTTCGCACATTCCCTCTTTCTTCAAAACTTTTGCACATTGTCGCGCATTGTTCTGCCACGCCCTATCTTCTTAGCTGATCTATTTCAAATCTTGTCCGTGCCACCTTACTTAGCCAAAATTTCCCAAAATATATGCAGTCGCCTAAATCTTCCGCGATGCTCCTGCATCAAAAAGTTTGGTAATCCCTTTAGAAGCCTGCCTGCCCCTACGCTCTGATATTATTCTTTTCCAACTATTCTAACAGCTAGATGTCTAACATTGTGGCATAAAGTTTGGCAAATGTAAGCCCAATCATAATAGTCTTGCAGTTGCCAGGGATAGAGAGATCCCCTAACTTATGAATAGGATAGATGATGTGTTGAAATCAAGACTGAGAGAAGCTTGAAGACACTACCTGATTAAAAAGTGTGGCAAGGGGAAAGGCAAGGGAATCCACACCATATTTGATGAGCTCAACTTTGAGACCTTCACAATCAGCTGCTTTGCTGGTGCGTAATTTCAAAATAGCTCTCTTGACAGAGGAAGTAGAGAAAACAGAGGAGGATGGTGGAATAGTGGGGAAATGGCAGCAGGATGGGCTGGAACATCATAGAGGGAACTAGCATAGGAGACCCATGTTTCGGGTGTGATGTCAGAAAAGGTGGTTTCTCTCAGAGAAGCATACACCAAAAAAGTCAAAGGTTTTTCTAGTTATGGGATCAAGTATACAATGCAACAGAGTGGCGCTCATAAGCAGGCTGCATAACAGGATCTTAGTAACAGAGTATAATACACAGGGAGGGTAACTCCAAACCAACTTTCGTAATCACAATGATGTGCTTCAAATTCAATGCAAATGCTAATCATAAGAGACAAAGCAATTTATAAAGTTCATAAAAGACCACATGCCATCAACACAATATGGGCCAATAGCCAAAGGCATAAATTTTATGAAAGCCTCTAAAAATTCATAACTTCTGTTTCATAGATAAGCTCTAAAATCACCTGTACAAAGTGATGAATTTGAGATGCATGTACAATGAACATCAAGTACAACTCTATAATATAAAGGGCCAAGATGATCAGTAATACCCTCAAAACTTCAAATTTTTCCTTTCTCACCTAATAGGTATGACTCTCTGAGTATCATGCTTGGCCATGAAAATCATTTACGATGAATTCGATTTGGGAGTATTAACTAAAACAAGAATGATAATCTGTGATTAACTAAAAAAGGACCATCTGCATAACATACAAATATGAAAAGCAGTATCACTATTGCTTAGTTATTTCGAAAATAGATGTTTAGGAGGTATTAAGTATGTATACATATTGGACTAATTTTAAGATAGAACTTGGTAAATTCAACTTTTTAACCGTCCTTTACAAATAAAAGCAGCAAAAATAACTTTTGGATCTCCAACACAAGCCATAACTGAAAATAAACCCAAGACCGAAATATCCTTCCAAACATATGATATTTTTGGAATTACATAAAGTTAGCAAAATGTATATGCAAAATCCTCAACCCAAAATTATTCACGATCATAAATACATTAAATTGTACTCGTTGCAGACAAGAAAATACACACAACTAAGATAAAACATATGATCACCCTCACCAAGTGCCCAGTGTCTCTTTGAATTTCTTCATATATCAACTTGAAGAAATATAGAAATTCCATCTTCAATAAATCCAGTTACAGATAAACCCTAACATTTATTACCACAAAATCTCATTAACCTACCGCAGTGAACTGTGATACAAAAGAATGCAACTACATAAAAGAACTTATAATTCTTGATTTCAACAGTGGTGAAAGGAAACCAGAGTGCATACTGGAATAACTGAGTAAAACCCATTGGGAATTCTGCAATTCAATTGTCCACTTTCCCACAGAATCTGAGATGCAGTTTGAGGTGAGAAATCTTCTTCTCGACTACACCAAGGAACTCCAACACTGGAGATCTCTTCATGAGAGTTTATATCAATAGATTGCATTTTCTCAACCAAGCTTGGTGGTAGCCATCTGTAGTGTGAAGTATCTTCTTCTGGCGGTGCTGAATCTCCGGCTATTTCCTCCATCTCTTATTTATCTTTGAATACAATCTCATTCCACCACCACCCCTCTGAATCCATGCATATGTACCTACACTTGCAAGTACATGATAAATATAATAATAAGAAAACAGCTTAAGACAACAAAGTTCAAAAAGGGTGAAACTGAATGAAAAATGAACACTGCTAGCCAGCATTGCTACTGTTATTTTTATCTACCACGTAAATATGAAGAAAGATTGGCTTCCCTGTCTATATACCTTGTGAGGTTAAGAGGAAAAGAAACTCGTTACTCAATTGATCTTTTAATGTTGTCTATTTACATCATGAGGGGTTTGACTTACATGCCACGCAATGAGCAAGATTTAATCCATATTAGGATCCCCGAAAACAGTACACTACACCATCCATTAATTCCATTTCAATGTACAGTTCTATTTCTTGCTTGTTTCTTCAGATTTATCTTGGGCTTTTTTGAGCTCCAAAACATTTTTTCTTCATTGACAACCTTTTTTTCTTTATGGAATCAAGCCATCTCTCATTGATTCTCACTTAAATCCAGATTATTGGCAATTCAATTTCCTTCATGCATTGATTACTACTTAAGAATTTCTGAGTGTGCCTTTTCGAGCCTTGCCATTTAATTATGACACATAATCTTCTTTTGAATGAAAGAGTGTTGAGAGAGTGTAAGGAAAACTTTGGATTGTCTATATATTGCTTGTAAGCACTAGTATCACGCTGAAATGTTGAACAATCCCACACACATTATGACAATCAAATACTCTCAGCCACTAATAAAACATATACCAAACTAGGAACTCACTCAAGAAAGCAACAAATTTTAGAAAAAAAGACACAGAAAAATTGCCAGCAGTATCTCTTAACAGCATGTAGAGAAAGTATTTCTCAAAAATTGAAACACCATTAGAACAGGAGACATTTAATTGAGCACATAGCACAAATGTGCACAATAATATAAATATACATAGGAAAGACGAGTGTATCTTTATCATATTAGGAAGCTCAAACACAATAATGCCCTCAATTTTCATTAAATTGATCACCAATCAAAAGTCTTACTTCGATAACATGTCAAGTCATAGAGCACCACTGATAGAAGGAAACTGAAACTACCTACAGCTAAAGCCTTGGTGGCAAGCAAACTTCACTGTTTAAAGTTTCTATCTTATAGAATCTAGATGGAAAATTTGAGGACACCATTCACAAATTCTTCATTTATGGTCATTGGAACCATTCTACTTTCTTAATGATGTTCTCAAAGCATCCTTTCAAAAGCTATAACAGACGTGGTCTGAGTCTGTCTCCATTTGGATAAATTCATGCACATAATTTCAGATTGTATAAATGAGTGTTTTATACTACTTACTTCGAAATATATATCCCATTCATTACCTATAGGCGTCTCAAAATATTTCATATTGTAAGTTATTGCAGTGGGTACTGTGTTGCGGCAACATGGATCTACTACTTACCTGCCGCCCCAAGAACACAAGGTCAGACTTATATTACAAGCTTCTTTTCTACTATGGGAGCTACACCGGCCTTGAATTTAGGCGAGATTCTAGAAGAAGCACTTTGTTTCCCCCTAGGATCTCCCAACCTGGCCCCTCCAAACTTGGATACTCTCCGGCTAACATTGTCAAATCTTCCACATCAATCGATGATGACCCAGACACAGATAGCCAATGAGATTTTCTTCCAATCTTCATCAGCCCGTGCTTTAAGGGCTCTTGTTCACCCTTCATTGCTTTGTGTATTGATTTCATTACCACCTGTGTCAGTGGTACACTGCTTTATTTGTCTTATGTACTTTTGTTATTTTGCTTCTAGGATTCTCTCTTCCTAGAACTTTCTATTGTTTACTGTTGTATCCTCGAGTCCTACTGACCTACTTTTGGTTATCTGTGGGACATCATTATAATTTCTTTCTTTCTTTCGTTTTTCTTTAAATTTCTTCCATATCACAAACAGATCTATGTTTATCTATATTTAGCAACCAACGATGTATCTCCTGACAAGGAGTATAACTGACTAGTTGAAGGTCATGTGGCCAAGTCTCACCCATGTGCTGTTCAGGAGCAGATGTCTTGAAGCAATATGGCTGTTGTCATTGGCATGCCCAAATACATTGTCATCCTTATGTCAGGACAGATGTAAAGTTTAGTTTCAAGAAAATTTAAAAAGAATGGATTCCACTGACTACATAGATACAGAATCTAAAGATTTAGCTCAAGAGGAAACAACAAGCAAGAGCTTGATACTTCAAGAGTTGATACAAACTAGCCTTAGATAAGACATAACCAGTTAGCTTCTTACATTTTCAACAACATAAACTGAAACTCAAGAACAATGTTCATTACCATAGAAGGACATTATCTTAAGAATGGAAAGCAGTCACTCTAATCCGCTATCCTGTATGCAAATACTTGCTGCAGCATTCAAATGTTCAAATATACTCTACTTTCTTTACACAAGCTAACTTGAACCAGTACAGCATATTTTGTGGAAAATGTATGTATAGCCGATAAGTTTTCTGACAACAAACGCATAGTCCAAAAGCTAAGTATGTCTAGAATCCAACAATATGCCTTGTTCACGCATGACTGCAACTGAAGGAAAATAAATCTCTTGGTTTTTACTTGAAATTCTCAAGATTCTTGTTAAGATGGTACAGCAATTTAGCAAATGTCCCAACTTATGAGCTGTTTCCAACATTTGTAATTAGCCGGATATCAGACGCAGGAGGAAAATGCATGGTAGAACAAACAGTGCATCTGCACAAGAATGCAAAAATAAGCAAACCTCAAACGGTCGAAGTCCCAACACTTATGAAGTTTGAATTTAGAAGCTTAACAAAAATGTCGAGGGTAACATGGTGAAATTTACTTGACCCTAAGCAATTGTCATTGAACTGAATTACAACAATCCCGCTAAGACACATGCATATCTGGGGACAACCACTGTCATTGTCACCCATGCTGGAATAAGTGCAGATATACACACTAGCCACAAACAAAACTAAAATATCATCAATATTTTGGAGCAGATTTTCCACAATAGTTCCAAATGCAGTTGTGATAAGTGCCTAATTAGTTTTGAAAGCAACACCAATTACTAAAAGCGTACACACCTTGGGGTCCATCATCGCTGCTGCCGCCTGTCCTGCAAGTGGCAAAAATCCAAATGAATAACCAAGGTCCAAAACACATCTAAAATGCATCACAGTTGGTCCTTGTTGACCAAAAAGAATGATGAATGTAAACGACAACAGTAAGTAACCAATCAAACTGCATAGAGCATAATTTGTCAGGAAGAGGGGGACCAAATCAGGAATAGTGGACAATGTGTGGTAAAAGGCAGAAAATTCTACAAATGAGAAACTAATTTCATATCCATAAATTTTGAGTTTGACATGTATTGATAGTCATAACAATTCAACCCAACCAACATTGAAGTCACAACAATGTTACACCTTTTTTTTTGGAAATTTTCTACCAACACAAAAACAGATTTTTGTGTCATGTTGAGAAAAGGTGCTAGAGGAAATCATAATCAAGTTTGAAGATGATCAAAAAAATGAGAATGCATATTCCCTGCTGCCTTCATGTGAATGAATGACACAAAGAAGAGATAAGATGCTTCACAAATCCCTGCTCATCCAGGAAATATGTTGATATAAATAAGGTGTTCAAATATAAACAAACTTGCAAACTATAAGGTATATGCATTTTTTACTAGAAATTCTTTTGAAAATGTTTTACAGAAATAAAGTGCAAATGTTTGTCATATTAAGCAAAGGTGTTAGAAAAATTGTAATTGTATGCATGAATTTGTTTAGCTAAGTCAAGAAGATTAGAACTAACACCTAGTAGTCCTACAACAAAGCTAAATCAATATCAATACATCATCATGCTAAGAGCTAAACAAGTAATAAACATCAATACTATGCATTAGAATCTTGAAAATAAACCTCAAGCTAACATACTAACATTTATTGCTCTACTCTTTGGAAAGCTAAATCAATAAACTAGACCTATGTAGATCTTTTAGCTATCAAAAGGAGATAGTGGTTGTTTGATCCAAGATGATCAAAGATGGAGGTTCATCAAGCCATGGCTTATTAGGCCTTTCTTGATTAACTCCATTTTTCTTCACAACACTAACTTGATTGTTTGAATGCAAAAGGATGATGATTAGCTCCACTCTAATGGAGAAATGCTCAAAGATGATAAAAATGACTATAGTGTATTTACTATATGCTCACTTTTGCTTATCAAGAAGTAGGTGTAAGTGTAAAGGTAGGAGGAGGGCTCTTTATATAGCCCAATGGATAGAAGAATCTCTACATCCTCCTTCATGTGGGATAAATGGAGAGGCTGGGTTAGTTGTGGATAAGAGAGGTTTAGAAAGGGTTGAGTCAACCTTAGGAGAGTTTAGTTTGTCCTTTAGTGACCCATGGGATTTGAGGGGCTTTATTAATTAACCAAAGTGATTAATTAATAGGTGTGCAAGCTTATAGAAACTTTTTAG
This sequence comes from Taxus wallichiana var. yunnanensis, assembly GCA_018340775.1. Taxonomy (NCBI): domain Eukaryota; kingdom Viridiplantae; phylum Streptophyta; class Pinopsida; order Cupressales; family Taxaceae; genus Taxus; species Taxus wallichiana. Next base: position 31,603,524 of record CM031239.1, on the reverse strand, counting down.
ATGAATAATTAACATGATTTAGACTATGAGAAAAATTTAATCAAATAAGTGACGATTTATTGATTAAATAGAAGAGAGAATTAATTAACTAAGAATAATTAATTAATCTAGATAGAAAGGAGAGCTTAATTAATTAGAAATAATTAATTAATCTAGATAGAAAGGGAACTGATTAACGGAAGGTCGTTAATTGGCATCATTGTTGGATACAAGAATTAATTAACTAACACAATGTAATTAATTAACGACGATAGCAGAGAAAATGTGCGATATTGACAATATGTCGTCAATTTGCAGGAAAGGGTATAATTAGTGCAATTTAAGTATTTAAATTGCTCGAGCTAAATTATAGGTGTCTACCGTAATCAAGATTGAAGAAGAGCCAAAAATAAGAATGCATTTTCCGGCGACTTTCATATGTGAATCAATGAAGCAAAGAAGAGATCATTTTCTTAGTGATTTCCTACTTCAAGAAATATATCGATAAAAATAAAAAAATTCAAAAATAAACAAACTTGCAAACTATACGGAGCATGCAATTTGGCCACAAAATTTGATTTCTAGTAATAGGTCCAACAAATGACAAACAATCAGCAAAAAACCTCAAACAAAATAAGTAAAATCCAAAATAAGGAAAAGGAAACAAAAATACCTATAGAAAAGAATTATATGACAAAATTCGAAAGATTTATAGAAACATTGAATATGTATCATATGGGTAAGTAGATAAATGTATAAATGATGACAAAGATGCAAAACAAATGGGCATCATTATATAGCTATTGATAAGGTGTACATTCAACAAGAGAGATCCCTTCAATTAGAATAATTAGTTACTCATTACTAATTTGTATAATCTCTATTTTGTACAAGGACTTCTTGTTAAGCAGGTGTCATTGATAGCTTGAATTATTTTCATGTACTACCTAGGTACCACATATCATTCTTCTCTCGGGTGTTTAATGTCTCTTTCCTATACCGTCGGTGTATATTGAAAGGACAAATTTCTTCCACATATCGACGGGTATATAGAAAGAGTGAGCATATTGAGAGGTTTGGTATATCGGTATGGTGCTATTTAAAAGAAAAACCTTTGGAGTGATAAGGAACCAATCCATCTCCCTTCAAAAAATACATTCAATAAATGCAATTGTTGGCACAATGCTAATCGGGAAGGAAACCTAGTTGAACTAATTCGCAACAAGTTGATAACACTCTAATCTTCAATGATTTGCAGTTCGACATTTGTGAGGTAGACAAAAACCAAAGTGGAACCAACAAAGAAAGGCGTAATCACAAATATGGAAGCAAAAGAATTCTAAGACATTGGTCGTCTTTGAGAACCTCGGTGGATTACGAAATTTTTGTCACGTATAAGAGTGCAACACACCTAGGGAAGCACTAAACAAACTAAAAGATTTGTATGATTCTCATTCATTGTTGGAGTTCATACAATTACAGCTTGAAATTGTTCAATCTTTAGTTGAAAACGATGATGTAATGAGTCTAGCATCGTAATCCATGCTATCAAGCATAATGTTGAGGTTGTTGGCATCAAATTTGATGTATATATGATTATTTTCATAAAAGCTCTTCTTCCCACATACTTAATCTATTTAGAGTCTTTACGGGCATGCAACTTGTTGAAGACGCTCTCTTTTGATCAATTGATTGACAAGATGGTTGATAGAGAAACAACCTTTGGAAGAAAAAGTAAAACCTCAAACGATAGAATGTCATATGCTCATCAAAAGAGAAATTCTCCTTCCAAAGGTGATAAAGGGATGGGAAGATATAGAGGACGAGGAGGCAAAAATGACAAGAATAATGATCAACAAAAGAAGCAAAATGAGAAAAAAACACGTTTTGCAAGCGTTGTGGTCAAAAAGATAATCATGGACTCATAAATACAAAACATCATGGTACATAATTGAGGCCAATCAAAAACAAAAAGAAGCGAACAAAGAGAGGAAGAAATTCTCAAGATCTAGACTCTACTCAATTCACAAGTGAAGATATGGCATTCGATTTTAGATGAAGTCAATAATGTCTCTGCAAATACAACCCGGTTTGATGCTTGGGTCCTGACACTAGTCCTACACAACACATGAATTTTGAAAGGACTTCTTTGAGTATCACGAATAAAGTTATATTTCAAAGTATACTTTGCAAATAGAACAAGTTTAAACTGAAGGGAAAGGAACAATTCAACTCAAGTCACCAAGACTTCAAGATTTCATTCTCAAAAATGTCCCGTACCTTCCTCAACTAAAAAGAAATTTCCAGGACCCCACCCTGAGCTCGGTCCATACTCGGTCGCACCCACGTCCCCATCGCCATCCCCATCCCCATCTATGAAATTGTTGTAGTTCAAGCGGCCTAGCTTTATATAGATATGGGGTGGTGGCGTTTCTTGCCCTCCTCGACCCCGCTCTTCTCCTCGGCCTATTGGTTGAGTGTGGTTGAGCCTTGGTCAAGAGCATCACGCCCGGTATGGATAGAGTAGGCCGCCTAGATATCTAGAGCATCGGGAGTTCCTCATTCTATCGAGGGAGTTCGAGATCCGGGAGGAGGCTAGGGACGATCTATATAGAACGGGGCAGCTAGATATCTATTTTATAGCCCCTTCCCCTCTCTATAGAATATATGGTATATGGCAGCCCTCTCTCTATATGGGTTATAAATGTCACGAGGTTGGGCCCCTCTATCCCCTATCTCTTCACGGATCTCATGGCCTTTAGTCGACCTATTGATTAGGCGGGAGTGTAATGTCCCCAATTCCAAGCAGATGACCTAGGAAGCTTTCCATTTGTCTTAGCCATGGTCATACCCAAGGGGCTAACGGCGCTAGAGGCTATTGGGTATGGATGTCGACTACCACCTTGTGTAATAACCATTTTGAGGGTTCTATCAGCTTTATAAATGCAAATCTAAAACTGGAAATTGCAGCAATCAATAGATAAAAACCAGCGACTTATACTAGCTCAAAATGATGCCAAAAATACCATGAAACACACCCAAACAGCTCGCCAATATTTTTATATGTTTTTTATGATTTTTAGAAGCAAATACCATCAACACAAACTGAAAACACACTGCTGGAAATGAAATAAACACTGGAAATTGCAGCCACGAATTAATTATGAAATATAGATATAGGAGTCTCCAAAAATCATGCAATTCAAGATTCCATCCTTTAAAATTATGACAAATAAGATTACAAAACCAGATTTGTCCAAATCCTTGCCAATATGCTCAAACCCTACCCTAGGTAGGTCGCTCCACTCTAGAAAAATAGTATCACTGCTAGAAATGCCAAAAGGAACCTCAAATCAGCTTCCTTCTTCAATGCAAAGAGGTGATGAAGGGTTTTCATCCTTCAAGAGACCTCACATGAGGGTTTTCGTCCCCAAGTGGAAGACTAAGGAGCAACAAGCTCACTTCGCCAAAGTATAGAGAAAATACGCCAAGCTAGAGTGCAAATGAACTCCCTCTTCTCCTTTTATATCTTTCCTTTGGCGCCAAAACATAATTAGGCAAGGCCGACCTATATAGAACAAAAGAACACTAAAGAAAACATTATATTATTAGATAAAATATATTATATTAGTGCTCAAGGGTCTTCTCCTTGTTTTCCTCTTCTTTGCCATGGAGAAGGGATGGCAAGAAGACCAATTTCCAGCTCTTAAGTGGGAAAAAGGGACATTACAGTCCTCCCTCCCCAAGATTGTTTGTCCCCAAGCAATTGCAATTGTGGATGCTCTAAAATTGCTGCACTCTCCCATGTAGCATCTTCAAGTGGAAGGTCCTTCCAACGAACCAAATATTCCTTGATACTTCTATTCCTCAACTTCTTTTCACAAACTTCAAGGATTTCTTCTAGAACTAAGATCAATTTGCCCTCTTCATCCAATGGGGCAGCTCAAGTGAAGGGGTAAGATGCTGCCCAAGTGCCTTCTTGAGGCATGAGACATGAAAAACATTATGTATCTTGCTATTTTCCGGAAGTTCTAACTCATATGCAACCTTACCAACCTTGCTTATTACCTTGTATGGGCCATAAAAATGTGGCTTCAACTTTTCCACACCCTTTTGCTTGATGGAAGATTGCCTATAGGGCTGCAATCTCAAGAATACCATGTCTCCCACTTCGAATGTCCTTTCCTTTCTATGCTGATCCGCATACAATTTCTGTTGATTTTGGGCACGAAGAAGGTTCTCCTTGAGCTCCTTAAGAATATCTTGGCTACGCTGAATTAAATCTTGAGCTTTAGGCACTCTACTATCAGTCATAACCAAATCAACAAAGGAAGAAGCATCATACCCATACAAAGCCTTGAATGGAGACATGCCAATGGACATTTGGAAGGTAGTATTGTAACAAAACTCAGCCATGTACAACCACTTTATCCACGTTGATTGCTGCCCATCAATGTAGTTTCTTAGATATCCTTCCACCCATTTATTCACTATTTCGGTTTGCCCATCCATTTGGGGATGGTAACTAGTGCTATGGGCAAGTTGTGTACCCACCAAATGAAACAACTCCTTCCAAAACATGCTCAAGAACCGGCTGTCCCTATCACTTATTATTTCCTTGGGCAGCCCATGAAGTCTAAATACTTCTTTGAAAAATACATCAGCCACTATAGGAGCATTATACTTAGCCGGAAGAGGACAAAAATGAGCATATTTAGTGAGTCTATCCACTACAACATACAAGCAATTCTTACCTTGGACCATGGGCAGCCCCGTAATGAAATCCATAGAGACACTTTCCCATTTTTGAGTGGGAATAGGAAGTGGTTGAAGAAGACCAGCTGGAAATGTGTGCTCCGCCTTGTTTTGTTGACAAGTAAGGCACTCCCGGATGTATTGAAGTACTTCCCCTTTGAGCCCTTCCAATAGAACCTTTCTCTTATGTATTTGTAGGTCTTAAAATAACCCGGATGACCAGCTGAAGGATCATCATGAGCAGCCCTCAAAATCTTGCTTTTCACCTTAGATTCGGCACTATATAGACCCGGTTTTTGTATAGAATCAGCCCATCCTTCACCTTATACCTTCCATCATCTATTACCCCTTCAAAGACATCACTAGCAAACTTATTCTTTGCATACTCAGCTGAAATTAATGCTTTCCAATCTGCTGTGACTTTTGACAATGAACAGAAATATGATTCACATGAAATGCCCTCTTCTACCAAATAATTAATTTGGGAAGTGTTAGGAAGTATACCTTGTAATGAGACTCTTCTACCTTGATCCATGAAACTCATTTCCATGTTTTGATAGTTGAGAGTTAACTCTCCCAACAAGCACAACCATTGGACTCCCAAAATGATGTCAAACTCAGCCATATCAATCACAAAAAAATCAGCACATACCTCATGTGTTCCCATAGTGATGTGGAGTTGAGTACACCTTTTTGTGCAAGGCATGGAGTACCCATCCGCTATCCTAACGATGAAGCCTTTGAAGTCCTCAACAATTAATTTCAGATTTGAAGCCAAGCATGCATTTATGAAATTATGAGTAGCTCCCCATCAATCAAAATTGTGACCTTGTGCCCAAGTAAATCACCCTCAATAATGAAAGAGTTGTAACTAGGTGCCCCCATCAAGGTAGCAAGAGTGCTAGTTACTTCTTCCGGTTCCTTTTCCAATATCTCATCATGCCTAGTGTCATCCTCATTGCTATCATCATCATCACAATCTGAAATTACTTCAATATAATGAATCTTACCTTTTCCCAAGCAACGGTGTCCTGGAGTCCATGGATCCTTGCATGAAAAGCACAAGTTCTTCCTTTGTAGCTCATTTTTTGCTTCCTTTTCAAGGCTGGTTTTGGGCAGATCCGTGTGCACATGAGACACTTTGGTAGTGGTTTCTTTGGCTGGTCCAAAGAGATGCTTTTGGGCTGCTTAGGGCTTGTTCCCCTCTCCAATTGGCCTTAGAAACACTGCTGGTTGCTGCTGATTTTGGGGCAGCACCTTCCAAATCTAGAGCCTTCTTTATTGCCTCTTGTAGAGACAATGGATCAAATGCACGAACTAACCCCCTTAGGGGCTCAATCAAACCCTCTACAAAAAGCACAACAAGCCTTCTTTCCAACACATCCGTAATCATTACGGAAAGCCTCTGAAAATCTGCCACATATTCCTCCACGGTACCCTCTTGTTTTAGTTGAGCAAGCTCACGGAAGTGTACCTCTGGATCCACTCTATCAAACCTATCAATGAGCCTTTGACAAAACTCATCATAGGCATGAATTTCACTATGCCCTTGAGTCACAAGTCCATGAAACCACCACTCATGGGCAATGCCCTCAAGATGTAGAGTAGCAAATTTAATGGCATCTTCTTCTAACATAGGCTTCAAAGACAAATAAGTATTCAATTTTTGAATCCATGCCCTAGCGGTACCTTTTGTAGATCCATCAAATGTAGAAAAAGATAACTTACCCAAAGCACTTTGTACCTCTCTATGTGGCATGGCATGCCTAGGCTCGGGCCTAGATCTTCCTCTATCCAAACCCATAAACTCGGCAAGAGAAATGGCATCACGGATCTCTCTAGACAAGGCCATATACTCCTCATAACTCGCTGCAATATTTCTTCTTCCCGTGGGCCTTGGCTCTTCTTCCGGAATGGCCTCCTCTCTAGGGATGAAAGTAGGCTTCCAACTCGATCCTCGGGCTGAATCATTGGGTCGCTTGGCATTATTTGCCCCACTCGAACTCCCTTCACCATTTTGAACCCTTGGTTCAATGATTCTTTGGAGGAAAGTGCTAGGAAGTCCATAGTGTCTGCAAGCCTCTCTTGGCCGACAATTAGCTTGTCCATCTTAGCCTCTCGAAGAATCCATATCAGCCATATGTCCCTCCTCTCTTGGCTGGTCCTCTTTATCTGCCTTCTTCCTTCTTTGATAGTAGATGTAGCCCTTGTTACCTTCCTCCATAAACCCTAGGCCTTTTGAAGATCAAGCTGATACCACTGTAATAACCCTTTTGAGGGTTTTATCAAATTTTATAAATGCAAATCTGAAACTGAAATTGCAGCAGTCAATAGATAAAAACCAGCGACTTATACTAGCTCAAAATGATGCCAAAAATACCATGAAACACACCCAAACAGCTCGCCAATATTTTTATATGCTTTTATGATATTTTAGAAGCAAATACCATCAACACAAACTGAAAACACACTGCTGGAAATGAAATAAACACTAGAAATTGCAGCCACGAATTAATTATGAAATATAGATATAGGAGTCTCCAAAAATCATGCAATTCAAGATTTTGGCCTTTAAAATTATGGCAAATAAGATTACAAAACCAGATTTGTCAAATTCCTTGCCAATATGCTCAAACCCTACCCTAGGTAGGTCGCTCCACCCTAGAAAAATAGTATCACTGCTGGAAATGCCAAAAGGAACCTCAAATCAACTTCCTTCTTCAATGCAAAGAGGTGATGAAGGGTTTTTGTCCTTCACCCAAGTCAATGAAGGGTTTTCGTCCTTCAAGAGACCTCACATGAGGGTTTTTGTCCCCAAGTGGAAGACTAAGGAGCAACAAGCTCACTTTGCCAAAGTATAGAGAAAATACGCCAAGCTAGAGTGCAAATGAACTCCCTCTTCTCCTTTTATATCTTTCCTTTGGCGCCAAAACATAATTAGGCAAGGCCGACCTGTATAGAACAATAAAACACTAAAGAAAACATAATAATATTAGATAAAATATATCTGGGAAAGATTTTTAGAGGGTTTCAGAGGATATTTTTCCATACCAGAGAGAGGGATTCCAAGGGTTTTCAGATCAGATTAATTGCAGCATTCAGAGCAGAGTTTGGCGCAGGTTTTAGAGACATTTTTGTGGATTTTCAGCCTCTCCCTTAGGGTGACGTCAGCCCTAGGGTTTTGCAGCAACTTTTAGGAGGTTTCCAAGTGTTTGTTTCAGATCTGGAGGTTGGGTTCTCTTCTATATCATTTGTAGATGTTATTTCCAGAAATTCAGATTTTTATCTATTGTATTTGCAAAGTTATGAATTTTTGAAGATTTCCAGCAGTTTAGGGCATTCTAAAAATTATTGGCATTCATATACTATTTAGAAAAATCCAAAAACATTTTCCTAGTCTTTGTTATCATTGTAGCTATGTTGTATATGAATTTTTGTGGAATTTGGATAAGTATTTTGCGAGTTATCGATAAAATTCAGTTCGCCGCCCTAATTGGCTTGATTCCAGAAAAACCAAAAAAATTATTTGCTGCAAGTTTTATATATATTTTGTGGATTGTAAGTCATATCCCTCAAGGGATATTTCAGCAGTGGTATCGAGTCGGCTTTCCCCACTGTTGGGTAGTGAAAAAAGGTCGAATATGGCAGATCGGAAAAACCTCGGTGTGGGTTTTAGGAAAAATTATTCATCAATATGGTGAAACAACAGAATCCACTAACCTTTATTTAAGTCAGCTCACTCATAATTTGAATCAGATCAGATCCGAGAATAATAGCAAAAAAAGGTGAGAACAGTAGATCAAAGGGCAGCAAATAGAGGTGATCTAGGATACCGATACGTGGGCCCTAGGTCTCCTAGAGCGGGCACGGTGCGTTTCGATACTGAGTAAACGGTGACACGTACCTTGGCCGCTCCCAAGCCATATCCATGGCCAAATACAGTTTTTTTTCATGTTTTTAAAGCCCCATAACATTAAAAAATAAAATATTCTTCTAATCTAAACCCTAAAAGCTAACTCTAAACAATAAAACAAAAGAACAACACAAAAACAAAACATAAAGCAAATAAACTTACCTTTGGCTCTCCAAAATTGCATTGTGTTTGTCTAGGGTTTGAGGAGCTATTGCTAAGCTTGTAGGAGTGTGAGGAGCTGCAAAGGAGGAAGATTTGTGAAGGATTTGTGGTTTACTAAGTGAAGGTAAGGTTTTTTTAATTTCTAAGTTTGTTTCTCTTTTTTTTGTTATTTAATCTTTCACACATTTCATTTTTTTGCTTATGTTCATCATTTTTTTGCTCTTTCTATTTAATTTTTTTAATTTTCAATACATGTCATTGTTTTCTTTGCTTATTTTGTTTGTTTTGAACCTTGTAGGTACTTCTACAATGGCAACAAGTTTTGCTTCTTCTGGGCAATCTTTGGTCAAGGAATTTGACCCAAATTTGCCATTATGGAGGCATGTAACAATACTTGAACAACTTCCAGGTGGTGGTTGTTTTGTTTGGAAATGCAATGATTGTGAATCAATATTCAAAGGCTCTTACAATCGGGTGAAAAGCCACTTGTGTGGGATAACAGTAACGGTATAAGAGTATGCAAGGGGAAGAATAATGTTGGGGTGCCAAAAGCAAAAGTTTTGGCATATATCAAAGAGCAAGAAGATGCAGAGGCAAATGTGGCTATGAAAGCGGGTCATCCATTGGCCAAAAGAGGAAGTTCATCTCGATCAACGAGGCCTCCTGTTGCCCCATCAACTAGTGGATCCCCAATTGTGGCCATGCCACATCCATTTGTGGCTCCTACCTCCATGGATGATGAGGATGCTTCCCTTTCACGAAAGAAAAGTAAGACAAAAGGGCCATTGGAAAAGGCCTTTCAAAATGAGAGCAGGGATATTGCAAATGAACACATTGCAAGATGTGTATATGCTAATGGACTTTCATTTAATGTTGTGAGGTCACCTTATTGGCATGAGATGGTGAAAGCCATCAATGAGGCCCCAAAAGGGTACAAATCACCAGGCTATGAGAAGATCCACACCACCCTATTGGATAAACAAAAAAATATATGTGGAAACCTCCTTGCAACCAATCAGGGACTCATGGGCCAAAACAAGTGTGTCCATCATTTTTGATGAATAGAAAGATGCAAGAAACCACCCTTTAATCAATGTGATTGCAATATGCCCTAAAGGGGCAATGTTTTTTAGAGTGGTTGATTGTGAGGAGCAAGGATGCTCAATTCATTGTCAACATCCTCTTGAATCCATTGAGGTGGTGGGGCCTCAAAATGTTGTCCAAGTCATAAATGGAGATAACGCCAAAATTACAAAGCCACGGGGATGTTAGTTGAGATAGGGTATGGGCATATTTTTTGGACACCATGTGTCGTGCATTCACTAAATTTAATGCTAAAGAAGATGGCCAACAAAATAGAGTGGATCCAACAAGTGTATGCAAAGGCTGAAGAGATCCAAATGTTTGTCACCATCACCATCACAAGGCATTTTTAGATCATTCTCGCAGTTGGAGCTGCTGAAGGTAAGGAAAGCTACCTTTCTTTTTTTCTTTAATTTAAAATTTAAATATAAGTTTTTTTAATTTTTAAAATATAGTATAATTAGTATTCAAAAGTTTTCAATTTTTTTTTTAATTTTTGTTTCTCATTCTTATTATATTAGGTTGTTGAGACTCGGTTTGCATCACACACAATCGTCTTGAGACGACTTGTGAAGGTGCGAGAGGCACTCATGAGGATGGTAACCTCCAACCTTTGGTCTGTATGGAGGCAATCAAACACTGAACGGGCTCAAAAAGTGAAGAGCATGATCTTAGATGACACCAGTGTTTTAAAACCGGCCGAACCAAATGGAACCCGCCGGTTCGACCGGTACAACATATTTAGACATGAACCAGCTTAAAAACCGGACCATTCGACCGGTTTGGTACTAAACCGGCCGGTTTTGTAAGGAACCAACCAGTTTAGTACCAAACCGATCGAACAATCTAGTTTCATCCTGAATCGGCCGAGTCAAGTTTTTTTCCTTTTTTGGCATTTCTTTCCTTTTTGGATTTTTGGTGTTAGAATAAAATTTGCCATTTTTGGAAAGGGTCCGAGAAGATTTAGTAGCAAAAACTTGCATGTGCCATAACTTTCATTCGTGGCTCCATTTCGGGTGTCGTTGTTTCTAAAATTGTATATTTTCTTGAGCTCTACGCATTGATGGCAATATTTTTCTTATTTTCATAAAATCCATTTTTGCACCTTTTGGACCAAGCAACTTCTTGTAATCTTCTCGAAAGAATCATGAGCTTTGATTGCCTATAAACAAATTAGTAATTAGAAATCTTGGATAGCTTTCGAACTCGCGAGTACTTACCAAAACTCGCAAGTATTCTCTCGTGCTCGAACTAATCATCCCACTGCCACCTTGGTCGCAACTCGCTTATTCAAATGTTGACTTCACATATCAACAGATGCGTAGGTTTTTTTGCTATTTTGTAGTGCCCACATTTTTATAGCTCAGTTACTTGTTGTTTCCTTACTCATTGACATGTTTCAGCAGGGATTGTTATATTTTGGACATTATATTTAGAGATTTGATCTTATTAGACATGTATGGACATTTTGGCGTATGGCGCCAATTTAGCTTAATTTCTATGTTGTCGCATTATCATATGATGTCATGGATACTAATGGATATGATGTTGTTTTTGGAACGTAATTATATTGATGGATACTTAGTTGTTGCATGTTGGGATTCTATGGTTATATGTCACTCTATCATTTTGTCTAACTTTTGGTGAATTGAGTATAATTGTGCACGTTGTCGCATTTTGATTTCAGTAGGATGTTAGGCTAGTTTAGAACTCATTGATATCTTACTGAGTCGTTGATTTATATTTTATCGAACAGGTACGGTTAATGTGTGCAATGAGTGTGCAGGTGACAGGTTACAGGAGAACGTGGGATTCAGGCCAGCTACACAACTTTGCACAAGCAGCCCACGGGCTGAGTCCTAGCCATGTTCATTGTGTGGAACCTTAGTATTGGAGTTATTGTTTTGGGCACCATGAGTGACCCTTTTGTATAATGTAATATGTCTAGTATTATTAATTTTGCTTAGGGTGATTAGTTTATGTGGTAAACTTGTTTTTGGGAGTTAATAATCCCACTTTCATTAAAGTTTTGATTTTGTTTAATGATGCACTTAATCACAAGGGTTTAGGGTCACATGTGAACCCTTGGGTGGTCCCCACACCCTCTACCCTTGTGCCAAAAATGCAAAACCCGAAATTGGGTTATTTTTGGTAATTTTAGGGACCTCTTTTTAGTTTGGGAGTTCCCTTAACATAAAAATGAGCCCTTGGACCCTACCTAATAGGTAGGGGGGCTTATTTCCAAGGCTAGAGGGAGTTTTCCCTCCCTTTTTGCCTCTTGTTTGGTCACATCCATGTAAGGGGTGTGGATTAGAGTGCTTGTTAAAAGTTGCACTAAGATTGTTTTGTTATCAATTTAGGTAATTTGGGAGAAGAGGGCTAAAAGACATTTTACCCCTTTCTCTCTTTTGTTTTGGCATCTTTGACCTTGAAGGAGGAGAGGGGTGACACATGTCACCCCCTCATTTGTGAGGATTTTTGCTTTGCTCCTCTTCAAATTCCCCTTCATGGGAAAAGAAGAGAACCTTTTTTTGGAGCTTTTGCTTGGATGCTTGGGTGATTGGGAGCTAGAGGTTGCTTGGGTCAAGGAGTGGAGAAGTTGGAAGTTGGAAAGCTTTTTGGAGAGCTTTCTTTGAGGTAGGCTCTTAAGTCTTATTGCATGTGTTGTATTCATATTAGTTGTTAGATTGTTTACTTGAAAATGTTATTGTTGCATGTGGATTTTGGTTATTGTTTGCTTGTTTTACTCCATAATATGGCATGGAGTTTTGGATTTTGTGGGGGAAGACAGAGGGATTTTTCCCTCTCAATCCTCAAAGCTTGATGAACAAGCCTTGTAAGGTTTTAGTGTTTCCCCTCAAATGGTTTGAGGTGGGAAAGTTGATTCATTTGGCTTGAATCTCCTTCCCCATTCTTGGTAAGTAAACCCCTTTGGGGTTTGAAAATCCTTCCAAGGACTTGGAGAAAGGGTGGAGGAATAAGGAGGGTTTAAATGAAATAGGAGCAATAAGGAGAGTATGGAGGTCTTGTTATTGTGCTTATAATCTTGGTTATAACTTTTGGAGAACTCTTCTCCTCTCTTCCCCACTTTTGAGGTAGAACATGGGTTCTCCTCCTTGTAAAACTTGGAGTCTTGTTTCATACTTGTTTTTGTTTCCATGTGAATGTGTTTTTGGTTGTTTCACCTCATTCTTGTGCAAGTTGTGGATGGTAGTCCTCTTTCCCATGGGCTTGGGGGAGGCTAGCATGCATCCCAACCTTGGGAAAGGCATGTCATGATGCCTATGGTTGGGTGGTAAACAAGCTTATTCTCCTTGGTTGTATTTCCCAAAGGCATTTGAAGTGGATCTCCAAGTTGGAGTTGGTGGCATCTTGGGCTCTCATTGTTCTTTCTTTCCTTATGAAACTTTCTTGCATTGTAACCCTCTTGGGTGTGGTTATGTGGGAGTTTTTATCTCCTTGCAAACTCTCCATTTTGTATATTTTGCATTACTTGGAAAACTGTAATAGAAAATTCTTGGTTGTTTGCACATTTGGGGATATTTATATATCACCCATGTAGCCTAAGCTTGTGAAAGTGAAGTATTGTAGTAAATGTTCCATTTATTTGTAACTTGATGTAACTCTTATATTTTTTATTTACAAAAGAGAATATATTACTTGTTGAAGATTTCTACATGTGTGTAAATCTGAAATAATCTTTTGCATTACATTTGAAAGGAATTAGTATTTCTTTGTTGAGAGTCTTATGTGTTTTATCAAAAAAACCAGAATTGAATAGTATGCTACTTTACAAAATTTGTTAGCAAATAGTCTCCTCTCTTTTAAAATACTTGTGTTTTTCTTTATCACAAATCTGATAATCATTTAATGTGAATAGTTGGGAATATTCAGTTCATTTTTGTATCAATAATAAGGTTAAAATCTGTTATTTATTTTAAGTTGAAATCAGCTTTATTTATCTTTGTGTACAAAAAAAATAATATATATATACAGATTTAGAATGAAATATATATATATATAGTGTTAGTGTAATTATTGTGTTACTTTAAGTAATTTGTGCAGTTTTATGTGTTTAATGTAAATATTATCATTTTTATTATTATCTGAAATAAGAATATATATATAGATTATTTAGTATCATATATAATATATTATATATATTTTATATTAAAAAAAAAAAGTAAAAACGCATTGTTTTGGGTATAGGGTTTGGGGAGGGCCGAACCCTTCCCCACTCGCCCGCCGCCCCCTACAACCGCTGCAAAGCACCCCCACTCCCCACATGCTGCTCCCTTCCGCAACGGTCTCCACGCGCTCACCCCCACAACCCCGCTCCACCGCCGTCCCCCTGTTGGTGTCATCCAATGTTTTAAAAATCGGAACCGGACTCGGAACCGGTCAAGGGTTGGACCAAATGGACCGGAACCGGACCGGTTCAAACTCTATGAACCGGTTTACTAAAAAACACATAAAAATTACATTTTTAAAGAAAACAATATATTTGAAAGATTAGAAACCATGATTCCAACAATTACACACAAAATATGCATAGTTTGCTCATGTATATGGTACCATAGTTAGAATACTCGCATTCGGAAAATACTCAGTAGACCCCAAGAAAAACTCGCAAAAACTTGGCAATATTCGCCAATACTCAAGAATACTCTGCAACTTAAAAATTACTCAAAATTTCTTTAAAAAACATAAATTTGCAGCCAAAACCGTGTATTTGCAGCGTTTTCTTTCATTGTTATTAATGCTTTCTTTTTGTTGGGACCTTTACGTTAGCATTTAGTCTTGTGTCCGAGGATGTGCAAATTGGAGTGTAAACACAAAAAAATTCTTAAAATATATAATGCCCTGCCTCGAGACACCGGAAAACAACCTAAAAAGTTGGTAAATTTTTATTTTTATTTTTTAAAAGGTGAGAACTAATGTTTACCTAACCGTTCTCATTAAATAATTAAATTCATATCAATCTAATTTTAACAGTAATTGCTAAAACATTATTTCTAATTAATTTTATTTATTTAGCTTCTATTAAATTTACACACATTTAAATATCTATCTCTTTTAAATAAAATTTGCCACAAGAAATATAACTACTCATTCTTAAATAAAACTCACCCCCTATAAAAATATATTTACCCATACTAAATGTGTGTAGGGTTGAATATGGACCCTAGGATTAAATCAATCTTGTCCTTTGGTTTTGAAAAAGCCTTAAAGTTGACGACTCAATTTAATCCTCTCTTTCCTTCTCACTTTGATTTTCATTTTGTTCTCTTTTCTCTTGTTTTGCGGTTGTTGGGAGAAACTATGGAGTTTTTTTGTTGTTGTTTTAAAGAAAGGAAAATTCACTAAATTATTTCAGTTGTATCTTTATATCTATACAACTAAATCCAATATATACACAAATAAATCCATATATATATATATATATACACACACAAATATCTATATATATATATATATACAAATAAAAATACGGCTGATTTTGTTTTTGGTTTTTTTTTTTGGAAGGGGGAGCGGCGTAGCAGCCATGGACAACAGCAGGGGAAAAAGGCGGGGCGGGCGCGCGGGGAGGTAGTGGGGAGTGGGGCGGTGTGCGAAGTTTGGTGGGGTCTATTGGGTTTCTGAGCCCGTTATGAGCATGATCCGCTTTATTGACATGGATCAGCCATGTCTAGGAGAGAGATATTATGGTATCGACTCAATGATTGAGAAGATAAAAGCCGTCATAAATGCAAAAGAACAAGATCCTAAACATTTTTCAAACAAGTGCAATCAATCCTCATTGAGCAATGGAACAAAATGACCACCCCACTACATCTACTTGTTTTTGCATTGACTCCTAGATTCTACAACACAAAGATCCTTTCCTTGTCAGGGAGGGTAGCACCATACAAGGATGTGGAAGTCAGTGAGGGATATATGGCGGCATTGGCTAGGCTCTTCCCTAATCCTAAGGCCCAAGACATGGTTATGGTAGAGTTTGGCAATTTCATAGTGAAACAAGTCATAGCCTTCTCGCTCTTCGGAGCAAATACAAGATGGATGCTCATATGTGGTGGTACCTCCATGGTCATGCATCTGGTTTATTTGTAGCCTCTTGCAATCAAGGTCTTGGCATAGGTAAGTTTTTAATTTTTTTATTCTCTTTCATTTTTTTGTTATAACTTTTAGTTTTTTAAAATTTAAGTTTGAACTTTGCATTGACTATGTTGCCTCAATAGGTTGTAAGTTCATCTTCTTCGAACACAACTGGAGTACATATAGTTTCATCCACTCATAGAAGTGCAACAAGTTGGGGGCTAAAAAGGTTGAAGATTTGGTATACATACATTTCAACTTGCGCCTTTTATCCCACAAGCAATCGGAGTACAAGGAAAGGTCAACAAAACATTGGGATATTGATCCAAAGATAGTTGACTTGGATGCTTCCATTTCCCACCATGGAGCATTAGATGATGAGAGTTTTGTGGCACCACAAGACCTACATGCACAAGGGGGTGCAACTGGCAGTGGCCCTAGTGGGAGTGGTTCGAGTCCATGTGGTTCTAATGAACCACGTAATGATGATGATGTAGTTGATGTTGATCCTCTTGATGAAGAGGAATATGATGAATATTGAAAGATAGTTTGAACTTTGAATATTGATCTATGATTGAATTTAATATATCATGACATTCACATTGTGTTCGATTTAAGTATTTTAATTTAACTTTTAAGCTTTTAAGTTTATAAGTTTTATAGATATCCTAGCTTGTCTGTTGTGGTTATTCACTTATTTAGCTTATAACTTGTCTTTTATCTTGTCTTTCATATGCATAATATGTGGTTAATAACTTAATTCCTATTTAGAAGGCTAAAATTTAAATATTTTTTAATTTCTATATTTTTTTGTACTACCGTATCCGGGGCCAATAAAAAAAATTGTATCCGCATATCGGATACTTTGCACCCCCCTGTATCCAAAACGTATCGGCTACTTAGGAGGTGATTGATGAGGAGTCTTGTTGGGAAAAATACCAATCTTTGAGTAAGGGTTTCAGAGATAATATGTCATTTCCAGATTATTGCATGATGAAGATTGGTAGCAAGCCCAAGCGAGATCATCATATGTCGGTACCTAAATTACAAAAGAACTCATTTAAACAACCGATAACAACTCCACATGAGGTAATTTCAGATGATGGAGTTGATGGAGATAATGTTGATCCAAAGATGATTGAAGACCAAGCGAAAGAAGGAGAAGTGGTTATCACAGGTACCACACTTGCACGGGATGTGGATTGTGTGGAAAAAGGTACATCCTCTTGTTTATTGCAGCTTTATCATGATGGTATTCAGCCTGTTGTGGATAAGAATGCTAAGGATTCGGTACATCAAAGTCAAGTCATCATGAAGACAAAGAGTGATGATCTTCTTTATGAGGAAATACAAGAGAAGCAAAGATGGAAGACCTTGCATGATACAAGGGTTCATGGGCATTATAAGGTATGGGATCCTGGTAATATGTTGCAATTGTCCAAAACTATCAATTCTGATTTTGAAAACTTTGTGACTGATTTCATAAGGAAAAGAAGGAATTCAAATGTGTCTTTTGGGATTACAAGTGTTGGCAAGCATGGTTTCTTCATTGGAGACTGGTGCAAGAAGGGAGAGTACCTCTCAAGGTACTAGCGTTGATTTTCTGATTGCTAAAAAGGGTAAGAGAATATTTTTTAATCATCTTCAGCTTGCTGGACTGTGTATAACAGCAGTCATAAAGAGAGGAGAAAAAGCTTTATTAATAGAACCCATGACTGATTTTTATATCAGCTACATGGTGGAACCCTTGGAAGGGTTAGTGGGGGCAATTGGTCCTCAAAGTGCTCAAAGAATCAAGGTGCAATCTGTTGTTAAAAAAGAGGAGTTGAATTCAAGGGGCATTCATGACTTTAGCATCCTAAGGTATGAGAATGGTTACCATTTTTCTAGTTTGTTGAGTTCTCCTATGTTGTTGCCATGTTTCTATCATTTGGGACAGCGTGTACATGCTTGGATGATTGAGGAAGACTATTTCATAATCAAGTCTCAAGGTATGCTAGATGGGATAAACACATCCTCCTTTCACATTGCTCTTGATTCAACTAATGAGCATATGTTGGCAAAGAAAATAATGCAGCAGCCCATGATATTGAAAGGACATGAGGTATGTGGTATATTTATTGTGGTTGAGTTTGCTAGAGGTAAGGCTGTTTTTGGGATGCAATGGTTGCATGATTTTAAGGAAGAAGATGATGCATGGGTTAAAAAATCGGAAGGAGAATGAAGGTGTTGATCCTATATCAGAAATTTTGAGTTGCAAGGGTGTGATGAGCAGCCCCAATTATGCTATTTCAAATGTGTTGTCTTCTCTCATGAAGAGGATCAATGGGTACAACAAAAGGTATGAAGTTCCTTATGATGAAGTTTATGGATGCATGAGTTCTAATTTTGATTTCCCTTTCTCTTGCATTTACGATAAAATGAAAATATGGGGAAAGAGAATAAAGTATGATGAGGGAGCAACCATGTATATTCCCAACATAGAAGGAATTGGTGAGTTATGTCCATGGAAAGACATGTCTTGCACAAAGAAGATAACTCATTTCTTTATTGTCATTAAGAGGTGTGAAGTACTTGAATGTGTTTGTACATTTGGGTTACTTAAAGTTGGAATCATTCATTGGACACATTGGCTGCCATCTTTTGGGAAACTTGCATTCATTCCTCATATGGATAAACTGAAATTTTTTGAGGAAAACAAAGAAATCAGACTTCATGGTATACAAAGGAGGTTGCATTTTTGTAGTTCATCAGCTGATTGGGAAGGAGAAATCACAATTGAATTCGGAGAAGGTTCTGATTTTATTTGTTTATCAGCTGATTATCCTTTTTCTAGCCTCTTTATTGCTTTATTATCTGCTAGAAATATGAGTTTGGTAAGGTGTTTGACAGTTGTTGAGGCAACTCTTCTGGTAGAATGCAATTGGGCACTCTTTGAGGGTCTAATCCTTCAATTTCAGTCACTTCAGATCTGCCCACATTATAGATTCATTACTCTTATGATCCACTCTTGTCATTTTCAGCTGATTTATGTCATGAAGGGAACTAATTTTCAGTTTGATGAGACATTTCCCAATCTGGTTTTTAAGGGAAATTACAGGGATACTATGATATCAGGATAGTACCACAAAAGTTTGGGACACTCATCAAATGGGTGAACACATATCAGCTAATCATCGGGCTAGAAGAAGGGCTAATGAGAGCTCTTGTTTCTTCTAATATGTTTGCTTCATGTGCAGGGTTGAAGATAAGCAAGCAAGGCAAGAGGGAATGGGTGAAATCTGAAGCAGACTTTGAGGTACCACATTGTGGGATGCCCTTTCACATAAAAGCTGATTGGAAAAAGTTATTACAGCTGTAGATATCAAAAATCAGTTTGCTAATTATGATGTGAAAGGATTGAATTGGGTTGCACATGCAAGGAAAATAGTCACTAGCCATCTTGGGAGTAGAGAAAAAGATTACAACAGCATACAAAGCAGCAAAAGTAAACCTTGGGGATGCCACCTTTGGGGAAGAATTTGTGACATGATCATTAGACAAGATACGAGGATCAGTTTGCTTCCTTTCCCTATGAGAGTTGGGAGTATCCTTAGGAGCAGGCTTGCTCAGTCCACTTTGTCGGGTGAGACAAGTGGGATATTTGATGACTCCTATTCCGACGGATTGTTTGCTGCAGACACAGAGCACACCATGATGACTTATGTGGAGAGCGAGTTGGATGATGTTGAGTCGGGAGTGAGATTGGAGAGATTATGAGCAAGAAACAATGTGAGAACACCAAATAACACAATATTTCATAATAATGATCTCAATATGCAATATATAATAGCTTCGACCACTTTATGGGAGGGGCAACCTCCAAACCATATAATAAGACTCAAATGCTCAAATGATAATGAACTACTACCTACAATCCCCTATATATACTATTCATATGTCTATGGCCATCACCAAGGCCGACCTATTAAGCATGAGAAAGTATAAATGATAAAATAAAATGATATGGTAAGCCACAAGTCGGCTACTCATATCCTAATACAAGCAATAGGTTAAGGGCGTAGCATGCCCTTCCCCTTCAAACCAATGTTGTCCTCAACGTTGAATAATCCTGGATGTTGCTGCAGAAAACCTTCATCCTCCCAAGTTGCATCTTCTATGCTCAGATTCTTCCACTTGATCAGATATTCCTTAATGTCTCTGGTTCTCACCTCTTAAGACGTGTTTCGCAGAATCTTCTCTAGCTCCAAAATGATTCTTCCTTCCTCGTCAAGTTCTGGTAACTCTGTCTGGGCTTCAAATTTCTATCCAATAACCTTCTTCAGCATGAAACATGGAATACTGGGTGTATGTGTGAAGATGGAGGCAACTCTAGTTTATAAGCAACACTGCCAATTTTCTGTAGAACCTGATAAGGGCCATAATATTTAGGAGCAAGTTTGTTGTCCTTTTTTTTGTTGCTTTAGGGACATCTGTTTGTAAGGTTGGAGACGTACAAAACCCAATCACCAATTTCAAAATGTCTTTCACTACGGTGTTGATTTGCTTGTTGTTTCATCCTGTTTTGTGCTAATGCTAAATTCTCCTTCAAACTAGCCAAAACTTGTTGTTGATGTTGAATGTGTTCCTCAACATCTCTGACCTTAGTTTGCACCCTCAAGGAGGAAGTGATAGAAGGTGGATGGTAACCATATAATGCTAAAAATGGGGTCATTTGAGAAGAGGTATGAAAAGATGTGTTATACCACCATTCTGCAAGTGGTAGCCATTTAATCCACCTTTCCTGCTTATCTGATACAAAACAACGTAGATACCCCTCTAAGCATTTGTTGACCACTTCCATTTGCCCATCAGTTTGAGGATGATAAGATGAACTGTGAGCTAGCTGAGTACCCAAACATGAAAATAATTCCGTCCAAAAATTACTTGTGAAAATAGGATCACGATCACTTACAATTATCTTTGGGGTTCCATGTAGCCTTTGAACTGTCTCCAAAAAAATAGTCATGATCAGTATCTAGCTGCAAATGGATGTGATAGCACAAAAATGGGCATATTTTGTGAGCCTATCCACAATCACGAAAATAACATTCTTACCCTCTGAACAAGGCAATCCGGTGATGAAATCCATGGAGACCTCCTCCCATCTCTCGGCTAGGAATCGTAAGGGTCAAATGCACTGGTGTCTTAATTGTTTCCCCTTTGTTCTGTTGGCACACTAAACACTCTGATACAAACTTTTGTACATCCCCTTGAGTCCTTCCCAAAAGAATTCTCTTTTTATTCTATGATATGTCTTCAAAAACCCAGAGTGTCCTCCAACAAGTGAGGCATGTAGCTCTGCAAGAATCTTATGCTTCAACTCATAATCTTTACTCAAGTATAACTTGTCCTTGTACCATAGGGCATTACCTTTCCACTCAAATTTGTTAGATGTCATAGATCCTTGCTTGATATTCTGTATTAGAGATTGTGTATCCTTGTCTTGATCCCATTCCAATCTTGCTTCATCCACCCAATCGGCCGTCAACATGGACATTCCACATAGTAAGGCATCTATGGATGTATCCCTTCTGGACAACGCATCAACTACTACATTTTCTTTACCCTTTTTGTATATGATTTCAAAATCATAACCCAACATTTTTGTTACCCACTTTTGTTGTTCCTCAGATGATAACCTTTGCTCCAAAAAGTATTTGAGACTATCATGATCAATTTTTACTCAAGTGTCTACCCATGAGATAGGGCCTCCATTGCTTGACCGCATGAAGAATAGCCATCATTTCTTTCTCATAGATAGGTTTGAGCAGATCTTTTCCTTTGAATTGGTGACTCTCAAATGCAATTGGTCTTCCTTCTTGCATTAGAACTGCTCCCAATCCTGATCCTGAAGCGTCACATTCAACAATGAAGGTTTTTGAGAAGTTGGGAGTAGCCAAAATTGGGGTGCTGCACAAGGCTTCCTTCAGCTGCTCAAAGGATTTAGTGGCTATGTCTGTCCAATGGAAGGCATCCTTCTTTAGCAATGCAGTGAGTGGGGTTGCTATTCTACCATATCCCCACACAAATCTTCTGTAGTACCCTGTTAGTCCTAGGAACCCACGAAGATTTTTGAGAGTTTTGGGCCTTGGCCATTCCACCATAGCTTTGATCTTTTGAGGATCAACTTTGACGCCTTCATGGGATACAATGTGACCCAAGTACTCTACCTCTTGTACACCAAAAGAACATTTGGATGGCTTTGCATAGAGAGTATGTTTCTCCAAAACTTCCAACACTTTATTTACATGTTGTAAGTGTTCTTCCCATGTCTTACTGTAAATCAATATGTCATCAAAGAAAACTAATACAAATTTCCTTAAAATGGCCTAAAAACAGTGTTCATCAAGCTTTGAAAGGTTGAAGGCGCATTTGTAAGACCAAAAGGCATTACCAAAAACTCATAATGGCCCTCATGAGTCCTAAAAGCCATTTTATGAACATCTTCCTCTTTTATTCTAATTTGATGGTACCCTAACGAAGATCTAATTTTGTGAAATAAATAGCACCATGCAATTCATCAAGTAAATCATCAATTACTGGAATAGGAAACTTATCTTTGATGGTGTACTTGTTGAGTTCTCAGTAATCTGGACACATCCTCCATGTTTCATCCTTCTTACGTACCATGACCACTGGTGAAGAATATGCACTCTGGCTAGGCCTGATGATACCTGCCTTCAACATTTCTTGAACCATTTTCTCGATCTCACTTTTCTGGGAATATGGGTATCTGTATGGTCTGATGTTAGGTGTTTGGCTCCCTGGAATCAACCGAATGGCATGATCATGATCCCTAACTGGTGGTAGTCCCTTTGGAATTGCATCAAAAATAGATGAGTGAGCATCAACAATCTTCTGAAGATCGGGTGGCATTGAAGACTCTGTATTTTGTACTTCTATGGAAAATAACTTTGCTATAAATCCATCTACTCCTTTTCTGAGAACCTTCTACATCTGATGAGAGCTAATAATCTGTGGAGACTTAGCTACCATCCCATTCAATTGTATTGTCCTTCCATCTGAATGAAATCGCATGAACAATTCTTGGAAATTCATCTCTATAGTACCTAAGGTTGTGAGCCATTAGACACCCAAAACAATATCTGCCCCTCCCATAGAAATAGCAAACATAGGTGAGTCTAACATGTAGTCTCCCATGGAAAGCTTGATACTATGGCACTTTCCTGTGCACTTGACTATCCCACCATCCGCAATCATAACTTGCATTTCTGGAGTTGGGTAAATAAAACAATTGAGGCGGGCAACTAACTTACTATTTATGAAGTTATGAGTACTCCCGAGTCAATCAACACTATCACCTTCTATTTTTTGAGATAGCCAATAACCTTGAGTGTTTGAGGAGTACTAATACCTGACAATGCATGGCAAGAAATTGTAGGTTGGTGATCCTCTACTTCATCTTCTACCGGTTCCTCAGCCTCTCCTATAATTTCAGCATCCTCATCATCCTCATTACCTCCGTCAATATAGAACAACTTCTTCTCAGCACATTTGTGTCCGGTCCATATTTGCTATCACAGTTAAAACATAATCCTTTTGCTCTCTTTTCTTCCATTTGTTGAGGAGTCAATCTAATTGGCCTAGAAAATGAAGGGGAAGAGATACTACGGTCTCTGGTGTTAATGAGGGCCTCCTACTACAAAGAACTTTTTTCCTCTGCTCGACGTGCCATGATAATAGAATCAGAAAGCTTGAGTGGATTAAACATACGTACCTCATGCTCGATGTGGTCCTTAAGACCCCCAAGAAATAGGTCATTCAGATTCTCTTCTGGTATATTCTCCACCCTTAAGGATAGGTTCTGGAATTGATGCACATAATATTTGATTGATCCTGTTTGTCGTAACTTTGCTAATTGACTAAAGTAGTTCTCTGAAACACTGGAACTATAGTGCAATTGCAACTCCTGGTAAAAACTGTCCAAGTGACACCGAGACCATTCTTCTGCCTCTGAGCACATAACCATCGATACCAAACGAATTGGTCTGGTTCAAGATATAGGGATGCCAATGTCACCTTTTGTCCTGATGGTGTTTGATGTAGCTCAAAGAAGTTCTCCATTTGATTTATCCAATTCAGGGATCTTTACCATCAAATTTGCGCATATCCACTTTCGGCATCATGTTCCGTGGTCATAATAAGTTGGATTTTGATTGGGCTGGAAAAGTGATCCAACATGGTTATTTTGTCCATGATTTTGAACTGAAGATCCTCCTTGGTTGATATGGGATGGATTTGGGCCATACTATTTACCCTTTACATGTTGCATGATATCATCCAACCGATGATTGATTTGGGCTATGTCTCCTTTAGAGGCCATCTCAGATTGTACATTTCGCAGCTCATACTCAAGTTGGATCACCTTATGATCAACTGAGGTAAACCCTAGTGCTGAGGAATCTGTATTTACCCCTTCTGACTCCATCTCTTCAATCACTATCCCATCTTTATCTGGGGTTTTACCCAGAGTAACCGGATTCTTTTTTGCTCTTGTGGAAGGCCCCGCCATGATATCAAACCTTAGGGTTTAGGGTTTTGATACAAATTCGGCCAAACAGGAAAAAACACAGAGAAGATACTAATACTATTTTTTTGAGATTTTTTCAAAATGTAAAGAACTTGAAAAATTCCACAATTTGCACCCTAGGGAGTGATTTTATGAAAAACCCTAAATTTGTAATAACTTGTGCAAAATAAATCAAAAAAGTCTGAAATTTTCAGGAACCTTACTTGAAATGTTTCACAACTGGTAAAAATATCTCCCACCAATTCACTCTGGTTCGAAATATATATGGAAACAAAAATTAGGGTTTTTGCCCTAATTTTGGCCCAGATCGCAGCTCTGATACCACTTGTAATGAAATTACTAGTATAATTCAGATTATGAGCAGCAATATAACACCAAATAACACAATATTTCAGAATAATGATCTCAATATGCAATTATAATAGCTTCGCCACTTCGAGGGGGCAACCTCCAAACCATATAATAAGACTCAAATGCTCAAATGATAATGAACTACTACCTACAATCCCCTATATATACTATTCATATGCTATGGCCATCACCAAGGCCGACCTATTAAGCATGATAAAGTATAAACTACTCATATCCTAATACAAGCAATAGGTTAAGGGCGTAGAAAGACATGGGATAGCACTCTTATGTATTTTATGCTTCCATGCCTATTAAGCACTTCACCCATGTGCTAGTTCGTAGAGGGATGGAGTTGACTCAGGTTAGTTGGTTATTCGGTAAGTTCACATTTAGCACAAGAGGTGGGCATTCAGAGAGTCGATATTGCAAGTTGAACATTTATTTGGAGTCTTATGACTTTTCCCACACAAGACACATTGAGATACAGTATGAGTAGCCTTGCTCTCACACAAGTGTGGGTCATGCGAGAGAATTAGCACACTTTGAGACTATATAGGTTGTTTCACAGGTTGATCCAAAGGATTCTAAAGGATTCAGAGTGAACTTTCGTACCCAAGAGTTGATTGGAGAGGCAGTGAGTGATCACATGATGACAAGCCTCCTATTGGCAAGGATTGGACAGATTGGTGGTCCGGTGTGGGTACCAGTGGAGAGTCGGTTTGGGCATCATTCTACTTCAGGGACAGCATTGTTCTCTATACGACATGGAGGTCATGATGACTACATGGGGTGTCTTGGTTACTTCGGATCACACCAATCATTAGTTGATTGCTAGGGTGAGGTGGAGAAACTTACTTTGTGGTATTCAATTTCTACAACATGGCAGGATAATGCTTGGGGTCAAGCATTTCTCGGGAGGGGAGGACTGTAATGTCCCCAATTCCGAGCAGATGGCCTAGGAGGCTTTTCATTTGTCTTAGCCTTGGTCATACCCAAGGGCTAACGACGTTGGAGGCTATTGGGTATGGATGTCTGATTACCACCTTGTTTTATGTTATATTTTGTCGTTGACATTAAGTTGGGTGACTTGGTGGTAATAATTGTTATATTTTGTCGTTGGGTGACTATATAGTACTTTATTGTTATATTCTTGCGTTGGGGGTTACTTAAGTCCCTTTTTGGTGACTAGGGGATAAAAGTAACTTAAGTTACTTTATTTTTTTATATGGTTCTCCCAAGAGGGGTCGATTGGGGGTCTTTTTTGGGCCTCTTGTTGCATGGTGAAGTTATAAAAGGAGTGCTTGAGGAGAGTTATTCATTCTTACACGCTCACATATTTTATTATTGAGCAACTGTTGTTTGCATTCTTCTTGTTTGTGGAGTAAAATCTCACAGGAACCCTAGCTTTGGTGATGAGAGATCCACTCTTAGCTAGTAGGGCACTCTTCGACATATATTTTAGAGATTTCAAGAAGGATTTTTAGAGGGTTTCAAAGGATATTTTTCCATACCAAAGAGAGGGATTCCAAGGGTTTTCAAATCAGATCAATTGCAGCATTCAAAGCAAAGTTTTGCGCAAGTTTTAGACACATTTTTGTAGATTTTCAGCCTCTCCCTTAGGGTGACGTCGGCCCGGGGTTTTGTAGCAACTTTTTAGGAGGTTTCCAAGTGTTTGTTTCTAGATTTAGAGGTTGGGTTCTCTTCTATATCATTTGTAGATGTTATTTCCAGAAATTCATATTTTTATCTATTGTATTTGCAAAGTTATGAATTTTTGAAGATTTCCAGCAGTTTAGGGCATTCTAAAAATTATTGGCATTCATATACTATTCAGAAAAATCCAAAAACATTTTCCTAGTCTTTGTTATCATTGTAGCAAGCTCTATATAAATTTTCGTGGGATTTGGATAAGTATTTTGTGAGTTATCAATAAAATTCAGTTTGCTGCCCTAGTTGGCTTAATTCCAAAAAAACAGAATTTTTATTTGCTGCAAATTTTTATATATTTTGTGGATTGTAAGTCATATCCCTCAAGGGATATTTCAGGGAGAGGGTACCGATGACGGGCCGCCATCGCCCCTGTGTCTATTGGCTCCTTCCTGCCCCCTCTATAGATATGGGGAGAGGAACTCGAATGAGAGGGGGCACATTCCTTTATGCTATGCCCATCCCATAGTGTGATAGGGATAGGGGGCCGGCGGCCTACGAGTCTATGCCGGTTTCCGGACAGCTGTACTAACTAGGGGTGGGGAGGCATGCATATCTATGGGGAGAATTCTCTACAGCTATATAGATTCTATATAGGGGGGAGGCCGACGAAGCTATATAGAGTAGGGTAGGGGCCTATCTGTCCCTAATGCTAATCTGACAACCAAGCCACTCCATGTTGTTGGATGATGGAAAAGTAAAAATCACAAGAAAATATGATAAAGCAATTATAAGGACTAGATTTGATAAAGGCAAGTTGTTAAAACCCAAGGGTGATCCTTCAATTTCAAGAAACTTTACTCATCTCGGAGAAGAAGGAATGTCACTAAGTCCTTTGTGGCATGCCAGATTTGGACACAAAAGATGACAATATTCACACTATGCAAAAGAATGGAGTTGTAGGATTGCCAACTCTGCCCAAGAAAATTGAAAAATGTGAAGCCTGCATTATGGCTAAACACTCGAGGGAACCATTACAAACATCAAAATGGAAAGTTGATAGAACTTTGCAATTAGATCACTCTAATATGTGTTCTCTAACAATTATTTATGTTTCTAGTCACAAGTTTTTCATGTTATTCATTGATCACTACAATAGGATGACATGGATCTACTTTCTTAAACAAAAACCAAAAAAAAACCTTCAAAACATTTCAATGGTTTCAAAACATGATTGAAAACAAAGCACAATCGTGCATTGGGCCACTCAAGACTGACAATGGTAGTGAATTCACTTCAATGGTGTTTGCAGCCTATTTGAACCAAAATGGGATCAAGCATCATCTTACAATCGCTCGCACTCCTCAACAAAATGGAGTAGCCAAAAGGATGAATAGAACTGTGATGAACATGGTTCGTGCAATGTTGTATTTCAAGGGGGTCAATCTGCATTTTTAGGCAACAACAACTCAAACAACAAAGTGTATCTCCAAAATAGATCACCATCAACAGCACTTCAAATGAAGACCCGTATGAATTTTTGTGTGGACATCTTCCTTCAAATGCGACAATTTTAGGTTTTCAAATCCACATGCTACACATTGATTCCCAAGGAGAAAAGGAATAAGTTGGACCGCAAGAGTCTCAAATGCATCCTTTTGGGATATTCAGAATCCTCAAAGGCATACAAGTTATATGATTGAAAGGATAAGAAATTTCACATCACAAGAGATTTTTTTGTGAAACTACAAAGGACACAACCAGCATAGATTGACAATTGAATCGACTTCAAAAATATGCCAAATTTGATGTTTACAAGGAGACAGAGATAAAACAATCCCAAACAATAAGGGGGTTTAATCGGGAATCACTTGAATCTAAATTATCTCCTGTAATTGAAAATGAAACACCCCCTATAGCAAAAATTCAAACTTCATCAATGAATGAACAAGTGTTTCCAAAGCATTTCTCATAAAAGTAAGGAGTTGGAATAAGAAATTGAGGCACCGGTTGTTTTCAAGAGATGCAAAAGAAGATGCCTAAATGGCTCACACAATCACTAACAAATGTCATGCTCGATGAAGTTGGGAAAACATGCACTAGAAGTGCAGATAAAACAAATCAGAAAATAGATAAAACGGTGAAGAGATTCAAGAAAAAATGGAAAATTGGACCTTGGAAGGTGCATTGTGGTACAACCTAGATTTTGACCACATAGAAGTCAATACTACTTTTGACTCCGAACCAACCTCCTTCAAACAAGCAAAAAAGTTTGATGAATGGAGAAAAGTGAACATGATGTCTAGGTCAAAAATGCGACTTGGAAGATGGTTGATCCTCTAATCAACTCTACACCAATAGGTTGTGAGTGGGTCTTTCGCAACAAGTACAAAGCACATAAGTCACTTGACAAACACAAAGCACAACTTGTCACAGAGGGATTTTCCCCGAAGGAAAGGATAGACTATCATAAGACCTTTGCACCGTTTTTGAATGTCGATCTCAAAGAAATAGTGCATGACTCAACCGGAAGGATTTACTGAAGAGCGACCAAGGGCACAAAGTGTGCAAGTTGGAAAAATCGTTGCATGGGTTGAAACAAGCCCTAGAGCATGGTAGGAAAAGCTCAATGAGCACCTCCTAAACATGAATTTTGAGCATTTTGAATTTGAAGATACAACTCTATTTGTCAAATCAGTTCACAAAACAGTTGTCGATCATCTGCTCCTCACAAAAAACAATGAAAGATACACTGCAAAATCAAAGCAGAATTAATGAAAAGCTTTGAAATGACAGATTTGGGATGCCTTCATTACTATTTGGCTATTGAAGTGATTCAAAAACCAAAGTACATCTTCATCACCAGCAGAAATATACCGGTGAAATTCTGAGCAAATTTGGAAGTTTTTGATCTATGTAATCACAACATGACCAAACATTTATTTTACAGTTGGTGCTCTTTTTAGAGAAAGTCACTGGGTAGCAGCAAAGAGATTGTTTCGATATCTAAAGAGAACACAAATGTGGGCACAAATTCTCCAAAGCAATGGATTTCAAATTGGTTGGATAACTAGATTCAAACTATGGAAGTGATTTTGACGATGGGAAATCAGCTATAAGATTCTTAATAAACTTAGGAACAACAGTCATCTCTTGGAAGTCAAAGAAGCAGCTTGTGTCAGCAATTTCTTTGGTAGAAGCAGAATACATGGCGGCTGCAGAGGTAAGTAAGGAAATACCATGGCTCAAAGGATTCTTGTAGATTTACGAGTAAACAGGTTTCTTCTACACCACTCATGGTTGATAACACTTCAGCAATCCAAATGGCCAAGAATCCAGTATTTCATGACCGAACCAAGCACATAAACACCAAATATCATTTGATTCGACAAAATATGTGAAAGACGACAGTGTCAAATTGCTACATCGTCCAACTACAGAGCAACTAGTTGATATCCTAACAAAGGTGTTTGGAAGAGAAAATTTTGAAAAGTTCAGAGGCATGCTTGGTCTCACAATAACCCCTACGGATTAAGGGGGATGTAATATTATTGTACATAATCCTAGTAGTAGGCATTTGTCTTCTTGTGGAATCTCAAGAGACATTTGAAGGTGAACTGAATAGTCATCTTGGAAATGAAGTGAACAGTCATTCTCATTGTAATAAATATGTAATTTAATCTCTTAATGAAATACAATTTTGGTTTGCCTGAATTTAGTTTCCTAAATTTTCAGTCTATTAATTTCCTAGCATCACACAACAAACAAGCAAAGGATAGTGCCAAGGGGCGTAATAGTCATGGATCTAGAGGACAATGATCTACACATATCAAAGGAGTAGGGTTCCAAAGCCTGTCTAAGATAGGCGGTGGAGTTTTACCAGATCCTAAGGTTGCAAGATCAATAGTAATAAGCAATAAATATAAGATATCTATGCTAAGGGTTATAATGCCATGTAGCAGATATAAACAAATATAAGCTATTTATCTTAGTCTAATACATGATACATCAAACATAATCCATCATACCAACATAAAGGAAAGATAAGGGTTAGGAATACTTATTATAAAGACATTGTTGGCGCATTAACCTACTAGGTTTAGTAGCCCCTCATGAGAAAGTAATTGTGGGTGGATCACAAGAGGGATATGTAGTAATTAGACAAAAGTTGGAGACTCCAAAGACTTGGTAGATCTTGTCGGTGCAGCTCCTATTCTTGTTGCTTCTAGTAACTCAATGCTTAAAAATAGACTTCCAAGTATAAGCTCCACTAAACCCTAAACCTTTTAAACCTTAAGGACAAAGTTGCAAGCAAAAGCAAAGCAAACTATATGATGATGATATAGAGAAATGATAACAATGACACTATTTATAGAGCATAACCGAAAGTCACTATCTCTATAAGCCGACGGCTTTCAACTAGAAGAAGGGTTCTACTCGAAATTATTGATTGCACCACAAATAGTTCAAGCTAAAAAGTAAAGAGGGGAGAGAAATAAGAGGCAGAGCAAACACTTAGAGCAATTATAAAAGTGATCTTAAGGTCCTATAAGCAGTTATGAAGGTGATAATATTGAGGTTATCAAGTGGTCATCAAGACAATAACGGTAGTAAGGACGCATGCTAGAGAAAGCTAAGGAGATGTCACAAACAATGACTCTCTTACCAAGGCCTACCAAACAACCCAACTCTATTATCCCTACACCCCTTAAGGCATGCACTTGAGGAGATTAATATGCCAACAACCTGCAAAAAGAAAATCATTAGTGAAAGTGAAATACAAGGTGCATACAAGCACCAACACCATTTCCATAGACATGAACGAGCGTAAACACCTCTTCCACACCAAGTTCTAGGTGAAGGGACATCCTCCACATGTGATCATTGACAGTGGAAGCCACAAAAACATAATTGTGCAAGAAATAGCACAGCGCCTTGGCATTGCCACTGCTGCACATCCCAAAACATACTTTGTGGTGGTTTCAACAAGGTAAGGATTATACAAGTCTTGCAATAATACACTTTCCAATACAAAGTCAAGCCTGTGGAGGACTCAGTCACTTGTGACATTGCATCTTTAGAAGTTTGCAACATATTGTCAGGAGACTGTATTTGTATAACTGAAATGCTACATATCAAGGCAAACCATAGTGTTGGACAGTCCGCACAAAAGATCACTTCTAGAATGCCATGGCGTCAACTCCATTGTCCAATGTCACTTTGGTCTCTACTACACAATACCATAAACTAGTCTCACACATGCATAAATTTGTGTTGCTCGTGGTCTACCTAGAGACACCTAGGCAACAGAGAAAGCAAGCATTGTAGTGCACATCGTGCAATCATCATTGCAGCAACAGCAGCTTTATAAGTTACAGAAGCAGCAAGGCAAAGTGTTTACAAAGCCCAAAGGTATTCCCATACAATGTGTTGTAAAGCACAACATACATTTGGTCCTTGTATCCCCTCTTCTAAACAGCCCTTTGTATCACAAATCAATTTGGGAGAATGATGAATTTTGGGGCCAAATACAAGATCGCCTTGATCAAGGCAAGATCAGGCCTAGATCTTCTCCTAGCGGGAGTCTAATAGTCCTCGCTCCAAAGAAAGATGGGAATTGGCATCTCTACAAAGACTATAATGCACTCAAAAAAATCACGGTGAAGAATAAGTATCCACTGCCACACATCAACAACCTCTTGGACCAACTCTGCGGCCCACAATACTTCACCAAGATCGACTTGAAGTCATGTTATCAATAGGTTTCAGTCTATGATCTCTTTTCACAGGCTATGCACAAGTATTTGCAAGCTTTGCCAAGTTTTAGAAATATGATTTCAAATACTCTTGACTGTTTTTACTTTTTGTTTGGCAAACTTGGCCAAGATGACTCAACAAGTACAAGTTTCTACAAATTCGCAAGTCCTGAAAATCAGACTCAGCCGAGTCCATGAGTTGATTCTGAAGACTCGTTGAGACTATGATTCATCTAAGAAGAAACATAGCATCAAAGACTTGCATTTTAAGTTTAGGAACCACCCAATGTAAGATGGTGATGTTCGATGACTCATTTTGAAATTCCATTAATAAAGATGATTACAAAATGACAAGAGAAACTCAAGAAAAGTGTGCGAAGGGGAACAAAGAAGTTGTTTCAACATACATAATGATTCAAAAATTCCAATGACTAATCGACTTGTAACATAATATATTCCACATTCAAAATTACAACAGACCACTTGCGTAATAAAAAATCATGATTTCAGCCAACATCTACCCCTTCTCATAACAAATAAATGTTCCCCTTAGAATATAAATCACAAAATAAATTACACTCAGTAGCTAACACAGTAAGCTCTTTATAGTTTTCCTCAACATCAAGTGGGGAAATATTATAATGAGGTACACCGACAGAATCATCTATAGAAGAAGGTTATTGAATATCATCAAAAGAATCCTAAAGGGTCATGAGACTAATCAATAAGAATGATATCCAACCTGTTTGGTCCATTGGCCAGGTGAGGAATATCTTGTAATTAGCTCACGTGTGCAAACCCTGCCTGCTTGGCTTTGGAATTCAACTGCTCTAGTTGGGGACCTCTGAAACGATCTTCAACTAATTACTGACTTAGACAAAAAGAAAATCGTAATCGCAACCGGAGGGTAGATGTCTATAGCGTATCATTTGATTCTGCAAGTGCAACTGCATATCAGATAAACATAAGATGCATAACTACTAAAAATAGCTTAAGAATGGGAAAGCAAATACAACAAATATTGGATGTGTACGAGAAAAGATATTTGTCGACAAGGAAAGTTGCATAAAAGTAGCTGGAACACCTAGTTTTAACCTTTATTTTATGTTGATGCTCATCAAGGTGTCTTTATTGAGGCTTTGTGGCCTCCATAATTTTGGCCATTCCTTTCCATCTGTTTAATAGTTTATTACTGCTACTTATAACATGGGGTCTCAAAACGGATTATTTTCTATGGATTCCTTAAACTTCATCTATAGCAAAAAGTAAAATTAATAATCGTTTCTCTATTTTGTCCACTGCAGCGTACAAAGTGAAAGGAATCGCAGAATATTATGAGCACATCCAAGATAGTTGATTATATTATGAGGACAATATTATACACTCATCAGTGCCAATAGATTGGAAAACAGGATAAGTACGAAGGCCCTTAGGAATATACCTCGCTGGATTTGTCACAACTCTTTCATGAATTAAGACATTTCCTCACAACTAATGGCTTTCCCTCATTACAAGGACCACAATATAAAGCATACCCCAGTGAAATATTATCAAATTGCTTAAACATAGACTAACAACATATCAAAGAGAAAGCAACACACGTAAATGGACCGTGTAGGCAATCCAAGGAGACTTTACAGAAGAAATCAAAATAGGTAAAGAATCAAGAATAAAGCACAAATGTATGCTTCTTAAGGTCTTTATTTTTATTCAAATAATTTTCAGAATCCTTGTTTGCACAATCCCAAAACCAATAATCACATAATGTTTTGATAAAACAATTCGCTGTGATTGGTGCAAACAAATAAAATTGTGTTCAAAATATGCTTTCTGGCTTAAAAATGAAAAACTGAAACCATTTAACACATCAAATATATCAGGCAATCATTTATAAAAGTATTACCTGAAAATACATAATCAACATGGCATGGAAGTTTCCCACATACATGAAAATGAAAATGCCTTACTGAAATTTGGCACACCCAACAACTATGGTTGTTGGAAACAGATGGATTTTTTATTCCGTGTCTGCATTCTGGTATTGATGACATGCTAGACATATGAAAAGAAAGCAAGTATTTGAGGTGCTCTGTCTGAGTACACTTTTGGGAGCAGTAGAATTCAATATCTACTGTTATCTCATGAAATCAGGATCCAGCAGCAGTGGCAACAGTTTACAGAAGTAATTTGCAAAATATAGAAGAAATTCTGACCTGATCATTTTCCTGGAGGAAGCAACTTCACTTGAAACCAACCACTACTACTGTGAAACATCATGCAACTCAGCAGCAAACAAAAGCGTTTAACTCCTGTAACTGGAAAAATGTCTTAGTTACTGCCATGACAGCTTACCTATTAAAGGTGAAAAACAGTTCCTTTAATTGAGATCCCTATAGTTAAACACGATAGACCATAATTTATGCACATCTAAAGATGATGAATCATGAGATCATAAAATTGACTATTAGTTATGTTAAAAAGCATTAGTTATATTAATGGTAAACATCTGTCAGCCAAAAAAAAAGATAAAGAAAACTAGAATTATAAGTATTCACAAATGCATGCACCTCTGTAATGCTGAGTGACACTAGTTATTTTTGGTCTCTTCATCATTTTTAGGAAAACCTTACCCTCTCAGAATTCATATTGATTTTAGGTGCCCTTTTATAGCAACATATTACAGATAAACAAACCATGCCTAACTGGAAGATAATCTCCAATTCATGCAAGGGCAGTGTCTCATACTAGAGGAGAACCTTTAATTTCAAGATTTTATCCAAAATATTTTTGATATTCTAACGTGACAAAATAATCCAGTGTCTGAAAATTAAAGGGATGGTAGAAAATATTAATTAATGAAATGATGTAGTGCCCTGCTACTGCACTCCAGTTAGCGAGCGTAAGTTAGGTGGTCCTCAGGAAATAACCAAGGTTGTCGTTAGACATTAATCAACTTTGTGAACGCCGTACCTTACCTTGCCACCATTGTGGAGTTCATCTTGCAGTCCTGGTGTCTCGGTTCAACGATCTCTGTTGATTCGAAGTTTCAAAATATTAAAAGAAATGATACAATAAATAATAAGAATAATAAAATATATTTTAGAAGAATAAGCTAATAGAGTGGAGTATCAAAATAAATGAAACAAGATGAATAAAACAAGTAAACTTTTATATAAAAAAAAATTGATGAGATAGGGAGTTGGCAGGCAGGGGTGTTGGTGGAGAATTGAAGAGCATTGGAGTGAGGCTGGGGCTGTCAGGGGTGGCAGGGCATGGGCGCCCTCACCAAGCCTTAGGCCGTTTCCCCAAATTCAGAAAATCTGCCTTCAGTCAGATTACCCAGGCCAAAATGGGTGGGGGAGGGAGGTTGGCAGGGGTTTCTTTGTGGTTTTTATTATTTGCTGGACACTCTGCTGCTGCTGCAAGCTTGTGATTGGCAATGGATGGCAAGACATGTCTGCAAAAATAGGGAATACAAGAAGCACATGGACTGTATGGCAGATGTGAGGAGGAAAGGCAGCCTCATGGAATGTTTGATTGCAGGCTTGCAGAAAATGGAGACGTTGAAAAGGCTTTAGAAACTTTCAACTAATTGCAATCTGCAGGTGTAAGCCACCTCCACAACCTTTTCAGCACCCTTTCCCTCCTCCTCCAGCTAGCCGCACTACATGGGGCTGTGAAATTGAGAATTGGCAGGGGACGGCATTGGCATTGTAGTCACATACCACTATATATGGCGGCTGTGCCATCCACTCCAATGAAGCAGCTTACAGAAGACGTGGGTATCCTCTTGTGTCTCACCAAATGCAAAGAACAGGTGTCCAACCCAATTGGTTCACCTTTGCCAACGTTATCCCAGCATGTGCCAAAATGGGAGCTTTCAAGGACATCCAACAAAGTATGAAAGAAAGAGGAATGGTTCAGACGTAGTAGCTGCAATCACCCTCTCTACATCATGCCATGAGATTGTGATTGAGATTGGCAGCAAATGACATTGCATGGAATCGGCATTGTTGAGTATAAATGGGGTTTATGCATGTTTCTTTTTTTTTCAAAGTCACTTGAAGGGAGGTGTGCAAAATAGGAAGGGAAATCAATTTTTTTTATCAGTTGGCAGGTGTATTTCCAACTCCATAGCATTTTCTAGCTTTCCTCCCTGCTGTGCCCAAAACAAGAGGCTCACAGCAGAATTTGAGCCCATCAATGCAGCATGGAGAGTGGATTTTTGTCTCAATGTAGTTACAATGCTCTTTGTATGGGTGCTTACACAAGGTGCATGAACTGTTTGACTAAATGCCTCAAAGGAATGCATCTCATGGGCTGCAATGATTGCAAGAGGTGCACAAAAAGTATTTGTTGAAGAGAGCCTTGAAAACTGTTAACAAAACATATGGTTGGTTTTGAGCCAAATTCCACAACCTTTGTGAGCATCCTTCGAACCTAGGCCAATGGGAGCTTTAGAATAGTCTATGGACAACCATCAACAAGGATTGAAAACATATATATTTTCCGAATGTTAAAATGTGGAGACGTACCGAAGGCACGAGTTTTGCTTGATGAAATGCCGTAGTGAATTGTGATCTTGTTGGTCGTGAATGCGGACTGCCTACAGCCCTCACTAACCCCGCTTTGTTTGCTCACAGGCATGGTTTTCTCTCCCTTGCATGATTTTCGTATGCTAGTTTTCCTTTTTGCAATGATTTTGGAAATGAAACAAAAAGGAATATACTATTGTGTGATTAAACGAATCGTAACACAAAACCATGAAATTTTCAGCAACTAAAGAAATGCTTTTTGAGTGCAAACCCAATTTTTGTTTTACCTCCTTAGATGTTCGGATAGCTTGGAGACTCTTACTAGATAACGGAACCCACCCAAATGACAAGACGAACTTGTTTTACTAGTTTAAGACTGCTTTGTTGTTTACCTTAACAAAAGTTAACAAACACGTTTTTCAATGACTCGCAAAAGGCCCCTTTGAACCCCAAAATGGGAAGGTTGAATTGTGATTGTGTTCCATGTCATGTGGGGTGTTGTATCAAACCTTAGAATGCCCTTGAATGACCATTCGTAAATTTTTCGTCACCCTCTAGAGCCCCGTTAACCCCCTTTTGCAATTTTGGGAAGCTACTGAAACTCAAAAGTTGGGTTTGATTTTGGCTTGCCGTTTGGACCCTGAGTGAAGAATTGGATATCGGCCTTTGTATGCCTGTAGTATTTATCTATGACAATTGTAAACAACCCTTAGCCCCGAGAAAACACCTCACTAGTTAGTTTTGCAAGGGGGTTTTGTAGGCCTCCGGTCGCTGGTTGACTAGGTCAAACCAGCCCAATTATGACATGTGGCTCCGAAAAAGTAGTCGCCATTTGTACCTTGTTCGCAGTTCTAAGTTCCATCAACTCCTGTGAATTCCCTATATGTAGGAGAACATATAAGAATTGCCTTGCGGTGCATTCACCCATCGGAAATCAGTTTTTGAACACGGTTTCTTAGCCCTCGGGTTAAAATTGAGCGTTTTCACATTAGTAGGAAAATGTGAAAGAATGTCATAGGACCCTCTCCAAGTCAATTATCCGACGAGAAAACTTGTAGGCACTTATATATGATCGTATGGAATTCTCTTTGTGGCTTGTTTTGAGAAATTTGATTGTCGGAAAATGGTGTTTCTTTCTCTCTCTCTCTCTCTTCTCGCTCTCTCTTTCTCTCTCCTCTAGTTAGGAAATGAAATCAATGTATCTCTAACTCTCTCTTGTTGCGTGCTTAGTATTATAATCATGTGAATGGGAAACTATGACCTTCTTTTACCAGCAATAATACAAGTTTAATTTTCAAAATAAAACCTAAATTTGAAATAGTATTTTGAAATGTCTGATCTAGGCCTTTTGCATCATTTTCTTAGGCATGGTTATATTCTAGGATCATAACTCTATTATTGTGTCTCAATCTCAATATGTTAATAATTTGCTTAAAAGATTTAATATGAATGAATGCAAACCTATGGCCATTTTTATATAAGTTGATATTAAACTTGATTTTAAACCTTCATGTGCAAAAGCAAATCTTACTTTAACCAGACAACTTGTTAGTAGTTTGATCTATTTAACTATTACTAGACATGATATTTCTTATGCAATAAGTGTTGTTTCTAGATTTGTGCAGAATCCGTATGAGAATCATTGGAAAATGGCTAAAAGAATTTTAAAATTTATTAAAGATACAATCAATTATGGTTTGTATTATACTTGTAATAATGATGCAAAATTATATGGTTATTGTGATTCGACCATGTTGGTGATATTATAGATAGAAAGTCTACTTTTGGATATGTTTTCAAGTTTGGTGCAAGTGTCATCACTTAGAACAACAAGAAGCGACCAACAATGGCTATCTCTTCTACAAAAGTTGAGTATAGAAGTGTTATGGAAGCAACTAAAGAAGCCATGTGGCTGAAAAAGGTTGTTGGAAGAACATATGGGTGTCAAAGTTGATACACCTCTTCTATGTGACAGCCAGAGTTGTATAGCTCTTGTGAACAATCTAGTTCAACATCAACGAACAAGTGTATCACAATTCATATACATTTTATTTGTAAGAAAGTCCTCAATGGTGATATTGATCTAAAATTTTGTCATGCAGATGGTCAAGTTGCAAATATTTTCATGAAGTTGTGAGTCGTAAAATTTTGCAAGTTTTGTGTGATATTAGGCCTTTCGTGAGCTGTCAATGAGGGGGAGTGTGCATGACAATGCCACCTAATGGCCTTGTTATAAATCTTCTATACTTCTTATGTTGTAAAAGCATTGTAAAAGTTCACTGTAAGTGAGACTTATGTAAATGATCACATTGCGTGAGTTTACTTGTAAAACCCAACGAAGCATTGGTTATGGAAGATCCTTGTTTTATAAATGACTCTATAAACTCATATAAGACTTCATGTACACGCTTGTCCTTGAGGTATATGGGATATTTATGTTAGATTATCCATGTTGGCATGCTAGCCTAAATCATCGTGGATGATTTATGGATTATAAATCTTTTTGTAAAAAGTAACTTTGGCATGTTTCCCCACTTAACATTCAAGGGGAGTGTTAGAGTCTATAATATTAAGTGGGGTCACATTTGGTGAACCACCACATACACACGTCCATATTATAAGTTATTAATATGACTTATATTCAACAGGTCCATTCCACCTTAGAGTGGAAGCTTTAAGTAATTCATTCATTTGAACTAATCGAGAGTGAAACGGTGCAACCAACATGGGGCAACTAAATCACCCACCCTATATAATAGGGTGGTCTCTTTGAGATTAGTAATCATCGAATGAATACTTATTCTTACAAGCAATTTACGAGATTACATTGTGGGACCCGAGATTTTGAATGGTAAATTCGAGATTGTGAAGAAGTGAAGATTTATGTGTGTTGGGTAACTATGTAACATTCCTCATTTAATATAGAGGAAAGTATTTTACCATGGTGGGGTTTTCCACACTTGGGTTTTCCCCGCCATAAATGTTCTGTTAAATGTCTTGTTTCTTTTTATGTTCAATAAATTAATATTTAATTGATCCTTGACATATTTGTGCATATACTTCATATAATCCTCGTGGATGTGATTATTAAATTAAATTATTATTTTATTTAATGTTTATTACTTGAATCCACATGTGCTGACAGATTCATATGCTCTTCAAAGCCAGAGAAATGGTTCCAATATTTCTTCCATGCATCTAGTAGTTAGTAATGCAAATGTAGATGCGTTGAGGCAGCAGGTTATGGACTTCGGATAAACTCTAGTAGTGGGGCAGCAAACTCATATGACCACAATGAGGGAGGGTAGAGATAGAGAGCAAAGGTTAGAGGACTGTGTGTTGGATTTGTAGACCCATATTGGATAGTTGGAGTGAGATCTTGTTTGTGTGCAGGTTAAGGATACGGGATTGCGGTGACGGACTCAACCCTTTCCCGAGCTTTATAGTGTCGGGAAGTGTCCTTTCATAGCTTTGTTCCACACCCGAGTCCTAATAAAGGGTCAGAGGTCGTTGATGGTTTTTTTACTTAGTACATGAAACACTTTACACATATACGCATTGATATTGGTTCCATGTTTACTCCTTGAATGTTCGTTGTTGTTTTGTATGAGTTGTTAAAAGATTCAGTCATGGTTAGGAGTCCAATTCAGAGCTACCATAGACTATGTAGTGTTATAGAATAACACGACTCTTGACTGCTCACAGCATTTGCACATGAAAGCGACTAGTATTAATATCCCACAGTTTATTAATCATCACGGAAACACAATATAAGATTGATCACCAACGATACAGTAACAGCAGCAACAACTTTATTGACAATCCTATGAGCACCATACTCAACTTCTAACTGAATTAGTAGTTACTATCCCTGGAATAGAACTGAGAAGTACCGTCCCTAAACATAGATCGCACATTCAACAACCTTGTTGGAACTTAGCTTGTAGTTGACTAGTTAACACAAGCATAGGGGTCTACTTATATAGACACATATCCCGCCAACTCATAACATTGCCTCCAAGCTACAAGTTACCCATATGACATTTACTAAAGCCTCCCTGATTAAATGTGTCACAATATATGCAAGATAGGCCCAAATGGTTCCTTAACACATTTACAATCATATCACAACTTGATGCATACAAAATGGCTCAACAATCACAATTATGGGATGTTGAATCTTTGTTGGCTCCTTAGTTCACATATTGAACAACAATATTGTATTTGAAACATAGAAGATTGCGTGCACGTTCCACCATTGCACAAGATTGCGCACTACCCTTCCGAGTGAATCTTAATGTATTTGCTCAAATCAACTCCAATGACCCTACGGTTTCAAGAGTGGATGCATGCCATTGAGATGAAATTTTGCTAGTAACACAAACCTTTGGACATGAAGTGTGTGATACCGCGCACAAAGAAGTGATGTGTAGAATCCAAGGTGACATAAGGTAACTATTTAAAGTCTCCCACTCTTACGCCAAGTGATCCAACTCCGCACCAAGCATTTAAAGCATTGTGCCATCCATATGAAGGTATAAACATGTCGCAAAGATGTTGTGATGCATTCTAACCTTCCACTTCCTACGCATAACCTTTTGCAGACACACATTTCTATATCGCACCGTTGAAACACGTGTTCATGCCAAATTCTATTACATATTCTAGAACCTAGAAGATACCGGAAACCCATTAAGTGCCTTTGAATATGCCACAAATGTAAACACTTGGGAAAACATGAAAATCATACTCTAATTGCTTTAGGTCGATGCAGATTTCCTATGAACATGGATGTTCATGCATCATTAAATGTTAGACAATATGTGTTTTTGTTCATCTTTGGCAATGTTAGCTAATAAGATGTCTTGTTATTGCATGCTAAACTAATGATGAAGTCAAATTTGGCAAAGTAGGTAACTTAATGGAAAAGTGGGAAGGAATAATAATGTAAGCAAGTAGGCAACGTGATAAATTAATATTGATGAATAACATAACTGTTGTTGCAAATCAGCAGCACCCCTGGATGTTGATCAGATTTCTAGTTTGATATTTGAGACATCCAGTGTGATTGCACAACATTGAATCCTCTCTCCAAGTGTGGGACTTGTAAAATGAGAGAGGAATCTCCAGATTAGAGGCTGGTTCCTCAAACTCCTCTGATCAGATCTGTTATTTGCACAATTACAGAGGTTTGAATCCTAATCCTACTCTAAATTCCAAGGAGACAGAGATAGAAAGTACAAAAATTGAAACTAAACTAATAGGTGATACACCAAAGGAGTGGTGAACACTTCTTGTTCATGCAAATTGACACAATTTCATGAAATGCAACATGAAACATCATACACAGGCTGATAAGATGCAATTAGAGGTCTGAAATGAAACAAGACAATACAAACAAAGGACTGAAAATTGATCACAGAGTCTGCACTGTCATTTTCACTGTCAAAATCCTTGCATTTGCAACATCAAAGAGGCAGAAACTTGTTACAATCATGAAGAAGGTCTAATACTTGCAAAAATCACTTGTTGAAGGTGAAAGAAGAAGCTTGTTGTCCCAAAAAAATGTTCAACCAACAAAAAATGAGCCAAATCTGGCTTTTACAACGCATGGGTCGAGCCCAGGAGAGAGAAAACGTGTAAAAAACGTGGGAGCCATTCCCCAATGAATGAAGATGCATTAAAACAAAGATGGGCGTCCTTACGGCACTCCATGCCCGACATTTTTGGCCATGTCAAGAAGAATGCGACCCATTTTGCATTAAAATCGGTTGTTGAAACGTCATTTTTGGCCATTACCACGTGCGTAGACGTTTCTTGATTTTTCTCTCCAAACCGAACCAAAATGCAAAATTGACCGGAATCATTTGATAAAATGCACATTTTGGATAACAATAACCATGTAATGCCAAAAGTGATTTGATAAAATGGTGGGATGTATGATTGGCAAGATAAGAGATGGTTCTTGTGGGGAAAGCCCGGTTGAGTATCTTACAATACACAACCCATCAACCTAGTAGATGTCAAAACATGAGTCGAGCTTAAAGCATTCAAATAAGGAAGTAAAGACAACTAGGGGTAGCCAAATAAAAGTAATGTTCATCAAGGGGATATAAGAAAGAGGAACAAAAACAAAGGTGAGGCACTCCAAAGGCGATATAGATTATTATCATGAATAAGACACCTAAACAGTTTCTCAAGTCTAAGAGGTTTTGACATCTTGACATAGGCCACTTGGTATGGCTAAAATTGTGCTAGCTTGTGAAGTAGCATTATGTCCCATGAAGACTATAAAATGCATTTAAAAGTAAAGGTTCCTACCTCCACACGGCTTTTCTGGCCTCCGAACCCATCAAAAGCAACAGCCAATACGAGGATTAAGTACTTGCATGAAAAGGAAGATGGCACAAAGTGATACTTATATTTGGATCCAAGTACTTCTTGGCCAAGTAATAACAGTTGAGGAATGTTCACGTCAAAGAGTAGTTGCATAACTCTATTGTGATGTTTTAATGATGTTCTCATGAGTTCAAGAAATGTGATTTTACTAGGTAAATTGGTTAGTTCTGCTACATGGTATCATTCGTCAATGCTGGGCTGATCCATTTTTGCTTGTTCATTAGGTATAGTTATCATGTTGACATCATAATCAATTTTGGAGGAAGTAGAGTCTGATTTCTAGTTCATTTTCGTCAACTTCCATAGCCTATAATAAAGGTTAAAATTGGGTAAGAATTAGTGCATCACCGACACCAGCCATGGCCTGAGGCAGCTAATATAATGTAGGTGTGATTTGTGCGTCATCAGTAACAACCATTGATGCAAAAAAATATGAAGTGGTCGACAATCTTGCATAACCAAAAACATGTAGGGTATGTCACTGAATTTGTCAGTGTTTTCTCTTTATTGTAATTGAAAAATGATTAGAAGATGCCCATCACAAAACTCCAAGGGTCAAGAAGACAATTTCAGTCATCATATATGGATCAATTTGAGTATTCCCTAAAAGATGATGAAACCATCAATTATTGCAAGGGGTGGATACGTAACCACCGACTTTCAATAACCAATGGTTTTGCAACTGTCGGGTTGCATTAAGCAGCAATTTTGCCAGCGCAATTGTAAAACTCCAATAACGGACCATAAAGCTTGGTTTTCAAATTTTGGAGCGTTTGCAAGAACAAATAGACTTTGAAGAGGTACTCCAGAGGTCATCGAGTAGATGGGGGCATATTCGACTTAGAGGAGGCATATTCATGATTGTTAGAGGGAGTCCTTATTCAGAGTGGAGGGTAGTAAAGTGTGGAATCTATGTCCATTGCAAGACTACCACTGTAACGTTCTTCTTCATGCTTGTAACAAAGACAAATGAACAAAGTGAAGTGTGTTGTGTTGTTCTACTTGGTAATTTTGTCACCAAAATAGAATAAAGATGATGTCCAATGGCCTCAAATATTGAAGCATATGTGTGTGTGTGTTCATAGCCAAGTGTCTTGGTTCAGGTTGCAAGGACAAGGTAGCCATTAATTTGCCCCCTACCCTTGATTGTACCAATTGGAATCAGGGCTCATTTCAAATCAAGTTCATAAGAATGTACCTTGCATGTATAGGATTGTAATCTAAGGGATTACAACAATAGCTTGTGATTGACAAGTGTGTCAAGCTACCATCTAGAAGAGAAGTTGCAAACATGGTCACGAGACTATATAATGCAGTTGGAAAGCCAAGAGCAACAAAAGCAATTGGATGTTGTGGAAGCAGAGCAAAGAAGAGGTTTTGCACCAAGAGATGACATGAGTTGTAACCAAAAATGATTGACAGCGGAGAAAGGAAAGCTAGAGCAAGCACT
Organism: Taxus wallichiana var. yunnanensis; assembly: GCA_018340775.1. Lineage (NCBI taxonomy): Eukaryota > Viridiplantae > Streptophyta > Pinopsida > Cupressales > Taxaceae > Taxus > Taxus wallichiana. The sequence continues at coordinate 31,558,805 of CM031239.1, read as the reverse complement.
GAAGTAACAATTGGATGCGAGTGAAGATAGGCTTAATAGAGCTATTTCAAAGCTTGGAAGAGGAACCAAGATGGAAGTGCTCATTTTCTTAGTACTTCGAATATAGAGCAATTGATAGATTGGCTTAAGAAGATGGAAGTGTACTTCAAGTTTGATAATGTGGACAAACCATGGATAGTGAAAGTTGCTCATACCAAGATGAAAGGCCCTGCAGCCCATCCCTATTGTGGAAGAAAGTGCAAACCAAGAGGAATAGAAGGGGTGTGGAGAAGATTACCCAGTGGGATAGGATGGTTACCAAACTGAAGGGCAAGTTTGTGCCTGCAGATTATCAGTTGGACTTGCTGAAAAAGTTACAAAACTTGAGGCAAAGGGAGCTCAATATGAAGGATTACGCCAAGGAATTCTACAAGATAACCATACGGTCGGATCACCATGAGGTTAATGAAGAAAAGGTTGCAAGATACATAAACAGGCTTAGAATCAACATACAAGATGAGCTAAGTTTGGTCACGTTGCATACCGTGGAAGAGGCTTACCGATTTGCATTGAAAGCCGAAGAAAATATATCAAGAAGGCAACAAAATACAAGAAGAGGTAGAGGCAGTTTTCCAAGAGGAAGAGGTCAATAGAATGATGAAAGAGGACAACATACTCGTGATGGAGAAGCTAGCACTTCTCACCATCACAACCATACACCAAGAAGAAGAGGGAAATATGGTAGAGGAAGAGAATTCGCAAGCATGTGCTTCAGATGTGTACAAGTTAGTCACCAAGCTCATGACTGCCCACAAGCCCAAAACAACAGTAAGAGAAATAAGCTCAACACCCATATTGGTCATCCGTAAGACAACTAAAGATCTCCTTTAAGTCATAAAAAAGGTATCTTAAGTCACAAAAACATAAGCCAAAACCTCCTTCCTCTCCTTGAATTGTTAATCCCAATCCTACTGTATCTCCCAAAAACTTGATAATGTTGACATGATTGATAACACAACTCAGCAATTTCTTTCCTCTAATTTAATTCATGGTTGTGTTTCTAGTGTTGCTTCTCATCCTAATTCATCCACACGTTCTCACAATACACCCTTTCCAACTCCTCGTGCTAGTCAACCAACCCAAACTAATCAACGTGCAACCACTCCCTTCTCCTCCCAAACAAACATGGACATCCACTAAGACCGAAATACAAATTACGAAAGCAGATGATGATGCTTCTGAGTGGGTAGAAGAAATGGTAAAAGAGAGAAAAGGAATTGCCAAGGCTAGAGCTCATCATTATTATCATCAAAGTACCTTTATTTGTCACAAAAAAATTATTAACAAAATTTAAAGACACCTATAATAAAGGCTCGCTCATTTAAAGAGCTTGTTCTTGAAATTGTCCTAAGACAAAAGTTACCATATTCAATTAGAGATGCAAAACCCTTTCATGTCATGTTTTCTTGGGATGTGCAAAATTCTTTCCACAACTAGGCCCTTTTCATTTTAACTTATCACATTCAACACTTGCAATCAAACCGTATAGTGCATTTGAAGATGTATCGATGGTTGCGAAATGTTTCACCTTGGAACTGCTCGTGTGAATGGATTTCAACCCGTAATACAAACCACCACATGACAACATATTTTTGGTGTACAGATCTTTTTACAGTCTCTCCCACAAACTAGATTAAACGATGTCTAAGGGGTATGCAATATACATTCAACAATCCACTACAATAGCATTTGCATCAAATTTTTGACAGCATATTAAGGATCAAAATATTTAATTGGTAATTATAAACAACACAAATGCTTGTGCAGACAGATTTCAACTCATATTAAAAACAACGAGATTACAACATACTTATGTAAATTGAAAGGTATAAACTCTCCCACAAACTAGATCAAACAATATATAAGGGGTCTGCAATATTCATTCAACATCTACTATAAATATATTTGCATCCAACTTTTGACAGCATATTACAGCTCAAAAAATTTGAACAGCTAATTGCAAACAAGTCACACAAATGCCATGCATGGACACTTGCCCGAAGACAGTGATCCAAAATTGATCAGTAGAATTCAGACACGAGTGTGGAGTAGATCTGACACCCGTTACAACAAATCTGGGTACAAACGACCAAAAAACAGCCATGTAATGACAGAATTCAGAAAACTAGCAACAAGATAAAACAACTTTTAGAGCTCCATATGTATAATTAAAACCATGGTTGTGCAAATGCGGTGCATGTCAACAGCTTTGATGATGCCAGCAAGGTCTCGGGATCATCCGGGATCCAGGAAACTTCAGGCATGCATCCCCTCATTGGGCCTGACCATGAGGACACCTATCCAGATAAGTCATCGCCCCAAAAGGAAGTTGCAGCTGTGCACACAGCACAAGGTGTTACAGCACAACACTAAACTTGGGAAACAGTCTGAACAGAATGTCAACAGTCTCCGTTGGTTGTTAAATATAATCCCATGGAAGTGCAACAGGTTCTTTTGGCAGTTCCCGGCAACAGCAAAGGAGATTGAAAAGAGTTTTGAGCTGAGAAAGTAGAGGAACAGTGTCCTCCAAGCTCCCCATAACTAGCTAGACATTGCTTTCAGTTGCAACAACATATACTTTGATAGCCTTTGTACTGTGAGCTATGTTAATTATTAAACATAGTGTGTGCACTTATAGAACAAATGTGATATCAAAGCACTTTTCTTGGCCTTGTGGGAGCATAGGAGACATATATGCCTTTGATCCAGCGAAGGAAAAACCGTGGTAAAAGGATTTTGGAACTATTCAAACCAGAGATCAAGTCAAGGAGTCGAAAAGATTGGATTTCAACCATGGCAGCTGATAGAGAAGATAAAAATGAAGCTTGTTCAAAAATAGGAAGCCAATGTTGTTAAATTGGTCACTTCCAAAGCTAATTTGGTTGATTTCATTCAGCAAGTAGTACCTCAAAACCAGCAAAAAAACAAGGAGAAAGTGGGTTAGCAGAAAGGGAGCTGAAGGAGGAAGTTTGGGTTCAGCCAACAACCCTTCAAGGTGCAAGGAAATGTTGAGATTCAGCCCTGTGAGGGACAACTGACATGATGATGTTGAAAGGAACTTTAAGTCTACTCTGGTTTCAAGGGGTTAGAAATGAGCAAAGATGTTTGCTAGCCTATTTGAAGATATCGGGTCATTCTTTGATGTGGTGGGCAAGTTGTATCGATGCCTTTAAATATTTAATAATGCAATGATCTGCTGATGACAAAATGGGAGTCTTTCAAGGAGCTTTTAAAATCGCAATTTTACCCAATTGGGGTTTGAGAGGAGCAGCTGATAAGGTAGCAATACTTTCAACAAATATAAGGGCTAAGTGTGAACCAAGTTCCGCTAAGTGTGAACCAAGTTCCGTAAGTAAGCTATCTTGTTGGGTATTCCTCCAAAAGACCTATGGATGGCTACGAAGTGTCTTGGATGGCTGCATAGTCCTATTTGCAACTGCATCTTTAGATCTTAAAGATTTCAACAGGTGAAAAAAACAAGAAATCTATTTAGAACCACCAGTATTGTGTCCTCTTTTCTTTCAAACGAAAAGATAACACAACACGGTTGGCTCCACGGAAAAAAATTCAAAAGTGCAACTTTTTAGGTAAAGAGCATATAAATGAGGAATGTCTAAATTCTATCTACATCAAAATGGAATCGAATAAAAAGCAACAAGCAAGTTCCTCTGATGCTAATCAAGTAGGGACAGTACAAAAGAACTGCAAAACCCGTAAAGAAGAAGGCAAAAGGAATGTTACCATTGTTCAAAAAGGATAGAACTTCAAAAACCATTGCAACATTGTAACATTGATGGGCATATAAAAGACAAGTGCCAGAAACTACAATGAGAACTTTGTCCCAAGATTTGAAGGAAAGAGTAATTCAACAAATAATATAGCGGCCAAAATTAAGGGGCAAGAAGACATATGAAAGAGAAGTTAGTATGCACCATTTTAATGACTACAAAGTGAAATTTTTCTTACAGTTTTTTGAACCATCACACCATCACTTATGGAAGTTTTAAAGGAATATTACAAAAACACAAAAAAACTAAAATTGATTATTGAACAGAAATTCCTACTTAGATACATATATAGACTAAAGTCATAGTCCCGCCCTCGTATCAGTAAACAGTAAACACTGAAATTTTCCAAAAACCTAACAAGTATATTCCACAGACAATGATTATTAGAGATTTCAAACATCCACAGTTCCTTGAAAAAACTGTGCATACAGATTATTCAATAAAAATGAGTTCTGCGGTGTATTCAATTTCTAAAAGTTTTACATTCCAAAAAATTATAGTCTCTGCTTCCATTGCAGCTCAAACAAAAACACAGACGAACTAAACGTGCACAGAAATTCCTACTTACTGACGAATAAAGGCAAAATTCATCCTCCAACTGTGCAATAAATGTCGTTAAAAAAGCATGTGCCAAAAAACTCTGTAATTGATTTATTTAATTAAAGATGTGGTCTACGGTGAATTTAATTTATGAAATTTTAAAATTGCAATATTTACAGAGTTTCTCTTTCTTAAGGGGCTCACGTATTTACTAATAGGAGGTTTGAACAAACAATACAAACTAAAATAGCACAAAAATCTTGGTGAGTGATAAAAAGAGACAAAATTCATATTCAAACAATCGGATTGTCAAGAATGGAAATACCTTGTAAGCATATAGCAGAGTTAAATTACACCAAAAGTAGCAAAATTACATCCTAAATTTGCCACAACGACTATATAAACTCGAATTTTTCCATATCAACAGAGACGGAAACGCGTGCTAAAAATTTGGGAAATAGCCGTCCCCGAACCCTAGAGCTTTAAACTTATCAGATTCCACTTTCAACTTTAATTCTTGTGATTAAAAATCATCAAAGTGTACCTAGAACTTCAATTTTTGGTTAAAACGTCATTCCTCAATTGCGAAGACTCAGACATTTTCTCCCTGGAAATTCTTTACAAACTTTCAAAATGAAAAACACAGGCGTAAAGACAAAATTGATAGCTCAACCCTCAGATCACTATGCACTGAAATATTTCTAAAAACCTAACAAGCAGTTAATTATTCAACAAAAATTGCGGTCTAATTGCTGAGAGCTTTACATTGCTAAATAATTTAAAATTACTTATAAGATATTTTTACGTCTAAATAACATTTTCAGCTGAATCACTGCGCTATTGTTAAAGTTTACTTACCTGCAGATCCGGCTGTAGCGCATTACAGGTCTCGGGATCGAGTCGCGCCGCAGGTCAGACGGAGAAATTTTATGCAGCCTTTTCGTTTCTTTAATTTCTCCAAAAAGATGCGGACAAGGAGGGGGTTTTATTGGCATAAACAGTGGGGCGAAATATATGCAGAGGAGAAAGTGAAAATGAAAGCGCCTGTGCTTTGCTTTCAGACAACACAAGAACATATGTATACGATAAGTCTTAATCTGTTTTCATTAAAATAGTGACAAAAAAAAAAGTTTGCTAAAGGGTGGGTGTGGCGATCATTCATCCCAAGCCGAAAAATAAATAATGAAAAAGATGATTTTAAAATACTCTGATTGTTTTTCAAATATTGCCTCCATATTTTTATTTTATTTAATAGTCACGTGTGTTTCTCTTTGGCTGTGGGTTTGTTTTAGTTTTAAGTTTAGATTAAAGTGGTTTCCTGAAAAAGGTAAAGAGTTGTCATACACTTCTCGTTTTCATTGCTTTCAGATCTAAATTCCAACCGCAATCTTAGCCCACGAGTTTTTCCATGTGCCCTGTGTCGCCATCAATTAATAATTTAAAATATATTAAAATAATTTTTCAAGCCCACGCAAATTGCAGGGCTTTGAAAATTACATGCGTTTCGCTGCACGAAGCCACCAAATTGCTTTGAGTACCCATGCGACAACGAGAATGAAAAACGTATTTAAAAATAATATACTTAAACTACCGACATCGCCAAGAGGCCCATGGCCATCTATTAATGCTTTTATTTATATGTATATGTGAATGGCCGATTTTCCGGTCATTCATAGAGACAAACTACAATGGCAAGGGCCGATCATGTAAGCAAGGAGAATTGGAAAGGTAGATGAAGAAGGAGAAGAAGATATGTTAACGTCTACGAGGCTACCAAGACAGTCTATGGGACAACAAATCTTGCTAAAGATCTTTCTAGCATTCAGATTTCCTGTTGGTGAGTTTGATAATCAGCTCCCCTCGTTTTTTCAACCATATTCTTGTCAAAAATATTTTGAAAGGATGTACTAGCCACCGTGCTAGGAAATTGGGCCCTAATGTCATCATAAGCATTACACTCCAACATGAAATGATTCTCTGACTCCACAGCACCATACGTGCAAAAGATACAGATTCTCTCTTCTCGTGCCTTTTTAGGTCTTTTCCATTTTCCTATTTCACACCGAAGACGATATGAATTAGTTCTCAATTGAGCTATGAAGATATTTGTTTTCCACGGGATATTAGCCCCTATAAAAGCCTTTTGTTGATGATCACATGTAGAGTTAAATGCTTCCAAATAATACCTCTTCTTTCTCCCTAACGCCTTTCCCACATAACTTGGAGGAATTTATCTATAACAAAAGTTTTTCTCTTGGCTATTATTAGGACATGCATTCAAGTAAATGTTCCATTTTTAAGCCATTTGTTGTTTTGATTCATCCACGACTTCTATATTTTCTCTAAAAACTCATCGAGGACAACCGTAGGTCATCTACTACCTTCCATTTGCTTCGATCATTTTTAAATATGTTATGAGACAAACTATAGTAATAGCTTCAGAGGTACTGCCCTCGTTTACCTATAAGAATCTCATATGGGACCGAGATCTTTAATTTGAATTTGCTAATAATCATGTTTTTTTAATCCTCTCAAATTGTTTCCACCTTGAGTTTGAAATGTTCTAGCCCAAACCTCGGATCCGTAAACCACCATAGGAGTTGCTAAAAGCCCAAACAAAGTCTCGCATAGTTTTCCAATCCCATAATTTTGTCTCTTTGCATTTGTTTTGGAAAGCATAATAAGCTCTCCACCCCGAAGTTCTCTTTTCGCAACAAATCTCCCAACCGAGCTTGTTATTAAAGTCAAACCCAAGATATTTATACTTTGTTACTTTCTCTAAAATGTTTCCATCGAAATAGAAATCATCTTGAGTTCTTTTCTTTCTATCGAGAAGATGAAGAAAGGTCTAGACCTATCAAAGTTGTCATGAGGAGATTAGAAGAGAAATACCAACACGAGTAAGAAGGGACTCTTGAGTGGTTCAAATTTCTTTTTAGACGATGATATAACTTCAATACATTTGAGGCTAGAAATAAAGAATTAACTAAAGTAAGAGTAGGAAGAGATGAAAGTAAAAGAGCACGGTTTGTCAGACAATGGAAAAGTTGTTGGTAAGAAGATAATGTCACAAGATTCTTTACAACATGATGATAACGGAAAACAACGAAATTGATGTCAACGAGGAATGAGTTAGGCCAATCGTGGATGCAAAGATGCGAGGATCGTGCTTCGACTTCTCAACACCAAAGCAAATAGGAATCATGGCCCTCCCAAGTATTGTTAATACTTGCATGTTGGAATTGTATAGGTTATCCTGGAGAAGGGGACCGGGTTGGGCCTCAGTAGCGAAAGAGAGAGACGTAATTTGTCTCACGGAAACTCATGAACATGACGGCTGCAAGACTCCTTTTGAAGGTTATAAGAAGTTTACACTTTAGGATGAGGTAACTTGCAATAGGAAAGGTTTTGGAGGTATAATGGTTTTGGTTAGAGAAGTGGAGGCTAGAAAGATTTAATTGGTAAGTGTAGACACAAAATCACGTACTTGGGTACATTTCTAGGTCCTAAACACATATTAGCATTCATATGATTCTTAAGCAAGAAAAATACTAACCGACAACTATTTTTGGCCTCTTTTCTTTGTCCCTTTTTTCCTTTCCGGTCTTATACACTCTGTTGATCAAGTATTTTACTTGTTTATCTTTTACGGCTCCAAACACCAACGCCCAACCAAGACAAAGAAGGTGCTCAAGTGCTCATGTCCCCTTTGGGTGCCCCTGACCCTTTTCTATCTTACTCACTTCTTTTAGGTCTCTTTTATCTTTTGGGCATCTTTTTCACTTATGGGTCGGCCTTTCAGTTGTCAATTACGAAATTCAAACAAGGGAATCATATAAATACATAGCTATGTGTTCAAAATAAAAGACCAAACTCAAAGCATTAATATTATCACCTAAGCTTGCATCCAAAAGGAACCTACCTAAAGCACTTCAAGGCATCCATTTAGCATCCATTCAAAGGATATGAGACTGCATTTTCTACGTACACTGCATAGGAAAGGGGAAGTTCTTTCTATTTCATCCACACATTCTACTACATTGCTACATTCTAGCTATAGCCTGCTATCAAGTGCAACTTGCACTAGGGCATCCTAGGGCACAATCCTCACACACACTCACAAAAACTACATGGATTATGAGATATAGCGCAACACTCAGTCGTGAGTTCACTCTGTCGAGTGACCATTGAGGTCGGTCGACTCCCCATATGTATCATTATTTTTGGATTTGATGTAGTTTTATGGGTTTTGCAGTGAACATTTATTTTGCATGTTACAAGTATCTTCAGCGACCAAGGTGCGATATATAGGCAATCAACGGGGCTATCATGCGACATTTGTGCGACACAGTCAAAATTAGGTTCCAACCATTTTCGCAGTCACAGGCACCCAGTATCAAACTCTGGCGCCCAAGTGCCCCTGACCAGATCCAGGAACCCATGTCCAGCTTGATCTGTGAGTTGCAGAATTTATCCTAAGCATTAACGACACTCTTCACCTTACGTTCAACAATTTTCCCAGTTTGTATTAGTCCTGGATCAAGCATAAATCAACTAAGTCCTTTTCTCTCTCTTTTGTGCTTAAGGTTTATACTTTACTTGCTTATTGTTTGTGTCATATTACATCCCAGTTTGTGTATTGTTGTTTACATTCTGGTTACTCTACAATTATGGTTTAATAAATCTATTTTTATTAAATCATTTGGTGAACCCGCATTCAAACACTCTTGGATCCTCACTTCTTCCTAACTTCAATATCCTAGGATCCTCTCACCATGGATGTCTCCATCCATGCCTTTTACAAGCTAATCCTGATTGTGTGAATAAAATCAAATCTTTTTTGGCTAATACTTACATTCATCCTCACACTTCTCCTGAATATGTATATCATAAATTTACTACAACTTTATCTTTTAATGAGGAACATATTACTTTTACATCAGATGAACTTCCTTCTCAAGCTATGTTAGATAATGATTCCCCCCTTTATATTTTATCTTTTAATGAGGAACATATTACTTTTACATTAGATGAACTTCCTTCTCAAGATATGTTAGATAATGATTCCCCCCTTTATATTCATGTTTGTATCAATAATGTTGGGGTTAAATGTGCCTTAGTTGATAATGGATCGAGGCTTAATATTTTTAATCTAGCATTTCTTCACCAAATTGGCCTCTCTAAAGACTCCTTGGTTCCTTCATTTGTTTCTATTTGTGGCTTTGATAATATTCCTAAAATGGTCTTAGGTACAATAACACTTCTTATTCTGTTGTTGGGCCATGCACTTTGTCCATCTCATTCCATGTAATGCATAATAATATTAATTGTAATATTCTTCTTGGATGGTCTTAGATCCATGTCATGCATACGGTCCCTTCAACCCTTCATGCGCGTATTACATTCTTATACCATGGTGTGGTCTATGAATCCTTAGTAGATCCCTCTCCATTTTCCTATCAGAATCGTTATCCCAAATTTCCCACCGGAAAGTTTGGTCAGAACAAGCCTTACACATAAAGAAAATATGAAGAGAAATGATACAAACCCACGAGTGCAAGTCCTGCAACTGTAAAGTGAAAAATAAAAGCCCGAGAGAGTCAAATTCGACCCCGCACAAGAAGAAATAGAAGAGATGGTTCTTTTGAGCGTTTCCACATCCTAAATCTATTTCATGGGTCAAGGAGGACTCAACAATTTAGTGGCGGGGCATAGAAGAAAGAGGAGACTGCTTCAAAGGAGCCGAAGCAAGAAGAAGGAAGAATGGCAAAGATTTCAAGTCCCTCGGGCTCGAAACAATTCAGAAAGGGTCCAAATCGACTAAGTATGAATGAGCAAACAAAGAGTGCCAAGTGTCGGCGTAGCGCATCTCCAAGAGTTGGTCCCAAGGCGAGACCAAGTGAGCGTGAACTCACCACGTAGCCCAAAGTCAATAAGTAAGAGGGACCATTGAAAAGTCCACAAAGCAAAGCGTAGAGAGGCCGACAAGTGTCAACTGACACTCTTCCAAAGGCAAACTTTGGGTCGTTTGCAAACAAGCGCAGTGCCTCCACGTGTCCTCAAAGGGGGCAGAGTTAGTTGAATAGTCAATGCATAAGCCAAGCTGCACGGAGGCTACCAAGTGTCTCAATGGCACTGATTCAAGGGTTAAATAGAGAAAGGGTTCCCAAGCAAGCACCAGATTGACACGTGTCCCAGGGGAAGGCAAGGCGTCAAGGAAAAGTTAGTTTTTCGCCCTTTGCCCCAAAAGGAGTAAAAGTTACAAAATGGCCCGTGACTCTGCCAAGGAAAAAGTCAACATATAGACCCGAGTCAAAGCCAAGGTGGGGAGTCGGGAAAAAGTGAAAGTTTTCCTTTTGTCCAAAAGGCATAAAAGCAAAGATGGAAGCGCATTTCTCACCAACCAAAAGGAGCCACGTGTCCATGCGGAGCTTCGGGGCCGCAAGAGTTTCCTGGATTTTGTGATTTTCGTGAAAAAGGAGAAAAGTTAAGTTCTGAGCCCGCAGACCCAATTTTTGTCCCAATCTGGCCGCCATGTGTCCCAATCCAAAAGGGGGACCCATTTTTCAAATTTTTTTCCCGCCCATTTGTACAGAATCAATGTAAAACTTCAAAGGGGCATATCTTTCGACTCAAGGCTTAAAATATAGCAAATTTGACACCGATGGAAGTGTCTTAACATCCTCTACGCCATGGAAGGATTAAAAATTCATTTTTGCAGGTCTTGGTAGGTAAAATGAAGAAAAGTCTTCCAAGCCATTAATGTAAAATCCAATCTCTTCAACTACCAGATCTAATTCGATTTGATTTGTTGGGGAACCAAAAGTGACATATTGTGGGTGGATTTGCAGAAGGCATTGATATTCAGTGGTTGAGCTTTCAAGGCAGGATTCAATGCGTATCTCATGGTGGTTGGAGTAGGATGTAACTTTTCCCTCTTCTCTCTCTTTTCCTTCTATATATATTGTAACACTTCTCGTTTGAAGAAGAGAGACATTCTGGGCATAGAGAAACTCTGTCAAATTTGTTTCTCGACACCATTTTTGAGCAACAAACCTTCTCCCATGCCTGGAAAATGTATTTGTGCCTCTATTCTAGAAATTTAATGGTCTATGCACCTTCTAGAGCAATAAAAACATGTTTTTGTGGTGTTCTTCAACCCTTTGCATCGTTTTGTTTTTTTTCTCTGTGCCTCTCCCTTTCAATCTTGGTTTTTTGTGCATGTATTTCACATTTGCAGGTGCAGGATGTTGTGTTTCATGGAGTTTAATGGATGATTTGTAGATTTGGGGTGTGTCACTCGTTTGACTTCCTCATCTCCATTTTTTTGTTTCTTTCACCCTCAACAAAATATCTCGCTTTCTTTCTTTGATGTATCGTCGCTTTAGTGTAGGCTGTTTTTTCCCTCTTTCTCTCTCCTTGGTTCTTTGGAATGGTTAGATTAGGTTAGATTTAGTTTGCTTGCACTGGAGTAGCTTGTGGCAGGTAGTTTAGGAACAAGAACCAGCTTTCTCTGGAGAGCTTTCCCACTTTTGCAAGGTCCCACACCTTGGGGAAAGTTCAATGTTATGCAATCACACCAAATGAGTCTACCTTAGAAAATCATATCCATAACTCATTTGGGGGTGTTGTGATTTTGCACTAACAAGTGAACATTATTGATCATTCACCTAAAGCCCCTACTTTGGCCACCTCTCCTCCTAACTTCAAAAGTATGGTCCTGGGTATCGATATATGCTTCATTATGGTTTCACTGGCACTGATTAGGCAAACATGCAAAAGGATTCAAAGAGCCTCTTTCCATTCCCACACAATCCACCAAACTTGGCATCGGATATCTCCCTCCGCTCGCTCCTTTTATTCCCGCCACATCTCCTCCCGAGGTTTACACTATTTCACATACTCACCATCACAAAAAGTAATTTCCATCTGCTCTCAATGCTACAACTTACTTTGGCAAATCTACTCCTCTTAACACCAATATTGATACTCCTGACACATTGCCACATCCACCACCATGGCATGGTTTCTCTTCCATCCATGAATAGCTCTCCATCACTCACACACTTGGGGGCATAGCCATTCCTCCCCACCATTATTGGTTGTCTCTATGATCTACTTCTAGCTTCTTTATTACAATGTACGCTTTTTGCTTCACACTAAATCTTTTACAAACACTTTCACCATTGGTACACACCTTGTATCATCATTTCCCTATGATGTGCACTCTAGTTCCATGGTTCATACTTAACTGTTGAGGGTCTAAATCTAAAATGAACCTCACCACATTCATCTTTTATGCTTTGTGCTTCATGATACATCTTTCTAGCATTTCTATTTCAAACCATTTCCCGATGATGCACTCTTATTCTATGGTTCATTCTTGATTGTTGAGGGGGATTTTATAAATTAACCTCATCTCATTCTCATACATTGGGGGGCATGTTGCTCCTATCACATTCACATCTTGCATACCATCACATCACTCATACATCATTTGCATATCTTGGTTGCACTTACTCTTGCTTGCTTATTCTACTTACATGTACACTTTGTTTTCCATGTTAGATGGATACTTAGTATGTCAATATCTTTGTTATATATACACATATGTGCGTTCACTTAGTCTTTTGAAGTGAATGCCAATTTCTTACAAAATTTAAATGCTACAATGATGTTTGCACTGTACCTTTTATCAGTCCCTTCGAGGCTCTTGGGGCATCTACATTTCACACATCACAGGTGTTATTGTTTCATTATACACTAGTTCATACTAGCACACTACTTTCTATTGATACACACATGTCTTAACATACTTTTTATCTTCCTAACATGCTAACGGGTGCTTCATGTGTAGCATTTGTTTTATAGGACTATATATCGTCATGGTTATCGATATATTTTACTTGTCACTATTTGCTATCATATGCCATTGTTTGTGGGCTATGCCCTGTTGTTTGATCATTGCTTGTATGCTTTTGGTTGTTTTGGCCCTGATTGTCTTGTGACATTATGAGTGGTGTCCCACATTTGAAACCCACTTTTTTATTTCCACTTTGTTTTCACATTTTCTTGTTACATTATTTTTTCTATGATGTATGTTTGCTTTTTTGCTACTAACACATGTATTTAGCCACTCTGTTTGCATGTGCCTTGGTTTCTACTATGCACATCCTCTATCCCTGCAGGATGCAATTTCATATCAACATTAGTTATGTTCTTTTGGGCCACACACTTCTACAATCATCCCATTCACCCTAAACAAGGGGGCATAAATTAGGTGAACAAATCACCCCATGTAACAACTCATAGCTATAGTTTAGTTCAACACAATACAGAAAAGGCAAAGACTATAGTTACAAAAATGTCCTAGAATCTTACTTAGGTCCTCAGCACAACACAAACATCAATGCCCAACATCAGACAGTAGCACCTGGGCGCCTGTGTCCTCCTCTGGGTGCCTATGTCGTGGGGGCACATACAATTACTTTCTCGTATCAACATAGTCTACAACAGTTCACAGAGTAATTTTTATAGTACATGCACAATCCTCTATTAGAAGAATGCATTATATCTCCATTTCATTTGGAACAATTAGTACATTTGGAACTAATTCGAAACAATCAGGACAACAAGAACAAAATAGGGACATACCATCTGTAGTGGTGCTCATTAGGCAGAGTCATGGAAGGAGAGTAATAGTAGACCTCTCTCCCCAACAATTTCTCATTAGCTTGAGATCGAACAAAAAAACCACTCTTGGCATGACATTGCCCAAAAAACTCATGCTTGGCATGAGATCGCCCATAAAACTCACACTTGGCATGAGATTTCCCAAAATAATCGTTCTTCACATCATTTTAGGACACATTTCTATCCTTTACACTTCTTCATATCAGGTGCACACTTTCCTTTTACATACTTTACACATATTTTTCATATACACTACTTTGACTACTCTTTCTATCTTCTTTTGCAGGTTCATCCTTAATACGCATCAAGAAGAAACCCTACATCAATAGACACAAGTACAACAATAGGTACAAACCAACTCATACGCTTCACCCCTAGGGTCACTTTCCTTTCCTAGTTTCCATGCTTCACTTTTGTATCATTCCATGCTTCACTTGTCTCTTCGACACACTATCGCCACCACACTCTACATGAACAAAAAGTACTTATCTTCTAACTACTTTATGTTATCAAGTATTCACTTAATAACATAAAGTGGGGGAAAATGTAGACACAAAATCATGCACTTGGGTACATTTCTAGGTCCTAAACACATATTAGCATTCATATGATTCCTAAGCAAGAAAACTACTCATTGATAACTACATTTGGCCTCTTTTTTTTTTTTTTCCTTGATTCATTTATGGTCTTACACACCCTACAACACAATCATTATTTTACTTGTTTATCTTTTATGGCTCCAGACACCAGCACCTAGGTGTTTTTGTCCTCTTTGGGCGCCCCTAACCCTTTTCTATCTTACTCGCTTCTTTTGGGTCTCTTTTATCTTTTGGGCATCTTTTTCACTTATGGGTTGGCCTTTCGATTGTCAATTACAAAATTCAAACAAGGGAATCATATAAATACATAGCTATGTGTTCAAAATAAAGGACCAAGCTCTGAGCATTACTACTATCACCTAAAATTGCATCCAAAAGGCACCTAAAACACTTCATGGCATCCATATAGCATCCATTCAAGGGACAAGAGACTACATTTTCTACGTACATTGCATAGGAAAGGGGAATTTCATTCTATTCCATCCACACATTCCACTACATTGCTACATTTTAGCTAGAACCCGCTATCAAGTGTAACTTGCACTAGGGCATCCTAGGGCACAATCCGCACACACTCACACGAACTACATGGGTTCTAAGATGTAATACAACACTTAGTCATAATTTCACTCTATTGGGTGACCTCTCGAGGTCATCGACTCCCATATTGCATAATTATGTTTTGGATATTATACGGTTTTGTGGGTTTTGTAGGTGAACATCTCTTTTTCAGGTTACATGTATCTTTGGCGACCAAGGTACGATATACATGTGATCAACAAGGACTATTGTGACACAGTCAAAATCAGGTTCCGACCATTTTCATAGTCACGGGCACCCAGTAGCAGACTCTAACGCCCCTGACTCGATCCAGGTGTCCATGTACAACTTGATCTATGAGTTTTAGAATTTATCTTGAAAATTGATGACACAATTCACATTTCGTTTGGCAATTTTCCCAATTTGCATTAGTTCTGGATCAAGTGTAAATCAACTAAGTCATTCTATGTCTCTTGTGTTTATGGTTTGTACTTTACTTGCTTATTGATTGCAGCATATTGCATCTAGCAACTATGTATCATTGTTTACATTCAATTACTCTTTAATTAAGGTTTAATATATCTTTTTTTGTTAAATCAGTAAGAGAGGACATAAAGACAATTCATTTGGTTGAGAATATCAGAAAATGGGAGTAACATTAGAATAACATCCTGTTACTTTGTAACTCAAGTCTCAAAAATATACAAACTAGATGGGCTAGATGAGAAAGATCCACATGCAACTCCAAAGAAAGATATTTCAGAGTTTTACCACTAAGGGGAATTTCTTCTTTTAGGTGATTTCAATGTTAGGACTACAAATGTGCAAGCTAACACTTGGAGTAGTAAGGAGAACCATAATCGCCATGGCTCATAGGAGAAGATAATCAACTGTGGACAAGATGGTCGGAAGACACCAGGGACATTAATCATTTTGGCGATGAATTTTAACTCTTTGTGGCATGTTTGATTTGATTATCTATAATGGCATGGAAAGATGGCATAAATCTGGAAATTTTACTTGTAAAACGTATAATGGAAGTGTTGTTGATTATGTAATTTTCTTGAAAAGTTTAATCGACAGAATAAGAGAGGTGGAGATTGATGATTCTATCAGGGACCTAAAGTTAGATCATAATTTGATTTCCATAGCGGTAGCTTAGAAGAGCAAGAATTAGATCACAAGGAAATAATAATCTCAACAACATCTTCTAGAAAAAGAAAGGATTCTTGTAACACAAGGAAATTATGATATCTTCAAAGTGACGTTGAGCCACTTAATGCAAGAGGGGAAAGCAATATCACAAGGCCTTAAAAGTTATGAGTTGGAAAACATAATTAAGAGGAGCCTTACAAGTTGCAAAGCACTTGAAGTGTTGATTTTAATTTATGTGTAGAGTTTAATAGATATATTTTGAAAGTTTATAAAGAAAAATTACCATTTTATTTTATAAAAAAATTACATCATATTTAGTTATTGTTGTTGTTGTCGCCAAATCATTGCACTTCCTGAATGGCCAGAATGTTGTTAGGACGTTTGGTGTGACTGGGACACATTGGATCACCTCTCAAGCTATGGGACTTGGGCTCGAGGTTAACCTCCAGGAGAAGGACGACTTCCTCTTCCTAAACTAAGTGTTGTACTACTCCTAGTGTAATAAAATGACTATCTAATCCTAGGCTAACATCTTCATGAGTTTTAGGGAAGATATTTTATAGAAATGAAACTATACTAAGGATGGTGATGCACCAAATAAAGGGATGTTTAATATCTGGAAGGGTTAATGTGGGTAGGATGCTTGCATCGTTGGCCACCTTCACCTATTGCAACTTGGAAAGGGTACAAAATACCACAAACCAGGGGCATACGTTCCTTCATTAAACTTGAGCATACATAAAGGAGAGATCAAATTTGATTCAACACATAGTTAATTTATCATGAGGAAAGAACACATGCACATGTCAAACATCTATTTCAACAACTACGAATAATGATAATACAACTTTAACAATAGAAGGAAAATAAGATTTTCACAACTGACATAAAAGATAATCACATTACTCCCTCACAACATGAAATAGATAACCCAAAATAAAGGTAAGCTAACCACTCACACTAAGGAACCATACATTCACAAAGTAAGCATTGATTAACCATCCAACACAATAAATTAGATTTCCAATGGCAAGGTATAATTCTGAATATAATTAAAAGGTTTTAGAAATCTTTGAAGCACTCTTCCAAGCTTGAAGAGCAACTTCACCCAAAAATGATCTATATTTTTATGTTCTCTCTCAATACTTCATGCATTCAACTATTTATAAGTTTTTAGGTTGGGCCATTACACAGGACCTTAACTAACATTTTACTAAAAATAGAAATGTCATTAAATCAAGGGAACATGCTCCCATGAAAAATAATGATTTTTTTTGCAAGGATTTGACTTAGTCAACCCTACAACTTTGACCGATCTCGGAGCTTGGATCTGTCCTTTCATGGTCACTCAACTTTGGCCTTATTTAATTACACCTTCCTCTTTTACAAGTTTAAGTTGTTCTCCTTCCCACACAACCATTCAATGCTTATACTCGATGAAGCACTTGATGATCCCCTGAATTTCTTCATCTCCAGGCCCACACGCGTAGTGATTCACAACATCCGTTGTCTCGATCTCTTTTGTGATCTTGGTGGCACTCTTCAAAGTTTACTCACAACTTTCTTTAGCCTCCCTATGAAATTTTGGCATAAGACCAATCGGTCAATGGAGTCACTGCTAAAATTTTTGGTGACCTCATCGTCACATTTCACCAAATTCTTGAAATTTTCCTTAATTTGATCCTCTGGGAGAGTGTCGATGTTTTCATTGAAAAATTTACAATTAGCAACATCAAACTCTTCTAAGATATCATTTAGGCATCTATGATCTCCACTCATTTATCTTCCAATTTCTTAATTAAATCTTGCAAAACACTTAGCGCAGAATTCCATGGCATTTTGATATTCAAATAACTTTGAGGCATCATCGATCACCTCTTCTTAAAGGAGCAAGTTTGGGTCTACTTCTCTTATTTCACTCCATGTTGCCAGATTCAAATTCAAGTTGTTATTATCCTCAGAAAATGCTTCATCCATTTTGCAAATAGTATTTCTCCCATCCTGCAAATCATTATATATCCCGACAACTTCTTTGATTAAAGGATCAACTTCATGCAAAATTCGTTCCATCCATCCATTTACCGATCTCCCTTTCTGGCCTAGCTTTTCAATCTCATGATAATAAATGTCGTCGATGGTAGATGAAACTGTCATAGTTGTAGTAGTTGAGACTTTGGTAGATGGAGTTAGTTGGGTTACTTTGCATAACAATGTAGTGAGCTGCTCGAATTTTACTTTGAGCTCATCTTTTGTAGCCTTATCTTTGTCATATTTTTCCAGCAGAGCCCCAAGAGCAGTGTGCACATCTTGTTTGGCTCCTTCGTGAGTAGATTTTCCCAATGAAAATCTAGAGATCTCGATAATCTGCAATTGTAATTGTTTCCTTAGTTTTTCCCTCAATGGGAGTAACAACCTCTACAATTCACTCCCCAAATGGATTCACTGTCAGACTAAAACAGTCCTTGGCCTCTTGGCCTGTATTTTGGGTGTATGTTCCAATATACTAAGATCTATAACATCTCCCAGAGGCACCTTCTTCTTTTACTTTGGAGTCTTCCTAAACAACCACTCTAGGATGGCTAATGTTGATGAAGATGGAACAGTAGATCCGACACCTGAAACATTAGTCATGACAAGAGCACTAGAAACATTAGTTGGTATTTGGGTAGAAGTGGTAATGATGGATGGGGTGGATGTAAGGACAACCATAGGAGTTTATAGAATGATTTTAGGGGATGAGATGGAAGGAAATGGAAGTGTAGAAGAAATGGGTGACGATAGTTTCTCCAGCTGAGAGAACTGGAAGGGATGAGAATACTTGGGCCATAGAAGGAGATGGGAAAAAGAAATGATTGTGGAAGTGGAAGGAACTAATATTGGAAGTGACAATGGAAGAGAAGGAAGAGATGATGGATCTTGTGAGATACTAGGAGAGTCACTGACTTCAACCACTTATGTCACAGGTGTTGCAGGAGACATGGTCTTAGAAATAGAAGCCTTGGAGAGAGATGAGCCACCAAAAACAAATGAAATCTTTTTGGAATCAGTATGGGTTTTTTGGGTCAATATTTTCCCCTTTGTGGGTGCTGATTGGCTTATGGTTGGTGGGGCTTCTATATTTATAGGTTTCTCTACTCCCTTGGGTGAGATTCCCAAGGTAACCAACCAACTGTAAGTTCTCTGTAGAATGGGCCCCGCCCTCTCCTTTGTATTGCAACATTCCTCTACATACCAATCAATCCATGACAATGGTTGATTGGCAATATTATCATTTTTATATGCCACATCCAAAACCTCATCATTATCTTGCATATCTTTTGGGACATCGGCTATACCAAACTGTCGAACTTCATCCAAGGTCAACCTCTCATAATCCCTTTGTTAGATGATGTATTCATCCCAACAATGAATCTAGATATCCTCTAATTGGGGCACGTGGGAACTAGACCGACCTGTTTTACCGAATTTACCCCAATAATCAAAGTTAGTCCGTGGATGAAAGGTTCGCAAGGTTACTTTGGCCATTTCTGCATCCACATTTTTGGCCTTATGAATATTTGGGCAGGTGTATCTGCCAATTGAAATAGGGAAATGCATTCCGATTTGTGGCGCTTGTTTTGAATTCGATGATAATCCAACAATTGTCGAACCAATTCTAGTAGAACCCATTTATCAGTGGGACACCTTGGCAATTTGTTGGGGGCACCTATGAATCTTGGAATCCAAATGTAAGTAAATGTGGGGAACTAAAGGTAGATAGCTCCCCACTCCCGCACTTCCTTGAAGGCTTCGTAAAAAATCCTCCAATTGTATAACTCATTATCTAAACTGGTAGAGGATAACTACAAAGAAGGCATCATTGACCCTATGAAAATGCTTGCTCCCCTCATTCAGTGTGAGTTTAAGATAGAAATCATAGATTTGGGAGGTACTTCGAATACCTTTAGTATTCAACCTGGTGAACTCTCCCATAACAGTGGCAACATAAACCAAAAAGGATGTCATATAGAAGCTCTTTGTGGTCAACACCTTATTCAACTGATAGAAAATGGAGCTACTGATGTGCTCCCCACCTGATAAATTCCTTATTTTTCTTGATGGTGGCGATGTATAAGAACATCCATTCCTAGAATTCCTTTGCCGAAGGAAGACCTGAAACCTTTCTTAAAAGCACAATGATGTCATTGTGTTGGTTGGATATTTTGTCACACCAAAATATGAGGTTCAACCACACAGACATAGGATTAAATCCCTCTTCAAAGATAGGTGAGGCTACCTATTTATTACTAATCTAAAACACAACAGAAATAATATATACAGTATTCACACTAATCTAACCATTGGGGTTGGGATAGAATCCCAAAATCCATATCCACACTAGGTGAAGATGTTGTTGTTTTTCGAAATGGAATGGATCAGAAAGGAAAACACAATGGAAAGGAAATGATGGGAACGTATTTTCTTTCGAGCAAACATAGATCACGAAATAATCATACGAGTTCTAGATAACAAATGTAATGTAATGTTTGAAACAATTAAAATGATCAAGAATGCTAAACAAAGAATAGCTTAAGATCCTGAACGTAAGAACAATATCTTAAGAGAGATGAATCTCACAACAAAAAGTTTGCAAAAATAGCATCGATTTCTATTCCTCAAATGATTAAAAGAAAACACAAAGTTTTTCTTCTTCACAATAGTTCTCAATATTCCAAAAATCTCAAACCCAATGGTTAGATTAGTGTGAATACTGTATATATTATTTTTGATGTGTTTTGGATTAGTAATAAATGGCGGCCTCACTGTCTTTGAGGAGGGATTTAATCCTATGTATTGTGGTTGAACCTCATATTTTGGTGTGACAAAATATCCAACCAACACATTGACCTCCGAATGAAGTCTGACCGATACATGGTCTTTGGTAATTTGGCAACGCTCTTGGCCGATAACTCTTCATCATGACTTTCATGCATAATTCCACCTCCTTGTCCCAATGCTCCCCTTTGTCGACTCTGGAAAAATTATGGCATAATCTTCAACATCATGAAGTTTGAGCATATCTTCGAAGAAGTCTAGGTCCAAATGGATTACCACCTTATCATCATCATCTTTGACCAACATAGATCCTTCGTCAAAGTGGACGCTGCAGCTAAAACGAACTCCGGACAATGCATGGATGTGGGAAAATCGACAACAAGGACAAGCCCATTGTCATAGATGGCTTGCATCCATGGTTTCTTGTTTGGAGCCTTTACTCTTTCCCAGAAAACGGAAAATCAATTTGCCCTAGGTCGGTGTCTCCTATATTCCCAAGTCGGAAGACAGGCAGGAGTGAGGAGCAACTCCAAGAAATGAATACTTCATCTTTTCTTTGCCCTTTGATGTGGAAGTAGACATCAAGCTATGTATTTCAGAACCTGATGACTTTCGAATCCTCAAAGCTAGAGTTGAAAAGTCCCGAAAAAGAGAAGTCTGAAAACCCAAAGTGTAATACTCCGAAAGACAGGTCCGAAATCCCGGAAATTATCAACTTTTGAAAACCTGAACTGAAGAATCCCGAAGTGAAAACCTCCAACAGAGAAGTATGAATTTTTGAAAACCTGACTTCCGAAAGCCCAACCTCCGAAAACCGGAAAAGAAAAGCTCTGAAGTTCTGAAAACGAAAGTTCCAAAAACAAAACTTCAAATTCCATGATTAAAAGTTCCAAGTTGCATGGTTCCCAATAACTGAAAAGCTCCAAAAAGTAAAATCCTCAAATGGTGACCTCCAAAATCCCGAAAACAAGAGCTCCGAAATAGTGACACACCGCCAAGTCTCGAAATCGAGAAGAAAATTTTCCAAACAATGCTAATCTCCAAATCCCAAAAAGTGTTGAGAGGGAGAAATGGAAACTCGAGAAGATCCTTGAAAACTTTGAATGCTTGTGGAAACTCAAAACGTAGAAACATGGTGGGCAATGAGTTTTTCATTTCAAGAGGTACACAGAGGAGGAACAAAAGAAAACAAACAAAAAGGAAATAAAAATAAAATATCTTAAACCAAAAGGAAAATAACCAAGTTAAAATACCTCGAAAATGACATTGAAAAGTACAAGAAAACAGAAATGTCAGAGAAAAGTGATAGGTGAAAATGACAAGTAAAAAGTGATTTTAAATAGAAAAACCTAATATTAATGGCAAAATTCTGATCCGTATGGAGGTTGGAGAAAAATTAATTACATGAAGGACTCTGAAAGTCTGAAACTTGAAAGCCCAAAATTCCAAAATTCGAAATTTCATAATTTCGGGGTTTCAGACTTTGAAGATTGGGAGATGAAAAATGTGAATTGGAAATGAAAATTTCTGAAACCCGAAAGCTCAAAAGTCCAAAATTTTGGACTTTTAGACTTCAGAAGTCCGAAAGAGATTTTACCGAAAGTGCAACCAAAAGTTCCGAAACCCGAAAGCCTGAAAGTTTGAAATTTTGGACTTTGGGGTTTCAGACTTCATAAATTTTAAGAGATGTTTTCAAAAACTATGACATAGAGTTCGAACCTCGAAATCCCAAAAGTCTGAAATTTTGAACTTTCAGAGTTTCGTACTTTGGAACTCCGAGTTTAAAAACTGCTAATCATTAAGCAAAAAACTTCAAACCCAGAAAGCCCGAAAGTCTGAAATTTCAAACTTTCGGGTTTTCAAACTTCAGAATTTTGAAAACATGATTTCAAGACTCGCGCCATTAAACTCCTACAAAACACTTCTATACAAAGATTTTTTTCAAAAACTTGTCTGACTACTTTCGACATCCTCTTCTCAAGGTAGATTAAAACGTTAATAGTTGTGAATGCACATTGCTCTATTTAAACCAAGTTGGCCATGAAATGGTAAACCCCGTAAAAATTGATGTATTTTAATAAATGATAAATTTAATATATATAAATATGAGCATCGTAATTTATAATTGACGTAAGAATTATAATAAATTCTTATCAATTAAAATTGGAGAAGGAAAAATATTTTTGTCTTAAATTATACATGCCTTTCATATGGAAGCTTTATATACTTTTGGAATCTTCTCATTAAAAATTCCATAACAATTATTGATATGTTACTTTGATACGATTTGATTTATGACACACATACAAATTAGTAGATTAAAACCCAAGATAGAGAAATTAAAAGCATACAAAGACAAACCATAATGTTTTTTCTTTCTTTCTTTAAATAAAGGGAATCAACCATCGGTTTTTGGGTTTATTCTTATTTTGGTTTGGATTTAGAACTATGAATTACAAATAAGCAAAGGAAAAAACAAGAGGGGACAATCCATAATTCTTGTCGAAATTAGGCACAAAATGTAACCCAAAGTTGTTTGAGAATAAAGGAAATATTCTACATGGATTTATTAGAGACAAATAACACAAATGTTGGTATTAGCATATTATATCTTACAAAAAGCAAACCCAATGAATTTCATTGTTTTCTCTTTCAAACACCACAACCTTTGAAATACATTCAAAAGATATTAACTCATTGAAAATTAAAACATAGATTTTTACACAAATTGAAACCTACACTCTTACCCATATTAGTTATGGCTCCAAGATACTAGGAGTGGAATGGCCTTTAAAGCACCAATACATGGTTTTGTTACATCATAGCCATCCCTTTTTATTTCATTATCCTTTTGCGTGGATGTGCCATTAAATAGGAAAGTCCCCAAGTAAAGAAATGAGCGTGCTATATAGTGAACTATTGATTCAATCATAAGAATGTAACATTCAAGAAAAAAATAGAAATAATAGAAATAAATCTATCAATCTTATTCCTACTAATAATGGGGAGAAAATCCCCAAATGTAGTTTTGAATCAAAAGTGTCTCAATAATTTTTTGAGCCCTTTGTAAACTCGCAAGGTAGTATTGTAAAACTTGATCGGGAGGAGAAATTCTATACCTAACAAGAATAAAATAAAGATTAATATTATATTTAGTTGAAAGCCGTGAATAAATGTTTAATGCTTTTTATAAGGTATTGTTCACTTGTCCAAATAATTAGAAAATGCCTTGAAGACTCCAAAAAATCCTAAAAAATATGTTGTTTGTCATATAATTTTGGGATTAAGTTTTTTTCAAGAAAATTGTAATGTATTCTCTAATTTTATTATCGTTGTATCATTTTTATTGGTAGTTTCAGAAATGTCTTTTTAACTAATGAAAAATAAAGTTGATCGATGAAGAATAAAGGGAAAAACATTATAAAATAATTTTTTTGTTGCATTCCCAAACATTAGTCTAAAGCCATCAAATTTCACCTAGCACATTTTGAATGGATTTTGCAAAAGTAGAAATTTGGAATGGTGGAGACTATATACCTACCTTCAATAGGATAATAAAGTGACATATACTTATGAACATTATTGCCTAAAGATGCTTGTAAATAATGATCAAAATTTACCTTTTCTCATCTCGTCAAAGGGCTTTAAACTTGTCAAAGAAGTGTAATTTTAAATTTGGCCATAAAAAAATCAAACTTAGAAAATTGCTTGGCAGTACATAAATGTAAATTATTATTGAAAGTTTCAAAAGAAGGGCTCGGTCAAAACATGCCCTTCAGCAGTATCACCATGTCAATGTCAATTCAGACTGCAAATCCCAAAATAGGCCCATGTGTTTGATCATTGGTTAGAATATATTTACTAGTTATGATTGCCCACATCTATAATCTTGTAAATTGGGGCAGGAAAGAAGGCTTAAAAATCTAGGAGAGGGATTGTCCACCTTGTTTTTATTTTTTACAACTACATAATCTACATATGCTTCTTTGTTGTGTATATTGCAACTTAATGGGACCGTATTGTTTTGTTTCTCCGTATGTGGTTTCATTTCCTTTTATTCAACACTCCCTCAATGTCTACTAATTTAAAACTACCAGGATGACAAAGACATTAGTGGAACTATTTCACCCATCCATGTTTACATAAAACTAGAATTATACTAGATATTCACATTTCATTTTCGTGTACTTGATCAAACTCATGAGGGTCTTAATCCACTCCTAAAAATGCTTTGTAGATGTAATTATGGTGTCTTATGCTTGCAATAAATGTATTGCCTCATGTTTTACATATGTATTTTGTGTCTAATGCTTGTTTAAGGAAAATGTGTGCAGTTAAAGATTTTTCCACCACATTCCACATCTAAACTTTCAAGAATGCAAGGCCTTTTCTCGTCCATGTATTCCTAAGGAACCATATTTACACAAGGGGGATTAAGCCCTAGAAACCTAGGCAATAGCCTAAGTTTAGCGGTGTTGCATTCTCTAAATTTCATAAGTCAGCTTATATGTAAGATTTTGAAGAGGAATGTTATAAAACACAAGAATAATAATTTCAATGCTTTTAGAATTAGAGACAGTTCATCTAAACACCAAGGCAATTCACCATAATAGAGTTATAAAGGCAATATAATATGAAGTAGTGGGAATCACTTTTGATATGTAGAAGTAATTGTTATCCAATTTCACTACCCTGGCAAAATTGGACAACGAGAATGCTTGCATTATGATAATTGGTTAAGGGGCCCACTTGGTAAGAAATGGAAAAAAACCAGTACATTGCCCCATCAACATCCCAAACATCTTCATATAGGCATGAGAACATTAAAATCCCAAAAAAGGTCAGATGGAATGTCTACATGGGAAATGAAGAGCTTCAGACAAAAACATTAGCTCTAAATTGAGCTCATCAAGCTCATAACCGAGTTGTTATAACATGGCCGAAGTTATTTCTGTTAAGGAGACCAAGTCTTTGGTTCAAATACACCGAGCTCTTGACCGAGTTGTTTGGGGAAGGCATGGTTATGTGTAGGTTATATAGTGGATCGGGCTATTGAGACCAAATTGTGCTCTATCAAGCCAAATATTGGAGGGGTCAAGCAACTCCAATAATGTGAGTGAGACACTTTGAAAATACATCAAGCTACTGAGATCCATGTTGGGAAAAACTCACCGAGCTAGCAAAAGATCAGATCGTGGGCTCTTTAATGCATGTTGAGCTCACTTGATAGTGGTGTGCATGGAAAAATAGGCAACCCAACTTGGACCAGGGAAACTCTACGCGAGAGATATTGGACCGAATCAAGTACAATGTGGTAGGGGAACTCAAGTTCAAATAGTGGCTCATCACAATAAGGAATGAGTTGAGCTTCTCAAGGGTCACAATATGTAAGGCGGTTGAAATCTACATCACGTAGGATGACAAGCATCTTGGGAGTCGAGCTCGGACATTAAACGGATATGCTAATGAGTGCTAAGAACTTAACACTTGTTAAAATGTCTAGTCACTAAAGGTTGAGCCAAGTTGAGCCTCATCTCGCTCACAATGGCAAGCTCGAGCTTTGATTATGACAAATATTGAAGACCGAGTCATTTAGCATATGTATTAGGACCGAGTTAGTCCGGTGAGCTATCGAGATCCTGTAAGAACATGTGGAATGAGTCGAGGACTTGGCGAATGACGGAGGGTTTTGCCTTAAAGCTCGGTGAGCCCACAATTAGAATAGGGGAGGCCTTTGCAATTAAAGTGGATGAACACAACCTAGATGTCCCGTGTGATCTTGGGACACGAGTGCACCGAAATACCGAACTTTCCACACTTAAAGATTTGCGGGGATGGTGGAAGAAAATGGTCCACATGGCCCAAGGATGCTGGGTGTGACTCGAGCCCAAAAAACCTAACTCCAATGCATTGTGGGTGAGTCGTAGGTAAACGACACATATGACCCACCAACAAAGGGGAGAAAGCATTACGGGCGTGAAGGGATGTTGGAGGCCCATGTTACGGGTGATGTGGGTTGGAACAAAACAAATAGCCCATGCTATAAAGAGTTGGGTTCACCACAAGAAGCATTTTCCCGCAATGTAAGGCAATCGATGGTGGATGTGGGTGGGCTCATTGGGTTGGAAGCGAGCCACGTGGATGAAGAGAGTCGACACATGACAATGACTTGGTGGGCGATGCAAATGTGGCGCCGAGTTGCATAAATGTAAATCGACAGTGTGAAAACATGTTGGTTGCTCAACACCTAAAGCAAAAGGAGAAGCTCGTGAGGTAGGTAAAGAGGAGCCACCAAAGTGAAAGTCATGGGTAGGGTTCAAAACATTAAAACTTTAAACCCCTTCCCCATATATATAATGATCGGATCAATGGGGCCCTACTAATTTTAAATGACAAAATAATTTAATTGATGCAAGAAATATTTAGGAGGAGAGGAAAATATACTTAAATGAACTTTCTAGCAGGATTTTAACCGCACTTGGCCTCGTGAAATACAAGAAAACCAAAGAAATCCCAAAATAGTTACATGCGCTCAAAAGCTCGTAACTTGAGAATTTTTCAACAAAATTGCACAAAATTGGTCTCATTGAAATCGTGGCTCCAAGAACTTCACATAAAGACCAATATATTTACGAATTGATGAAGATTTGATAGTGAATTTCATAGAAAACCAACCCAGTTTAGTAACGGTGATTTCATGGTGATTGGAGGTGCAATTAATGGGCATGGGCATTATTTTCTTCAACTGCAAGTCATGGTACAACACGGGGATCCTTTTGCAAGCAAGCAAAATATCATCATTTTCACTCATTTATTATCACTTACAAGTGGTTGGAAAGTGGATTTCGGGATTGCTCCTTTCTCTCTTCTCTAAATATCTAAATCATTGTAACATGGGACTCATTTGTCAGAAGGAGGAGTCATTTTTATCTTGCCCCCTTTCTCTTTCTTCTTTGTTGGGTTGAATGTGAAGTTTAAGCCTCATTTCTTAGCTTTGTAATGGAATTTTCTTTCCTCTTTCCCACTAATTTTTTACTGTGCAAACTTTTTGGAGCAATAAATTGTGTTTTGTGATGCATTTTGTCCATCATTTGCATGTTTTGTTGTCTCTACTTGCCTCTCTCCATTGCAGGGTATATTGTGCATACTCTTGATGTTTATTATAGGTTTTGAGAGGTGTGTTTAGTGGGAAACAAACAATTTTATGTGTGAATCTACCTCTGGTTTTTGGTGCATCTTTCCATCCTCTCCATTGCTCACCTCTCTCCATTTCAGAAAGCGGTTGGATTATTGGCTAAAAACATTCTTTTTTCGGTGTATCACCACTTCTAATGTAGTTTTGTAGTCATTTTTATACCCTTAGAACAACAGTCTAATCCCATGCACATCGGCATATCATCCAGCGGGCGTTGGGCACTCACCCGAGGCACACGCGGCGCCGAGCCCCTCTTTATGTGAGTCTTGTGAGAATACATCATCTATGACAGATACTTAAGTGCAAAAGAATGGAAAAGAACCATGCATCATTTTGAGAACCTAGGATGAGTTATCATATCAATGCATCCATTCAGATAGCAAAAGAGAAATATCAAACAACATATAGAACTGATTCATAACACAAAGGAAATGCATTAGACTTATGCTCATGAACACATATATGCTTTAGAACAAAACCTTCTATTCATATGTTTAGTAACCATATTACATTCATTGAGGCCATAACAAACCCATATAATAATGCAGAGCAAGGTCATGCATCAAAAACTATACTACATCTTTCACATTACAAGGATAAACACATACCCATCCCTCTAAATATGCCATCACTCCTATGTTTTCTCTAATCCCAACCCATATAATCCTCCATGATATTTCTGCAGAGCTTTACCTCTCTTCCACCACCCTACTTCTCTTCTACTCCTACCTTCTACCACCCGCGCATCTCTATATATAGCTTTCTACCTTCACCGTCATGCCTTCTGAGGTAACAGATCGGTTGCCAAGTGTCCAAGTGGTCCTCCAATGGAGCATGCCTCCTTTGATCCAAGCTCTCCACTCTTTGCAATGATGTCCTTCTAGAACCTTCCATCACATGCATGGAATATTCCATTCTTGATCCTACACTGTTAGGTGGCACCTTATCCACTCCGCATGCTAGATGGGTCACACTTTCCTCATGTGTTGTCTGGAACTCGAATATGGCTAAGTCCCAACACCTTTTTTTCTTACGTGCACACCGTGTGTTATGCTAAACCCTACTAGAACCCTTCCCTACGCACCTTCAACCCACGCACCCTTCTTTAAATAGGCCCCGTGTGCCTACACACCTTCTTGTACTTAGCCAATATTCTTAGGCCCAACAGTTTACTTTCATGCATCTCTCTCCTTTTCTCCTTGGAAGGTTATAATAGGATTAGGTAGTTTTATTACCTACATTAGGAGTAGCTTGTGATAGGTAGTTTAGGAGCAAGAACCAACTTTCTTTGGAGGGTTATCTCAAGCCCACAAGTCCCATAGCTTGAGAGGTAACCCAATGTTACACAAATTACACCGAATGCCCCGGTCCCTAAAACCATCCCATTCGGGGGTGTTGTAATTTGGTGATGAAAATAATTATTGTCCATGTTGAAATACTATTTTATCAAAGAAGGAATTCAATCCATGTGTTGAAGAGAATTGTGTGTGCTACTCTTCAATTATTTTACGCAAATTGTTTAATCAAATAGACTACTTTTTTTTCTTGATATAAAGACTAGATATAAGAGAGATATTTTTAGTCCTCTATTTTTAATATCTAATGTTTCTTGTGTGTTTTTTTAGATTAATTTCTTTTCAACAATGTAACTCTTCATGTAGTCACTTAATCCATAGGATGTCTCTTCTTAGTTATTTGCTACATCGAATTTATACTATGTGTGAAGCCAATGAAGTAGCTTTCCATTTGGTATTCAATTTATCTTGTGGCAACCAATGAAACAACTTTCCATTTTGTAATTATATATGGGAGAGGGGCCAATAGGTGAACGTGGTCCAATAGTTTACATAAATCTTGATCACACAATACCCAATAGTTATTATAGTACCACTTCATAGTTGTCATAGTATTATCTAGTGGTTATTTATTTTGACATAATAATTATGTAGAGTAGCCAATCACATCATGACATGTAATACCTCTCACCCATGTACAAGTATTAAAAATTCAATGTTCAATCATTATCACCCATGTTCAAGTATTGGTTTCCACCATGGTTGTAGTGTAACTCAAATTTACTATTTTAAATCAATTCAAAATATGGCTTTCCCTCCAATTAAACATTCCAAAGAACAAATATAAGTTAAGACAAATATGAACTACATATTGGTGAAAATATTCATGATCGGGCACATGATAAATAATCAATTTTGTGCACCCCTTAACTTAGGGTGTAGCACTACTAACCCCTCTTCACTATGTGAAACACTTAAAATACAATACAAGAATAATTGGTACGAGAATGTTGAGGGGGCATTAACTCTTAGCATTACCTATGACGCTCAAAACCGTTAATTTGAATCTACATTTAGATTTTGAGATTTCAGGAAAACATCTTTATATATAAAGTGTGGATAGTGGATTCTAGTAGTCTATTCAATACATGTTAAGAGTCGGACTATGAAAGAGTCTCGATGGTAAGAAAGCCCACGTAAAGGGACAAATGAAGCCATTAATAACATTATGAAATAAAATCAACATCGATTTAAGTGTTATATCCAACATCTAACATCGTTGAACTAGGGGAGAGGGGCCAATAGGTGAACATGGTCCAATAATTGACATGACTATTGATCACACAATACCCAATAGTTGTCATAGTATTATCTAATAGTTATTTATTTTTGACATAATAATTATGTAGAATAGCCAATCACATGATGACATGTTAGACCTCTCACCCATGTACAAGTATAAAAATTCAACATTCAATCATTTTCACCTATATTCAAGTATTGGTTTCCACCATGGTTGTAGTGTAACTCAAATTTATTGTTTTAAATCAATTAAAAATATGGATTTACCTCCAATTGATCATTCCAAAGAAAAAATATAAGGTATCACAAATCGAAACTACATATTAGTGAAAAATCACAATCCCATATGATAAATAATTGATTTTGTGGGCCCCTCAATTTAGGGTGTACCTCTACTAGCCCCTCTCCCCTAGTGTATTTAGTTCTTGAATACTATACCTATGAGTTGGTGACAACTCCTTGTTGCTGCTGTGGTATTCAATATATTCATGAATAATCCCACTTGAGGAAATGAAGATTTATTAGAAAGAGAAAAGGTAATGTTGAAGTGGTTTAATCTTGAGATAAATAAATTCCTTTCAGCTCAACTGCCCCATGTTAAGCAAATTGGAAATAATCTCTGTCACCTCAACACTTGAATTGGCTAAGTAGTCCGAGTTGTATTCAATGCTACATACTTCTCATCCACTTGGCATTTTTTAAAGGAATGATGGTGTTACACATGTACACCTTCAAGTGCTTCCATCCGCTTCTTCTCTTAGTTTATTATGTCAATGCACATATGATTTCCTTCTCATCATTTCAAAAGAGATTGGGATTTCATTCTTCCTTGTGCCATTTTTATGTAAACATAATTTTCACTTAGGTAATAGATCTTTGTAAATGAAGAAATCCAACATTTAAAGCGTGATGGGTATTGGGTAGCCTTACCTGGATGTAATGGGTATATTCCATTTTTCTCACCTAGTATACACCGGACATCTTGTGCTCCATGGAAGATGGCCATTACATATCCACTTCATACTCTCGAGTAATTTGCAGCCCTAAAATCCTTAATGTAGGGGTATTTGAATCATTTAATTATATGTTTATTGATATAACATTCAACTAAGCCTCCATCTTATTTCATATGTATTTTAGAAAATGTCATAACATATTCAAATTCCTTTTTGTTCATCTAAAGAAATTTTTAAATGACCACATCCATTTTTATGCCGATAAATACCGATATGTAATAGTTTGTGGAAAACTGCTATATGATATTGATTTATAATTATTTATTGGTGTAAACTATGAGAAACAATTTCCATTAATTTTCCTCGAGGTATTATTCTCGACATAATTAATGTAAACTAACATATTCATTATTAACTCTTTAATTACGTAAGACATTTAGCGATATTTGACTATGCTAAGACTTATTATATAATGTATCTTATATTTAGTTCTTGACACAATATCCTCACCTAAAGTTTTTTTGTTCAAATATAATCACTCATTTAAAAATAACGGTTTTAAGTTTCTTGACTTGTGTAATAGATTTACTTATCTCAAGTGAAGTGAAAATATATATACTACTTTTCATCATGCAAGGGTTGGTCAAATACATGCCCCGCACATTAGAATCTGAACTAGCCTTTCAAATTTGATCACTACTTAAAAATTATTTACACACATCGTATGTTTCCTTCAAAAAATTATTCATGTAATCACACATGTGACCACAAACAAAAATTATAGATTATATAAAATAATTTGGATTATATAATACAAGTCATCCAATGTTAGATATGTGACAACAAAGTTAAATGTTGGATCCCTTTGTGACGCGATTCGTAGCTCACTTCCAAAGGGTGCGGGGTGGGGGAGGGGCTTGCCTCCCCCATTATTGTTGTAAGGGGGTTATGCAGCCCCTCCGGAGGGGGTTCGGGAAAAACCTCCCAAAGCAAAAAAATAAGTAGGCAATTCTTTGTTTATAGAAAGACGAATTAAATGAATTCTATTTTTAGGAAGGAAAATCCTAATGGCATTTTTCCACTCTATTTTTAAGAGGAGAAATCCTAACTACACTTTGCCAATTAGGTGTATTTATCTTTGTGGAGAGCCAAAGTAGCTCATAACGAGTTCACATGTAATATGTTCATCTTGAGTTAATAAAATCTTGATATCTTACATCATGGATGTTTCCATAAGCACTCGTTAGTGTTTACCATGTAAATTTGGTGTTAGTCTCTTGCATGTTTGGTATTATGTTTATTTCTTTTATCTCTATCTCTGGAAATTGTTGTTTTTTAATTCAAATTTCTACTTATTCATTTCGAAGTTTATGGTTTCCTAACATCCACAACATCACAAAAATGTGCATATTTGTAAATCCATAAATTACATTGAGCACAATAGACACACAAAAGTAAAGCATATATATATATATATATATATATATATATATATATATATATTATAATATGAGTTATAAGCGTTTATAATAATCAACCCAAGTTCCATTCACATTGAGTCCATTGGATGCTTATGGGGGCACCTTGAGGTAGGGATAAAACTTCTCCATATAGACCAAGCGAGAACATAGTAGGGTGTTAGAATATGGATAGCTCGGTGGAAATTAAGGACACAAGCCCACCCTCATATCCCACTTATAGAAAGTTCTCCTCCACCACTCCAGTTCATAACTATGGTATTAAAGTTTTGAGTTCAAGGTCTTAGGCAATTGGTGAGTTACAAGTAGTTTGTAATCATCAATCCAAGTTCCATTCACATTGAGTTCATTGGATGATTTCAATAAGTGGCCATGGGGACACCTTAAGGTAGGGGTTGAACTTGTCCATATGGACCAAACGAAACATAGCGGGGTGCTCGAATGTGGATTGCTCGGTAGAAATTAAAGACCCAAGCCCACCCCCATGTCCCACTTAGAGAAAGTGCTCCTCCATCACTCCGGTTCATAGCTCCAAAGATAATAAAAGCATTTAGCATCCAATGTTTTGGACTCAAGGTCTGCAATATTAGTGAGTTACAAGTAGCTTCTACAGTCATCAACTCAAGTTCCATTTGCATTAAGTCTATTGGACACTTTCAAAAAGTGGCCATGGGGATAGCTTGAGGTAGGGGTCTAACTTCTCCATGTGGACCAAGAAGAACACACTAGGGTGCTTTGAATGTGGATCACTCAACAAACATTAAGGACCCAAGCCCACCCCCATGTCCCACTTAGAGAAATTTCTCCTCCACCACTCCAGTTCATAGCTTTGGTATAATAAAAGTGTTTAACATCCAAAGTTTGAACTCAAGGTCTTGGGCTATTGGTGAGTTACAAGTAGTTTGTAATCATCAACCCAATATCTATTCCCATTTAGTTCATTGGATGCTTTTAATAGTTGGCCATGAGGACACCTTGAGGTAGGGGTCTAACTTCTCTATATGGCGAGCGAACCATAATGGGGAGTTGCGAATGCGAATCACTCGGGGGACATTAAGGACCCAATCCCACCCCATGCCCCACTTAGAGAAAGTGATCCTCCAACTACTCCAGCTTTTTTATAACTCGGTATATTAAAAGTATTTAACACCTAAGTTTTCCTAAGTTCCATTCTTATTAAATTCATCGGACCAAGGAAAATTTTAAGATACCCCCCAAAAAAATTCGTTGGTGAATATGGGAAAATTGGCTTTCACGCTAATGGCGAATATGAATAAAATACAAATATGTTTGATCGATAATATATGACGTCGTCTGAAAATATATGTAATTTTTGAAAAATAATTTTTGGACAATAGCAATTAAAATGACCGGCTCGATGAGAAATTTGTCCTCACAAAATATGGCACAAACAAAAAACAAAAAATGATTTTTGTGAAAAAATACAGATTTCGCTAATTTTGTATGGGATTTTTTTTTTTATGTTAGCAATTAAAATGATCATCTCAATGAGAAATCTATCCTCCCAAAATATGGCGCAAGTAAAAAAATCCCATACTCTTTTTTTTCAAAATTTCAAATTAGTTTATTCTACTGTAACGATAGCTTTTTTATATGCTACTGGCGGTAGCATATTTTATGCTACCGATCGACAACATAAATATATGCTATTGAACGAAAACATAATATATGTTGTCGACCAGTAGCATAAAATATGCTATCGACTAGTAGCATATTTTATGCTATCGACCGACAACATAAATATATGCTACCGGCTGGTAGCATTTTTTTATGCTACTTGGCCGACAACATAAAGAAAATGCTACCGACCAACAATATTAAGGTGAATATTGTGAATTTATCTTTCGTGGGGATGGTGAATAACCCCTAAAATTAACTTATACCCAAAAAAATTGGCAACCCAGTCCTAATTCCTACCCTAAAATTTTTCCAATTTCAAATTTCAAAAACTAGAATATTCATGAATTAACGAAGATTTGCCACTAAAATTTTCCCTACATTGGACACTTTCAATAGGTGGCCATGGCGACACCTTGAGGTAAGGGTCAAACTTCTCCATATAGACCAAAAACACATACCATGGCTTTCCGAATGCGGGTCACTCGGAGGACATTAAGGACCCAAGCCCACCCTCATGTCCCACTTAGAGAAAGTGCTCCTCCAACCACCCTAGTTCATAGCTCTGGTATATTAAAAGAGTTTAACACCACAGTTTTGAAGGTTCGATTCAGGCTTTGAGGCATTTGAGGATGGTTGTGGCCATGGGTTATGACCGTGAGTATTCAAGTATGGATCATATGGAATGTGTTGGTGAGTCTCATAATGGAGGAGGCAATCTTGATTGTGATGTTTGAAGGTTGGCATGGCTTGCACGGATCACTGTGGGCAATTTTTTTTTCGAGGTTGTGTGGTCTTGGGGATCTGGGGCCCCGGTTGTGTCCCAGACCGGTTGTTGCTCCGGTGATTAAAAAGTGAAACATAGGGAAAGGGACCCTTCAACCCTTGTTTACCAATCAATACACACACACACACATATAGACATACATACATACATACATATATATATATATGTGTGTGTGTATGTATATGTATATATACATGTACATATATATATATATATATATATATATATATATATATATGTGTGTAGATATATACATATGTATGTATGTATGTATGTATGTATGTATGTAAGTATACATACATACATACACACACACACACACGATGGGATCACTCACATAATAAAATGCACAACCAACTAAAAAAATAAATTTTCTAAAACTTTTGTGTGACATGGGTTGAATATCAATCAATTTAGAATTATAGTTGCGTTGGTAAGTGGGGTGTTGGAAAGAAAATAGAATCTACATATTAATTGTGTAGTCTTGATTTTGATCCATTTCTCTTCATTATGACTAATCAAAATCCAAATGGTTGATAATGTTCATGGGTCATAGATTGTAATATCTTTAAGGGTTGACATGACTAATCCTAGCGTACTATCATTGTATAAAATTACGGTTTTATTTAAACCCTTAATCAAATTTTTGGTCAATTTAATTAGTTTTGTGTTAGATTAGGGTTGATTGTTGATCTTACAAGAATGTTACAACACAAATAATAACTCAAATTTGCAACTCAAATTATATAGAAATAATATAACATATACCAATCAACCTAACATATAATGAAAGCTCAAAATAGATGTATATATGCACTTAACTAATTTCATATGGCTTTTGGAGAGATATATGACTATACAGTGATATTGGGTGATTAGAACTCAAACAACCCTTAGAATTGAAGCGTGATCGTGAATACACCTAGGGCGGAATCAGTATCAGAACTACCAAGACCATACTTTGTATGGTCCTAACCAAGTTATATGGTCTTGGACTTGCTCTAATTCATATTTTGCAACTTTATATGTTCTCTTTCCGGCTTATTTGTCACGTTCAAACCCTAGTTGTCTCACATTGATTTTAAGAAATTAAAATATTATAGATCAAAGGATTGAGATCAAATGAATATTATATTAATAAATTATATCTAATATGCAATATACAAATAAGTATACAAGATAGGAGAATAAGAATGAATTAGCTTGTATCGAGAGATCTAGGTTGATCTTGGGATGGAAAACAGGTTTATAAAGTTGGATTTGGACCGTGTAAGCTCTATCTAAGTAATCGGCATTTGAGACTTCTTTGGACAAGAGCACCCACAAGAGGACATGACCGCCCTGGGTGCTAGTGTCCGATTTGGGCGCTAGCATCTTAGCAACAAATCGCTTCGGTCTTTTGAGGTTATGAACTTAGTTCCTTCCTTTCATTATTTGTCACTTCATATTTGTCGTAGGGTTCTTATATCACATTTTTTCCTGCAAAACAAACCCTAGATACCTACACAAGGCTCATGAAAACATTATATGGAATAAATAATGTATATGCTTAAGTCAAACTAACCTCTGTGGTCACCCCAATGTGATAGTCATTGAGTATTATACTACATTTCAGACTTTATGTAGTTCTTATGAGTGTGTGATTTGAATTGTGTCTCTTGAAGCTACGTTGCCCTTTGTGTCAACCACACCAAAATAGCGGGATACAACTAATTTTTCACCCAAGATCGAATGTGTGATATGGAATTCATTCTTATGCAATGAAAAATGCATCCCAAATGTAGTCCATGAATGTCAATCTTTGTCCAAATGATAGATAATAAGTATTAGCTTTAATTGCCAACCTCTATTAGTAGTAAGTCATGCATATATATATGATTCCCTTATTTGAATTTCACATTAACAATGAAAATCCAACCCAAAGTTATAAAAGAGACTAGAAAAGAAACCAAATGATGTGGTATTTTAAAATCAAGAAAAGAAGGAAATGACACAAAAACACCCGAAGGGGACAGTAATACTCGGGGCACTCTTGTCCCCAATCGATTGGTAGTGTCTCAAATTCTCAGAAGATGTAACAATTAATACAAAGTTGGGTCACATGTCATTTAGTTTCCAAAAGTAAAGTTGTCATTCTAGAAAATTAAATAACAACAATGTGGGAAAGATAAAAGTAATGAAAGAGTAAAATAAGTGTTGTTAATGTCTAGTCTTCTTTCTTAGGAATCATGTATATAATGAGATACTTAGAGGTGTGATCTAAGTAGATTTTTTTTTGATTTCATGACTACACTTCTCCCCACTTTATGTTGGTGAATGAATATTCAATAACATAAAGTAGATAAGAAGAGTGTGTTGGCGTAGCGGTGATTAACACGATGAGATCCCTCTCCACCATCGGGTTCGAGCTTTTGGTGTGACGACAAATCGTACATGGTATTAGAGCCGCACGACTTAATGTTGTTGGGCCTAATGGGTGTATACGTGGTGGGCCTAGAGCTCACGTGGTTACATCCAGATCCATCGTATGGGAGGGTGTTGGCGTAACGGTGATTAACATGATGAGATCCCTCTCCACCATCAGTTCGAGCTTTTGGTGTGACGGTAAATCGTACATGGTATCGAGCTACACGACTTGCCGTCACAT
Source organism: Taxus wallichiana var. yunnanensis (assembly GCA_018340775.1). NCBI lineage: Eukaryota > Viridiplantae > Streptophyta > Pinopsida > Cupressales > Taxaceae > Taxus > Taxus wallichiana. The sequence continues at coordinate 31,520,338 of CM031239.1, read as the reverse complement.
AAAATATCATGCAAATCATGTATTGTAGTAGCTGATTAACACGATGAGATCCCTCTCCACCATCGAGTTTGAGCTTTTGGTGTGAGAAAATCGTACATGGTATCGGAGTAGCATGCACGACTTGCCGTCACACCAAAAACTTGAATCGATGGTGGAGAGGGATCTCATCATGTTAATCGATTCTTATGCCAATACTCTCTACATGATGAAGCCAGGTATACACCCAATCAGGCCCAACAACATATTAAGAGGAAGTGACACCATGAATTTCCTGGGAGGTCACCCATCCCAGAACTACTTTTGGGGTGGCGCGCTTAACTCGCTAGCTCGATACCATATTGGTGTAACAATTGATTAACACGATGAGATCCCTCTCCACCATCAGTTCGAGCTTTTGGTGTGATGGCAAGTTGTGTAGCTCTGATACCAGCCAGTTAAGCGCGCCAACCCCAGAGTAGTGTTGGGATGGGTGACCTCCCAGGAAATTCTCGATGTTACTGCCTCCTAATGTTGTTGGCCCTGATTGGGTGTATACCCGGCTCCATCGTGTGGAAGCGTGTTGGCGTAGCGAGATGGTTAACACGATGAGATCCCTCTCCACCACAAGTTTGAGCTTTTGGTGTGACTCAAGAAAGTCGTGTAGCTCGATACTGCAGCTTAAGCGCGCCACTTGACCCCAGTAGTTCTGGAATGGGTGACCTCCTGAGAAATTCCCGATGTCACTTCCTCTTAATATGTTGTTGGGCCTAATTGGGTGTATACATGGTGGGCCCAGAGCTCACGTGGTTGGCGAAGCTCTGATTAACACGATGAGATCCCTCTCCACCATTAGTTCAAGCTTTTGGTGTGATGGCAAATCGTACATGGTATCAGAGCCGCACGACTTGCCGTCACACCAAAAGTTTGAGCTTTTGGTGTGACGAAAAGTCATGTAGCTTTGATACCAAGTAGTGTGGCAATGGGTGACCTCCCAGGAAATTTCTGGTGTCACTTCCTCCTAATATGCCATTGGGCCTAATTGGGTGTATACCGGCTCCATCGTGCGGGAGGGTATTGGTGTAGTAATTGATTAACATGATGAGATCCCTCTCCGCCATCGGGATTCAAGATTTTGGTGTGACGGCAAGTCGTGCGGCTACTGATACTATGCATGGCTGTACATAGGTATTTAAATAAAAGTGAATTTTTTTAAGATCTCTAGTTTTGGCAAGATATATTTTTATGCATTATAGTACTGTGGTTGTAGGATATTTGTGTTATTCTCGATGTGGTTGCTCGTGGAGGAACTTTTGATCTGTGCATAGCTTGTAATCTCTTTTTGGCGCCACGCATCCGCCAACAAACATCTCAAAATTTACATGCGTTTTCAACAACACAGCCACATTTTTTTGCTTGCAAGGGCATTTTTCAACAAACAGCCACATTTTTTTGCTTGCAAGGGCGTTTTCAACAACACAACTATGTTTTTTTGCTTGAAAGGGCTTTTTTTTTTGCTGGCAACAAAAAATGTAGCTGTAACTCCTATGCATGGCCTGTACATTCAATGATGCACCGTGCAAACTCTTTCTTAATCTTACTTGGTATATGCGCAAATTGCATCTCTCTTCTAACGTGGCTGCTGCAGTTTTCCTCCTTGCTTTTTGGCTTGGCACGGTAAGTTTTGGTAAGTTTTCAATTTCTTTCTTTTTTAAATCTTACTCAAACAAAAAAATCTCTGCTTTTTTACAAAAACGAGTCGTGTTTTTTATTCATGCTAAGTTTTTTTTGGTAAAAACTATCAAACTTTTTTGGTAAGTTTTTTAAATTTCTAATTTACCGTGTTTTTTAATTTCTAACAAGTTTCTAAAACCATTTTAGCAATTTGTTTTAATTAGAAGTTTCCTAGATATTTAAAAATCTTCATCTAAAAATCTTCATTAGATTAGATCTAATTAGATTTAATTAAATTAGATCTAATTTTATTTCATTCACATTATTTAAACAATATATTTCTTTGGCATTATAAAATTTGGTCTTTTGGCTTGTTGTATTTTTAACCTTCGTCGAGTGTCGAAGATGAAGGGTGAGGTCTGGGATTGGCAGGTGGCTAATCCCCCTCGCAATACAAACAAACCCTATCTCAAATTCCGTGCCATTTCCAACGGGCATACATATGAAACCTTTTGCATGCGTTTAGGGCACTTTTTTAATCTGTTTGCGAAGCTTAATGGCTTTTTCTCATCAATTACGGGAATTGGTTTTGCTTTATAAATTTTGACTCGTTGCTCAATTTTGAGCACTTCTTTTGTCAAAGTTGCATTTTTTTACACTCTAGATGATGGGATCATTAGCTTTGTAAACGCACTAATTTTATAAAGTGCCACATTCTAGGGGGTGTCTTTATATTGCTTAATTCAACTCATTTTTTTTGAGCTTTGTTCTAGTCCTTTTTCATGGACTTGTGAGCGTGTCCGCCCATGCCTTACGATAAATGGATTCTTTCATGCGACGTGAGACATTTTTTCTCACCACCAGGGTTGGCTTTCGCCTCATTTCTTTTTTTTGCTTGTGCTTGTTTACGGTGTTCCTTTTTGTTGCGCTCCACGAAACATTGTTGTGGTCTCCTCTCTTGCGCGTTATTACGCTAATGCGCAAGATGAGTTATCGAGTGTTTCAAACCACACACACGGACCTAATTGTAATCAACACACTAAACTAAAGTGCCGAAAGCAAGGGGTTATTATTGTCCGGTGGTTGTGTTTCTTTCTCGCATTTATTTCTCTCTCTCTCACTATGGATGCAATTTCAATTCCTTTGCTTACACCATTCAACTTTTTTGAATGGAGATCAAAAATAATAATGAAACTAAGGGGTAAAGGGTTATTCCACATCACCATGGGAACTGAGATTGAACCAGACGACGAACTTGAAAAATCTAAGTGGTTAAACCGTAGTGATGAAGCTTTAGGTTTTCTTTGCATGTCCATTTCTCTTGACTTGCTCTTCCACATTGAGGCATCTGAAACACCTACATCTGTGTGGAAAATTATGGATGCGATGTTTGGACAACTAGATGACATGAGAGCACATGAATTGGAAAACAAACTACTAGGGTTAAATCCTAGTGACTTTGAAAACCTACAAGCCTTCTTCTCAAAATTTGTCCACATTAGATTATTGTTAAAAGGATGTCAAGTAGAAAAGAAAGATTCTCAACTGATCTTGTCGATTCTCTCTAAGCTAGGTCCCGAATATTCTATCTTCATGTCAACTTTCTACGCTACAAAAGCTGCTTTGGGTGATACTTGGACGATGCCCTCCTTTGATTGTTTTTCGTCCCAACTCATTCGAGAACAGGACAAACTCATTCAAATGGGGTCTCTCAAGTCCAAGTCACATGCCCTTGTAGCAAGTACTAGCAAAGGAAAGAAGACTGAAAAGAAGAAGGAAACAAAGGATCAACCTAAGAAAGAAACCAAGATCAAACCTAAAAATGACACAAACACTTCAACTTCTGAGCCTAAGGCATAAAAAAGCAAGTATTTGTGTTCCTATTACAAGAAGATTGGTCATGATGAGCAACACTGTTTTAAGAAACAGATTGATCATTTATCTCATTTACTTGAGAAAAATAAAATAAGTGTTCCTAAATCCATAAAACAAAGTGCTCCGAAGGCCGAGTCTTCTACTGCAAAAGGTGCTAAAAATGATAAGAAGAAAGGAAAGGCCCTTGTAGCCAAAGTTTCTCCTTCATTGACATGGATTATAGATTCCGGTGCCTCACACTACATGGGTTCTTCACATGTTGAGTTTTCCAACATCAAACCTTATGGAATGTCCCAAATCACGATGGGTAATGACACGACAATGTCGGTTTCGGTAGTGGATTGGTAGAGATGGATGGGGGAACATTTAACCAAGTGTTGAGTGTTCATAATCTCTCTACCAATCTCCTAGTGAATTACCAAATTACTCACCTTGGTGAAGGAATATGATTGGAATTTGGTCCTAACTCGGTGATCATTCATGAGCTTAACAATGATACTACAGTGGCTGAGGGAAAGGCAGATCACCGTTCATGGTTATACACCTTCTCCCACTTTACTTCTGATTCTACGCCCATTGCCTTGCTCACTCATGCAAATGAGGTTAGTAAGCTATGGCATGAGCATTTTGGACATCTAAATTATCACTACCTTGAACAATTGAGTCAAAACAAAATGGTCAACGGGTTGCCTCGCGTCAAGTTTTCTAAGGGTCTTTGTGAGGGTTGTACCCTTGGAAAGCATCCTGAAAATAACTTTGACAAAGGAAAAGCCTGGAGAGCCACTCATCCCTTGGATCTTGTTCACAGCGATATTTCTGGTCCATTTCCTTCTCCTTTGTTTACTAGAGCTCTTTATGTGCTAACCTTCATTGATGACTATTCGCGATATGCTTGGGTATATTTTCTTAAGCTTAAGTCCAAGTCTTTGAACATTTTCAGGACTTTAAGGCTCTTGCTTTGAAAACAGCGGAGCGGTCTATCAAGGTTCTTCAAACCGACAATGGAGGTGAATATGTAAATAATAAGTTCATAGATTTTTGTACTTCGAAGGGATATCTCTCGCAGCATACGATTGCTTATAGCCCTTCATAGAATGGAGTCGCAGAAAGAAAGAACCTTACTACGAAGGAGATGGCCACTCGTATGATTCACTCAAGTCTCTTCCTCCGCAGTGTTAGGCTGAAGTAGTGAATTGTGCAAATTACATTCAGAACTGTGTTCTACACAAGGATGTAAGAGGGATGACACCCTTTGAAGCCTGGTTTGGATGCAAGCATGATGTTGAGAACTTCCGAGTCTTCGGATCTAAGGCTATGGCTTAGATTCCCAAGAAGAAATGCAAGGCCTTGGAACCACAATCCAAACCTCGTATCTTTGTAGGGTATCTTGATGGCGTGAAGGGATATCGATTGATGAATTCTACTTCTCATGAGCTATATATTGAGAGAAGTGTTAAGTTTGATGAGTCTTCTTCGACTTCTACTTCTCCACCTATAGAGGTTCTTCAGCTCGCTGATTCAGATTCTGACTCATCAGATGATGATACTGTTGAGCGTGCTCCTCTTCCAGATCCTCCCGACCATCAGATCTTTGAGTCTTCTGATTCTGACAGTAGTGATGATGAGGACTATGTCCCTTCTCACTCAAGTGAAGAATCTTCTAACTCTGAGCCTGATCCTCCTGGTCCCCTTTGGGCTAGGAAAACTTTACAAAGTGCTGGAGATTTAATTGGAGATACTTGAATATGAGACATACTCGCTAAGATTTCATTAGACACCACTCTTTCTTCGCCTCTGCCTCTGATCCATAGTCCTTTCGGGAGGCTTATGGTATTCCTGAGTGGGATTCTACCATGGATGAGGAGTATTCCTCTCTCATGAAGAACGATACTTGGGATCTCACCACTCTTCCGAAAGGAAGAAAAATCATTCGGTGTAAGTGGGTGTTCCGAACAAAGTATGGAGTAGATGGAGACGTTGAAAAGTTTAAAGCACGATTAGTAGCTAAGGGTTTCTCCCAGATAGCTAGGGGTTGATTATACAGAAACCTTTTCTCCGGTTGCGAAGATGACTTCTATTCGACTGACCCTAGCCATTGCCGCAACAAACAGATGGAAATTCCATCAAATGGATGTTAAGAGTGCCTTCCTTCATGGTGACCTAGAGGAAGAGATCTATATGGAACAACCTCCGGTTATGTCCAAGATTCCTCCCTCGTTTGTAAGTTAAAGAAGTCTCTTTATGGCCTTAAATAAGCCCCTCGGGCTTGGTATGCCAAGATGGAATCCTTCTTACTTACATCAGGGTTTACTAGGTGTCACTCTGATCCAAATGTTTATATTCTACGGCAAGATGACTCCATACTCATTCTTGTTCTATATGTTGATGACTTGTTGATCACAGGTAGCTCTTCCTCTATTATTGATTATGTGAAGATTGCCTTAGCCAACAAGTTTTCCATGACTGACTTAGGTCTGCTTCATTACTTCCTTGGGATCCAGATTTCACAATCTGACTCGGGAATCTTGATTTCGCAACCTAAGTATGCTCTTGATTTGCTAGCTCGGTTTTAGATGTCTGATTGCAAGTCTTCTCCTACTCCTTTTCTTTCCGGGGTTAAGTTGGTTTCAGATTGCTCTACTCCCTTGGTTGATGGTACTCTTTACCGACAGTTAGTTGGGAGCTTGATCTACTTGACTCACACTCGACCGGATTTATCATATGTTGTTGGGATCATGTCTAGATTCATGCAAGAGCCACATGAGATGCATTGGAAAGTAGCTAAATGGATCCTTCATTATGTTTGTGGCACTTATGCTGATGGCATACACTATCATGGAGGGGTTGATATTGACTTGATTGGGTTCACAGATTCTGATTGGGCCGGTGACTTAGATCATCAGAAATCTACTTCTAGCTATAGTTTCTCTCTTGGTTCGGGTCCTATTAGTTGGTCTAGCAAGAAGCAAAATGTAATTGCGATATCATCTACAGAGGTAGAATACAGAGGAGCAGTTAACGTTGCCACAGAAGCTATTTGGCTACAGGGTATTCTGACAGAGTTTGGCATCCACTTTCGGCGGCCTACCATTATCTACTGTGATAACACAAGCACTATCTCTATTTGCATAAATCTAGTTCAGCATCAGCGAACAAAACACATTGAGATCCATATGCACTTCATACAGGAGCTTATTCATGATAGTATCATTGACATTCAAATACATTTAGATACAGCTGATTAGATTGTAGACATATTCACCAAGCCTTTCACTTTGAGATGAAGTTTCTTCACTTACGGTCTCTTCTTGGGATGAGGTCTTCTACAACTACCCATCTTCTTAGGGCTATTTAGTCCTTCTTTTCTTCTTCTTCTTCTTCTAGAAGATTGTGTTTGTATATGGGCACGATTGGGTGTATACCCGGCTCCATCGTGTAGGAGGGTATTAGTGTAGCAGCTGATTAACACGATGAGATCCCTCTCCACCATCAGTTCAAGCTTTTAGTGTGATGATAAATCATACATGGTATCAGAGTGTTGCAGTGCGAATTTCCATCACACCAAAAGCTCGAACTAATGGTGGAGAGGGATCTCATCGTGTTAATTAGTTGCTACGGGTTAATAAAGTGTACCTTATGGAGAGCCGAAGAGAGTTGTAAGCAATAACGTGTTGAATGAGGGTTATACTTGATATCGTGAGAAATAAAAATAGTAGAATGTGCGTTGTGGAATTTAGAGGATAAGGATCCTTGGGGTGACCTCATTACATAGTAATAATGATGCTTGCATTTATTCCTTGGATATTTTCTTTGATGGAGCTTAATTGTGCTTGAGATTGCTTTTCATTCCATTTGTATGTTGGTTTTCATTGTATGTATATGAATTAGTTAACAATGTAAAGGAAATCAAAGATAACACCTAATAGCTTCAATACAATGCTAACTAGATCAATATACCATCATGCTTAGAGCTTAAGCAAAGCTAATCTATTAACATATTTGCATTAGAACATGAAATGAAGATTCAAACTAACATGCTAAACAAATTAACCTCTATCTCTAATTGAATGCTAATGAAATGAACCTATTTAGATCCTTAACAATCAAAAGGGTTGATTGTATGCTTGAATCCCAAGGTTTTCAAGAATGGAGTCTTGTCAATCCATGACTACAAGACCATTTGACATATCTCCATATGACTTCAAAACTTGGATGGATGAATGCAAGAAATGAAGATAGCTAGCTCCTCTAATGGAAGAATTCTCTAAGATGATAAAATGGCTATAGTATAGGCTCTATGCTCATTTAGGTGTAAGTAGAAAGGTTAGAGGAGGGTTCCTTTTATAACCCAATGGTTTGAAGAAGCTTTGCATCCTATTGTATGTGGGATAATAGAAAAGCTAGGTTTGTATGGAGATGGAAATCACGAAAGAGCTCATCACTCAGATCACGGGCCTCAGCCTGGAAGGCACCAAATTCTTCAATAAGAAGGTGGACAGGGAGGTGGAGACCAAGAAATTTTTGGAAGAGGGGGAGAATCTTGAGTTCGTGACCGCTGGCATCAAGGTGGCGTCGATTCCTGAACCTTTTGCTGAGCTGGCCAAAATGGTGGTTAGGTATGTTACCCTTGAAGGAAGATTTGTGACTATACCTCAAAAGCATCTGATATTTCTAAATCATTTTCGTAGAAATAACATTATCAGCTTTCCTCACTATTTGATTAACTCTCTGGAGAAATCTATAAGGGAAGTTTAGAGCCACTCTAGGGCTGTCCCTTTACACCAGGGACTTATCCTCTTGATCCACCGCCACTGCTCCAGCTGCCCTCCCGTGAATCCTACCCCACCTCCCTCCTCCATACCTCCACCTGCCCACACTGCTTCCACTCCCCCTACTAAAAAGAAAGAATGAAGATGCTGTTTCCAGCAAGAAAAGCAAGAGCCTTAAAGCTAAAATCCCTGCTTCCCAATGGGTCCTAAGGAGCCACAAAGACTTGGAACTTGCTGAAAACCTCCTGCATATTAGCAAGCCGGTGGAGGAGCCCAAGGAGGAGGAATTGTTGGACAGGGTGGACAGACTAGAAAAGGAGATACAAGAGCTCAAAGGGGCTATAAAAAACATGGAAAGAGCTAAGGGTAAAAGAATCCTTCAAAGTGAGGAGGAAGAGGGGGTTATTGCTGAAGTCTTCAAGAAGCTACAATCCTTAGATGGCAGATTGGGGAATGCTAAAAGCCGCAATGACTGCATATTGTCTGCCCTTAAAAGCATTTATAATTTCATTGAACAACATGTCCATAGTGTCTGCAGTTTAAGTGGGGTTAATGAGGACATTTGGGGCCCTAAAGAGAAAAAGGATATTGTAATTTCCCAAGCGGATTTGCAAGACTCTTCTCGTGCAAGCGCCATTGCCTTCTTCATGTCGCCGCAGCTATCAAGACCAAGATTGTGAGCCATCAAGTAGCGGGTTGTTGTGATGCTATTTTTTTGCTGCGATGTGGCATCATCGGCGGTTCTGGAGTTGTTTTTTAGCGGAGCTCTATATGTTGTTTCTCTTTTGGTTTCTTTTTGATCTTTCCTTCTTATTTTTGGATCTTTGTACGTTTAGATCCTTTTTTCACTTATATTGTAATATTTGGCTGTTGAGTCCTCCTTGGTTGATTGCTTTTTCCCTTCTCGTAATGTTTCTCTCTTCTTTACTATCTGGCTTTTGAGCCCTTTTGTTTACAGGGTATAGTCCCTTCAAAACTATTTGCCCTTAATAAAAAAAAAAAACATGGTTTAGAAGTGGTTGAGTTAACTTTAGGAGAGTTTTGTTTGTCCTCTAAGGACTCATGGGGATTGAGGGGGAATATTAATTAACCAAAGTGATTAATTAATAGGTGTGCAAGCTTATAGAAGCTTTTTAGAGGAATAGTTAGTATGATTTATGTTATGAGAGGATTTTAATCAAATAAATGATGATTTATTGATTAAATAGAAGAGATAATTAATTAATTAAGAATAATTAATTAATCTAGATAGAAAAGAGGTATTAATTAATTAGAAATAATCAAATCATCTAGATAGAAAAGGGAGATTAATTAATTAGAAATAATTAATTAATATAGATAAAAAAAGGGAGCTTAACTAATTATCAATAATTAATTAATATAGATAGAAAGAGGAGCTCATTAACATAAGGTCATTAATTGGTTTTGTTGTTGGATAGAAGAGTTAATTAACTAACTTCATGTAATTAATTAACGACGATAGCAGAGAAAATGTGTGATATTGATGATACGTTGTCAATTTATGGGAAATAGTATAATTGACACAATTTAAGTATTTAAATTGCTCGAGCTAAATTATAGGTGTCTACATTTTCCCCTCTTTGGGGTGGCGTAAGTGATGCCACTTCAAAGATAGTAAACAAATAAAATTTTGAAGGGGTAGAAGAAAAAATTGTAGAAGTGAGAGATGCCCCCTCGAGTGTCGATGGGGTGACGAAAGAAGGCATTCAACGATAAAAAAGGTGAAGGAAATGGATAAAGGAATGGGTAGGGGTAGGATTCCCGGGTGAATCGAGAAGAATAATGTTGATAGGAGAATGAGGTATAAGAGGAATGGAGACATAAAGAAAAGAGCAAGATTTCATCCAAATGTATTGAAACAAATTTAGTGTCATCATATTGCCAAATATCTACGTCATTTGTCCTTACTAAAAATATAAACATACAAAAAAAGTAGAATGCCATGAAAATCCATACTACGAAATTTTTTCCATTGCTAAAAACACCAACTCAATGCAACATACAAAATGCAATGCAATACGAGAAAGTTAACAAGCTAACCTAATAAAGAAACATAATGCAATGTTTTTGTTATCAAGCTTTGATTCCAACCTATGCAAATTAACAACAAGGGTTAAAAGATGGTGCCCCAAGAAAGGATACATACAAGGGGAATAACAGAGGACACTTGGGTCCTATGAAAAGTAATCATGCACTATGAAACAATACCAAGTAACTCATTATGCCCCAGAGTACAAACATAGTAAGCAAACCAAATTTGTTGATGGAGGTAGATCAAGATGATCCATGAGTCGTGCATAAGAATAGGTGAGAACCAAAGAGATTTGTTTTGTAGGATGATTTTTATTTTTTTGATTTTTAGAAACATATTTAAATATTTTTTATTTTGAAAGTTTTATGGAAACTACGTACAAAAAGACAAAGAATCGTGGATTCCCAAAGAATAGATGGGATGTACAAGGAAGAGTGCCACACGTATGTGTAAGAAAGTTAAGATGCAAAAATGCTCCTGCGATTAGGTAGGATTATTCAAAGGAACACTCTTCATGCGTGGAAGGAGGATCAAGGCCAATATAAAATAGCTTCAATCATGAAGGAGTAAGGATTCCCCAGTAAGTGCCAATAAACACATGAGAGAAAGAAAGTAGAAAATTATCTTATTAAAAGGGGACAAAAGTGTCTGCAAACATGGTAAAGAGGACATCCAATACACATGAATGTTCTAAACAATTTTTAAGAACAAAGGATGTTATGAAAAGATTTAGAAGGTGGTTGATGAAAAAGTGATTATTCTAAGGCACAAATCATGAGATAAGACATGTGCTAAAGAAAGAGTTTGAACAAGCTCTAGACAAAACCTGGTAACATACTAATCTGTTTGCTCATAGAGATCCAATGTGTGTACGTGGAAATGAATTACCTCTTGAAGGAAAGAGTTGATAAACAAAGAGTGAAGACACTAGTGAATGTGTAGGAATGATTTTGTTTGAAAGGTGATTTGTGAATGGATTGTGGAAGGAGAGTCGTACATTGCTCCACCGCGCCACCAAGCATCCATAGCTCGATGGAGATGCATTTGATTCTAATAACAACATTGCTCTACTACTAGTTAGGTGTCCATAGACTGATAGAGATTATTAGAAATACCCCAAGAGAGAGTTATAGATCAATTTTCTTTTGCTTTTAGATTTTGCTTTTTGATTGATTTATTTTGATTCTTTTTCTTTGTGAAAAATTATTTCAGCTCTCTTGTTTTACAAGGGGTTAATAACCACTGATGGCTTGATGGAAGGATATGAAAGTGATTGCGATGGTGAAATTTTCTAGTGTCAACAAATATATCCAAAATTTCTTCGCAACAAGTTTATTAAATGTTAATTGTGATATGATCTATAAGAGATCAGTCATTCTTTAATTTACCAAGGTGATAAAAGAACAAGGTCAAACAGATACCATAGAGATAAATATAAAAAATATGTGTGAATAGGTAGATCACAATAGCATCGAAGGGAAGAAAATGGTGGATGACTTGCAGAGGAATATGAAAGAAAGGGAAGAAAGAACATCCATCTGTACGCAATACTTGATTGCAATGTTTGATCTTTGTACCTTTGTTTTTGTTTTTGTAATGTTTTATTGGTTTCTCATTTTTTTGTATTTTTGAAGTGTTTTATGATTTTTTTATGGTTATCGGAATGAAACATGTCACTCTGTGTGGTAGGTTCCAACAAGAGATGTTCACAATTTCCTTGATGAGAGAGACTAAGCACGTTTGCTTATCAAGTGTAATATTATCCCGATCTCGATGATCATGGTGAGCTCACACTCAACAAATGATTGTGATTTATTTTGAAACATGGGTTTCGCATGTGAGAGCTTGAGTTCCCTATCCATAGGTTTTTGCACTTTTCACCATACTTGATGGGTTTGTTGGTGTGCATTTTAGAATCACATTTGATTTTGAATTTTATAATCATTTGAGTTGTTGGGAGATTTGGAGCTCTTCGGAGTTTTGATCTTAGCTTGATAAAGAACTTATCTAGGTTTCTTATAAGTTAATGCTTGACTTGTGTGATCTCGAGAAGTGGGAGAATAATGTGGACATTTAGAATTGATGAGAGGAATGACAAAGTGGGCTTTCCACAATCATTGATAACATAATGTGATGGACGAAAAGGATACAATCCAAGAATTAAAGAAGATGGGCTACCAGGAGGTGAGCCACAAATAGAAGATGGAAGGCTACTTGGATGTGGCCCCAATATAGAGGAAGAAGGGCTACTAGGAGGTAGCCCAAGAATAGAAGATGAGGGGCTACTCGGAGGTGTCCCATATATAGAAGACAAGGGGCTAGTTAGACGTGGCCCCAAAATAGAAGGTAATGGGCTACCCAAAGGAGACCCACAAGTAGATGATGAAGGGCTACTTGGAGGTGGCCCATATATAGAAGAAGGTGATGGGCTACTTAGAGATGACCCAAAGTGTGATTACGGTTGAGGAATTGTGATATGTAAAGAATAATTAGGTGATGAAAAAAGGGCCATGGCTTAATACTAGACCTGGAAGTTCATCACATAGTGAAGAATGTGAGCATGGAAGAAGAAGAGGAGGATCAAATTACATGCTCTTAGGATCTTCCTCTATTTCTTGATAAAAGGAATCAACATTTTCCCCACAATACGTGAACGCATCAAGGTTTAAAGAGAATCCTTTCTCGTAATTTGTTAGAGAGACATCTTCATGTGCCCTTATAAAGGCCATGATTACTCCTTCATTCTCGAAAAAAAAATCAATCGACATGGGTTATCGATCGACCACGGGGTTTGATTGGATGAAAAAGACCAACCGGCATGAAACATTGAGAATATGTTTATTGATCATTGATAGAAGAAGATGACTCAAGAGATGAAGTAGACTTAGGGCTAGATGTCTCGTGAGTAGAAGAAGATGTGGATTTAGAATTGGTTGGTATAGGTTTCCCTATAAGATGACGTCATGGAGGAAGAATAGGAGGATTTTGTATCCAAAATTCTATAGATTGTGACATAGGAGTCGAATTAGATGATTGACTATAAGGACTTTGAGTCACATGAATATTCAAAGGAGGAAGGCTTCATTGAGGTGATTGATAAAAGAGGTCTTGTGAAGAAGGGGAGGACCGCGATTGAAGAATCACATTAGATGTTTTATAAATAAGGTCCTGTGAAGAAGGGGAGGACCGCGACTTAGGATTCAAATTGGATGAATGATAAAGGAGGTCCTACAAAGAAAGGGGGACTCAAGAATCACAAGTAGAAGTATGATGAAGGAGGTCTTGTGAAGAAGGGGAGGACCGCGAATTAGATGAATCTGAATAGTTGTTTAGATATGAATCATTAAAAGAATAAGAGGAAATATTTGGATTGGAATCCTTAGAAGAAGAGTAAATGTTTGGATTAGAATCAGAAGAAGAGTGGGGGGAACCCAAATAATAATTTGGATCAAAAGTTTCCAAACCATACCACCAACTATGAGATGAAGGTGGGGAACAGGTTACTTGAATGAGTTCTCTAGCATGAATAACCAAATGAGGTTTAGTCATGATGGGAGCCTTTTGACGTGAATGCCGAAACTTTGATTCCTTATTGTCGTATGTTTAAGGGACCTTGTGATAGTCATTCATTGTTAGTGTTCAATAATTCTGAATTCCTAGACCTAGATAGTGTGATTGAACTCCTTCAAATAGAAGGAAGTTTTATGTCAATTCGGGTAGCATAACAACAACCAACTAGACATTTTACAAATAGATAGGGGATGTTTGTGTGATTTTCCAAAGGGAAGCTAAGGAAAACATACATCGTGTTGACATAAGATTGATAATCCAACAAGGTTTAGACAACAAGTTTGGAGGCATAAATGTCAAAGGATTGATCAAAATTTTAGCAACATAAAGGATACAAAGGAAAGATTTCCAATGTTCGATTGATGCAAAAGTTTCTTGATAGGAAATGTTTTTGCTAAGGTTTGAAAGATATGTTCAAAAATGACCATGAATTTAGGAAAAACAAGAAGATCAAGAGGATCGAAAGTCCCAAAGGATTTTCCTAGAAACAAGTTTATAAGATGGATAAACACAAGGAAAAATCATACAAGTTCAAAACACAAAGCCAATCTACAAGGAAATACTCCTTATGCAAAATGTGTGTGTTGGCTAGATTTTTTGACAAATGAAACCCTAGCAATCATGAGATAAATCTCCTCATTTACTGCGAGGCTCCGTGTAAGATTTTGTCGGTTATATTTTATAATATCTATCTCGTTGGTTTTACTTTAACCGCATGAAGCTCATGCACCGTAGCTTGGTAATTTTGGCAGTTAAAGCAAGTAAGTAGTTGTGAGAAATATGCAAAGCAGAGGTGAAATAATGAAATACATGAAGAAAGGAAAGAAGATGTACAATCTAACCAATAGTTTGTAGAGTTAGTCATATGCACATAGACAAACCAAATATATATTGAAATATAGAATTTAAAACAAAGAAAATTTTCAGATCCAGATCAAAGATAACACAAAGTTTATGCAAAGATCTATACAAAAACAAGAAACAAATGCACCATTGACACAAAGTTCTCTGGAAATCTACCTCCTTTCAATTCCTTAGATTTCAGAAAAATATCAAGGGTTTTAACTTAAAGTCTAGAACACAAGAATGATGATTACAAATTCTGATCCATTAACGCATAGGATCTTCCTCTATTTATAATGTATAGAGGGGAAATTACAAATGGAAACTACAACTAAACTAGAACATGGTGGAATTTGTAAAGGGAACATTTAGCAATCTTTCTCCTAGAATTCCTCTCTAAGTGACATGCATTTGGAGGTTAAGCCAAAGTAATGCACATTTTCCACCTATCTTAGAGAACTTTTCCAAATAACTTAAAGTAATGGCTTTTAAACCAATAACTTTAATCTTACAATTTCATCTAGGAACATAAGGAATAAGAGAAAGAAGAGAAGAAAGAAGATCTGCTAGATGTTGCACCTTACGCTTTATTCTTGTTCTGATATTGAATATACTTGTTGAACATATAATTCATCAATTTCTCATCTGTTTTAGCAACAACCTCTTTCTCGGTCCTGAACTGCAGCAATCCTTTGGACAAAATGTCAATGTTTACTTCCATTTCCTTCAAACTAGGCCCGAATTCTTTAATATCCGATTGAAGTGTTATAATCTTGTTGACTGAGTTCAACGTGAAAGTCTTAAAACTCTATCAATCCTCTCCGAACCATCAAAAGCAACCCTTCAAGAGAAGCAGACACCTTGTCTGGAATGGTTCTTCTACAGGAAGAAACACCCCCAACTACTTCCTCCTCAGTGAAAGCAACTATATTGCCTGGAAATGAAAATATCCTATCCTTGAGAAATTACATTCTTTTCAGCATAAGCTTGAAAATCTTCATGCGGAAAGAAATTGCAAACTCAAGTTGCTTACCCTTTTCAATCAGTCCATCAGGCACAAGTTGTTCCTTGATCAAAAATTCTGTGGAAGCTTATTTATTTTAACCAAAATGTCTAGGTTACTTTCAGCCACTATATTCGCATCCACTATGCTTGTCATCAATTGCTTTAGCTTTGATAATGCACCTTTCATAGCTTCCAAACTAGTTGGTACCTCTTTGAGCTGTGTTGAAGCTTGGTGAATGATTTGGCTTTTCCATTCATTGATAGCCGTGACTTGATTACCTGCATCCTCCACCTCCTCAATCACATGGTTGCTCACCCGCTCATGTGCTAAAACTGGATGAGAGGAATGTTTGGAAACCTTAGCAATGATTTCACACATCTAGGAAACCTTCTCTTGAAGTTTGGGTTTCTTTGTCTTCTCTTTTCAAATTTTAAGGAATAAAGCTTTTATTAGTGTTTGTGTATCTTGATGTAATCCTTCCATGGTAGTTTGACCTAGTGGTACTTTGGTTATTGAGATATCTGCCGCCGTGAGTTATCCCATCTGCTTTCCCTCTACTGGAACTGTCAACTCGGTGAACTTCTACCCTGATTCTTCAATAATTAACCTTGAAGTCACCATAGCAACTTTAAGTCTTCTATCCGTTCCACCCAAACTTAGGACTAGCTGTAATTCATGATCTTCCAGGTTGATCTCCTCTCTGGCTTTTGGAACTGTCTATAAAGCCAACCATGATGAAAAATTTCTTCTCGGGGAATGAGAAGTCACTGAGTGTACCACCCTCTCATGCTCAGACTCTACTGTGCATCTGAATTTTCCATAGTGTTATGGCTACCATCCTTTGAATTGTCTAAAGACAATGTTTTTTCAAACTCTACCATCCGTGATTTCACTTCTCTCGCAAGGGAAGGTGAAGATCGAGTGGTTGAGGAGCAAATACAAATGATACTGGATTCAACGGAGGAACAAAAACATCTGCCTAGGATTTAGGGGCTGCTAAAGTGCTATGAGTTGACACTGGAGAAGCTTCGTTTGAAAGTGGTACTGGTATAATAGCTGTAGACTCGACCTTCTCCAAAGACATGAGAATTCTTGTATACTTTAAGATTCTCTAGTCTCCTACTACTTTCAACTTCATTCTTCCTTTTTCTGGAGTCTCCTATAATAAAGTTACTTGTGATCCTATTCATCAAAGCTTCATCCATGTAATAACCATTCATTAACAACTAGTTTGAGGTGTTAACCAGAACTGCGGAAGACCTTTCCTCAATCGTCTGACAACCACCTATGATTTCTTGAAGAGAAACTCTATCTCCTCCCATTTGATGGTATGTGTTAAGTACCACATGCCCATCATCCACGAGATTTGTAGGTATCCATGTTAAACCATAATCGACACTTGTTGACCGATAACTCGTTGAAATCTTTCTTCCCAACTTCATACTCACTTATGCACTTCATCCAAAAGTCTTCCAATGAAGGTACATGTGAATATTCATCGGGAGATTGTCTTCCTCGCTATCCCATATGGATCATAGTTCAATCGTGTTGGGAAGAAATCATGCTCATATCCGGAAAACATTTATGCTTTGATTCCCCTCACCTTATGGATGCTCTAGCAACCGTAATAACCCACCGTGAAATGAAAGAAACATGTAGGTTTGTGTCACTTTGATTGTAAGTCATGCATTTCCATGAGCTTCCTGCAAAACTCCATGATGACCCATTTATCACTTGGATACCTTAAGCAACTTGACTGGTTCTCCTGAAAAGCCACTAACCCTGAGATACGTGAAGTCTGAAAACTAGATGAAGATGCAACCATGCTAGGATACAACTTCCCAAGATTCTTTGCTCACTCTGCTGGTCTTTAGATCACTATTCAATTTTCATATGAATTCGTAGAAGAACCCATTGTTAACCACCCTGTAATATTTGTTTCACCTAGAACTGTCAACTATGGGAAACACTCAAAAATAAGATCTTTCAACAATATGCCTTGTCTATCCAATTTGGAAAATATACCCCCTACAAGGCTGTTGTATATACAGTATGAAGTCATTTTGAAGCCGAATGTATGCCTCACACTTTGGAGCTACTCGCGGATGTTGTCACCGATGATCTCCACCCAATTGATTATCAAATCAGCTCTATTAATCTCAATCGTTCTCATGAAAGCATACATCCATGAGCGGAAGTTATGAGTATTGGCTTCTCCATTTAACCTATAAAGAAATTTAGTAATATCATCAACTTCCTACACCAAATTGGATCGTGGAAGAGTCTTCGAGAAATTTTATGGAGATTTGGGATTCTTCATGTATTTGCTATTCATTATGTCCACGCAATCTACTTTGTTCTTCTCCCATCTATTTCCAACATCCAACATGCTAACTGTAATCACCACTGGTCACGCGTCGAATCTTTACACAATAATTAATAAATTATGCATCCAACTTGATTATTGTATTTCCTGTAGTATCTCGAATTATTCTAGAAAGAGGATGATATGACCTTGCACACTCCATAACAAATTCAGCAATCGAGCCATGGATCGAAATGTTGAAGCTTGAATAATTTCGTTACTTTTAATTACCCACATGAGAGATGTCCTTCCAGCTCTAGATCTGTAAATTAAATTGGAGATGGGTTCAGGGCCTATGTTTGTATCATTGATGTCAACAAATTTGGAAGTTATGCATGATTCAACTAATCCTTCTCTTTCATCATGCTTCATCATGCCTGGAACAATCTTTGTTTGAGCTCTTTTTCTTTTAATTATGCCAGAATCCCTCAGAAGCGGCTCAATTTGTACTGAGATATGGTAATTTATTCTAATTCAGAAGAGATATTCAATGTATCTCACATTGATTTGAACTTCCTTTCACTAATATAAGAAACTGTGATGAATACCTATAATTAATTTAGACAAAGATGGAGTCCATGACATGAATACTTAATTTTTATCACCAAAATCTGCATATAAAGCTTGCCGCCCTAAAATTTGAGGTTTTAATTGCATGCAAAGCAAACAAAATATTATTTAATTTACTCGAGCATATATACCAACATGTATACACTTAGAATGATAAAAATTAAGCTATTCCAACTCTAGGCTCTAAAACCGAAAGCTTCTCGACAGTGGAAAATAATCTTTAATGCAAAATCCTCCTTCCTTTGGCGCCAAAACTGTTTGGGCTGCAAAATTCATAAAAATAATAATTGCTTCTTCCTTATGGCATCCCATTCTTATATATCCATTTACATGCTATTTTTAATAATTTCCTTTCCTATTTCTAGCAATTTAATTAATTAAAAGTCATGCTTGTTTATCCATTTGGGGCCCAATTTCGCATGCTTATGATGGATTTTTTATGAATTTATTTTATTTATTTTTAACATGCATCCTTGACTTCTCTTTAGCTCACATACTTGCATTGACTTTCCTTCTATTTATGGCGCCAAACCGGATAGAAAAGTAATTAATATATATCATTAAATGCATGGTTTAATGCCAAGGTGGGTCACACATTTTTGGCAAGGGAAAAAACTAAAAATAAGAAGTCAACTTGATGGGAATTTCCACCTTGCACTGTAGCTCTAAAAATTCCATTTTTCACTTAAGTGATTTGTCCTTCATCATGGGAATTTTCACTCTGCAAGGTAGGTAAGAAATTCTCATTTGCCTACCACTGCCAAAATTCCCACTGACAACTTAAATAATCTTCTAAAAAGTGTGACTTACATGGAAAATAACATTATTTGTAAAAGTGCGATTTGCATGGGTGAATAAACCTCTTTGATGGGAAAAGTTAGCCTATTAGGCAGGTAAGAAATTCCCACGGGTGCTTTAAGTGATTTTTCTTTATAAGGAGAATTTTTACCCTGTGTTGTAGGTAAGAAATTCCTACTTACTTGTGACCTCTAAAATTCCCATTGCAACTTAAGTGACTTTGACTTGATGGGAAAAAATAACCTGCTATGCAGGAAAGAAATTCCCACCTACCTACCACTACCAAAATTCCCATCATTTAAACTTATATCTATTTATTCCAAAAAGTGCGACTTGCCTAAGAGAGGTTTTTTTTACATAAATTCTTCTTTTTTGGTTAGAAGTCAACACTCTGTGATTATTTTTTTCTTTTTTGAGGTCATGGATGACTTCCAGATGTTTCAGGTAATTAAACAAGCTATACATAGTACATAACAGATCAAGGGGAATTATACAGACAGACCATAGAGAAAACTCGAAAACAAAAGCAAAGAGAAATAAATAAAAACAAAAAACATTGCCAGAAGTTGCATATAATCAATTTGAATTCATTCCTGGTAAAAACCCTACTGAGATGTGGGAATACTGGCATGGAAAACTTCAATAGGGTTCAACCGGAGCACAATTTACTTTAAACGGGGCTTTATTTATTAAATATTTAATTAAATAAAATTCCCTCAGATAAAACCTGACGGAGGGATAAAATGAGTTTGAGCATCTGGGTATTTGTCAAAATTGGCTTATATGATTCACTAGGAATATTTTAACATAATAGAGATGACTTCAAGCAATAAAAACACAAAAAGACATGTTATTTTAAAAGAAGGATTTTTAAAATAAGTAGCCCCAAATTTTAGGGTGAAATCTGTGGACACTAGTGTGTTAAAGGTAGATTGGCATAAAATGATCAACATAATATCACACGCGTATGCCAAGTTCAAAAATGAACAAGACGTAAGAAATAACAAAAGGTTGATACGATTTCTAAGCAAGGTATACTAAAAGCAAGTTTAAGTCCTACCAAGACCTAAATCTCAAAAAAGTGGAAGTTACGAATATGAACAATGCAACAATACCACTAAGATACGTTAACCAAAATTTATGGAAAAGTAAGGTATTAGTATCGAAATAATATTAATACGATGTGCACAAAGGTAACAACAACACCTTTCAAAATCGAGGTAATGTTTGAAAGAAAACCAAGGCTAGAGTATACCAAGGAATTGTTATGATGTGCATAGTGTAATGTTACAATCTAAACACTTAGGTCAAGTTTGCAAGAAACAAGACATAAGTATTGAAATTATTGCGATACGATACAAACAAGATAACAGTTCAAAGGAGAATCAAGTGATGAACCAAGCCTAACTATGATGACGATCTTGATGTGGGTATCAAGATCAAAATGGTTGCCAATGATATGAGAACGTTCCCACACACTTTAAATGTTTAACAACCCAACCACAAACATTGATGAATGTAGATAGACATAAAAGTGAAGACACAATCAATTGACAATACACGGGTAGTCACTCTTCTTCTAATCAACAAAGTGTTAAAAAAAGTGATGGAAGTAGATCAATTGGGGGTGAAAAATGTTGGCCTCATTTTGACAGAGTTTCACCTCGCATTAAGGTGAGTGAAGAACTAATAAAAAGTAACGCTTCACACGTTTTGTGATGAATAATGACTCTCAACTCAAATTGGTTTTGAAATGGTCAAAGTTGGCTCTTAGTCAAAGATAACTTCCTAGGTGGTTCACTCAACTAGGTGTCAAAAGTATCTAAGAGTGAGCTCGGTTTGCCAAGGTTTCCCAAGGATTATCTCGGATTTACTTTACCCCCTTCAAGCACAATGGGAAATAAATGCATCCATCATGTACTCTCACTGGGGTCACGATATAGATAAATTTGATGCTAAATATCATGTGTATACTAGTCAAGTAGGTGTGCGGAGCACTTCCTGTTTCATCCACAAGGTTCCCTCTTGCTAAAGGGGTTATGTCCTAGTTTTAAGTAGACGAGGCATACCCTTATCTGAACCTACAAATCAAGTGTTTTGAATGTGGGGTGTTTTTTATCTCTTAGACTTAATTTTGTTTAGTCATTTGCCATTTGACAACTTGTAACACACGTGTAGTTGGAAAAGTTTGTTTCGAACTCCTTTCTTTAACAAACGTATTTAGGTCTTGCATTCAAAGTTTAGTAGTTCTCAAAGAAAATAATATTATTTGAAATATGATTAAGAGTTGTTTTTATTCTCAAGATCATCCAACGATGCAAGAGAAGAGCATACACAACAAATAATCCAACTAAAAAGTAAATGAAAAATTTGTAATTAATGAACCATACAAAAAGCTTGATAAATGTTCATTCCCTTAAACCAAAAATGAAAGATGAAGTTTTCAATTAATTAAATGTTAGAAAATGAAGAATAAAGTTACTTTTGATTATCAAGATCACCCTTAGGTGCAAGAGAAGAGCATTCATAAATTTTATCCCAACCAGAGATAGAAATGGAAAACTTCAAATCAAAGGACCATAAAAATGCTTTGTAAAAGGTTCATTCCTTTAAGCAAAATGAATAAAATTTCCAAGTTAATCCAAATGTTAAAAATATAGAGATAGAATTTGTTTTGATTCTCAATATCACCAAAAGGTGCAAGAGAAGAGTATGCACAAGCTTTGGTCTAAATCAAGTAAAGCAAGGAAATACACCACTCAGTAGAACATTAGACATATTAGAAAATGAATAGTTTTACAATAAAGGAAAAACCTATAATTTTATAAGTTTAAATACCAAATTTATGTTTTCATTGCATAGTTCACTTCAATACATTTCCAACGCAAAAAAATAGAGTCATTTTGAGTTTGGGAGAAAAAGTTATGGCCTTCAGAAGATGGGTTACACATATGCTCTTATGCTCATGGGTATGCACTTAACATGTACTAAAAAAATGTGAAAAAAACATCCCTTAATCTGTAAAAAGGTCAAATTATTCCAACCAAGATTCAATTTTTTTAACAACCCATCACATTAGTATATGAGTAGAAGACTCAACGCTATCAAACATTAACATTCATGATCAAAAACTTAACATTTTCAAGAAATTGACAAAACTAACATGTAGAATGATGAAAAAATAAGCTCTAAAAATGAAAACATGGAGAAATCTTGAAATTTTCTCACCAAGATTCAGTTTTGATAGAAACCCACCACATTAATATGTAAATATAAGACTCAACACTGTCAAACATTAACTTACATGCTCAAGAATTTAAGACTTTCAAGAAAGTGACAAAATTAGCATGTACAATGTTGAAAAATGAAACTTTAAATATGAAAACATGGGGAAACATTGAAATTTTCCATCAAGATCCAATTTTGACAGTACTTCACCTTCTTTATAACTACAAGGAAGACTCAACATATGCAAACTTAACAAACAAAGTTAAAAAACAATTTAGATCAACATGTGCAAAAGAGGGTTAATAACCAAAATTAAAACATAACTCAAAACACTTGAAAATAAGTGCAAAGGATAATGGAGTAACTCCCACCGGGCATGTCAAATGTGTATATGAATTAGTTAACAATGCAAAGGAAATAAAAGCTAACACATAATAGCTTCAATACAATGCTAACTAGATCAATATACCATCATGCTTAGAGCTTAAGCAAAGCTAATCTATTAACATATTTGCATTAGAACATGAAATGAAGATTCAAACTAACATGCTAAAAAAATTAACCTCTATCTCTAATTGAATGCTAATGAAATGAACCTATTTATATCCTTAGGAATCAAAAGAGTTGATCGCATGTCAATCCCAATCAAGAATTAAGTATCACAATGCATGGCTACAAGACCATTTGACATATCTCCATATGACTTCAAAACTTGGATGGATAAATGCAAGAAATGAAGATAGCTAGCTCCTCTAATATAAGAATTCTCTAAGATGATAAAATGACTACAGTATAGGCTCTATGCTCATTTAGGTGTAAGTAGAAAGGTTAGAGGAGGGTTCCTTTTATAACCCAATGGTTTGAAGAAGCTTTGCATCCTATCAGTATGTGGAATAATAACAAAGCTATGTTTGTTATAAATAAATATGGTTTAGAAGTGGTTGTGTTTACTTTAGGGAGTTTAGTTTGTCCTCTAGTGACTCGTGGGGATTGAGGGGGTTTATTAATTAAACAAAGTGATTAATTAATATGTGTGCAAGCTTACATAAGCTTTTTAGAGGAATAATTAGTATGATTTATGTTATGAGAGGAATTTAATCAAATAAATGACGATTTATTAATTAAATAGAAGAGAGAATTAATTAATTAAGAATATTTAATTAATCTAGATAGAAAGGGGTATTAATTAATCATAAATAAATAATTAATCTATATAGAAAGATGATCTTAATTAATTAGAAATAATTAATTAATTTAGATAGAAATGGGATCTTAATTAATTAGAAATAATTAATTAATCTAGATAGAAAGGGAGCTAATTACTAAGGTCGTTGATTGGAGTCGTTGTTGGATAGAAGAGTTAATTAATTAACATAATGTAATTAATTAATGACAATAGAAGAGAAAATGTGTGATATTGATGATATGTCATCAATTTGCGGGAAAGGGTATAATTAGCGCAATTTAAGTATTTAAATTACTCAAGTTAAATTATAGGTGTCTACACATTGTAGTAAGGTAGGACCTACAAAAGAAGAAAAGTGTAGTCAATGCTCATGATAAATGAAATTGAACTTTAACTTAGTAAATGTGAAAATAGAAATTCTTATTTGGAAAACAAGTGAATCAAGGATAGAGTACATATGTGTCGTGAGAAGAGAGATATAATTTGTTCATGTATGTTTTATACCTAGGTAAGTGCATGGAAATGGGGAAAAAGGGGTCTTCAATTGATATTTTTTTCTAAAAATAAAAAACTTCAATTTGTAAGAGTTATTTGAGATAGTTATACTCAAAATTTGAAGATATTATAAGAACATGAATTGTAGCATTTCGAGTCAACTATTTTTTTTGAAAATGGTTAAGTGTAAGTGGGTTAAAGATATAAACTGTCAATAGGTGCTCCCATTTTTGTAAAAAATATAGTAGAGATTGGTCGTGCCCCCATTTTGAGCACTATTTAGTATTTTTGAAAACCCTTTAATAGAAAGATAGATACAAGCGTTTAGTTTGGGATATATTTTTTTAGATTTTTTTAGTGAGTATTTATTTATTTTTATTATTGTTCAAGTAATTTTTTTGAAAATTAAAAAATAATGGATAGCCAACCGTGCCTCCCCAACTACCTAAAAATATCGAAAATAGTTTTTTTTTCAATATGTATAAAATTAGCCCTAGTTTGAGATCAGTATATTTTTTTTTCAATTTGGAGAAGTGAAACAAAAGATACACGATGAAATATAGACATGTATAAATTCAAAAAAAGAGCTATAAAAAGACATAGTTAGAAAATAATAAGGATGAAAACCTTATACTAGTCAAAAATTTGAAAAATCATATATTTAGAAAGAAGAAAGTTTATTTGACCTCGTAGTCATATTTTTAATAAAAAATTATCCTTTTTTGGGGATTTATTATGGAGGAAGACACATTTTAACATTTTTGTCAAAAACGCTTTGTTTTTTGTGTTTTAGCAGGTCCATGCCTCATGTTTGGGGTTCCAAATGAGATCCAAGCCAAGATTCTTGTCCCTACCGTGTCTAGTTTGCACATTCTTGTACATTCATGCACAAAATTTTAGTAGTTGAGGTTGTCACCTACCCCACTATTTATATTTTACTAATCATGGGGTATAAAAAATGATGTAAGGACATGAAGAAGGTCAAGAACAAGACATTAGTGCAATTAGAATAAAGAAAGTGAAGCGGATGGAAAAACTTAGTGGAGGGCAAGGTACATCTAGTATCTTAAATGCACAAGATGTTTTATAAAATGATGATGAATTACATAGTGAAAACGAGGAGAATAATTATTTTGCAATGAATATTGATAATGAATTGAATGATAATGTTATTATGGATAAATAATAATAATATGGATAATGTAGACACCTAAAATCCGCTTACACAATTTTAATACTAAAATTGCACTAATTACCCACTTTCCCTCATTTCCGTAATAATTAGTGATTTCTTGCTAATTAACTAACGTTTCCCTCCATTTTGGTCAATTAACGACACTTTATTAATTAACTAGCCTTTACCCCACTGGATGCCAATTAACGACACTTCATTAGTTATAATCCTCTTTCAATTAATTAACTACTTATTAGTTAATTAAGTCTTTTTAACCTTGTATTTAATTAATAAACCTTCTTATTAATTAAATCCCCCTTTAAATCATCTCAATCCTACATATTTTCCTCTAAATCAACTCCAAATAGATTTCTAAGCTTATTCTAGCCTATTAATTAATCCTAGTTGATTAATTAAATCATCTCCAACTCCCATGAGTTGCTAATCACTTGTTAATTCCTCTAATCAAGCTTATTTCTTCTAAATGCACTTTATCATTTGTCCCACATTCACTAATTTGCAAGCTTCTCCCAAAGTGGAAAGCTATTTAAAGGACCAAGCTCCTTCCTCTCAAACTTACACCTCATTTTGATTAGTGAAAACTATAGGCATTTTGATTTGAGCCATTCTCCATTGTTGGAAATAGCTTCTCCATCTTGCATCCATTCTCTCAAATTGAGGAACATGGGAAGATCCAAATATGGCCTTGTAGCCATTTCTTGGTGAGATATCATCCTCAATTCTTGAGGCAAACAACACCAATTTGATTGTTAGGTGATCTAATTAGGTTCATACTTCAAGTAAAAATCACAAAGAGTAGGAATGGCTTAGCATTTAGTTGTTTTATCATGTTTATGCATTGAAGAAGTTATTTTCCCTTAAGCTCTTATCATGATGTTCTTGTTTGATTAAATTTGATTTGAAGCTACTAGGTGTTAGTTTCATTTCAATTAGCATAGTTAGTTTTACATGTACACATTTGGCACACCCGGTGGGACTTACCCCATGCATTTGATTTCAATATTTGTTAGTTTTGTTTCAATTTTGGCTAACCTTTATTTTGCACATGTTAATTAACTTACATTTCTTGACATATTTTGTTAACTTTGCATGTGTTGAGTCTCTCTTGTAGGTCAAAGGAGATGGATTGTTGCTAAATTTGGGTTAAGATGACAAAGTTTTGACCTTTTTGAGTTTTTCCATGTCAAAATTACGTGTTCATGACATCATACTAGAGCTAGTGTAAAGCTACCCTGTGCTATTATTAGATCTTTTACGTTACTGTTGAATGGGCCGTGCTAGTGTTGTTTCACCACGCACATTCGTTATTATTATGGCCACGCTCTTTGTGATGCTTTTGTCTATCGGTTTCTTCACTGTCTTGGGACCGATGTCGGTGTGAACCTGTCCCGGGTTACTATTTCCCTACTCACATTAGAGTCACTCTGTTTTGTGTCAATCGTGTTCTATCTCGACCCATGCTAGTGTTGACTAGACCCACATTAATGTCTCTCTAGCCGTTAGTTAGTGTCTTTATGCTTTCTATGAGTTTATTTTTTGTCTCAAACCCAAGTTATTGTTATTCTGGTCACACTAGTATCACTAGGGCCGTGTTCTTATTATTCTTGCCGCACATTGTTGAAAGGCCCACGTTACCGTCTTTGAATTAAAATTTGGGCTTTGTTTTTGGCGTTTTTAGGATTTGGTCTTTTATGTTTCTATCCTTTTTCATGTTTTGGTGCTAACTTTTGTTTACAAGGTATATTTTGAATCATTTATTTTTAACTTGTTTAAAGGTTTATGATGAATGTTATGTCTTCATGTCTTGCTTAGGTTAGGCTAGGGTTGCATATGCTCTTCTCTCGCACCTTTTAGGTGATCTTGAGAACTAGAAACAACTCTAAGTCTTCTTTCATTTATAACATTTCATCATTTCATTGTTAAGGGAATGAACACTTTACTAAACAAGTTTGGTAGTCCTTTGAGTTAGAAGCTTTTCCATTTTTACATTAGTTGGGTTATTTGTTGTGTATGCTCTTCTCTTGCATCTTAGGATGATCTTGAGAATCAAAAACAACATTTAATCCTCTTTCATGATGTTTTAGATCTTATGGAAAAATATTAACCTTTTGTGTGTAGGACCAATACTCACTTATCAAAGAAAAAGGATCTAAACCAATACTAATACAGTTTGTTGCAGGTTGCCAATGGTGTGCAAAACCAAACTAAGACAAAAGATTAAAAACACACCACTATTCAAAACACTTTGTATTTGTAGGTTTGGATAAGAGCTATGGCTCGTCCGCTTTAATTGGGGGAAGTATCTTGGCATAAGCCATAAAAATCATTGTGAGGATTACCCTAGGAACCCCAAAGTAGTCCACACCTTGAGGGAATTGGTGGATGAAACAAGAAGTGCCCCACTACCCACTTGTCTAGTAAAACCCTGTGTGAGAAAAGCTTCATGTTACCCGTATGAGGCCCCATTCATTAATTTTATTATGGGGTAATGGTCCACCTCTCTAGGAGAAATCCTAGAAGTGTGTACCTCTCTTAGGTAAGAATTGGCGAGTGTTGCAAAAAAATCCATAGGGAACCATTTGGCATTAGGGCCAACTTTACCTTAACCAATCATGTTTCAAAGAGCTCTCACAAAGTGAAATTTTTTAGAGTCAAAACCTTATTAGTCGAACAAGGGGAGAGTCCATCAAAGTTAGAACCATGTTTTATTCATCACGAAACTTATTACGTCTTACTTTGTCTTATTTTCTACCTTGTACTTTAAATAAGGTGAAACTCTACCAAAGTGAAGCTAGGTTTGTTTCATCACCACTTGGTCTACTCCTTTGTTTTCTTGTTGCCCTTTTGGGATAAAAGAAAGCATACATACAAAGTGTTACTCAAGATTGTGTCCATTGTGATTATACCCGCTTACATCCTTCCTTATTGTGACTATTATAGTAAGCATTGAAAGTGTGTTGGTACATCCTCATATCTTGAGTATCCTTGTCTTGATACCCACGTCAAGACATTTCATTGTAGTTAGGCTTGCTTTATCATCGATCTTCCCTTGAGTTGTTACTGTTGCTCACATCATCTCAATACAATTTTGATACTTACATATTTTTTTCATAAACTTGATATAAGTTTCTAGATTGTATCGTTACACTGATCGCACATGATAAACTCCTTGTTATACTTAGACCTTATATTCTTACAAATGAGTTTGAAAAGTGTTGTTGTTACGTTTTTCGCATCGTATCAATATTATTTTGATACTAATATCACACAAATCTTGATTAATGTATTTAAGTGTTATTGTTGCGTTGATCGCATTTGTAACTTCCAATTTTGGGATTTAGGCCTTATTTGTATCTAGAATTGTTTTAGTATACCTTGATTGAAGTCACTTCAACCCATTGTTAATACTTACATCTTGTTTATTTTAAACTTGACTTAAGTGTTGACATTATGTTGATCATTTTTCGTCAACCTATCATTAAGACACATTTACATAGGGAGTAGTTTCTTGTAGATTGGATTTATGTTATGAACTTGCATGATTATTCCTTATGACCTTCCATCTTGTAGACTTGTTTCCTAGGACAATCCTTTTGATCCTTTTATCCTTTGGTTCTTTATTCTTTTCCATTGGACATTCTTTGGCCATTGTTTGACATTCATAGAAACCTTTGTAGACTGTCACACTTTGTTTGATTTTTCCTAGGTTCATTACAATACTTGTATGCATTTTCAAACCTTAGCAAAAACATTTCCTATTAATAAAATTTTGAGACAATCTGAACATTAGAAAAGTTTCCTTTGTAGCCATTATGTTGCTAAATTTTGATCAACCATTTTGACATTTACACTTATAACTTGTTGTCCAAACCTTGTTGGATTGTCAAAATTATGTCATCAAGATGTCTATTTTCCTTATATTCCCTTTGGAAAATCACACAAGCATCCCCTATTTGTTTGTAAAATGTCTAGTTGGTTGTCATTACGCTGCTCAAATTGACATGGAACTTCCTTCACTATGAAGGAGTTCAATCACACTATCTAGGTCTTGGCATTTGGACCCAACAATGCCAACAATGACTAATTATCACATGGTTCCTCACACTTATGATAATAGGGAATCTACATTTACTCATTCACATTAAAATACACCCATCACGACTAAACCTTGATTGGTTCTTTGCGCTAGAGAACCCATTTGGTTACCCCTTTTCCCACCTTCATCTCATAGTCGGTGGTATGATTATGATGCTTCTAATCCATGCTATTCTTTTGATTCCCCTTAGTCTCTTGATTATTATGATCCAAATTGTTATTTGCATTCCCATCGATCTTTTGAGCCTCATCAAATTGACTTTCTTTTAAGGAATAACAGTCACACCTAAATGACATTTTTCCTCCTCTAAGGATTTGTGTTGCCAAAAATTCTCCCCATCATTCCTCTAATTTAACTCGAGAGTTCATAGTCCTCCCTTTCTCCATAGGACCCCCTTTATCAGTCACTTCAATGACCTATTTCTCCTTTGAAGATCCATTTGACTCCAAGTTCCTCTAATAAAACATCTAATTCAACTTGTGAGTCGCGGTCATCCCTTTCTTTGCAGGAGACCCTTTATCAGTCACCTCAATGATATATTCCTCTATTGAAGATCCGTGCAAATCAAAATTACTCTAATAAATCATCCAAGTCGACCCCTACATCGCAATCCACTGACTGGCTACACGATCCTCTCTCTACCTAAACTATGCTATCTTCTAGGAAAACCAATACCAATCCATTCCAAATCCCCATCTTCTTCCACTCACGAGACATCTAAATCCAAATCTACTTCGTCTCTTGAGTCATATTCTTCTATCAATCATCATCAAACATCTTCTAAATCTTCCAAACATGTTGGACCTCTTTCTTCCAATCAACCTACTATGGTTGACCAATAATGACCCATACTGATTGATTTATTTCAAAATGAAGAAGCAATTAGAGAATTCATGGGGCTACATGATGACATTCCTCTAGAGGATTATGAGAAAGGATTCTCTTTAGACCTCAATGCGTTTACGTATTTTAGGGAAGAGGTTGATTCCTTTTGTTAGAAAATAGAGGAATATCCTAAGATCATCAAACTTGATCCTCCTTTTGTTCTATCATTTTCACAATCCCCATTACATGGAGAAACACCGGGTATGTCATTGATCCATGGCCTATCTTCTCATCACCCCATCATTATTTACATATCAAAATTCCTTAATCACAATCTCACCTTGGGTCACCTCCTAGTAGCCCATCATCTTCTTCTATATGTGGACCAAATCCTAGTATCCCTCCATATTTTATTTGTGGGTCACCTCTGGGTAGCTCATTATCTTCTATTCTTGGGCCATGTCCTAGTAGCCCCACATATTCTATTTTTGGGTCACCTCAAGGTATCCCATTATCTTCTATTCTTGGGCCACATCTTAGTAGCGCTCCACCTTCTATTTATGGGTCATCTCAGGGTAGCCCTTTGTACTCTATTATTGGGCCATGTCCCAAAGAGCCCTTCATCTTCTATATTTAGGCCACATCCTGGTAGCCCTTAATTTTTTATCTATGGCTCACCTCCCAGTAGCCCATCCTCTTCAATCCTTGGACCATATTATCTTATTCCATCATATCACCCTTCTATTAAAAACTGTGGTAAGCCCACCATCATTCCTAACATTCCTATTATCATTCCTAAACATCCACTTTATTCTCCCACTTCTTGGGATAAGACAAATCACACATTAGGTTTTAGGAAACACCAAATTTTTTTTCATCAATATAAAATCAAAAGATTGAAGAGGTCAAAAGCTCCCAACAATTCAAACAACCATAAAGTTAAAAATCAAACGCGATTCAAGAATGCACACCAATGCAACCATCAAGTATGGCACAAAGTGCATAAACCTATGGATAGGGAACTCAAGATCCCACATACAAAATCCATGTTGAAAGATAAGTCACAATCACTTATCGAATATGATCTCACTACGGTCATCGAGATTGGAGATAATATCACTCTTGATAAGAAAAAACTCCTAGTCTCCCTCATTAAAGAAATCACAAACATTGTTGTTGGATCCTATCATGTAGAGTGACATTATTGGTCCCAACTTATAAATCATTCATCTTCATCATCTTCTCACTTCAAAGTTTTCCCTTCAAAAAACCATCCAAAATCAAAAATAAAAAAGAGAAAAACATTAAAATATTACAAAAAAATCAAAGGTACAAAGATCAAACATTGCAATCAGGTATTACATACACATGGATGTTCTTTCCTTCCTTTCTTCATATTATTTTGCAAACCACCAACCATTTTCATCCCTTAAGTGATCTTTTGGTTAGCTTATTTGCACTCATTGTGCAATATTTATCTCTATAGTATCTGTTTAACCTTGTTCTTTTTAACGCCATCTAAAACAACCCACTTGAGACCCAAGAAACAACCTAGGGTTGGTTAGGAAAAATTATGGAATATTTTTTTTTGTTTAAAAGAATCTACAACTAGGTTACAAGACAATAATTGTCACTAATAGGTTCTGGAACAATTCTAATCTACTAGAGTATACTTTTCTTTTATTAATAATTATTAGAGGTCATAAGGTCCAAAATTTAGGGTTAGAAGTTTCAATTAGGTTCAGAGGGAAATTCCTCACCATACCCACTCTCTAACAGGATTAAAGTTTCAACTTTTTATCACACTTAACACATTCAAAATTTCCCTAAATTACTCCCATTGGATAGGAAATTTCCTCACCTTTCTATTGATATAAATAAGTCCTCCTAACTCCTCATATTTTTCAAGTTATGGGCCAGCGGGCCTTGGGGTGAAAATTTTCCCCCAAGAGCGGGCTGCGGGCCTGGGTGAAAATTTGCCCAAAGGGCGGGTTGGCAGGCCGCGGGGAGACCTTTGGAATTTTTTTTTTTCCATGCGGGAAAAAAATTACATTTTCACCCATGCTCCGCAGGTCCGCAAGTCCACAAGGGACACATGGCACTCCCTAAGCCAACACAGGGAAAAATGGGGAAAGGCGGGGTGACAAGAGACATTTGTGAATTCTCCCATGTAGGGTGAAAGTTCAGCTTTGCGCCCACACTCCCGCGAGACCACAAAGTACATGTGGCATATTTTAATCCAATGTGGAGAAGGCGGGGTGATGGGGAGAAAATTGACTTAACGCCCCGAAGGGCTAAGAGGGTACATAGATCCGCGCCTCCGCCGACGCCTTGTGATGCCACGTGGCAGTCCCTAATTGGCTACGGGCCGATAGAACAACGGGGAAAATTGGAGAATTTTTCGAGCTGCAAAAAAAAAAAGGAACTTGTTCCTTCGCGATGCCTTGTGACGCCATGTGGCATCACCTGATTGGTTGTGGGCTAGTGGGGAAAATTTGGAAAATTTTCCCAAAATTTTCTCGAAAGCGCTAAGTTAAAAAGGAGATCTACCCCTCCGTTGTCACCTCATGGTGCCACATGGTAGCCTCTGATTGGATGTGGGTTGACGGGATGACGGGAAAAATTTGAAATTTTTTCCCAAAATTTTTCCTAAGCTCTAAGGGAAAAATTCGGGCCGTGGGCCTCCCAAGGATTTTTTTTCGAAAATTTGACACCAAGGAAGAAAAACTTAAGAGGGCCATAAATTTTGATAGAGAGCTCAGTTTGGGGCAAACAAGGACTTTCTGGAAATATTTCAACGTCCTCTTTGCAGAGAGATCAATAATTTATGGTTTTGATAAAGTTTAAGGGGTCAATTTTAAGAAAATGGCCCGTAGGCTTTCACAAAGGCGAATGGGTAATTTTTAACTTGTGAGATTTATTCAATTTGACTTTCTTCCTCTCTCTACATGTCAAATAGACATGGAGAATTTTTCTTATATGGATTTAGGATAATTTTGTGAGGTAGATTTGATTGATTAAATTCCAATTCAAAAAGTTACCATTTTGACAAAGAAACGATCAGTAAAACGGTTGTGCCCGATTTGGATAAGTTTTGAAATATTTCCTTTAAGTGTTTTTGTCTATTTGAATTCGTTTAGGTCCTATTACTTCAATTCAATCATTTAATTTGTTATTTTATCATTACAGGTTTGAACTGTGCATTTTTGGTTTAAATAATTGCCAATTTTGAAATTATAAATAACAGGGATCAAATTTTAATGGGTCTATTTGCCGCTTTCTTCTTCCTAGTATTTACAATACGTTCCAATTCCAATCTAACACACTAGTTGATTTAATCAAACTATTCAAGACCAAAATGCAATTCTGATTCAAATTTCTTTTTTTTACATTCCAAAGAGACAAAATACTATATTTTTGTCACATGCATTTCTTCCTTTCAACAAAGATTTCAATACATTGATATGATCAAATTCAATACAACAATGTAGTTTGAGAAAAACATTACATTCATTTATTGATTCCAAAAGACAACTTCACAACTTATTTCTTTTATTCCTTCTAATATATATATATATATAAATATAAATTATATACAAAGTATGTGCAATACATTTTCTTTTCACTTGTTCCACTTTACCAATTTTCAAAAAAGATATCATAGAGTATGCTAAACATAGATTTCAATGGAATAACATCATATGGATAGGACAAAACCATTTTCATTAATTCAAATGAATTCTTAAAACTTCCTTTCAATTTGATTATAAAATACAAAGTATACCAAACACGTATCATTCTTTCACATTCTATCCAAAACATAATACAAAGTATAACTCTTTTACATTTCCAATTTTCACTATGCAATCAGTATAACATCTTTCCATTACAAACATTTACAAGATCATCCACTTCAAGTGGGAAGGTTATAATGAGATTTCATTTCACAAGGGAATGTCAAACTGTCTTTTCTTAGCTCCAGAACAACAACATGCATTCTTCTCATTCATCTAATTTGATCACAACAAGAGTAGGGGAAAGACAACGCTCTCCACCCAACCAAGACATCCAATGAAGAGGAGAATCCATCCTTCTTCATTAGCCCCGAGCCCCAACCACAATGCAATAAAATGTGTGATCCAACTCATGGCAACAACAGGCTTCCACAAACATACAAGCAACATTTTCACAATAAAACATAGTCCAAAATAGAATGTAGTTTTACAACTACATTAACACATGAAAAAAAATACTAAGGCTTCATCAAGCAAGCCAAAGGAGAAAGAAGCTATGGGGGATGCTACTTATGCCTCCCAAGGGGAAAAATGGGTATCACCACCTAAGTATAACCCACAAATATAATATATATATATATATATATATATATATATATGAATATCATTTCAAACCCCTGTCATGCCCTTATGCATTCCCAAGTACTCCTTATTCCTCACATTTTCTTATATCTCCCCAACCTCTTATAAAGACCTGTAATGCCCCGTTCCTCATTCTTCTTTGTCTTCTTCGACGACCGTGTTGCTAAGCATTTAACGTTGTTGTGCTCCTGCTGACCCTTGTTGGCTTCGCCTTATCGATTACCCTGTTAAGGAAAAAAATCTCTTTCTCAAATTTGATAGGTGGTTTGAATGATGTCTTGATGTTGTTAGGGCATGACCGGCTGGAGGGAACACCTACATAATAATAATTATTCTTTCGAATTGTCGATTCTTGCTATTATTGTTTTGGTCAAGCTTAAATGTTGGTCCTTGTTAATACGATTAATAAAGTATTATTAAGTTGTAATAATAATAGTAATAAAAATAATAGTAATATTATTATTTTGATTAGTGATTTTTTTGTTTGGATTGGCCTCGTGTCGCGTAAAAGGAAAATTAAAAAAATAGATAAATATAGGTCATAGACCAAATAAGCAAATGCATGAAATACGCATAAACTTACGCAGTCACTAAATTCAATAAAAATACATATATAATAATATATAAAATAAAATAAAACTAATTGGAGGAGGGTGAAAAAAGCTCTAAAATTTGCAGTTAGGGTTTTGTCTCTTTAGCGTTTTGGAAATGGGGCAAGTTTAGGGGGCGGTGGTGGCAGAGCAAAACTAGGAGCTTTTGCCTCATCCTCCTCTACCACGTGCCAGGGATGTTTTGTCTCTTCTCTCCCTACCTTCGCCAAGGACAAGAGTGGATCAGTTTGTTGCTATCCAATGAAGAACCAACGTGGTAGTTGTTAATGCTCTGGTCGCAGGTTTTGCACAAATCAATGTGCCTTGGGAGCTTTTTGTTTGTTTTTAAAGAAATGCCTGCGTCAAACCCAAGCCTCTGTTCTTGCGTGGACAACTAGCAAGCATAAAAGACAGAGGAATTTTTTTGATAGATGTTGTAGTCGCAAATGCTGAGGGGGGGCGTTGTTTGCAGTGTTTGACCAGATGAAAGAATGAAACAACTTCTCATGGAATGCGACTATTTCAGTGTACAGAAGACACAGATTTCCTTGTAAGGCAGTCACATTGTTTCACCATGCAACAAACAGGTCTCCAACCTGAGGAGTTTTCATTTGCCAGGGTGCTTCCAGCCTGTGCCAAAATGGAAGCTTTGGAGCAAGGTATGGGCCTCATCATTGGCCTCTGTTTTCTCTTGGCAAAGGCTCAATCAATAGACCTAGTTTTAGCAGTGAATCTGGTTGAGATCCATGATCCAAAGTTAGATACTTTATAATGCAACATAAAGAGGGACAAAAAAAGGTAGATATATTTCAATACCTGAACAATGTTCATTGAACGAGATGAATATCTATGAATTTGGCATGAGAATTTGCACTTTCTTTCAGATATATCAGATTCTGTGTCACTGTAAATTAGAGACCTTCTAGGTAAGAACTTGGCAGTTCAAGGATGGATGTTGGAGGTGTGATTTCCTTCTATCATTACTGTTTAGATGAGATTTTGATGCCAAGAATTATTGCCTCACCTCTTTCAAGTGCAAGCTTTTGGACTATTCTGTTAGAACCATTAATTAATGCTTCATGTGCATTGTATTTGAAAGCTATTCCTTAGAGTATTCGTATGCACAAAATGGATTTGTTGAAAAGGCATGTGAACTGTTTGGGAGAATGCCTCAAAGAAATGTTGTCTCATGGAATACCAGGATTATAGGATATGCACATAATGGATCTGTTCAAAAGGTTTTAGAAATGCACAAGCAACTACTTTTCTATTGGAAAACTTCAAGTGATTGGGAATTTGGTGTGATGTGGTGGAGGTTAGATCCAAGCTCGTGAATTGGTTGTGAAGTGTGCCAAGCGAGATCTTTGAAGGCTCAAGCTTGCGGGTTTGACCGAATCCGTTCCTCCTAGGCATGGTTCATCTTCCCTCACCTCTCATAATTCTCATGTTTAGTTCTCTTTTGTAACTTAATAGAATTTTAAAATATTAGGATTTTAATACCGTTAATGTTTATTTCAACTCATTCCAAAAACAATGAAATGTCATGTCGAAACTCACGAAGTCAAAATAAACCGTTTGCATTAAAATATGACCTTCCACCCTCATTCTGAGGTGATGTAGAAAACTTACTACCCAACTGGTTCACTACAACATTACTTTATCGACAAGACGAGATTGACTTCCTAGTAATAATGTTGACCTTCTCCCTATTTTAAATAGTTAATTTTTGCATTTTTCAGAGACTCATTAAGTACCCTTCGGAACTCTGTAAACGAGATGTTAGGCTTCATTTGTGTACCTTGTTATGTGAGGAGTCACCATGACATCTGGATTGACCCCAAATGAACATATGTGACCTTTTTGACGCTCTTGTAGGAGCCCTGTTACACTAGTTTAGAAACAGTAGAGAAAGCTATTGAATCTAGAAAGTTGGCTTTCATTTTGAATCGCCATTTGAAACTTGGATAGAGAAATTATTTCCCGTCTTCGCAAACCTCTAGTGTTTATACTAGAAAATTGCATGGAACATTCAGATTAGGGAAAAGCACTTTTCTAGATAGTTTGGCAAAGCCATTTTGTAGGTCTCTGGTCACAGTTGGATGAGGTCAAACTGGACCAATTTTCAACTTGTCGCTCCAGAAGACTTGTCTCCATTTAAAAATGGTTTTCTAGTTCTCAGTCCCATCAACTTTGATGAATTCTCCTTATATAGGGGAACTTGTAGGAAGTGTCTCATTGCGTGCTCATCCATCGAACGTTAGTTATGGACGTGGTTTTCTGGGCCCTCGAGCTAACTTTTGTCCTTTTACAACTGGGTCAACTACGACTAGTGGCCCCGGAAAACTAGCTGCCAAATGAAAAGCGTTTGCTTTTTCCTAATTCCATCAGTTGCTTTAAATTCTTGGTATATCTATAGACATGTAGAAATTTAATCGTGGTGTGCGTTCTCATCGGAAGATAACTTTTGGAAGTGGTTTCTTAGCCTCCGAGCCTGTTTTGAACATTTTGTAGCTAGTAAGAAAATGTAAAAATAGGAAGTCATGGACCTCTGTCAGTTGCCAAACCCCCGTAGATACTTTTGACACATGTAAATAACTATTTAAAACTCTATAGTGTAAATTTTTGTGTGAAATAGAACTTTTGACAAAATGGTGTTTTCTCTCTCTTCCCTTCTTTTCTCTCTCTTGGGTTACAAAATGAAATGTAAGGAATACATGTTTCTAAACCTTTTATTTCGATTGCAAAATTGTAATTGTTATCATATGTAAATGGGAAAACTGAAAAATGATAATTATGTTTGATTAGGGTGGATGCCATGCCAGCGATTTATCGTTGATATCTTGCTCACGTGGTTTTTGCAGGATGAAAGGATGATGATGTAACGACGTTGTGTAATGCAATATTTTTCATTGTAATCTATATAGTTCATTTTTAAATGAATAAATGCATAATATAGTATCATGTTACAGAAGGATATATTTGATAATTTTTTGATTTGCGTGAAACGCTAGTTTCAAGGACATCTAGGAAATGTGCATTTAATCATAAGTCAATTAGATAATAGTACACCTGGTAAAAAGGTTTGACATTTATATAAGGTAAATGAATCTGAAGTAATATCTTGTAGTGCATATTTAGTGTTCAATAAATTATTAACGAGTCATCTTGTGCATTCATATTTTGTAAATGTAATAAAGAGATTTAAATGAAACACTCTACCCTTGTTCAATATCGGGACATAACTTGTTTTTCATGTGCGATACTCCTTACCGTAGAAGACATTGAAAACCGTAGGAT
Source organism: Taxus wallichiana var. yunnanensis (assembly GCA_018340775.1). Classification (NCBI taxonomy): domain Eukaryota; kingdom Viridiplantae; phylum Streptophyta; class Pinopsida; order Cupressales; family Taxaceae; genus Taxus; species Taxus wallichiana. Next base: position 31,481,551 of record CM031239.1, on the reverse strand, counting down.
GAACTTAATCTTTGCACTCAATGGAACATCCTAATCTAGGCAAATCAAAGCTCAAGAATGGGCTCATTGTCTTAGTCAGTAGGTTTAGTGACATTGTCTTAAACCCGTCTGATAGGAGTGACACAGTCAAACTTTTCTTGGAGTGTGTAGAGCTAACTCCTCCTTCGTAGCCTAGTCGGACTACCTTGTCATCCAAAGATAGATTTAAAATTAAAGTTCTTCATCGAGTGAAAACCCTGTTGGATCTAGACGACATGGATGGGGGTTGTGACTTAGTTATTCTAGGCCTTAAACTCTTGTTATTGAACTTCTTAGCTCCACTCAGCTAAATGTGTTACCTTGGTGTCTCTCAACATTACACCTTGGTCCTTTCGGAAGGTGGTTTAGCATAAATTCGTCCTCTCGCTTAAAACTCATATTGAGTTGAGGGGTAGACCCTTAGGTGAAGTTGGAATTGATCTAAACCTCCGTTGATCTGGATGTTAACTTAGGGTTCATGTGTAGCTTCAAGTCTTCTAATCATTCACGTCTTCAAGAGGTTAGGCAAACACTTCGTAACTCCTTGTACAAGGCAATGCCAAAAATAAGACCATAATGTGACGTAGAAAATAAAGCATATAAGAGTAAAAACAAGAATTGAGGTTAGAGATACTGCCACTCTTGGAGACCGTATAACTCAATTAAATACCTTTATGTGTTTCAAAGAATATGTTTTGCATTGTTGTGATCAAACTACAAGAAAACCAAAGATATATAAATATAAAAGGAAGTCATTAAGTTATTGCACTTTAATAACTATGGTAGGGAAATAACTAACCTGTGATCGAGGTATGTTTTTGGTAATAAGCTATCTCGCATCTAAATCTCTATTAAATCCTAATACCGCTATATGGACACCAAGTCACATTCACATGAGTTGTAAGAGTAAAAAAAAAAGGGTAGACATTGAATATATGTTCGAGAATAATATTCTTAACATATGGACAAGGTAATTAAGTACTTTATATGCATTTGTATTATGCCAAATAAGTGTTTAAGTTATGGAAATTTTGTAAAGAATAAGAAGCTAACTCAAAATGGTCGAACGAAAAATGAAATGTGGAATGAACTTAAAGTTTTTTAGGTGAACAAATGAGGAATTTATCCTTGTACAATAATGTTATTGGAATGTTAATCGTAACTAAAATACATTTAAAGAAATGATGTGTTGTGGGTTCACCGTTCCTTGAGTCATGTTTCTTGTGGTTGGGTCATTTTTATTTTTTCGTTCATTGGGAAAAGTGTGGCATCTACATGCCTATGTTGTTTTCACGTGTCTATGTGATTTAATGATTTATGTGATTGTCATATGCGAGTCAAGTTTCTATACTTGGAGCCCTTGTTGTTTTGTGTGTAGTGAGCATTGTAAGTCAAAATAAATAAATTATCCTCGGTATTTTATTGTTGTATTTGGGTGTGTAAAATGTGGGCACTATAGCACCCCATAACGAGTAAAGAAATGCAAGCTATTTCTTTGTAAGGTGGAACCCAAATTCCCAACTCCCTCCACCCTTATACCTCCCTAAAACCACTTGTGCCTCCCACAAAATATAACCCCATAGTCTTCTCCTACACCATTCCTAGGCCATCTACCCAACAACCCACAATATATACCAAAACATTCACACAAGAACATTTACATAAATAAAAGAAGAGCATTTCAAGAGCCAAGCTCTTACCTCTCCATGATGGAGTTGTTCCTAGTTCAAAATAGCAAGCTCCTTCCAATGCAAGCAATCCAAAAATCAACCCAACACAAGCATGCAACAATCTTCCAAAACTTCTCCAAGCAAGAGCTCCCAAAACAACAAGAAAATTCACCCAAAATGAAGTCTCCCAAAAGTGAAGCAACCCAAAACAAGGAAAGAAATTCAAATTTTATAGAAGAGGGAAGAGAAGAGGATGAGGTGGATCCATGTAGGATGCCACATCACACATCCTCAACCCTAAACAAAAAGTCAACTTCATTCTCTAATGCATAATAAATAGGTGGGTGAATAATATGAAAAATTTACTTACACACTCAAACAAATCCATACCCCATAAGGACTGAAATTAAATTATGTAAGAAAAATGTAATTACAACATTTAACTTGACTTGTAAAAATGCATAAAAAAGTCTAAATTTAACCCTCCAACCATAGGCAAGGTTGGTATGTAAATTTAAGAGGTATGGGACAAGTTTAACTTGTCCCATAAGCCTCCAAAATCAGCCTCCAAGGACAAATTCGAATTTCTAAGAAGGTGGAGTGTTTCACACTCAAAAGTTAACTTACACATCACTTACAAGGTCACTTACACATTACTTACACACTTTAAAACATGGCCAACAACTCTATTAATTACATTCTTATGACATATTTTAATTAATTAACTAAACAATATGATTACTCACAATATTTACACACCATTAAATAAATAATGAAAGGGGTAAGTGCACCACAAAATAAACACATGCAAAAATTAAACAAAAGGGACCAAAAATAAAAGAAATACATAAAATCCCTTGGTCACATTTAAAGGTGATCCCCCATGGGAATCCCTAACACTAACAAACACACACACAAACAAAACTAGTTGCCATGGTGACCTTGTTGAATTCATCTAGAATTCCAATGTGGTTGGTCTCCAATCCCCAATGTTTGTTGTGATATTTTAACTTGCAAAACACAAATACCTCCTTTGGCCTCGTGGCCATATCAAAACATCCAAAATAATATAAATATAATTAAATTTCTAAAATCATCTAGATATATGAATCACAACAACATCAAAGCAATCTAACAATATCATTATAGTTTTATCAACAACTATATCATCATCCAATAATTTTCCATTTCTAGGGCTACTCACAATATCCAAATATCACAAGTTCGAACAACATCCATCATATAACCATGTCCAATAGTATAACATCATCAACATATAAAGTGTCTCTAATAATCATCATGCATCATATAAGAATCAAAGTCAACAATAATCCATGATCAAATATCTAACATCATACTAAATCAAAACTATAATAATGTCCATAATATAGTTGATAGTGTCATGATCAATATCAAAAGGTGTCAAAGGGAAGTGGGCACTACATCCCCCTCCCCTTAGACTCAACTTCCTCTGGAAGTCACTGGAACAAATGTGGGAACCGATCTCATACTAAAGTAGCATCCTCCCATGTTTGCACTCTCATCATATCTATCCCACTTCGCACCCGAACCCGATCAACCTCTCTTCCTCGAAGGCCTCAGGGTCCTACGATCTAGGATGTGAACAGGCTCCACCATCACCGCCCCGATCCCGCACTCCGCAATGATGTCCAATCTAACACATGAGAAGGATCTGCAACATATCTCCTAAGAACAGAAACATGAAAGACATCATGTATGCGAGACAAGTTAGGTGGCAATGCTAGATGGTAGGTCAAAGGGCCAATACGCTCCAAGATCTCAAAAGGACCCATGAATCTAGGAGCTAACTTGGAACCTTTTCCATAATGGATAAGGAACACCTTCATGCCCACATCAAAACTACGGTCGGTCCTATGATGATCTACATACTTCTTCTATCTTTTCCTGTGCCTCCCGTAGTCTCGTCCCCGATCAAAACCACCTACTGCTCCATGTCCTATAACAAAGCTGGTCCAAGAGAAACCCTATCCTCTAGCCTGTCCCAACTAAGAGGTGTCCTGCACTCTCTACCATACAAAGCCTAAAAAGGAGCCATGCCTATAGAACTCTAAAAACTATTATTGTAGGCAAAATCCACCAAGTGTACTCCCATTTAGACTACTAATCCATCACATACATCCTGAGCATGTCCTCTAAAATATGATTCACGTACCTAGTCTTTCCATCTGTCTTAGGGTGATATGCTGTGCTGAAATTAATCTTCATCCCGAGGGCATGCTACATGATAGTCTAAAATGAGAAGTTTACAAAGGATCACGGTCACTAATGATCTTCTCGGAATCCTCTTTGCAACCTAACAATCTCATCAAGATACACCCGTGCCACTTTGCACTATTTGTGTATAAGTGGTATTCACCGAGATAAAAGTGAGCCACTTTTGTCAATTTATCAACTGTGACCATGATGGTGTCGTGGTGATATCTTGAAATCGGTAGCCCAATAATGAAATCCATGGAAATGGTGTCTCACTTCCATCTTGGTATAACATGAAGAAATAGAAGGCCAGCTCGATGATGATGCTCAACCTTAACTCTATAACACTCTAAAAATCATGACACGAACTGGGCCACGTCTCTACGAAGTCCTCTCCAATGATATAACTATCTCAAGGTGGTGTGCATCTTCTTCACCCCGGGATGGGCTGAATAGGGTGCATGATGTGCCTCTACCAAGATGTCTTGCCTCAAGCCTCCATCTCTGGGAACATAAATCTGGCCTCTATGCCTGAGAAGACCATCTGCCTCTAAAGAAAAACCATCAAACTTCCCCGAGGGGTCTTTGAGACTTGATCTCTACTCGAACTGCAATGTAGAAGCTGTCAAGAGGAAGTTGCTAAAGAATCCTACTCCACAAATCTATGCTCACTAAGGTGGCCATAGCCACATGTCTCCATCTGTTGAGAGTGTCTGCCACCACATTCTCCTTCCCTTTCACATGCTCTATCTCCATATCATACTCACAAAGCAACTCCATCCAACACCGCTGACGAGCGTTAAGATTGGGCTACGTGAAGAGGTGGTGAAGACTCAGGTGATATGTCCTAAGTGTGAATCTCGACCAAGTAAAAAGTGCCTCCATCAAACCAAAGCATGCACAACTACCACAAGCTCAAGATCATGAGTCGAATAATTAAGCTCGTAATCCTTGAGTTTGTGAGACTCAAAAGCCACTACTATGCCCTCTAGCATCAACACATCTCTAAGCCCCGCTAAAGAAATATCCATTCAAATGAAAAACTCACCCTATGGATCCGACACTACAAGAATAGGTGCTATAGTGAGACATTCCTTCAAAGTCTTGGAGTCCTCACACATTTCCAACCAAACAAACTTCTTCCCTTTCCTTTGAAGGGAAGTGATGGGGTGTGCAATCCAAGAGAAGTCTTGAACAAATCTCGGTGTAAGTAACTCGCTAATCCCATAAAGTCTTGTTAGTGCAAATTAGCAGCGGCACCCACGGATGTTGTCTCGGATTTTTAGTTTGATATGAAACATCCAATGTGATTTCACAACATTGAATCTTTTCCCAAGCGTGGGACCTTTGCAAATGGGGAAAGCTCTCAGAGAAGGTGGTTCCTCTTCCTAAACTACCTTCCACAAGCTATTCTAGTGCAATCAAGCTAATCTAATCCTAATATAACTATGCCAAGGAGACAGAGAGAGAGAGAGAAAGGGGAAAAACAAAGCCTACACTAAAACGATGATACACGAGAGAAAGAAAATGTTGAAAACCTATCAAACCGCCATGAAACAAGAAGAGATGAGCAATGGGAAGGATGGACAAGTGCATCACATGCCCAAGAATAGATTTCACATAGAAAATGTCCCAAAAACCTCCATGAACACATCTACAAACTTGTAATGAACATTCAAACATGCACCAATACCGCAATGAAGATAGGCAAGAAGAAAACAAGTAAAAAATGAGCAAGGATGGACAAATGCATCACACAACACATTTTTGTTGCTCCAGAAGTTTGCACAGAAAATTTCATGAAAAAAGGGAAAAAACACCATTACAGAGCAAGGGAGGAGGTTCAAACTCCATTTTCAACCCTGGGGAAGAAAAGAAGGGAGGGCAGAGCAGAAAAGATGAACAACCTTTACAAAATGAGCCAAATCTAGCTTTTAACAATCAAAATTTGGGCCTAGGAAGGAGAAAATGCGGGAAAGCATCCAACCACCTACCAAACTCATCTAATGGGCCTACAAGATGATGGGTTTCCATAAACAAGCCCATACTTTGAAGTACATTGCTTTACAGAGCAAAACAGAGGCCCATACTTCATTAATTTTGGTGGTTGGAGTCATTTTTTGTATTCCTTGCATGCCAGAGACTTTTTTCATTTTCCTCTCTCCAAATTTCATCAAAACATAAAAATTAAGATTCCATCATGTAGATAATTTCAACACCTTTTGAATGACACCAAGAACGTAAAAATCTGAGCTTTGGATCAAAAGTTATGCCCTTATGAAGATTTAGGGCAAAACTAGGGCAAATGGGTCTTGGCGGGCGAAAATATAAAATTTTCCCTCTTTTTTGACTTTGGGAAAATTTCCTGGAAAATCTCTGTCCCCCACCACTTCGATGCCATGTGGCATTTTCTAATTGGTTTTTGGGCTTCAGCGGCCATTTTATAACCTTTTTGGTCTTTGGAAAATTTTCCAAAAATTCTCCGCCGGCCCGAAGCTCTGCCATGCCATGTGTCGTCTTCTGATTGGCCCTCGAGGGCATGCTTCCAAATTTTCCATCACTGCTGACTACTTCCATGAATAGGACATGTGGTGCCTTCCCATTGGCGTGGGCTTAAAATCCAAATTTCCTTTGTAGCGCCCACCCTTAAGATTTTGCTGGCCACATGGTCACGTGGCGCCCTCTGATTGGTGTGGAAAAATGGAAAATTTCCTTCCATGCCTCCACTTCCCAACACTCAGAGGACACATGGTAGGTTGTGATTCGTTGGCAGGCCTTCGGGCCGAGATATCCCCTTTGCGCCAACTTTGAAATTTTTTAAATTTCCTTCCGCCGCTCCGATCTCTAACGACCCCGAGGACACGTGGCCTCCTCCTATTGGCTGGCGGGCCTTCGGGCCAAAAATTCCTTCGATCGCCCACTGACTAATCCTTGGAAAATTTTTAAATTTCCCCCACCTCCTGCCATTCCGCTACTGACGTGGCGCATTTTGATTGGCCCGCGGACCTCCCTTGGGAAAATTTCCCTCCAAAACTTCGCCGAGCCATAACTTGCAAAATACAAGGAGTTAGAAGGAAAAATTTACCATTCTGGAAAGCTAAGAAGATTCTCTACCTGATGGAGCCATTTCTAGAAGGTCTCGAGTGCTTGAAAAAAAAAAATTTGACTGAGGCACAAGGAAGGAATGAAGGGAGTTAGCTAAAAAATAAGCAAGGGGCTTATTTTGGATAACAATTTGACGACTTCGAGAGGGGGTCATCTACCTGCTAGATGAATGATCAGTAGCCTTTGAAGCATCCATTGGGTATGGAGTCATGAGTTACAGCTTACAAACTAATATGAACTTTGAAAACTTCCCTCTGATCCACTTGAAGCCCACTGAACTTAGAGTTGCTCTTACCAAAATGCCACTGAAATGAACTGTGCAAGAACAAAACCAGCAGCACCAAAAACTATGTACAAAACTAAAAATCATACATGCTCTAAATGGAATATGCAGAGTGTGCACAAGCACTTCTTCTGCTGAAAGAAAACCTACCTACTCTACTCTAATTGGAAGCAAAGGTGAGCTAAACAAACCCTGCAACTGGTTGTGCAAAATAGCTTCCTTTCTTCAAAATGGGAAGCCATGCAACTAATTTGGCACTGAACATGGCTGGTTGGATGAGTGGAAAATCAACAAGAAGTTGGTCCTCTACCCAAATCAGCAAGGTGTCAGCTAAAAACAAATTGAATACCTCTTTTAGTTGCTTTGCATTTGGATTGAAGAGGTAAGACAACTGATCCTTGACAGTTTGTAGCCCATCCTCATGCTTGGGAGTAAGCATGACTAGTTGTGGCTTCTCCTTTGGCTCCAATGAAGCCAAATACCTTATTGGGCAAGGTCTGGTCCATTTGATATGCTCATAGCTCTGATTTTCAACTCCAAAAATGGAGTCCTCTTGTAGACCTTCTTGGATGGATGGTGTGGAAGGGGTGATGGAATTCTTCTGCTATTTCTCTTCCCCAATGAAGAACATGGAAGAATTAAATCTTCCAATCTTGATCCTAAAGAGCTGCTATAAGATGCAGGCTACTCCAAATGAATGTTCTCCTCCATGACAACAGGTTCTTGTGTTTGGAATGTGGATGATGAAAGAGAGAAAGGTGGAAACTCAACCAGTTCCTCTCCATCAAAACAATCCTCCAAATCTGACAGATAAACTACCTCATTGCTGTCCTGCTGCAAATGCTCAACTTTCTCCATGGTTTCCTCTTGATCAGAAACTTGTTCACCATGGTTCTCCTCATCTTCAATCATTGAGTTTGGGAGATCAAACTCTTCTTCAGCACTAGAACTTGAGAGAGATGAAGTAGAAAGAAGAACTGAAGGTTCTTCTATAGCCGCTTTGTGCTCAAACCCTTTGGATCTGAACTTTTCTCCTTCATAGCTGGAATGTGCTCCTCTTCTTTTGGATTTTGAGTAGCTTCTCCTTCCTCTGCTACTTGAAGAAAATCTTTCTCTTGATAGAACTCTTCCTCTAGCATGAAGTTTTTCAAGTCAAACTCTTCAATCTGCTACTCTAGAGGACAAGTTGGGACTGCAAGATCTTCTTCAGAGCTTTCCTCCTCCATGGCTGATTGTGTAACTTGAATTGGATCAGCATTCTCTTTGGGCAAAGTGCCAACATGGACACTCAACTCATCACAAACAAGCTGTTGTTTTTCTTGCTTCACTGTTGCTGCAAAATCAACCTTGTTTGCCACTTGTTCTCCAACTCCAACCTCTTCTGAAGGCTTAACCATCAAGGGGATCTTTGTTATCCCAAATTTGAGAGCCAAGCTTACCAAACTTTTGATTTTTTATTCTTTGTTTGGCTCTTCTTCTTGTTGTCCTTGATGACTGATTTTCTGATTTTCATTCTCCCAACATGGATTTGGGAATGCAAGAGGAGGGGTGGGTTGTAACTCAATTGATTTTACAATTTTTGTGGTGGTGGAGGAGGTGAAACCTCTTGTTTCTTTGGAGGAGAGGGTATTTCTATTGGCTCTTATGGAGGGGATGGCTATTTGGAAGGAAAGAGGAAAGAAGAATTGAGATGGGGTGGAAGACTAGGGAATGGAGAAATGGATTCAACATTTGGGACAACATTCAATGGGAAGCTTGAAAATTGAAGCCCAAATTTAGATGGTGCTACTTGAGGAATGGAAAGAGAAGAACCAGTTGATGGTGTAGAACTTACCCATTGACAAGGTTGTTCAACACCAAGTTTATAGGCCTCTATCTCTGTTGTCCATTGTGTAAGTTGGGGCAGCATCTCCATCATGAAGTCTAGCTTCTCCTGAGGGCTGAAGTGTCTTGGAAAAGGGCCTCCCCATGGACAAGGAGTCCTTCAACCAATTCTGAAAGCCTTCATTTGAGTTGTTGCTCTTGATTGCACCATATTTTAGATTTTCTCCACAAAATCAGCATCTTCCATTTGATTGTCTTCATTGCATGCGTACCCTTGCTCTTGATATGCTTCACAACCAAAATGATTTTGGTATTGCTCATATGGGTGTGTATGCTGATTTTGAATTTGTTCAAAATGCTGATTTGGAGGATTTGTAAAACATGTCGGAGGTGGGATATACTACTGTTGTAAATGTGAATCCCATGATGGAAATGAAGTCATGATTGCACAACTTCATGGAATGAAAGAAGATGGAAGAGATGGAAAGAAGAATGGATGAAAATGGATGGAAAACAAGTCTGCAACTCAGAGAATGAGTTATTTACCAGATGGAGTCACCAGATGTGCTTTTGAATATGCCTCCAAAGGCTGAAATATTCATAGGAACACACTAACCTGCAAAATATGAAGTGGAAGACCTCTAAGGTCCCATCCGGGTGTGCCAAAACTGTTAGTGCAAATCAGCAGCACCACTAGATGTTGTCTCAAAGTTTTAGTTTGATATGAAACATCCAGTGTGATTGCACAACATTGAATCTTTTCCCTAAGTGTGGGACCTTTGCAAATGGGGAAAGCTCTCCAGAGAAGGCTGGTTCCTCTTCCTAAACAACCCGCCACAAGCTATTCCAGTGCAAAAGCAAGCTAATCTAATCCTAATCTAACTATGCCGAGGAGATAGAGAGAGAGAGGGAAAGGGAAAAACAAATCCTACACTAAAATGGTGATACACCGAGAGAAGGAAAATGATGAACACCTATCAAAACGCCATGGAACAAGAAGAGGTGAGCAATGGGAAGGATGGACAAGTGCATCACGAGCCCAAGGATAGATTTCACACATAAAATGTCCCAAAAACCTCCATGAACACAAATTTAAACTTGCAATGAACATTTCAAACATGCACCAATACTGCAATGAGAGAGGTAAGAAGAAAACAAGCAAAAATGAGAAAGGATGGATAGATGCATCACACAACACATTTTTGTTGCTCTGAAGTTTACACGAACATCATTTCATGAAAAAATGGAAAAAATTCCATTATAGAGCAAGGGAGGAGGTTCAAACTCCATTTTCAACCCTGGGGAAGAAAAGAAGGGAGGGCAGAGCAGAAAAGATGAACAACCTTTACAAAATGAGCCAAATCTGGCTTTTAACAATCAAAATTTGGGCCTAGGAAGGAGAAAATGTGGGAAAGCATCCAACCATTGACCAAACTCATCTAATGGGCCTACAAGATGATGGGTTTCCATAAACAAGCCCATACTTCGAAGTACATTTCTTTACAGAGCAAAACAAAGGCCCATACTTCATTAATTTTGGTGGTTGGAGTCATTTTTTGTATTCCTTGCATGCCAGAGACATTTTTTCATTTATCTCTCTCCAAACTTCATTAAAACATAAAAATGGAGATTCCATCGCATATATAATTTCAATACCTTTTCAATGACACCAAGAACCCAAAAATCTGAGCTCTGGATCAAAAGTTATGCCCTTATGAAGATTTAGGGCAAAACTAGGGCAAATGGGTCTTGGCGGGCCAAAATATAAAATTTTTCCTCTTTTTTGACTTTGGGAAAATTTCCCCGAAAATCTCCACCCCTCACCTCTCTGATGCCACGTGGCATTTTCTAATTGGTTCGCGGGCTTCAACGACCATTTTACAACCTTTTTGGTCTTTGGAAAATTTTTCAAAAATTCTCTGCCGGCCCAAAGCCTCAATGCCACGTGTCATCTTTTGATTGGCCCTTGGGGGCATGCTTCCTAATTTTCCATTGCTACCAACCACTTCCTCAAATAGGACACATGGCACCTTCCATTGGCATGGGATTGAAATCCAAATTTCCTTTGTCACGCCCGCCCTTAAGATTTTGATGGCCACATGGACACGTGGCGCCCTCTGATTGGTGCGGGCCATCACGGCGGGCTTCCATTCCATTATTTTCCATAGTTTGGAAAAAGGGAAAGTTTCCTTCCATGCCTCCACCTCCCGACACTCCGAGGACACGTGGTAGGTTGTGATTCGTTAGCGTCAGGCCTTTGGGTGAGATATCTACTTTGTGCCAACTTTGGAAATTTTTAAATTTCCTCCCACCACTCCAATCTCCGACGACCCCAAGGACACGTGGCCTCCTCCTATTAGCTGGCAGGCCTTCGGGCCGAAAAATTCCTTTGACTTCCCGAACGATCCTTGGAATTTTTTTAAATTTCCCCCCACCTCTCGCCATTCCGCCGCTAACATGGTGCATTCTGATTGGCTCGTGGACCTCCCTTGGGAAAATTTCCCTCTAAAACTCCGCCGAGCCATAACTTGCAAAATACAAATAGTTAGAAGGAAAAATTTACCATTCGGAAATTTGACAAGATTCTCTACTTGATGGATCCATTTCGAGAATGTCTTGAGTTCTGAAAAATAAAAATTCGATTGAGGTACAAGGAAGGAAGGAATGAAGGTAGTTAGCCAAAAATAAGCAAGGGGCTTATTTTGGATAACAATTGCATACCTCAATCACAGTAGTGGGTGCTTTGGGAAATCCATAATAGCTCTAATCTTGGAAGGATTGAATACCTTCCCCGTAAATGATATGACCCAAATATCGCACCTTCGCCTAAAAGAATGCACGCTTCTCCAAGTTCCCGTAAAGCGCTACTCTTGAAGACACCTTTGAAGAACCTAGTGAAGGTGCCCCTCATGCTCCTCACATGTACATGAGTAAAAAAATGTCATCAAGGAAAATGAGCACGAAGCAATCTAAGAAGGTCGTAAATACCCCATTCATCAAACTCATAAAAACTTCTGGGGGCATTATTCAAACCAAAAGGCACCATTGTGAACTCATAGTGGCCATATCTTGTATGGAAGGCGGTCTTATGAATGTCTGCCTCCAAAATCCTTAGCTGATGGTAACCTAACTTAAGATCAATCTTAGAGAAAACTATGGCTCCCTTCATCTGATCAAAAAAATCATCAATGCGTGGAAGGGGATAACGATTCTTAATTGTTACCTTATTCAGTTAGCGGTAATCAATACACAACCGCAAGGATCCATCCTTCTTCTTCACAAAGATCACTAGTGCACCCCAAGGGGATACACTAGGATGGATAAGGCCTTTCTCCAAAAGGCCCTCAAGCTGCAACTTGAGCTCACAGAGCTTTGGTGTGGTCATTTGATAAGGTGCTCGTGAGATAGGCTCTGCTCCGGAACCAGATCTATATAAAAATCAATCTCACGTGGGGGTGGTAACCCCGGTAGTTCCCCTGGAAAGACATCAATAAACTCTCTCAAAAAGGGGTGATCATCTAGCGATGGTCCACTAGACCCATACTCTAATCTATTACCGATTGTAACAACATACATCCGCAACCCCGCTGTACACACCGCTTAAGCCGCATAATAGAGATGGTGCGAATAAAAATGGGTCTTCTGACCCCTGAAATCATTGACTTAACTCCTAAATCATCTACATAAGATATAACCTTGTGGTAACAATCCACTCTAGCCCTGTTTGTAAACAACCAATCCATACCAAATATGACTCCATAAGAGCCCAAAGGAAGGATACAGAGATCCGAGGTAGTGGTGAAAGGTCCCAAATCCACCGCACACTCCTTAACTAAGGAGTCTACAGAGATCTTGGCTCCAGAAGCCATCTCAACATCACAACTATGACCCTACCTAACTGCCACCAGCCTACATCGCTCTACTAAAAATGGTGCAATGAAAGAATTAGAAGAACTAGAATTAAACAAAATGGAGGTAGGAATACCACCAATACTACCTGCAGTCTCAATAACTATACTTTGATGCTCTGCAGGGTGGTTTTTGGCCATTTCGTACATCTTATAACTATGCTCCCTATCACCAATAGTATGCTCGAGATCTCGTGTCTTACCCTTGTTATTAGGGTTATGTGGGCAATCTCTCCAAAAATTTCCAGTAACACCACAACCAAAACAACCACCTGATCCTCTCCCCTGTGTAGCAGTCCATTCAAGATATTTTGGAGGTGCGTGGTATGGATCCTGATGATCTAGCTGTGGTCTATTGAGATCTCTGTTAGTAAGCTCCTACTGAGTGAGCTCTCTGGGCACCCTGTGTCCTGATGGGACCCCTAAGAGGAGGCCCCATACTCTGACCTCTCTATGCATCAAACCTTTGAGGAGGTCTATAAGTGGGGTAGGATTGTTATCGCTGTTGCTACTTCCACTTTCTTTGGGTCTAAAGATGACTGTGTTGAACCCTGTCCACCACGAGGAAAGGGTACTAACCCCCTTGATTTGCTGTCCTGCATCTACTATATGCAGCTTTGGACTCGATCTCTAGCCTACTGGGTCTTTCCCAAGTCTCCTATGCTATATAGGCCTTCTCGACAATCTCAGCTAATGTCTGTGGACAATGGATCCACACTGCACCTCTAATGTCTAGATTCAGGCCCCGGATGAACCTATGAATCCGCACTTGCTCATCCTGCATATAACCAACATACTGGAGTAGATCCATAAATCTACTCTCATACTCAAACCACCGTAAGAGACACTGCGGATGTCATGGAACTCATCTATCCACCGCCGTATGAATCTCTCGTGACATTATCTATTCCCGAAATGCTCCTTAAAGAGCTCCCAGGTAACTATCTCAGAATCAACATGGAGCTTTTGCTCCTTTGTCCTCCACCAGACACCAGCTCTATCCCTCAATATATGGATTGCAACATGAGCTTTTTTGTTATTAGAACAGGGCGAGCTTGAAGCATCCACTAAGCTCACCAATCGTGCCTTTGCACTGAAATCCACCTATATCACCAGAATAATGTGATGGTCAAAGCTTCAGGATCTCCCTGATGTGATCTGTAGCTATGGTCTAACAACCTCTAGGTCTCTTTGCATGCTCATCCCTAAGCCTAGGGCTCCGAGACCTCTCTCTATGTTCTGAAACTTGGTCACCCCTGTCTCCTCTGTGGTAACTCTACCTTGGATGACTCGCCTAGGATTTCTCTCCTCCATGCTCCTCGCTGGGTCGAGGAGATACCGAACCTCAATGGAAGGGACTCTGTCATGTTTGGTTGCATGTCCTCCTACTGATCCTCTGTGTAGAGTGGCATTAACATCCTGAAGAGTCTGTAAAATCTGGGGTAGGATGGTTGCTACAACATGATCTAGTGGTGGTAAGTCTAGGTCTATGTGAAAAGTCCCCTCATCCCGTCTGCGCCTCCTACACAGACCAAGGCGAGAGTTAGTTCATTTTTCTAAGTTTTATTCAATTTCCTTGTTTACTAAAACATTTGATTTCGAAACTAAGTTGTTTTCTAGATTTAAAAGCTGTGCTTTAGGTTTAAGTTTCATGTCTCAAGTTTTCTAGTGTGCCCAATGGTCCAAGATTTTTAACCACTGCTCTAATACCAAGTGTAACGCCACTTAAACAACCCACTTGAGACCCAAGAAATAACCTAGGGTTAGTTAGGAAAAATTATGGAACATTTTTTTGTTTAAAAGAATCTATAACCAGGTTACAAGACAATAGTTGTCACTAATGTGTCTGAATAAATCTAAACTACTAGAGTATAATTTTCTTTTATTAATAATTATTAGAGGTCATAAGGTCCAAAATTTAGGGTTAGAAGTTTCAATTAGGTTTAGAGGGAAATTCCTCACCATACCCACTCTCTAACAGGCTTAAAGTTTCAACTTGATTTTTCTCACACTTAACGCATTCAAAATTTCCCTAAATCACTCCCATTGGATAGGAAATTTCCTCACCTTTCCATTTATATAAAGAAGTCCTCCTAACTCCTCATATTTTTTAAGTTATGGGTTGGCGGGCCTTAGGGTGAAAATTTTCCCCCAAGAGCGGGCTTGCGGGCCCAGGGGTGAAAATTTGCCCAAAGGGTGGGTTGGCGGGCCACACGAAGACCTTTGAATTTTTTTTTTCCATGTAGGGAAAAAATCACATTTTTTCCCATGTTCCTATGGGTCCACAAGTCCACAAGGGACACGTGGCGCTCCCTAAGCTAGCGTGGGGAAAAGCAGGAAAGGCGGGCGGCGGGAGACATTTGCAAATTCTCCCATGTGGGGTGAAAAGTTAGCTTTGTGCCCACTCTCGTGAGAGCAAAAAGGACACATGGTGTCTCCTAAGCCAATGTGGGGAAGGTGGGGTGGCAGGGAGAAAATTGACTTAACGCCCGAAGGGCTAAGAGGGTACATAGACCCATGCCTCCACCGACACCTTGCGATGCCATGTGGCAGCCCTTGATTGGCTGCGGGCTGACGGAACAGCGGGGAAAAATTGGAAAATTTTCTAAAAATTTTCTGAGATGGGAAAGAAAAAAAGGAACCTGTTCCTTTGCCGATGCCTCGTGAGGCCACTTGGTATCACCTAATTGGTTCATGAAGTCGGTGGGGAAAATTTGGAAAAATTTCCCAATTTTTTTGAAAGTGCTAAGTTAAGAAGGGAATCCACCCCTCTGTTATCACCTCATGGTACCACGTGGTAGCCTTTGATTGGCTGTGGGCTGATGGAAGAAATTTGGGAAATTTTCCCAAAAATTTTCCTAAGCTCTAAGGGAAAAATTCGGGCCCTGGCATGCCAAGGAATTTTTCCCAAAATTTGATGCCAAGGAAGAAAAACTTCAGAGGGCCATAAATTTTGATAGAGAGCTCAGTTTGGGGAAAAAAAGGACTTTCTGGAAAGATCTTGACATCCTCTTTGTAGAGAGATCAATAATTTATGGTTTTGTTAAAGTTTAAGGGGCCAATTTTAAGAAATCGGCGTGCAGGCTTTCATAGTGTGAATGGTAAATTTTAACTTGTGAGATTTATTCAATTTGACTTTCTTCCTCTCTCTACATGTCAAATAGACATGGAGAATTGTTCTTAGATGGATTTAGGATAATTTTTTGAGGTAGATCTGTTTGATTGAATTCCAATTCAAAAATTTACCATTTTGACAACAAAACGACTATAAAATGGTTGAGCCCAATTTGGCTAAGTTTTGAAATATTTCCTTTAAGTGTTTTTGTCTATTTGAATTCATTTAGGGCCTACTGCTTCAATTCAATCATTTAATTTGTTATTTTATTGTTGCAGGTTTGAACTGTGCATTTTTGGTTTAAATAATTGCCGTTTTGAAATTACAAATAATAGGGATCAAATTTTAATGGGTCTATTTGCCACTTTCTTCTTCCTAGTATTTAGAATATGTTCCAATTCCAATCTAACACATTAGTTGATTTAATAAAACTATTCAAGACAAAAATGCAATTTTGATTAAAATTTCTTTTTTTTGTTTACATTCCAAAGAGACAAAAAACTTTATTTTTCTCACACACATTTCTTCCTTTCAATAGAGATTTCAATACATTGATATGATCAGATTCAATACAACAATGCAGTTTGAGAAAAGCATTACATTCATTTATTTATTCCAAAAGACAAATTCACAACTTATTTATTTTATTCCTTCCAAAATATATATTATATACACGGTAGACAATACATTTTCTTTTCACGTGTTCCACTTTACCACTTTTCAAATAGAGATTTCATAGAGTATGCTAAACATGATTTCCAATGGAATAACATCATATGGACAAGACAAAACCATTTTCATTAATTCAAATGAACTCTTACAACTTCCTTTCCATTTGATTACAAAATATAGTATACCAAACACGTATCATTCTTTCACATTCTTTCCAAAACAGAATACAAAGTATAACTCTTTTACATTTCCAATTTCCACTTGCAATTAGTACAACATCTTTCCATTACAAACATTTACAAGATCATCCACTTCAAGTGGGAAAGGTTACAATGAGATTTTATTTCACAAGGGACTATCAAACTGTCTTTTCTCAGCTCCAGAACAACAACATGCATTCTTCTCATTCATCCAATTTGATCACAATAGGAGTAGGGGAAAGGCAACGCTCTCCACCCAACCAAGACATCCAATGAAGAGGAGAATCCATCCTTCTTCATTGGCCCCGAGCCCCAACCATAATGCAATAAAAGGTGTGATTCAACTCATGGAAACAACAGGCTTCCACAAACATACAAGCAATATTTTCACAATAAAACACAGTCCAAAATAGAATGTAGTTTTACAACTACATTAACACATGACAAAAAATACTAAGGCTTCATCAAGCAAGCCAAAGGAGTAAGAAGCTATGGGGGATGCTGCTTATGCCTCCCAAGGGGAAAAATGGGTATCACCACCTGAGTACAACCCACCAAATATATATATGAATATCATTTCAAACCTTGTCATGCCCTTATGCCTCCCCAAGTACCCCTTATTCCTCACATTTTCTTATATCTCCCCAACCTCTTATGGCACCCCATAATGAGTAAAGAAATGCAAGCTATTTCTTTGTAAGGTGGAACCCAAATTCCCAACTCCCTCCACCCTTATACCTCCCTAAAACCACTTGTGCCTCCCACAAAATATAACCCCATAGTCTTCTCCTACACCATTCCTAGGCCATCTACCCAACAACCCACAATATATACCAAAACATTCACACAAGAACATTTACATAAATAAAAGAAGAGCATTTCAAGAGCCAAGCTCTTACCTCTCCATGATGGAGTTGTTCCTAGTTCAAAACAACAAGCTCCTTCCAATGCAAGCAATCCAAAAATCAACCCAACACAAGCATGCAACAATCTTCCAAAAACTTCTCTAAGCAAGAGCTCCCAAAACAACAAGAAAATTTGACCAAAATGAAGTCTCCTAAAAGTGAAGCCAACCCAAAACAAGGAAAGAAATTAAAATTTTATAGAAGAGAGAAGAGAAGAGGATGAGATGGATCCATGTAGGATGCCACATCACACATCTTCAACCCCAAACACAAAGTCAACTTTATTCTCCAATGCATAATAAATATGTGGGTGAATAATATGACATATTTACTTACACACTCAAACAAGTCCATACCCCATAAGGATTGGAATTAAATTATGTAAGAAAAGTGTAATTACAACATTCAACTTGACTTGTAAAAATGCATAAACCAGTCTAAATTTAACCCTCCAACCATAGGAAAGATTCGTATGTAAATTTAAGAGGTATGGGGCAAGTTTAACTTGTCCCACAAGCCTCCAAAATCAGCCTCCAAGGACAAATTTGAATTTCCAAGACGGTGGAGTGTTTCACACTCAAAAGTTAACTTACACATCACTTACGAGGTCACTTACACATTACTTACACACTTTAAAACATGGCCAACAACTCTATTAATTACATTCTTATGACATATTTTAATTAATTAACTAAACAATATGATTACTCACAATATTTACACACCATTAAATAAATAATGAAAGGGGTAAGTGCACCACAAAATAAACACATGCAAAAATTAAACAAAAGGGACCAAAAATAAAAGAAATACATAAAATCCCTTGGTCACATTTAAAGGTGATCCCCCCATGGGAATCCCTAACACTAACAAACACACACACAAACAAAACTAGTTGCCATGGTGACCTTGTTGAATTCATCTAGAATTCCAATGTGGTTGGTCTCCAATCCCCCGATGTTTGTTGTGATATTTTAACCTGCAAAACACAAATACCTCCTTCACCTCGTGGCCATATCAGAATGTCTAAAATAATATAAATATAATTAAATTTCTAAAATCATCTAGATATATGAATCACAACAACATCAAAGCAATCTAACAATATCATTATAGTTTTATCAACAACTATATCATCATCCAATAATTTTCCATTTCTAGGGCTACTCACAATATCCAAATATCACAAGTCCAAACAACATCCATCATATAACCATGTCCAATAGTATAACATCAACATATAAAGTGTCTCTAATAATCATCATGCATCATATAAGAATCAAAGTCAACAATAATCCATGATCAAATATATAACATCATACTAAATCAAAACTATAATAATGTCCATAATATAGTTGATAGTGTCATGATTAGTATCAAAAGGTGTCAAAGGGAAGTGGGCACTACATATTTTATCACCTTGGTTAATTAAAGAACAAATGACATCGTAGAGATCCTATCACTATCTACATCTGCTAAACTTGTTGTGAAGAACTTTTGGGCATATTTTTTGACACTAGATAATTTCATCATCACAATCACCTCCATGTCCTTCCATCATGCAATCGGTGGTTCTTAACCCCTTATCAAAACAATCAAGAGAGGTGAAATAATTTTCAGAAAACAAACAAAATCAATCAAAAAATAAAAAATAAAAAGAAAAGCAATATATAACTCTCTCTTGGGGTATTTCCAGTATCTCTATCAGGGCTATGAAACCCCGATCGATACTAGAAAAATGTCTGCGACTAGAATCAAGTACATCTCCATCGGGCTATGGATGCTTGATTGATGACAAGTGAAGTAATGTATGACTCGATTCCACCCTCCATTCACAAATCACATATCAAAATAAATTATTGGTACACATTGCTTAGTTTCTTCACTTATGGTCTCTTTAAATCTTCCCTTCGAGAAGTAATTAATTTCCATGTGCACACACTGGATCTCTATGAGTAAACATGATTAGTATGTTAACAGGTGTTGTTTGAACCTTATTCAGACTCTTGCTTTAGTCCTTATTTTTTCTTATAATTTGTTCCTTTGACTCATCACCAATCTTCTAGCTACATTTTCCATATCCATCCATACCATCCACACTGTTCTTCTGCTTCATTTAGAACACGCATGTGTATAAGATAACCTTTTTACCATGTTTGAGGGAAAATTTCCCTAAATAAAAAATATTCTACTTCTTTTGATCATATTTTTCTTGGCTAGCTCACAATGGGGGCATGCTCCCTCCTTCCCCGCACTTCATTGGTTTGAGTTCATCATCATGTTGAACCTATCCATCTTGGCCTTGATCTGAATTGTCTTCTTCTTGTATATACATGTAGGATTTTCTCTTGTAAATTCTCACCTTTTGTTGTGGGCATATATGTATCTTCATTTTTCTTATACATATCTTTAGAAAACTTTCAAAAAAACCCTAAAAACATCATCAAAAATCCTAAAAAATTGGCAAATTTTTTAAAAATCCTAAACATTGGTTAAACATTCAAAAATACAAAACATTGGTAAAACAATTAAAAATTCAAAAATTGGTAAGAAGCATACACGCAGCTGAAGCATTTATCGACACATCATCCTCAAACATAGAAATTTGTCCTACAAAACATCTTTCTTTGGTCCTCAATTGTTCTCGCAAATGACTCGTGAATCATTTGGATCTACCTCCATTAACAAAGTTGGTTTGCTTACTATGTCTATACTCCCTTGCACAACAAGTTGTTTGGTATTGTTTCATAGTGCATGATTACTTTTTCATAGGACCCTTGTGTCCTTTGTATATCCACCTCGCATGTGTCCTTTCTTGGGATACCATTTAAACTCTTGTTATTAACTCGAACATTTGGGAACTGAAGCTCGATAACAAAAACATTCAGAATCGTCTTGAATGTTGTTTGTTTGTACTTTTTTCAAATTTAGGTTAGCTTGTTTACTTTGTCGTATTACATTACGTTATGTATGTTGCATTGAGTTAGTTTTTTTGCAACGAAAAAAATTTATATGCTTATATTATAATAAAGTCCCGATGACATAGATCATAAAGAAAAATTATGAAACAAAGTTTCTGTTGAGCTAAGTGGATGAAATCTATTTCCATTCTCTTTGTCTTCATTCTTCTTCATTATCATTTTCTTTAACAACACTTGGGACAATAGGGATTATATTTATCCCCCCTCCCCATCCTTGTTTCTTCTATCCATTTCCTTCATCTTTTCAAGCATTGATCGACCTCTTTCATCACCCCATCGACACTCGAGGGGGCATCCTTCATTCTACTAATTTTTCTTCTATCCCTTCAAAATTTTTACTTTTTTGTAATTGTCTACTATCTTTGAAGTGGCATTGCTTACGCCACCCCAAAGAGGGGAAAATATAGACACCTAAAATCTGCTTACGTAGTTTTAATACTAAAATTGCACTAATTACCCACTTTCCCCTCATTTCTATAATAATTAGCAATTTTTCGCTAATTAACTAACATTTCCCTCCATTTTGGTCAATTAACGACACTTCATTAAT
The DNA here is from genome assembly GCA_018340775.1 of Taxus wallichiana var. yunnanensis. NCBI lineage: Eukaryota > Viridiplantae > Streptophyta > Pinopsida > Cupressales > Taxaceae > Taxus > Taxus wallichiana. The sequence continues at coordinate 31,460,085 of CM031239.1, read as the reverse complement.
TAACTAGCCTTTACCCCACTCTGATGCCAATTAACGACACTTCGTTAGTTATAATCATATTTCAATTAATTAACTACTTATTAGTTAATTAAGCCCTTTTAACCTTGTATTTAATTAATAAACCTTATTATTAATTAAATTCCCCCTTTAAATCATATCAACTCCAAATAACTTTCTAAGCTTATTTTAGCCTATTAGTTAATCCTAGTTGATTAATTAAATCATCTCCAACTCCCATGAGTTGATAATCACTTGCTAATTCCTCTAATCAAGCTTATTTCTTCTAATTCACTTTATCATTTATCCCACATTCACTAATTTGCAAGATTCTCTCAAAGTGAAAAGCTATTTAAAGAACCAAGCTCCTTCCTCTCAAACTTACACCTCATTTTGATTAGTGAAAAATATAGGCATTTTGATTTGAACCATTCTCCATTGTTGGAAATAACTTCTCCATCTTGCATCCATTCTCTCAAATTGAAGAACATGGGAAGATCCAAAGATGGCCTTGTAGCCATTTCTTGGTGAGATCTCATCCTCAATTCTTGAAGAAAACAACACCAATTTGATTGTTAGGTGATATAATTAGGTTCATGATTCAATTATCAATCACAAAGAGTAGGAATGTCTTAACATTTAGTTTTTTTTTCATGTTTATGTATTGAAGGATTTATTTTCCCTTAAGCTCGTATCATGATGTTTTTGTTTGATTAAATTTTCTTTAAAGCTACTAGGTGTTAGTTTCATTCCATTTAACATAGTTAGTTTTACATGTACACATATAATAAGATGGATAAATGTTAATCCTAAAATTTGCATGGAAACACTGAATGAAGAAAGTAACCTTGCTAATGAATCTTTACCTCTGAGAACACCTCCTTCCATTTTACATAGAAAACCCATTCACTTAATTGAAATTGATGAAAAATTATAAAACCAATGCCTAACAAAATGTCTAAAAGAAATGTGAGAAGAAAAGTTATGAGAATTTGGGATAATTACTTTGAGAAATTAAATGATACACAAAGATGTAAATTATTTGTTACATTGATGAAATTAATTAATATGAGACCTATAATGAAGACCATAGGGATAATAACATCTAATATTGATGATCAAAATGCAGAAATTATTGAAAATATACATAAAACATACCATATTGTAGGTGTCAAAAACACACCAAAGATAGTAATGCTACATGGTGTGCACTTACTAATTATATAGTAAGTGATAAAACAATGAAAAACACTTGATTAGAAAAACAAGTAGAGCTTTGAAGGTAAACAAAAACACTATGAAAGCAATAGGGAGAAGCAAAAGTCTCAAATCATCTAATAACACTGACTACTAGGCATTCTCTAGTAGACTCCCATGGAAATACAAGGATACATATGATATTCTAAAATAATTACTTGTAAATTTTTGGAATGAGAACACAAGGGTTTCACCAAATAGAAGAGATATAGTAAAAATAAGAATAGGTTATTGTAATCATGGAGTGCATGCAAAACATTTATGGATATGACTCAAACACATTTTTTCTCTAATTTTAAGAATGAAAATCTAGAAATTGACATTAGCCAAATATTTTTGAAATGAACAAACCCTTTTATGTGAAAATCAATCACTCATGTGCCAATTGTTGTTGTAGGAATTATGTTGAATTTTCAATGCATTATGATGTTTTTTTTCAAGTACGCTGTGTTTATGTTATAGGAGTGTGGATTAAATTTCCCACAAAAATATACAAGGGAATTTACTCCTACCATATTTTATGAAAGATCAATTGTACAATTTTTTTATAACAAATCATGTTTAGATGAAACATGTAATGTATGAGTTGGCTGTTGAAATTGAAAATTTGTATCCATGAGGGGAGTAAACATGCAATAGGAAAAGAATTAGTTGGTTTCAAAAATATAAATCTATGACATATCAATTAAGAGATGGAAAATAATCTAAGAGGTTATAGCTTTGTTAGTGCGAAATCACAACACCCCCAAATGAGCTCTAAAAATATGCTTTTCTAAGGCAGACTCATTTGGTGTGATTCGCATAACATTGGATCATTCCCCAAGCTGTGGGACTTGCAAATGGGAATGATCCTCTAGAGAAGGCTAGTTCCTCTTCCTAATCCTAGCACTAAACTACTTCTAAGGAAGGAAATGCGACTATCTACTCCTAATCTAACAATTCCAAGGGACCAAGGAGAGAGGGAGAGCATGAAACCCTACACTACGAGAGGTGATAGCACCGAGAAAAGGGAACTGCTGATCGAAACCTAACTCGCCGAAATGGAGAGAGGTGAGCAATGGAGAGGATGGACAGATGCATCACAGACCAAGGATAAAGTACACACAGAACACCATTTCAAACCCCTTAAACAAATCTCCCAAAACATATATTGGACATCAGAGATACACACAATATACCTTGTAATGGTGAGAGGTGAGAAGAGACAAAAAAAATAAGCAAAGGATGGAAAAAATGCATCACGAAAATAGATTTTATGCTCTAGGAGTTCACACAGTACACCATTAACGAGAAAGAGGAAAGAAAATGCCATTACAAAGCCAAGGGAGGAGACTTAAACTCCACATTTGACCCTAGAGAAGAAAGAGAGAGGGGGGTAGGGAAGAAGAATGAACAACAACCCTTTACAATGAATCCTGGCTTTGTATTTATAGATTTGATCGGAGAGAAGATCCCCTTGCACATTTTGTGGCTAACTCCCTTCATTCTTCCCTCTCTTGTGCCTCAGTCATAATTTTTTTGCTTCTTTTTAGGCACTCAAAACCCTCTGGAAATGGCACCATTGGATAGAGCTCTTTCTCAGCTTTCCAGAAAGGTAAAGTTTTCCTCCTAACTCCATGTATTTTTGAAGTTATGGCTCGGCGGAGTTTTTGTGGGAAATTTTCCCGGAAGGTCGCTGCAACCCGTAATATGGTGCCACGTGTCCTCGAGGACTGGTAGAGGGCGGAGGTAAACTTGGAATTTTTACCAAGTGATTTGGAAAGTTTTCAAAAGGAACATTTCACCCGAAGGCCCGCCGATGAATGAGATGCTGCCACGTGTCCAAGGAAAGGAAATTGGAAAATTTTCTAAGGGTTGATCAAGCAAAATTTTTGATCTAGGAAAGGCCCATCGAATCATATTGTGCCACGTGTCTTGAGAGGAAAAGAGTGGTGGAGGGTGGAGTTAAAATGGAAAATTTGACTAAGTGTTGCAACGTAAAAAATCTCCAGGAGGGCCCGGGCGAATGAAATGATGCCACGTGTCCTCAAGAGACCAGTGGACCGTGGGGAAGATTTAAAAATTTGGTGAAGTGTTTTGGTAAAAGGAAAGGAGAAGTTTTTGGCCCACCCCCGACCAGTCAGAGCTTGCCACGTGTCCAGGGGGTCGGGAATGGCGAAGCGGGGGGAGATTGGGATTTTTCCCAAAGGGTAAGTGAAAAGAGGAAATGTTTGCCCCAAGGCCCCATCCCGATAATGGAATCATGCCACGTGGCACCGGAGCTTTGGAATGTGGGGGAAAATTTGGAAATTTTCCCAAAGAAAAAAAAGGAAATTTCAAAAGGAAAAGTCCACCCCCAAACGCGAGCCAATGGAATCTTGCCACGTGTCGGTGGCGGCAAAAAATATAGGAAAGGCCCGCAGGGAAAAAGAAAAGGAAAAGCCCGCAACCAATGGGGTTTCACCACGTGTCTAAGTTAGAAAAATGGTCAAAAAGTGATGGAAAAATTTCAAGAGGAAAAGGCCCGTGAATCACCTCTCGCCACGTGTCCTCAGATCATCGGCCCGGCGGAGATTTTTGGAAAATTTTTCCAATGGTCAAAACGATGGAAAATGAAGCACAAAAGGCCCCGCGTGCCCAATCAGAACATGCCACATGGCACCGGAATGGTGGAGCGTGGGGATTTTTGGGAAATTTTCCCAAATGCAAAAAGTGGAAAATTTCAAAATTTTTGCCCACCAATCCGTTTTGGCCCTGTTTTGCCCTAAAATTTCAAATGGCCATAACTTTCGATCCAGAGCTCAGTTTTTCACGTTCTTTATATCAATGGAAATATGGTGAAATTCTCTACAAGATTTGGGTCAATTTTGTATTTTGATGGATTTTGAGAGAGAAAATTGAAAAACACCTCTAGCACGTGGTAATGAATAGAAATGACGTTTCAACCACCATTTTTAATGAAGAATGGCTCGCATTCTCTCCCAGCATGGTGAAAAATGTCAGGGGATGGACTGTAAGGATGCCCATGCTATTTTATTGCATTTTTGGTTGGTGGTTGAAGCTCTCCCATGTTTTCCCATGTTTCTCTCTCCTGGGGTCGTTTCTTGCATTGTAAAAGCTAGATTTGGCTCATTTTGAAAGGTTGAACATTTTTCATGTATTGCAGGCTCCCTCTTTCACCTTGAAAGTGATTTTGTGGAAAAATCAGACCTCTTCCAAGACTGTAACCTATTTTTACCTCTCAGATGTTGTAATGCATGTGTTTTGATGTTGGAAATGACAATGCAGGCTCTGTGAATGAGTTTTAATCCTCTGTTTGTGTTGTTTGATTCATTTCTGACCTTCCATTATAGTTTATCAGTTTGTGCATGAAGTTTTGTTGCATTTCTATGATTTGTGTCAATTTACAGAAGTAAAAATGCTCACCACTCCTTTGGTGCATCACCTTATTAGCATTAGTTTCATTTTTGCATTCTCTATCTCTGTCCCCTTTGGAATTTAGAGTAGGATCTTGAATTCAAACCTCTGTAACTTGCAAGTAAGTAATACACTCGATCGGAGGTTGAGGAACAGACCTCTAATCTGGAGATTCTTTTCCCATTTTTACAAGTCCCACACTTGGGGAAAAGATTCAATGTTGTGCAATCACACTGGATGTCCAAAATGTCAAACTAGAAATCTGATCAACATCTAGGGGGGCTGTTGATTTGCACCAACAGTTTTGGCATGCCGGTGGGACCTTAGAGGTCTTCATCTTCATTGCAACAAATTGATGTGCATTTTTGCAAGTTTCTTGCTTAAAAGAGCCCTAAATTGCACATCTGGCGACTCCAAGGAAGAAGAATCAGCTGGTTTTAGCAGTGCAGACCTGAAAACTCATGAGAAGAATCACCACAAGGTCAAGAGTTGGAGAAGAAGAGGTGTTGTTTGAGTATCTGCAATTATCTCCAAGAAGAAGGCAAAGAGGGAGGAGAATTCAAAGGTCTCCATCTCCACCAAATAGAACTCTATCAACTCCTCCACCTGGTAGGCCTTTCATTCAATCAACAAGGGTTCTAAGGCCAATCAGAATGGCACAACACAACCCCTATGTCAATTTCACTTAGCATAGCCCACTTGCTCTCAATGCACAAAATCAATCCCTAGTTGCAGCATTGAAGAACATTCCATACTTTCTTTGGAGAGAATCAGACCACTCTGGTGATCATGTTAAGGATATTGCTAATATTTGTGCAATCCATGAGATTAATGAGATGCGAGTTCTTTGTCAAACTGTTGGCATCTTCATTCAAAGGAAAGCTTTGCAATGGTTCAGGAGTCTTGCCTCAGGTTCTATCAAAATTGGAACCAACTATGTATAGCCCTCCATGAGTAGTTTGGAGAAAAGGGAGATAACTTGTCCCTTTTGGAGCAGTTGACAACCATCAAGAGAGCTCCCAATGAGCAGTTGACTGACTTCAACTTCAGGTTTCAAATGACTTGGGAGAGAATTCAGTGGCAGTAAGGCTAGTAGCGTAGAAGGTGCTTTTCTATATTACCTTAAAGCTTTAAATTCTGATATTTCTATGTTAATTCAATCCATGGGAGGCACAACTATCCCTGTTGCTTATAGCATTGCCATTAGAGCTGAAAATTGTTTGATTCAAGCTGGCAAGCTAGCTCCTAGGCCTCCAATGCCATTGTTTCCAAGTTTAGAGAGCCCAAGTACTAGTCAAGTGCCTATTTTAGCCCCTATTCCCACTCCTAGAAATCAGAATTCAAGTGAAGCTTCTACTTCATCTTCTAGTGCCTCAAATGAACTTCAAGAAGTCATGAAGCAATTGCAAAATTTAGGTAATGAGCTGGTTACACTCAAGAGGCAAGCAAGCCCAAGGTTTTAGACCTCCTTTCCAGCCTCAAGCTCAGCCTAATAGGCAGCCATACCAACCTCAAAGACCACCCAATCAGTTGCAAATCAAAATCAAACAAGACCTCCTACCTGCCAATCAGACCATTTCAGCCCTATAATCCCAATGCTACATCTGCCTCTAAGGCATTAGTGCCAGTGCAAAACAACATAGCTCAAGAGTATGATTGGTGTTTCCCATGTAATGAACCTCACAACCAGTCTATGTGTTTCAATGGTGCCTTAAATCAAGCATTAATGGTGACTACAACTGGTGTGGAGGGTGAAGGTAGTCAAGGAAATAACCAACAACAAGACACATTCCAGCAAGCAATCAGCTCCAAATGATACCACACTTGTAAACTGGTAGGTAGAAGATTTTTGTGGCATGAATCAAATGATTCCCCAAAGTGTTGCAGCCAACACAAGGTCAAAAAGGAGAAATTTGGGTGAAGAACAGCCATTGGCTCAAGTAATCCACAATCTTCTATCACTCCACAAATTATTGGCAAACAAAATTCAGTTCCAAACACACAAGGGCTGCCTAAAACAGCTCCTAGGCCAACTCAAATGCCAGTTGTTGCTGCCCATATGCAAGGAATGAATGTGTAGGCCAAGGGACAACAAAGAGATGCTTCATCTCCATTCAACATCATTGATCAGATGAAGAAGACAAATGTAAACATATCAATGTGGGAATCACTATCTATCCTAGGCCAAAGAGATTTGCTACAAGCTGCCATGAAGGATTGGTCAACTTCAAATCAGCAAGTCCAAATGCAAGAGAAGGTGCTCACAAATGCTACCCAGCCTGAAGGGAATCATGGAGGACAACAAGGTAAAATGTTGAAGCCCCCTCCATTCTATGTTTCATTGATCATTGGAAACCATTTAGTACACAATTGCATGATTGATTCCAGGGCAAGTAGTTCAGTAATGCCCAAGAAAATAGCTGATCAATTGGGAATTCAATATGAGGTCATATCCAAAGGGGTAGTGCAATTGGATGGGACAGCAGTAACAATAGTTGGAGTGATAAAAACTTGAGTCTTACTTTGCATGCATGCCCCAACGTTGTTGTTTTGCAAGATGTCTCGGTAATAGATCTTCCACCACTCTTTGCCCTATGTTTGTCAAGGGATTTCATAGCCAAGATTGGAGGTTACTTATCTATTGATTGGTCACACATGTTGTTTAGAACAAGATATGGAACTAAAGCCACAATCAGATCTGAGCCTATTGCAAACTTTCACATTGAGCCTTACACTCCAAGCCAAATCAATACCAATTGTTCAGCGTTTGATCAAGAAGATTATCAAGCACTGATGAAGCTGACACCAAGGTTGGAAGTATAGATCTAACTCTTGATGAATGGGAAAACAAGGTGCATGCTTTTGATCCTTATCAAGAAATAGAAGAATCTGAGCTAGGAGTCTATTGCATGCATGAAGAAAATCAGCCTATCCCTAGCATCACCAAGCTAGACCACAAGGATGACAATGAGGTATGGTAGTTGTTTTTGATGGATCAAGGAGTAGACAAGGTGCAGGAGGGGGAGCTATGCTTGTTTCACCTCAAGGAGTTAAGTATTATTCAACTTTTAGATTTCAGTTTGCATGCTCTAATAACACTGTTGAATATGAAGCCTTGATACAAGGATTGCATTGGTCAATCAAGAGAGGAATAAAGAACTTGCAAGTCTTTGGTGACAGTGAGTTGATTGTCAACCAAGTTAAGGGGCAAGCATCTTTGTCAAGAATGATCTACTCAAGTGCTACAAAAATAGGGTGTGGGACCTCATTGAAGATTTTGAGGGCTTTGGCATCAAATCCATTCCTAGAAAAGAGAACCAAGCTGTTGACAGGCTTGCAGTAGTTGGGGCAGCCTTTGACGTTGTTGAAAGCATCAAAAAGACAAGGTATAGCCAAACATCCATGTGATTGTAAGGCCTTCAGTGCCAGACAACAATGTAAGTTGGCAAGTGTTTGAAAATGATCAACAAATCATCCATTTCTTGTAAGAAGAGGCTGAGTTCTCAGCTAAAAATCAGGAAAAGTTGGAGCAGCAAGTATGGTGACCAAGTGGTACAGCTGAGAACCAACAAACTACCAAAGGGACTTATTACTTTGGAGTCCATTTTCAATCCTAATGATCAGTTTAGGAAGGAGAAAGCAAACATCAAGTCAAGGGAGAAGATTCAGTGTCCATCTTGGTGGAAGAAGGAAAATCACTCCAAATTGGTAAAGATGACAACTGAGAAAGAAAGGTATGAGTTCATACAGCTTTGTCAAGAATTCCCTGATGTGTTTGCTTGGAGCTATGAAGATTTGAAAGGTTTGATCCCGAGTTAGCTCAACACACCATTGAATTGGATCAGTACTAAACCCATCGAGGAAAAAACAAAGGCAGTCAATCCACACATGGAGCCTCTAATGAGAAAAGAATTGAATAAGTTGATAGAGTCAAGAATCATATTCCCTATCAAGCATTCTAGTTGGGTGGCCAACTTGGTTCGATTAGAAAGAAGAGTGGGAAATCAGATTGTGTGTTGACTTGAGAGATTTGAATAGAGCATCTCTCGAGGATCATTATCCACTTCCTTCCATGGAGCAGATTTTACAAGTTGTTGCGGCTCACGAGAGGTTTTCATTACTTGATGGCTATTCGAGGGTACAATCAGATCATGGTGAAAGAAGAGGATCAGTTCAAGACAACTTTTACAACCAAATGGGGAACTTATGCATACAGGAAAATGCCATTTGGGTTGTCCAACGTTGGAGCTACTTTTAAAAGAGCAATGGACATGGCATTCAAGGATTTGATTAACAACATGGTGCTGATATATCTTGATGATATCACTTTTTTCAAAAAATGCAGTAGACCATCTCTTTCATTTGAGACAAGTGTTCCAAAGGTGCAGAAGATTTGGAGTATCCTTGAATCCTAAAAAGTGTATTTTTCTAGCCCATGAAGGAAAGCTCCTTGGCCACATTGTCTCCAAAGAAGGATTAGCAATTGATCCAGAAAGAGTTGAAGCCATAAGAGCACTACCATTGCCAAGCCACAAGAAGGCCCTTCAAAGTTTCTTGGGGAGAATAAATTTTGTTCGGAGGTTTGTCCCAAATTTTGCAGCCCTAGTCAAGCCTATCACCAAGATGTTAAAGAAAAGCATAGCTTTCAAATGGATAATAGAAGGAAAAGAAAGTTTTGAAGCAATCAAAGAAGCCATCTCTCAAGCCCCAACTCTCATTAACCCTGGATTTCTCCAAGGATTTCATCCTCTATGCATTTGGGGGTGATGATACTATTTCTACAATTTTGGTACAAGAAACAAAGACAATGATGAGCAGCCAATTGCTTTCTTCAGCCAAATCCTGGAGGACTATGAGGTGAGATATTCTTTCATTGAGAAGCATGTTCTTGCAGTAATCAGGAGCTTGAAGAAATTCAAGCATCTAGTTTCAAACAACAAGGTTCAATTGCTGGTTTCTCATGTGGGAGTTAAAGACTTCCTCCTCAACAAAGACTTGAATGAAAAGAGAGCAGGTTGGATTACTCGTGTCATGGAGTATGACATTGAGATCAAAGTCACCAAGTTGGTTAGAGGAAAAGGATTGTGTGAGCAGCTGGTCTTGAACAAACACAAGGAAGCATGCAATGAGAAGGAGGTTGTTTTGGCGTTGCAAGACAGCCATGAGCAAGGAAGCACTCAAAAGGAAAATGATGGTGTCCTCACTCCTTGCTGGACCCAAGACATAATGCACTTCCTAAGCATAGGTCTATGCCCTCCAGAGATGAACAAGACCAAAAGAAGACACTTTAGATTGTAGGTTGTCCCATATGCCCTTGTTGATGGTGTTTTGTTCAAAAAGGATGTGAATGGAGTGTTGTTGAGATGCATTGGTACAAATCAGATTCATAGGGTGTTGGAAGAGTTCCATGGTGGATCAGTTGGTGGTCATTTTGCACCAAGAGTGATAGCTCTAAAGATCATGAGGGCTGGCTATTATTGGCCCAAGATTTTTAGTGATTGTTATGCATGGATCAAGAGGTGCAAGAATTGTGCATTCTTCACGGGTAAAGAGAGGCTAGCTGCCCTTCCATTGCATCAATTTCAGTTGACCAGCCATTCATGCAATGGGGTTTGGACTTCATTGGAGTCATTAATCCCAATTCAAGCCAAGGGCACAAATGGATTCTAATAGCCACAGATTACTTCACCAAGTGGACTGAAGTAGTAGCACTCAAGGAAGCAAATGAATCTAGCATCCTAGACTTCTATGAGGGAATAGCAACCAGATTTGGCATACCTGCTACAATAATATCAGATAATGCATTGGCATTCATTGGGTCCAAGGTAACTGAATGGGCTGTCAAGAATGGGATCTACCTAAGTACTTCATCAAATTATTACCCTCAGGGTAATGGCCAGGCTGAATCTACAAACAAGAACTTGTTAAGGATCATTAGGAGGACTCTTGATGAAAATCAGAGATCTTGGCATACTAAGTTGAAATCAGCCTTATGGGCTGATAGGATAACTCCTAAAAGATCTATAGGTAACTCCCCATTCAAGCTTGTTTATGGAAGAGAGGTAATTTTGCCCATGTCACTTGAGTTGCCAACATTGGAACTCATGAAATAGTTGGAGTTGTTGGAGTTTGAGCCCATGGAGGTTAGATATGTAGAATTGATGGAGCTCCAAGAAATCAGAAATCAGGCATCCCAAGCAATGGAGAAGGATCAAGCTTTGATAAAGAAGACCTTTGATAGAAAGGCCAAGAATAGATCTTTCCAAGTTGGAGATCTAGTGTTAAAATGGGATGCGAGACAGAAAAACCGGGGAAGGCATTCAAAATTTGATGCCATTTGGAGTGGCCCATACATGGTCACAAAGTGTAAGGACAACAATGCCTTCCAATTGTCTTCATTGGATGGTGAAGAATTATAGATTCCAGTCAATGGAATCCATCTAAAGCATTGTTACTGAAGGAAATTCTCCACCTTGTACATATTAGCTTAGGTTTTCATTCCTCCAAGTGCTTGTGCACATTGTTTTGTTGTAGATTAGCTTGCTTTCCCTAAGTGCTTTGGCACAAGCTTGTTGTTCTAGGAAATGTGTTTTGTAGGCCTTGCTCCAATCAGATGATGTTCCACCCTCCATCTTCCTCCTTGTAGTGTTCTAATCAGTTGGGGTACCAAGTAGAGAATTTAATGACTCCATGCCCAATGGATTGCTTCAGGAAACTGGTAACTTCATCAGCAGGCAGATGACCCCTCTGAGTCACCAAAATTGTTATCCAAAATGTTCCCCTTGCACATTTTGTGGCTAACTCCCTTCATTCTTCCCTCTCTTGTGCCTCAGTCATAATTTTTTTTTTTTTAGGCACTCAAACCTTCTAGAAATGGCACCATTGGATAGAGCTCTTTCTCAGCTTTCTAGAAAGGTAAAGTTTTCCTCCTAACTCCATGTATTTTTGAAGTTATGGCTCGGTGGAGTTTTTGTGGGAAATTTTCCCTGGAAGGCCCATGACAATAATATGGTGCCACGTGTCCAAGGAAGTGGCGGGGGTTGGAGGTAAACTTGGAATTTTTACCAAGTGATTGGAAAGTTTTCAAAAGGAATATTTCACCCCTGAAGGCCCGCCATGACGAATGAGATGTTGCCACGTGTCAGGAAAGGAAATTGGAAAATTTTCTAAGGGTTGATCCAATGGAAAAATTTTTTTGATGAAAGGCTAGAGCCCGCATCGAATCATATTGTGCCACGTGTCTTGAGAGGAAAAGAGTGGCGGAGGGTGGAGTTAAAATGGAAAATTTGACTAAGTGTTGGCGCCGTAAAAAATCTCCAGGAGGGCCCGGGTGAATGAAATGATGCCACGTGTCCCAGGACCGGTGGACCGTGGGGGAAGATTTAAAAATTTGGCAAAGTGTTTTGGTAAAAGGAAAGGAGAAGTTTTTGGCCCCTTTGCCCCCCGCCCGACCAGTAGAGCTTGCCACGTGTCCCCGGGGGTCGGATCGGTGGAGCGCGGGGGGAGATTGGGAATTTTTCCCAAAGGTAAGTGCAAAAGGAGATGTTTTCCCCCAGGCCCCGCACCCAATGGAATCATGCCACATGGCACTGGAGCTTTGGAACGTGGGGAAAAATTGGAAATTTTCCCAAAGAAAAACAAAGGAAATTTCAAAAGGAAAAGTTTCCGCCCCCCAAACGTGAGCCAATGGAATCTTGCCACGTGTCCAGGTGGTGGAAAAAAATATAGGAAAGGCCCGCAGGGAAAAAGAAAAGGAAAATCCCGCAACCAATGGGGTTTCACCACGTGTCCGAGTTAGAAAAATGGTCAAAAAGTGATGGAAAAATTTGAGAGGAAAAGCCGCAGCGAATCACCTCTCGCCACGTGTCCTCAGATCATCGGCCGGCGGAGATTTTGGAAATTTTTCCAATGGTCAAAATGATGGAAAATGAAGCGCAGAGGGCCCGTCCAATCAGAACATGCCACGTGGCACCTGGAATGGTGGAGCATGGGGATTTTTGGGAAATTTTCCCAAATGCAAAAAGTGGAAAATTTCAAAATTTTCGCCCGCTAATCCGTTTTGGCCCTGTTTTGCCCTAAAATTTCAAATGGCCATAACTTTCGATCCAGAGCTCGTTTTTCACGTTCTTTATATCAATGGAAAGCTGGTGAAATTCTCTACAAGATTCTAGGGTCAATTTTGTATTTTGATGGATTTTGGAGAGAGAAAATTGAAAAACACCTTTGGCACGTGGTCATGAATAGAAATGACGTTTCAACCACCATTTTTAATGAAGAATGGCTCGCATTCTCTCCCAGCATGGTGAAAAATGTAGGGGATGGACTGTAAGGATGCCCATGCTATTTTATTGCATTTTTGGTTGGTGGTTGAAGCTCTCTCACATTTTCCCATGTTTCTCTCTCTAGGGTCGTTTTTGGCATTGTAAAAGCCAGATTTGGCTCATTTTGAAAGGTTGAACATTTTTCATGTATTGCAGGCTCCCTCTTTCACCTTGAAAGTGATTTTGTGGAAAAATCAGACCTCTTCCAAGACTATGCAACCTATTTTTACCTCTCAGATGTTGTAATGCATGTGTTTTGATGTGGAAATGACAATGCAGGCTCTGTGAATGAGTTTTAATCCTCTGTTTGTGTTGTTTGATTCATTTCTGACCTTTCATTATAGTTTATCAGTTTGTGCATGAAGTTTTGTTGCATTTCTATGATTTGTGTCAATCTGCAGAAGTAAAAATGCTCACCACTCCTTTGGTGCATCACCTTATTAGCATTAGTTTCAGTTTTTGCATTCTCTATCTCTGTCCCCTTTGGAATTTAGAGTAGGATCTTGAATTCAATAATACACACCGAGAGGAGTTGAGGAACCAACCTCTAACCTAGAGATTCTTTTCCCATTTTCAAAAGTCCCACACTTGGGGAGAAGATTCAATGTTGTGTCACATTAGCACCGTTAGGACATGTGGTTCGCTCTGCTAGCTCTTCCATACTTAGTCAATTTTGGATTCTTTCCTGAATAGTTTCGAGCTTGAGGGCTTCGAATCGTCACCGTTTCTTCCCCTTCTTGCTCCTGGCTTCTCTACGACACTGCTCCTTTGTTTCTGACCCTGTTGTAACCTGTTTGTCATCTTGGAATGTGAGCTCACGGGTCTGAGTCATTTCCTTCATAATTTCTCTATGTGCGGGCTTGTCTTGACCAAATTTGCCGGGGGTGAATTTAGGGTAGCAATTTGGTGACTCATGGGGACATTTGCCTGCTAGATGAAGAGACCAGTGGCCTTTTTTACATCCATTGGGAATGGAGTCCAACCTTATAAACTAATTCTGATCTGAACTCTGAAATCATGACCTTTGAGCATTTTGGAAACCCACTAAAACTTTAAGTTGGACTTCACCAAAAGCCAAATGAATGTCTGTGCAAGAGTAATAGCACCAAAAACTATGTACAAATTGAAAATCATACATACTCCAAATGGAACATACAGAGTGTGCAAAACCACTTCTTCTGCTAAAAAAAAACCTACCTACACTACTCTAACCAAGACTAAAGGGAGTTCAAACAAATCTTGCAACTAATAGGGAGAAATAGCTCCCCCTAAAAAAATGACAGCATGCATGCAACCGATTTGGCACTAAACATGGCTGGTTGGATGAGTGAAAAATTGACAATAAGCCGATCCTCCACCCAAATCATCAAGCTATCAACATTAATGGAAAATACCTCCTCAAACTGACATGCATTGGACTCCTGGAGGTATTTATGGTGACCCTTGGTACTTTGATGCTCATCCTCATGCCCTAAAGTAGGCATGACTGGTTTTAGTTTCTCCTTTGGCTCCAATGAAGCCAAGTACCTGATTGGGCACGGTCTGATCCTTTGGATGTGCCCATTTCTCTGAAATTCAACTCCAAAAATGGATTCTTCTTGTGGACCTTCTTGAGTGGATGGTGTGAGGGAGATGATGACATCCTTCTACCTTTTCTCTTCCTCTTCTTTTGGATTTGGATTAGCTTCTCCTTCCTCTTCTGTTTGAAGACCATCTTGCCCTTGGATAACTTATTCTTCTAGCATGAAGCTTGTCAAAGAAAAATATTCAAACTGCTGCTCTAGAGGACTATTTGGGACAACCACATCTTCTTTAGAATTTTCCTCTATGATGGATTCATCAACAAAAATAGGCCCTTCGAATGAAAGCAAGAAATTATCAATGATGCCTTCTTTTCTTTCATTCTACAAAATCTGTTTTGGTCTCATCTATTTGCTCCTTCCTAATGGGACTTTGAGCTGATTGTTCTTATTCTTCCTTGGCTGATTGTGTAACTTAAATTGGATCAACATTTCTCTCGGAAAAAGTGCCATTGCGGACACTACACTCGAGAAACTTGATAACTGATCTTCTTCATTTCCTTGTTCTTCTTCTCACTTATGTAACAAAATCAGTCCTAACCACCATTGAGTCTTCAACCTTGGCCTCCTCTATAGGCTTAACCAGCAAGGGAATTTTTTCAATTCCATACCTAAGAGCCAAACTTACTAAAATCTTAATCATTTCTTCTTCCACTGGCTCTTCTATTTCTTTGTCCTTGACTGATTTTTGGAATTTCATCTTCCTCACGTGGAATTGGGAAGGCAAGAGAAGGATTGGGTTGGGATTCAACCATTTGTGCAATTGTTTGTGGTGGTGGGAAGGATGGAACTTCTTGTTTCTTTGGAGGGGAAGGTGTTTCTTTTGGCTCTTGTGGAGGGGATTTAGATTTGGAAGAGAAGAGGGAAGAAAAGCTGAGATGGGATGGAAGACTAGGGGATGGAGGGATGGTTTTCACAACTGGAGTAACATTGGCTGGGTTTACAACTTGACATTCAAATTGAGATGGTGTTGCTTGAGGAATGGAAAGAGAAATACCAGATGATGGTGTAAAACTTACCCATTGACAAGGCTGCTTAGCACCAAGTTCATAGGCCTCTATCTTTTTCTGTCCATTGTGCAAGTTGGGGCAACATTCCAATCATGAAGTCCACTTCTCCTGAGGGCTATAGTGTCTTGAAAAAGGGCCTTCCCATGGACAAGGTTGCCCTGTAACCAATTCTAAAAGCCATCATTTGAGTTGTTGCCCTTGATTGAACCATGTCAGTCTCCATTTTTTGAATTTTCTCTAGCGAGACCAACATCTTGCATTTGATTGTCTTCATTGCATGCATATCCTTGTTCTTGGAAAGCCCCATAGCCAAACTGATTTTGGCATTGCTGCTCATAGGGATAGACATGTTGATTCTGAACCTGCTCATAATGATGATTTGAAGGAGTTGTAAAGCATATTGGAGGTGGAATGATCTGTTGTTGTTGTAAATGTGAGTTCCATGAAGGGAATGAAGTCATGATTGCACAACCTCATGGAATGGGAGAAAATGAAAGAGATGGAAGAAGAAAATGGATGAAATGAGTGGAAATGGATGGAAAAGGTCTGTAACTTAGAGAATGGGTTTTTGACCAGATGGAGTCGCTAGATGTGCTTGAAAGTGCCTCCAAAGGCCGAAATCTTCACCAAGAGCACATCGAACCTAATGAAGTGAAGTGGTAAGGTGCTTGGACACTGTCCCACAAGGCGTACCAAAACTACTAGTTTGAAATTACAACACCCTCAAATGAGCTCTAAAAATATGCTTTTCTAAGGCAGACTCATTTGGTGTGATTTGCATAACATTAGATCATTCCCAAGTTGTCGGACTTGCAAATGGGAATGATCCTCCAGCAAAAGGCTGGTTCCTCTTCCTAATCCTAGCACTAAACTACTTCTAAGGAAGGAAATGTGACTATCTACTCCTAATCTAACAATTCTAAGGGACCAAGGAGAGAGGGAGAGCATGAAAATGAAGATATCCTACACTACGAGAGGTAATAACACCGAGAAAAGGGGCTGTTGTTCACAAACCCAACTGCTGAAATGGAGAGAGGTGAGTAATGGAGAGGATGGAAAAATACATCACAGACTAAGGATAAAGTTCACATAGAAAACCATTTCAAACCCCTTAAACACAGCTCCCAAAACCTGCAATGGACATCAAATATATGCACAGTATACCCTGCAATGGTGAGAGGCGAGAAGAGACAACAAAATGAGCAAAGGATGGAAAAAACACATCACGAAAATATATTTTATTGCTCCAGGAGTTCACACAATACACCATTAATAAGAAAGAGGCAATAAAATGCCATTACAAAGTCAAGGGAGGAGACTTAAACTCCATATTCAACCTTGGAGAAGAAAGAGAGAGGGGGGTAGGAAAGAAGAATGAGCAAAAACCCTTTACAATGAATCCTACCCTTGTATTTATAGATTTGATCAGAGAGAAGAAAGAGAGAGGGAAGTGGGAAAAGTGGGTTGAAACTTGACCATTGCTATTAATGCTTTTGATAAAATATGCTTCAAATCCGTCTTTACGACATGATTTCTTGATTCGGTGCCTTGAAAGAAGAGAAAATGGTAGAAATAGATTGAATTTGATCTGGTTGTTGAGACAGATGGATCCTGAATTGAAGGAATGAAGATGTTTCCTCCATTTTCCTTTACCTAACCTCCTCAAATTAAATTCTTAGACCTCCATGGCATAGGTGAGGCCGAGATCTTTCCAATGGTGTCAGATTTGTAATATTTTGAGCCCTGAGTTGAAAGATATGCCCCTTCAAAGTTTGTATCGGGTCCGTACGAATGGACGGGGAATTTTTTTGAAAAATGGGCCCCCTTTTGAGATGGGGCACGTGGCACCCCTTTTAGAGAAAAAATCAGACTTAGGGTTCGCAATTTATCTTTTCCCTTTGAATGAAAGGAAAATTTTCACCTTTCCTTCCAACTCCCTGCTTTCCTCTGGGACATGCGTCAGTATGGTGCTCATTTGGAAACCTTTTCTCTATTTGACCCTTGAATCAGTGCCATTAAGACACTTGGTAGCCTCCGCAGGCCTGGCTCATGCATTGACCATTTGCCCCTACCTCCGTTTCGTCTTGAGACACATGGAGATGCGGTGCTTGTTTGAGCTTCTCTTTTTTGGATTCACCTTTGGAGGAGCGCCGTTAGGACACGTGGTTCCCTCTGTTGGCTCTTCCATACTTAGTCAATTCTAGATTCTTTCTGAATGGTTTCAAGCCCGAGGGCTTCGAATCTTCGTCGTTTCTTCCCCTTCTTGCTCTTGGCTTCTCTCGTAACATTGCTCCTTTGTTTCCGACCCTGCTGTAACCTGTTTGTCGTCCTGGAATGTGAGCTCGTGGGTCTAAGTAGTTTCCTTCATAATTTCTCTATGTGCGGGGTTGTATTGACCAAATTTTCTTGGGGGTGAATTTGGGATAACAAGCTTGTTACAAAACAATTACTTGTATCAATATATGGTCAAATTCGAGAGAGGAAATTGTTTATAAGTATGCAAGACACACACATAGAGCTTGATGGTTGGATAAACAATTCAAGTTGAGCAAGGAAACATTATCACTTGGTACTATTGTTTGAGTAGTTTAATTCATAGAGAATTAATCATTGCAACCACAAAAGGAGGTTCAATAAAAATACTATAACTCGGAGCAAGTTACTATTTTCGTGCATACAACATTCATGCACTCTCTAGATAGCACTAAGTAAGATCAAAAAATATTAAGGGAGTATCATTTCTACATCATTGATGATCAAACACATTCTATATAATATATGCAAGGGTGTTTCCATTTGTTCTCGGTGAATTTGGTGAGAGGAACATTGTTTTCAATTAACATTACATTTGGTCAGATAACTGCACATCACAATTTAAGAATGCACAAATGTTTTATTGGTTAAGAAGGATGCACATAACAACAAGTTTACAACATATCTAGAGTTTTTGAGGTAGTACATAGGAAAGGAAATAATTTTGGTGCAAGAGCATGTGTGAAAAGAGCCCTTGTAAGAGAATAATTAAAGTTCAAAGATGGTGCTAAATTTACAGGTGCAAAAAAATTGTTGATTGGTGTAACAAGAACATGGGCCATGAATCTCAAGAGAGATTAATAGTCCATAGATTTTTTTGATAGAGGACATAATTTGGCAAGTGTGAAGATTATATGAAAGATACATGATCAAGTGATATACACTCATTTCGTAGTTCAAATGCAAGTTATTGCACTATTCATAATAGGTGTATGACATGTTTTTATATATCATGCATTGATTTTTGTGGAATGAATGTGAGTCACAATAGTGGGTGGATGAATGGACTTGTAAACCTCTAATTCCACTTGACACATATCAAGTTCCATGAGCATTACAACTTACAGTGTCTTCAGATCATATGACAACATCACCTGACTTTGTCTCTAATTTAGTGCAACAAGGTACATATATGTTATGTTATAAAATTGTAAATTATTAAAATTTTACTTGAGATTACTTTGTGATGCATATGGAATGTTTTTGCATTTATTACAACTAGATTTAACGAAAAAGGGAAAAAACTACTTCTTGTCTCATTATGTAGAGGGAAAACAAAAATTGACTTCCATAGTCATTTATAGTGAAAACCTTGAGTACCCCACTGGGTCAGTGCTAGTCACGTGAGCTTAGCTTCAATGATATCGTATCAAAAAATCAAATAATTGATTGTTTGAAGACTATGAAATACATAGAAAGATAATTTGTTATTCACATTTTATTCTTGCAACAAATATTTAGTTGATCAAATATCAAGGTAGGCCATCAAACAAGAATCTGTGGAAGGTTCATGAATTAGATCATGAATAAATTTTTTCTACTATCAAGAGTAGAGTTTATTCTTGTGGTTCATTGGATTGAATTTCCAAAGGTATGTTCACTTAAGATTAGATATACATATACATGAATTTAATTTGAATATTTAATTTAATGACTTTGATTAAAGTTTGTAGGTTTTAAAATTCTATTTAATTTCTTACTAACATGCTTACGTAGGTTAGTGGTGCCAAAAAAGCTTCCACCTTCACGTGGTTGGCACTGTTAGTAGAGAATTCCTTATTCTTGAAGCTAAGAGAAGCTAAGGGAAATTAAATCTTGGAAACGAATAACAAGCACAAATTATCATTTTACCACCTATATTGCATGAAAAATATATTCTTATAATTATCATTTCACCACTTATATTGTATGAAAAATATCTTCTTACAATTATCATTTCACCACCTATATTGTATGAAAAATATCTTCTTAACATGTTTCCTAGTACTTGTTCTAGATGCTCAAAATAGTGTCTTGGACTTTTATAGGGTTATCAACACCAAAATTCCCTTCTAACAGTGTATTACCATGTAATTTCACCCTTTAGTATGTTTTGCATTGAAGGATTTTTGTCAAACTCAGTTCTTCTTTCACACCTATCTCATGCCTCTACTAGCCCTACTTACACACAAGTCTTATTGTTGGGTAAGCACTAGGATAATTGTGCACTGAAATGAAGCCTTAATCAATTTTTGCTAGGCCACTCTTACATGTTGGCGCAATCCATTTAGTGCCATGATATTTTGTTTACAAAATATTGACCGACTCAAACTAGAGTATTTGACATAGTTGCAAACAATGGGACAACAAGAAAACTAAATTAAACTAGGGAAAATTGAGGCATGTATTCATAGAGGGTCTGAATGTAGAAGTGTAAGTTTAGACGTGACTTTTAAGGTACCACAGAGACCAAGAATTCACCCGTCGAATTTATAGATTTTTTTTACTCTCGGGGATCTTAAGGGACTACACACGATCGATGTTACTGAGAAGCATCGGGATCATTGGGCACCAAAATGAAGCCTCCCAAGAATTTATCAGGCCACTCGACATGTTGGCATATTCTATTTAGTTCTACAAGCTTCTATTTGTAAAATATTGCATTGGGCATCCTTACACTAACTTAAAACTGGAGTATTTGACACCGTTGCAAACAATGGGACAATGAGAAAACCAAATTGATCTTGGAAAAACTGAGATAGGAATTCGTAGAGGGTATGAATGTGGAGGTGTAGGTTCAAATGAGACCTTTCAAGGTGCCACAAAGATCAAGAAATCCCCTGTCAAATTTATAGTCTATTTTTCTCTCAGGTCTCTTAAGGGACTACACCTGACCAATGTTGCTAGGAAGCACTGGGATTGTTGGGCCTTTGAAACAAAGCCTCACCCAACATTTAAGGAGATAAAAGAAAATTAATTTTTAGAAAAATTATAAAACAATGCTTAAAAATTAATAGTATACCAAATTTAGTCACAAACCATTTGCATTTGTGATTCACCAAAAATCACAAGAAGGTTGTAGGAAAATCACGGGCGCGAATGGAACTGTGTTGAAATATCACCAAAAGAGTGATGTTGAGGGATTGCACTAATCATTTTTCATCCACCATCACCTCTTCAAAACATGTAATATTGAAATATGTGAGGAAAGAAGCAAAAATAAGGTTTGAGCTCAAGTACACCAAGATTCAAGGAGTTGAAATGGGGGTTCGATGGTGTTTTATAGTTTTTGATTGCATAGAGGGTGAGATGATAAGGTTCAAATGTGTATAGAGGATGCAAGTGGGTAGGTGGGGTGTATAAAATCAAATGTGAGTTAGTGAAAATTAGTAAATGAGATTTGATGAGGATAAGTGAGGATGACTTACGTTATCTTAATTTTTTACTTTTTAGGTGTTTTGTGGGAATATTTGATTTTAGGATTCATTGTGGTTTTAAATTGTTTTTGTATTTTTTAATTAGGAGACCTTATGTGTAAGGTGCATTTTCTATTGTCCACATTTTACCCATTTTGGGTTACGTGTTATAGTAGGCATGATGCAACACAAAAATTGAAAACGAGATGGGGGTCATCCAACACTATGATGGTGGTTGCCACACACATGGTCTTAGGTGACTGATTGAATAAATAAGAAACTAGAAATGCAATCAATGGGATAATTCAGCCTAAGTTTGTGAAGGGATCGATGGATTAATTTTATAAGGTAGAGACTATGTGGTCAATTAAATAAGATTGGTGATAATTGGATGTCATAAGATTTGACAAGAAGGGTTTGATATAATATCCCCTCTCAAGTGACCATTTTTAAAGATGTAAGTTGCCATGTAGTCAAATTTTATACCCTTAGATGAAGCAAGTATAATCCCATGTGTGCCGGCCTATCACCCAACAGTCTTTGGGCACTCACCCGAGGCACTTTAGGTGCAAAAGTATCTCCTTTATGTGTTTTTGTGAGAATGCACAATATTATGAAAAATAATCAAATATAGAGGGAAAAAAAAAGAACCATGCAACATTCTAAGAACCTAAAACGGGTTGTCATCTCATTACATCCAGAAAAGAGAAATAACAAGCAACATATGGAAATGGTTCTTATAGAAAGGAAATGTACAAGTATTATACTTCTAAACACATATATGAGTCATAAAAAAACCTTAGATTTATATTAACAGATCCAGTAATCCACATTATGTCCCTTGAGGTCAAAATAGATCCTCATATAACCATGCAAAGCCAAGTCATGCATCAGAACTACACTATGTTCATCATATTACAAAAATGAATGCAGACCCATCCCTCTAAACATGCCATGATTCCTATATTCTCCTAATCCCAACCCATAGAACCCTCATTATATTTCTACAGAGCTTCACCTCTCTTCTATTTCTCTCCTTCCACACTCTACTTGCTTCCACACTTTCTTCTATTGGCGCTTGCATTTATAGCCTTAGAAACCATCGCCATGCCTTTACAAAGTTATAGGTCGGTTGTCAAGTTTCGAGGTGGTCCTTTATGGGAGCATGCCTTCTCAGATCCGAGCTCTCCACTCTTTGTAATGATGTCTTCTGGAACCTTCTATCACATGCCTAGAATATTCCATTTTTGATCCCACAATCACCAAGCTGACACCTTATCCACAAGGGTCATGCTTTTCTCGTGTGCTTCTGGGATGCCAAATATGACTAAGTACAAAACTTATTTTTCCTTCTACGCATGCGCCATATGTTTTACAATCTTCTACTAGAACCCTTCCTTGTGTGCCTTCAACCCGCGCACCCTTCTTTAACTAGCTCCTGCGTGCCTACACTCCTTTTCATCCTTAGCCAATATTCGGGGCCCAACATCACCCCACACTATGCCTGTTCTCTATCCTCGGAAACACTCTTCAAAGAATAAAGAATGGTAGATCCTTACAAATGGTTGGAAATAAAAGAATAAAGGAATGAAGAAATGGGGAAAAGAATGATAGAATGGGGAACTTGTTTTATTTCTGGAGGAGAGGGAAATCCTTCCCTAATTTTTCTTCTAACTTTCCCCAAGTGTCGACCTCATTTTGAGCTTGCTGACAGAGGTCACCCACCGAGTGCTCACTTCTTCAAAACTCAGCTCCTCTCCCTTAGCACTCATTGTCTCCATGATCTCCTCCAATTTTTTTCCCAAATCCTCGAGCGCGTACATCCTATGAGTGATTTGGGGAAACAATTATTTCAGCCGGTTCTTGATTGAGCCCTACAAGGTATCAATGGCCTCTGATTTATTTTACACATTGGCTAGGATTTTGTCTCACTTAGTCCTGTTCCCCTTATTCTTTTCTTGGAACTCCTTGAGTTATGCTTCATGGGTGGTAACCAAGATACTTTCCACTCTATCCCTATCCATGCAATTATCATAGGTAGCCTCAACAACTCGTGCAAAAAATTCTACATAGGCGAGGATCTTGTTGTATTGAGCAAAAATTTCCACAACCTTCATCTTATTTTCTTTTCTTGGCACGCCAATGCCTCTTCTATGGATTCTAAGGCAAGTGGTTACCTCTCCATAGTGAGTATGTGGGTCAAGTCCTCTAGGCATTATAAGGCTGATCCATATTTTTACGCGGGTAGTGTTAAGTCTGGATGCTTCAAGACAATGGCATCTATGATCATCTCTATTTTCTTATATGCCTTGTACATGCTTACCTTTTTGTCTATTAACTCAAACCTTCACTGAGCACTGATTAGCTCCTCCTGCTTCAAGTCCTTGCTTTTCTTAAGGAGATCTCCCTCATTTTCTCTAGCTCTGCCTCTAGGAACTTCACCCTAGCATTTCTTCGAAGATCTTGGCTTCAACCTCAACTAAAAATTTGTTGAGCGTGTTGCAGATTTGCTCATCTGATAATTGTTGAGCATTTACCAAGGGGTTTATTCCTTTTGTTTCTAGCACTTTCATCAATGCTCCTTGGCTTATTTCAAATTTGGTCTCATCAATGTGGGACTCAAATGCCCATGATAGCATTTTCCTTGTCTGAGGGTATACACCTTCCTCATCAAATGAAGCCATGGCTAAGAGTTGTTATGTTAGCACAATGATCTAGAATCACGCGCGTAACACCTTGTTCGGATCATTGATGTAGTTCATTCCTTGAACTTGTGCTACTTTTTTCTCTTCCTCCATGTGCATGTGGCTTTTGGAAAGCTTATAGCCAAACTGGGATCTCCCCCCATGCTGCCATATTCTTTTCTTATGCTTTCCTCCTCAGCTTCCTTCAACACTTCATCCACACTACGTTCTACCTCTTATTCCACAAGATTCTTGATAATTCCCACCACTTCTCTCTCTACTGGCCTCTTATATCTATTCCTTTGCAAGGCTTGGGGTCCTTTGATCCTTTGTATTTACTTCTCTGCTCATCCCCTTGCCTTGAGCCTCAGTTTATTCTTTGTCATTCTTCTCCTCATCCTCTTCATTACACTTTGTATCTCCTTCATCCTCAGAATCATGCACCTCATAGATTGGATGGTATTCTCATCTTTCAGGCTCATCATCATCATCCTTATCGCTGATGTAGGAATGTAAACTTTCTGTTTCTTCTAAATCTGCCTCATCAATCACTTTCTACTTCTTCCTCATCTGGGGATTCCAAAGATGGAGATTCTTCCTTTTCCTTCTCTTTGACTGGTGATGTCTTCCTTGGTGATTCCTCATGGGTGAGGGGATCTTTGTGTTCCAATGCCTCTTCTTCTGGGGTATTTTATTTTACAGGAGACTTCTTTCTCCACGTGTAAGTAATAGGCTTAACGCTTTCTTCCGGTGTGCTCACCGTTAGTGTAGTTTGAACACTTGGTGTCTTCTTCTCCTGCACCTCTTCTCTTTCTCTCTTCCTAGGCACAACCTTCTTCCTTCCTGTAGGGTCTTTAAGAATTGATACATCATCCTCCAAGTAAGAACCCTTTTCAATTTTTTGCCTTATGTGCAGATACACCCTTATTGCAGTCCTTCCTACAATTGGAAAAATTAAAGGCTTCATCATTTGTATCTTGTGGGAGACATAATTATGCACATACACACACACTTCTTTGGGTAGATGAGCATCCGACACAACTCTTGGTGGTCTATGTCTACCTCAATAAGGTTGAACCTTAGTCTCTTGCCCTCCTTGAATTGATTAACTCTAGCTTGTAAGTATTGCGCGATGAAAGAGAAGGGTAGCTTGCACCATGGACTCATATTTCCATCTGTCAATGTAAATCTACCAAGATAGAAGTGTTGGTACACTTGTGAACTCGCCTCTCCATCCACAAGCACTAGTAACTTTTACGGTATCCTCCATTCTACTCTGAATGTGTTGCGCATTTGCTTGTACGACTTTTGAAGCTCACCTTGTGAGCGGATGTCATGGTTTCATAAGTGTATTTTGCAAACATTTTTACGGGTGAAGGATCCTCTTCTGGATACTCCCAAATAAAATTTTCTGGCCCATCAGGCACTCTAATATCTAAAAATACAATGGCAAGGGGGACGTTACCAAAGATTATCTTTTCTCTCTCTCTGTGCTTTGCTTAAGATTTCATCCGCGATGAAAGCAGACAAGTTATAGATTGTTCCTTCACATATAATCCGAAATATGTTTAGCCATGCCTTGTTCACTTGTGTCCATCATTCCTAGTCATTAAGCTTGGTCACCAAGCGTGTGACCATCCTCATAATTGGGTTTGGAATCTCAGAAATGTCAAAGTATCACGACCCCTTCTTGTAGTCATACATGGCTATAGTCTCCTTGATAGCCTCCTTATCACTCAGATCATCATCTATGCTATCTCCTTCACAATTGAGGCTGTGAACTTGGATATTAGTTGAGGTGTTATGTGCATCTTGTGCCCTGTAAAATAAAAGTGATCCTCATGCACATGTGACATCAACCATTGGTAAAGGTGCTTAGGATTTCCAAAGTAAGGTAACTCATATAGTTATAATAATCCAGCCTTCTCCAATTTGACCTTCACCTCGTTGCTATAAATGGGAATCCCATCTGGTGTCCTCTTGTTAGGTTATTAGACCAACTCTAGTGTCATTTTCTTCTCGGTTGTGCTCGTGCGATGGTTATAATCACTCATGACCATCTTTTGCAAGTGTGACTCCCACTCTTTTCCTAGCAATACCCCATCTGGGTACTACATTTCTGCATACCATTCTTCATTGGTGCTTATGGCGACAATCATTTGCTTTCCCTTTCCCTTGCCCTTTGTTTTCTTTAGTGAAATAGTTGGTTTCTTTGGTGCCATATTTTTTGTTGGGATCAACTACGGGCTTCTAACTCTGCTCTGCTACTTTTCTACACTCCAAATCCAACTCCAAAGTTTCAACTCCTAGAATGAATCCTTCTTTCTCCATGCCCTAGCTACCAAACCCTAACTAGGAAAACCTTCCACAAGATGACACTCTTCACACAACCTTTCCTTACGCCCATGTACTCCTTCCTTCTAGTTTGTAGATCTACTCTAGATGCACACTCAAATTTCTCGGATTCTCCTTTCTTTGCACAAATTTCTCTCTGGATGCTCTAGTTTGCAAGAGCTTCTTTCACTTCGTAATTACAAGGTAACAAATGAATTTCCGATTTCGTATTTATAGCTTTTCCTTCTTTCCAGCATTAAATGCTATACCACCTACCATTGTACTTGACACTAAATGAAATTTTTCTACTAAGCCTACTTCAAGTTCCCTTACACATGTGTGTAATCTTATGTGAAAAACTCGACAACCTTATGACGCGTAAAAGTCCAAATGGACTAAATACTCTTACACGCGCATCAATAACGCCAAAGGAACTTCTTCTATCCTTTACCTGATTTTTTTCCCTCACCTACCTCATGTTGTTCCTATGCTCTTCATCCTTTGTACGTGGTCTCTTTTATAACCTCGACACCATACTTTATCATCCACCATTTCCTCATGTGCTTTCTCAACCTTATGCACTTCCTTCTATTGGGCCATTTAACTTGTATTGCAGGCCTATACTTTGCATTACTCCACCCCACACTAAAACAGATGCATGGTCCTCTACACATACACAACCTTGGAAAAATAATGTGGTTACCAACACACAAGGTGCAAAACAAAACAAAAAGAAAGGAACAAACAATGAGAAAGGGAAACACAAGAAAAGAAAAGCATAAAGGGAAATTCTAAGCTAACTAGAAATACTACCTTATTACAAACACCAAGAAGACTTATTTATAGTAGGGATTCAACCTACTCCCATTGAAATGACCTGGTAACATTGTCCCATCTAGCACTTGTAACTTTAAAGCACCCTGAATCAAGAATGTATGAGATGATGTAAGGTCCCAACCAATGGAATTTCAACTTCCCAGGATGGTGCAGATACTTGGAATCATACAACAACACCATCGACCAACCTCAAACTTCTTGTTCTTGATATGATGATCATGCCATGCCTTTTTTCTTACTTTTTCTATCTTATAAGCTGTTGGTGTAGGTGGTATATTTATTCACTTTATTATGTGTATTGCCACCTCACGGGTGAGTCATCTCACTTAGGTGGACATGGATCTAGGTGTCATCTTAGTTATGATGATTCTCTTACGAGAATCGTCATATGTGTAAGTTACGTCATAGGAGTTACATTTCCATTTGGGAAAGTAACTCCTCTTCTCCATTATGGAGGAATCTTTTCTTACATGGGAGTTACACATTTACTCCCCTATATGTACACACCTTTCCTGATCTATGAACATGGAGTATGGGCCTCTTTTGAGCCATTTTCCCTCAATGCATGCACATTGCTTTTGAGTGAGTTCTTGCTTCGATCTTGAAGCTACGCCATTTCTGCGGTTGAGTGCAATGTGTCGATGCTCACGCATTCCCTCCAGATCTTCGTCATTCCTCCAACATGGTATCAGAGCTCGGGGATCGGAATCATGTTGCTCACCTCGGTTGCTTACTACTCTCTACCTCATAGTTTCTTGTGCAAGTTCCCATTCTGTTTCGTGCTCTACTTGCACTGATTCGGGTTTCATACCTCTTGTAGAGTTGTTCGTGTGATCGTGGTTGTTTTTGGGGTGTTCGTGGTTTTCCGGATTTTGCATGAGGTCTTAGGTGACTTGGGTTACTCATTTGGTTTACCAACCCGACCAATGCATTAACCGACTCGACCACCGGCTCCTTGTATTGAATTATGCTTGGATGTGGAGTATGTGCCTTGAGCTACCATCGTGTTTTCTCTGGTGTATCCTTAGACAACGCTAAAACCTATGTATTTCTCTCAAATGTCTGTTAGTGCTTCTCGGTGACCACTTGTGGTTGGTTTCAACAGTTGGTTCAGCCCTCTCCTCTCTGCGACCTTTCGAGCTCTCCTCACGCATTTTCTACTACAACGAGGCCTTTTATTTGCTTTGGAAAAATTACAAGCTGCACCTTCTCTGCATTGGTTCTCGAGATCCCACTATTTCTTTGTTATTTGCACCGACTTTGTTCAAGCTCCTGCTGGATGTTAAAAACTTACTGTTCACATTTTTTTGGCTTGCGTGAGACCTCATTCAAAGCATGATTCGACCGTGAAGGGCTTAGTGTATACATTGGTGGAGGAAGTGTGATTTCCATGCCTTGTTCAAACGTTTCTCAACACGCATTCTTCCCGCACATGACTATTTCACTTAGCTCCAACTCTTGCGTTTTCTCCTCTAAGCTTAAACAATGATGCGTTTCCTTTGCACGTGGCCTTACGAGTCCTACACACTCAGCTGCCCTTCTCTGCTTTGTGTCGATTACTCCGCATCAACTCTACTGCAGTTCACGCACGTGGCTTCCCTTTGCTCAACTATTTCTCCTCTCAACCGTTCACACACTGCTTTGCCACGTTTTTGTGTTGTGCTGCCATGTTTTTTTTTCTCTATTGTGTTGATAACGGTTCACACTCTGCCTTGCCATTACATGGTTGCACACAGTGGATTCTGATCACACAATGAGTCGACACACTGCAAAGACGTGGTGAAACGGTTTGATAGCTTGTAGCAGACCTCTAAACAACTCCATAACATGCATTCCCAAACATCTTGACTTGGTTAAGAGTATTCAACGTGGGCCCCCTCTCATTTCCTTTTAGAATTGTTTAAAGGTTAAAACAATCACTTTTTTAATGTTTTAAGGTAAAAAAAAAAAACATTCATTGGCATTGTAATAAGTTTTAGGTTGTTTTTGCTTGTTATTATGTTCTTCATTCACGCGTCGAAGACGGAGGGCGAGGTCCGGGGTTGGCAGGAGGCTAATCCCCCCTCACAAGCAAAACAAACCCTTGCTAAAATTTGATGCCGTTTCCAACGAGTAGTCACACGACACCCTTTGCACCCATTTAGAGCACTTTTTTAATGCGTTTGCAGTGTCTAGTGCATTTTTCCATCAGTTGTGGGAATCGTTTTAATGCGATAACTTTTGACTCGCTGCTCGTTTTTGAGCGCTTCCTTAGTCAAAGTTACATGTATTTTCACACTCTACGTGATGGAATTGCCAATTTTGTAAATGCACTACTTTTATAAAGTGCCGCATTCTGGGGGGTTGCTTGTACTCTTGGGCCTACACACACAAACACATTATCGACCGAGTCCGACGTCTTGATTTTGTGCATCTTGCATTTTTTCATCATGGAGAGTGCTCTTTCCAGATGTGAGCATCGTAGGATTTCCTTACAGCCTCCACCACTTCTCACCGGGAGAGAGACCTATTCAACTTGGCGTGCTTCCATGGAACGTTACTTCACCCACGAGGGTCTTTTACCCTTCTTGCTTGGGCCAGTTCCTGCACCCGTTGATCATTGTCATCTAGAGGACTTCCTTGACACTTGTGACCATGTCTTTGGTCACATGATGATGCATGTCTCTCGTTCTCTGGTTTCACGTGGCAGACTCAGATCCACCTCACCATGTCTGGAGCATTCTTCAGTCCTTCTATGGAGACCCTTCACATACTACGCGCCGCCTGCTGCTGATTTAGTTATCTCCTCCATTTCTTTGTGTGATGACAGTTCCACTGACACAGGCTCGCTTGGTTCTACTTCTGATGACGAGGATTGTGCATCCAGTTCTGATGTCAAGAGTACTACAGAGGACTCTTCTCCTCTTTCTCTCACTATTCCAGACATTGTTGTCACCCCCCACATCTCATCAGATATCGAGTAGTCTCCTTCTCAGTCTCATACAGTCATCATACCCACCTCCTTTCCACTTCAAGTGTGTGAGGCCCTCTTCACTCCTCTACCTTCATTGGATGACTCATACCTATCTGACATCGCTCTTCCGTTTGTCGAGCCCCCTCATTGGGACGAGTATACGCGACCTTAGTCATCTTTTCGCAGAGTATACTTGTGATGCACTACGGGTTCGCATCCATCTACATGTGTTTTAGAGGAGTTCATCATTTTTGTTGTTGGGAGTGCCCATTTTGGGGATCATACCACTTCCACTTTTATGGAGATCTTCATTGATCCACCCTCACTTGTGGATCCCTTTTCTATTGTGGAGGATGTTTTGTTCCCTTCACATCACTTGGACATCTTTTCTATGGGTGTTCCTCTTCACTCTGATAGTTCTACGCATGTGGCATTACCTTCAGTTCCTTGGAACTCACTCGCTAGACCTATGTCACACTTGACAGGTGCACCGTGCTCGAGTTCTTCGTGTTCTTTGCCTTCGTTTTCCTTTGTGGAGTGGGTGGACTTCCAACACGTCATTTCTATCCTTCCCAAGGGTAGGCACACAATTCGTTGCGGGTGGCTCTTCTTCATTCCAGGTAGAGGATCTCATCATCGACATTCTTTTGGGAGACCTCCTAGAGTTGCAGAGTTCAGATCCGTCCATGGCATCTTCTGCATTCCTCTCATCTCCCTCTTCTTCTCTCTTCTTCTTCTTTTCGAGAGATTACCTCTTTGTACATGGGTACCCTTTCAGGCTCATCTATGGCCGGGACCCATATTTGGCATCTTTCTTAGATTAGAGAGTGTGTTGTTCTCTTGTGGTGGATGTTTTTCCCACTGGGTTTTCCTTCACTGCTTGGGACTTCTTCTTGTACATGGGTGCCTCATCAGGCTTTGTGCCGGGACCCATTTCTTGTTTCTGACTTGCCACCTCATCCTAAGTTACGATGAAGGGGGGGTGTTGGTGTAGGTGGTATATTTATTCACTTTATTAGGTGTATTGCCACCTCACCAGGTGAGTCATCTCACTTAGGTGGACATGGATCTAGGTGTCGTCTTAGTTATGAAAGATTCTCTTACAGAATCTGTCATATGTGTAAGTTGCGTCATAGGAGTTACATTCCCATTTGGGAAAGTAACTCCTCTTCTCCATTATGGAGGAATCTTTTCTTACATGGGAGTTACACATTTACTCCCCTATATGTACACACCTTTCCTGATCTATGAACACGGAGCATGGGCCTCTTTTGAGCCTTTTTTCCCTCAATGCATGCACATTGCTTTTCGAGTGAGTTCTTGCTTCGATCTTGAAGCTACGCCATTTCCGCGGTTGAGTGCAACGTGTCGATGCTCACGCATTCCCTCCAGATCTTCATCATTCCTCGACAATAACTCCATCTACCAAGTGATCACCTTTCATCTAACTACATCAACTTATCAATCCTTTCTTCCGGTGCTTTCTAATCAGCTAATCCTCCTACGCGTGCTATACGTAATGATGGTAACATGAATTCAACTAGAAAAACAACCTCCGTGCCAAACACCAATTGAAATGGTGTGGCCTTGTTCAACCTCTTATAGGTTGTCCTGTATTCCCATAGAATGAATGATACTTTGTCATCCCAATCTTGTCTTCCAATGTCACAGATCTTAGTTAATGTGTGACTTAGTATCTTATTAAATGTCTCATCAGTTCCATTTGCTTGAGGGTGATAAGGGGTAGTCTTGTGATGGGCCACCATAAATTATTCTAACATAATTCTAACCATTTCATTGAGAAAGTGTGTACCTCTATCACTTGTTAAACTTAAAGGACAATCATATCTTCTGATTATGTTCTCCCATAAAAATATAGTAATTTTCCATACGGTGCAATCCTTTATAGGCACCGCCTCTACCCACCATGTATAGTAATCGGTGCAAGTGATGATATACCTGCGAACCAATCCTTCGCGTGATTGGTGTAATTGGCCCTATAAACTCATGTTCCCATTTTTCAAATGGTTCAACACTGGATATTGGTTGCAATGGAATTTCATCCTTCTTTCCAAATTTTCCAAGGAGCTAGCAATGGTCACAGGACTTACATAACTCAATACAATCCTTGTAGATGGTTTCCCACTAAAGCCCTGCTAATAAAATCTTCCGCAGTAGCATTTCTGCATAGTATGCTCATGTAATCCCACCATGCACTTCCTCTATAATTTCCACGTGCTCATGTTCCAATACGCATTGGCGTAAAACCTTGTCATGACCTCACTTAAACATATCTCCACTAATCAAAATGTAAGGTGTGGTGCATATTGCTAACTACTTCCTCTCCAGAGCTTTCATCCCTTCCGAAACCACACCTATTTTTAAGCACACTGCAATATATTCCAAGTTTGAGGGCATGTGCCACAACCTAAATAGTTGTGCATATGACATGGTATTCTCAATTATTTACATGTCCTCCCCGAGTTAATCCTTAATAAATGGTGAGGTCATAAATTTCTTTTTCCTCATTTTACGACCACCGTGAAATCAAAATCTTGATATAGTAAGACCCAATGACATATGCACCCTTGCAACATAGGTTTGTTGACTAAGTAATTTAATGCCATGTGGTGCGTGTAGAGTATAAATGGTGTTGCCAATGAATCTTGTCTAAACTTGTGCAACATGTAGATCATAAACAATGCTTTGCGCTCGTAGTTGTGTAATTCTATTATCTTTGGTGTCAAATTTCTACTTAAAAAGCACAAGGGATGATCAACCATTGCTTCACCAGTCAGCAGTGCTAGTACTAATCCCATAGCTGTCCCTAAAGCATCAACATGCACATGGAAAGGCTTATCCCAAGAAGGAAAACATATAATGGGTGTCATGACAAGCTTATCCTTCAAAGTGTCAAATGCCTTCTGCTGCGCCTCTCCCCAATGAAAGGCACTCTTGTGTTTTAACAATTCCTCCAAAGGTGCGGTAATCTTGGCATACCCCTTGATGAACTTCCTATAATACCCTGTATGCCCAAGGAATCTGTGCATTATGCTTTGACTAGTAGGATCCCTAATCCCACAATAATTGCAACTTTGGTGGGATCCACTAGTAAGCCTTCTTTGCATATAATGTGTCCTAATAGGGTTCCAAATGGAGTAACAAAGACACATTTCTTAATGTTGAGGGATATCCTCAATTTCTAACATCTCTCAAACATCAACCTTAAATTGTCACAATGGTCTTTCACCAATCCATACACATTCCAATCATCGAGGTAAACTTGAAGAAACTTATGGATGAAGTCCTGAAATGATTGTACCACGATACACGAGAACATAGTAGATGCATTCTTCAATCCAAAAGGCATAACCATGTAGGAAAAACTTCCCCATTCAGTGGTGAAAGTTTTCTTTCTCTAGTCTTCCTTTACAATCCTGACTTGGTGATACCCTGAGAACCCATTTGTGAAAGAGTAGACTTTGCGCCCAACTACTCCCTCCAAAATTTCTTCAGTAAAGGGGTTTGGAAAAGGATCAATGACACATACTGCATTCAGATCCATGTAGTCAAAACATATTCTTATTGTTCCATCTCGTGTTGATACTTTGGTCACTATTGGGCTTATCCATTTTGATTCTTCCATTGCCTCAATGATACCAGAGACTATCATATTGTCTATTTCTTCCTTGACCCATACGCATAAATTTTGATTCATCCGATAAGGCCTCTTCCGAATTGGGTGCACACCTTCCTTAAAATTGATCTTCATCTCCCCTAAGGAATGATGAATGCCTTTGAGTTCATGGTACCCATGAGGAAACAAATCTTGAAACTCGTGCAACAAATCAATGACATTTGAAACTTATTTTTCTGACCAATAGTCCTCGATGATAACTTCCTTAGGTTCTATTTTTGTTCCAATGTTAACCTTATTTGTCTTCAAGGGCTCATGGTAGGCACATGCTCACTCATCAGTGCTATCTATGACTTCACGTGTACCTTCAAAATGGTTAACATCTAAAGTTTTGATCTCTTTACCATCTACTACATAGACCATCTTTCCTTTTATTTTTCCATACACGCACGCTCAAGCTATACTTCCTCCAATTCCTCTTCATTAAGGCACATCTCCAAATAGGGCTTACCTAGTAACTCTTATAGCCTATCCTCTACCATAACACTATATCTCATCGTAAGACACTTGATCACTTTTAACACCTTATGTACATCGATGGCTTTGTACTCCTATACTTGAAAGATTGAATGAGATCAGCCGCTGACCTCCACGCCAATTACCTATTTGACGACGCATCTACGAATGAATATACCATGCACACACACAACCTTGTAAGGTGGAATAAAAATTATGCACCCATAGTGAAGGTAGTAATGCTTCTATGCTTCCCATCTAGGCCTTCTCACATGCTTGGATATGAAATGAGGCGGTCTCTTTACCATGGTAGTCTTGTATGACCATGGGCGCGTTGCTCCTAGAGAACCTTACTAGAAAATGTGATCCTTACCTCATGCCACTCTAGGAGGTTCTCCCAATGTGTAGCCCACCAACACACTATAGTTCCAAGTAGGTTATAATTGAGCATTCCTCCTCTCTCATCCTCGTCTTTCCACCTTTGAGCCTCCATTTCCTGTAAGAAAATTTAGGGTACTCCCCTCTAGAGTAACTTGGAAACTTATTTCCTCCTAGGAACTTGACTGAGCATGCCTTTGTTACCCTTACTACCAAACCTCTCAACTATCACCCAATCAACTGATAGGATCCATGTGACCAATTGGTGCATGCCACACTAGTGGTATTACTCAAGGATTGAGTATGTTCAAACTAGATAACTCCCTCCGTGGGGTGAATTATATCAGGATCTCTGATAGAGAACAAATAGATTTCATCAAGGAATTCTTCTCCTAAGGGCTTAATAAAGGGAACTGATTTCCCATATATCAAAGGAATGATCACCCTTTCTTCCTTGTTCTCAAAGATGATATACCCTTTATTAAACCATAGGTCAACATTGTTCTTGTAACACCATGGGCACCCAAGTAATATTGGAAAGTTGTCTACCTTAGTGAGTGCCAAGACTTCAAAGTCTCTAGTGAACTTGGCCCCTTGAATGGTGATAACTGCATCCTTCAAGACTCCAATGGGCATTTCCTTAGTCTTGTTTTCCATATACAACACATTCGAAGATGGCTATAATACGGGCCTTCCCATTTGATGCCATAAATCTAAGGTAAGAAAATTGACCTCTCCTCTCATGTTGATGAGGATATTACTCAGAAGTCATCCATCAACAACCGAATTTATAGCAATCTCTTTATCATAGTCAGAAAGTTCTGTGAGGAGGAAGGTTTGCATGCAAAACCTATCTTTCACACTCTGCTCCAAAGCATGTGGTACCCTCTCCTAAGTGATTATCCTAGCAAGGGAATAATATTCTCTTGCCTTAAAATTTTACATACTTCCTTGACCTCATCCAGGTCATTCTTTGGAACCTCAACATTCTTCCTTTTCTCCAACTACCTTGATTTCTCCTTTAGACATTGGATCTCCCCTTGCAAACTCGAATCACATCCATAGTCTCCTGGTACACTTCCTTTTGATGAGCAGGGTTCGGATACTTTCCATATACCACTTCCTCTCTTGAAACTAGTGTCCTTTGTCTTGGCATCTCACTGATGCACGTGGCCTCTGCTCGCGTCGTCACCAATACTGAGTTCTAGCCACGACTCACGCACCACTCATGGCATGAATTGTGAATCCACCTTCTTGATGCTCACCATCCTAGCGCCTTTTTCCTTCCAGTGCTGCTGGTTCATATGCTCATAGATATCTCTGGACATTATTTATACATATGTTTCTTTCGCATTAAGAGAATTGTAATAGATCGGGACACTCATGTTTTAAATTCTATGTAGATCCATAGTTATAATAGGTTCCTTAGGGGAACTCACTTCATCCTCCATTGCGATTCTTCGCAACGATGAAATCCTTTGCAAAAACCTCTTCCACGCATTCCTCCATCTATGTTCCCTTCATAATGATGATCCTCATCTTTAGAACTACTTTGCAAGGTTAGTTTGGCATACACCTAGATCAATAACATAATGGATCTAATCAATCATTCTATAATCCTTAGTATCATGGGTTGTAGAGGTACAAATCTTACAATAGCAAGAAACATTCTTACAGATTTGTGTTGTAGTAGAGGGAACCTACTTGCATCATGATCCCCATGGAAAATTTCACAGTCTACCACTATAGCACGTACCATTTTCTGAGGGCAATTATCCTTTGCATGTCCCTCCACTTCATAGTTTGTACACCAAATCCCACTATGAACCTCATGTGTTGAGTTTGTAGAAAACTTCTCCAACTTCTTGGCCATTGCAATAATCTAAGCCTCTAGAAAAGGACTAACACTAGTATCAATGCTCCCAAAAGCTTCAAAGACATAGGGCAGCTTCCAATGCCTCGTGTGGGTATGTGAAAGTATTGTGTGACAAATACCTTATAAATGGTGTTACAAATCTTCGAAAAACCATTGAGCAAGTTGAGAAGGATGAATGCCATAGGATATCTTTGAAAAAAGAGTCTTGAAATGCATGTCGTACTCCCCACAATCTCTACCATTTTCGCTTGATCTCCTTTAGAGCGTTGATGCTCTTCTGCTCAAACTTAGGGATATGGAACTCTGCTAGAAAGAAATTCTTCAATACGGTGTATTCTACCACCATCTAATGGGGTTCATACTTTCTATACCAACTATGCACGTGCCCTTGTAATGTTGTTGCAAACTAACTTGCCTTCTCCTCCGGGGTAGTGATCCCCTTTGCTCACTATAGTAACTCACACTTGTGCATATGCTCTACATCATCCTCAATACCCCTATAGTCTGGGAAGTTCAAAGACATCTTGAAAAACACTTAGGGAATTGGTTGGGGTTTTTGTCCTCTTGATCCAGAGCCTTGGTTTCCTCCTCCTCTAGATCCACTTTGGATCCACTAGGTCCTATTCCTCTTGACCCACCAGATCCACCTCCTATAATTGGTAAAGGGCTTGATTTCGTCATGCCCAATGTTCCCAATATCCTTTGAACTACACGCTGATGGTTTGTGATATTGTCCCATTTCTAGTTGTATGTCGTACCACTCCCGGACACGATACCCAATCCTTGCATATTTACACCTTGTCCAAATATTCCTCCAAATACGAGAATGGATTGCACAACCATGGATGTTACAAATGAGAAATTATATCTCCTGGGTGTAGATTGGTTACTCTCACCGATTCCAATTGGGTTAATAATACTTCTACCTTGATCGGAAAACCATGCATTAGGGGTTGGTCGCTGTGGGGTTCGAGATGCACGCGATGTCTCTTCTTTCTCCATGAGAAAAATCTCATCATAAGTGAAGGTACCTCTCTCCCATGCTTTCCAAGATGGGGTGGCACAGATCTGCTCAGTTCCACTTCCTCTACATGAACCTCAACTCCTTCTCGCAACGTATACCTCCATAGATCCATCACACTTGTAACCTCATACCATCTATTCATATCCCTTTCACGAGCTTCACTATACTTGAGTCATCTAGCCTCCCTTTCCTTTTTTAGCCATAATGTCTACCATCTTCCTCCACCCTAGCTTACTCTCCCAACACTAAAAGAATTTTAGCCAGCCATGGGAAATGCCTCCGAACTCAAGGTAATGACTAAAATATTCATAGCCAAAGGAATAACATACAAAAATGATCCTCTAGGCTCCCTCAAAAACTTGAACTCAATAACTTCTGGGTAAGAATACATAGAAATGGTGTATTCAAGAGTATAACTGGTCAACACTCTCTTCCACCAGTGATCAACAACACACGTCCAAGTCAGATCTACATCCTGCAGCCTCGATAGTCATCTTGGGTCCATACGTGTGATCTATAGTACCAGCTCAATCTGGATGCATATGCTGAAAGCCATTCATATAGTTCTATTGGGAAATAACAAAATAATGTCTCATATAGCTCATGGTACAGGTTCTCTTCTACCCATTTACGCACATCAAACTCAAGTCCAAAGTCTTTGAATCTTTGAGAAATATCATCCTCTATGCTCTTGAACCATGTTTCAACACTTTCTAAGGTCAAACGCTCTGTCATCACGCATCACATGGACAAATATGCATGTCATTTCTTAAAACAACTTTGAAAAGAGGTCTCGATAATAGAACCAAGATGTAGTCATATTTTATACCCTTAGACCAATAGTCTAATCCCATGCGCACCAACCTATCACTCGGTGAGCGCGGGTGCTCACTCGAGGCAT
The DNA here is from genome assembly GCA_018340775.1 of Taxus wallichiana var. yunnanensis. Classification (NCBI taxonomy): domain Eukaryota; kingdom Viridiplantae; phylum Streptophyta; class Pinopsida; order Cupressales; family Taxaceae; genus Taxus; species Taxus wallichiana. The sequence goes on along the minus strand of CM031239.1, from coordinate 31,421,676 downwards.
GCTTGCAGTCTTTGAGTCTCTCCTTTATGTGATTTCTGTGAGAATGCACCATCTTATTACAGATAATCAAATGTAGAGGGATAAAAATAACCATGCAATATTCTAAGAACCTAGAACGAATTGTCATCTCATTGCATCCAGAAAAGAGAAATAATAAGAAACATATGGAAATGGTTCATATAGAAAGGAAATGCATAAGTACTATATTTTTGAACACATATGTGAGTCATAAAAAAACATTAGATTTATATTAACGAGATACAAGTAATCTACATTACATCCCTTGAGGTCATAACAGATCCTCATATAACCATGTAGAGCCAAGTCATGCATCAGAACTACACTATGTTCATCATATTACAAAAATGAATGCAAACCCATCCCTCTAAACATGCCATGATTCCTATATTATCCTAATCCTAACCCATAGAACCCTCATTATATTTTTGTAGAGCTTCACCTCTCTTCTATTTCTCTCCTTCCACACTCTACTTGCTTCCACACTTTCTTCTATCGGGTGCTTGCATTTATAGCCTTAACAACCACTACCATGCCTTTCTAAAGTTATAGATCGGTTTCCAAGTGTCGAAGTGGTCCTCCATGGGAGCATGCCTTCTCAAATCCGAGCTCTCCACTCTTTGTAATGATGTCTTCTAGAACCTTCTATCACATGCCTGGAATATTCCCTTTTTGATCCCATAGTCACCAGGCTGACACCTTATCCACAAGTGTCATGCTTTCTCATGTGCTTCCTGGGATGCCAAATACAACTAAGTATAAAAATTGTCTTGCCTTACGTGCATGTGCCGTATGTTTTATAACCTTCTACTAGAACCCTTTTTGTGCACCTTCAACCTACATGCCCTTCTTCAACTAGGTCCCACATGCCTACACTCATTCTCATCTTTATCTAATAATCTAGGGCCCAACATGCCTTAACATAATGCTAGATGATAGAAAATGAAACTTGGAAAAAGGAACAATGATGAAAAGAAAGTACATTATTACCCTAGCCATGTGTAAGTGAAAGAGTGATGTGTGATATGTACAAGATTGGATACAAATTAGAGAGCGTAATATACCGGTGTTACCCCATCCCAACGGTGGTGAACAATGATGATTGCAAGGGAATCAAAATAAAAGTGATGGTTATGAAAAATTATTTAGAAGGAAGTGAATGCCCATGCATGTTTAGTCCAAATGAGGTGGAATGAAAGTGTTAAAATGACATGGTGGAAATGAATGAGTATAATAGGTATGTATGTGTATGATCATGGTTTGAAATAATATTGGTGGTGAACATATGATGATACAAAAGGCATAAGTCATGAGAGAATAAGTGATCTAAAATAAGATATTGAACAATTTATAAGAATCATGATGTGACATAATAGCCCTATGTCTTGTTGAGATCTTGTGTGTGTGTATGAAATTTAATTGCTACTTGAAGTGAAGACCCAAAAGAAAATGAATAGGAACAAAAGCTAATGTATAGGTGTGAATGGAATAGGTGATTGATGATTAAGGGGATGGAAGAAAATTATATTTTGTGCATTTCTCTACTACTAGATATGTTTCTATATCCCCAATGGAGATATATTTGATTCTAGTCACAACATTTCTCTACTTCTAGCTAGGTGTCCACAACCCTGGTAGAGGTACTAGAAATACCCCTAATTTTTGTAAAAGAAATTGAATTTTATTTTAATTTTTTTGGATTTTTTTTGGCATGATATTTAGATCTTTCAATTTTCCAAAGGGGTTTAGAATCACTAGTTTCTTGATGGAAGGAGTGGAATTGAATGTGGAGAATTTTTTTGGAAAGCATTAATATATAATGCCTTGGGTCTTCATGACAAGTTTTTAAGTGTGTAATAATGTGTGGATCTCTAGGAGTACAATCATTGTCATTCACCAAGTAAAGAGAGAACAAGTTCAAGCAACTGAAGTAGAGACTATAGACTCATAAAATATGGAAACAATATAATCAAGAATTCACCAAAATTTGTGAAACAAACCAAGACATAGAATGTGAATAAACTATAAGTGAAGTATGTAGTAGTGAACCAAGAATTGGAATGAATGGAGTAGTGGAGGAAGAACATCCATGTGAAGTGTTGTTTATTGCAATTTTTGGGATATATAGATTTTTGGATGTTGGAAATATGTTTAGATGTGTGGAGGTCCATATTTTTGTTTGTGCCAATGATGATAGTGTAGGATGTGCAAAGAATTTTGACATGTTTTGAATCTAGACCAAATAAAGAGAAGTCAAATGTATGGAGTGTGTAGGATGATAAAGTGAAGAAAAATGAGACTCCTATAATTTTTATAGGGATTGAATGAAGAAGAGACATGTTATAGAGAAACAAGTGATAGATGAGGTAGATAATCAGATTGGATTGTATGATGTGGATAAAAATTGAACCAATGACACAAAATAAAATCCATAGGATGGTGGTGAGTTGTTAAGTGTCGGGATGAAAATATAAGAAATATGTCGAGTTGATGAATGTGGGATAATTTCAAGTGGGTGAGGAAATAAAATGAAATAAATGGGAGGAGATAAAGTGATACGAAATATGGTGCTAGTAATGATGTCAAGTGGATGAGTAGTAGAGAGAATATTTATGTTTGAAGGAAGCGAGGGAACATGAAGTGGTATTGTAATGAATATGTGTGATGAGAGGATTATTACATTGAATAGGAGGGCGATGCCAGTGTGGATGTCAAAAAAATGAGAGTGTGGGAGAAAATAATTTTTATGTGAAAGTGTAAGTGGGTGTGGAGGAGACTTGTGAGGAAAATATGGAAGAACAAATGGTTGGGTAGTGATGATAGAGGAGGTGAATGAAGGATAAGTTGGTAATAGGAAGATTTCCTGATTGAGAGATGATGGAGGAAATAATATTTGTATAGAATAATTCTCTAAGAGAAGGGAAACACTATGAGAAAGTTTGGTGACTTGCAAGGAAGAGGAAAAAAATTAAGTGGAGAGAAAATGACAAGGAATAGATGCAAGAGGAGTGGGTATGATCACAATAGATGATAGAGAATGCAATGGGGGCATAGGTAATAAGAAGAAGGCTTAGATGAGTGATAGTGGAGGAAATAAGATGGCTGTAGAAGAGGGCTCCAAGACAGGTGACATGATAGGTGACATGATATGTGGTGAAGAACACATGGTAGGTGTTGTAAGTGAATGTATGATAAGAGGCTTATATATTACCAAAAAGTGATGTAATGGATGATGTAGTGGTCAAGATGAGATTTTTATAATTGTATAAATGGTGGAAATGATTATGGATATCATGAAAATTGGGAGAAGGACTCTAAGGAAGATGATGATGATAGTGCATTTAAAGTGGAAGTGAAGGACAATGAAAATTATGAGAGGTATGATGTAAATGATGAGACACTAGGTAATCATGAAGATACTATGGAGTATAATGTAGAAACATGTAATGATGTGGATTATTAAATGGATGACATACATGAGGAGATGATAGGTACAAAAGGTGATTGGGAGGTAGTGGGAGATGAAGAGTTGGATGATGGAAAAACAACACATGGAGAAGAAGTGGTGATAGTAGTAGTAGTGTGAATTTATTGGATTGGTATCCATATGCAAAGACAAATGAGATGGAGGCTTAACAATAATTTCACCCTTGTCAAGAAGTTCCTAAATCATGGTACAAAGTTGGGGACATGATTATATGAAATGGTCATTAGTACAATGATAGGCTTATGTGTCATGGGAGACACGTCACAAGAACGAGGATAGTATGGGTGGGAGAGTGATAAGATGGGTGTCAAGAAACTTATGGAGAATAAAATAAATTGATTCAATCAATGGAGTGAATCTATAAAAGGGTTAAACAAAGAGATAAGCTTTAGTAGAATGGGATGAATGCAAAGATGTGGGTGTATAAGTAAAGTTATGAATAAAATACAATTATATGATATTCATGGACATGGTAGTGTGATTGAGGAATAGGTGGAGAAGAAATTGAGATGCATGGAAAGTTAGTAGGATGCCCAATAAGGACATGCTCAAAGTAATGTGTCATGTGCATGACCTCATTGAATGTGTGTAGTGGATAAATTTTCAAGTGGTATGAGATGTGAGGGACACATATATTGGAAAAGATCTCAATGATCTCATATGGAGGGATTGGAAAAGAGAGGCGGTGAAAAGTTCATACCAATGTGCAAAAATTAAATAATGGACTCATTATGAGATTTTGAAGCACACATAAAGGTCGATCAAGGTTGTTTTGGGTGCAATATGGATGGAGAAGCGAGATAAGAATGTACTAACAAGTTGTGTGAAGTTATAAACACTATGTTGTGGGAGACACAAATACTAATAAAGTTCTTGGTCATTGATAAAAAAGGGAAGGTGCATAGGAGGAGTGCATCATGGTTCTAAATGATATGGTAGGCATAGAAAAATAAATGCAATTGATGTTGGGGGTCTTTGGTGGAATCATTTTTTTAAATTGAGGTAGTTTAAAATATGGAGGATATGAGTGTCATAACACTACGGGGTGAATAGGGTCATTGCAAATTGTCCGAAAGATTGACGCAGTGGAACTACCCCAAGTGTTAGGACTCAAGCTTGGTGATGCATTCTAGTAGGTGTTAGTGGAGCAAGCCAAGCGTGAATGAGAATGGGGATGAATAAAATCCATGTGAATGAATATGTAAAAGGGGTAGGTGTAGAGTGTGTAGGGTAAGACTTGAGTGTGTAAGAGGAGGAGTGTGCATAGAATGGAATAGACCACATGTGTAAGTGACAACTAAATAGAAGACTCCATTGGGTTCTCCTAATCCTATCATTTCGAGTCAACATAGTGGATGGAATTTTTTTGTGTTTTCCTTGTATTATCTTTAAATGGCCACACAATACCTACAATTTATTCCCTTTAATGGATATAATTTTTTTGGAACCTCCAAGGGCTCACCAGATCACTCCTCACTTTGGCTCCAAAGTTGTTCCCAACCTTCATCTCTTGGTCCCTTACTACTCTCTCTCTACTTTCTCTCCTCGTGGACTACTTGTTATGCCTTCAAAGTATTCTATGGTTGTAGAATAACTTTCCATTTTCATGGTCATGGCCAACAACCTTCTCATTGGCCATATTCCTCCTATTTATAGTTGTACATGACTCATCTTCATGCTTCTCTCTCCTCTACGCTAGATCTTTTGAAATTCCCATTTGGAATTGAATTTAAATATAATGTCTTTATTTTCCTTATTCACACAATATATCTCTCGCGAATCCTCTCACACCACATCATCTTGTGGTTGGTTTCTCCTTTTTAACCTTTCCAATTTTTAGTCTCCATCAACCATATGATCATGAAAATCCATTGTATGTCCTTTTCTCATGCTAGTTGTCATTACACTCTTGTCTTTTCAAGTCTCATCCTTCATGCCTTGCCACCACTATCTCCTCACACTTAAATTTTCTTCCTTCTAACTCCTCGCGCATCCTCTTATTTACGTTTCTTGATATTTTACACTTTCTTTATAGTTATTCTCCTATTTCTTAGTGCTTCAAATTTATCCCATGCCTCTCTATTATTTCATGGAATTCCTACCTCTTGTGTTGGACTCCTCATATTTCTTCTAACCTACTTCCATATGTGGCTATCTTACCACCTTATCTTCTCGCGCCCTTGTCATTCCAAATTTTCTTAAAGCCTTTAGGGATTTTCTCTTCTCTTTCCCATTTTACCCATGGGCTTAATCCTCTTACATGTTCCTTTCAGTGCACACTTCTCCCCTTATTTTCTCTTCCTATTTTGTTCTCATATAAACTTACCCTTGAGAATCAATTTCTCTAGACTTCTTATTTTTAAGTGCTTCTTTTATTTTTGCTAGTGGCTACATTGAATATTTCCATGTTCTTCCCTTCCACCTTTTGTCCTTTCTTCTACACCTCATTATATTTTGTGCTCTTCAACCTACTCCTTCGACCTACTTCTCACACCATTCTTCTTTCTCCAAAACAATCATACTTATGCATCATTCTTCACCTTATGTGCATTCCTCTAGTATTTTCCACTTCACCTATAGATTTAGGTCACTCTATTCCTTTTCCTTTTCACTATCTCGAGTGAACTCATTTTCCTTCTAAGTAGTTTCCTCATGGTAAATTGTCTACTAGTCTTCTTCCTTAGCATCTCTTATCTTTTTACGCATATTCTTGTGCACTTATTTCTCCTAACTAGTTTCCTCATGATCGGAGGTCTACCGGTCTTCCTTTGTGGCAGCTCTTTGTCTGTTGTATGTTCCCACACTTCTTTCATGACTATATGCCACCTTTTATTTTTGTCACCTCTCCACGACCTCCATTTTATTTTTGGTTATTCTGTTTAGAATTATTCCATGTGCATATTTCCAGTGCTCTCCTTTTCTCCTCTTATGTATTCTCTAATTCTCACATGCTTCCTCCATTATACGGGTTTTATTAAGTTCGGATGCCCCGCATCGATAAGGGGGCCATATACTGCAAGTAGGTGGTGGAATACACAATATGAGGAGTTGGGGAAAATAAACTGGTTGGAGGCTAATGTGAGTATCTTAAGGGGTATAGTCTTGGGGTTCCGAGAAGAGCCCTGAAAAAAATAATTGGTATTTTTGTGTTGAGAAAATAGAAGTCATGGATGTGACTTGAGAAGGCTAAAAGAGGTGGTGAACATGTCACAAATATTATTGGTAGGGAGCCTAATGTGATTTTATTTGTGATGTGTTTCGGTGAGAATCCGGTTGTGGGCAAGACTAATATTTGAGGAAGGTTATAGGGCTAATCGTAGGCATGAATCATAAGGGGCCTAGGAATTTTTATGTTTTCAAAAGAGTATTCATGGGAAAAACTTGAGTAGGTAGAAAGGGGTGGTAGAATAGTCGCAAGTGTAACCTTTAGGGACCATAATGTGTTTTTAAAACTATTTTAGTTAGTGATCATCCGGTCATGGTTGAAACCAACACATGTAGGGGAGTGGGTGTTGTGTTCATATAAACTTTAAAAAGCTAATTTACATAGACTAACACCTAGTATTCTAAAAACTAAGATAAAATATACCATAAAACCATCGTGATCATAAGTTATTGGAATGATACAATTGAAATTAACATGAAATCAATAATCTAACTACAAACATTCCTACTAAATATATGTATGATTGCCTTTAAAATATGAACCTATGAAGATCAAAAGCAATCAAATTTGTGTTGTTGCTTTAAGATGATGAAAGGATCTCACTAAAATGGCTACAAGGCCATGTTTAGATCTTCCTTTACTAATCAAGCATGAAGAATGGATGCAAGAGATGATCAAGCTATTCCAAATCAATGGAGAAGGCTCTTAAATCATATGTCTTATATGAAATACTATTCAAAGTATGGTGTAAGGTGTGAAGGTAGGAGCTTGGTCCTTTATATAGCTTTCCATTTGGGAAAAATCTTAAATCCTAATGAATGTGGGATAAATGATAAAGTAGATTTAGACTTGTTAAATATGCTTAGAAGAATTAACAAGTGATTAGCAACTCATGAGAGTTGGAGATGATTTAATTAATCAACTAGGATTAATTAATAGGCTAGAATAAGCTTTTAGGCTATTTGGAGGTGATTTAGGAGGAATTTGATATGATTTGAAGCATTTGAAAGTGGGATTTAGCCAATAAAAGGGTTTATTGATTAAATACATTGTTAAAAAGGCTTAATTAACTAATGATAGTTAATTAATTGATTCAAGAGGATTATAACTAACGAAGTATCGTTAATTGGCATCGAAATGTGATAAAGGCTAGTTAATTTTGTTAATTGACCAAAATAGAGGGAAATGTTAGTTAATTAGAAAAAATCACTAATTATAATGGAAATGATAAGAAAGAGGATAGTTAGTACCATTTTATCATTAAAACTACGTAAGCAGATTTTAGGTGTCTACATTTTCCCCTCTTTGAGGTGGTGTAAGTGACGCCACTTCAAAGATAGTAGACAAGTATAAACAAGTAAATTTTGAATAAAAAATAGTAGAATGAAGGATTCCCCCTTGAGTGTTGATGGGGTGATAGAAGAGGTCAATCGACGATAAAAAATATGAAGGAAACATATAGAAGAAACAAGGTGGAGGAGGGGGATAAAAATGATCCCTATCTCCTAGGTGGGTTAGAAGAAAAATTGATAGTGATAAGACATGATAGTGAAGAATATGGAAATAGATTTTACATCCAGCTCGTTCAATAAACAAATTTGTTTCATCACTTTGCTTATATGATCTACATCATCGACTCTTATTAAAAATACACACATATAAAAAAGTGTAAAATAACATGAAAAGTTATAATAATAACATTTGTTCATTACTAAGGCTCTAAATCAATGCAACCTACATAATGTAATGGAATACGAGAAAGTAAACAAGATAATCGACAAGTAAACAAGTATAAACACACATACTGAAACAAAAATGTTCAAGACAGTTGCACAATGATTTTGTTATCAAGCTTCAGTTCCTAAATGTCTATGTGAATGACAAGGGTTAAAAATGGTGCCCCAAGCAATGATACATGTGAGGGAAATACACAAAGGAAAAAATTAGTCCTATGAAAAAACATTCATGTGCTATGAAACAATACCATACACCTCGTTATGCCAAGATAGTATAGACATAACAAGAATACCAACTTTGTTACTAGAGGTCGATCAAAATAATTCACGAGTCGTTGTGTGAGAAAAAGTTAAAACCTAAGAAAGATGTTTTTAGGAAATTTTTTGATGATTTAGGACAATGAATTTGATACAGGATTTAGTGCGTGCATTCCTTGTACCAATTTTTGAATTTTTTTAAATTTTACAATTTTACAATTTTTTTGGTTTTTTTGATTTTTTTCCAATGTTTTTGATTTTTTGAATTTTACCAATGTTTTGGATTTTCTAAATTTTTGAAGAATAAAATGATCAAGAATAATGAAAATATCATGGGAATTTTCCAATTAATGCTGGAAAGTAAAATTTTTCCCCTAGTACTAGAAAGGGTCACCGAGAAGCAAAAACATGCCCCAACGTAGTAAAAATAGGCAAAAAATGATTATTTATTAAAAATAATCATTACGACGAGTGTTAGAAGAATTCAAAATAATCACGGTGATCACCTAGCCCATTATGGGTGTGAAAAATGATGCGGGGGGGAAAAACATCTATAAATATCAAGCCATGGGGGGTAAAATCCATCGCAAATTGTTATTTGCTATTTATCCTTATTGAGATTTATGAGAGATTTGCTCTGACATTGGAGAGAAATGGCGTAGATTCAGAATAGGAAACACCATGTGGATTGATTTTAACAATTTGGGAGGCCTTTTACGGACCCTACACTGGTAAGAAAGCAATTTTTTTAACGTTTTAAGTGCATTTATTATGGTTTTAAGCTGGGGAAAAATAATCTGGTTAGTACTTAGTGCAAGCCGAAGGATGCACTAGTGTTAGGCCTTATGCTAGTGCAAATAGAATGCATCTTTGGTGTGAAGGGGGATACACATGCACAAAACTAGAAATATGTGGGTTTGGGTGCATGAAAGCATGAAATTGAGTGAGCAAGTTTGAAAATGGGTGTGCGGGTGAGTATTTGCGCATATGCAAGAATGAATGCATAGGCATGCACTAGTGCAAAGCTTGTGCCTTAGGCCAGTTTAGAAGAAAAATTGAAATTTTTGACCTTAGTGAAAAATTTAGGAATGAATAGAGAGTATAGAATCAAGTAGAACACCTTAGGAAGATGTTTTGGAAGAAAATGATGCTTAATGAAGTGTTGTGCAATTTTGTAGGTGAAATTACATAACCTAGATGTATGCGAGCAACATGGGAAACTTAAAGCCTTTAAGGAGACCTTTACACAATAGGAACAACCAGGGATGATTTCCATTTTGGAGCCTACATGCCTTACTTATGTATCGAACATGCCCCAAATAAGACTAGATCATGCACTGCTGACTACCTTAGTAGAGAGATGACACATCGAGAGCCAATACTTGAGACTACCTACCTGTCAAGATGACCATGACTTTAGACAATGCCTAGCAGATTCACCGAGTATTGATTCAAGGTAGAAAAATAGATTATGATGGACCATGGCTGGATTCGAACTTGCTTTTGGGATAAATTCTTACAGTATGAACATACCCGGAGAGGGTATGACAAGTAGACCTCTATACATTCTTTGATGATTGACAATTTTCTCGTATACCAAGTTGTGTATTTGATGGATTTTGTCGGTGAAATCTTACTACTTGAAAATAATAGCATGCACTCCCCCTTGGGTTGACAGGAGTAGTAAACAAATTTATTTATAATGAGATTCTCTGTTGGGGGCTAGTGCATATTGGCTGATTTATATTGGGACATGTACTTGATAGCATACCAAGGTCGGAAGAACTTTGGATCGGGCACACTACTATAAATATGGGCATGGGACCACATTACAATAGGTCTCCCATACAAAGTACTCCAAGACAAGACTTTAGATGATCCCTCCTACCATGGATGAGAGCTATTGGGTAAGGATGTGTGCTCACATATGGGAGACATAACCTACTATAGGCGTATTGTTGATGATCTGCGGTTGCGGATGATTACATGGCTACTCTACAAGTTATATCATTAGCTAGATGATGGTATAGATCTTAGAACTTCTGAAATTGACCACTTTATTATCGAAGTAGGCAATACATCGAGAGTGGTATTGTGTAGATTGGATTTAGTGACAACTTGGCTGCATTCAGGGTATCCTAGGTGACGAGATGTGGTACGTGCATAGGATGTGTGATAATTTTGATATCGACCATGGATTGGTTAGCGACAAGCACTTGGCAGCTTTTTTACACTATCCCGTAGCCATGGATTACACATCCACATGTAGTAAACCATGGGACCACATAATATTATAGGGCTTGGTACACCATAGTCCTTCCACTGTGCATTACGATGATCCCTCAAGCTGATATAGAGGAAGGTATACCCTCCGTAGTGTAGGGCTTATAGGGAAAATATCTTAGAGATAAAATGAGATTAGGCCAATAGGAGGTCGAGGTTGCACTACGGGGATAGGGTCCACACAAACAAGTGATCGCACAACCACATGTTCATGTTCCAATATAACAGTTCCACATGTTCCACAGTACCATTATCACCTTCGCATATATTGAGTCCACCACATAGTCCTTTAAGGGATGGATGAGATGGAGATGATTGAGGAGATGGAGGGGATGATGAAGATGGTTGGGGTGGATTGAGGTATCCACCACACACCCAATGGGTGGGGGATGGAGAGTAGTTTACAGATCACCACAATGATCACCCCGAGTCATATTGATCGGGGGACATGGGATCTAATTGCCTTAAGGCAGCAATTACAATGGGTCACACTAGATAGGGACCAATTAGTCACTAAAAGGACAAATATCTAGGTAGATGTGGCTAGATTAATAGTGGAGAATGATTCTTTACATCACACACCATTAACAACAAGATCTCTAGACTTGATTTTTTTATTTTACATCGGTATATGCCGAGGCAACTCACTACAAAACCTATATTATGTTGCAATCCCAAAGGGACAGAGATCAATCCCTTTTAGTTAGTATATCTAGATCAAGATCATAGCAGACATCTCATTCAACGAGATCGTAAATATGCCATCCCCTCATTAGAGAGTTTCTACATAGTAGGGAGTAGTACAAACATATGCCGCCAACTAGTTCCAGGCCGGGCGGTCAGGTATGGGAGAGAGTCATAGTTGATTTCAGATTATTGATGTACTATTTTTTATGTATGTCTCATGATGAAGGAAAATTTTTTTATGGATGTAATATGTATTGTTTTTGATCATGCCTCGTGATGAAGGCACATTTTTGTACAGATGTACTATGTATTATTTTTTATTATGCCTCGTGATGAAGGCACATTTTTGATACATGCCCATGATGTCTTATTGTATTCGATGTATATTGAGATATATTGTTTTTTACATGGAAATTTATATTTACATGGATATATGATGATGATGGATTGTGTTTACCTATCACATTCTATGTTATATGAGATAACATGTTTCACCCATGTTTTTATTATGGACTATGGTGAGGGGGGATAAAGATAATCCCTCTTTCCCTCTTTTGATGACATTATGATGTTAGCTTAGCAAAAATGTTTGATTTTCATTTATACGATGATGTGGCTTAGCATTTATTGATATGTGATGATGTTTATATGCGATGATAGATAATATTGATGATGAAATGATAACAAACTGTACAAGCAAACAAGACAAGCATAAGTAAAAGTTAATAAAATCTAATCAAAAAAACACAAATATGTACAAGTATGTAAGATAAAAATTAACCCAATAAACTCCACAATAGATGAAAGTGACACTTAATCCAAGCAAGAAAATGAATCCAATTTAAAGCACACACTATGAAAAGGCAAAGCAGAAAAACTATGTATAATCAAACAACTAAAGTAAGCAAACTACTACTTTGTTTTTGTGGTACATTTGTGAGATGTTTGCTTTTTTGAACTAACATATATAAATGATTTGTCATTTAAAAAATTATATGAATGTTTTTTTATTATTTTATAGAATTTTTCCAAAGCTACGTACAGGAAAATGAAGATAAAAGGATGCCCCACGAGAGGTGAGAATTTACAAAGAAAACTCTACACATGTATACAAGAAGAGAAATCTATTGTATCAATGCCAAGATGGATAGTTTCAACATGATGATGAAATAAAACTAATGAAGTATGAGTAAGGAGGAGAATTCCCCGAAAGATAAGCTGAACAAGAAACAAATGATAGAAAGAAGCAAAAGATTGTTTTATTGAAAGAAGGGACAAAGTTTCCGTCAAACATGGTAAAAAGGAAATCTTATACACATGGATGTTCGAATGAAGTAGAAGAATGATGTTAATGCTATGAAAAGACATGGAAAATGTAGCTAAAATCCTCACGATGAAAAGGTGATGAGACAATAGGCACAAATCGTGAGATAAATAATGACTAAAGAAAGAATTTAAACAAGGTCAAAATAATAGATAGTAACATATTGTTGGAGCTCAATCTTTCACATGTCTCGGATCAGGTTAAAATGGGTCGTTGAGGAAACAATCGGATTATCTCCAAGTTGTGGGACCTTTCATGCTTGAGAAAGACCTTTGAAGAAGGTCAGTTCCTCTACCTACTTCTAATTCTACTACTTCTCCTAATGCTAAAATGGAATCTTAAGCTAAACTTGCCAATGAACCCGGGATAAAAGGATATGTAGAAAGGGAAAATAATCTAAGGGAGGTGATAACACCGGGAAGAAAGAGGGTGAACACAATCTGTTTTGAGCAAAAATGAAGGAGAATGCTCGAGAGGAAGGCTAGGCACATGTAACATAGATGAGAATGCAGTCACACAATCAATTTCATGAGGCACAATTAGAAAAGGATATGTAAGGGATGTGAGAAAGAAAAATAAGCACACAACATAAAGGAAAGGAAAGAAGGAAGAATAAAACAACTTAAGGTAGAGGATAACCACAAAACAATGCTTCTATTACTTCAGAAATGCACAATCTATCACAAGGTCGTATGAGGATGATATCCATTTACAAAGACCAGATCCAAAGACCTGTAACTCAAAATGTAAAAATACTAGAACCTTTAGCAATACTAGAGGATCTAATGTGTCTGTCCCTTTACAATGAGCAATGCTCTTACATTTATAGAAGAATGAAGAAGAGAAGAGGAAACTGAGGGAAAATCTTATTTGAATCTTTAACCAAAAACAAAAATCAATAAATGCCTATAAATCTTCCTACAAATCTATATGATGTGCTTCCACATGTTTTCTTGGCATGGAGGATAAGGAAGGAGGTGATATTTCAATGAAATCCGGTGGTTAGGTCGATCAAATTCTATATTAATGGCTGAAAATGTGCTTCCCTACTTCTCACCTACCTAATCCCACCGAAATTTGAACTTGAGTGATTTGGAGTGTAGCCCACATCAACAACTATCCAACAAGACAAGAAGCACCCAAATCCTATCCCTGTAGTAAGAGTTATGGTGATCTAAGGTTACGTAGGTCGAATTGACACATGGTGCATGCATATTGTCTCGAGGAATTGGTGATCGTTCATATGTGTTGTCATTTTCTACCATGTGTCGTGTCTTGGTTGGTTGCAAGGATTTGACACCCGTTTGGCACATTTTGATAGGTTGCATGTGATACACTCATTTTGATAGGTTGCTGACATGAAACAATAATCGATACAAAAAGGTGCGAATGCATGTAGAAGGGAGAAGCACGAAAGAAGAAAGAATAGGAAAAACACACAAAGGTGACGCGACGCGGAAGAAAAGGTTGCATAATTTCTTGAGACAAGTATGCAAACATGGCGTGAGCATTCAATTGATGAGAAAATGGTGGAAATAAAGGAAAGGGCATGAAGGAAATGCGCAAGGACTTAGCCGAATCAAGAGAGCAAGTCAAATGTGCGTGCAAAAGGTCCATGAGCTCCGGGAAGAAGGCGGATGCATAAGGAGTGTACGCAAGGGAATTGGAAGAAATAGAGGAATGAGGAAGGAAAGGGAAAGGCACATATGATAAGAAGAGTGTGTGAGGAAATTACATCCAAGATAAATGTGCTAAGGGGACAATGAAAGTGTGCATAACCTGCAATAATGAACTTTAGAACAAGAATGAAGATGAAAGTTGTCAAAACAACTAGGGAAGTTATTTTGGACAAAAATTTGGTAACTTTCGGGGTAATCTACCGCTAGATGAAGGAGATTAGTATCTCGGAGTATCCATTGGGTATGGAGTCATCCTGTATGAAATTCTGATTTGCAACTTGAAGAACTACCCCGAAGTCACTTGAAGCACTTTTACGAACTCTTATGAATCCTACAAAACTTTTGAAAACTATAGGAATATTTCTCAACCAAATTGGCATCCTGGAAGCACAAAAGAGACTCGCATAGGAAGCATGCAAAAATATGATCTATCTACAAACAAACAATGTGTGCGTGACACACTTGGAGGAATTGAAACTAATCTAATATTTACAATGATGAAACAACAAACTTAATGGAATTTTTTGAGATAAATCCCATTCATCGAGATTGATATCGTGCCTCCATCAAGTTGAGTCAACTCAAAAAAGTTATCCTCCTTGTAAGAATTCATAGTGTATGGGCCACTCCAATGTGCATCAAACTTTGAATTGTAGACACCTATAATTTAACCTGAACAATTTAAATACTTAAATTGTGCTAATTATCCCCTTTCCCATAAATTGGTGATATATCGTCAATAGTGCTCATCTTCTCTCTTATCATCATTAATTAATTACATTACGTTAATTAATTAAGTCTTCTATTCAAAAAATACTCTAATTAAGGACTTTTCGTTAATTAATCCTTCCTTCTATCTAGAATAATTAATTATTATTAATTAATTAGCTCCCCCTTTCATTAAATCAATAAATCATTATTTAGTTGATTTAATTACCTTCTATAGTCTAAATCATGCTAATATTCCTCTAAAAATATTTTATAAGCTTGCACACCTATTAATTAATCACTTTGGTTAATTAATAAACCCCCTTTATCCCCATGAGTCACTAAAGGAAAAATTAAACTCTCCTAAAGTTAACTCAACCCTTTCTAAACCCCCTTATCCACAACTAACTCAACATCTCTATTATCCCACATACAAAGGGATGTAGAGATTCCTCTATCCATTGGGCTATATAAAGAGCCCTCCTCCTACCTTTACACTTACACCTATTCCTTGAGAAACAAAAGTGAGCATATAACAAATACACTATAGCCATTTTGTCATCTTTGAGCATTTCTCCATTAGAGTGGAGCTAATCATCATCCTTTTGCATTCCAACAATCAAGTTAGTGTTGTGAAGAAAAATGGAGTTAATCAAGAAAGGCCTAATAAGCCATGGCTTGATGAACCTCCATATTTGATCATCTTGGATCAAGCAACCACTAATCTCCTTTTGATAGCTAAAAGATCTACATAGGTCTAGTTTTATTAATTTAGCTTTCTAAAAGAGTAGAGTAATAATGTTAATATGTTAGCTTGAGGTTTTGCTTTCAATGCATAGTATTGATGATTGTTACTTGTTTAGCTCTTAGCATGATGGTGTTTTGATTTCAATTTAGCTTTGTTGTAGGACTACTAGGTGTTAGTTCTAATTTTCTTAACTTAGCTAAATTAAATCCATGCACACATATGCCACACTCGGTGGGATGGGTCCTTAGTCCCTTAGAATTCTAGCTCAAATTTTATTGTTATTTCAAGTTTTTGGCTAACCCTTGATATACACATATGGAAAATAATGTTCAATTTCTTAGGATTTTGCTAATATTCCATGTGTAGGATCTCATTTAGAGATTTAATTCTAATGGTTTGTTCTCAATTTCGAGCTAACATACTAAAATTTTGAGTGTTTTGATATTTTTGGTGTCTTTTGATAATATTACATGTGTGAAATAAAGTCAAATTTCTTATTATTTTTGCTAACTTTGCATGTGTTGAGTCTTGTTTACGGGTTTAATTTTGATGGGTTGTTTTCAATTTCGAACTAACATATAAAAAATTTGACCTTTTTGAAGTTTTTAATGTTAAAATGATGTATTTTTGACGTCACCTAGGAAAGGGAGCACCGGCACCCAAAACCTTGGCATGGGTGTAGACACCAAAATTAGGTCACACTCCCCTTGCCCCCTCATCGAATAACTAACTCAAACATATTTACCTAACCATGGTCCCTTACACCCCACATTAATATTAATTTAATTAACTTGATTAAATTAATACCCATTCTCACAACATTCATTACTTAATTATTTTAATTAAGCTAGATTTACACCTCACCCCTCCACCTCACCTAGCCACCTCACCCTAGACTTATTCTTGGAATGTTTCCATAATTAACTAAGACCTGATCTCACTTACCTTAATGAGCTAAGATTTGTTCTAACCCTAAAAACACATGCCTAATATTTCTCTAACCACATTCCCACTCATTAGAAGGGAAGCTTCTATTCTGATCCACGAGAATAAACCAACCTAGCCCAAGAAATTGGGAGATCTTCCATTTTTAGTAAACCTAGGGAATCCCACCTTAACCAATGTCGGTCACCCCTAAACCGACACTTGTCAACTCGAACCGTCGTCGATTACCATTTATTCACCTTAGCAACCTTGTTTTTGGGTTGGCACATTTTGAGAGTAAGAGGATGAGAAGAGAGATGCATGTAAGAAGAACTAGAGTCTTTTCACGCAACCAGACATCCAGAGCCAACATCAAGACAGATCCAAAGGTATTACACCCATGGAAGCATTCCAAGAAGCACTATTGTGGCACCAAACACCATGCTTCTGATCAACCACCATCATCATTTAGCCATCAAGCCTGTATCACAAGAGGTATACCTTTTACCGTGTAGTCCATTTAAGTTTGATAGTATTTTTATCATTATCGGTTTATACTTTGCATGTTCCTTTCCCATCTTCTACCTATTTGTAGACTCAGCCATTCCTCTACCCACACCACCAAATCACCCATTCTCACCTCCTATACCCCTCTGAGTATACCTGAGACCTTTACTAAGACCTCCCTACTCATCCCTCCATCTCTATTTTCCTTCAGTTCAACTCCTACAATCAGATCTCATTGAGTTCCTTTCACCCTAACCATACCGACGCCGGTCACCCATGACCATCACTGGTCCCTCCTAAACCATTTCCGGTTATACCTAACCAACATCGGTCTCGTGTTTCATACCCTGTGCAATAACAAAGAACCAAACAACCTTTTACCAAATGACCCAAACAACCTAGAACCTGATCTTGATCAGTTCCAGTAACCTGACACCTACCTACCCTTCAGATTTGACTATAGCTTAGCCTGTTATATTAGATTTGCTTATTGTGTTTGAATGAGATACCTAAATAATATGAAATATAGTATGATTTTGATTATTTCTCACATTAATTTGTTTTAAATAGTGGATTGAAAACCATCTAGGTTGTAACACACTTCTGGATCTAGCACATGCTAGGCGACCCACTGTCATATATTAGTTAACTCTCCTTTTGTGGTCTTGTTTTCTATTTCAGGTAGTTCCTCCCAGCCAAAAGGAAGCTCTCATAGTCAACATTGGATCGAAGCGGTCGAGAATGAATGCAAGCAACAACCATCAACCGACAAGCAATAACAGGTATTCCTCCTCAGCCCTTACCCTTATCTATTTCATCTCAATAAAGTAAAGAAAATGGTGAAACATTTTGGCATGCCCAGTGGGACCCATCAGGGGTTCTATTGCATTTTCTTCATTTCTAGGTGAAAGTTGTGTGTTTGTTTCCCTTTAAAATGCTTACACAGTAATTTTCTTCCCTAGTAATCCTCTCTTCTTTCTCATTACTCTACAAGAAACATTTATCTTGGTGCATTTAAAAAGAATCATTCTTATTTCTTGCTTTTTACATTTAGTGAAAGAGAATACCCTCTCCTATTCATCATTTTCTTCATTAAACGTAATCTTTTCGATTTGGGCTTAAAATTGGTTGCATAACATTCTGATTTACTTTATTTAGCTCACATTAAGATGAGGCCAACCTATATAGTGGAAGTCATGCCGAACTAATGGTTGACACAAAGAATCATAGAAAGAACATTCTCTCTCTCTCTCTTTCTCGTGTCTTACCGAATCGCACAAAATTAAAATATACACATCTTTCTTAAACTACATCTTACCTAGGAACACCTATCAATGATCAGATGATTCGATAGGAAGGTACTCCCCATCTGGTTACCTTTTTCGAGTCATTACCTCAGAAGACGACCCACCCCCGCCATAATATACCTAAAACCTCTCCTTTTAGATATTCTTCTTCATAGGAAGCCTTCCTCACCAAAAAATCTACTCTAAATTCATTAGTTAGTCTTTTAAATAGCATAGGATCAACACATTAAAATCACTTTTTGGATACATGTTTTTTAGCGTTTGATTGACATGCATTTTGAGGTGTGAGGATACATCTCTCAATTTTCTATTCTTTTGCCTTACATACTCCACAATCACATTTGGAGTATTCGATTTCTTCTGAGTGTGTCAGGACCTCATTATATCATCTCCAGCTTCTGGGTTGATCATTCATCTGATCTTAGTTCACAACAATCCATTTTTCTACTTTTTTCCAATTTTCACAAAGTAACCAACATCGGTTTTGCTTAATCGGCATCGATTTTTTGTTCTTTTGGTTTAATTGCCTAAAGAACCCTTATTTCATTTTTATTCTTTGTTAGAGTTCCTGTGAGTCTTTGTACTCTCTAGGATTTGATAAATAGTCATCATACAACTTGTCCATCTAATCGTCATGCAGTCTTTACCTCATTTGGTAAAACTATTCTTGTCTCACAAGAATCGACGCTTGTTACCCCCCGAAGTATCGGTCACCCTTAACCATTGAAGGTTACCTGTGGCCTTGAATCTCTCGGGTGATACATTTCCCAAATCCACCTATAAACACCTATTTTCTTCATTCTTGGTGCTCTTTGTGTCATCTTCAGGATACAACATCACCTGATATACATTCATTCACATGGTGTTGACTCACAATCAAGCTAACGCTCTTATATTTCACATGATTTGTCAACCACTCCCACTTAGTTCTTCACCACTCTATGTCTTGTCAATTATGGATCCAACCTTACCTACCACCATTGTTGCAAGTGACGAAGAATTTACACAACACCTTGATCGAATCCCACAACCTTATAGTTCTACCTTTCCGAATATTCCACCGGGACTCCTCAGTCGGTTGATATTGACATGCCCGTATCCATCTCTCCCGCCCTTATTCCCACTCCTACATCAACCCCTAATAATGCGGTGTTACCTTTACCTACTTCACCCCCAGTGGTTTCAAAGCTAGGACCCATACTTGATATGACCTCTGCATTTTCAGTATCAATTGCACTCGTAGTATCTATTGTACCCTCATCAACCACCCAAACCATAACCTAAACCACACCTATTGTCTCATAGATAGATCGGATTGTAACACAACCACCCGTGGTGTTGGTGAACCCTACTTCATTCTAGAATCTTGTCATCTCCATCCCACAATCTCTCGCCCCTAATTTCTACTAGGGTCACTACAACCATCCCACCTATATACACATACTATCAACAAGCCCCTATCTCGTCTGTCACCCATTCTAGATATATTCCCTCTATGTCGGTCCCCTATTCTCAACCTCCCTATTTGGCATCCCCATACACTGGAATGCCACCCATATCACATGTTCAATACCAGCCCCTTATTCCATAAGAGGTGCCCTTCCACCACAACCTACCAATGCCCTCATCAAATTGATGATGGAAAGGATGCAGACACTAGGCGTCGGTTGCCGACTCACATAATCCTCTCACCTATGATGAAATCTGTAATGAGCCCATTCATCCGTCCATCCCTATTCTCCCATACCTTGTACATTGGGAAATGCCAAAGTTTAACTATTTCAATAGTAAAGAGGACCCACACAACATTTGTGGTCTTTCAAGCATGGGTGTTACCTGATTGCCCATGATGACACTTTACTCCTATAGACCTTCCCAATGTCCCCGACAGGACTTACATTGGATTGTTACAGTGGGCTACCAAGACACTCCATCCAATCATTTAATCAAGTAGCCCAAGCCTTCTTAGACCACTTCTCAATCAACATTGTTAAGAAGGTCATCATGACTGATCTTTATTCCACACGACAGTACGATGATGAGTCTATCACTGATTTTGTCACTTGTTGGCGCAACCTAATTAACCAACTCACATTTTAATTACCTCAAAATAAACTCATATAGTTGTTTACTCAGGCTTTTGCTAGACACATCTCACCAACCCTGTAGGTACAAACATTTCACACTTTTGACGAAGCATTCACCATTGCACGAAAATTGGAAATTCGTGCTATCAAAGAGAAGAAAATTCAACTTCGTAATAATAACATTGAGTTCAAATCAAATGATGCTTCTTCATCTTCAAAACCCAAAGGATCTACCAACACCGTAGTTCTCAAGGCTAGCCCCCTCATTAATCAAACCTATCCAAACCTCCTAATCTCTCTCCCATCCAAGATTTCTAGTTCAGACGAGAATAACGAAAGTACACTTCAATAGGAGAATCTTATGCTTCTATTTTGGAAAATCTTGTTAAAGCTGGTGCCATTACCCTTCCACCTATAAAACCACACCTTTGGTTTTTACCACGAGTGCCCCATGCCCGCATGGTATAAGGAACATGAATTTTATAACTATCATCATGTCAAAGGTCATAGCGATAATAAATACACCACCTTTAAGAATATCATCTAAGAAATGTTAGACAATAGAGATATAGTCTTGGATAGCTCGAATGCACCCACTAACCAAAACCTACACATCTTCAATAAGCCATTTCCTAATCATGCCTCTTCTTCTAACCAAGCTAGTGACACTTCAAATAATGATAGCAATGTCCGCGAGGTCCACGCTATTTTTGATGACATACCATTTGCTTCCCAATTGCTTCATGTTTCTTCCATAGAAAAATCTTAGTCGAGATCCCCTACCTGCACCAAAACCTATTTCATGTACTCCTCCACCTACGAGAGGAACCCCCTTCATTCTCTTCTTCACCGATATAAAAGCCAATAATTATCATGCCACCTTTGAACCCTCAAAATTTTGAGCGAGTTATCGGTGACACCTCTCCTACTCATAGAAGGTACATGTCCACAACCTACACCATCAAAAGGAGAGTCCACTTTGTCTATCCCATCCTCTCCTCTACCCATGGAGGATCCTATAGAAATACCGTTGCCTTTAGATGACATTTTTCCATCGACCTTCAAGATCCGGTGATATGCTTTCAGTTCTCTTACCCACTGAGTCTGAGGCTAGCCATTTCCCTGTATCTCAAACACATTTTATGGGGATTGCTACTTGATCCATGTCGGCCCTGCTTACGATAGTACCATTATCACGCTTGGCCGATTGCCTAGACTATGTTGATAGAGCCTTACTTTGGGGATGCCTTCTACTACCTGTTTCAACCCAAATGCTAATGTCACTTGTCAACACCTCCACTATCTATCCAAAAGTGTTTCAAGAAACCAAAACAAACACAACCATGACTATTGTAACACCTTCCATGTCACCACCCATGGCCCAACTCACACCTCTGCCCATAACCCAACATACATCTACACCCAAACACCTACCCACACCTATATTATCTCCCTTACCTAAACCTATTACTACCTTATGGGTCATACCAACAGCTAGCCTTACTCACCCACCCATCAAATTAGATTTAGCCACATCTTCCAAAACTAACACTAAACTTACCCCGACCCCAAAAAGAAGACCCAACCTCCTAGGCCTCATACACCAACCTCGCCTACCACACTGTTATCACCTTCACCTCTTTCATCCATCCTAGGGCCTCACCCCTCAACCTTGGTGAAGAAATCATCTTCCACCAACAAACCAAGAGTGCAACAACCCATCTCTACATCATAGACCTCTAATATACCCAAGCGATCCTAACATTTTCTGTCCTCACCCGTAACTTTCTTACCACCCATACCTCCACTACCATCCATAACTTCTTCACTACCCATGACACTTTCTTCTCTTTCACTCACACCTTCTACCCAACCTCTATCAACCACCTCCGCAGCACCTCGGTTACCCTCGTGGGTCACCCGTCCTCTTCCACCATCTACTTTTCCCTCCACATCTCATACACTTGTGTCATCTTTTCCAAAAAGGTACAACCTAAAGCTAAGAATCCACTACCCTTTAATAAGGTAGTTAAACAAACCAAACCTTCCGTCACCAGCTTTTCTACCATGCCTGTACCCAAGCGGATGCAACCAAGACCTAAGACCACTCCACACACCAAACTAGTGAACCAATTCATTCCCCCTCCCGTAAACCCCCTTCCACCATAATTAGCCACATCTCGTACCAAAACCCGCATTCACCTCCCATTGTGATCCATTGGTAGGATCATACACCAAAAGATTAGCCAATATCCTTGAAACTTCTATCATCATATTATTACCTCTTAAACCTTACGACCCTCTCAAACCCAAACCAAAAGGGTTTGTGAAACTAAAATATGCGCTTACCATCATGTGCCGAGCCATGATGTAGAGAACTCGTAAGGCTTTAAAAGCGGCTCTTGTCTAATTGTGTCCTCCCGAAGAAAATTTTGATGACAACGATCTTCTTGATGAGGACCCCATTTCACCTTCACCAATTTCCATAGATCTTCCCCCATTACCTCCTCAGTGACCAAGATCTCCACCCCCACAACTCTTTAATCCATCCCCAAGATTCGAGATTAACATGGTCCGTATAAGAGAGTTGGCCAAACCACCACCCAAATACCAATGCACCCTACTCATTTCACAAGGATTGTATCCCCACTAGGGTTTTGTCCCTCGTGCCACTATACCTTCCATGACACACCCTCTTCATCCACCTCTCCTCAAATTAACATGATCAACATTGCCACCCATGCTCAGAAAGACAAGGGCAAAGAAAAATCAATTGACCCATCAACCTACCCTATACCCAACATACCATTTTCACCCATACCTAAAGTAACCATTCAAGGTCATGCATATCCTATTTTCGATGGGGGGTCACACATCGCATAATGCTAAAACAACCACACCAATCCCCACTCAAAATGTCTTTATATGACCTCATTCAAACCTCGAGTCACATCGTCAAGCCCTCATGGAGGTTCTTCAATCTATTAAAGTATTACCGAATGACCCCACACCCGTAGCGTCCATCATTAGCCCTCACCGCGTTACCTTTCTCACCAGGTCATCACCTTCCTCTACACCTCCACATACTCACCAAGTAGCTGCCCTCAACTTTTCAAATGAAGAGATTGCTCCCTTCCGGTTCGATGACCCCAACCCTAATTTTTTCATCTCTATATTTATCGATAATATATGCATACAACGTGTCATGATAAATGATGGTGATAGTATAAACATCATCTCCTCCCATACATACGACCAAATGTGAATACTTGCCAATTGTATGCATGGTAACCCACTATGCTACACTCTTTCAATGATGCCATGACCTCTACCCTAGGTACTATTGTTCTCCATGTCCACATAGGTCCCCGCATTGTCCCAGAACTTTTCTATGTCCTAGAAGGGGAGTTCTAGTATAACTTGTTTCTCGTGACCTTAGATCCATGCCATGGGTTGTTTCCTTCAACTTTACACCGCTCCCTAAAATTTGAACACGAGGGGCATAATTACACTATCCCTACTAACCCATAACTTTACAAGACCGTAACATGCTATATCTTGACCCAATGATGTGCTTTTACTAGTCAAGGCATCTGCCACTATTCCTACTTCACCTTCACCTACAAGTCCATCCACCAAAACTACCACTACCTCTTCTGCATCTAACCTTACTATCCCCTATACTGCTATAGCCTCTACCATTGACCTACCTATTTCCACATCATCTAACGAGCTATCCATCCTGCTACCCACATAAAAATACCGATCCCTTAGAAGGTGTTTTTAAATGCCTCACTTTGGGGCACACGCCTATACAATATCAAAACCTTCCTCACCCCGCAAGAGTATGGGAACATGCATCAACACCCCAATTATGACATCCACATTGGTGACATTTTTCCTTATGGCCCTCCCCACCTTCACACTAATCTAACATATGGGGGACTTAATATGGCCACCTATAAACCCAAACCTCCATCCCAAACCCAACCATTTTCATCCAACCTACACTCCCTCACTAACCACTGCTTCACTCACACTTTCCTCCACCGGTGTGCGTGGAAAGGATTTGGCTTCAACTTTTACGAACAGGGCTGCCATATAGTCATTTCTGTACCTCTCGTAAACACAATGACCGTAGTGGCATTGGTTTTGACGCACCACCTTCCAAGAAGGTTCATGTCGACCTCATCCAGGATGGAAAAATTCCCCACCTCATTCACCCACATTACCATCTTCACCCACAGAGTCCATAGATCCCGAATCTATTCCTCCTAACTTTTTTTCTTCATAAACACCATTTACCTGGGACCGCTAACCTATCAACGTGATGGCGAAGCTCCCTCTTCTCTCCCATTCCTGTATCCTAACATGATTGATGACGATACACCTTCTATTAATGTTGTTCAATGTCAGGATGATGAATCCATCCTCACTTACCTTGGTGCGGAATATTCTTATATTCATCGATTGTTACCTTCTGAGATACAAACCATGTTGAATGAATCAACCATCGAAATCAACATTAACACTCAGGATGACCCACATATTCTAAAGATCGGCCAATCCTTAGATGTTATTGAACAGGAAGCCTTCACCTCTTTCCTTTAGGACCATAGCAATGTGTTTTCTTGGTCCTATGCTGATATGCCTAGTATTGACCCAAAAATATGGTCCACATATATGTAACCATCCCTAATGCCAAACTCATAAAAAAGTTGCAGAAAATGCATCCTCGCATTGCTTTTCTAGTTAAAGAAGAGATTTAATGCCTTCTCTCGGTTTCCTTCATTATACCCATTCACTATCCCCAATGGATTTATAACATCATTCCTATCACAAAGGTGACATGGGGACTCTGCATTTGCATGGACTTCCATAACCTCAACCTCGCTTGTCCCAAAGACAACTTCCCCCTACCGAGCATTGACCAACTAGTTGACATCACCGCTAGACATGAAATACTATTTCTCATGGATGGTTTCTCAGGCTACAATCAAATATTACTAGCTCCATAGGATCAACATAAGACTACCTTCATCACCCCTTGGGGAACTTTTTGCTATCGAGTCATGCCTTTTTCCTCAAAAACACTGGTGCTACATATTAGCAAGCCATGACTTACATCTTCCATGACATCATGCATCACATATTGGAAGATTACATAGATGATCTGCTTGCCAAATAAAAACATTGAACCGAGCACCTACCTATCCTTAAAGTCATCTTTGACCATCTCATCAAGTATTGTGTGCGTCTTCAACCAAAGAAGTGCATCTTTGTGGTACTTTCTGGAAAAATCCTAGGTTTCATCATTTCTTTGCGTGGCATAGAAGTTGATCTTGCTAAATTCAAGGCTATTCTATAAATGCCTCCACCTACTAATCTCTATCAACTTTTCAGCCTACAAGGAAATTTTCAATCCATTCATCATTTTATCTCGCAGATTTCAAACCACTATAAACCATTTCATCATTTTCTCAAGAAATATGTTTCATTCAAATGGGATGATGAATGCCATAAAGCATTTGAAGCCTTAAAGAAATAGATCATAACCACTACCGAATATTACACTAAATGGGTAGAGGCCATTCCCCTTATTTCTACAAAAGTTGAGAAAATATATGAATTCATCAACCATCACATCATTTATCTCTTTGGTGTTCCTCACTACCTCATCACTAATAATGGAAAGCAATTCTAAAACAAAACCCTATGCAAACTATTCAACACATTTAGTATCCAAATCAATTTCTCATCACCATATTACTCGCAGAAACCAATGGTCAAGCCTGAATCAACCAATAAAACCTTGAACAAAATTCTTATTAAGGTAGCCAACGATACTTGGAAAGATTGGCATACACACATTCCTTTCACCTTGTGGGTGTATCGCACTAGTATTCACACTTCGATTGCTACCACACCATTTTCTTTGGTCTACGGTACCGAGGCTATATTACTTCTCAAAGTCCAGATTCCATCTCTTTGCATCTCACTACAAGACATGCTCAACGATGATGATTTTTTCCAAGATCGTTTGGTGCAACTTGATTCATTCGATGAATGCCATCTAAATGCTATTGACCATCTCAAAATTTACAAAAATGTATCAAATGTGCCTATGAAAACCATGTTCACAAACAAACCTCTCAAAGTCAAGTAACCTCATCCGAATGAAAATCAACATGTAACCAAAGAGGAGAAAAGTAAACGGGAAAAGTTTCTCCTAATTGGCTTGTACCCTATATCGTTACCCATGCCTATGGATCGGTGATTATCGTTTGTTTTCACTCGAAGATAAACTCGAACTGAGCCCCTTAATGCCTTACTTCTTTGACAATTTTATTGCTGATGTCAAGTTCTATACCACTTTCTATCGGTTGATCGCCGTCCCTTGAGCGCTGTTCACCTTCCATATTACCCGTTTTGAAGATCCATGACTCAACAAGAATCATGTGATTACCCATCAGCTTTTAGCCTTATTTTCAATATGAGTACCATGGTTCTACTCATAACATGATTCTCATGGATAATTTTTATCTTTTCAGGATGGAATCCCATGGTCGTTCATCACTCAAAACCACCTCTTTCATAATTAATCTCTATGTGCTACAAGTATTGTCTTCTAAATAAGAACCTACTATTCCTCTATAGTCTTGTCCATGACTTCAAAATCCAAAAACAAAAAAAGGATACAACTCCTTGAGTCAAACTTTCGAGAAAAGATGACTCGCTCAAAAGGGACATCTCTTCACTATAATTCAGCCACTATCAATAGATATCTCTCTTAAAGGAAAACTATATCAAGTTATTTCACAAATCCAATAAAAATATTTAGAAGCTTCCCGCATCGATCAAATTCATGAAGACCTCAAGGAGATAATATACCCATCCCATATAGAATTCCCGCATCGATAAGTCTATTACAAACAAATAAATGAAGAAAAATATGAAATTTTTGTCATGGACTTGCCTATTTTTGATTTTGGGTTTCTTGTTTGAAAAACACGTTGTCGTACACTGAGTTATGCTCAATCACCCATTCTCACCTCCTTGCCTTTTTAGCCTAATTTCCTCGTTACTCAAGGGACTTGCCGCAAATGCAACACTTTGTGATTATGCAACTTTCTTCACCCTTAGAATGGTCCATTATATAATACCTTTAGGGTCTTATGTTCATAAGTCCCTCTTAGGTATGGTCAACTCATCGGGTTCTTATTAATTAAGCATCTCTTTTACCATCTCTTACCTTTCGCCTTCCTCATTACTTATTGATTATCCTATACAGGACCAGATCATCGACACTTATATTTAAAAACCACTCAACCATGCCTATAACCTAAAATCAATCATGCATATGACCTGACATTCAACCATGCCTAACACCTATCAACCCATTCCTCTACTTCATCGTAACCTTCACTAGCTTATGGGAGAACTACATCGGCTTGAGGTCCCTTTTTTCCAAGACTAAGTAGGAAACACTTCGAGGGCATGTGGACCTTAGAGGTTAGCTCGGCCACTCTCTACCCTAACAATTTACCCCTTCCCCTTTCTTATTCACATTATACCCTAGTTGGTTTCCTTACTATATCAATAACTAGAAATTAAACCAAAGACGCAACAATTGCTAAATATCTTTACCATCATTGCTCATACATTCATTTCATCATGTCTACCATTTCTTTACCATAATCATACATTTCCCTAAAAATAATCTTAACATGATCTATACCATCATTAATTACACAAATTAATGAATTAGAAATTCAACCATGCCCAACCAACCTGACTCAACCATGCCTAAATAAAACCTGAGTCAATCATACCTAAAAAACCTAACTCCACCATGCCTACACAAACCTTACTCAATCATGACTAAACTGACCTAACTCCATCATGCCTAATCTACTTAGTTTCCATCACATACACACATAATAACAAAAATTAAAATCAATAACCCCATTCATGCTATAAGTACCATCAACTATAAATCAGAAAGTATGTGTATACACACATGGGTACATGGATATAAATAAATACCAGTCTCTCAAAAAATCTCATATACAGCCTCACCATCTTCAACATGCAGCTGATATATGATCAAAAATAACAAAAAATCTCATCTACATCCTCACTCTCTTTGGCATGTGGTGGTATATATCAAAAATAAACAACTATATAAAATAGGAGGTACATACGGCTATTAGACATCACCCTACTGGATATCCTCCATATCTGTCTCACCTGTCTCCTCCTCCTCTACCCCTATATGGCATCCAGCTAGCATCTCACCACCCTCCATTGGTCTTGGTTGGATATCTACTGGTACCTCACCTGCAACTTATCTCCATGAACTAGTGGCTTCACCCTGACCCTGTCTTAGGGCTCGATGACCCTTTATCCTCTCCACACTGTGGGTGCGTGACCTAGTCCTCTCACTCGAGGCTTCTGTTGTGCTCTATACTCTCCATAGGATAGGAAATCTATCCTGTGGCCATCAGTAGATCTGGTAATACCTCACCTCACCTAAGGCATCCCTCAACCTACCTATAGGTACTATCTGTGGTGGTGCCATCGGCCTTGGCGCCTTTACATGTCTCTTGGGACCTGTCCCATTGGTACCCGTCAAGAGGGACCCTTTCCATATGCTTGTTCCTATCCTGAGGGACCTTGTCCCGCCCCTACCTATATCTGGGCTTGAAGGGCCATAACCTACACTTGTGTAGTGGCCAACTGACCCTGCAAACCTATAATATGCGCCTGTAGGGTGGCTACCTATACCCCATCCCCATATCCACCCTGTGTGGGTACATGTCCCTATGCTACTCGGGCTGTAGAGTGGCTACACCGTGCTGTAAAATAAAAATTGTGTGCTTCTAACCTAGTCAATTTCCCCTGCACTATCCCCAACTATGTAATTAGATTAGCCACCTACCGCTATAGGGAATCCCTCTGCCCTATGATGGTGGCTAAATATGACTGCCTCAACCTTGGTGGTACTGCTTGTAAATGTGTAGCCCACCACTTTGTCTATACCTAGAATTAACCTCAACATCATCAATCCACCAGTCTATCACCTACTCCTCCTTCCATGTCGGCACCATTGGCTGTGCTAGAGGTAGAGGCCTCTCCACATCGTCCCTCCTATACTGTGGGAAGGGTGGGGGTATATCATGAAGTAGCCCAAACGATTGTCCAACCCTATCTATGGGTATTATCTCATGCTCTCCTGCACATTGCCCCTCTATCCATCGGAGTAGCTGTAGTTCATGTATCTCCTCTGTCATCTGCCCATATGATGGAAAACCCACATAGGGCCTCCAAATAATGTCCATGCTAGAAAAACCCTCTAGAAAATGCTTGTAATAGGCTACATCGTGTGTAGCCTTGGTAACCCAACACTCTCCAAAATTCAAGTACCCATCACCGTAGCCTTCTCGGACCAAGCTTGCATCAAATGCATCTCGACGGGCATACCAACCGAACGCACACCTACGATGTGCTCGTATGAACAACGCATGTAGCGAAACATACAACATAAGCTGAACCTCTGTAGCCTCCCATAGGCCCATAACTCTGTATAAGCTGCAGCAAGAATGTTGGTGCCCATGCAAACTAGGTCCTATCCTCCATCATATTGTGGAGAAATCCCATCAATGCCCATGGGAATCTCCCTCCCTCCATGTCTAGCAATGCAAAACAAAAACTACCTCCATCAACAAAACCACTAACTTGATCTCCTCCAGATGGGCCCGATACATATCTCTGTAGCTCATACTGGCACTATGAAACATCATCTCCACCAGCCCCTCACCAAACACGGTCAACATCAACTCCTCAAATGCCTCTGAGGAGATATAATACACATGCATCCCCACTATCGGTAATCACAGGATCCTGTACACATCCTCTAGGGTGATTGTGATCTCACCTATCGGAAGATGGAAGGTATTGGTCACCGAGTCCCATCTATCGATGAGGGTGACCATCAAACTTGGCTCCCGAACTATGTGCCGTTAGCGTCTGACCCCAATCAAGCCAACCTCTGTAACATGGCATCAATCATTGGCTGTCGCACTCCCTCGTACCTCCATGAGTAGGGTCGGTACCCTATCTCACATCTCGTAGCCTGGTCCCTCACTTGCACACAAGAAAACACACTATTGTCAAAAACTTCCCATACCAAACATGTACTATACCCAATAAACCTTATCCCTAACCCTTATTACTTATTATACCCACTCTACCAATTTTCCCTTGCTAAACCACTCTTTTCATGCACATTATACCTATTCCCTACTCATTACCCTTTGTAAACATATTACCCTTACCGTTATCACTCCCCTTACTTCTATCTCACATCCCTACCCTTCTTTTCCCAACCTTTTCTACCTATTGATATATTCTCCTCTAACCCCAACCAACATCGGTTCCTTATGACCGACATCAACCCCTTGTGACCAACATTGTCACTCTGCTACATAAGCGATCTTTGGTAGTTTCCAACCGATGTCGACCAACCCTTGACCAGCGTCGCTGGGCCACTGCCATTGCGGAGCTGAATCCATCTAACCCCCATTTTCCAAACCTTTTATAAACTAGCCTAATCACTAATCCTACCCTACCCAAAGATAACCTAAACCACCCCATCCCTATTTACCTAACCTCGGACCTCCCCCTCCCTCATTTCACAAATTTAATTATATTTCCCTACCCAAAAACCCATACCCATATCACCCCTTTTTATTTTCATACGATGAAAGGTTGAGAACCTACCTCATCTCGGTGTTTGGCGTGGTGGCACATTTGGCCGATGCGGCGGTGGTCCACCCGAACCCTCTCCCACCTTTGCCATGCCATAATCTACCTTCAATATCTCCACCAATCACCTCACTCTACCCAATCTCCTGGACCCATCTACCCGGCTCCTCTTACCAACCAGATCTCTCCACCTCAGTAAGATCTCATCCCTTTTACCTTTTTCTCGACAAAGCACACAACTTTTTCAGTGCTTTATCATTTTCCCCTATTTGGAAAATTACAAATGATTCCACAAAAGTGGAAAATTCCTTTTTTAACCACACCCCAACCTGATTAGCATCGGTTATACCTAGACCGACATTGGTCCTATGCCTTAGAAAACTATGGTTGGATTTACCTAAACCGACATCTGTCTTGTGCCCTAGCAAACCGTGATCGATTTACCTAGACCGTCACTGATTAAGTGTGACCAGCATCGGTTACCTGTCATACTCATGTCAATACCTTTTATCCATTTCTAACCAAAATTTACCCTTCCCACCACCTTCTTGACCTTACCCACCCTTATTGCCACCTACCTCCTCACCCATTTTACCTACACCTATCCTAAATTACGTTTAGGGACCTATTATTTTTACCCGTACCTTGACCTTACCCATACCGTGACTTATATGCCTTGACTTGGAACACTTTGTTTGTGACCTTTGAACCCATGTGCTCACTATACCTTATGGAGTTGTTACCCATGTTGTTTTACCTACTGAATTTACCTTGCCTATTACTATCTGTTTATCCTGACCCAACCTTTGGTGTACCACAACATACCCAAATGTTCCTACACCTAACCTAAGTTGTGTTTCTACACCATATCCTATACCTTGGATACCATAATCACTTCAACCCTATTTGGATATACCTATCGAACTTAGTTGACGTAGTGTTTGAAAGATTTTCACTCTGGTACCATGCCGCAGTTTATATGTGTGTGTACATTCAAATGACACTACCTTTTCCCTTGCCCCATTTCCCTATTTTCCTAATTTGAGCTTTATCCCATTACCAGTTTTTACCTCCATGTACCCTACCCACACCTACCTACCTAACAATTGATTAAGTGGATATCCCCATGTCCTCACTCGTTGTGTCTTACGATGATGGTACTGTTTTGCTCAACCTAATAGCCTTACCTTGCCTATGGTTGTGACCCTTATCCAAACAAACCTTGACCTTTTGACCTTTTGGATGTACCGGAACCACACCTATGTGTTCCTACATCTTACCATATCCTTTACCTTGGATACCAGATTTCAACAACCCTTGTTTAGATGACCTTTATGACCCTAGCTAACGTACATTTGTTATGTTGAGAAACCTGTTATCTCATGGCATTTCCAAACATGTGCGTACGTCTGAATGCTCTACCTAATCACCCACCCTACCTCTTACAATCACCATACCCTCGACCATCACCTTCCTCACACCTAACCCGATTTCTCAAACCACCCACCTCCTCTTGTTATCAAACGACTCACTCTTTGCTTCCTTCTCTCACCTCATCGGTTCCTAGTTTGAGGGGGGTTACCTTCACCACACATGGGGCAACCACATCTTATTTTTGTCAGCATCACTTACAAATACAAGATACGCAACAAAAAAGGGAAAAATGTAGACACCAAAATTGGGTCACACTCCCCTTGGCCCCCGTCGAATAACCAAATAAAATATATTTACCTAGCCATGGTCCCTTCCACCCCACATTAATATTAATTTAATTAACTTAATTAAATTAATACTCATTCCCACAACATTCATTACTTCATTATTTTAATTAAGCTAGATTTCAACCTCACCCCTCCACCTCACCTAGCCACCTCACCCTAGACTTATTCTTAGCATGTTTCCATTATTAATTGAGACATGATCTCACTTGCCTTAATGAGATAAGATTTGGTCTAACCCTAAAAAACATGCCTAAGATTTCTCTAACCAAATTCCCACTCATTATAAGGGAAGCTTCTATTACGATCCGTGAGAATAAACCAACCTAGCCCAAGAAATCAAGGAGATCTGCCATTTTTAGTAAACCTAGGGAATCCCACCTTAACTGATGCCGGTCACCCCTAAACTGATGCCGGTTAACCCTGAACTATTTTCGGTTGCCATTTATTCAAGTTAGTAACCTTATTTTTGGGTTGGCACATTCTAAGATCAAGAGCACGAGAAAAGAGTTGCATAAAAGTAGAACCAGAGTCTTTTCACTCACCCAGACATCTTGAGCGAACACCAGGAAAGATCCAGACGTATTACAATCATGGAAGCATTCTAGGAAGCACTATTGTGGCATTAAACACCATTCTTTTGATCAACCACCATCACCATTCAGCCATCAAGCTTGTATCACAGTAAGTATACCTTTTACCAAAGTATGGTCCATTTTAATATGATAGTCTTGTTACTTCTATTATCAGTTTATACTTTTCATGTTCCTTTCCCATATTCTACCTATTTGTAGACTCATCCATTCCTCTACCCACACCACCAAATCACCCATTCTCACCTCATATACCCCTTTCAATATACCCGAGATATTTCTGAGACCTCCCTACTCATCCCTTCATCTCTATTTTCCTTGATTCAACTCCTACAATCGAGACCTCATTGAGTTCCTTTCACCCCCGACCACACCGATGCCGGTCACCCATGACTGCATCGACGGTCCCTCTTAAACCTTCACTTTGGTTACACCTAACCGACATCGGTCTCTATGTTTCATACCATGCACCAATAAGAGAACCAAACAACCTTTTACCAAATGACCCAAACAATATAGAACCCGATCTTGATCATTTCAAGTAACGACACCTACCTACCCTTTATATTTGACTATAGCTTAGCCTATTATATTAGATTTTCTTATTGTGTTTGAATGAGATACCTAAATCACATCAACTACATTAGGATTTTGATTTTTTATTGCATTTATTTGTTTTAAACAAAGTGGATTGACAACTATCTAGGAGTAACACACTTCCCGGATCTAGCACACGCTAGGCAATCCTTTGTCATATATTAGTTAACTCTACTTTTGTGGTCTTATTTTCTATTTCGGGTAGTTTCTCCTAGCCAAAGGAAGCTCTCATATTCAACATTGTATTGAGAATTCGTAACGCATGTAACAACCATAAACCAACCAACAATAACATGTATTCCTCCTAGCCATTACCCTTATCTATTTTGTCTCAATAAAGTAAAGAAAACGGTGAAACAACAAGCACCCAAACCTTAGCGCAGTACCATTATGTTGGCGCACACACCACTATAGTACTGTACCTTTTTGTTAGACCAATGCAGGCACCCAAACCTTGGCACAGGAACCCTAACGTTGGTGCATGCACCATTATGTTGGCGCACACACCACTGTAGTACTATACCTTTTTGTTAGCCCAACGCAGCACCCATATGGTATGAGTCATCTCTTGGGTAGCACACACACATTATCATAGATTTTATACCTTGTATTTTGCTTCCCAAGTGCACACACACATAAATGATTGTGCATATACACTTTGAAGGAGAACATACATTATCTTGTGCATGTAGGCATACTTCTCATTATGGTTTTTACATAGATACCCACGCACGCTTAAAAGGGCATGCACACACCAAAATGGGTGCACATACACCCTGAAGGGCATGCACCCACGAAGTATTTACATATCCTATCTTACGGAGGCCATAACGTTTGCACTGAACTCAAAATGACTCTGTAAAATTTAAGGTTTTCATGTTTTATAAAACTACTCATTTCTAACATGTCTAAACATTTTAGAAAATTTGGTCTTTGATGTTCTAACACCTTACAAGTTTTATTTTGAATCTAACTTCTGTTTTGTAGGGTGTTTTTACATGTTTGATGGTAATTTGACTTGTTTAAAAGGTTAATGAACATTGCATGTTTAATCATGAGATTAAAGTTGTGTATGCTCTTCCCTTGCACCTTTTAGGTGACCTTGGGAATTAGAAATGATTTCTATATATCTTTTTGTTTTGAAAAATGCTTGTTCTTAAAAGAATGAATGTCAAAGTTTGTTAAAAAGAACAAATATTTCATTTGAACTAAGTGTTTTCCATTTTTGATTTCATAGTTGGATTCTACGTTGTGTATGCTCTTCTCTTACGTCTTAGAAAGATCTTTAAAATCAGAAACTATGTTTTATCCTCTTTAGTATTTTTATGGAAAATTACTAATCCATTGTGCAGGACCAAAAATTCTTGTCAAAGAAAAGGTGGTGTTGAAACAAAATTAAGCTACTAATACAGTTTCTATGTAGGTTGCCAAAAGGTGTTCAAGAAAACCACATCAAATTAAACAAGATAAAAGCACACCACCTTCAAAATAATGTATTTGCGAGGTTTGGATAAGGGTACGTCCCATCTACTTAAAACTAGGACATAACCCCTTTGGCATAAGCCTTAAGCTACAAATATGGGGGTGCTCCTAGGAACCCCAAAGTAGTCCACAGAAGAGGGAACCTTTTGGATGAAATGGGAAGTGCTCCCCACAACCTACTTGACTAGTTTTTCCTTATGAGTTAGCGTTACCAGTTTTCCGTATGACGACCCCAGTGAGAGTACACGATGGACACACTTGTTGCCCACTATGCTTGAAGGGGGTAA
The DNA here is from genome assembly GCA_018340775.1 of Taxus wallichiana var. yunnanensis. Classification (NCBI taxonomy): domain Eukaryota; kingdom Viridiplantae; phylum Streptophyta; class Pinopsida; order Cupressales; family Taxaceae; genus Taxus; species Taxus wallichiana. Next base: position 31,385,313 of record CM031239.1, on the reverse strand, counting down.
AGTAAAGCCGAGATACTCCCAAATTAGTCATTGTGACTTTTTAGGTAAATCGAGCTCACTTAAGATAGCTTTGTAACACCTAGTTGAGAGAACCACCTAGAAAGATATCTTTGACTAGGAGCCAACTTTGACCATTTCAAAATAATTCGAGTTGTGAGCCATTGTTCATCACGAAATGTGGGAAGCGTTAATTTTTCTTAGTTTTTCACTTACCCTAAGGTAAAAAAAAACTCTGCTAAAGTGAGGCCAACATTTTTTAAGATCTACTTCCTTCACTTTATTTTGACACTTTGTTGATTAAAAGAAAAGTGACTACCTTTGTGTTATCAATTGATTGTTTCACCACTTTTTTGTCTATTTACGCCCATGCATGTTTGCAGATGGGTTGTTAAATGTCTAAAGTGGTTGGAGACGTTTTCATATCATTGGTATCCTTTTTGATCTTGATACCCAAGTCAAGATCATCATCATAGTTAGGCTTGATTCATCACCTTGAACTTCCTTGGAAAGGCTACCTTGTTTATATCGTATCACTACAATTTTGGTATTTATGTCTTGTTTCTTGTAAACTTGACCTAAATATCTACATTGTAAGGTTACACTATACACATTTTAATAATTCTAAGTTATATTATAAGATTTTAGTTTGATTCCATTACTACCTTGATTTTGAAAAGTGCTATGTGTTACCACTTGTCTCGTGTTATATTAATATCATCTTGATATCAATACTTTACTTTCTCACAAAGTTTGGCTAGCCTATCTTGGTGACATTTCGTGTCACTCACAATCGTAACTTGTACTTTTTGAGATATAGGTAATAATTAAATTTGGGCTTGCTTTTTGTATACCTTGTTTGGATGTCACATTAACTTCTTGTTATTACTTACGCCTTGTTCATGTCTTTAAACTCGATATAAGTAGGGACATTTTTTTAATTATCTTACAACACCAAGTAACTTTCCAAAAAGAGGCTTAGGAAGTACTACATTTGACTAAATGGTTTACAAACAAAATTTGCGTGATTGTGTCTCATTTGTCATTTTGACTTATCCATTTATGAAAATCACTTTGATTCATTAATCTTTTATCATTCATTATTATTTGGTCATTTTTTATCACTTAATTTTGAGTGGTGTTGTGTTTTGAGCTTGTATGATTGTTCCTTGCGATCGTTCACCTTATAGACTTATATTTCTAAGGAAAATCCTTTCAATCCTTTGATTCTTTGCACTCAAAAATTATTGTCGAAATCTTATTGGATTGTTGATCATGATGTATGTTTTTATTAGCTTCCCTTTTTGTAAAATCACACAAACATCCCCATATTTACGAAATGTCTAGTTAGTTGTCGTTATGCTACCCAAATCAACATGAAACCTTCTTCACTTTGAAGAAGTTTGATCATACAATTTAGGTCTAGACCTTTGAACCTAACACACGCCAAAAATGACTGATTATCGCAAGGTCCCTTACACATACAACAATAAGGAATCAAAGTTTTGATGTACAAATCAAAAGATGCCCATCATGACCAAACCTTATTTGGTTCTTCGCGCTAGAGAACCCATTCGGGTAACCTGTTCCCCACCTTCATCTCATAGTCGGTGGTATGGTTTGGATGCTTCTGATCTAAATTATTATTTGAGTTTCCCCACCCTTCTTTTGATTCTAATCCAAACATTTCCTCTTCTTCTGAGGATTCCAATCCAAATATTTCCTTTGACTCTTATGATGATTCATATTCAAACTACTAATCGGATTCATATAATTCAACTCCTAAGTCACAGTGCTCCCCTTATTCATAGGACCTCTATTATCAGTCACCTAAACAATGTTCTCCTCCTCTAAAGATTTGTGTTACCATAAATTATCTTCATCATTCATCTAATTCGATTCCTACGTTGCGGTCCTCCCTTTCTTCGCAAGACCCCTTTTATCAGTCACCTCAATGAAGTCTTCTTCCTTTGAAGATACACACGACTCGAATCCCTCACGATCAAAAATCTAATACAATTCTTGAATTGTGGTCCTCTCTTTCTTTGCAGTACCCTTATTATTCATCTAATATGATTCTTGAATCGCGGTCCTCTCTTTCTTTGCAGGACCCTTGTTATTGTTCATCCAATACGATTCTTAAATCACGGTCCTCCCCTTCTTCACATGACATTCTTCATCAATCATCCACATGAATTATTCCTTCTTTGAAGATTCGTGTGACTCAAAGTTCTTCTATTCAAATGTTTGAATCAAATTATGTGTCGTAATCTACAGACTCTGGACTTAATCCTACTAGTTTACAAATGATATACCATTGTATAGGTAGGTCCAAACCACCTTCTTCTACTCCTGAGACATCTAGCTACACATTTTATTTGTCCCCACATCATCTTATTCTATCAATCATCATCAAACATCTTCCAAGTCTTCCACACAAGGTGAACCTATTTCTTCCACTCAACCCCCGGTGATTGATCAAAAATTCATACCGATTGACCTCTTTGAGAATGAAGAAACAATAAATGCATTTATAGGGGCACATGAAGATATTCCTTTAGAAGATTACGAGTAAGGATTCTCTTTAGACTTCAATGTGCCCACATATTTTGAAGAAAATGTTGATTCCTTTTATCAATAAACAGAGGAAGAGCCTCAAATCATGCAACTTGATCCTCATCTTATTCTTCCATCTTCACATTCTTCATTATGTGATGAATCTCCTTGGTCTTGCATTGATCTATGGCCTATCTTCTCATCACCCAATCACTCTTTTTCTATCATAATTCCTCAATCACAATCTCTTATGGGGTCAATGTCAAGTAGCCCTTCATCTTTGTCTAGGTGTGGATCACCTTCTAGTAATCAAATATCATATATTCTTGGGGAACACCCAACTAGCCCCTTGTATTCTATGTATGGATCACCCCTGGGTAGTCCATCATCTTCTATTCTTGGGCCACATCCTAGTATCCCATCATCTTACATCTATGGGTCACGTCCTAGTAGCCCATCTTCTTCGATTCTTAAACCACATCCTAGCAGCACTTCATCTTCTATCTATGGGTCATGTCCTAGTATCCATTCTTATTCTATTCTTGAGCCACATCCTAGTAGCCCTTCATCTTATATCTATAGCTCACCTCCCAAAGATATCCTATCTTCTTCAATCCTTGGACCGTATCCTTTTCATCCATCAAATTATTCTTCTATGAAAGATTGTGGCAAGCCCCTTGCCATTCATCTCATAAATTCTAAATGTCCATGTTCTTCTCTCACTTCTCGGGATCGACAAGTCAAGCATTACTTATAAGAAACCCGAAAGGTTCTTTATCAAGTCAAGATAAAAAATCTGAAGAGATCCAAAGTTACCAATAACTCAAATGATCATAAAATCTAAAATAAAACACAATTCTATAATGCACACCAATGTACCCATCAAGTATGGCACAAAGTGAAAAAAACTATGGATAGGGAACTCAAACTCCCACATACAAAACCCATGTTTCAAAAAAATCACATTCATTTGTCGAGTGCGAACTCACCATGATCATTGAGATCGAGGATAATATCACTCTTGATAAACAAACAAGCTTAGTATCCATTATCAAAGAAGTTGCACACATCATTGTTGGATCCTATCACGTAGATTGACATTACATGGTCCCAACTTTCAAAAAAATCATAAAACAAGATTCAAACATTACAAAAACAAAATGAAAGGTACAAAGATAAATCGGTGCAATCGTGTATTGCGTACACATGGATGTTCTTTGTTCCCTTTATTTCATATTCATCTACAAGTCATCCACCATTTTCATCCCTTTGATCTTATTTTTGTTAGCCTATCCACATGCATTTTGTGACATTTATCTCTATGGTATCCATTGAACATTGGTCTTTTATAACCTTGGTAAATTAAAGAATGACTGGCCTCTTAAAGATCCTATAAATATCTACATATAATAAAATTGTTGGGTAGAAATTTTGGGCGTATTTGTTGACACTAGACAATGTCGTTATCACAGTCACTTTCACATCCTTCCATCAAGACATTAGTGGTTATAAACCCCTTGTCAAACAAGAGAGCTGAAATAAGTTTTTAGAAAGCAAAAGAATCAAAATCAATCAATCAACAAGAAAAATCTAAAAGCAAAATCAAATTGATATATAAATCTCTCTTGGGGTATTTCTAATAATCTATATCGGGGCGATGGATGCCTGACTAGTAGTAGAGAAAGGTTGTGATTAGAATCAAATGCATCTCTTTTAGGGCTATGGATGCCTGATTGGAAGTGGAGCAATGTACATCTCTCCTTCCACAATCCATTCACACATCACCTTTCAAACTAAATCATTCCTACACATTGGCTAGTGTCTTCACTTATTGTCTATCAACTCTTTCCTTCAAGAGGTAATTCATTTCCATGTGCACACATGGGATCTCGATGAGTAAACAAGATTAGTATGTTACCAAGTGTTACTTTTTGGACCTTGTTGAAAATCTTGCTTTAGCGCATGTCTTGTCTCAAGATTTGTACCTTGGTCTAATAAATTTTTCATTGACCACCTTCTAAATATTTTAATAGCATCCTCTGTTCTTCAGAAATTTTTCAGAACATCCATGTGTATAGAATGGCATTTTTTCTATGTTTGTGGACACCATTATCCCCCTTTAATAAATCAATCACCCACTTCCTTTCTATCACGTGTTTCTTAGCCAACTTACATTGGGGGAATCCTTTCTCCCTCATGATTGAACCTATTTTATATATTGGCCTTGATACCCCTTCTATTTGTGAAGAGTTTTTCTTTGAATACTCCCACCTAATCATTGGGGCATATTGCATCTTCACTTTCATGTATGCATGAAATTTTCCCCTTGTACATCCCATCTATCGCTAGGGCATCCACACTTATGTCTTCCTGTACATAGCTTTAGAAAACTTATAGAAAATCACAAAAACATTCAAATATGTTTCAAGAAAAATAAAAAACAATATAAATCATCCTACAAAACATCGCTCTTTGGTTCTTGCCTAAGCTTGTGTGTGACTCACAGATCATCTTGATCTACCTCCATAAAAAATATGGTTTTCTTACTATGTCTATGCTCGGGGAAAATGAGTTGCTTTGCATTGTTTCATAATGCACGATTACTTTTCATAGGACTCAAGTGTCCTCTGTTATTCCCCTTGCATGTATCCTTCTTGGGGCACCATCTTTTAACCCTTGTCATTAATTTTCATAGGTTAGAATCAAAGCTTGATAACAAAAACATTACATTATATTTATTTGTTAGTTTAGCTTTTTTATTTTCTCGTATTGCATTGCATTATGTATGTTGCAAGGAGTTAGGCATCTTTTACTTTCTCATCTTTTGCATTACATTTTGTATGTTGCATGGAGTTGGTGTTTTTAGCAATGGAAAATTGTTCATAGTATGGATTTTCATGTCATTCTAATTTTTGTATGCTTACATTTTTAATAAGGACCGATGACGTAGATCTTTAGCAATATGATGACAATAAAGTTGTTTCAATACACTGGATGAAAGCTTTCTCTTTTCTTTTCATCTTCGTTCCTCTTCTACATCGTTCTCCTATCAAACATTATTCTTCTTATTCACCTAGGGCATCTTGCTCCTGCTCATTCTTCTATCCTTTCTCTCACCTTTTTCAATCGTCGATTGCCTTCTTTCATCACCCCATCAACACTTGAGGGGGCATCTATCACTTCTACTAATTTTTCTTCTACACTTTCAAAATTTATCTGTCTACTATCTTTGAAGTGGCATCACTTACGCCACCCCAAAGAGGGGAAAATGTAGACACCTATAATTTAGCCTAAATAATTTAAATACTTAAATTGTGCTAATTATCCCTTTTCCCGCAACATATCGTCAATAGTGCTCATTTTGTCTCCTATCATCATTAATTAATTACATTATGTTAATTAATTAAGTCTTATATTTAACAAATACCCTAATTAATGACCTTCGTTAACTAATCCTTCCTTCTATCTAGAGTAATTAATTATTCTTAATTAATTAACTTCCCCTTTCATTAAATCAATAAATCATTATTTAGTTGATTTAATTATCTTCTATAGTCAAAATCATGCAAATATTCCTCTAAAAAGATTTTATAAGCTTGCAGACACCTATTAATTAACCACTTTGGTTAATTAATAAACCCCCTTTATCTCGCATGAGTTACTAAAGGACAAATTAGACTCTCCTAAAGTTAACTAAACCCTTTCTAAACCCCCCTTATCCACAACTAACTCAACATCTCTATTATCCCACATACAAAGGGATGTAGAGATTCCTCTATCCATTGGGATATATAAAGATACCTCCTCCTACCTTTACAATTACACCTATTACTTGAGAAACAAAAGTGAGCAATATCAAATAAGCTATAGCCATTTGTCATCTTGGAGCATTCTTCATTGGAGAAGCTAGCTACTTTCATTTCTTGTATTCATCCATCCAAGTTTTGAAGTCATATGGGGATATGTCAAATGGTCTTGTAGCCATGGATTGACAAGACTCCATTCTTGAAAAACTTGGGATTCAAACATACAATCAAACCTTTGATTGCTAAGAATCTAAGTAGGTACATTTAATTTTTAGCATTCAATAGAGATAGAGATTAATGGATTAACATGTTAGTTTGAATATTTGTTCATGTTCTAATGAAATGCTATTAATAGATTAGTTTTTCTTAAGCTCTAAGCATGATGGTACATTGAATTTGATTAAGCAATGTTTTAGGACTACTAGGTGTTAGTTCTAACTCCTTTTGCATTGCTAATAAATACATGTACACACCCATTGATTGAGATTGATATGGTGCCTCCATCAAGTGTATGGTGAAGAAAACCACTTTAAATTTACTCAAGTCTTTATTCATTTTCTTGTGTTACGACAACAAAAACACTCACACCAACTCCATAAGCATAAAGGATGAAATCCTTTGAATAATTTTGTTTGATGAGTGTTAGCGCACAAGAAATTTCTCGCTTGATTTTATTGAAACTCTCTTTTCCTTTTTCTGTCCACTTGAAGGCTTTGTTGAGCATGAGGGAGATGGGCCTTACCAGTCCTACAAAGTTAGGAATAAACCTTGTAAGTAATTTATTTTTCCTAAGAAATACTACGAGGCTTTCTTGTGTGTCGGCAAGGAGAGAGCAAGGATGGTGAAACGCATTTAGGAATAATGGTAATACAATCCTTTGAGACCACATGACCAAGGAAAATTTTAGTGGCGAATATTTGTAATATGGCGAATATTCCATTTTTGAAAATTTTGAAAAGGTGAATTTTTGCACGGGCACGCTGCGTTGACTTTGTTCGCCTAAAAATTACACTTTAATTTTTTTAGGGGTCGGCCGCCTACCCTTGAAAAATATCCCCTATATAAACCTATATTATTCGCGGGTAGAACACTTCTACTTCACATTTTTCAACAACAATATGATATATCCGTATTATAGACACGCGAGGGGGTAAGTTATTGATGCGCGATAAGGAGGGTTTGCAGACAAGGAGATATTGTAGATATTGACACATAGTAGACGCATGACAAAGATTTTGTTGACGAGCGACATGGATTTTTTTCAATGAGCAAGAAGAGGCGGAGGTTACTGAGGACGCGCGGCGGGATATTTCTTTGCCGCGCGTCAATAGACCTTAGTGACGTGCGTCACTAAGGCCTATTGACTCGCGTCACTAAGGCCTGTGACGTGCGTCAATAGGCCTTAGTGACGCGCGTCACTAAGGCTTGTTGACGCGCATCACTAAGGCCTGTTTAGCAGCGTCACGAGGCCTTGGTGGCGCAGCGTTAGGATAGGCCTTAGTTAGCGACGCGTCACTAGGGCCTGTTGACGCGCATCACAAAGGCCTATTGACCCGCATCACTAAGGCCTGTTAACGTGTGTCACTGCATTTTGGCCTTACGACAAGGAGGTACAACAGATATTGACGCATAGCCAGACGCACGACAAAGAGTTTGTTGATGCGCGACACGAGATTTTTTGATGAGAAAGCAGAGGTCGGAGGCTGCAGACGCGCGACGGGAGATTTTGCTGTCGCGCGTCAAAAAAATGCAGTGACGCGCGTCAATAGACCTTAGTGACGCGCGTCAATAGACCTATTGACGCGTTGCGTCACTAAGGTCTATTGACGCGCCACCGCATTTTTTTGACGCGCAAAAAATCTCTCGTCACGCGTCTGCGCACCTTCTCGTCAGTAGTTCTTGATAATCAGGTGAAATTTTTTCATACAACCCCCAAAAAATTCACCTTCTCGTGAAACCGGTTCGGGGATATTCGCCAGGTATTCTCCACCTCCGATTTCCAGGAGGTCTCTTAAAATGAACCCCGCACATGACCAAATTTTTTTCCCTATGCCACAATAAAATTTCACTTCTTGGGGTTAAGAGATACCTAAAATTCTCTACATCCTTTAAATACTTTCTCCAAGTGCACCATATGATCCGCACTCTGCTTTGAGAAGAAAATTATGTCATCCAAGAAGACCAGGATAAAATCATTGATATATCCTTTAAAGGCAATGTCCATGGCTCGCTGAAATGTTGTGCCTATGTTATACGGACCAAAGGGTATCTTATGATATGCGTATGTTCCCCATTTTTTTGTAAATGCTGTTTTGAACTGAACCTCTTCCTTAACCATGATCTGACTGAAGCCAGAATACCCATCCAACATGGAAAATATTTGTGTGATAACCACTTTGTATGTAGAATCTGATCCATAGAAGGAAAATGATAACGATCCTTCAAGGATACCTTATTAAAACCTCTAAAAATGACATAAAGTCTAATTTCACCATTATTCTTGTGCATTGGAACAAGATTCATGACCCAAGTAGAGGACTTAATTTGAAATATTATCTTTGCATCAATGAGATTAGACAACTCTTTTGTCATCGGGGATCTATCCTTAGATTGACTGGTTATTGCTTTTTCTTGATGGGTTTGAAGGTAGGATCAAGGTCGATGGAGTGTTGAGCAACACTTGGATCAAATCCTTTGAGGTCTTCATACTCCCATGAGAAGATATCACTGTATTTCTAGCATATAGAGATGAATTATTGTTTTTCATCATGCACACAATCTTTATTCAACTCCTTGCCACATGTAATAGTGACTAGGGAGCACTCTTCTTGTGCCACGTGCATATACTTTTCTTCACCCTTGAAATCATTATTAGGGTTGAACATTTTCTCTAAGGTGACCAACCCTTCAGGAATTTTTTTTGTTTTTAATTGGATCACTTGATCACCATAGCTGTCATGCAAGTCTTCTTGTATGCTTGAGAAAACTCATCTTCATTCTAAATGAACTAGAAATTTTATGCATCACTATAAAACACTTGCTAGCTGGTATTGTTTTCTCGGGATAGATGGCCCGATCACCATTTTAACATGCTACACATTACTGTGAAAAATATTCAGCAGGTGAGAACTACAAACCAAGCGTGGACATCTGATTTGCTTATTTGTTCATCTTCCTTGGCACCACCTACATATTTAGAGCATCAAATCCATCTACAAGGTCCCAAAATCTATTCTTATAAGCTTTAAAAAGCTTATTCTTTATCACACACTTGTTTGTGACTTAGTGGATAACCAATTCTATGTCCACAAAGATCTGCAATGCTTTGATCTTTTTATTTTCAGCAATGAGAAGACCACACACTAGTGCTTTGTAATCTTCTACGTTATTGGAGTATGTAAATTATAGCCTATGGATGAAGAATAAATTCTCATCCTTGGGAGAAATGAGAACAACACCTCCGCCAATGTAATTTCTACTTCTGGAGCCATCAAAGTACAACTTCCATTGAATTTTTTTCTTCATTTTGCTTGAGCATGTGCGGAAATTTTTTTATCTTCAAGGATGCAATAAATGCCAAGCCCAAATTCAAAGGCTTCAAGCTCTTCAGCACATGGATCAAATTTTTGATGCCTCTCCGCCCACTCATCTAGTAACAAATTAGGTAGATGAAGAGGAATGGGCTGCTCTTTAGAAACTAAAACTTGTTCTTGGCCTTCTAAGATTAGGTAATTGGTTTGGAGAGGGGACGGGTCATACGAATCACCATGATAGGAAAATATTAGCTCAGCTTGTATGGTAAACTAGGTACCATACCTTGTTATTAGTAACATATGAGACCAATCAAAAGATAAGTAACCACCCACTTTAGCAGTGAAGTCCCTTTATAAACATAAGGCAAACAAAGGAGGTAGGTCAATGATTGACACATCTTGAGTTATTGTGAGGCTTGGACATGCATGGAGGGTTAATTCAAGATCCTTGATGACTCCTAAAGTTATACCAATTGAGCCATCAAGTTGTAAGACTCCTTTGGAAAAAGGGCTATAATTAATACTTAAGACATCAACAATTTTCTTTGGCATAAATGAAGCATTAGAACTTGAGTTAATCATTTAATTGTGGACAAGGTGTTTTCCTATGATCATGGACATATAAAAGGGTGGGGTTTTACAAACCTTAATTACTTACTTCTCCTCTACTTTATCGATGTTAACATCAACATGAGAATTTTGAATAACAGGATCGGTGCGTGGGAGTTATGCTTTGGAGCTTCATACAAAAGGTCATGCTTAGATGGAATAGCCAGGGCATCCCACATTATGACATTCACATTAGTCTTCTTCATCTATTCCACAATGCTAAATTGAAAGTTTATTGATTTGTGCATTTAGGGAAAAATAATATTTTTCTTGATTAATCGGATGTAAAGTCGGGGACCTTATCTTGTGCGAGAGGCTTGACCTACCAAAGGAAGGTCACACACTACTTCTATAGGAGCATTACGTAGAACCTCATGTGCATGAATCTGTGTGCCATGACTTTTGGGTGCATGATCTCGTATCTCTGTATTTTTGAGGATAGACATGTGTAATAGGATAAACGTTGCACTCTAGTTTCAAGCATTCTCTTTATGTATCTCGTGTTATGAAAAACCTTTGCATGTTGTCTATTTAGATAATCTACAACTTGATTGACTACACAAAAGTTTTCAATGCCAAATAAAATAAGGTTAGAATAAGGAAACAATTATGGAATTTCTAGATTTTCAGTCTCATGTGGACATGTAGAGGGCTTACGATTAGAATCATTTTGGATCATATAATCCTACGTGTGTGTAACGTTGGCATAATGATTCCTACTATGAGACATATTATAAGGAAAGCACCATTTTGACTCTTGAGCCATATTTTTCTTAACTTGAACTAGTTCTTGGATTTTGCTAGGTGTTGGAAGAGGCTATGTAGGAGGAACCACTTACAAGGGAAGGTGCACATTAGTGTGCCATCTATCATTTTTTGGTTCTTCCCATATCTCTAATTTGCATATTGATTTATGAAGGGCTAATGACCTTAGTTATATCTTTGATTGAGATGATTTATGAAGGCTTTGTGCTCTTTGCTTCTCTAAAGATATGAATTTATTAGAAAAGTGCCTAATCAGGGATTTAATTTATTCATCCTCCTTTTGTTGCATGAGAGAATAAGAAGTGGATGCATTGGGTTGAGTACTTTAGTCAGAATATGGGCAATAGAAGGTCAAAGTGCATGAGGCATTTACGGGAATAAGGGCATGGGTGGTCTAGGAGCTAACTTTCCTACCTGAATTAGACTATTGTCTACACTTATTGCAATATTATAAGTAGCAGGTAAGGTTCTACCCCCCATAGATTGAATCATGACTGAGATGTCACTATTCAAAGCCCTTAGATAATACATGAAAGCATGTTGGGCGGCAGGCCTTACCACTTGAGGGATTCTATCCCATGTCTTCTAAAACCTGATATTAAAACTAGTCATCTTCTCATTAGGTGCTCCTTTTATTTTTGTTAGTTACTCCACCAAAGACAAGTGATCTGAATTATATTCAACGTTTAGACACCTAAATTATGATTTTGTAATCTTATTGCCAAAATGCACACAAATCACTCACATTCTTGCCAAATCCGTTATAATTAGTGGTTTTTCACTAATTAACTAATTTTCCTTATCAATTTATCTAATTAACACCACGTTGTTGATTGCATAACCTTTTTCCATTTAGGATGCCACTTTACGGTGAATTGTAAGTCAAAATCCTCTTTAAAACAGATAATTAGTCTATTTTGCCCTTATTTTGGTCAATATACCCTAGTATTGACTCAAACCCCTCTTCCAACCACTCAAAATCACCCTATTCACCTCTACAACATATTAGCAAGATTTAAAAGCTTATCCTAGCCTCCTAGTTTATCCTAAGTGGTTGATTAAGGCTTCACACCTCTTAACCACTTGGTAATTCAATAATTGTGATTAGCAAGTCCCGATCATGATTAACAATTCTAATCTAATTTGGGTATTTTAGTCCCACATGAACCAAAATACAAGTTTATCGCCAAAGGAAAACTATAAAAAGGGTACACCTCATTCCTTTATATTTTACACCATGCTTTGATTTGCATCTCATATAACAAATATGATATATAGACAAGTTCAATTCTTTCTTAAAGCCTTTAATGCGGTTAGTAGATGGATATACAAAATGACCAAGTAGTCATTGGGAGAGGCCATTTCACCTTGTTTGGAGTAAGAACCATAAAAATTTGATTGTCCTCTTAGGTCTATTTAGGCCCATGTTAGGTAATTCAAGCATATTAGTAGGCATGTTTAGTTAGATTTTGTATTGTTTTCATACTAGTTAAGAATTTTTTAAGCTTTTATCTTAATGTTACATTCCTAGACTTAGAACCTTGGCTAGATGGATGAAAATGGTGTTATCTCTCCTTGTTTAGTCGTGAAATTTTCTTTTTAAATTTTACGGTGTCATCATTAGTACCCGGTGGGACATACCCATTCATTCACTTTTTAAAGCTTTTTTAACTTAGTTTCAAAGTTTTAGATTAGTTTCAAGTTTCCTAGATTAAATTCAAGTTTTGTAGTTTAAATTTAAAGCTTTCTAGAGTACTTCCAAACTTTTAGATCAGTTTGTCAAGCTTTTTAGATTCATTTCAAAGTTTTAGAGTAATTTTCAAAGTTTTTCATTTCAATTTTATAAATTAGTTTCAAGTTTCCTAGATTAATTGGAAGTTTTCTAGTTTAAATTTCAAGTTTTATAGATTACTTTCAAGCTTTTTATATTAGTTTATTAGGATTTTTAGATTAGTTTCTCAAGCTTTTAGATTAAATTCAAAGTTTTAGAGTAATTTTCAAAGTTTTATAGATTAATTTCCATTTTTAAAAGTTGTTTCAACTAGATTAGTGGTAGAAGTTGTGTTTTCTTGCTTTGTGACGGATTCAAGGAGGTGAAGCCTGTAAAAATTGTCAAAAATACCAAAGATTTGACCTTTTGAAGAAATTATTGTCAAAAATTTAATTTTTGTGACTTCTTGTGAAGGGATGCGTAGGCATGAACCGAGAGCATAGGAATTGAAATGGGAGCGCAGGAGTTAAAGGAGTACAAACGTTGAATTAGGAGTGGAAATGTTTAATTATGAGCACACACGTCGGCTTGTATTTTTCAACTTTGTCATTTTTACAAAGGTGAGCGCACACTTCGATAGGGGAGCACATGCGTCGAAATATGAGTGCACCCGCTTATCCGGAAGCACACACATCAACTTGTTTTTAAAGCGTATTTCATTTTTGTAAAGGGGAGTGCACACGTTGGCATGGGAGAATAGATATTAAAACAAGTGTGCACCCACTTGTGCTGGAAGCACACACATTATCTTATATTTTTCAACTCTATGTCATTTTTACAAGGGAGTGTGCATGTCGGTAGGAGAGAACAGGTATTAAAATAGGAGCAAACAAATCAAAAGGCATGCACTGTTGTGTTTATATAAATTTTTCCTATAAACTCAAAGTTTCCATTTTGGGTTTTAGGATTTCTGTTACTTTTCAGAGGTTTTTAGATGCCATTTTTGTCAATTTAATAGATTTAGAGTAATTTTTACTATAAAATCAATTATGGTTTGAAGAAATTAATCTTTTTCCATGTTTTTAATGAGTTTGGGTTAATGTGTGTATGCTATTCTCTTGCACTTCGTGTGATCTAGAGAATGAAAACACTCTTAAACCTTCTTTTGCTATCATTAGAGTAAGTAGGAAACTTTGTTAATCATCTTTTAGTTTAAATGCTTTTTCACTTGCTAAATAACCAAGGCTAAAATTTGTGTATGCTCTTCCCTTGAACCTAGTGTGATCTTGGGAATCAAAATAAATTGTAGTATTTTCATTAAAAATCACTTGGATGAGTTGGGAATAAACCTTTTTTTTGCAAAATTTGATGGTAGTTAATTGATTTACAAGCATTTTTCATGGTTATTTTCTTATGATATTGTGAATCTATTTTGAAACTACTAACCATTTTGTGAAGGACCTAACTCTAGTAAAAGAAAGGAGGACCTAATTTTTTTATAACTACACGTGTGATTGTAGGTTTCCAAAAGGAGTACAACAAAAACCACATTAAGTCTAAAAGATAAAAAATACACCACAATCATCACATTGTATTTGTAGGTTTCGGTTAAGAGCTATGGCTCATCCGCTCAACTAAGACATAACCCCTTTGGCATAAGCCTTAAGCTACAACAATGAGGATGGTCCTCATAACCCTAAAGTAGTTCATGCAAGAGGGAACCTTGTGAACAAAACAAGAAAGTGCTCCACACTACCGACTTGTCTAGTACGCCTTGGTGAGATTAGTGTCAAAGATATCCGTATCGCGACCCCAGTGAAAGTATAATTGAATGCACTTCAGTGCTCATTATACTGAAGGGGGTAAAGTAAATCCGAGATACTCCCAAATTAGTTAGTGTGAATTTTTGGGTAAATCAAGCTCACTCCTAGATATCTGATGACACCTAGAGAGAGAACCACATAGGAAGATTTCCAGCTTGGAGCCATTTTTTTTTTGTCTTAGATAGTATAATTGAGAGCTCTCACAGAGTGACAACTGTCTTAGATTCAAACTCTTATTTTTTGAAAAAGGGAAAGAATCTCTTAAAGTTGATACAATGTGAAATTTCATCACGAAATCGACTTAGTGTCATTTTATCCTAGTTTTTCACTTGTCTTAAGACAAGACAAAACTCTAAGTGAAAACAAGTGAAAACCTAAGGTAGATCAAAATAATTCACAGTGAAAACCTAAGAAAGATGTTTTTAGGAAAAATTTCAATGTTGTAGGACAATGATTTTGATATAGGCTTTAATCGCATGCATGTCTTTTACCATTTTTTGAATTTTTTTAAATTTTACAATTTTTTTGGATTTTTTGATTTTTACAAATGTTTTGGATTTTTGAATTTTACCAATGTTTTAGATTTTTTGAATTTTTGAAGAAGAAAATGATCGAGAAGAATGAAAATATCGTGGGACATTGCCGAATAATGTTGGAAAGCAAAAATATGCACCTAGTAGCGAAAGGGTCATCGGGAAGCAAAAACATACCCCAATGTAGCAAAAATAGGCAAAAAATGATTATTTATTAAAAATAATCATCATGACGAGTGCTAGAAGAATTCAGAAGAATCACGGTGATCACCTAGCCTATTGGGGGTGTAAAAAATGATGCGGGGGAAAAACATCTATAAATATCAAGCCATGGGGGTAAAATCCATCGCAACTTGTTATTTGCTATTTATCCCAATTGAGATTTGTGAGAGATTTTCTCTGACATTGGAGAGAAATGGTGTATATTATGAATATGGAACATCACACAAATCAAGTTTGATAGTTTGGGAGGCTGTTATGGACCATATAATGTTAAGAAAACCAATATTTTAACATTTTAAGTGCATTTATTATGGTTTTAGTGGGGAAAAATCATCTTTGGTTAGTACTAGCGTAAGCCCTAGGATGCGCTAGTATTAGGACTTGTGCAAGCACAAACAGCAGAATGCATGCTAGTGTGAAGGGGGATGCGCATGTAAAAACTAGAAATATGTGGGTTTGGGTGTGCATAAGCATGAAATTGGGTAAGTGTGAAAATGGGCACGCAGGTGAGCATTTGCGCATATGCAAGAATGAATGCGTAGGCATGCACGAGTGCAAATCTTGTGCCTTAGGCTAATTTAGAAGAAAAATATGAAATTTTTGGCCTTAGTGAAAAATTTAGGAATGAATAGAGGGGTATAGAATAGAGTAGAATAGCTTAGGAAGATGTTTTTGGAAGAAAATGATGCTAATGAAGTGTTGTGTAATTTTGTAGATGAAATTGCATAACCTTGATGTATGCGAGCAACATGGGAAACTTAGAGCCTTCAAGCAAACCTTTACATGGTGAGAGCAACAAGGGATGATTACCATTTTGGAGGCTACATGACTTACTTATGTATCACAGATGCCCTAGATAAGACTAGAGCATGCACCGCCGACTACCTTAGTAGAGAGATGACACATCGAGAGAAAATGCTTCAGACTACCTACTGGTGAGATGACCATGGCTTTAGAGGATACTTAATAGATCCTCTGAGTACTGACTCGAGGTAGAAAAATAGATTATGATGGGGACCATGACCGGATCTAAACCTTTCTTTGGGATACATTCTTACGTTGAGACAACCTCGAGAGGGTATGGTAGTAGACCTCTATACACTCTTTGATGATCAATGATTTTCCCATATACCATTGTATTTGATGGATTTTGTTAGTGAAATCTTACTACTTGAAAAGAATAGCATGCAATTCCCCCTTGGGTTGACTGCAGTAGTGCAAAAATTGATGGATGACGAGATTATCTATTGGGGCTAGTGTATATTGGCTGATTTATATTGGGACCTACACTTGATAGCATACCGAGGTTAGAAGACCCTCGGATCAAGAACAATACTATAGATATGGGCATGGGACCACATTGTGATAGGTCACCCACACAAAGTACTCCAAGACAAGTTTCTAGATGAGTCCTCCTACCTTGGATGGGAGCTATTGGGCGAGGATGTGTGCTCACACATGGGAGACACAACCTACTATAAGCATGTTGATTATGATTTGCAGCTACGGATGATTACATGGACACTCTACAAGTTATATCATTGGACATATGGTGGTATAGAGCTTATAACTTATGAGATTGACCACTTTATTATCAGGAGTAGGAAATACATTAGAGAGTGGTACTATGTATATTGGGTTTAGTGAATAATTGGCCACATTCAGGGTATCCCAGGTGACGAGATGTGGTACGTGCATAGGATGTGTGATAATTTTGATATGGGACCATGGATTGGCTAGTGATGAGCACTTGACAGTTTTATTTATACTATCCCATAGCCATGGATTACATAGCCATAGGTAGTAGACCCCGGGACCACATCATATTATGGGGCTTGGTACACCAATGTCCTTCCACTGCGCATTATGATCCCTCAAAGCTGATATAGAGGAAGGTATACCCTCCACGGTGCAAGGCTTACAGAGAAAATATCTTAGAGATAAAATGAGATTAGGATAGTAGGAGGTCGAGGCTACACCACCTGGGCAAGGTCAATACGTACAAGTGCCTCGCACAACCACATGTTCATGTTTTAGTACAACAGTTCTAAATGTTCCATAGGTACCATTATCACCTCATCATATATTGAGTCCACCACATAGTCATTTGAGGGATGGGTGGGATGGAGGTGATTGAGGAGATGGAGGGGACTACGGAGATGGTTGGGATGGATTGAGGTATCCACCACATAGTCCATTGGGTGGGGGATGGAGAGTAGTTTAAAGATCACCACAATGATCATCCCCGAGATAGATTGATTAGGGGACAGGGGATCTAGCCGCCTTGAGGAAACAGTTACAATAGGTCACCATAGAGAGGGACCAGTTATTCACTAAGAGGACAAAAATCTAGGTAGACGTGGCTAGACTCATAGTGGAGCATGATGCTCTACATCATGTAACATTAAAAATAAGATCTCTAAACTTGGTTTATGATTTTACATCGGGATCTCGCCGAGGCAGCTCACTACAAAACCAAATATCGTGCCATACACAGTCATAGAGGGACACACAGAAGCGGTCCCTTTCGGTTAGTATATCTAGATTGATGTCACACCGGTCATCTCATTCAATGAGATCAGTAAAGATGCCATCCCCTCACTAGGGAGTTTCTACACAAGTAGGGTGAAGTAAAACAGATGTCGCCACCTAGTTTCGAGCCAGCAAAGATGGGTATGGATGAGAGTCATGGTTGACTCAGATTATTGATGTACTATTTTTGATGTATGCCTCGTGATGAAGGCACATTTTTGTATGGATGTACTATGTATTATTTTTTATTATGCCTCATGATGAAGGCACATTTTTGTATAGATTTAGTATGTATTTTTTTTTACTATGCCTTGTGATGAAGGAACATTTTTGATCCATGCCCATGATGGCTTATTGTATCTGATGTATATTGAGATATATTGTTTTATACATGGAAATTTATATTTACATGGATATATGATGATGATGGATTGTGTTTACCTATCACATTCTATGTTATATAAGATAACATGTTTAGCCCATGTTTTTATTATGGTTTATGACGAGGGGGATAAAGATAATCCCTCTTTCCCCTCTTTAATTGACATTACGATGTTAGCTTAGCATACAATTTTATTTTTATTTATACAATGATGTATCTTAGCATTTATTGATATGTGATGATGTTTTAGATGCAATAATAGATGATACCGATGATGAAATGATAAAAAATTGTACAAGTAAAAAAAAGACAAACATAAGTAAAAGTTATTCAAATCTAATAAGAAAACACAACTATGTACAAATATGTAAGATAAAATGAACCAATACACTACACAATAGATGAGAGTGACACTTAATCCAGAAATAAAATGAATCTAATTTAAAGCACACACTATGAAAAGGTACAACAACAAAACTATGCATAATCAAACAACTAAAGTAAGCAAACTACTACTTTTTTTTGTGGTACAGTTTGTGAGATGTTTGATTTTTTGAACTAACATATATAAATGATTTGTCATTTAAAAATTTATATGAATGTTTTTTTATGATTTTAAAGAAGTTTTCCAAAGCTACGTACGAGAAAATGAAGATATAAGGATGCCCCCATTTACAGGTGAGAATTTACAAGGGAAAAATCTACGTATATATACAAGAAGAGAAATCGATTAGATCAATGCCAAGATGGATAGGTTCAACATGATGATGAACTCAAACTAATGAAGTATCGTAAGGAGTGACCATGCCTCCAGATAGGATAAAAAAGAAACAAATGATAGAAAAAAGCAAAAGATTGTTTTATTGAAAGAAGGGACAAAGTTTCCCTCAAAAATGGTAAAAAGGCAATCTTATACACATGGATGTTCGAATGAAGTAGAAAAATAATGTTAATGCTATGGAAAGGCATAGAAAATGTAGCTAGAATCCTCACAATGAAAAGGTTATTAGACAATAGGCAAAAATTGTGAGACAAAATAAGGACTAAAGAAAGAATTTAAACAAGGTCCAAACAGCGAGATAGTAACATATTGTTGGAGCTCAATCTTTCACATGTTCGGATCAGGTTGAAATGGGTCATTGAGGAAATAGTAATATTATCTCCAAGTTGTGGGACCTTTCATGCTTGAGAAAGACCTTTGAAGAAGGTCGGTTCCTCTACCTAATTTTATCTGCTCGCTCCTAATGCTAAAATGGAATCCTAAGCTAAACATGCCAATGGACCAGGATTAAAGGATATGCGAGAAAGGGAAAGTAATCTAAGGGAGGTGATAACACTAGAAAGAAAGATGGTGAATACTATCAGTTTTGAGTGAAAATGAAGGAGAATGCTCAAAGGAAGGCTAGGTACATGTAACATAGATGAGAATGCAGTCACAAAATTAGTTTCATGAGGCACAATTAGAAAAGGATATGTAAGGGATGTGAGAAAGAAAAATAAGCACACAACATAAAGGAAAGGAAAGAAGGAAGAATAAAACAAAATAAGGTAGAGGATAACCACAAAATAATTCTTCTATTACTTCCATAAATGCACAATATATCACAATGTCATATGAGGTGATATCCATTTGCAAAGACCAGATCCAAAGACTTGTAACTCAAAATGTAAAAATACTAGAAGCTTTAGCAATACTAGAGGATCTAATGTGTCCATCCCTTTACAATGAGCAATGCTCTTACATTTATAGAAGAATGAAGAAGAGAAGAGGAGGAAAATGAGGGAAAATTGGATTTGAATCTTTAACCACCAACAAAAATCAATAAATGCCTATAAATCTTCTTACAAATATATCTGATGCGCTTCCCCATGTTTTCTTGGCATGTAGGAAAAATAAGGAGGCGAGATTTCAATGAAATCCAGTTGTTAGGTTGATCAAATTTTGTATTAATGGCTGAAAATGTGCTTCCCTACTTCTCACCTACCAAATCCCACTAAAATTTGAACTTGAGTGATTTGGAGTGTAGCCCACATTAACAACTATCCAACAAGACAAGAAGCACCCAAATAGGATCCTGTAGTAAGAGTTATGGTGATCTAAAGTTCTACAGTCGAATTGACACATGGCACATGCATAATGGCATTTGGAGGAATTAGTGAATGTTCATATATTTTTTCATTTTCTGCCATGTGTTGTGTCTTAGCTAGTTTCAAGGGTTGGATGCCCTATTGACGCATTTTTATAGGTGGCATGTGATACACTCATTTTGATAGGTTGCAGTAACGTGGCATGTAGATGGCACAAAAGGGTGCAAATGGACACAAAAGGGAGAAGCACGGAAGAAGAAAGAATAGAAAAACACACAAAGGTGACAGACGTGGAAGAAAAGGTCACATAATTATGTGAGAAATGTATGCAAACAGGCATAAGTAGTCAATTGAAATGCACATGGTGGCAAGAAAGGAAAGGGCATGAAGGAAATGCATAAGGGACTTAGCCAAATCAAGAGATCAAGTCAAAGGTGCGTGTGAAAGGTGCATGAGTTCTTTGGGAAGAAGGTAGATGCATAAGGTGTGTGTGTAAGGGAATTGGAAGAGATAGAGGAATGGGGAAGGAAAGGGAAAGGCACGTATAATAATAAGAGTGTGTGAGGAAATTGCAACCAAGAGAAATGTGCCAAGGGGACAACCAAAGTGTGCACAATCTGTAATAATGAACTTCAGAACCAAAATGGGGATGAAAGTTGTCAAAATAACTAGGGAAGTTATTTTGGACAACAATTTGGTAACTTTCAAAGTTAATTTACCTCGCTAGAAAAAGCATATTAGTAGCCTAGAGTATCCATTTGGTATGGAGTCATCCTGTATGAAATTCGATCTACAACTTGAAGAACTACCCCTGAAGTCACTTGAAGGACTTTTATGAAATATTCTCTGAATCCTACAAAACTGTTGAAAAATACAGGAAGATTTATCAACCAAAATGGCATCCTGGAAGCACAAATGAGAGTGCATGAGAAGCACACAAAAAATAGGAACTATATACAAACAAACAATGTGCGCGCAACACACTTGGAGGAATTGAAACTAATCTAATATTTACAATGATGCAACAATAAAACTTAATGGAAGGGTTTGAGATAAATCCCATTGATGAGATTGATATCACTCCTCCATCAAGTTGAGTCAACCCAAAAGAGTTAGCCTCCTTGCAAGAATTGATAGTGTATGGGCCACTCCAATGTGCATTAAACTTTGAATGGGGCCCTAGTTTAGTTCTGTCAGCATCCCAATTTTAAGACTAAGTCACCAACTTTGAAATCTTGAGGCCTAGACTTTCTGTAAAGCCACTTTGTTGTTGATTGTTAATGTTGTTCTAGCTTAATCATGGCATAGTTTCTTAATTCTTCAAGTTCAATCAGATCTTCCATTCTGATTTCTCTCTAGTCCATGCCTTAAAATTCCAATAGTTGGGAATGCTCTAATGAAGGCAACTCAAGATATAAAGGAATTCTAGCCTCCTTTCCATAAACGAGATTGTAAGGAAAAGTTCCTATTGCCTTCTTCATCGTGGTTCTGTCTTCCCAGAGCATGCAAAACCCTTGCGTGCCACTACATCTAGTTGATATTCATTGTACACTTCATAATTCTTATCGTGTTCTTATTTTTAACTTTGCCAAGTAGTTGCCTTGAGGGAAATAGTTGGAAGAAGTCTTCAAGTAGATTCCAAGGCTTAGCACGCAATTATAAATTGTGGTACTAAGGAAGGATTTTTCATTATCAAAGATAATGGTATTAGGAATACCAAACATTTTTACAATGCCCTTGAGAAAGTAAAGGATGACTAACTTGGTTGATTCCTTGAGTGAGAAAACTTCTGTCCATCTAGTGAAGTAGTTTGTAGTTTTCAACACCCATATGTGCCTAGTTCTTGAAGGAGGATTGATCATGCCTATAAATTCAAGACCCCATTACGTAAAAGGATGATATGCTTGGATTGGTTTGAATGGAAGTACTTGATAATTTCTTCTTTCCCAAAAAGAAAGTATATTCTTTGCATTTCAATACCCACTTGTGCACATCCAAAAATAGGGTAGGCCAAAAGAAACCTACCTTGATGATCTTTGTTGTTGTTGCTTTGGTAGAGAAGTGTTCACTAGATAATACATCATGAAATTATACTAACACTTTATCAATTTGGGCGCAATAAAGGCACCTCGAGTAGCATGCCATTAATATTTCTCTTGAAGATAATGCCATCAATTAACACATATGGAATAGATTGCAGCCTCAAATGCCATCTCTTAGATTTTTTCAGACTAGAAGGGTATGTATACATGGAAAGGAATGTGATCATGTCATTTATCCAGCTACGTGCACTTAGATCTACACTCTATTTAGGTTCATGTGCAGAGCTCTTCATCGATAAATAACGAAGTCTCGGACTCAAATTGTGTATCCCGAACAATCTACTTATAGAGTACACTACCTCTAACTAGTTTTGTGGCTCGATAATCAAATCATACTCCATGATTTTGGTCACCCACCTTGCTTTTTTCTCACTGATCTCTTCTCCCATGATGAAGTCTTTAACACGAGTGCAAAACTAATATCTTGATATGATCTGTAGTGAGCATACTTTTAAATTTATAAAGTGCACTCATTATGGTGTAAACATGATTTTCTATATGACTATATTTCAAATCATCATCCTTTAGTGTATGATTGAAGAAAGACACTGGCTGCTCCACTATTTGTTCAATCGGGACAACAACAACACTTGCATCAGCTCCATAAGCATAAAGGATGCAATCCTTTGAATAATTTGGGTTAATGAGTGTTGGCGTGTAAGAAATTTCTTGCTTAATTTTATTGAAACTTTTTTTTCCTTTTTCTATCCACTTGAAGGATTTGTTGAGCATTAGGGTGATGAGCCTTACCAGTCCTACAAATTTAGGAATGAACCTCCTAAAAAATTGATTTTTCCTAGGAAATACTGCAAGGATTTCTTGTGTTCAGCAAAGAGAGAGCAAGGATGAATGAAACTCATTTAGGAATAATGGTAATAAAATCCTTTGATACCACATGGCCCAAATGTTTTCCCTATGCCACGATAAAATTTCACTTCTTGGGGTTAAGAGATACCCAAAATTCTCAAAGATCTTTCAAATACTTTCTCTAGGTGCGCCATATGATCCGCACTCTGCTTTGAGAAGATAATTATTTCATCCAAGTAGACTAGGATGAAATCATTGATATATCCTTTAAAGGAAATGTCCATGGCTCGCTAAAATGTTGTGCCTATGTTATACGAGACCAAAGGGTATCTTATGATATGTGTATGTTCCCCATTTGTTTGTAAATGTTGTTTTGAACTGAACCTCTTCCTTAACCATGATATGATTCAAGCTAGAGTACCCATCTAACATGGAAAATCTTTGTGTGGTAGCCATCGTATGTAGAATATGATCCATAAAAGGAAAAGGATACTAATCCTTCAAGGATGCCTTATTAAAATCTCTTAAATCGATAGAAAGTCTAATTTCACCATTATTCTTGCAAGGCACTGGAACAATATTCATGACCCAAGTAGAGGACTTGATTGGAAATATTATCTTTGCCTCAATGAGATTAGACAACTCTTTCGTCATTAGGGGTTCTATCCTTAGATTGACTAGTTTAATATTTTGTCTCGATGGGTTTGATGCTAGGATCAAGGTCAATGGAGTGTTGAGCAACACTTGGATCAAATCCTTTGAGGTCTTCATATTCCCATGAGAAGATATCACTTTATTTCTAGGATATAGAGACAAATTCTTGATTTGCATCATGCACGCAAGATTTACTTAGCAACTCCTTGCCATAAATAATAGTGATTTGATAGCACTCTTCTTGCGCCACACGCATATATTTTTCTTCACCCTTGAATTCATCATCAGGGTTGAACATTTTCTCTAAGGTGACCTACCCTTTAGAATTTTTTTTTGTATTTAATTGGATCACTTGATCAACATAGCTATCGTGCAAGTCTTCTTGTATGCTTGAAGAAAACTTAGCTTCATTTTGAATGAACTGCAAAATTTATGCTTCACCTGTCAAACACTTGTTAGTTGGTATTGTTTTCTAGGATAGATGGCCGATCACCATTTTAATATGCTGCACATTACCTTTGAAAAAATATTCAGCAGTGAGAACTACGAACTAAGCGTGGACATTTGATATTATTCTTTGTTCATCTTCCTTAGCACCACTTGCATATTTAGAGCATCAAATCCCTCTAGAAGGTCCCAAAATCTATTATTATAAGTTTTAAAAAGATTATTCTTTGTCACACAATTTTTTTGACTTGGTGGATAACATATTATGTGTCCCTAAAGATCTGCAACACTTTGATCTTTTTATTTTCAGTAATTAGAAGACCACACACTAGTGCTTCATAATAGTCTACATTGTTGGAGCATGTAAGCTATAGCCTGTGCATGAATAATGAATTATCATCCTTGGGAGAAATGATAACAAAAGTTGCACCAATGCCATTTTTACTTTGTGATCCATCAAAGTACAACTTCCATAGACAAATTTTTTCTTCATTTTGTTTGAGCATGTGCAGAAACACAACTTTAGTTTCAAGGATGCAATAAGTGCCAAGCCCAAATTCAAAGGATTCAAGCTCTTCAGCATATGGATCAAATTTTTGATGCCTCTCTACCCACTCATCTAGTAACAAATTAGGTCGATGAGGAGGAATGGACTGCTCTTTAGAAACCAAAACTTGTTCTTGGCCTTCTTAGATTAGGTAATTGGTTTGGAGAGGGGATGGGTCATATGACTCAACATGATAGGAAAATATTAGCTCAGCTTGTATGGTAAACTAGGTACCATACCTTGTTATTAGTAACATATGAGACCAATCAAAAGATAAGTAACTACCGAATTTAGTAGTGAAGTCCCTTGATAAACACAAGGCACACAAAAGAGGTAGGTCAATGATTGAAACATCTTGAGTTATTGCGAGGCTTACACATACATGGAGGGTTAACTCAAGATCCTTGATGACTCCTAGAGTTATACCAATTGAGCCATTAAGTTGCAAAACTCCTTTGGAAAAAGGGCTATACTTAATACTTAAGACATCAAAAATTTTCTTTGGCATAAATGAAGTGTTAGAACCTGAGTCAATCATAGAATTGTGGATAAGGTGTTTTCCTATGATCAAGGACATATAAAAGGGTGGGGTTTTAAAAATCTTACTTGCTTCTTCTCTACTTTACCGATGTTAACATCAACATGAGAATTTTGAATAATAGGATCGGTGCGTGGGAGTTATGCCGGAGCTTCATACAAAAGGTCACACTTAGATGGAATAGCTAGGGCATCCCACATTATGACATTCACATTAGTCTTCTTCATCTATTCCACAATGCTAAATTGAAAGTTTATTGATTTGTGCATTTAGGGAAAATAATATTTTTCTTGATTAATCGATGTAAAGTCGGACCTTATCTTGTGCAGAGGCTTGACCTACCAAAGGAAGGTCACACACTACTTCTATAGGAGCATTACGTAGAACCTCATGTGCATGAATCTGTGTGCCATGACTTTTGGGTGCATGATCTGTATCTCTCGTATTTTTGAGGATAGACATGTGTAATAGGATAAACGTTGCACTCTAGTTTCAAGCATTCTCTTTATGTATCTCGTGTTATGAACAACCTTTGCATGTGGTCTATTTAGATAATATACAACTTGATTAACTACACAAAAGTCTACAATGCCATATAAAATAAGGTTAGAATAAGGAAACAATTATGGCATTTCTTGATTTTCAGTCTCATGTGGACATGTAGAGGGCTTACGATTAGAATCATTTTGGATTATATAAGCCTACGTGCGTGTAACATTGGCATAATGATTCTTACTATGAGACATATTATAAGGAAAGCACCATTTTGACTCTTGAGCCATATTTTTCTTAACTTGAACTAGTTCTTGGCCCGTGCTAGGTGTTGGAAGAGGCTATGTAGGAAGAACCACTTGCAAGGGAATGTGCACATTAGCATGCCATCTATCATTTTGTTGGTTCTTCCCATATCTCTGATTTGTATATTGATTTATGAAGGGCTAATGACCTTAGTTATATCACTAATTGAAATGATTTATGAAGGCTTGTGCTGTTGCTTCTCTAAAGATATGAATTTATTAGAAAAGTGGCTAATCAAGAATTTAATTTATTCATCCTCCTTTTGTTGCATGAGAGAATAAGAAGTGGATGCATTGGGTTGAGTACTTTACTCAAGAATATGGGCAATAGAAGGATGGGGTACACGAGGCATTTATAAGAATAAGGGTGCGAGTGGTCTAGGAGCTAACTTTCCTACCTGAATTAGACTATTGTCTACACTTATTGAAATATTATAAGTAGCAGGTAAGGTTCTATCCCCTATAGATTGAATCATGACTAAGATGTCACTAGTAAAAGCCCTTAGATATTACAGGAAAATATGTTGGGTTGCAGGCCTTACCACTTGAGGGATTCTATCCCAAGTTTTCTGAAACTTGATATTAAAATTAATCATCTGCTCATTAGGTGCTCCTTTTATTTTTGTCATTTACTCCACCAAAGACAAGTGATCTAAATTATATTCAAAGTGTAGACACCTAAATTCTACTTTTGTAATCTTATTTCCAAAATGCACACAAATCACTCTCATTCTTGCCAAATCCGTTATAATTAGTGGTTTTCACTAATTAACTAATGTTCCTTACCAAATTAGCCAATTAACACCATGTTGTTGATTGCATAACCCCTTTCGCATTTAGGATGCCACTTTATGGTGAATCGTAAGTCAAAATCCTCTTCAAAATAGACAATTAGCAATTATAGGCTAATTAAGCCTATTTTGCCCTTGTTTTGGTCAATATACCCTAGTATTGACTCAAACCCCTCTTCCAACCACTCAAAATCACCCCATTGACCTCTACACTGTCTCGCAAGCTTTAAAAGCTTATCCTAGCCTCCTAGTTTATCCCGACCGGTTGATTAAGGTTTCACACCTCTTAACCACTTGGTAATTCACTAATTTTTATTAGCAATTCTAATCTAATTTGGGGCTTTTAGTCCCACATGAACCAAAATACAAGTTTCTCCCAAAATGAGAACTATAAAAAGGGTGTACCTCATTCCTTTATATTTTACACCATGCTTTGATTTGCATCTTATATAACAAATATGATATATAGCCAAGTTCAATCCTTGCTTAAAGACTTTAATGGGGTTAGTAGATGGATATACAAAATGAACAAATAGTCATTGGGAGAGGCCATTTCACCTTGTTTGCAGTAACAACCGCAACCATTTGATTTCCCTCTTAGGTCTATTTAGGCCCATGTTAGGTAATTCAAGCATATTAGTAGGCATGTTTAGTTAGATTTTGTATTGTTTTCATACTAGTTAAGATTTTTTTTAAGTTTCTATCTTAATATTACATTCCTAGACTTAGAACCTTTGCTAGATGGATGGCAATGGTGTTAGCTCTCCTTGTTTAGTCATGCAATTTTATTTGTAAAGTTTAGGGTGCCATCATTTGGAACACCTGGTGGGACATACCCCATTGCATTCACTTTTTAAAGCTTTTTTAAACTTAGTTTCAAATTTTTTCATTTCAAGTTGTAGATTAGTTTCAAGTTTCCTAGATTAAATTCAAGTTTTCTAGTTTAAATTTCAAGCTTTCTAGAGTACTTCCAAAATTTTTAGATTAGTTTCTCAAGATTTTTAGATTAATTTCAAAGTTTTAGAGTAATTTTCAAAGTTTTTCATTTCAAGTTTATAGATTAGTTTCAAGTTTCCTAGATTAATTCCAAGTTTTCTAGTTTAAATTTCAAGCTTTATAGAGTACTTTCAAGCTTTTTAGATTAGTTTATTACGATTTTTAGATTAGTTTCTCAATATTTTTAGATTAACTTCAAAGTTTTAGAGTAATTTTCAAAGTTTTATAGATTAATTTCAATTTTTGAAAGTTGTTTCAAATATATTAGTGGCAGAAGTTGTGTTTTCTTGCTTTTTACAAGATTCAAGGAGGTGAAGATTTGTCAAAATTGCCAAAAAATACCAAAGATTTGACCTTTTTGAAGAAATTTTTGTCAAAAATTGAATTTTGGTGACTTCTTGTGAAGGGGCGCGTAGTTGTTGAACCGAGAGCCGGGCGTTGAACCGAGAGTGCATGCGTTGAAGCGGGAGTGCACGCGAACTAGGAGTGCAAATGTTGAAGCAAGAGGACACACATCTGCTTGCATTTTTCAACTCTATCATTCTTTACAAAGGGGAGCACACATGTTGGTAGGGTAGCACAAGCTTCAAAACATGAGCCCGCCCACTTGTCGGAAGCACACACATCAGCTTTTTTTTTTCCAACTGTATGTCATTTTTATAAAGGGAGTGCACACGTCGTAGGGGAGCACAAGCGTTGAAATAGGTGCCCACCCGCTTGTCTTGAAGCGCACACATTAGCTTGTATTTTTCAATTGTTTGTCATTTTTACAAAGGGGATCTCACACATCGGTAGGGGAGCATAGGAATCAAAAAGGAGTGCACACACGTCGATTGTGCACGTACTGTGTGTTTCCGTATAAATTTTTCCTGTAAACTCAAAGTTTCCATTTTTGGTTTTTAGGATTTTTGTTACTTTTAAGAGGTTTTTAGATGCCATTTTTGTCAATTTCATAGATTTAGAGTAAGTTTTCTTATAAAATCACTTAGGGTTTGAAGGAATTAATATTGTTTCCATGCTTTGTATGGGTTTGGGTTAAGGTATGTATGCTCTTCTCTTTCACTTCGTGTGATATAGAGAATCAAAAACACTCTTAAAACTTCTTTTGCTATCGTTAGAGTAAGTAGGAAACTTTGTTAATCATCTTTTAGTTTAAATGATTTTTCACTTGCTAAATAACCAAGTCTAGAATTTGTGTATGCTCTTCCCTTGAACCTAGTGTGATCATGGGAATCAATAGAAATTTTAGTCTTTTCATTAAAAATAACTTGGATGATTTGGGAATAAACCCTTTTTTTTGCAAAATTTGATGGTAGTTAGTTGATTTACAAGCATTTTTCATGGTTATTTTCTTATGATATTGTGAATATATTTTGAAACTACTAACCATTTTGTGAAGGACCTAACTCTAGTCAAAGAAAGGAGGACCTAAATTTTTTTCTAACTACACATGTGACTATAGGTTGCCAAAAAGAGTACGATAAAAACCACATTAAGTCAAAAAGATAAGAAATACACCATAATCATCACATTATATTTGTAGGTTTCAGTTAAGAGCTATGGCTCATCTGCTCAACTAGGACATAACCCCTTTGGCATAAGCCTTAAGATACAACAATGGGGGTGGTCCTCATAACCCTAAAGTAGTTCATGCAAGAGGGAACCTTATGAACAAAACAGGCAATTGCTCCACACTACCGACTTGTTTAGTACACCTTGGTGAGATTAGCATTAAAGATATCCGTATCGTGACCCCAGTGAAAGTATAACTAAATGCACTTCGATTCTCATTATACTGAAGGGGGTAAAGTAAAGTTGAGATACTCCCAAATTATTTAGTGTGAATTTTTGGGTAAATCAAGCTCACTCCTAGATATCTTATGACACCAAGAGAGAGAACCACCTAGGAAGATTTCCGGCTTGGAGTCATTATTTTTGTCTTAGATAGTATAATTGAGATCTCACAGAGTGAAATTTTTTTAGATTCAAACTCTTGTTTTTAAAAGAAGGGAAAGCATCTCTTGAAGATGATACCATGTGAAATTTCATCACGAAATCTACTTAGTGTCATTTTATCTTAATTTTTCACTCATCTTAAGACATGGTGAAACTCCAAAATAGCACCAAGTTTATTTCAACACCACTTTGTCTACACCCTTGTTTTCTTGTTGCCCATTTTTGGGAAATAGGAAACAACATATACAAATACCACTAGATATTGCGTGTCTACCACTTTTGTATTCTACTTGCGCAACTAGGTTGCAATGCTAGAGCACAAGTGTTGAAAGTGTGCATGATACATACTCATGATCTAGTAGGGCCCCTTGTCTCAAAAACCCATATTTGAGACTTATTATCATCGTAGTTAGGTGATTTCATCCTTATCTTCTTTTGATTTGTTACGCTAGCCAAATTACAACCATATAATTGAGATATTTACGTCTTGTTTCCATTATGAAATTAGGCCTAGATCTCTATATTGTAGAGTTACGTTGTTCACATGCATAGAAATTTCTTGTTATAATTAGACATAGTTTTTACATCCTAAATTTTTCTTGAGTTTTTTGAGTGTTGAGGATACATTGTTAACATTGAGATAACATCATTTTGACACTATAAATCTTGCTTTCCTAAAATCTTGCTTCACGTGTGTAAATAGTGTCGTTACGCTACTCACATTGTTATCATCCATTTTATGAGGCTTGAAATTTGTTAGTGTTTAGAAACTAGTTTTTAGTATGTCTTGTTAGAAGATTGTGTCAATATTATCTTATCATTTAGGCCTTTTTTGTTGCAAACTTGGCCCAATTGTTGATATTGTGTTATCACTATTTGGTTTTAAACATATCTCGATGAAATCTTAGAGAATAAACTATTTGGTGTAACCTAAAATTTGAGCATCAGACGTCATTATATTATTCTAAGAAAAACTTGTGTCATATATTACCTTGCTAGGGTAGCTTTTTTGTTATTATTTAGTTAAACGTTCATTTTGACCTATCACTTTTTTCTCTATTCTATAGTCACCTTGTTTTAGCAACTTAGGGCTGTTAGGCTACAAAGGGTCCCTTCTTAATAAACCTTAGTGGAAATATTTCACATTGTACCTTCTATTTTAAGTAATGCCTACTATGAGAATGGGATCACGAAAGTTGGAAGCCAACATATTTGGAGGCGAAAAACCTCTCTTGGAGGATAATATCATGGTTGACCATAGTGGTGGAGAGGAAGAGTCTCCTCGTGTGGATGCAGAGCTTCATTTTTCCCATTTTGATGATTAAATTTTTCATAACAAACATGAAGTTCTTATGCGGGTTGTGGAACTAGGAGCCAAATTACCTTCCACAATAGACCCTTCTCTTATCGTCGGCATGGTTCAGGGAGAAGAAGAAGTAGAACTCTCTCATGGCACTATTAATGAAATTTAAAATGCAGGTCATGCCTATACATCGGCACGATAGAATAATGAGGAGATACCATTTGAAAATGATGGATACTATCATTTTCCTCCTATTAAAATTCATTTCAAAGACCATGAAGAACATGTTCATCATGCACAACCTCCTCCTAATGAAGATCATCATGAAATACCTATTAAAGAGGTTATGTTAGAACAACAGGTTCAAGCCCTCACTCATCAATTAGAAAGTTTGGCTTTGCATATACAAAAGGAACAACCAAATTTTGTGAAACAAACTATACCAAAGGCAAAACCTAAAGCTTCATTTACAAATTCCCAATAAATACTCCTCGATGGGAGGCATAAAGAGATCCTTATGAAGAGATTATCACAACAAATTGGGGTGGACATACATCTAAGCTTAACCATTTGTATATACCTATGCCTCCACCGACACAAGATCCAATTTTTAATCAAGAGTGGTCAGAAATAAAGAACGCCCTTCAAGTGTTAAATGAGGGCCAAACTAGTAGCAATAACAAGAAGTATCGGTTCAATGAGTTATGTCTTACCCATTTAACAAAGCCATGCTGCAGACCTTTCCCAAGACATTTTGATTTTCCAAAATTTGATAAATATAAGGGAAAAGGTGACCCTTGTGATCCTATAAATGACTTTTATATGGCATGTCAAGATGTGGCATTCAACGAAAATTATCTTATGCGCTTGTTTCCACAAAGTTTAGGAGAAATGACACTAGATTGGTTTGTGCATATCCCTAAGGGATCCATATCAAAATGGCTAGAAATAGTAGAGAGTTTCATAAAACACTTCTCTTTCAATATATAAAACAACATTACCATGTTATATCTCTATAATGCTAAGCAACGAAAACTTTGCTACATTTTTACAAAGATGGAGAGGGTTAGATAGTCACTTTCCTTGCTCCCTACTTGAAAAGTAGTTGATAGGTATATTTGTTCCCAACCTCCATCCAAAATTACATTCCACTTGCAAATGCATTGTGGTAACACGTTTGAAGAGGTAATAGAAAAAGGGAGTCAAATTGAAAAGGCATTGTTAGCTAGGGGACTCTAAAACCTTTCTCCCGTAAACACAATGATTCTAAATCTAACGATAAAACAAAGTTTTTCCTAATAGAAAAAAATGTCATTAGTGATGGGATAGTAGACTCTAAATGAGTGCAAGCCATGCAAAAACACACACATTTTAAACTTGCAAAGGGTAATCCACCTACCAAGTATAAAATCCATTCTTTTACTTCTCTATCTGAATCCATATCGTCTATACTAAAATACTTGGAGGCCGTTAACAAGGTTAAGTACCTTGAAACAAAACCCTAAGGGGAAGATACACTCAAACCATCATGGTTTAGGGAGAATGAATTCTACAGGTTCCACTATGTAAAGGTCACAAAACTGAAAAATTATTAAGATTAAAACACTATATTCAAGACCTAGTCTACAACGGTGATATTGAAGTAGACTCCACTATCACTGTAAAATCCCCAAATGAAAAGTTAGGGATCTTCAAAGATCCTTTTACCAATCTCAAAGAAAGGAACAATTTTGATTGAGGAAAATCGTCTCGAGAATAAAAATGCAAACTATATGTCAAACAAAGACCATTTTGATGCCTTGATAGGTTGTGTTGACCCACTCATTGAGAAAATCAATACAATTAGAATTAATACAAGAGAGTGTGTTGTGGCAACACGGTGGGATTGCCTTGTTATAAATTATGAACCTACTGCCCCTCCTCCTCAAGAGAGTCACTACAATGTGTTAGATCAACTAGAAAAAACTATGGATAATATTTCCATCTTAGACCTTCTTAAAATCTCTAGTGTCCATAAGGATATAATTTACAAAAATTTACGGGGATTAGGAGTATCCATTGATGTTGACCCAAATTTTTTCAAGCCATGGTAACATAACTTGTTCCTTCGTAACACATAACCTTCAAAGACTACGAAGCCTTAGTTGAAAATCCTTCACATAACCTACCATTGCATATTGAGGTTATCATCAAATGTAAGAAGGTTAAGAGAGTGCTTGTGGATGGCGGATCGGGTCTTAACATATGTACTCTCAAACTAGTCCACCAACTAGGCTGCACATAAGATGATGTGGAAACAAAGGGCATCACCATTAAGGCAAATGAAAATTAAGAACAAAAATCAATTTGACTGATCACTTTCTCATTAGAAGCGGATCCCATAACACATGACACAAAGTTCCAACTCTTGGACATGGAACTTCCTTACAATATCTTGCTTGGTAATCGTATGATGGAAAAATGACATGCGAACATGGGAATCTACAAGTACCTCTTCCTCGTACTGACCTCCCGAGGTCATGCCAAGATGACCGGTGAATGTGGAATATAAATGGATATAAACAAAGCGATCAGTAATATTATATCCTCAATACATAATAATGGAATCTATGAATCTAAGGAAAAGAAGGCCCTCCTAACCCGAAATGGTGTAATGGTTTGTTCGAGATATAATAGCTGTTTGGAGGCTCCAATCAATGTCGAGCTCTGTTGAGATCCTATTTATTAGTTGTTGGATATGTGGGAAGTGACTGTGGGAGCTTCGTATATATCTCCGAGACAAGGTCATGAAAATGGTGATAGGAGGTTCAAGTGGATTTGTAGTGAAATATGGGTGGTTTTCTGGTCTAGTCCAGAAAATATTAGATTGATTGGATTCTATATTTAATACGGAGAACTGCGTTATGATATCTGGCCTGAGTGGTGAGGATCTAAATACCAATGTTCATAAACCAGTATCAATACTTAAGCGAGTTGCGAGGCCCGTTAGGTTGTGGGACTTAGGGATCACAACCGTGAGTTTGTGGTTGTTGTGGACTGTTATGGTCATGTGAAGAATCAATCCCTTCTTCCGACTATCCAAGTAATCATATGCCTTTTCAGCCTCTATGTTTAGAACTAGAAGTTGTATAATTTTCTCAGAATACCTTACAGGTGTTCTGGCAACTTGAATGCGTAAGCTAGTATCTATGTCAACGAGGAGGTCTCCTGTGTCAGGTTGTGGAACTAAAGGATCAAACCAAATACTTGTTCTCTTTCGAATCCTTGTACAGTCATTCAAATATTTTATCAAGGTAGTCTATAGTTAGGATGATTTGACCAAAATGTGTATGCCTTGTCGTCTTCGATATTTAACCCTCTCAGTTGTTCACTAATTGCTTGTAGGTTTTCCGTTGCTCAAAAGACCTATATCCTAAGGTCTTGATCTATATCAACTAATGTTGTGGGTATGTTTGGTTGAGGCACTATTGGTTCAAATATATATTCTCTAGGCTCTCTAGGTCTTGTGATTGTCATGTAAAATGATTCAACTTTTAACTAAGATTAATAAACTAATTATGAAAGATGTATCTACACTATGCATATATTCTTCTATTTTTGTATTTTTGATGAAGTATTTTAACGAAATTAAAGAGCAACTATTCTAATATATTTAGAAAATGGATAACTAATCTAGTAACATAATTAAAAAAAACAAAGTAGCCTGGTGTGGCTATTTGCACATGTGCGATTGTGATTTTATCCTAAATATCTAAGAAAATATTGTTTTAAATTGAAATACTCTTGATCCTACCTCAAAAGCGAGAAATGAATCACAATTTCTCGAAACTATCAATCCCCATGACTTCCCTAGTGATATCAAGAGAATTTTTTTGGTGAAATAAAATAATTCACTACTCTATTTGATACGTTTTTAACTAGAACTTTGATAGCTCAAACCTGGCATTTCTGAGAACAATGGTAAATCTAGTTATGTGTGACTTTGTCCCCTCAGTGTGATCTCCTCATTCCTTTGTGTTCTCTTGAATCCAGAAAAGTGTGTATATGATAGTATCAATAGAATAAGGAACTTGAACAATGGTAGCTTTTGGACATAGACCGAATACAATGCGAGTAAGAGAGAGATAGTGCAAGTGAACAGAGCTTGACTATGCAATTCCTAGTGGGATTTATTGTGGGAATATAACACAAATGCGCGAGAGTTTTAGAAGCTATCTTTTGTGACTAACAAAACCTGCAACTTTAAATGGATTCTAATCTAAGAATGAAACTATCTTATTTTAAATTGGCTTGCATGTAACAACAATGAGGCAAGAATGAAACAAGAAGATTGAATGACCCCTAGACATCAAAGAAAGACCAAGAATGGATGCAAAATGTGAAACTAATAGAATTCTAAGCAAGAAACTCAAAGACTAAATGATTAAACAGAGAAGGAGAGGGGCCATTTGTTTGAAAACGAGCTGGCTATTTATAGCAAATGCAATCAAAAGAGGGTAAATTGGAATTGAACTCTTTTACCATTAAAAAAAGTGAAAACACTATTCATAGGGTGGCCAAAACATAAATGCAAAGCAAAGTAGCTGAAAAATGTGGGTATAAATTGAAGATTTACGTTTGACGTGATCTTTCGGAACTTTCTCGGAAAATGCGAGCAGGGCGGCCTCCCGGGTAGGGCGGCGGTCTCGTCATTGAAGACCAAAATGCAAGGAAAAAGGGGGGAAGAGGGAAAAATAAATCATACAGAGGTTGAGCAAGGTATGTGGGATACAAACTTATACTTGGTGAGCTTTTATGGATTCTGAACACCTTACAAGGAGACCTGTATCATCATTGGGGTATGTGTAACATCTTTCCGGTGGTGAAGTACCTTATAATTTTGGGTACGTACATATTTCCCCCTCAAAGAAGCATCTTAGCCATGAAGAGGCGGAAAATGGTGGATTCGAGTATGGCGGTCTCAAAATGGGGAGTTAGGAGTTATACCTGACACGCCTGTGTGTTGTAAAGTCACCATCCAAGATCCCATTATCTACAAAATAAAAAAGGGGACTCAAGTGCAGCTAAATAAAACAATTTGAGAAATAAGGCTAAATTGATATGAAATGAGGACTTACCATCTATGCGGGGTTTAGAACTTACCTCCATCAATGCTTTGACCCTATGAAAGACATTCAAAATAAATTTAAAAGGCTATATATATATAAAATGAAATCATTTCACTATTCATTTGTGCGATTGATTTGATAGTTTTGAGCTCTAGGACCCATGGTGACGGTTTTTGGAGAGTATAGTCAAAACATTCATGGTGGTAACGTGATCATGCCTCGAGAGTGGAACATCGGCTTGTGAAGTCTTAGGTTAGTTTTCCTTAATTTATTGTTTTTAAACCTAAAATGTAGAAATGATAAAATCTTTGTCTTGGGGGGGTATTTTTGAAAATAGTAGTTTTAAATAAGTCTCTTGGGGGCGGGGCGCTCATAGGGTAGGTCCTTATTTTGGTTAAAATGGTGTCTTTTCCTTGTTTTTAGGAATTTTTAGGGATTCTGAGCCGTTTGTGGGTTCGGGACGGGACCGGACGCCATGGTACAGCGGTTTGCCGCTTTACCTTAGAGGTGGCGGTTATGGAACCGCCACTCTGCACAGGGTGGTGGTTCGTGACAGAAAGCAAAAACAATGCTTTACTTTACTTATTTTTGCATTTTTAGCACTTTTACATTTTTGATAGTTTCTCCAATCAGATTTTGATACTAACTTACTCCTTTTTTATGTTTTTGGGTGTATGCAAAAGGAGGAATACATTAGATGGAGTCGAGAGAGGGAGTGTGATTGGCTCCCGAAGTGTTAGAGGCACTCACTCAGGCAGAGCGAGATACACTTCAGAGGGCTGGCATTTGGAGGATTGCACAGGTCCCTCACGTTGCACCTACTAGTCACATACTATGTGACTTATTTTCATATTGGGATGTGGATCGGAACACCTTCGATTACCAGGAGTTAGGGGTGAGTGGACCATCACCCTGGAGGATGTTTACTATATACTGGGGATTCCGATCCTTGGGAGGTGGTTGTCTCTTAAGACAGTAGTATCGAGATCTCAGGTGGTTTAGTGGGCCACTTATATGGGGGATGCTATTGTTTTGATGGGGTCAAGAAGGGGGTGAAGGTCCACTCCATTGTTGAGTTAGACATTCCTATGCTTTGCAAGGATATTATGGGCATCCTTGCTTCGAGATTGATTGGGGACAAGGGAGGAGACACCCTCTTATATTGCTTTGGGTGCCCATCATTACACAAATTGAGGGCCATGGGTGTGTTTATGCTTGGGAGTAGACATCCTCAAGACCACCTATCACAATTTGTACAGAGTGGTCGACGACTATAGGGACGATCATCGAGCCACCCCACTCTTGTCATGAGTTGGGTGTATGAGCATATCACTCCATATAGGAGAGGTGTAGAGGCAGAGGATCCTGTGGCCGTCGGGGGTAGTGAGGTGGAGAGATGACTATTCTTAGAGTTCCTCACTAGACAGTGGCCTCTTTGACCACTGCAGACATAGAGGCCACTCCTTATCAAGCCATGGCAGGGTTATGGGGAGAGGAGACTGTCACATTGATTGCTTGTCATTCTATTAGTCAGTTGATAGATAGGGTGGGTAAGTTAGAGATCAACCCCTTTGACAGAGTACCACAATAATTCGGCCTCCCATATATTGACATGTTTCCTCCAGTGGGGCCAGTGTATAGATCTATTGATGAGGCTCGGGGAGGTCCTAGAGGCCGGGGTTGGACTACTATTACTCATGGTGTCCCCATCGCAGCTAGGAGGGTGGTATGTGCTCGAGGGGTAGCTAGTGCTCCTCGGGCACCTTTATTTTGGATTACCGCCGGTCTTGCCCATAGTAGCGATGAGCCTATTGACATGGAATCCGAGTCTGAGGAGTTCACTAGGGGAGAGACAGAGGAGATGGAGATGGAGATCGGTGGGACGGGTGGGGAGGATGAAAGTGATTCCGAGTGGCATGACACTCAGGATATCCTATGAGACGAGAGGCGGAGTGGAGCGTAGAGAGGGTGACTCTGATCTCAAAGGAGTTTCTCTCTCAGGATTTAGGGGGAGATGGCAAGTCTATCGCAGGTCATCACATTGCTCCAGATGTGGGGAAGAGATGCCTGTCGGCGGTAGCATTAGTGGGCAGTGCTAATCCTAGAGACCTTTCTTGGAGGCACGGAGATCCGAGTGAGTTGCTACTCTTCTCTTGACTTTGTTTTAGTTAGAATGATCTTAGTTATTTCCTTTTGTTTCGTTTATTCTTGGCTTTATTTTTGATCATTTTCTAGCTTGTTTTCTCCTTTATTTACAATAATGATTGATGAGTGGCGAGACTTGATTTTTGAGTATGCACAAATACCTTGTTGCCCCCTCGAGAAGACTTGTGCTAAGAATTCTAAGGACGTGGGAGAGCCTTCGGCTCGTAGCCGGTAGGCATACTGATGTTTTTCCCCTATCTAGTAGGTGGTAAAGCTCATGAATTCTCTCCATGCTGAGGTAGATGGATATAGGATAGTGAGCGCTTGATGAGGAGTCATTCTCATAGTGGGACAACATGCTATTGGGCCATGACCGTGAGCCCTCGGTGCATTTGGAGGACCGTAGTAGCAGAGTCCTAGACGTGGTTGTACACCCTTTGAGGGACCCCATAGTGGTTGAGAGGTCATTTTTGTAGTGTTTTGTCGGATATTTATATGAGCGTTTTTGTACTTTTCGGGCTCATTGAGCATTTTTACCATGCTTAGGCCACGATGGCATATATATAAAACCCGATTTATATATATCTCTTTTTGGATCTAGAATTTTGGTGCCTAGAATTTTGTGACTTGTTTCCATATGTATACTAGATGTTTTTAGAGTATTTGTTTTCATTCATTTTAGAATGTATGTGATGGATGACAAATGATAGTAAACAAAATGTTTTTATTTTGTGTTTTTATAATACTGATATGAGATGATACAAACATATGGTAGTACTAAACTTTTGAATTCTTTGGGAAATGTTCATAATTTCTTCTTATGTTGGCGAAAAGTGATGAATGTATAGTGATAAAGAGATGAATTTTCCCCATTCCCAACTCCATGCAGCCAGTAAGATGTGAGGGCTCAACACCAAGAGTTGGTAAGGGAAAAAATTGTATGAGTTTGACTAAATGGAATGATAAGGGATAGAAAAACGAATATTAGAAACCAAACTTAGACCTACACACTTACCCTACTCAAAAATACGACCAAGCTCAGTAGGTCACTTATTTTCCAGTTTATCTAGACATAGATTCATAAATGGAAACATGGTTGACAAAATATGGTTTTGAGGATTTGATCTCTTTGGAATTTGGATATTTGTTTTCTCTTAATATAATTTGATTTGTGCTTTTTGCATACCAAGATTTGTTAATTTGTGTGAATGGACCCCCACACCTGCCTCCTCATGCCACTAGTAAGAAGCACGGGTTTGTCACCAAAGGTAGGATATAGGTGAGTAAGGGCACTTATTTCCTTTCGTAACCTCACACCACCAGTAAGAGATGTGGGCTTATCACTGAAGGTTGGTGGGGCAAAGAA
This sequence comes from Taxus wallichiana var. yunnanensis, assembly GCA_018340775.1. Classification (NCBI taxonomy): domain Eukaryota; kingdom Viridiplantae; phylum Streptophyta; class Pinopsida; order Cupressales; family Taxaceae; genus Taxus; species Taxus wallichiana. Next base: position 31,345,199 of record CM031239.1, on the reverse strand, counting down.
GTGTGTAAAATAAAATATTTTGTTTGCTTGGCACTTTTGATTCCATTTGATCTTGACATTTCTGACTGTGACTTTGGGATATCATTTCTTTCAAAGAGATTTAAGAGGGATAGATGTGACACCAAGAAGCTTCTAGAACAAACCGTAGGTAAGGACAACTTCAACTAGTAGAAAGAAAGAGCAATACCAAGTATGCAGGCCTTGGTATGGTTTTTGTCAATATTTGTTTGTTAAACTTGATGAGAAGATTTGAAATTACTTGATGATGTTTGAGGAGATGTGATTTGAATGATTTTGCCAATACTTTTAGAAATTTGTAATAGATTTCTTAAGAGTAAACTCCTGGACTACAATTTTTATGAAATGAGTGGACAAAATGAAACAGCTAAATGACTAATGCAATGTAGGTAGCCATAATGTACAAGTGGTGATTCTGATGCCTCATGTGTAAAACTGTTTAAGATGCAAGGAATTGACACTTCCATTGAATTCCTCACCTTTTAGTGTGCACAAGAGATACACACCATTTCCATAGTCTTTCATGACTTGGTATGGGCCCAACCATTTGGGCCGAAACTTCCTTCCTTCACTAGATTTCTTATCGATATGGTTGTCTAGTCTTAGAACTAGATCTCCCTCGTATATTTCTCACTCATAGATTTTTTTGTTATACTTTGCCGACACATCCGGTCAGCATAGGCTCTGTGCCATTGTTTGACATTTAGCCTAGCCTCATCAAGGCTTTCCAGTTGAGAGAGGTATGCCTCCTTATAAGCTTCTTCATCCAAAATCCCTTGTAATGAGATGCAGAGACTAGGTATTTCAACCTCAAGAGGGAGAAGCTTACTTTATGAATACCAACGAGAAAGGGGTTACTCCTATTGGTGTTCTTATTGAGGTTCGATGGGCCCACAAGGCTGGATATAGTTTTAAATGCCAATATCACTTGTTTTCCTTGAATGTTTTGAAGAGAATAGCCTTTAATGTTTTGTTTGTCGCTTCAACTTTCCCATTGGCTTGAGGGTAGTAAAGAGAGGCCGTGTGATAGTTTATTTTGAATTTGCTACATAACTCATAGACCTCATCATTTTTAAAGGATGTGCCATTATCAGAGATAATGACTTGTGGGACACCATACCTATAAATGATTTGGTTTAGAATGAATTTGGCAATTACCAAACCTAGTACTGTGGTGAGGGGCATGGCCTCTACCCACTTGGTAAAATATTCCATGGTTGTAATTATAAAGTTATGGCCATTGGTTGATGAGGGAGAGAATTTCCCTATCAAGTCCAGACCCCATGTGGAAAAGGGCCACAAGGTCGCTATTGGTTGCAGGGATTGTGTTGGCATGTGAATCTCTTGTGAGAGAATTCTTGGAATTTGTGGCACTTATGCATAAACTCTCTGCATCATGTTCGAGAGTGGGCCAAAAATAGCCCATCCGATGTATTTTGTGAGTGGTGGCATGACCACCGAAGTGGCCTCCACATATCCCACTATGGGATTCATAAAGAATCTTCTTAGATTCTTTATGTGTCGACATCTTAGAAGCATGCCATCGAAGGCTTTACGATAGAGTACTTGTTCTAAAATAACATATTTAGTAGTGATAATACGTAACCACCTTCTTTGTTGTGATGTGGTACCTTCCGGGTATGTGTGGTCTATGATAAAATTGATGATATTAGTATACCAGGGACATGTAGAGATGGGGGGCCTAGTTTCGATGAAGTATATACACTCATCAAGAAAGTCCAGATTTACCAGATTGCCTCCATCTAGTGGATTGTCAGCTAACCAGTCTGTAATGATTTGTCCCTTAACATGATTTTTGGTTTACGAATGTTAACTCAAATTCACCCATTAAGGTTATGAAATACCCAACCTTTTTAGATAAAGACCCTTGCGTGAGGAATGTTCGTAAATGATCTATTTTACAATGACCCTTGTTTCTTGGTTTAACATGTAATGTCTTAAACATTTTTGTTGCAAAGACTATGGCAAGGCATTCTCTCTCTACCTGTGTATAACATGTTTCATAATCGAGCAACGTTCAATGATGAAATAGACCGCGCATTCTCATTTATCATTATCTTCTTGAGACAACATGCAGGCTAGCGAGACTTGAGTGGCTCGTGAGTATAGGATAAAAGGGCGGTCTGGTTTGGGAGGCATTAACATGGGTGGATACAACAAGAAGTGTTTAACTACTTCGAAGACCTTGTTGCATTCTTCAATCCAATCAATGCTATAATATTTCTTTAATAGATTGTTGATTGGATGATGGATGAACCTTGGATTGCACTGAGTTTCCCAAGAAATGACCTAATTCTAGACTCATCTGATGGTGGGATCATTTCGAGAACAACACAGATTTTGGTTGGATCAACATCAATCCCTTGTGAAGATATAATGTATCCTAAAAGTTTCCTTCCTGTCACACCAAACACACACTTCTTTGGGTTTAATGTGACACCATATTCAATTAATCATGAGAGGATGATACAGAGTACTTCTGGATGATCATAGTGTTTCTTGGCTTTGGCCAATAAGTCATCCACATAGGATTCCATGATTTTATGGATAAGATCATGGAATATGTATGTCATTTCCCGTTGATATGTAGTGCCGGTGTTCTTAAGACCGAATGGCATGCCAACGTAGTAATAAGTTCCCTAGGGAGTTATGAATGTAGTTTTGGCTTGATCCTGCTTAGATATTTTAATCTGATTATACCTTGAGAAACCATCCATGAGGGAAAATAGTTCAAATCTAGCTATTGCATCAACAATAACGTCAATGGATGGTAATGGGAAATCATCCTTGGGACAAGCTTTGTTAATATCCTAAAAAATCTATGCAAATGCGTATCTTCCCATTCTTTTTGAGAATATGGACGATATTAGATACCCATTGTGAATAGTCAATGGGTTTGATGAATCCCACTTGGAGAAGTTTTATTACTTCCTCTTTTACCATGAGAGCCACTTTTGGCTTCATTGGTCTTAACTTTTGTTTAATTGGTTTTGCATCTAGTTTAGTGACAAGGTTATGTACCGTGATGTGTGGTTCAATGCCTTTCGTTTCTTTATAGTTAAATGCAAAATCTTTTGATGTCCTTTGAGGATTTGGATGTGTATTTCTATCTCCTCGGAGTTAACGAGGATCCCACTTCAAAATTTTTGGTTCTTCCTTTGTCCCAATGTTTATGTCAATGGTTTCTTCTATTAAAGAAGCGTTACCTTCTTCAAATTCGGGTGGGGTGGAGGTAGTTCCAAGATTTCTCCGTCTTCTATCTCGTAGATATCAAGATATTTCTATGGAGGAGACTCTACCATGGGATTTCAAAATAGGAAGAGGAATGTGGTATTAAGGAAAGATCTACTTGTGGTAAGCAAGGTGTAGGTCGTCATAGGTGTTTAGATATTCGAGAGTGACTCTATCATTGTTAAAGTGATCCATGATAGAAAAATAATTCTCAGCTTCTCCATGAGTTAGGAGTGAGTTTGTTGGTATTTTACACACTAATGGTTTGGTATGAAGTGATACTATGAAATTTGTATCTTCCAACTCATTGTTCAAAGTGAAATAGGAAATTGAGGTTGCTATCGAGTCTGTGAGAAGGTTCTACTCTCATGGGATTGATTCAATTGATATGAAGTTAAATCCCTTGCTTAGATCTAACACCACTATTTTGTATAGTTGTAAATGTTTAGCACTATTTTCATATACCTTGGAGACTTAGTTTGTAACTAGTTGTGAGTCTCCTAGTACCCTAATGTCATCGACACCCATTCTTTTGGCTAGGATGAGGCCAAGGAGGAGAGCTTCATACTCAGCCCCATTATTTGTACATTCAAAGTTTAATTTAAAGGTGAAAGGTAGGATCTTTCCCTTAGGTGAAGTAAATATCACTCCTACCCCAACTCCAAAGTGACATCTAACCCCATTGAAGTTGAGATTCCAATATTTACTTGGAAAAATAGATGTTGGGGTATTTGTCGTATCTATTTCTTTTGCTTGATTACTTCTACCATAAAAAATTTGTCTGATGGAAGAGAAGAAATTCCCAGGGTGCGTCCCATACCCATAGAATCAAATGGTAGGATAATAGGTAAGTCTTTCTCTAGAAACTCAATAATTTTTGCGGTAGTCCCTAGTGACACTAATTCTATAACGTTGGTTTCATTTTTGAGTGCTGGAATGTCTTTGGCTAGATTTGTAATTTCCAATTCTATGGTGGGTATCAACTTCTCTTTTGGTTTGAATTAATTGTTTGATGAGTTGATTTGTTGGGAGTTCAAACTTGGAGTGAATTCCTGGTCTTTTCTTCAAATCAGTTAGGTGTATATTGAAGGGTTTTGGGTCACCTTGTGCCACAAATATTTTTGCTAAGTGTAGAAATCTTAATTCTTGGAATAACATGGAAGGGATTGCCTTCATGCGGTGTATCCATGGCCGACCGAGGATCATATTATAATTGATTTTTCTGATCTATAATATAAAATTTGGTGAAGACCGTCTTGGGTCCTAAAGTGATTGGTAAAAATATGGTTCTAATTGAAGTGGCCTTGAGGGTATCATATCCTCTTAACGTATTTCATGTTGTGGAACAGTTTATCTCTCCATATCCTAACTTTTGAAGAAAAGTGAAGGGGACTATGTTAACTGCCACCCCATCATCAATCATTGCATGTTTAACATAATTAGTGTAAACCCATACTTGTAAATGTAAAGTGGGTCACCTCTTCATGCAATCTCAACATATGTTGGCATTTTTCTTATATCAAATATAAACTCAGTATCCCTATCTAGCTGCCCTGGAAGGATAAATCTCAAAGTCTACATGGTTTATTTGCATTTCTAGAGGAGGAGTGATGTTGATTAAATGACCAAGGCCTAATGCTTCTAAGAGGGCAGCCTGTGGGTGGGAGAGTTTTTAACAAATCCAAAAAGGAGATGTGAGAAAGGTTTTAGTTAAATTGTTAATCAAAAATATAGGTGCCTATGGGTTTTACCAATGTTTGTTGAATGTTGTCTGGTTCCAATGGATAACTTGGGGTTAGTTGAGAAGAATAATCTCGTGCTCTTGTTATGGTTTCTATGGGTAGCTTGGTGTCTAACTCCACGGACAAACTATTTTAGTTTGGGGTCAAGTTCCTAGTTGGGGGTGCGATTGGTGGATTTAATGAAATTGAGGCTTCATGATCATTATTACTGTTATAACACCTTTGTTTGTTCCGTTATGATGTAGCATGTTATTGTTAGAATGGTTTGGAAGTGGATCATTACAGATCTTGAGGGGTGCATTTTGAGGGGAAACCTGCTCCTGTATAAGCGTTTGGCATGGGTACTATAGAATTTTCTAAAAATATATCTATAATGAGTTGTTTTTGACTTCTAGAAAATGCTGCATGAATTTATTGTATTCACGACAAGTCCTAGTATTGTGGCATTGAATCTTGTGGAAGCCACAATACAAATTGGGATTATAATTTCAAGGCTGTTGATTTAAAACCTTTTGTGGCCCAAAATTCTGATAAGGTTGCTGGTTGTTAGAGTTAAAATTTTGAGGTTGTTGCCTTTGGTTTTGACTTTGATATCTAGGTGAGTTTTGATTTGGACCTTATGTTTGGATTTGTTGTTGTCGTTATTGTTGTTGTGGTCATGGTGGATGATTAAAACCCACCACGTTGATTGTTGGAGTAAAATTGTTATTTCATTGATTATTAACAGGTGGTGAAATGTTTACAATGTTTTCCCTTTTAACTTGGTCAGTTACTCCATCTGTTGTAACTTTGTGGTTCTTGTTAAGGATCTTAGGTCCTTGATTAGTGTCCCGGTATTAGGATAGGCCATGGTGTTTTGATTGGGAGTGGTTAATTTCCCATTTGTTCCATATGTCTTACGACCACTATCTATCATTGCCGCTTGGTTGATTCGGAGAGCACTCTCGAGTACTTCATCATAAGTTCTTAGTGGGAACTTGGACTTCTTCCTTTATCTCTCTATTGAGATAATTAAGGAATAAATCACATAGTTACATTTGATCCATGTTTGGAGAACTTGTTGATGAGTAGAGAATCGTATGCCATCTTTGAATAAAATGAGCAAATGGATTCATTATGTTCTTGTTTAATATGCAAGAATTCCCTAATCCTGTTCTTAACAATTTGTTCATATCAAAAGCTTTGATGAACTCCAACACGAGTTGTTTAAATGAATGTATCGAGGCTTCAAGTATTTTGTAATACCAATCAAGGGCAATACCTTCTAAGGTTTTAGGGAATATCTTAGCAACAACCCCGTCCCAAGGGAGTAATTCCCATATGGTTGTGGCATAGGCCTTAATGTGTGCATTTGGATCACCTTCCCCTTTATATTTGGGTAAATCGGGAAGAGGTCTTGGAAGCATAACACTTCATATGGTGAATTCTAGGGGCTCTTTTAAATATTCTGAATAAGTCCCTACTACGTAGGCCTCGACCATCGATGGCACTTGCTGAGGGGGGGGAGGTGGAAAGGGTTGTTTATATGGTATAACATATGTGTTTGTAGGGACATAGGGAATCCTTGTGGTTGAACGAACATCCCGGGAGAAGAGAACATGTCTCCTTGTGGTGACTTTGAATAAATGTTTAAGTAAGGAGGAGCATTGTTGGTATGGGTTGTTTGGTGCCAAGCCGGGAGGTGTTATGTTTTCAACTGGAGCGACGTTTGAAAACGCGGTCCTAGTTGGTGTTTTTTGTGGGTAATTATAAGGATTTTGAGGAGGCATGCCTAATGTTCCTATTCCTATAAGGAGGTCAACCTAACTGGGGTGATGTGGAGGGTTGGGGATTCTTGCTTGCCCAAAATATGAATTTTGGTTTACTTGAGCAAGTTCTAGCCCTCTAACCTTTTCAACTAAGGTTGAAATGACCTCTATTGGTGAAGACATAGTGTTTTTCCTTAATGGTGTTTGTTGTATACCTTGAGGTTGTAAAGGGGTATGATACCCTGCTATGAATTGATCATTACCCTACCAAGCTTCACCGAGGGCATTTCCCATAGGTGGAGGAATGGGGGTGTTTTCTTGGAATAGGGTATTAGATTGTATTTGTAAACTCCCTATAGGTGGATACATGTTTTGGAAACGTTGTTCACTTTTAACATAATGTGCTAAGTATTCCTCATCCAAAAATGGGAGTGGATCTGACTATCTACTGATATGTGGTTTGAACAAGACCCGAGGAGATGAAGTGGATTCTCCAAAAACATCATATTATTAGACCCGAGGGGCTCACGGCTATTATGTTTGTGCAAGCTTATCAAACTCCTCAATTTGGAATGAAGAACTGGAGCTAGTTCTTTGAGGGGGAGTTTGAGATGACAAGTAATTACTTGAATAGTTATCAGCCCATGTGGAAAGCGAGGGTGATGGTTGTCTATTTGTTTGACTATAACTTGCTTCAAGACCTGAGAGAGGTCTACTATATGTATCATATCCTGACATATTCGGGGGGTATATGAATACCTGTAAAATAATGGGAAAGAGTGAAGGTGGATGAAAGAAATGAAAACAAAAGGGAATATTTGTTTGATTCACATCGGGTTCACCAATTTTGTACAATGGAAAAGTGACATGCGAGCATGGGAATCTACAAGTACCTCTTCCTCGTACCCGACCTCCCGAGGTCGTCTTGAGATGGCCAATGAATGTGGAATATAAATGAATATAGAAAAATAATTAGGTAATCTTATATCCTTAATACACAATAATGGAATCTATGAATCTAAGGAAAAGAAGGCCCTCCTAACTGAATTGGTGTAATGATTTGTTTGGATATAATATCTATTTGGAGGCTCCAATAAATGTTGAGCTCTGTCAATATCCTGTTTATTGGTTGTTGGATACGTGGGAAGTGACATGGGAGCTTCATATATATCTCCAGACAAGGTCATGAAAATGGTGATAGGAGGTTTAGTGGATTTGTAGTGAACTATGGGTGGTTTTTTGGTCTAGTCCAGAAAATATTAGATTGATTGGCTTCTATATTTAATACGGAGAACTACGTTATGATATCTGGCGGGAGTGGTGAGGATCTAAATACTAGCATTCGTAAACCAGTATCAATACTTAACTAATTTGCAGGCCCGTTGGGTTGTGGGATTTGGGGATCATAATCATGAGTTCGTGGTTGTTGTGGACCTATTATGGTCATGTGAATAATTAATCCCTTCTTTCGACTATCCAGTAATTATACACCTTTTAGCCTCTATGTTTAGAGCTAGAAGTTGTATAATTTTCTTAGAATACCTTACATGTGTTCTAGCAACTTGAATGTGTAAGCTAGTATCTATGTCAACGAGGAGGTATCCTACATCAGGTTGTGGAACTAAAGGATAACCAAATACTTGTTCTCTTTCGAATCCTTGTATAGTCATTTAGATATTTTATCAAGGCAGTCTATAGTTAGGATGATTTGACCAAAATGTGTATTCCTTGTCATCTTCGATATTTAACCCTCTCAGTTGTTCACTAATTACTTATAGGTTTTCCGTTGCTCAAAAGACCTGTATCCTAAGGTCTTGATCTATATCAGCTAATGTTGTGGGTAGATTTGGTTGAGGCACTATTGGTTCAAATATATATTCTCTAGGCTCTCTAGGTCCTGTGATTGTCATGCAAAACGATTCAAATTTTAACTAAGATTAATAAACTAATTATGAAAGATGTATCTACACTATGCATATATTCTTCTATTTTTGTATTTTCGATGAAGTATTTTAATGAAATTAAAGAGCAGCTATTCTAATATATTTAGAAAATGGACAACTAATCTAGTAATAAAATTAAAACAAACAAAGTAGCCTGGTGTGGCTATTTTCCTGTGTAGTTGTGATTTTATCCTAAATATCTAAGCAAATAATTGTTTTAAATTGAAAGACTCTCGATTCTACCTTAGAAGTGAGGAATGAATCATGGTTTCTAAGAAACTATCAATCCTCATAGCTTCCTTGGTGATATCGAGAGTAAACTTTTGACTGAAATAAAATAATTGTCTACTCTATTTGATACGTTTGTAACTAGAACTTTGATAGCTCAAACATGGCGTTAACAAAATAGTGGTAAATCCGGTTGTGTGTGACTTTGTCCCCACGGTGTGATCTCCTTGTTTCCTTCATGTTATCTTGAATCTAGAAAATTTTGTATATGATAGTATCGCAGAATAAGGAACCTGAACAATGGCAGCTTTGGACATAGACCAAATACAATGCGAGTAAGAGAGAGATAATGCAAGTGAACAGAGCTTGACTATGCAATTACTAGTGGGATTTATTACGGGAATACAACACAAACACACCGAGAGTTTTAGAAGCTACTTTGTGACTAACAAAACCTGCAACTTTAAATGGATTCCAATCTATGAATGAAACTATTTTATTTTAAACTCTGCTTGCATGGAACAACAATGAGGCAAGAATGAAACAAGAAGATTGAATGACCCCTAGACAACAAAGAAATACCAAGAATGGATATAAAATGTGAAACTAATAGAATTCTAAACAAGAAACTCAAAGACTTAATGATTAAATAAGGAAGGAGAGGGGCCATTTGTTTGAAAACAATTTGGATATTTATAGTAAATACAATCACAAGAAGGTAACTTGGAATTGAACTCTTTTACCATTAAACAAAGTGAAAACACTATTCACAGGGTGGCCAAAACATAAATGCAAAGCAAAGTAGCTGAAGAATGTGGGTAGAAATTGAAGATTTACATTTGACACGATCGTTGGAACTTTCTTGGAACGCCTTGAATGGGACCGCCGACCGCCCGGTGGTGTCATGGGACCGCCACCTGGCAGGTAGGGTGGCGGTCTCATCATTGAAGACCAAAATGCAAGGAAAAAGGGGGGCAAAGGGAAAAATAAAGCATGCGGAGGCTGAGTGAGGTATGCGGGATACAAACATATACTTGGCAAGATTTTCTGGATTCCGAACACCTTACAAGGAGACCTGTATCATCATTGGGGTATGTGTAACATCTTTCTCAGTAGTCTTTGTACCCTACAATTTTGGGTACGTACATCACCCATGGATTCATGCCATTTAGGCCATGCCATCAACACATCATCAATGTTTGAAGTTGTAATATGAGGAAAAACACTCACCATATATGGGGAACGTCAACCTTTTTCTCATTATAGATAATTTTGGGATTCTTCCCTACAATCTACGAGTGTCCATCTTTGATGATCTCTATTCTTTTCTAGTCGAGGCCCTCAATTCATGAGTGGATCTAGATATTCTATCTATCAATGAAAATGGTGCTTCTATCTAAGAAAATCCTTTGTCTACATGGGAGATGAAGGTCAAAACAAGAGGTTGTGGAGAGTATGATCTAAAACAAGCCCTAATGGTTCACAATGGTCTCTTTATCAGCCCAAGCACATGGTAAGCCATGTTTCAAAGTTTAGAGATCAAGAGAGGATTTCCCTTTCAAGAATTTTACTCTGACAGCTTGCTAGAAGACAAAAGGTTTCTTATGGACATTGTATTCCATCTAGATGATGATGACATGGCTACATGCTATAAATCACCTAAGTATCTCATTCCTAATCAGATAATGCTTTCCATGGGGTATAAAGGATGTGGCTATGGCCACCATAAATAAGGCCCAGTAGAATCTCTTACAATACCTCTATAGTAGGTAAATCAGGTATAGGAATCCATTTATATGAGTCTCACTCTTCAGATGATGAGTATGCTCCTTCCGAGGCGAGGATAGTTTTTGGGAAATGAAAGTGAAAAAAATTCCCGGTATAGTCTTTACGAAGACCTTGCCTCTACGAACCTATTCACCAATATGGCTATCCTTATTATAACCCCTGTTATACCCACCATATCCCCTATAACTCAACCATTAACCCTCACCTACCCATCACTCATGAATTGGGATCAACAACAACACATACCTATTGATGTGTTTCAGAATGATGAGGCCTGTGGTGAGTTCCTAGGAATTAGAGACAAAATTATGAGAAATGATCACAAGAAAGGGTTCTCCATTCAACTTTACACATGTGCATACTTTGGAGAGGAAGTAGAGTTGTGTGTGAATTTAAGTAAAAATTGAGTAAGGTAAAAAGTTCCAAAGAAAATCCTTGTGGAAATAAAAAGGGGAAGTCCTATAGTGAAAACCTCTTCAAGGTGCTTGTGGAAAAACATGCAGAACAACATATGGAAAGTATAATGTACCCAATTTAAGATGAAGAGCTCTCTGAGACACCTATGATAGAGGAGGATCTCAATATCCCTCCTGATCCTACACGCATGGGGGATGAATAAAATTTATTAGTGGAAGATACAATAGATGTTAATATTGGCACAGAGGAACTGCCATGGATAGTTAAGTTGGGAGCTTCCCTCTCAGCCAAAGAACAAAAAACATTCATAGGACTCTTAAGAGAGTATGCAAACATATTCGCTTGGTCTTATGCTAACATGCTAGGACTTGATCCTACACTAGTGGTGCACAATATTGTGGTACACCCAAATGCCAAGCCCATCAAACAAAATCTCTAAAAGATGCATCCTCGTGTCGCCTTACTAGTAAAGGTAGAGCTAGAAAGGTTACTAGAAGTAGGATTTATCAGGCCTATCAACTACTCAAAGTGGATCTCTAATGTGGTCCTAGTTTAAAAGAATCTAGTTGGTATTAGAGTGTGTACGGATTTTAGGGATATAAACAAATATTTTCCTAAGGATGATTTTCCTCTTCCAAACATCAACATGATTTTCAATTCTACAATAGGCTATGAGATGCTTTCACTCATGGATGGCTTATCAAGTTACAATCAAATAAATATTGCGGAAGAAGATCAGCACAAGATGGATTTCACAACCCCATGGGGGATGTTTTGTTACCAAGTCATGCCTTTTAGCCTTAAAAATATAGGCACTACATATTAAAGAGCAATGACTGTAATCTTTCACAATATGAAAAGTGACATCATGGAAGATTACGTGGATGATATACTGGCTAAATCTAGAATCCATGGGGAACACCCATAAATTTTATGGCGTATCTTTTATCATCTAATGGATTACAAAGTCTGACTTAACCCAAAGAAGTGTGTCTTCGGTGTGTTATCTGGGAAATTACTAGGATTCATTATGTCATAAAGAGGAATAAAAGTGGATCTTGCAAAGGTCACAACTATCACAGAAATGCCTCCCCTTAAGAATATCATAAAACTACGTAGCTTACAAGGGAAAATTTAGGCCATTAGAAGGTTTATTTCACAGCTAGTAGAGAAGTGTCATACATTTATGCATCTTCTTAAGAAGGATGTTAATTTCAACTAGGATCGAACAACAAACATTTGCTTTGCAAAAAAGAATACTTAGCCAGTCCCCCTGTTCTCATGACACCCATGGTAGGATAATTACTTTATATCTCTACTACAAACTTTGTAATTAGAGCACTATTGGCTCAGTATGATAAAGAACAGAGAGAAAAGGATGTCTACAATTTGAGCAGAACATTAGTAGCATATGAGTTAAATTATCAAAAAATAGAGAAATCTTGCCTAGCTGTGGTGTTTTCTTTCCATAATCTATGTCACTATATGATTAACAATAAAGTAAAGCTTATTTCAAAGGTTGACCCTTTGAAGTATTTAATTTCGGACCAACATTAACGGGAAAGATGGATAATTGGATCATCTTATTAAGTGAGTTTGACATTGAAAATGTTCATCAAATGTTAGTAAAAGGACGGTGTTAACAGATCAATTGGAAGAAGCTCCGCTACTGTACTAAACCCTTGAGTCTAGAACTACTAGATGCATCCATTATGTACCTAGAAGAATCTCTGATTTGGAAAACGTACTTTGATGGATCTTTTACCTTTCATGGTTCAAGTCTGGAGTTATGAGAATCACTCCTATGGAAGACTTGACTCCATAGGCATTTCGGATTGGATTTCCTTGCACAAACAATATAGTTGAAAATGAAGCTCTCATTATAGGAATGAATTTGGCCATCAAATGGGATATCAGATAAGTAAAATGCATTGGTGATTCAATACTTATTATCAAATAGGTCACAAATGAATATAAAGTTAAATATGAAAAGTTACTTCCATATAAAAGAATGGTCGATTCCTTGAAATAATTATTTTAGCATATAATATTTGTGAAAATACCAAGATCTTAGAACACAACACTAAAAACCATGGCTATGGTAGGATCTATGTTAAGCATTTTACTAGAGAGTAATGATATGCCATTCTTTGATGAGAATATAAGAACAATGACATACAACATACCGGACTCTTATTTAGTGTTTAAAGTTGTTGGTCCCTTTTCACCATGGTACTCTAAAATATTTAATTATCTCCATGATGGAGCATTCCCTATAAAAATTTCCAATGTTGAAAAAGTGTAACCTCATCCATCGTATAACTTTCTATACCCTACTTGGGGCACCCTCTTCCTCTAAGGCTATGATGGGAATCTATCAGACCTTTGTTTAAATTCGATGAATCTATCCAAGTAATCAAGGAGGTGCACGAAGGAATTTGTAGAGCTCATACTAATGGGATTGTACCTACAAAGAAGATACTCGAGTATGTTACTATTGGCATAACATGGAGCATGATTGTGTCAACATGTGAAGAAGTGTATGGATTGTCAAAAGCACGATGATTTGATGCATGCAAGTAGCACAATTCTTTGCAACCAATCATGACACCCTGACCATTCTCAAAGTGGGGTCTCGATCTAATAGGGAAAATTAATCCTATCTCCTCGGATGGCCACAAGTTCATTATAACAGCCACTGAGTACTTTACAAAATGGGTAGAGGCAGTTCCTCTTACTTATATAGAAGGTCCCCAAATTTCAAAGTTTATAATGAATCATATCATCTGTAGATATGGTATCCCTTCTTCCATTATCACTGATAATGGTAAGTTGTTCAAAAATAAAAATGTGAAATCACTCTACAAATTCTTTCAAATTTCGCTTAAGTTTTCAACCCCTTATTACCCTTGAGGTAATGGACAGGCTGAAGCTTCCAACAAAACCTTAATTTGCATTATGGAGAAAATGGTGAATACCACAGGCCATAAATGGCATCTTGAAACTCACCCTACCATCTGGGAATTTAGAACTTCTATCCACACCCCTACAGTACAACTCCATATTATTTAGTATTCAAGTCAAAATCCATCTTACCTTTAGAGACCGAGAACCCTTATTTGCGTATTGAGCTACGGGATCACCCAAATGAAGAGGAGGAATATAAATTAGCCCAACTAGAAGAGTGGGGCTATTAGATGAGAAATGACTTTGCACCCTCAATCAACTAAAATTGTATCATGATTGAGTATGGTGGAGCTACAATAAGAAGGTCATACCTCATTAGTTTGAGGTAGGAGACATGGTGTTGAAATATAATAAGAAGAACACCAATAAAGATCGAGAAAAGAAAGGGAAATTTGAGCCCAACTAGCTAGGACCATACATTATGGTTGCCAAGTTTGGTTCAGGTGCATATAAGTTGGCCTATTCAGATGGCCAAGAGCTTCGAGAACCCATGAATGTAATGCATCTTAAGTGATTCTATGCTTAAGTATGGAGTCTCTACAAATTACTAAGAAACGTATAAAAAAAAGTATAAAAACAGAAAAAAGGAAAAATAAAAATAAAAAATTATGTCCAATAGTGAAAACCACGCAATGGTGGCACTTTGGACAAGTCCTTTGGTTGAAACCAACTTTTGGCACCAAGGGAGGGTCCGTTGTTCACAAGAAGTTTAAGTTTAAGCTCTAAGTTAATCTTTACCTTAAATCTAAGCCCCTTGTGAGCCTATCCATACGTGCCCTAATCCGGATAATCTAGCCTTTCGAGTGCGAGAGAAGTGAACATTGAATGAACCCATCTCACGCTGGGGAAGATTTGTAGCATCACTTCTAACATATATCATGTGGCATTCTACCCTTTTACATCCCATCTAACTTTGGGGCATCCACGTTTCTTTTTTCCTTACACGTTTTCTTCGGAAAATTGTTGAGAAAATGCAAAAAAATTCGTATAAATTTTTAAAATCCAAAAACATACAGATATGTCCTTTAAAAAAATCAAAAGATTTAACAACGTTTCTTAGAAAACTCTAAAACAATAGAAAATTTTCTTAGAAATAAAATAAAAACAACGAAAAACATCCCAAAACTATCCCACAAAAACAAAGTAGTGGTTCACTTACTTTTAGTTGTTGGTTTGTATGGTTTTGGTTGCATTACTTTTTCATACTATATGCTTTAAATTGGATTCACTTACTTACTTAGATTGAATATCACTTTAGTCTATAGTGTATTGCATTGAGTCCATTTTGTATTACATACTTGTAAATAAATGTGTTGCTTTGATTAGATTTGTTTAAACTTGTTCTTGTTAATTTTTACTTGTACATTGTGTTATAATTTCATCATCATATCACACATATCCATCACATCTATACATCATATATAAAAAAATATGCTAAGTCTACATCACACATGTATACTAAAAGCTAATCATCAAATATTGTATCACCAATGGGGCAAGAGGGGTTGCACATGATAAAAAATCTATCCCCCCACACCAATATCAAAAATATAAACATGTTTCTCAAAGGTATCTCCTCAAACATAAAAGTATGATATCAGCTAAGGCTATCTCATAATCTAACAAGGTGATACAAAGCCTATAACAGTCAAAATTGTTTAAAAGAAATTACAAAACAAAAAATTGATAAAATCGTTAAAAATAAAATAAAATTTAAAATTTTATAAAAATTAGTAAATAACATATACCTAGCTAAAACTTGTGTCAATTACATCATCCTCAAATGTTGGAATATGTCTTACAAAAGCATCTTTCTATGATTCTTTCTTGTTCTGGTCTCAAATGACTTACAGATCATCGTGATCTACCTCCATTAAAAAAGCTCACAGCATACTACGTCGGTACTCCCATGTATTAATGAGTTTTCAGAGACTATGTCATAGTGCATGAACATTTTTCCATGGGACTAATTGTGTCCTCCATTTTTCCATCACATGTGTTATTGCTTGTGGCATCATTTTAACCCTGTTGTTACAACACAAACATTTGGGAACTACAACTTGATAACAAAAACATTGGTGTAATTGTCTTAAATGTTGTTTGTTTGAGTACGTGTGATTGTACTAGTTTCTCTATTAGGTTAGTTGGTTTAATTTCTCGTATTGCATTGCATTTTGTATGTTGCATGGAGCTAAATATCATTTTACTTTCTCATATTGCATTGCATAATGTATGTTACATGGAGTTGTATATTTTTAGTAGTAAACAATTGTTAGTAATGTAGTTTTTCATATTATCTTACACTTTTGTTTATTTTAAATAAATCACGATGATGTAGACCCAGGGGAGAATGATATAAACCAGTTGCTTATGGAAAGGCTAGATGAAAGGTTGGACTTGTCCTATATTTATCCATTAATCATTTCTTCTCCATTATCATTTATTACCATAACTATTTTTTCTTCCAAATCACCTAGTGCAATAAACAACCACGTTTATCCCTATCCTTATTTATTCTTAATAGCTAAGGGGTTCATGCCTGTTATGAATCATTTTATTTTATCCATTTCAAATCATATTTCTATTATCGATTGACTTCTTTTATCACCCCATCGAAACTCGAGGAGGCATTCTTCATCCCGCTAATTTTTCTTCAAAAATTTAACTATTTTACACTTGTCTACCATGTTTAAAGTGAAGTCACTAACTTCACCTCAAATAGGGGAAAATGTAGACACCTAAATTCCAATTTTGCAATCTTATTGCCAAAATGCACACAAATCACTCTCATTCTTGCCAAATATGTTATAATTAGTGGTTTTCACTAATTAAATAATGTTACTTATCAATTTAGCTAATTAACACCACATTGTTGATTGCACAACCCCTTTCACATTTAGGATTCCACTTTACGGTGAATCATAAGTCAAACTTCTCTTCAAAACAGACAATTAGCGATTATAGGGTAGTTAAGGCTATTTTGCCCTTGTTTTGGTCAATATACCCTAGTATTGACTCAAACCCCTCTTCTAACCACTCAAAATCACCCCATTCACATATGCAACATCTCAACAAGCTTTAAAAGCTTATCCTAGCCTCCTAGTTGACCCTAAGCGGTTGATTAAAGCTTCACACCTCTTAATCACTTAGTAATTCACTAAGTGTGATTAACAAGGCCTAATCATGATTAGAAATTCTAATCTAATTTGGGTATTTTAGTCCCGAATGCACCAAAATACAAGTTTATCCCAAAAGGAAAACTATAAAAAGGGTGCACCTCATTCCTTTATATTTTACACCATGCTTTGATTCGCATCTCATATAACAAATATGATATATAACCAAGTTCAATCCTTGTTCAAAGACTTCAATGGGGTTAGTAGATGGATATCCAAAATGACCAAGTAGTAATTGGGAGAATCTATTTCACCTTGTTTGGAGTAGCAACCATAACCATTTGATTGCCCTCTTAGGTCTATTTCGGCCCATGTTAGATAATTCAAGCATATTAGTAGGCATGTTTAGTTAGATTTTGTATTGTTTTCATACTAGTTAAGCATTCTTTTAAGCTTCTATCTTAATGTTACATTAATAGACTTAGAACCTCGAGATAGATGGATGGAAATGGTGTTAGCTCTCCTTGTTTAGTCATGCAATTTACTTTGTAAATTTTAGGATGTGATCACAAAGTAATTGCAAAGAGCTATTCCAAGCTCATCCTAGCTAGCAATAGATGTAGGTCTCAAGCTTCGTACTCATCAAGCAATTTTCCCTGCTAAGCGAAAACTCAAATAGCCTAATTGATACATCATCATGCATGACCAAATAGATAGAGCATACATTGGCTACATCCTGGATATTCTCAACAGGAGTGACTTGATTCTCACAAGTGAAGTATGGAATACTTTTAAGCGCTACTAGTAGTATATCATGTTATGCATTCAGAAGGAGAGGAATTCCACTAGTGAAGTTGAAAAAGTTTCTTGGAGGTGGTGGAGCTGCCATGATAGGTTGTGTAGGAGGTCTATTGAGAGGTGGAGTGGAAAGTGCACTGAGAACACTAGAGATAGAGATGCGTACATGGTAGTTCTAATATATGTTCTTCTCAGAGATAGTTGGAGGTATTCAAAGGAATCTTCAGCTATTGCATTCATTTGGTATGCACTCTTCTCTTTAAAGGCACACCTATTACTAGAAATAGTAGATATGAGTGTTGAGAGCCTCTAGATGTGTTTGAAATAAGCCTCTAAAGGATGTAAATCACTAATTCACACACCAAAATTTAGTTATGATGAAATTTAAGCTTTAGTTCTTGTCCCACTAGACGTGCCATAAACTATTAGTGCTCAAACTTGCACTGTCTTAGATCAGGTTGAACTAGGTTGTTGAGGAAACAATGGATTTTTCTCCAAGTTATGGGACCTTGTAAGGTTGAGATAGACCTCAGGAGTAGGTTGATTCCTCTACCTAATTCTATTACTACTACTCCTCCTAATGCTAAAATGTAAATCCTAAGATAAACATGCCAAATGACTAGGGATAGAAGGATATGCCAAAAGAGAATACTAATCTAAGGGAGGTGATAACACAAAAAAGAAAGGGGGTGAACATAGTATGTTTTGAGTGAAAATGAAAGTGAATACGGAGAGAAAGGATAGGCACATGTTGCATAATCTAGAACTTATTCACACAATCGCTTTCATGAGGGAAAATTAGAAAAGGAGATGCAAGGACATGAGAAACTTTAATAAGAAAACAATGTAAGGAAATGTAAGGATGAAGAATGTTGGACCCCTAGAATATTGACCAAGTATGAAGGTGCATAGGTGTGCAAGGTCCTAGTTATGGAATGGTGTGCAAGGAAAAAATGTGCAAAGGAGGGTTTAAGAGAAGGGTTTAAGGAATCCCGTAGCACACGTGACACATGAGGAAAAAGCCAAGGGTTCGAGACTTAGTCAATTTGGATGTCTGGAGCAAAACACGTGAAAAGCATGACCTAGTTACACGTGGATAAGGTGCCAGCCTGGTGATAGGTTGGCCCAGGAAGGAGCATGCTAGAAGCTTCGAGAAGAACATCATGGGATAAAGTGGAAAACGTAGGCCAAGAGAAGCATGCTCGCATGGAGGACCAAATTTAGACACTTCACATTAAATCTGAGGGCACTGGAGGGTGAATTGGTAGTCCAGGAAAGCTATAAATACAAGTTCCTACAGAGTAAAAAAAGGAGATATAGAGTATGGGTGGAGCTCTGCAGAATTATTGCGAGGACTCTGCTAGTAGATAATTACATTTGGGAGAGGATGTATTAGGCATGGGATTGTAATTTTCTTTTGAATTATTGCGAGGACTCTGATACTTGCAATGCATGACTATAATCTGCTTCTCTATGACACTCTGTAATGGCTCAATGGATGTAATGAGGTTACTTGTTATATGTATACATGAATATCAATGATTCTAATGCATACTTCTCTCTCATGAGTTCTCTTTCCTTTCATGCTAAGTATGGATGCTTGTATGTTTCTTTTTGAAATGATGCACATTATAGATTCTTTTAAATACTCTACCTGAAATGACTGCAAGGATCTAGAGGTCATTCTGAGCCATATGGTTCTTGTATGTTCTGAACCCTTTTGAAGGTCGTTTAAACACAAATCATAGATGATGTTTCCCACTAAACTCACATAAAAGAGAGACTCGGCACCCGCACGTGCCTCGGGTGAGTACCCAACTCTCACTGGGTGATAGGATGACATGCATGGGATTCCTTTCTTTATGTTTGATCATGGAATTCCACATTCCCGAGTTTGAGTAGAAGAACATCAGCACTTTGAAGGAGATTCATCAAGGAATGGTAAAGAGTGTGTGGGAGTATTATGCATGCTTAAAAATATCTTGTCTAAATTATCATATGATATTCACCCTTCTAAACATGCTTAGTGGTTTATTGGGGGTTAATCACTCCTTTTATAAGGGCCTTGTCTCCTAAAAATTTTAGAGACTGCGCGAGGCATTATAACCTACCCTACGCATTGAATCTATTGGTAGTGTTGATCGGTGTTAGCCCATTCTTGGAGGCTCTAATTGCATTTATGGAAAAGCAGTTGGAAAAATTTTCTGCAAACTTAGCCCATGAGACTCACGGTGGTTTTGGTGCATAGATTGTGAAGTAGAGGGCACGTTAAGGATAATTTCCCATGAAGGACAATACATGCCTTAGTAGTAGATTGTGAAATTTGTCATGGGGACCATGATGCGAGTAGGTGCCCCCTTATGCAGTGTGAAATCCGAGAAGAATGTATCTTTTACTATAAAATTTACACTTCTACAACCCATGATACTAAGGACTATAGGCTCATCGATTAGATCTATAAGGCCATTGATCATGGGGTGCGCTGCACAAGCGTTGCTGCAGTAGTTTTAAGGGTGATGATTCTTGTTATGAGGAAAATGTAGATGGAGGCGCACGTGGAAGAGGTTTTGAGGAGGGGTCCATGGTCATGGAAACCATGGAGGTGGAAGGATTGAGTTCTCGTGTGGAACCTATTTCAACTATGGATCTATAGATCATTACAAATGTGAATGCTCGGACTTGTAGTGCTTATGGTGTGGAAAGAAGCATAAGTATGAGGAGTGCCTAGAATTTTTTGAACACATGAATCAAGTAGCACTGGAAAGACAAGGGTGTTGTAATGGTTAGTATTAAGAAGGAAGACACCCAATGGATGCCTCGGGTAACATGGGATGTAGGTTTGGAGCCTGTCTTGGTAACAACAAGGGTAGAAGCCATGTGCACAAGAGAGATACCAAGACAGAGGAACCTAGTCTCAAGGGAAGAAGTAGTTCATGGAAAGTATCCAGACCCTGCACATCAGAAGGAGGTATATCAAGACACTATGGATGTCATTTAGAGCTTACAAGGGGAAATATAATGTCTAAAGGAGCAATCAGGAGGGAGGAACAAGGAAGGAGAGTCGAGGCACCAAAGGATGACCTAGATGAGGTTAAGGAGGTGTGTAAAATTCTAAGGCAAGAGAATATCATTCCCTTGCTAGGATCATGGTTGAGAGAGAAGCTACCATGCATCGGATGAGAGCGCAAGAGGCGGGTTTACACACAAACCTTCCCCTCACAACCTTGACTATGAAAATGAGATCACATTGAATGCGATTGTAGATGGATGGCTCCTCGGTAATATCCTCATTGACACCGACGTGGAGGTTAATGTTATAACTTTGGATGTGTGGCATAAAAAACAGAAGACTGTGTTACATATATCTTTGAATGTGTTGTATATGGCAAACAATACTAAAGTGATGCCCATCAGTGTCTTAAAGGATGCAACTATTACTATCTAGGGAGCTAAGTTTACTGGGGACTTTGAAGTCTTGGTGCTTGCCGAGGCAGACAATTTCCTAGCACTACTTGGTGCCCTTGGTGTTACAAGAACAATGCGGACCTTGATTCAAAAAGGGTACATCAGCTTTGAAAACAAGGAAGAACGGGTCATTATACCCCTAGTTGATGGGAAGTCAACACCCTATATTGAACCATTGGGGGAAGAGGTTCTAGATAGGATATATGTGTGCTCAATCAGAGACCCAAAGATGGTACACCCTACTACACCCTACTAACGGGGTTATCCTGTTTGAAGATGCTCAGTCAATGAGTGATACCACCAGTTTGACATGTGAGAATTGGGTGCATGGAAATTATGAATTGATGGGATGGCAGTTGAGAGGGTCGGTGACCAAGGTAACAAAGGCATGCATGGTTTGGCACCTTGGAGGAAAATAACTACCCAAGTATTCAGGAGGAGCCTTCCCTGAGATCTTTCTGCAGGAAGTGGAAGCTCAATGGAAGGATGAGAAGGAATGGAGAGGGATGTTAAGTTATTTCTTGTTTAGAATAGTGGAACGGTGGTGGGATACACATCAGGAGAGCCTTTTGGAGTGGCATGAGGTAAGAATTGCTCTCTCTGTTAGATTCTCTAGGAGCAATGTGCCCACCACCATCAAGGAATACCATGGGAAGGAGCCCACCTCTTTCCATATCCAAGAGTGTGAGAAGATCTAGAGAGAATGCACGGAAGCTTTACCACCATCTATATGGGTGCACAAGTTGTATTCTACACTGTAGGGTTACATGCACACATGGTACATTTATTCAGAGACACGCCACCTGACAAGGAATTGGCAAGGGCTCACTGGTGACCTTATTCACACCTTTGAGTATCGTGAGTACCAAGCCATCAATTTGATAAGGTCTTGTAGGGTATCAAGTTCCTTACCATGGGGGATAGTGCCATGATGTTAGATAGGTTTTGGAATTACTAGGTGAACCAGGGATTGGAGGCGCGCTTTGAAGAAGTAGAGGAAATAAAAGAGTTAATTCTTGATCACGCATGCTTGAAAAAGGAGAAAGGAAAGTTGGTGTATGTGATTGATGGAGAGGAATCAAAAATCTTAGATTTTATCCACTCAGTAGGGATGTGCGCGGTAGTGGATAGTGTTGATACTTGCGTGCGCACATACCATGAACCCTTAAAGACAAAGAAGGTTAAAATCAGTTTAGGAGCAGAACCTAAAGAAGTTATTATTGGAGACTACTATTCAGAGAAGGAAGTATCTAAGATCATTGATCTACTGCATGAATTTGAGGATTTATTCCCACGCAGTACCATGAGCTCAAAGGCATTCACCATTCCTTGGGGGAGATGAAGATAAAACTAAAGGATGGTGCGTGCCGATTAGGAAAATGCCCTACCGGATGAATCCCAATTTGTGTGTGAAGGTTAAGGAGGAGATAGAAAAAATGATAGCTTATGGGATCATTGAGGTAGTGGAAGAGTCAGAATGGATAAGTCTGATGGTAATCAACATCAAGAAGGATGGGCGGATTAGGATCTACGTGGATTATAGGGAATTGAATGCAGTTTGTGTCATTGATCCCTTTCTCGAACCCCTTCACTGAAGAAATTTTGGAAGGATTCTGAGCGTGAAATCTATTCCTTTACGGATGGATTTTCAGGGTACCACCAAGTCCAGATTGCAAAGGAGGACCAGGAGAAGATGACTTTCACCACTAAGTGGGGAAGTTTTGCATACATGGTCATGCCCTTTGGGTTGAATAATGCACCTACTATTTTCTCGTGCATAGTGGTGCAATCATTTAGAGATTTCATACATAAGTTTCTTCAGGTCTATTTGGATGATTGGATAGTGTATGGTCTAGTTAAGGACCATTGTGACAATTTAAGGTTAATGTTTGAGAGGTGTAGGAAATTGAGGATATCCCTCAACATTAAGAAGTGAGTATTTCCTACATAATTCGGGACTTTATTAGGGCATATCATATGTAAGGAGGGATTCTTTGGTAGATCCTGCTAAAGTTGTAGTTATTTTGGGGTTAGGGGAGCCTACTAGCTAGAGTGCAGTGTGCAGATTCCTTGGGCATATGGGCTATTACATGAAATTCATTAAAGGATATGCAAAGATCACCACGCTTTTAGAGGAACTCATTTGACATAAAAGTAACTTTCATTGGGGAGAGGCACCATAGAGGGTGTTTGATACATTAAAAGATAGGCTTGTCACCGCACCTATATTATGTTTTCCCTCTTGGGACAAGCCTTTTCATGTCCATGTAGATGCCTTAGGGACATATATTGGAGCAAAGTGCTTGCACAACAAAGTGAAGGGATTGTTGATCATCCTTTGTGTTTTTCAAGCGGGAAGCGACATCGTGAGAACATAACTATACCACAACCGAGCGTGAGGCATTGTCAATGATCTACGCACTCTTCAAGTTTAGACAAAGATCTACTAGCAAAACCATTTGTGTTTTACACATGAGCACATGGCATTAAAGTATTTGGTGAACAAGCCTATTCTATAGGGGTGCATATGTCAATGGGTTTTGTTATTTCAAGAGTTTGAATTCACCATTGTAGTGAATCCTGGGAAAATAAATTATGGACCTGATCATCTATCGAGAATTGATTCAGGGGAGGACGATAAAGTATTGAGGAGAAAATGTCGGAAGTGCAATCTGTTTAGGTTGTAACATGTTCCCTTGGATTTGGAAGAGATATAAATATTTTTAAAGGAAGGTGTTCCACCGAAGGAATGAAGACATTGGAGAAAAAGTAGTTGGCCATACGCACCACGCCCTACATGTTAATTAGTGGAGACTTATACAAGTTGGGATGTGATGAAGTTTTATGCAGGTGTGTATTAGAGCATGAGCGCCTAGCCATCATGGAGGAAGCACATAGAGGAAGTGCGGGTGGGAATTATGTAGGTGATGCCACCATGTGTAAAATATTAATGGTAGGTTTGTGGTGGGAAACCCTATACAAGGATTATAAAGACTATTGTAAAGCGTGTGACCATTGTCAGTGCATTGGAAAACCTAGAAGGAGAGATGAAATGCCTTTATGCCCTATCCCTAGTATGAAGCCTTTTGAAAAATGGGCAATAGACTTTGTAGGCCCTATTGCACTAGCGTTGCGCATAGGACTGGGTCACACTATGTCATCACTTGTATGGTATATCTAACAAGGTGGGTAGAGGAAGCTTTGACTAAAGATTACATAGTAGCCACAAGTGGGCAAGGTTCTTGTGGGAGAACATTATCACAAGGTATGGATGCCATTGAGTTTGACCAGCGATAGGGGTATGCATTTCTTGAATGAGACCATGAGGATCCTGTTATTAGAATTCATGGTGGCTCATCACAAGACTACACCCTATCGCCATAAGCAAATAGAACCATGAAGCATTCAATAAAATATTCGAGTCATACCCTGACCAAAATTTGTGATGTTGGAAGACAAAATTGGGATGAAAAAGTATCGGTAGTATTGTGGGATTACAAGACAACGTATAAAAGGTTGAACAAAGCCACACCATTTCAGTTGGTGTTTGGCACGGAAGCTATTCTACCGGTTGAATTCATGTTACCTTCTTTGCGAATAGTGCACATAGGAGGGTTGATCGATGAGAAAGAAGCTGGAAGAAATAATTGAGGAGTTAATGAAATTGGATGAAATATGATCACTCACCAGGTGGAGCCAAATAATAGAGAAAGTAAAGTAAAGCTTGGCATGATCGCCACATTAGAAATAAGAAGTTTGAGGTTGGGCAGATGGTTTTACTATATGATTCTAAATTTTTGTGCCATCTGGGAAGTTGAAAGTCCATTGGTTGGGTCCTTACACAATCTCGTACATCCTTGATTTGGGCATGTGCTAGTTACAAGTGCTGGATGGGATGAAGTTACCTGGACACTTCAATGGGAGTAGGCTGAAGCCCTACTATAAATAAGTCTTCTTGGTGTTTGTAAATAAGGTAGTTTTTCCAGTTAGTTTAGAAATTTCCCTTATGCATTCCTTTTCTTGTGTTTCCCTTTCAAGATGTTGTTTTGCTTTGCACCTTGGGCACCGGTAACCTTATTACTACTTTTGAGAATTTGTGAATGCATAGAGGACCGTGCATCATTTTAAGTATGGGGTGGAGTAATGTGGAAGAAAGCATGGTTAGATTGCTAAGGAAGTTTATGTTAAAAATCCCTGTTGAATGGCCCGGTTGAAAGAGGTGTATGGAGAGAAAAGAGAGAAAAAAGATGGTTGGTGCTAGGATAAAGCTACTTGTAGATCCCATGTACAAGGAGAAGAAATCACTTTAAGTAACACGAGGTATGTGAGAGAAAAAATAAGGACAAAAGAAGTGCCTTCGGTGCTGTTTACACGTGCGCAAGAGTCTCCTATCATGTTGGATTGGTTGCGCATGCACTTAAGGTTGGGGGATGTCTCACGCAGGTGGGGGCGCATGAGTGAAAGCGCTAAAGTTGGGTTTTGTTTGAAAAAGATACATTAAATGAAAAAATTATGGTGGTAGGTGAAGTAGCATTTAATGCTCAAAAAGGAAAAAACTATAAATAAGAGGGTCAAGACACTTCATTTTTCACTTTGCATATAAGGAGAACGAATCACTTTTTGCACATTTGCAAACTAGGGATTCCAAGAAACTGATCTGTGTGAAGGAGAATTTGAAAGGATTGAAGCATGAGTAACTAGTTGGGATTTTCAAACCTCAAGGAAGGGATTTCATAGGCATGGGAGAAAGTGTGAGAAGACATTGTCTTGTGAAGGGAGTATCCCAGTTAGGGTTTGAAGAACTAGGGCATGGGTTTAAACATTTTCTTCACAAGTTCGAGATCCAGGGTTGGAGAGAGTGGAAGAACAAAGTATCAGAAGTAATTTGAAGTGGGTAGAATACCTAGACAATGGCACCCAAGAAACCAACTAGTACACCCAAAAAGGGCAAGGGAAAATAACAAGAAATTGAGGCAAGCATAAATGAGGAATGGTATGCAGAAATGTAGTACCTAGATGGAGTGTTGTTGGGGAAGGAGTGGGAGTCCCATCTTAGGGATATGTCTGTAAATGATTATAATCATTAGACAAGTACAATTGAAAAGGAGTTGGTGTTGGAGTTAGTGTGCCGATAAACAAGAGGACACCAAAAGGTTTGCTTATATATAATGACGATGTAAAGGTCAAATTGGAGAAGGTAGGGTTACTATAAATTTTTGAGTTTCCCTACTTTGGGAAACTATAGTGGATGTACCAGTGGCTAATGTTGCATGTGTGTGAGGACTATTTCCGCTTCGCAGGGTGCAAGATACACCTAATTTCTCAGCTCATTTCACAATTCACAGGTCTCATCTGTGAAGGAGATAGTCTAGAGGATGATTTAACAGACAAGCAAGTGATCAAGGAAACTATCACCACATTTTCTTGCAAAAGGGGTCAAGGTACTATGATGTCACATACATCAAGGATCCAGTAATGAAGATGGATGTGTACCTAGTGTCGAAGCTAAATGGACAAGAGAGATGGACTCAAGTCAGTAAGCCCTGGTTGAATGTATGCAGGAATATATTAGAGGGCACCATCTACAATTTATCTACTTTCATCGCGGATGAAATTATCAACTGTGTGAAGGAGGGAGACATGATCCTTTTTGGAAATGTGTTGCTAACCATTGTGTTTTCAGAAATCAGGGTACCGGATGCATCAGATAAATTCATATGGGAGTACCCTATTGAAGACCCCTCACCCACCAAAAGGTTTGAGAAATATTCTTGTGACACTATGAAAACAATGCACAAGGTGCACTTGGAGAAGTGGTATACGTGCTTGAGGAACACATTTGGGGTAGAATGGACAACTACCAAGTAGCCACTATGGGACAAGCAAAATTTGCTATGTACTAGAATTTCTACCTAGGCAGATTCAAACTAATGGATGAAACATGGAGCCCTTGGTGCAAGCTCCCCTTTTCCTTCACAGCTCAATACTTCCAAGTGGGAGTAAATAGGTTCAGGGAGTCCAAGAAGTTTAAGTTGGATCTTGGCGATCACGGACGAAGACCGCAAGGAAATGTGTCAAGGATTAGTCTACCCTAGCAAGTGCATGTACATAGAATGGTACGTATCATAGGATGTGTAAATGATAAGGCCGGTGACTCTCGCCCATTACAAAGAAGGATCCGTGGTGTGCATCTACATTCACATACAACCTAAATCGAGAAAAGGGTACATACCTAGAAAAATAGGTGTCCATACCTTAGGACCCAACTAGTAGGAAGAGACCTGTGCCCAAACGGGAGGAAAAAGGACCAGAAAAGAATATTCTAAGAGTGGTAGAGACATAGACCATAGGTTCCCCTAGGACGAGCGCTAGGACCAACACATAAACGCTTTAGAAGAGGCCCTTAGTGAAGGAGAAGACTCCAGAACTAGTAGAACCAACAGACAAGGAGTCATGTAAGGAAGAAACAAAGTCACCTATACCGGAGTCTCCAGTTAGGAAGAAGTAGAGGGTAGGATAGGAGACCACCTTGGGAGAAGTTGGGAGTTTGAGAAAAGGAGAGAAGGATGATAGCGAAGGAGAAGATCGGGGTTCCTTTTTGTGCATGATTTGAGGATAACCAAGTAGGAGGGGGCATCTAGAACACGAGAGAAGATGAGGAGGATAGCACGAAGAAACAAGAAGTCCCAAGCTCCACACAGGATTAGACAGCCAAGATGTTAGAAGGAGACACAAGGAACATTGAGACCTTGGGAAAGGACAAGGTGGAGCGTAGCGCTGAACCAACATTGAACAAGGAGGAGGAGAAGAGCACAAAAGAGGAACACGGTAACACTAAAGGCCTTGTTTTAACTGTAAGTATACCTAAGGGTAGGCGCACGGGAGGAAGGTGAGCAGAAGGGGAGGTGGAGATGGGTTATATTGATGACTCCAAGAAAGTGTTTTTACACTTGGTTCCAGAGTACTTGTCCGACGGAGGAGCTTGTATGCATGTCATCTTTTGACAAGGATGCTACCTACCCATGGACAAGGAAGATTCTCTCTTGGGCAATTGAGTCCCACCTTGATAAACCAGAGTTTGAGGTAAGCCAAGGGGAATGGTAACTTGCTAGGATCGAGAGAAGATAACCCAATGGTGGATACCCAGTAGATCTCAGATGAACAACTATGCAACACATTGAACAAAGTCTCTGTTGAGTTAGAGGCTATGCTCTTTGGTAAAAATGATAGAATCAAGGATCTGGAAGGGGAGATGAAGGATAAAGAGGAAGAGATAGCCACACTAACCAAGGAGATGAGCTAGGAAAATTAATTAGTGCCCAAAGGTGGAAAGAATTGGAGGATGAAAAGGCCAAGGTGAGCACTGTGTACAAGAAAGTAGAATCTATTAATGGGGCCATACTTTTAAAGCATCTGGAATTGGCATCACCCGCGTAGAAGTATGGATCCACCTTGGGATTTTTGGAGGATTTAACAAGAGTCCTCACCATGGAAATATAGCCACTAGCCTAGAGTATACAGAGGAAGTGGCCGTGCACCTGGAGAAGGAAGAAAAATTGAATATTGTAGCACTCAACACGGAATACAAAAAGTGCTTGCTGATGTAAGAGCTGCTTCCTAGATCAAGCTAAAGCCACATACGACAATTGTCGAGATAGAGATAAAAAGGCAGGCACCCTGGTCACCCTCATGAAGAAAAACTCAAGGAGTTCTAGGAGAAAAACAAGGGGAATAGGGTGGAAAGAGACAAAATCCTTGCCAAGGTTGAGAAGAAATCAGAGGCCATTAAAACCTTAAGAGTTTCAATCAAGAACTGGTTGAAGGAGCTATATCCACGTATTACGAAGAATGGATGCATTGGAGGATATATGCAAGGAGTTGGAAAAGATCATTGACACCATGAGTGCGAAGGAGATGGATTAAAGTTTGATGAAGTGAGCACTTTAGTCGGTGAACCTCTGTTAGAGGGTGAAAAATGAAGTCGATGCTTGGAATAAATTGGAGGCCGACTTGCAAAAGGATTTTCCCAGTTTGTTATAGTGATTCTTTCTTTCCCCCATTCTTTCTTCTTTCCCTATTCTTTCATCCCCTTATTCTTTCTTTCTTTCTTTTTCTTAGGCGTAAGCTTATTGTACTCTTTCTCCCACTAAGAGAAGTGTTCCCATGGATGGAGAATAGGCGTAGTGTGGGGTGATGTTGGACCCCTAGAATATTGACCAAGTATGAAGGCACGTAGGCACGTAAGGTCCTAGTTATGGAATGGCATGCAAGGAAAAAACACGTAAAAGAGGGTTTAAGAGAAGGGTTTAAGGAATCTCGTTACATGAGTGACACACACAGGACAGAGCCAAGGGTTTGGGACTTAGTCAATTTGGACGTCGGAGTAGAACACATGAAAAGCATGACCCGATTACGCATGGATAAGGTGCCAACCTGGTGACAGGTTGGCCCAGGAAGGAGCATGCTAGAAGCTTCTAGAAGCACATCATGGGATAAAGTGGAAAGCTCAGGCCTGGAGAAGCATGCTTGCATGGAGGACCACATTCGGACACTTGGCACCGGATTTGAGGGTGCTGGAGGGTGAATTGGCAGTCTAGGAAAGCTATAAATACAAGCACTGCAGAAAAAAAGGAGAGATAGAGTATGGACGAAGCTCTATAAAATTATGCATGAGGACTCTTCTAGTAGATAATTTCATTTGAGAGAGGATGTATTAGGCATGGGATTATAATTTTCTTTTTGAATAGCTTAGTGACATAAGTCTAGTTGCAATGCATGACTGTGGTCTGCTTCTCTGTGACACTTTGTAATGGCTCAATGGATGTAATGACGTTACCTGTTATATGTATACATGAACATCAATGATTCTGATGCATACTTCTCTCGCATGAGTTCTCTTTCTTTTCATGCTAAGTATGGATGCTTGTATGTTTCTTTTTGAAATGATGCATATTATAGATTCTTTTAAATACTCCACCTGAAATGACTGTAAGGATATAGAGGCCGTTCTAAGCCCTATGGTTCTTGTATATTCTGGACCCTTTTGAAGGTCATTTAAACACAAATCATTAATGATGTTTCCCACTAAACTCACATAAAAGAGAGACTTGACACCCGCGTGTGCCTCGGGTGAGCGCTCAAATTTTCTTTGGGTGATAGGTTGGCGCGCATGGGATTCCTTTCTTTATGTTAAGGGTAAAAATGACTACAATGAATAAAACAAGTTAAGGCAAAGGATAGCCAAAAACAATGCTTCTATTGCTTCTAGAAATGCATAATCTATTACAATGGCGTATGAGGTTGATATCCACATGCAAAGACTATATCCAAAGGCTTGTAACTCAAAATGTAAAAGAACTAGAACCCTTAACAATACTAGAGGATCTAATGTGTCCAACCCTTTACAATGAGAAATGCTCTTACATTTATAGAAGAATGAAGGAGAGAAGAGGAGGAGAAAGGAGGGAAAATCAGATTTGAATCTTCAACCACCAATAACCATCAATGAATGCCTACAAATCCACCTATAAATATATCATATACACTTCCCCATGTCTACTTGGATCGTACTAAAAGGAAGGAGGTGAGATTTCAATGAAATATAGTGGTTGGGTCAATCGATTCTATATTAATGGATGAAAATGTGTTTCCCTACTTCTCACTTACCTAATTCCCTTTGAATTTTGAACTTGAGTGACCTAGATTGTATCATACATGAACAACTATCCACAAGGATAAAAAGTGCCCAAATCCGATCCTGTAGCAAGAGTTATGGTGATATAAAGTTTTGTAGGTCAAACTCACATTTGGTGCACACATATTAGATGGAGGAATTGGTGACCATTCGTATATTTTTTCATTTTTTTCCATGTGTTGTGCCTTGGTTGGTTACAAGGATTTGGCACTCCATTGGTGTGCTTTGATAGGTTGCATGTGATACACTCATTCTAACAGGCTGCCAAGTAGCACAATAAGCGGCATAAAAAAAGGTAGGAATATGCGTGGAAGGGAGAAGAGCATAAAAAGAAAGAAAAGGATAAGCACACAAAGGTGATGCACATGAAATAAAGGGTCACATAATTGTGCAAGAAAAGTATACAAATAGGGTGCGAGCAGTCAATTAATGAGTGCATAGTGGCAAGAAAGGAAAGACCATGGAGGAAATGCACAAGGGACTTATCCGAATCAGGAGAGAAAGTCAAAGGTGTGTGTGAAAGGTACATGGGCTGTTGGGAAGGAGCAAGATGTATAAGGAGTGTGTGTAAGGGAGTTGGAAGAGATAGATGAATGGGGAAGGAAAGGGAAAGATGCACATGATAAGTAGAGTGTGCGAGGAAATTACAAACTACAATAATGAAATTCAGAACTATAATGGTGATGCAAGTTGAAAAAATAACTAGGGAGTTTATTTTGGACAACACATAGTAGTCATGTTCACTCATTGAGATCCATTGTGCATGTGAAAATTCATTACCTCTTGAAGTGAAGCTTTTATAGGAACAAGTGAGGAAAAACTAGCCAATGTATAGGAATGGTTTATCTTGGTAAGGTGATTTGCAAATGGAGGGTGGAAGGGAGAGCCGTACATTTCTTCACTTCTATCCAGGCATCTATGTCCCCGACAGAGATGTATTGTATTCTATTCGGAACATTTCTCTCTCGCCATCCAGGCCCATATCCTGGTAGAGATATTGGAAATACCCCTAGAGAGAGTTATATATCAATTTACTTTTGCTTTTTGATTTTTTTGATTGATTTTTTTTGTCTCGAAAACTTATTTCAACTCTCTCAATATTTTTGATAAGGGGTTAAGAACAAAAATGGCTTTATGGAAGGATGTGGAAGTGGTTGTGATGACGACATTGAATAGTGTCAACAAATACACACAAACTTTCTTTGCAACAAGTTTATTAGATGTAGATAGTGATAGGATCTCTAAGAGGCTAGTCGTTCTTTAATTTACTAAGGTGATAGAATACCAAGGTAAAATAGATGCTATAGAGATAAATGTCACAAAATGAGTATGAATAGACCAACCAAAAACTCATCGAAGATATGAACATGGTTGGAGACTTGTAGAGGATTGAATGAAAGGAAAGAACATCCATATGTATGTAATACCTGATTACGATGTTTGAACTTTGTACCTTTGATTTTTTGTAATGATTTCTCATTTTTTTGTTTTTAAAAATTGGGACCAACAATTTCATTCCGCATGATAGGATCTAACAACAATTTTTTTGATTTCTTTGATAAGGGAGACTAGGAGTTTTTTCTTATTAAGAGTCATATTATCTCTAATCTCGATAATCATGGTGAGCTCATCTTGAATAAATGACTGTGACTTATCTTGAAACATGGATTTTGTATGTGGGATCTTGAGTTCCCTATCCATAGGTTTCTACACTTTGCACCATAATTGATGGTTAAGTTGGTGTAAATTCTTGAATAATGTTTGATTTTTAACTTTATGGATATTTGATTTGTTAGGAGCTTTGGAGATATTCAAATTTTGAGCTTAGCTTGATGACAAAAGTGTTTGGGTTTCATATAAGATAATGTGTGATTTGTCTTATCCCGAGAAATGGGATAAGAAATTAAATGTCGAGGATTGATGATAATCACATCGGGGTGATGGTGGGCTTACCAAAGTTTTTGATAGAAGGATGATATGATGAACGGATAAGATATGGTATAAAAATTGAAGAGGATGGGCTACCGAGAGGTGAGCCACATATAGAAGATAAAGGGATACTAGGGTGTGGCCCCAAGATGGAAAAAATGGTCTAACATAAGGTGATCCATAGATATAATATGTATGACTACTTGGAGTTGTCCCATAGAGAGAAGATGATGGACTACTAGGACGTGGCCCATATATAGAAGATGAGGGGATACTAGGACGTGCATCAAGTATAGAAGATTAGGGGATACTAGGACGTTACCTAAGTATAGAAGACGAGGGGATATTAGGACATGCCCCAAGTCTAGAAGATAATGGGATACCCAGAGGTGAGCCACATATAGAAGATAATGGGATATTAGGATGTGACCCAAGATAAGATGAAGATGGACTACTAGGAGGTGGCCAAAATATAGAAGAATATTATGGGCTACTTGGAGGTAACCCAATGAGAGATTGCAATTGAGAAATCATGATATGTAAGGAATGATTGGGTAATGAGAAGTTAGGCCAAGGATTAATGACATACCGAGGATTTTCTCCATGTAATGGGGAATGAGAAGATGGAAGAACAAGATGACAATCAAGTGTGATGATCTTAGAATCTTCTTCTATTTTTTGACAAAAGGTATCAACCTCTCCCCATAATACGTGAACGTATCTAATTCTAAGGAGAATCCTTTCTTGTAATCCTATGGAGGAATTTCATCGTGTGGCCCCATGAATTCTCTAATTGCTTCTTCATTCTTAAAAAAAATGATCGGTATGGGTTGTTGTTCTTTGACCATAGTAGGTTGATTAGAAGAAAGGGTTCAATAGGTGTTGAAGATTGATTGATATAAGAAGAGGAATAAAGAGATGAAGTATATTTGAATCTATTTATCGACTAGTGGAAGATGTAGATTTTGAATTGGTTGGTATTGAATTTCCAAGAAGACAACATAGTGCGAGTATGAAAATAGGATCACGCAGAAATTCGATAGGGTGTGACGTAGGATTCGACTTGCATGAATGATTTGAGGAAATTTAAGTTGTACAGATCTTCAACGGAGGAAGAGGTTGTTGAGGCATCTAATAAAGGGGGTCCTACAGATAAAGGGAGGATTACGACTAAAGATTCAAATTAGATGAATGATTCAAAGAATTTGTTGTGACACAAATCCTTAGAGGAGGAATTCGATTGGATGAGTCTCAAGAGATCGAGAGGAATCCAAATAATAGTTTGGATCATAAACATCTAAATCATACCACCTACTATGAGGTGAAAGGGGTAACCGAATGGGTTCTCTAGTGTGAATAATCAATTGAGGTTTAGTCACGATGTACATCCTTTGATGGGAATCTGAAACCTAGGTTCCCTATTTTTGTAAATGTGAGGAACCATATGATAGTTGGTCATTGTTGGCATCATTAGGTCCAAATTCCTAGACCTAGATAATGTGAGTGAACTCTTTTAAATGGAAGTAAGATCTATGTCAATTCGGGCAACATAACAACAACAAACTAGACATTTTGATACCCAAAAATCAAGGAAAAGAATCACAAAGAATCAAGGAAAATAATCCTAAAGTATCAAAGAATAAAAAATGACCCCCATATAGGGTACTATATAACAAGAGGCACCTAGGACAAAATAATCAAGTACAAGAATATGATCCAATCACAAGAATAACTACTCCCTACATTCTCAAAGATAGTTCGGTGCAATAATGACAACACACAAAGTCAATACTTAGATCAAGTTTAGAGTAAACAAGATCTAAGTACTAAGATGGTGTTGACATGATTTCCAAGAAAGGTATACTTAAACAAGTTTAGATACCCACAAAGTACAAGACATGAAAATAGAAGTTATAAATGCGAGCAACACAATGACACTATTTGGACATGTTAATCAAGCTTTGTAGAAAAAGCAAGATATTAGTATCAAAATGATGTTGATATGATGCGAGAAGCATAATGACAACACTTCTCAAAACTCAAGGCAATTTCGGAATACAAACAAGTTCCAACTATATCAAAAAGTTGATAGTTATGTGAACAATGCAATAATACAACTTAAAGACTTAGATCAAATTTCACAAAGGAAACAATATCTAAGTATCAAAATTATATCAATATGATGCAAACATCATAAGAAATCAAAGGAAGTTAATTCGATACAACCTAACTATAATGAAGTCTCGATATGGGTATCAAGATGATGGCTACCAAGATACAAAGACATACCAACTAACTTTTAATGCTTACCATCTTAGTCATAATAAAAAGGATGTAAGCATGTGAAAAATTGGTGGAAATTTTTTTAATAGCACTACGTATATATGCTCTCTTTTGTCCCAAATGGGAAACAAGAAAAATGGGTGACTTTAAATGCTTACCATCTCAATCACAATAACATAGGATGTAAGCATGTGCAAAATTAGTGGACACAATATTTAATAGCACTACGTATGTATGCTCTCTTTTTCCCAAATGGGCAACAAGAAAAAAAGTAGTAGACCAACCTGGCGATGAAAAATTCTTAGTGTAAATTTGGAAGAGTTTTGAGTTTTGCCTTGTCTTAAGACAAGTGAAAAACTAGGAAAAAGTAACACTTTGTAAATTTTATGATGAATAACACTAGGATCAAACTTCAATGGACTCTCTCCTTGTTATAAAAGAAGTTATTACTTTATGAGATCTCAATAGAACACGATGGATAAATTCAAGTTGACCCTAAGCCAAAGTCTACTTATTAGTTCACTCTCTAGGTGTCACAAACTACCTCTGTGAGTGCATTTTTCCAAGAAAATCCCGTTAGGAATATCCAAGGAGTATCCCGAATTTACTTTACCCCCTTTGATATAATGAGAAATAAATTGCGTTCAGTTTTATCTCATTGGGGTTGTGTGAAGATAATTTTTATGCTAATCTCACAAAGGCGTACTAGTCAATTGGGTAGTGGGGCACTTCCTATTTTGTCCACCATTTCTCTCAAGGTGTGAACTACTTTGGGGTTCCTAGGGTAATCCTCACAATGATTTTTATGGATTATGCCAAGATACTTCCCCAGTTCAAAGAGGATGGGTTTTAACCCTTAACCAAAACCTACAAATACAATGTGTTGAATAAAGTGGTGTTTTTTTTTTTAATCTTTTGGATTAAGAAATGAGGTTTAGTAAACCATTAGAAAACTACAACACATGTCTAGTTTGAGTTTGTTTAGATCCCAAGTATTTGACAAGTGTTAGGTCATGCACAAAAATGATTTTATTAATTTCCAATAGAAAGTGAACCAAATTTACTTTTGATTCTAAATATCATCCAAGGATGTAAGAGAAGAGCATACATAATGATTTGATTCAACTAGATAAATGCCAAGGAAAAATTTAAATAAAATTAAATTTAAACAAAGCTTGCTAAATTATTCATTCCCTTAAGCCAAAAATGAAAGATTAAGTTTATAATTTAACCAAAGGTTAGAAAAATGAAAACTAAATATGCTTTTGGTTGTCAAGATCACCCTAGGGTGCAAGAGAAGATCATACAAAACTTTAACCTAACTTAAATAAAGCATGGAAACATGATTTCTCATTAAAGCTTAACAATATGTTAGAAATATGATTCAAAATGTTAAAACTTGTAGAAAATAGTTAAGAAAACTTGTAAAACAACAGAAACACAAAAAATTAGAAACCAAAACCTCAAAAATAGAGCCAAAAATTCAACACAGATTGCACTAGTGCAAGCATGTGCTGTGAGAGTGCAAACTTGTAGTGTAGCAATGTAAATATCAACATGGTAGCATAAGGATAAGCTCACTATCACAAGGGTATAACTCAATAGCATAAGTCTAAGTTAAAAAACATAGAATAATTTACACTATTGTAGGTAGAGAGCCAATAACGCAAACTAGGTTAGCGGTAGCACACTTCTATAGTGCGGTAGCGCAAGCCATACACATAACAAAAACAAATTTTATCACCAAAGTGAGGATAGAATAGCACTAGATAAATGGGGTAAAGTAGTAGAAAAAGCTTCAAAGAAGTAGCATAAGATAAGATCTCAATGGTGTAAGCTTCTGTAGATCATCAAAACATGAGATTTTTGACAAAAAATTATCAAAAAGCTCAAATTTTTGTCAATTTGGTCCAAATTTGACAACACCTCACCTCCTTTGATCCTACAAAGAGCACAAAAACAAAGCAACCTCAACTAATCTAGTTAAGAAACTTCATATTTATCTCAATAAATGCAAAAGAGGGTTAGTAAACCAAAAATTTGAAACTAATCTAAAAAGATTGAAATCAAAGAAAAAGGACTAAGGATCCATCCCGCCTGTGCATTCCAAGTGTTCATATAAACTTTACAAAGCTAATTGAAATAGACTAACACCTATTCTAAAAGCTAAGCTAAAATCTACCATAGAACCATTATGATCATAGCTTATTGGAATGTTAAAATGAAATTAACATGAAATAAATCATCTAACTACAAACATTCCTACTAAATATATGTATGATTGCCTTTAAAATATGAGCTCAGTAAAGATCACAAAAATCATTTTTTTGTTTCTTCAATACGATGAAAGGATCTCACTAAAATGGTTAAAAGTCCATGTTTATATCTTCCTTTACTAATCAAGCATGAAAAATGCATGCAAGAGATGATCAAGATAAGATAAGGAGCTATACCGCAGACATGATAAGGTATATCCCTCCTCCGATATTTTACTCATGATATTTGCATTAGTGGAATCATGTCTTAAGTTTTTACCTTGCTTTAATAGATCATGTTTTTGTGGAATGGATTGAATTTGTGATATTTTAGTCTTACGTAAATTATGGGCCTAGGTATGAAAGTGATACCTAGAAATATATATGACTCGACCTTGTTTTACAGTTGCATGTACTAGGGTGTTTATAATATATTAAGACTTGGTTTATAATGGAATGAGTGATCTGGGTATGTAAAGTATTACCTAGAATGTATCTTGTTATAACTGTTATATAAAATCGTGCATGCATGATCTGGATGTATACATAGGAACAATGGAAAATATGAAGGCTTGTAACAAAATGAGCCATGCGTTAAGGTTAGCTTTATTTATGTCAATTTATTGGATTTTTAATGTTATGAGTTGTATTAAAAATTTGTAAACTTCATAGGTTATTTGATACAATGGTTGGTTTTTAGAAGGCAAGATATGAGTAAGCTCGGGTGTTGAAAATTTTAAGACTCGAGATATGTTAATCTTGGTGTCGACCTAGATAATATCATGATGGTGGTGATTGACTATTTTCATTTCGCTGTAACAATTGGGTTATTCTTGATCTGTTAAAATGAAATTATATCGATTTGAGTTGGTTATCCTTTCTCTGTTTAACTTAAATCCTATCAATTTCTGAGTTGGGCTGTTCTTGCATTATGAAATGAAATCACATCAATTTCGAATACCTAATTCTATCCTCTGTGACTTCAAATGGTTTATAGGTTTACTCACTGACTGTATATGCTTCTTGAGGAAGATTATAATTCTTCTTTTCAAAGTTGTTTAAGTATTACCTGATATGTAAGTCTTTGTTATTCTGAATTTATCTTGGTAGATAAATGTTGAGGTCCTAATGGTCGGTCCTTGAGAATTATGTTGGCTTAGAACGGACGTGAATTTTCACTATGCCTTATGGATGTTAGGGTAAGAAAATAACATGTTTTCGTTATGAAGTTGAGAACCTATATTTTTGTGTACTAAGTGAGATCTGGTAATAATTGATTGTGATTACGATGGTCTATGTGCATG
Organism: Taxus wallichiana var. yunnanensis; assembly: GCA_018340775.1. NCBI lineage: Eukaryota > Viridiplantae > Streptophyta > Pinopsida > Cupressales > Taxaceae > Taxus > Taxus wallichiana. The sequence goes on along the minus strand of CM031239.1, from coordinate 31,306,252 downwards.
GGAAAATTGAGCTTAGATATCCTGAGTTAATGCAAGTAAACCATAATAAAGTTATGGGCTATGTACACCAATGTTTTATGATATTGTGCACAACTATATCAAGCTATACTATGTGTTATTAAGTTTATTCACTGTTAAACAACAATTATATCATTAGAGTTGAAAATAGATATTAAATTGATATGCTGGAATGACATATATATTTGAACGAGATACTTGTATAACTTATATTAATTAAGTGTCATTCCATTCTAGTGACTATCTATTTGAACTCGAACTGAAGACTTGTATTATTTATAATGATTGAGCACTAATCAATATTATTAGTTATTGAATGAAACAAGGACTGTTAAATTATATGGTTTGTAATGATTGAATATTACAAATTCTTTGTTACCTATTTTGATAAGTTAAGAATTATTTCAATTTGAATCAAAACATGTGAGAGTGTATAAGTGATAGTAATTTATGTTACAAAGTTATACATGATATGATATTACAATTATATTCACTATGGTGAATGATAATGGATTGATTGTCCTTATCGATTAAGTAAATTATACTTGAGTGTTTACATTTAGGTTGTTATACTTTAGTAAAGTATACATCAGTGTAATGGAAAGTGATTTCTGGAATTGTTTTAATTATGATTTATGTTCTTTTGATCAATAAAATGATTCTAACTTAATGTAGTATTTCCTTTATGAAAATACTAGTGGGCATAAGTTATTATAGGAGGTATAGATCTTATCATGTCAGTTCTTATGAATCGATAATAAGCTAACAATTTTGCTAATGGAATTCTCAAAAGGTGAAATATGGGTGAAGTTTATGGTTTTCATTTTTTCTATTAACTGAAGAAAGCTAAATTTGTATCATTGATTGTATTAATCATTATACAAAGTACTCTTGTATTGTTGATTAATGAAAGGAAAAGTTATCCTAGTTGTCTGTATCAATTCTGAGAAGGGGAAATTGTAAGACTTATTATGTCTTAGGTAATTATATTGTATTTCATTTCAAAGAAATGAAAAAGGATATGTTTTTATATTCATTGTGAAATAAATTTCTTGGTTGTGAAAAGGAAATTTATCAAACTTAGTTCATTTATGGTTTCTATTAAAGATGCAAGACTTTAGTATATTAATACTAGTGTTAAAGTATTGTATACTTACCATGATAAAAGCTTGATATAATAATATGGATTAAGGTGATAATATGACTATTTTGCAAACAAATAAAGAAGTAACCATAGCCTATTAAGGTGCTTCATATGATTATATAATATGTTGATATATGTAAATGTAGATACTTACAATTATTATGGATGATCATAAGTTGATACTTGTAGGTATGAATTGTTGCCTTAATTAGAATTCATTTTAATAAGAAGAATACTATAATTAATCATATTTACTTGATTAATGAGCAATGTATGATTTATGGGATAATACATTATGCAAATTTAAATCTACAACCTGCAATTAATTAGGTCATTGTGTACTATCTCTAATTAAGTAAATGAAAATTGTAAACTCTCGTTAGTTCCTTAGGTACTGAAACCTACCATTGAGAGTACCACTGGTTAGCAAGGATTGGCAAGTCGGGAATTAATTAAACTAATTAAACTTGTTAAGATACAATGTTCCATTTATTAGAACTCAGCGGGCTATCTCTTCATAGCCTTGCTACATAGTATCCATTTAATGACTTAGGTCATTACTTGGCTACTATGGAGCATCTATTATGATGTGGTTACTTGTCAAGCTCATCTAATCATAACTATTGTAAAACCATAGATTTAGGTATGTGTTAGGTACAAGTACAAAATATTTCTATGGTAAAATACCAATGTCATCTTATGATGACTATGAGAAAGGAAGTAGATCCATAATGATGCAAGTCATCTGGATACGATTACTTCCCCTTAGTCACCCTAAGATGACATATCGACACTTTCCCATGCAAGCTGATCTAAATTAGTACCTAGTATGCAGCTTGAAAGTGATTGATACAATTCAAATTATTCCTAATCTAGATAACAAATTTTCAAGTGAAGGGTGAAAGATGAATTCCAAATGACGATTATGTCATCATGGAATTGAGCATGGTATACATGACTCAAAACTTTGGCCAAAGTAATGCAAGCTACTGATTTCACTGTCTTGATTTCACCTAGACTTAAAGATGTAGGATATCAAATGGGTAATTGGTAATAGATGCCCAGATATACACTTTAGAGAATAAACACTTGAATTCCCTTGAATGAATAAGGGAACCATGGTATACTTAGTATACATATTTAAATGAATTGAATATGAGGGATCGATTTTAATCTGACTCATACAACTACATAAGGTTTACTATTATAGGATGGATTGACTAAGATAATGTTGGTTCTAAATTATGTTAAATTAGAACAATGAAACATTAAGATCTGAGATAGGAACTTAATATTTATGTTGGATTTAAATATATGGGTATTTAAATCAATGAAGCATAAAGTGAATTTTTTTCCTTGTATTAAAGTCTTATATTGAGGATGTTAAAAGAATGGCTAGAAGGCTATGTTTAGATCTTCCTTTACTAATCAAACATGAATAATGAATGCACGAGATGATCAATATATTAAAAATCAATGGAGAAGGCTCTTAAATCATATGTCTTATATGAAATACTATTCAAAGTATGGTGTAGGTGTGAGAGGAAGGAACTTGGTCCTTTATATAGCTTTCCATTTGAGAAAAGCTTGAATCCCACTAAATGTGGGATAAAAGATAAAGTAGATTTAGATTTGTTAAACATGCTTAGAAGAATTAACAAGTGATTAAAAACTCATGGGAGGTGGAGATGATTTAATTAATCAACTATGATTAATTAATATGCTAAAATAAGCTTTTAGGATATTTGGAGGAGACTTAGGAGGAATCGATATGATTGGAAGCATTTAAAAGCAATATTTAGCCAATAAAAGGGTTTATTGATTGTTAAAAAATGATTAATTAACTAATGATAGTTAATTAATTTATTCAAAGAGGATTATAACTAGCGAAGTGTCATTAATTGGCATCCAGAATGTGATAAAGGCTAGTTAATTATGAAAGTTTCATTAATTGAGAAAATAGAGGGAAACATTAGTTAATTAGTAGAAAATAACTAATTATAATAGAAATGATAGGAAAAGGATAGTTAGTACCATTTTAGCGGTAAAACAATGTAAGAATATTTTAGGTGTCTACATGTTTAACTCAATTATAGGTGTGAACAATAGAGAAAGGGGTCATATATTTGATAAATGTGAGTGGGTGATGGTGCATGTGATGAGAGAGGAACAATCAAGATCTAGTTGCAAGCACGTCCGGAAGGTGGGAGGAGGTAGCAAAGGAGTGCAATGTGCATGATTGGTCATGGGTACAACCAACTAAGGATGGGAAGAGGGAATTTGGAGTTTGTCCTAGTTTTTGGTGTAACAAGGAAAAGGTGAATGAGGTTACCAATAGAGGAAGGGTGCAAAGTGTGATAGGTGGTAGAACCAAGGAATGGTTTAGAAAAGTGATCCCACTCATAGGCATGACCTTAAGTCAGAGAGGATTTCTAGTGAGGTCAATGGAGTGGACATGGAATGATATTTGGAGGGTGTCGAGGTAGAGCTAGATCGATAGGATTTTCCCCATTCTAGGGTGTGATTGAGTGGATAGAGATAAATTTGAGTGAGGGAAATTAGAAATGTGGTTGGTAGAGCTTGATAGAGGATTTACCCAGTCATGGAAAAGAATATGTGGGGGAGGGAAGAGTTTTTGACATGGCATGTTGTAGGGTAGGGTTAGTGCGGTGAAGTAATTTGGCAATATTTAAGAGACATAAGAGGGGTTTGTGCCCTGGTCATAGGTGTGACTAGGTAGATTGTGGAGAACCAAGAGAGGTGGATTTCATAGTGGGAGGACAAATATTGGATTGGTATGTCCCATATATAAAAACTAAAGGGATTAGTTTGGAAAGAGGAGAGAGAGTTGGGGTGAGGATAATCATTCCAATGAAGGATTGTGCCATAATTGTAGGTGTGATTGGGAAGAGAAGTGGATATAGGGGAGTGGAGAGATGGGTGGAGGTGTGAGGTGATCGAGGTGGGATGATAAGAGGTGACAAAGGGTTTAAACCAATCATATGCATTTCTAACTCGGGACCTAGTTTTTTTCAAATTGTGTGTAAGCTAATGAGGGAGATGGAAAAGGAAGGGTCAAACAGTCATATGCATAACTAAATGAGGGTACGAGAATGATGGATAGGGTGAGGTCAGATTTTGTAAACGACTATATAAATGATATAGGGAGGTTGTAAGGAAGTTTTAGAATGGTTACATGATGGTCACACATAAGACCATAATGAAGTGAATTAGAACAAGGCATAACAAAATGAGGTGAAGTGGTGAGGGGGAAAAAGAATGCAAGGGACTAGAGCATGTTTAGATGGGACCAAAGTGTGCAAGGAGGGGACTAAATCATGCAATGGAACAAATCACACAAGGTATGTACAAGAGTATACAAGGTATCAAATCAAATATGAAGGGGACCAAAGTGCGTAAGGGAATAGAGTGTGCAAGGGAAGGACCAAAGTGCAAAATGGAAAAAATCACATTCAGAGGGGATTAAAGTGTGCACGAGACTAGAGAATGCATGGAGGGTACTACAAAACCTAAGGGAATGAATTGTGTAATGAAAGAACCAAAGTGCGTAAGGGACTAGAACATGCACAAAGGAAAACTAGAGACCAAATGGAGAATTGAATGTAAAAATGATGTCGGATAGATGCGAGATATTTGTACTTACAATCAAGATAAGGTAAAACATGTATGGATATAATGTGAAGAATGAATAAAATGGGAAAATGGTGAGATAGAAAAACCACAAAGAAGTCATGCCCTGTAACTAGCTCCGAGAAAAGTTGGGATGAAAAATCATAGGGAATTCACGATTGTGACCAAGAATAGAAAATATGGACTTATAAAATAAGTTTGAAAATAATGCAAAAATGTGGAAGAATATTTTCTTTGAACAATACGATGTAAATGTTTGGATGAAAAGTCTTTGAATAATATCATGTACTTTTTGGGAATTTTTGTTATTTTAAAATGCAATATGTTATGATATGTATGAAATTGGATCTTATTACTCTAATAAAGATGTAACTTTCAATATATCATAAATTTTATGTGAAAGGGAATCATGAAATGAATGGTAGCCTGTTCAAATGGGATTTCTTGTAAATAAGATGATAATGTCCCAAACCTATAGGGTTTATGCCAAATAACTAATAAAAATGGGAAAATGGGGGAATGGATGTCTATGAACGTCTTTATAACTCCTCGAGTGATTTATATGTTCAATTATATAAGTAATGTTTTGTGGTTGTGTTAGGAAAAATATGTAGTAGATCAATCATGACGGCTTCACCCTGTATGTGTGACCTAGAGGAACCATGAATATCAAACATTGTTATGAGTAATAGCCTCATGTTGTGCACTATATATAAGTAAACAGATCAAAGATATTTTAATTCCCACAATCACCCGAGGGTGTGAGGGAAGAACATACATAGCAAATGATCTATGTTATGGGATTAATAAAAATATAGTCTTTCCCTTAAATAGTTTTTTAGAAACAAAATTACAAAATAATCACGTATGCAAATACCATGTAACCATATTATTAGTTTTTTTAATTTTTAAGAAATATTCATGAGATAGCCATAGTTATAACTTGTAGACACAAAATCACACACTTGGGTTCATTTCTAGGTCCTAAACACATACTAGTATTCATAGAACTTCTAAGCAAGAAAACTAGTAATTGACGAGTGTCTTTGGCCTCTTTTCAAGTATTTCAGTTTTCTATTTGGTCTTACACACCCTATAACACAATTGGTATTTAACTTATTTATATTTTATGGCTCCAAACACCAGCGCCCAGCTAAGACAAGTAGTGCTCGGGTGCTCCTATCCCCTCTAAGCACCCTTGACCATTTCTTATATTACTCGCTTATTTTTGGTCTCTTTTATCGTTTGGGCATATTTTTCATTTATGGGACAACCTTCTAGTTGTTAATTATGAAACTCAAATAAGGTAATCATATAAATACATAGCCATGTGTTCAAATAAGGGACCAAGATCTAAGCATTACTACTATCACCTAAGATTGAATCCAAAAGGAACCTATAACACTTCAAGGAATCCATCTAGCATCCATTCAAGGGATAAGGGACTGCATTTTCTACATACACTGCATAGGAAAGGGAATTTTATTCTATTCCATCCATACATACTATACATTGTTACATTCTAGATCTAGCTTGCTATCGGGTGTAACTTGCACTAAGGCATCCTAGGGCACAATCATTACACACACTCACAATAGATACATGGAGTATGAGATGTAGTGCAACACTCGGTCATAAGTTCACTTTTTTGGGTGACTGCCAAGGTTAGTCCGAATCCCCATATTACATATTTATTTTTTTGGATTTGATGTGAGTTTGTGGGTTTTATAGGTGAAATATTTTACAGTTATAGGTGTCTTCTACGATCAAGGTGTGACATACAATTGATTAACAAATAATATTTACGATCTCTTAAAAATTAGGTTTTGACCATTTTCGCGATCATGGGTGCCCAGTAACAGTCTATGACACCTAGGAACCATTTCCCTAGTTAAGGTGCCCATGTCCAATATTTTTGTGAGCCCCAAAATTTATTCTTGAAGCATTTACAAAACTATTCACCTCATGTTCGATATTTTCCCGATTCGAACAATTCTAGATCAAACATAAATCAACTAAGTCCTTTTCTCTCTCTCTCTCATGGTTAGGGTGTCATATTTAATTGATTTATTTCTTGTGTCATATTGTATGTAGCAGTTGTATATCGTTGTTTACATTGGTTACTTTGTACTATTAGGGTTTTACAAAAAGTTATTTTTGTTAAATCATTTAGTGAACCCCTATTATTCAAACACTCTTGGATCCTCATTTATTCCTAGCATCAATATCCTAGGATCCCGCCCACCATCTATATCTCCATCTAAGAATTTTTGTAAGCTAATCCTTATTGTAAGACTAAAATCAACTCTTTCTGGCTAATTCTCACATTCCTTGCAATACTTCATCGGACTATGTATATCATCCGTTCGTAGCTCCATTTTCTGCACAAGCTACTTTACCATCCGATGTAGCCACCACTATTTCTATTTATGACAATGATCCTCCCCTTTATATCCAGGATCACATCTATAACATAAGCATTAAGTGAATACTAGTTGATAATGGATCCGAGCTCAATCTTTGTAATTTAACATTCCTTCAACAACAAGCCTTTCCTCGGTTGAAGTTATCCCCTAATCCATTTCTCATTGTGCATATGATTATTATTCACATCTGTGGATGTGAACTATCACCTTATTTCTCACAAATGTCGGGACCAAAACCATTCCTCTTTTGTATTATTTATTATCAATGCCATAATTCAGTTCAATTGCTTATTTGGCAGGCCCTAGATTCACACTATGCATGCAATACCATTTAAAGTTCATCGGTGCATTAAATTCCTACATGATGGCTATGAACATATTATTGTTGCTCGACTACGATCCATTCAAATATTTTTTCCTAGATCCACTCACCGCACTAGCTAATCCAATTCTATATCATGATGTTGGTCATCCCCGTACTCTACTTCCATCACCCTTACACCTACCTCTACTACTCTTACACATATCATTGATGATTACCTACACATGGAGCATCCTACCTTTACCATCGACATAATTCCTCTCCAAGGAACTATTTATGTATTGGATGTCATACCACATGTCTCATCTCACTCTACATCGACACTTCCTCCTTTCACATGTACTCTTTTCATTAAACGAATTTTATTGGCCTCACATTCCTACGATCCTACTTTATCTAACACTATTTACATGCATGCTTTGGCTTCCATCGACTTTGATTCACACTTGATGATCTCTTCCCACCACCTCATTCTCCCCACCTTTATCATGGATTTGTATTTATTAATACTACTTATGGCCTCCACATCTTCCATTTATCGATATTTCTTACACGTACTCCTCGTTCCTCTCCACTCACATTGGGATAGTCTTGGATTGACTACATTGGTGGCACTTTGGATCCTAATCATATTGATATAACATTTCCCATGCCCTTCATCTGAATTTATATTTGTAATGATTGATTTCTTGGTTATTCTCAATATCTCACTCACTCTTATACACATGGTTTTCCACAACCACCTTTCACTGATGAAGAATATGCTATGGGCATGTATAATTTATGCCACAAAGGCTCTTTATATGATCAACCCACACTATTTCTTATCAAGTTTCCGACCCAAATCTAATAGGATCTGATTCTAACAATGATGATATCTTATATGTCTTTACTTGATTTTACTACAATTACACTTGGGGCATCAAGCTTTCTTACTCCATTCTATTATCATTTTGTCTTTATTACCAAACTATGTGCTTCATATTTCCTATTTATAAGAATTCTTACACAACTTAATACATACCTTATATCTTCATTACCCTATGACACACTCTAGTTACACAGTTCATACTCGATTCACGAGGGTCTAAATCTAAAATTAACCTCACACCATTCACTCTTCACACTTTTTTCTTCATGATACATCTTTCTAGCATTTATATTTCAAAACATTTGCCAATGATGTAATCTTGTTCAATGGTTCATTATTGATTGTTAAGGGGTATTTTATAAATGAACCTCATTTCATACACATCATTGGGGAATTCTACCCTATTAAATCCACACATTGTATACCATTCCATTTCACTCACTCACTTTGCATTTGCATCTTTGTTGCACTTACTCTTTCTTACCGATACTACTTACATGATGAAATTTACTTACTATGTTAGTTAGATACTCAATATATCATTATAGTTATCATATACACATGCGTGTTCACTTGGTATTTAGTTGTGAATTTAGATTTATTACAAACTCTCACAAACTACAATGATGCTTGGCACTTGTACCTCTTACTAGTCCCACCGAGGCTCCCGAGGGAATATACATTTAATACTATCTTACATCATAGGTCCTATTGTTTAATTACTTACTACTACTTTCTAGCACACTATTTCCCATTGATACATACATGCTTTGACATAATTTTAATCTTTCTAACATGCTAATGGGTGCTTCATGTGTAGCATTTGCATTGCAAGACTATTTTCGACTATGGTTGTCTCGATACACCTTGTTTGATTTTTTTTTTTTTCTATTGTATGCCATTTTTTTGGGCTATGCCCTATGTCTTATTTGATCACTTGCTTGTATTCTTTTGGCTTCTTCGGACCTGATTATCTTGTGAAATTGTGAGCGATGTCCCATGTATGAAACCCACTTTTCATAGTCTACTTTGTTTACACACTTGCTTATTACATTGTCTTCTATTACATGTTTGCTACTTTTTCTACTTGACACATATTTTTAGCCACTTTTTTTACATGTGCCTTGGTTTCTACCATGCACATCCCCTCCCCTATATGGATACAATTTTAGATAAGCATTGGATCCTCTATTTTGGGCCGTATAATCCTATATATGTTGTATGCACCCAAAATGAGGGGGCATATATTGGGTGAAAAAATAACCCCATATAACAACTCAAAGCTAAAATATAGACCTACACAAGACAAGAAAAAAATAACAATACAGTCATAGAATGACCCATAATCTAACTTGAGTCCTTAACACAACACAAAAACCAACACCCAATATTAGATAATAGTACTTGGGTGCCCATGTCCTCCCTTGGGTGCTAATTTCCTAGGGGCACATAAAGTCGGAGTTTACCATATCAACACAGTCTACAAAAGTCTTTAGAGAAGTTTTTATAGTACATACACAGTCCTCCAACAACATAATAAATTCTATATATTTCAATTGGTATAACTTAGAACTAATTAAAAACAATCGAGACAAAGTAGGAACAAAACAAGGACATACCATCTATAATTGTGCTTATTGGGTAGAGTCATGGAAATAGAGTAATACTATACCTATCTCCCTAACACTTTCTCATTAGCGTGAGATCACCCAAAAACTCACACTTACCATGAGATCACCTAAAAATCATTTTTCACAACATTGTAGGACACAATTATATCATTTACACTTTTTCATATTAGGTGCACACTTTCCTTTTTACACACTTTTACTTAATTTTGAATACTTTATTCATATTTTCATATACATTACTTTAATTACTCTTTCACTTTTATTTTTAGATCCATCCTTAATACACAACAAGAATAAACCCTACATCAACAACACAAGCACACAAATAGGTACAAAATAATGCATACACTTTGCACCCCTAGGGCTACTTTCATTTCCTAGTTTCCATGCTTCATTTTGCAACCACTTCATGCTTCAATTGTCTCTTCGACACACTATCACAATCACACTCTATAGGAATAAAATATATTCATATTATAACTAATTTATGTTATCGAGTATTCACTCAACAACATAAAGTGGGGGTAAGGTACATTTGTAGATCTTAAAAACATACTAGTATTCATTTGATTTCTAGCAAGAAAAATAGTAATTGATGACTATTTTTGGCTTCTTTTCTATGTTTCTAGTTTTCTATTTGGTCTTACACACCCTCTAACCTAGTTGGTATTTATTTATTTATCTTTTATGTCTCCACACATCAACACCTAGCTAGGACAACAACGCCTTGGCGCTCCTTTCCCTTTGGGTGCCCCCGACACTTTCTTATCTTACTCACTTCTTTTGGGTCTCTTTTATCTTTTGGGAATCATTTTCACTTATGGGTCAGCCTTCCAGTTGTTACTTGTGAAATTTAAACAAGGGAATTATATAAATACATAGATATGTGTTCAAAATAAAGGACCAAGATATAAACATTACTACTATCACCTAATTTTGCATCCAAAAGGAACTTAAAGCACTTCAAGGCATCCATCTAACATCCATTCAAGGGATAAGGGACTGCATTTTCTACATACAATACATAGGAAGGATAAGTTCATTCTATTCTATCCACACATGATATACATTGTTACATTCTAGATTTATCCCGCTATCTAGTGCAATTTGTACTAGGGAATCCTAGGCACAATCCTTACACACATTAATAAGAACTATATGGATTCTAAGATGTAGTGAAATGATCGAGTCATAAGTTCACTTTGTCGGGTGACCCTTTGGGGTCACTATGAATCCCTATATTACATATTTATTTTTGGATTTGATGTGGTCTTATGGGTTTTGCAAGTGAACTTGTATTTTGTAGGTTACATGTGTCTTACGCGATCAAGGTGTGACATACAAGTGATCAAAAGAGAATATTTTTGATAGTTGTGTGACACTTTGTAAAATCAGGTTCTAACCATTTTCGCGATCACGGGTTCCCAATAGGAGTCTCGACACCTAGGCACCCTTTCTCCAGTTCATATGCCCATGTCCAACATTGTCCAGTGAGCCCCATAATTTATGATATTGTTCGCCTCTTTTCGGTAGTTTTACTAGTTTAGAACACTTATGAATCAAGCATAAATCAAATAAGTCCTCTCTCTCTCTCTTGTGCTTAAGGTTTCATATTTAATTACTTTATTGCTTGTGTCATATTATACTTAGTAACTACATATCATTATTTACATTCATCTACTCTACAATATTAGGGTTTTATAAAAGTTATGTTTGTTAAATCATAATTGTCTTGCAACTATTTTTTTGGTTAAATATGTAAAATCAAGTATTAGATCTGCAACCAAAATATTATGGAAAAATAAAACCAAATCAAAAGTACTACAAAACCTTAGAAAACACTATTACTTTCAGAAAATGAAATAATTTACCCATAACTAAGACAATCCCTTTGTGGTTTCCAAAATGCATGCCTAGATTTGGATTACTGTAGGATGTATTAGTCGATATATAAAAATTCCTAAAGCTATGCTTAAATAAATAGCCTTATGTTGTCATTGAAAATGAGGACAATAATGGGTTCTTTCAATGAATAAACATGGTAAAATTCCATATCTGAATCTAAAACCTACATGCAATAACTTGAAGAAGATTAGTTATTTATGGTGGTTATGGGACCTACCTCAGTTAGATCTTTAACTATTTAAGGAGATAAAACACATTTTATTTGCATAAAATGAAAAAATGCATAAAAATGAATGATAAAACTAACTCATTCATAAACCAATCATGGCTATGATTCACTAAAAATCACAAACAAGTTGTAGGTTAGTTGTGGGTCCAATGGAACCTACATTGAAATATTTCCAAAATAGTGATGTCATAGGTTGTATCAGTTCTTTGTGATCCAACTTCACATATCCCAAACCTGGAATGCCAAAATATGTGATTAAAGAGGGAAAAAATAAGGTATGGGCTCAAGTCCACCAAATTCCAAGGAGTTGGAATGAGTTTGGTGAATGGTGTTTTATAGTTTTTAAGTGCATAGAGTATTGGGATGGATATGTGTGCAATGTGCATAGAGGGGTGAGATGATAAGGGTCTAATGTGCATTGAATATGTACATGGATAGGTAGGGTGGATAAAATTAAATGTGAGTGGGTGAGGATGAGTAAATGAGATTGGATGAGGATAGGTGAGGAAAACATGTCTTAAATCAACCTTAATGTTTAATTTTTAGGTGTTTTATGGAAATAATTTATTTTTAGGATTTATTTTAGTTTTATACTATTTTTTTTTTTTTTTTTTAATCAAGAGAACTTAAGTGTAAGGTTCATTATCTAGTGCTTACAATTCCATAATCCACTTGAAAAACTTTATTAAAATATGGTAATATGAACACTATTATTTAGTTACTTCACATTTCAACTATTAGAGACTAATATCTTCTTTCTCTATCCACAAATCATCTATAATTATTGTGTAAATTATAGTAATTGTTTTTATAAAACTCGTAGAAACTTGACAGACGATGAATACTTAATTCCTCAAAAGTGTTTTTATGTAACAACCAATTAACAATTACACTCACCTTTTCACGATCCATTTTCAAACCTTTTGAAAATTTACAAATCCTTAGTATACTAACTCCTCTTGCATGAAGCTACATTTATTTATATTAATGAGAAACTTTTCATCTCATACATTCATCAAAATCTTGAAAATCTCACAATTTATCTTCTTTTTCCTACTAAAACTCAATATATCATTTACCTATATATGGTTTCAACACTTTATTTATTAAATACATGAAATAATTTGGTGTATTTTTCAAAGCAAATGGCATTAAAACACATTCATATAGTCCTTAAGTTTAAACATTTTCTTATATTCGTCTCCTTCTCTCATGTGGATCCAAAGTAATAACCACTCTTCTAATAAATATAATAGAAATACATTGCACCACTAAAAATCCCTTATATTATTCATCCATGATAACGAAAACATTTAATTTATTGTGAATTTGTTAACTATATGTTCACACTCTCTATTTTCCATTATTCTTTGGTGCTAATATTATTGGTACTAAACGTGGAATCAATCATTTAATGATCAATCCTTATTCCAATAAATCTTAAACTTTATTTTGTACTATTTTTTTTTCTTGGGTGTTAACTTGTATGTTGTTTTGTTCAGTTTAATTGATCCAGGATCAAATATATCTAATGACTGATTATCCTCATCAAAGGAAAACCTTTAGGTATATAATTTAAAATAATATCTAAAATCTCACCCATAAAATAATAAATCTTGTATGAAAGTTCTATTTCCTAATCTTCAATATTTGCACCCAAAGTTTCTATGGGATTTGTTATAAGTGAAAGTAACCACACTTTCACATTACTTAGGAATTTCATACCTAACATCAACATTACCTTTTTTGTTCTTCTGCTACTTCACTTTTATCTTTTAGAGAATTAAAAGTATTATAATCCATCCTTTTCTAACAATATATGTATTCATATGACCATGATGTTGTATCTTATTCTCAATTTGTTAATTTTTTCTAAGAAAAATATGAAAAGCATTCATAAACATGATATTACACATAATTTCATCTATGTATTCACCAATTTTAAATTTACCAAACATTTTTCATTCACCAATATCTAATGTCCCTTCGACAAAAAAATAAATCTTATATAGATTTTCATTTCCTATCTTTTTCAATTTTAGATTATCCACCATTTCTTTAGAAACAATGTTATCACTACTGCCACTATCAATTATCAACTTATAATACCCACCTTAGTTTATAAATGATCTTAATTACATTTTACATTTAATTTAACCATCATATTATTTTTTAGGATTCAATAAAAATATTTTCTTCACAAGTATTTCCCATATTTCAAGTTCATTAGTGTGATGTAGTTATACAATACTCTCTTAGTATACTTGTTCCATATGTGAACTTACATTTCTACCACCATGTGAATGTGTATGAAGACAATAAAATTCTCTATCTCATATCTCTCCACATTTGAAATAGGTTTCATTGAATCCATGTCCACAACCTCAACCATAACATCCTCTATCTCAAGATATTTTCCTCTTCCTCTTTGTGTACCATCAAAATGTAATTTTATTGATACTCCTTATTGTGAAAATTATAATTTTCTAGTATATTTTCCATAGAATCATGTGAAATTACTTTTTCCTCTTGTGGTAACCTTTTGTCTACACCTAAAATTATCATATGCCTTTAGTTCATATTGACATGCTTCCTTACGAGAGTGTATCCTTATCATCCCAAATTCATCTTGAATTTCCATGCACAATAAATTAATATAATAAAAAATATTTTAGCGTCATCCTCAATATTTATAACTAAAATAGTAATACTAAACACCTTTGTGTAATCAATTACATTCATATATTTCTATCGTGTATTTTGTAACTTCTTGAAAAATTCATATGATAGTCCTTTGGATTCCATCGGATTTCCCAAAAATCTATTCCACATTTTGATATTTTCTTTTCCCTTACATAGTATCTCATCTTGTACATATTCCAATGAAAGAGATGTGTGACCATTCATTTTCACACCAATTAATTTAACTCACATTGAATCCTCCAAGGTCTCAAATTAAAAATACTTTCCCATCTCAATAATCTATCCAAGAAGCTCTTCAAGATTCAATCCATCAAGATAATTGGGAATATATAACTTTAATTTTCTTATCACTCTTAAAACATACTTAATAAATATATATTAATTATCTTTAACCTTAGATTATTCTTCAATTTGATAGGTGAATTTTCAATAACATTGACATCATGTGTTTCATTTACAAAAAAAAACCACCTAGGCATTCTATTGTTTTTATATCTTCAACACAAGATTACATGTCTCTCATCAAATTTTCTATATATATAAGTCTAGGTTC
This sequence comes from Taxus wallichiana var. yunnanensis, assembly GCA_018340775.1. Classification (NCBI taxonomy): domain Eukaryota; kingdom Viridiplantae; phylum Streptophyta; class Pinopsida; order Cupressales; family Taxaceae; genus Taxus; species Taxus wallichiana. Next base: position 31,290,799 of record CM031239.1, on the reverse strand, counting down.
TTTTCCATGATTTCCTCTTCGTTGTGTTATATTTTTGTTTCCTCAAATTTTTATTTATGTAAAAAGTATCTTTCATATCAATTTCCATCACACCTTTTATCCATCTCAATCTCTAGAAGATAAAAATATCTTTGGATATTAAATAATTATGATGACATTCTAAACCTTATTTCGAATTCATCTTGTAATATGCCTTCAATTTCATTTTGTTCACACTCACAAATATGAAAATAAAAAAAAGTAAGATTTTAAACTTCACGGGGACTAAAAACATTGCTTTGATATTAAATTATGTATTCATATTTAAGGTTACCTTTTATGGGATCCCTTAGACCAAGAAACCCTCAAAATTCTTAGTAGAATACCATGTGTAAAATGCACCAAAAAAAAAAACTCAAACAAAATTATAGAAATATAAAACTCAATGGTATTTATTAAAATTCATAAAACATTAATTGATAATGCAATATCTATATCATAGTTGATATTATAAAAAATTCTAGATCCTAAGATATTTACTCATTTACTCACAATCTATTCAAATATAGTACTTCAACAAAACTACTACACATCGAATGGCAAGTTCAATCTATAATATCAATTATACAAGATTCATCCCTAAAAACAAGTAGTGGCATGACTATATATTTTAATACCTTCCTATTTATAATATCACCTAAAATTTATAAGTGACCCATATAATCTACCATTTGTGCTAATTATTTATGAAAAATAGGACCCAAACACAACTTGATGTAAATTTTTCTAGCTTAATAATTACAATTACTAGATTTGATAAAATCTATGACAAATTATACTCTAATGTCATATTTGATACTTCACAAGTTATAAACCACTTTTGAGTCATCACATATAAGACTATGCTCTAAAATACTTCTTTGAAATCCTTTTGTGCACTATCTCAAAATAGTTCAATGACTATGAAATTTTAAGGGTATACATAAACTATAAAATATCTTGATAAAATGTGAGATCTTAAGAAATATTGATGTATTACTATGTATAAAAATATGAATTTGTCTTGCATTGTATTAAAGTGACCTTCCTCTACACTAAAAGATGAATCCATGCATTATCAACCTAATGCTCCTTTAGATTCACGAAGCTCAAGCATGAACTCTATAAGATATAGTGATCCTTGATTATATCATCTTGAAATAACACAACCGCTCTATCTTGATAAAACCCATGAAGATATACTAATAATGCAGAACACTATTTCCACTATTATGTAATAGAAACTTATTGTAGACACATAAATTTGGTAATTTATCACTTGATAATTTTAGTATTTTCTTAACCCTTAAATTATGATATATACACACATTATTATCTCGAATTCCTATCCTTATCCATTTTTTTAGTTATTGATAAAAGAGAGAAAATTAACAAGGGTCTAACCCTATTACATCACAAATATTCCTAAGAGCCCAAATAAATATTTAAAGCAAAAAAGCAAGACAAATACACATAAATAATTGCCTTATAGCAAAGAAACTATAAAAACATAGACAAAAAATAACAACCCAAGAGTAAAAAGATAAACCAAAGGAATTACTGAGACATTCCAGAAATAGATTCCTTCATATTAAACATTGTAGCCTCCAAATCTTGTAGAATTCACTGAAACATGTCTCTCATCCCACTAGAAGTGGTATCCTTATTTTTCTTCTTGGGTTAATCGAGGAGCTCTTTGTTAACGAGAATTTCAATAAATTTTATCTAAGAAATAAAACTTTCCAAGGAAATTTTACTAAAATTCACAATGGCATTAATGTTAAGGCCCCTCACATTATTATCAATAGTAAGGTTAGACACCATATTTTCCAACTTCATTCTTTGAGGAGAACTCCATGTCTTGTTCTTTCCTCTCTCTGTTTATCACCTTAATATACTTACCCATATCCAATAGACTACTAGCAAATCTAACATCCAAAATATCATTTGATTTGAAATATTCACCAATATCACCCATACTCCTCTTCCCTTGAGCATAATGGCTACGTAGAATGCTCTTATAAAAAAATTGTTGGATGGAGGCTTGGAATCCCTACTAATTGGAGTTCCTAAATTTAATCCCACTAATCGACCAAGGGATACTGTAAAGAACATGATTATGGATAAGAAATATAATAGCTTAGTGTAAGGAAACACCTTTTTACCCAATTGAGACTCCATTATAGATACTTCCAATGAGTGTAGAATAGAGAAAGGGAGACTCACCAGAATTTAATGTCTAAAATGATTCAACAACACAAGATGGTGACCCTTAATAACTTGATAGTGTTCATCTAGTGTAATGTATTTGATGAAATCTTTTAACAACTTAATCAAAGGAGTTATGAAGGGATTCCCTTAAAACCCACCTTGAAAAGGAAAAATAAATTCAGCTTCTGAAAAAACTTTTGGCTTCTTCATATTTATCATAGTTTTTATTAAAATACTTGAAACCCTCTCTCTTAAGCATGTAACATTGGCATTGAGTTCCTTAGTAATTTCAATGCTAAGCCCCTTTATGGAGACCCAACCTTTTTCCAGCTCTTGGAAAATTCTCTGTAAATGTGTAGATCATGACCTTGAACCTATTATCCAAAATAAGCCCCTTGCTCATTTTTGGCTAACTTCCTTTCATTCCTTCCTCCCTTGTGCCTCAGATGAATTTTTCTACTTTTTAGGCACTCAAAGTTTTTTGGAAATGGTTTCATTAGATAGAGAATCTTCTCAGCTTTCCAAAAAGGTAAAGTTTTCCTTCTAACTCCTTGTATTTTGCAAGTTATGGCTCGGTGGAGTTTTGGAGGGAAATTTTCCATAGGGAGGTCCGCACCTAATCAGAGAGCACCACGTATTGGAAGAATGGTGGGAGGTGGAGGAAATTTGAAAAATTTCCAAGGATTGGTCGGGGTAGTTAAAGAAATTTTTCAGCCTAAAGGTCCTCCAACCAATAGGAGGAGGCCATGTGTCCATGCGGTCGTCGGAGGTCGGATCGCGAGGGATAAGTTGTGGAAATTTCCTAAAGGTTGGCACAAAGGATTTTTTTGGCCCAAAGGTCCGCAAGAAAATCAAAACCTACCATGTGTCCTCAGAGCATCAGGAGGTAGGGGTGTGGAAGGAAATTTTCCCTTTTACTAAAATAAGGAAAATAATGAAATGAAATCCTGCCCCCGATGGCCGCGCGCCAATCGGGAAGCGCCACGTGTCCATGTGGCGATGGAAATCTTAAGGAAGGCCTCAGAGAGGAAAAGAGCTAGTTCAGGCCCACACCAATGAAAAGGTGCCACGTGTCCTATTTGGGAAATGGTCAGAGTCAATGGAAAATTGGAAACACGCCCTCGAGGGCCAATAAGAAGATGCCACGTGGCATCGGAGTGGCGGAGTGACAGAGGAAAATTTTCCAAAATCCAAAAAAGGTGTAAAAGGCAAAATCGGCGCAGGACCTGCGAGACTAATCGAACGTGCCACATGGCATCGAGTGGTGGGAGGTGGAGATTTTTGGGGAAATTTTCCCAAAATTCAAAAAAAGGGAAAATTTTAAACTTTCGGCCCGCCAACTCGATTTTTCCCTTTTTTGCCCTAAATATTTAGAAGGGCATAAATTTTGATCCAAAACTCATATTTTCATGTTCTTTGTGTCATTGGAAAGTCTGGTGAAATTATCTACATGATGGAGGGTTAAATTTTGTATTTTGATGAATAATTTTGGGAGAAAATTGAAGAAACACCTCTAGCATGGGAAAAAGAGCAGAATCGACGTTTCAACCACCATTTTTAATGAAGTATGGCTTCCATTCTTCTCCAACATGGTAAAAAATCTTGGGGAATGAAATTTTAAGGGTACCCATGTTGTTTTGATGAATTTGGTTAGTGGTTGAATGATTCCTTTCCATTTTCCCCATGTTTCTCTCTCTTGGCTTGAGTCTTCATTGTTAAAAAGCCAAATTTGGCTCATTTGAAAAGGTTTTTCATCTTTTCTACTCTGCCCTCCCTTATTTTCTTCCCCAGGGTTGAAAATGGAGTTTGAACCTCCTCCCCTACTCTGTAATGGTGTTTTTTCCTTTTACCATTAAAATGATGTTCTGTGCAAACTTCTAGAGCAACAAAAAAGTGTTTTGTGGTGCATCTGTCCACCTTTGCTCATTTTTTACTTGTTTTATTCTTGCTCTCTCTTAATTACGGTATTTGTGCATGTTTGAATGTTCATTACAGGTTTGGAGCTGTGTTCATGGAGTTTTGGGACATTTTCTATGTGAAATCTATCCTTGGGCCTGTGATGCATCTGTCCATCCTTCCCATTGCTCACCTCTTCTTGTTCCATGGTAGTTTTGATAAATGTTCAGCAATTTTCCTTCTCTGGTGTATCACCGTTTTAGTGTAGGCTTCTGTTTTTTCTCTTTTCTCTCTCTCCATGTCTCCTTGGAAGTTAGATTAGGATTAGATTAGCTTGCTTGCACTGGAATAGCTTATGGCAGGTAGTTTAGGAAGAGGAACTAGCCTTCTCTGGAGAGCTTTCCCCATTTGCAAAGGTCCCACACTTTGGGAAAGCTCAATGTTGTGCATTCACACCAGATGAGTTTTCCTTAGAAAAAAATCCATAACTCATTTGGGGGTGCTATGAATTTGCACTAATAGTTTTGGCATGCCCGGTGGGACCTTAGAGGTCTTCCACTTCATATTTTTCATGTTGGTGTGTTCATGTGAAGATTTCAGCCTTTGGAGGCACTTGAAAACACATCTGGTGACTCCATCCGATCAACAACCTATTTTTAAGTTGCAAACCCTTTTTCCATTCATTTTCAATTATTTTCCTTTCATTCCTCTTTCCATCTATTTCATTCCTTGAAGTGCAATCATGACTTCATTTCCATCATGGAATTCACATTTACAACAACAACAGTATATTCCACCTCTAACATGTTTTACAAATCCTCTAAATCAGCATTTTGGTCAAATTCAAGGTCAACATGCTTACCCATATGAGAAATACCAAAATCAGTTTGGTTGTGAAGCACATCAAGAGTAAGGGTACACATGCAATGAAGACAATCAAATGGAAGATGTTGATTTTGTGGAGAAAATCCAAAATATGGAGGCAAAAATGGTGTAATCAAGAGAAACAACTCAAATGAAGGCTTTCAAAATTGGTTGCAGGACTCCTTGTCCATGGGGAGGCCCTTTTCCAAGACACTTCAGCCCTCAGGAGAAGCTGGAATTCATGATGGAGATGCTGCCCCAACTTACACAATGGACAACAAAGATAGAGGCCTATAAACTTGGTGCTGAACAACCTTGTCAATGGGTAAGTTCTACACCATCAACTAGTTCTTCTCTTTCCATTCCTCAAGCAGCACCATCTCAATTTGGGCTTCAATTTTCAAGCTTCCCATTGAATGTTGTCCCAAATGTTGAATCCATTTCTCCATTCCCTAGTCTTCCACCCCATCTCAATTCTTCTTTCCTCTTTCCTTCCAAACAATCATCCCCTCCACAAGAGCCAATAGAAATACCCTCTCCTCCAAATAAACAAGAGGTTTCACCTCCTCCACCACCACAAAAAATTGCAAAATCAATTGAGTTACAACCCACCCCTCCTCTTGCATTCCCAAATCCATGTTGGGAGAATGAAAATCAGAAAATTAGTCATCAAGGACAGCAAGAAGAAGAGCCAAACAAAGAAGAAAAAATCATAAGTTTGGTAAGCTTGGCTCTCAAATATGGGATCACAAGGATCCCATTGATGGTTAAGCCTTTAGAAGAGGTTAGAGTTGGAGAACAAGTGGCAAACAAGGCTGATTTTACAACAACAAGTGAAGCAAGAAAAATAACAGCTTGTTTGTGATGAGTTGACTATCCATGTTGGCACTTTTCCCAAAGAGAATGCTGATCTAATTCAAGTTGCACAATTAGCCATGGAGGAGGAAAGCTCTGAATAAGATCTTGCAGTCCCAACTTGTCCTCTAGAGCAGCAAATTGAAGAGTTTGACTTGAAAAACTTCATGCTAGAGGAAGAGTTCTATCAAGAGAAATATTTTCTTCAAGTAGTAGAGGAAGGAGAAGCTGCTCAAAATCCAAAAGAAGAGGAGCACATTCCAGCTGTGAAGGAGAAAAGTGTAGATCCAAGGGCTTTGAGCACAAAGCAGGCTACAAAAGAACATTCAGTTCTCCTTTCTACTTCATCTCTCTTGAGTTCTAGTGCTGAAGAAGAGTTTGATCTCTCAAACTCAATGTTGGAGGATGAAAGAAACCATGGTGATCAAGTTGCAAATCAAGAGAACACCATGGGAGAGGTTGAACATTTGCAGTAGGACAACAATGAGGTAGTTTACCTGTCTGATTTGGAGGATTGTTTTGATGAAGAAGAACCGGTTGAAATCACACCATCTTCTCCTTTATCATCCATCTTCCAAACACAAGAACCTTGTCATGGAGGAGAGCCTTCATTTGGAGCACCCTACATCTTATAGCATCTCTTTAGGATCAATATTGGAAGATTTAAATCTTCCATGTTCTTCATTGGAGGAAGAGAAAGGGCAGAAAAGTTCTACCATTGCTTCCACACCATCCACTCAAGAAGGTCTGCAAGAAGATTCCATTTTTGGAATGGAAAATCAGAGTTATGGGCATATCAAATGGATCAGACCTTGCCCAATCAGGTATTTGGCTTCATTGGAGCCAAAGGAGAAGCCACAACTAGTCATGCTTGCCTCTAAGCATGAGGATGATATGCAAAGTTCCAAGGATCAGTTGTCATACCTCTTCAATCCAAATGTAGAGCAACTAAAAGAGGTGTTGGATTTATTTTCAGCTGACACCTTGCTGATTTGGGTAGAAGACCAGCTTCTTGTTGATTTTCCACTCATCCAACCAGCCATGTTTAGTGCCAAATTAGTTGCATGGCTGCCCATTTTGAAGAAAGGAAGCTATTTTGCACAACCAGTTGTAGGGTTTGTTTAGCTCACCTTTGCTTCCAATTAGAGTAGAGTAGGTAGGTTTGCTTTCAGTAGAAGAAGTGCTTGTGCACACTCTGCATGTTCCATTTGGAGCATGTATGATTTTTAGTTTTGTACATAGTTTTTGGTGCTGCTGGTTTTGCTCTTGCAGTCCATTTCAGTGGCATTTTGGTGAGAACAACTCTAAGTTCAGTGGGCTTCAAGTGGCTCAGAAGGAAGTTTTCAAAGTTCAGATCAGTTTTCAGCTACAACTCATGACTCCATTCCCAATGGATGCTTCAAAGGCTATTGATCATTCATCTAGCAGGAAGATGACCCCTTTGAGTCACCAAATTGTTATTCAAAATAAGCCCCTTGCTCATTTTTGGCTAACTTCCTTTCATTCCTTCCTCCCTTGTGCCTCAGATAAATTTTTCTACTTTTTAGGAACTCAATTTTTTTTGGAAATGGTTTCATTAGATAGAGAATCTTCTTAGCTTTCTAGAAAGGTAAAGTTTTCCTTCTAACTCCTTGTATTTTGCAAGTTATGGCTCGGTGGAGTTTTGGAGGGAAATTTTCCCTAGGGAGGTCCGCGCCTAATCAGAGAGCGCCACGTGTCGGCGGAATGGTAGGAGGCGGAGGAAATTTTAAAATTTTCCAAGGATTGGTCTAGTTAGTCAAAGGAATTTTTCATCCCGAACGCCCTCCAACCAATAGGAGGAGGCCATTTTTCCATGCGGTCGTTGGAGGTTGGACCGGTGGGGAGAAGTTGGGAAAATTTCCCATAGGTTGGCACAAAGGAATTTTTTGGCCCGAAGGCCCACCAGCAAATAAAAACCTACCATGTGTCCTTGGAGCATCGAGAGGTAGGGGCGTGGAAGGAAATTTTACCTTTTACTAAAATATGGAAAATAATGAAATGAAAGCCCGCCCCCGATGGCCCACACCAATCAGAAGCTACCACGTGTCCATGTGGTGGTGGAAATCTTAAGGCGGGTCCATCGAGGAAAAGAGCTAGTTTATGCTTACACCAATGAAAAGGTTCCATGTGTCCCGTCTAAGAAATGGTCGAGTCAACAAAAATTGGAAGCACGCCCGAGGGCCAATAAGAAGATGGCATGTGGAATTGGAGCGGTGGAGTGACAAAGGAAAATTTTCCAAAATCCAAAAAAGGTGTAAAAGGAGGCTGGAGCGGACCCACGGACCAATCAGAATGTACCACATGGGATTAGAGTGGTAGGAGGTGGAGAATTTTTTCGGGCAATTTTTCCCAAAATTCAAAAATGGAAACTTTTAAACTTTCGGCCTACCAACCCGATTTTTCCCCCTTTTTTGCCCTAAATCTTCAGAAGGGCATAACTTTTGATCCAAAACTCAGATTTTCACATTCTTTGTGTCATTGAAAAGCTGGTGAAATTATCTACATGATGGAGGGCTCAAATATGTATTTTGAAAAATAATTTTGGGAAAAAATTGAAGAAACACCTCTAGCATGGGAAAAGAGCAGAACCGACGTTTCAACCACCATTTTTAATGAAGTATGGCTTCCATTCTTCTCCAGCATGGTAAAAAATCTTGGGGAATGAAATTTTAAGGGTACCCATGTTGTTTTGATGAATTTTTCAGTGGTTTAATGATTCCTTTCCATTTTCCCCATGTTTCTCTCTCTTGGCTCGAGTCTTCATTGTTAAAAAGCCAAATTTGGCTCATTTGAAAAGGTTGTTCATCTTTTCTACTCGCCTCCCTTACTTTCTTCCCTAGGGTTGAACCTCCTCCCCTACTTTGTAATGGCGATTTTTCGTTTTACCATTAAAATGATGTTCTCAGGTAAACTTCTAGAGCAACAAAAACATGTTTTGTGGTGCATCTGTCCACCCTTGCTTGTTTTTTGCTTGTTTTCTTCTTGCCTCTCTTAAGTGTAGGTATTTGTGCATGTTTGAATATTCATTGCAGGTTTGGATCCATGTTCATGGAGTTTTTGGGACATTTTCTGTGTGAAATCTATCCTTGGGCATGTGATGCATCTGTCCATCCTTCCCATTGCTCACCTCTTCTTACTCTATTGCAGTTTTGATAAATGTTCGAAATTTTCCTTCTTTGGTGTATCACCATTTTAGTGTAGGCTTCTGTTTTTTCTCTTTTATCTCTCTCCATGCCTCCTTAGAAGTTAGATTAGGATTAGATTAGCTTTCCTACACCTGGAATAGCTTGTGGCGTGTAGTTTAGGAAGAGGAACCAACCTTTCTCGGAGAGCTTTCCACATTTGCAAAGGTCCCATACTTTGGGAAAGCTTAATGTTGTGAATTCACACTAGATGAGTTTGCCTTAGAAAATAAGATCCATAACTCATTTTGGGGTGCTATGAATATGCACTAACAAAACCTTCTCCATAAATGTAGAAAATCCACCTGTTTGAAGAATCTCCCACAACTATGGATTCTCCTTCCATTCTTTACTAAAAATTGGATTAATATTTTAGGGGCCATCTCCCATGGATGGTAAAACTTGCACTTTCCATTTTTCCCAAAAACAAACCAAAGTGTAAGGACCCAAAAATATGATCCCAATTAATCTCTACACAAGGAAGAGACAAATTAAATACTAATAGCATAGCCATAAAACAAAGGTATAAATCCCTAAGATATCCCATTACACATATGACTGCGGGGTTCATCATTAATCATAATGGCAACATCATTAGGTATTTACTATTTCCCAAGACAAATTATAAAATCATGACATCCTACCCCAATGTTAAAAAAATAATCAACCACATGGTTTCCTTCTCTATATGTATGCTTGAATATGGAAACTATAAATGGATTGAAGTACCATAATAGTTTATTCAATAATATTACCAATAAACTAACTAGGTTTGTTGATCCCTTTAAGAAATTTCACAACATTGAGGGATTCCTCTTCCACCCAAATATGGGAAATTTTAAGGTCTCTAAAGCAAGTTATATACCCCACAAAGAAATGAGAGTTTCCATCAAGTAATTAGTTTGAATCCCCATATTTCTGTATATGAAGTAATAAAGAGACCAAAAATATTACTTAATATACCTCCATCCCTACCTCTACTAGGATTTCCTTTAGAGGTTTCATCAAAATTTATCTTGATCCCACTCAAAAAAAAAGGTGAAACTCGTATAACTTTCCTCTTGTTAATCATATTAGCATCGAAGAATGAGATCTAGTCAAATATAAATTCCATCCGGAAGATATAATATCTTCCTCCTTATTATCCTTGGCTTTGCATATAGATTAATTTTTTTATAAGAGCAATGCTTTTCCTATACACCTTGTAGGATTTATTTTCCTCATCTCTAAATTTTTTTAGTCCTTTCCTTCCATATAACCGATATTATATGTGGCATAGAAAATGTCTAAAGATATTTCATGATGAAATGCTTGAAGGGATTTCTCCAATTTTCCATTGGTACAAAAATAAAATGGGAGTAACCCATTTAATACCAAACACAAGTGAACACATTTCCCCAAATTTCTCTAGCAAAATGGAAATGTAAAAAAATATGGGAAATTGTTTCCTCATTGCTTTCGCACATTATACATCTATTGAGAATGATTTTACCTCTCTTAATTAGATTTACTATAGGAAATTTTTTGTTATGGATAGCCAACCAAAATGCATATTAATGTTGGGAATAAGATATTTAATCCATAACTTAGACCAAAGAAGTGTATCTGTTGGGAAATGAAATATTGGTTAAGTACTAAAGGGCGCACATGGGTATGATCAAGAAGAAGGTCACTAAGGGGAAAGCGTGCATGACAAAGGGGTTTAAGAAGGGTTTAGGTGAAACTAGGACACACATGGAAGGAAGAACATGGGTTCAAAGGACTTAGCCATATTTGGCATTTTGAAGACACTTGAGGAAAAACATGAGGACCCAACTAGGCGTGATGAGTGGATAAGGTGCCATCCTAAAACCTTGGAGGTCAAGAAAAGGATATTCCATGTAGGGAATATTCCTAGAAGACATCATTACAGAGAGTGGAGGGTTTGCAAAGGGATAAGCATTCACCATTGGAGGACCACATCAACACTTGGAACGTGATCTATTCAAAAGAGAAGGCATGGTAGTGGGTGCTGATCCTATAAAAAGAGATGCCTAGACTAGAGAAAAAATATCGGAGAAGGAGAGATCGGAGGAAGAGAAGAGAATGCAAGAGATAGACAAAGAGAATTGATAGAGAGTAAGATGTTGAGTAACAGAGTGTTGCAGTAATGTTAGGGTTTAGAGAACTTAGTGCTAAGGGTTGTGAGGGATGTCATGAGCCTCTATATGGCACTAGGATCTATAACATGGGTTAAAATGGAAGGGCATAACTAGGGTCTCATGCCGGGAAGATCTGTAGGAGTTGAGTCTCTGTCATTTAACATGTATGGTATGGGATGACCTCTTTCGATTGTAAATGTTGCTACGTAGAACCATTCTCGATATATATATATATATATATATATATATATATATGGGTTTATTATGCATATTATGCTTAAGGGTGTAACTCCTCGTGTTATATGACTATCATGGCACAGATCTAGTTTATTATGCTTATTGCATTGCTATTATGTTTCTATAATGCACTAATGTGTGGATCTATAAGTTATACCTTCCACTTCTCTGTTAACTAAGTAAATGTACTTCTCACTCTATAATTCATGCTCCATTAATGAAAAACCTTATTATAATGCTCACATAAAGGAGGGCTTGACATTTGCACATGCCTCGGGTGAGTTCCTAGTGCCTTTTGGGTGATAGGACGATGTGCTTGGGGTTCGAAAGTAGTATTGAGGGTAAATAAAATGACTACATCCTGGTTCCATTGCTTGAGATCTATTTTTGAAGTTGTTGTGAGAATAACGTGTGATGACAGAATGCTTGACATTGGACAATGTCAAAGCATGGTCTAAAGCACGAAGGATGAGTTTACTAAGATATTTATAAATGGATCTAATTTTGATGCACCTAAATGGGTAGAAGAGCATCTATATCATGAGTTGTATGAAACCTTCTTTGTTGCTTCCAAAGTAGAGTTGTATGAATGGATTTCAGCGTATGCATCTAGATCGATATGGTACTATATACCTTGTGTATGGACTTAAGATGAGTATCAAAGGCTGCAGGATGTTGATTTGACTTGGACACATGTTGTTGATCATTGGTGGAGTAGAGTGTTGGTAAGTTACACCTTGGAGTATGTGATTTCTATGTATTCCTATCCTGAGATTGCTAAGTTTGAGTTTTTGAGGTAGCCTAGAGGATCATTCTTGTGTGCTATCCCTTTAGCTATAAAGATCTTGATCATTACACTAAGTTTAGAAGAATTTCCCATGGTTGACTAAGCTTCTTTTGAGCTTTGGGTGGGGAAACTAGGTTTGAGGAAGATGATGGACCTTGTGGTTGAGAAGGAAAGGGAAGAGAGATGACTCAAGTATAATGAATCTCATGAAAGGGAGTTAGCTAGAAAACATGAAGTTGCAGGAGTGAAGGATTTATGGAGGAAAACATTACGGGAAGGAATTGAGGTTCACGCAGAGGATGTGGAGCCTGAGAAGTTTGTGCTACCCCATCTTGGCAAGCATGGGAGCCCCTCATATTCTCGATGAGATCTTGTCACTTGGAGAAAGGAGATCCATTGAGGCACATATGAATCCACCGATAATAAACCCCTAGCACTTAGTTTTACAAATCCAGAGATAAGTATTGCTAACCTAGTCGGTATTGGTGGAAGTAACCGATCAACACCTAAAAGGTATAAATTTTCATTTGACACATCTATGGCTGCACAATAATTTCCTATGTTTGGAGGTATATTGTCTGGAATGACATTTGGGAAAATTATGGGTACATAAAGCTTGGGTATTACATCTGGAAGTGACACAGGACACACATTTGTTAGTGGTGCAATATCAAAAAATATTGACATGCAGTTCAGTATGACGGTAGGGACATAAGGTGTGACCATTTCAAGACCTCTACAACTATGAGAGGTAGATATTATGGAATAGTCAAAAGTGGACCTAGTGGACCTAAATGATCCGGTGGATTAGGAGGGCTAGATCTTTGGTAGATCTAGTGGATTTGGTGGTGGAGGAAACACCGAAGGGAATCAAGGTTTTGGATTAGGAAGACACAGGCCTCAACCACCTCAGCAAGTATTTTTCAAAATTTATTTTCATTTACCAGACTACAAAGGTGTTGAGGATGTTGTAGAGAATGTACACAAGTGTGAGCTACTATGATGTGTGAAGGGGATCACTACCCCGGAATAAAAGGCAAATCAATTTGCAACAACATTGTAAGGATGTACACATAGTTGGTACCAAAAGTATGATCCCCACTAGACAGTAGTAGATTACACCGCATTGCAGAATGCCTTCTTAGCTAAATTTCATATCCCTAAGTTTGAACAGAAGAGCATTAACACACTAAAGGAGATTCAACAAGGTATGGCAGAGAGTGTGTGGGAATATGATACACATTTTAAGACTCTCTTATTGAAACTATCTTATGATATCCATCCTTCTCATCATGCTCAGTGGTTTTTTGGAGGGTTGATAACACCTTTTAGGAGAGTGCTTTCACACAAGACTTTCATGAGACCGTGTGAGGGCTTGGAGTCTACCTGCGTCTTTGAGGATGCCGATGATGGAAGTGTTGATACAGGTTAGCCCTTTTCTTAAAGATCAGATTTATGTAAAAGAAAAGTAGCTGGAGAAGCTATCTGTGAACTCAATGCATGAGACTCATAGTGGCCTATGGTGCACATAATTGTGAGGTAGAGGGGCATACAAAGGACAATTTTTCTGGGAGATCGGTATGCACCATGATAGTAAACTATGATATTTTCCATAGAGATCATGATGCAAGTAGGTGTCCATGATCGTAGCACGTGATCCATAAGAATGTATCTTGATGTTGTAATATTTTTACCTCTACTATGATTGTAGATTGATTGACCAGATACATGATACCATTGATATTGGTGTACACCGTAATAGCCTTGTAAATAATTCCAAGGATGACAGTCATCATTATGAAGGGTGCACGAGATAGATGGGCATGTGGAAGAGGTTTTCAAGGAGGATTTCATGGTCGTGGAAACCGTAGAATAGTAAGAAGTTATTTCCCATGTGGAAATTGTTACAACTTTGGATCTACGAAGCACTATAAGCTTGAATGATCGACTTCTTATAATTCTCTTGGTGTGGCAAGAAACATGGGTTTGAGGAGTTCCTCGAGCTATTTGAACATATGAGCTAGCAACACCTGGAAGGAAAAATGTGTGGTAATGATAAGCATAAAGAAGGTTGACTCATAATAGATGCCAAGGGTGGCACGCGAGTTAGAAATAAAGCATGTACCGGTGATGACACAATCTAAAGTTACACGTGCCAGGGAGACACTAAGGTAGAAAATTTTGATTACAAGAGAATAGGTGGTGTATGGTAAGTATATGGATCCCTACTCATCAGAAAGAGGTGTATCAAGAGACCATGGATGTAATTCAGAGCCTATAAGGAGAGATCCAATGCCTAAAGGAGTAGTCACGATAGTTAGAAAAAGGAAGAGAGTTGAGGCTTCACATAAGGATATGGATGAGGTTAGGGAAGTATGTAAAATGCTTGAGGCAAGAGAATATCATTCCTTTGCTAGGGGAATGGTTATGGGAAAAATTACCATGTGACGGAGTAGAGCACGAGAGGCAGGTTCTACATGCTAACCATCCTCCCAAAACCTCAACTATGATAAGGATATTACCTTGAATGTAGTTATGGATGGGTGGATCCGAAGAATTTTTTTATTAACACAAAGCGTGGAAGTCAATGTTCTCACCCTGGATGCCTAGAAACAAATGGGAAGGTCCCCATTATAGCCATCTTCAAATGTGTTGTATATGGCCAACAAGACAAAGGCAATGCCCATTGGTGTTTTAAAATATGCTGCTATCACTATCCAAGGGGAAAAATTCATTGGAGATTTTGAAGTCTTGGCACTAGCCAAGGCAGACAACTTTCCAACATTACTTGGGTGCCCCTGGTGTTATAAGAACAATGTTGACCTATGGTTCAATAAAGGGTACATAAGCTTTGAGAATAAGGAAGAATGGGTAATCATCCCCTTGACCGATGGGAAGTCAACACCCTATACTGAGCCCTTGGGGAAGAAGTTCTTGACAAGATCTATGTGTGCTCTATCAGGGACCTTGAGGTGATTAATCCTACAAAAGGAGTTATTTAGTTTGAAGACACTCAATCTATGAGTGATACCACTAGTGTAGCATGTGACAATTGGGCACATGAGACTTATGAGTTAATTAGGCAGAAATTAAGAGGCTATATTACAAGAGTAACAAAGGTGTGCTCAATCAAGTGCCTAGGAGGAAATAAGTTGCCAAGTTATTCTGGAGGATCCAACCCTGATGTTTTCTTACGAGAAATGGAGACCCAGTGGAAAAGTGAGATTAAAAGAAGAAGGATGCTCAACTATAACTTGCTTGGGACCACAGTTCGGTTGTGGGCGAAACATCACAATAGCTTTATAGAGTGACACGAAGTAAGAATCATGTTCTCTATTAGGTTTTCCTAGAGCAATGCACCCACTATCATACAAGACTATCATGGGAAGGAACCCACCTTGTTTCACGTCCAAACATGTGAGAAGGCCTAGATGGAAGGCATGAAAGAATTTCCACCTTCTCTATGGGTGTATAAGTTGTACTCCACTTTACAAGGCTACATGCATGCATGGTACATTCACTTAGAGATGCACCATCAGACAAGAAATTGGCAGGAGTTGATGGCTGACCTCCTTCAAGATTTTGAATATCAGAGTACCAAGCCATCAGTGGATGAGGCATTGCAAGTTGTTAAGCACCTTATGATGGGAGATACTATCTTGGTGGAGGATAAAATAATTGAATTATTGGGTGAACCTGGTTTGGAAGCATGCTTTGATGAGGAAGAATCAGAGGAGATATAACTTGAGCACACATGCATGGAGAAAGAGAAGGGAAAGATGGTCTATGTGATAGATGGTGAAGAGGTGGAAAATTTGGATGCTAACCATATTGAAGGTACACGTGAAGTTATGGATAGTTCTGATGAGAAAGCACGTGCCTACCATGAACCCTTGAAAACCAAGAAGGCTAACATTAGTTTGGAGGCCGAACCTAAGGAGGCTATTATTGAGACCGTTGGTTAGAAAATAATGTTTCAAAGATCATTGATCTATTGCATGAGTTCCTATACCTATTCCCGCATGGGTACTATAAGTTTAAAGGCAGCCACCACTTTGGGGGAAATGAAAATCAAGTTAAAGGAGGGTGTGTGCCCAATTTAGAAGAGATATTGTCGAATGAATTTGAATCTTCATGTCAAATTCAAGGAGGAAATTGACAAGATGATTGCATTAGGCATCATTGAGGCCATTGAGGAAACAAAATGGATAAGTATAATGTTCATCAAAGCATTAAGAAGGATGTGAGGATAAGGATCTGTATTGATTATAGGGATTTAAATACGGTATGTGCTATTGACCCTTTTCCAACCCCTTTCACTAAGGAAATATTGGAAGGAGTGGTTGGGCACAAGATCTATTCCTTCATGGATGGTTTATCAGGATATCATCAAGTTAGAATCACAAAGGAGGATCAAGAAAAAAACTTTCACCACTGAATGGGGAAGTTTTTCCTACACGGTCATGCCTTTTGGACTAAATAATGCACCTACTATGTTTTCATGCATAGTCGTCCAGGCATTTTAGGATTTTATCCACAAGTTCCTTCAGGTCTACCTTGATTATTGGATAATGTATGGACTAGTGAAAGACCATTGTGACAATTTGTGATTGATGTTCGAGAGATGCCGAAGTTGTGAATATCCCTCAACATAAAGAAATTTCTCTTCACTACTCCATTTGGAACCTTGTTGGGGCATATCATATGTAAGGAAGGCTTGTTGGTGGATCTCGCCAAATTTTTCATTATTTTGGGATTGGGCATACTGGGTATTACCAGAAATTTATCAAGGGGTATGCCAAGATCTCCGTGCCACAAGAGGAGTTACTGAAACACAAAAGTACATTTCATTAGGAGAGGTGCAACATATGACATTTGATGCATTGAAGAATAAGCTTATCACTACGCCCATATTACACTTTCCTTATTGGGACAAGTCATTCCATGTACATGTTGATGCTTCAAGGATTGCGATTGGGAAAATCTTAGCAAAACCTGGAGAAGGAATTGTTGACCACCCCTTGTGTTTTTCTAGCAGCAAGTTGACACCAGCAGAGAAAAACAATACTACCACTCAACGCGAAGCACTATTAATGATCTATGCACTACACAAATTCAGGCAATATCTATTGGTAACACCCTTCATATTCTACACATACCACATGGCATTGAAGTACTTGGTGAACAAGCCTGTTTTACAAGGGCACATATGTTGGTGGGTCTTTTTGTTTAAAGAGTTTAAGTTTACAGTTTTTGTGAAACCGGGAAAGAGTGACTTAGGACCTGACCATTTATCAAGGATTGACTCAAGGGAGGATGCAAAAAGCATTGAGAATACAATGGAAGATGTGCATTTGTTTAGGTTATAGCTCATGCCCTCTAATTTAGAAGATATTGTTGTGTTTCTCAAAATGAGTGTGGCGCTAGAGGGAATGAAGAATCTGGAAAGAAAGTAGTTAGTCTTACATGCCGCACCTTACATATTAATTAGTGGAGACTTATACAAGCTAGGTTGTGATAAGGTTTTGCGCTGGTGCATGTTAGAACATGGAGGAAACACATGGTGGGATTGTAGGAGGACACTACACAAGGAATGAAATTGTGTGCAAGATCCTTTTAGAAATTTTTGTTGGGAAACAATTTACAAATATTGTATTGATTTTTGCAAGGCCTATGACCTTTGCCAATGCCTTGGAAAACCAAGAAGAAGAGATGAGATTCCATTGAGACCAATAGATAGTGCAAAACCATTTGAGAAGTGGGTGATTAATGTTTAGGACCAATTTAACCTACTGCATGGGGAATTGGTTCACGCTATATCATTACCAATATTAACTACTTAACAAAGTGGGCGAAGTTAACACCCACAAAGGACTACACAATGGAAACAACAACTAGGTTCTTATGGGAAAATATAATCAATAGATTTGGATGTCTGCTAAGTTTAACAAGTGACAGGCGTGTCCATTTATTAAATGAGACAATCAGAATCTTGTTGGAAAAATTCATGGTAGACCACCACAAGAATACCCCATATCACCCACAAGCTAATGGAACTACTGAGGCGTTTAATTTTTTTTGAATCACATGTTAACCAAGATTTGTGATGTGGGAAGAAAGGATTGGGATGGTAAAGTTTCTACTGTGTTATGATTATACCAGACTACTTATACAAGACTGAATAAGGCCACACATTTTCAATTGGTGTTTGGCGCATAAGAGGTGTTACCTATTGAATTCATATTACCATCACTATGTATAGCACATGCAAGAGGGTTAGTTCATGAATAAGAACTTGAGGAGAGGATTGATAAGTTAATGCAGTTAGATGGAAGGTAGGATATTACTTGCTAGAGTTATAAAATAGAAAAAGCTAGGCAGAAATCATGGTATGATAGACACATCAAGAACAAACAATTCAAGGTTGGGTAGATGGTTCTATTATATGACTCTAAGTTTCTGTGTCATCCTGGGAAATTCAAAGTCCATTAGATGGGCCCATACATTGTATCTTATATACTTGATTTAGGTACTTTCTAGTTACAAATGTTGGATGGAACATAGTTACTAGGCCATTTCAATGGGAGTAGGCTAAAGCCCTACTATAAATAAGTCTTCCTTGTATGCATAAATAAGGCAATATTTCCATTTAGCCTAGGATTTCCCTTAATGCTTTTCCTTTCTTTGTGTTTCCCCTTCTCGTTGCTTGTTCCATTTTTGTTTGTTGTGTGTGTATTGTGCACTGGTAGCCACTTATTATTTTCAAAAGTTTTCTATGTGCAGAGGACCACGAATATATTTTTGTGTGGGGTAGAGTAATGTGAAAAATAATGGAAGATGGTAGTAGAAGCTATGTTTTGATGGCCCAGATTGAAGGATCAAAAGTGCGTAGTTTGGAAGAGTGTGTGTAGAAAAGGTGGAAATAAGGAGTTTTGTGTAAGGATTTTAGAATACCACATATAAATATGAGAAGCACAGGAACAACATGAGGTAGGTGATGTCAAAAATTAGGGTAAGGAAAAATAAGAGCCTTCGGCACTGTAAGTGCACGTGAAAGGATATTATTCGGCAAGAAGGATTTTTTCACGTAGAAGGTTGTAGGATTTTTCATGCAGGATTGGGTGTGGGGGTAAAAGCATTGAAGGTTGGCTTAAGAAGAAAAATATTCCTTTATTGCAAAGGTACAATGGTAGGTGGCATTGCATTTATTATAGAAAAGAAGAAAAAACTATAAGTATAAGGTCGGGGTACATTATTATTACCTTACATTTGTGATATCAAAAGCTCTTACAAACTAGGGAATCCTTGAGAAAAGTTGTGTGAAAGAAGGGTTGTGAATATTTGAGTGCATAGCTAGTTTGATTAATGAACCAGGGTGGAAAATAAGTACACAGCATGAGGGAGAGGGTTGTAGGAGTTTTGAATCCTGCAAGTGAATACACCATCTTGTGGAAGGAAGGGTTTTCTAGGTTATGGTTCCATAGCTAGGGAACAAGATTGAAGGGATTTTTGCATAAGAGTAGAGCCACAGAACTAAGAAAAGATAGGATCAAGATAAAGGAATTTGAGTAACCTGAAAAGAGAAATGACACCAAGAAAAGCAAAAACCGTTTCACCAAAGAAGGGAAATGGAAAAGGGAAACAAGCTATTTCCACCATCTTTAACAAAGAATGGTATGTGGAGATGTAATACCCAGAAAATTTACTATTTGGAAAGGAATGAGTGTCTCATGTTAGAAAGATGGCCGTAACAAACTACATCCATCGAATGAGCACCATGGAGAATGAGATGGCATTGTAGATGGTTTTCCTATAGATAAAAAGGACACTAGATGGAATTCCTATCTACAATGATGAAGTGAAGGTGAAGATGGAGAATGCTAGGTTGTTTTAAATATACAAGTTTCCCTATTTCGGAAATCAGAGTGGTTATACAAGTGTTTAATGTCATGTATACATGAGGAGCATTTCTATTTCTTAGGATGAAGGATACGAGATAGCTCCCCAACTAATTTCTAAATTTATTGGTCTTACCTACAAAGGAAAATATTTTGATGATAACTTGGATGGAAAGGAGGCCATCAAGAAGACTATGGAAGCTTATGACTATAAGAAGGGGTTGCGGTAGTTTGACATCTCTATGATTTTTGACCCTATAATGAGGATGGTTGTGTGCTTGGTTGAACATTTTTTGGAAGATCTTAGAGGGGACCATATATAACCTCTCAAAGCATTCATAGCAGAAGAAATCATCGGTAGTGCACGTAATGGAGAAAAGATCATGTTTGGTAATGTCCTTCTTACCATCATATTTTCAGAAATTGGAGTGCCTGATGGGCCAGAAAAATTTGTGTGGGAGTACCCGGATGAGAACCCTTCACTGCAAAAAGATTTGAGAAGTAATCTTGTGACACCATGATGACTACCCACAAGGCACGCCTAGAAAAAAATTATAATCGGATACGTGTTGTATTCAACATAGAGTGGAGAATACCTGAGAAGTTACTTGTTTTACTATAAGGTGAGGCCAAATTACTGTGTACCAACATTTCGTATCGGTAGGTTTCTCTAGAAGATGGCACTAAGGTACCCTAGTGTAAGTTTCCATTCTCCTTCACAACACAATTCTTCCATTTCTGGGTCAATAGGTTAAAGGAGGAAAAGAAGTTAAAGGTTTGACCTCAACATGGTAGACCAAGATTACCACAAGTTTTCATAGGACTTTGATATATCAAAAGAAGTGCACCTATGTGGAGAAGTATGTCTCTCATAGTTTACATATGGTAAAGCTAGTAACATTTCTGGTTGCTTGGAGAACCGCAACAAGGGTATACCTACACATGAGGCCGAGGTATGAGAAGGGATCTTACATTGAAAATTATATATTTATCCTAGAAGACCCCACCATAAGGAAGAAGTCCACATTGAGGAAGAGGGAGAGAGAGGAGGCTCCTAAGAAAAAGGCACCAATTATGTAGATAACGTAATATTTAGGCATGTAGGAGTTGGGCGTAAAGCCGAGAACCTATACATGGAGAAAGAAGACCCCACGGAAAAGAAAGAGAAGACACCTGAGGAAGAGGTACCAGAGAAAGAGAAGCCCCCTGAAAAAGAAGAGTCACTGGAAAGAAAGGAGTCACCTAGAGAAGAAGAAAAAGAAGAGTCTCCTATATTGGAATCACAAATTAGGAAGAAACAAAGGGTTTAAAAAAAGGTAGACTCGGAAGAAACAAAGAGCAAGGATGCCAAAAATGGTGACAAAGATAAAGAAAAGCATGATGAGGCTCAGAAAATCATGTGTACGACATACATGAATCGAGAGGAGCAAGGAAATGAAGATAAGGAGGTGCTCATGACAAGGGAGAAAGTGAGGAAGTCAACATAAAGGATCAAAGGACTCCAAGCCTGACCAAGGAGAAAATAGAAGATTCCACAGAAAGGGAGGTAGCAGGCATAATAAAAGACTTAGTGGAACAAGAGGTGGAGCATAACGCCAAATAAGTTCTCAAGGAGGTGGAGGAAAGAAAAATTGTAGAAAAGGAATATGGAAGCATGGGCGGAGATCCCAACCTGGCAGTAAGCTTCCCAAAGGAATCATGCATGGGAGGAAAGGGTATGGTAGTGGTGCAGGAGCAAGGAATGAATTATATCAATGATCCAAATAAGGTATTGCACACACATTTCCAAAGTATCATGCCTTCAAACCAACTCCTTGCATGGTCTTCATTCAAAGAAGAGGGTGCATACCCACGCATGCAGATAATGATTTCTTGGGCCTTTGAGTCCCATGTTGATGAGCCAGAGTTCAAGGTCAACCATGAGGTGCTGATGAAGATACTAGATACCAAGGGAGTAAACCCTCTGGTGAATGCTCAACAACTATCAGATGAGAAAGTGTGTAACACACTCAATAAGGTATCAGTGGAGGTTGAGGTGAGGCTCTTAAGTAGGAATGAAAGAGTAAGGGTCCTAGAAGAAGAAATTGAAAAGAAAAATTGAGAAGAACAAGGAGTTAAATCGGGAGGAGTTGATCAAAGTCTAATTAAGGCACAAATTAAGAGAGGATAAGGAAAAGGTGCATGAGATTTATAAGAAAATGGAGATGATTTCAGACGCCATAATCTCAAAGCACCCAGACCTGGACCCACCTAAGAAAAAATATGAGTCAACCATGTAATGCTTGGAAGATTTGACCTAAATCCTCACCATGAAAAGGTGACCACTCACATTAGAATCAACTAGAAGAGACATTGGCATTCAGAAGGAGGAAGAAATACTAAATATCGGGAAACAATTAATCAATATTTTGGGCTCCTTGCCCTTTGTAAAGACCACCGCGTAAATGGCTGAGGATGTGTATGACAATTGCACTAACAGAGACAAGGTAGAAAGCATATTGGTTGCTGCACATGAGGTGGGTCTGAAGGAGTTTCAAGAGAAGAAAAAAGGAAACAGGGAAGAGTGGGATAAAATCCTAGTCAAGGTTGAGAAGAAGATGGAAGCAATCAAAGCCTTGCGGGGTTCGATTAAGAATCGTATTAAGGAGTTGTATCCCCAAGTTACTCACAAAATGGATGTGTTAGACGACCTTAGCAAGTAGTTAGAAGGAATTATAGATACACTGAATGCTAAGGGTGACAAATTGAGTTTTGAGGAGGTGAGTACTCTAGTGGGTGACCTAATTTAGTAGGCGTAGGTGAGGTGGATGCCTGGGAAAATATTGAGGCAACAATAAGGAAGGAATTCCCACTCCTCCTACAATAGTAGAAAATTCTTCCATTCTTTCATTCTTCATTCAATTTTTCCCGGTCCCACTATTATTTATTCTTTGAAGAAGCAGGATGTTTCCGAGGACAGAGAACACGCTTAGTGTGGGGTGATTTTAGGCCCCGAAATGCTTGGCTAAGTAACAAGGGTGTACGCACATAAGATCAAGAAGAAGGGCACTTAGGGGAAATCATGTAGGAAAAAGAGGTTTAAGAAGGGTTTAGGTGAAACCAGGATGCACGCGGAAGGAAGAACATGGGTTCAAAGGACTTAGCTATAATTTGCATTCTAGAAGACATTTGAGGAAAAATGTGAGGAATCAACTACACATGATGAGTGGATAAGGTGCCATCCTGGAACCTTGGAGGTCAAGAAAAAGATATTCCATGCAGGGAATATTCCCATAAGACATCATTACAGAGAGTGGAGGGTTTGCAAAGGGATAACATTTACCATTAGAGGACCACATTGACACTTGGCACATGATATGTTTACAAGAGAAGGCATGGTGATGAGTGCTGATCCTATAAAAAGAGATGCCCGAGAATGGAGAAAGAGATATTAGAGAAGGAGAGCTCAGAGGAAGAGAAGAGAATGCAATATATATACAAAGAGAATGCATAGAGAGTAAGATAGGGTTTAGAGCACTTAGTGCTAAGGGGTGTGAGGTATGTCATGAGCCTCTATATGGTACTAGGATCTATAATAGGGGTTAAAAAGGAAGGG
Source organism: Taxus wallichiana var. yunnanensis (assembly GCA_018340775.1). Lineage (NCBI taxonomy): Eukaryota > Viridiplantae > Streptophyta > Pinopsida > Cupressales > Taxaceae > Taxus > Taxus wallichiana. The sequence continues at coordinate 31,267,094 of CM031239.1, read as the reverse complement.
CATAGATAGGGTCTCGGGTCGGGAAGATCCGTAGGATTTGATTCTCTTTCATTTAACATATATGGTCTGGGATGAGCTCTTTTGATTATAAATGTGGCTACCAGAACTTTTTATGGATATATATATATATGGGTTCATTATGAATATCATGTTTAAGGGTGTAAACCCTCGTGTTATATGACTATCATGGCTTACATCTAGTTTATTATGATTATTACATTGTTATTGAGTTTCTATAATGCATTAATTTGTGGATATGTAAGTTGTCACTTCCACTTTTTGTTAACTAGGTAAATTTAATTCTCATTTTGTAATTCATCCTCCATTAATGGAAAAGCCTCTTATAATTCTCACATAAAGGAGGGGCCTCAATGATCGCACGTGCCTTGGGTGAGTTCCTGTGGCCCTTTAGGTGATAGGCCGACGTGTTTGGGGTTAGAAAGTAGTATTGAGGGTAAATAAAATGACTACAATATCCTTATCATCACCCTCATACCTAACCAATAGCTTATAAATGAAGCTAATACCATCTGTAGAGTTCTCCCAAATTAACTCATCATGCTTATACATGCAGTTGATATGCACCCCTTGTAGGATTTCTTGAAGGAATTTAATACATTTTCTTATATTTTAATCAACATCCTAAAAATTTAAAATTTTCCAACAGTTTCCTTTAACATTAAAATCAATGTAATCACCAACTCCATCCACATACTTTATTTTAAGAGGTTGATGACTTTTATAACAAGGATCACACTCTCTTAGAGGGTTTGAAAGGAGCCATTTATCATTCTAAAAGGATATCTTAAATCCTATACCAAATTTCCAGTTGATCCCTTGACTAAGAACTTTGTCGGTGTTGAGAGAAAAAAAAAAACATAACCGAGAAGGTAGTTGTCCCAGAGAAGGAAACTTCACATATTTTTTTTTCTCACATATTTAACTTTAAGAATACCATTCCAAGGATTATATTCATGAATAAACCTCCACCCATTTTAACAATGATATCTTTATTCATAAGCTTGATGTTTTAATACCCATCCTTGAACACATTTGGGAAGACAAAATTTTTCCCAAGAAATAAGAGTGATTCTATTTTTTTATTTTATACCAATCAAAGGAATCTCTTCTAATTTTTTCTATCTTATCAATAATCAAGGAAGAAAAATTAAAAGAGACATTCAATAGATTGGAAACTTTGTAGTGTACTCTTAATAATCAAGCAGCTTACCCACCTACAAAAAAGTGGCACCTTTTGCAACCTACAAGATTCTTATAAAATATATCATGTAATGCATTCCAAATATCCTATGACAACTTACCAATAAATAAAGGCATACCAAAATACTTAGTAGGAAGTTATTTATCGACATCCAATAATTTTGGAGATTTTCTATTTCTTATCCAAAGGGTATGCAAAAAGTATACAAAAATATTTTCAAAATTTTGTCACCTAACTTGAAGCTTCTTCATAAGAAGTAAGGATGAGTTTAATTTCCTTAGGTTTAACCACAAAATTAATAGCTAAAATAAGGCTATCATCAATAAATTTTTGGTGTGAAACAAGTTGAATATGAGAAGAAGGTTTGAAACCTTTTAGTTTTTTCTATCAATGATAGTAGTAGAGATAGCTCTACTCAAACTTTCAGCCATGATGATGATGAAGAAAGGAGATAAAGGGTCTCATTGTCTTAACCCCCTACTACTACTAAAAAAACTAGTGAGAATTCTATTTACCAAAATAGAGAACATTTGGGTTGAAATACATTCCATAATAATACGTATAATATTTAATCAAAAGCCAAATTTTTTAATAATCTATCCAAAAAACCAAAGAATCTCTATAAAATACCTTATTCATTTCAAGCTTAATCACCATGCCCATCTTTTTCTCTTTATCCATGGAGTGAATGGTTTCATGAACCAAAATAATGTCATCCTATAATTGTCTCCCACCAAAAATCCCCTTGTTGTTTTGATATTACATCGGGAAGAAAGGGTTAAATTCCATAAGAAATAGTATTAGTAATGATTTTGTAAATTGTATTAGTGAGGCTAACATGCCCAAAATCATTAAATTTCTTCACACTTGTTATCTTGGGGATAAACAAAATAAAACTATTATTGATTTCTCTAAGCATCTTACCTTTCAAAAATAATTCGTGAATTCCTTCAACATATTATTTTTACAAATATCCGATAATTGTTGATAGAAAATCATAGGAAAGCCATCTGGTCTAGGAGATTTGTATCCATTAAATAATAATTCAATTCCCTTAAATTCCTCCATAGTAACAAGATAAAAAGTTCTATTAAGACCTTCGATAGGAATAATATCATCTAGAATATTGGCAAGCACATCATCAACTACATTCTCCTTTTGCTGAAAGTATCCATTAAACAATTATTTAAAGTTGATAGTTGTTTGTTTGATGTCCTATAGATCAGTAATTACATAACCATTATCAACAATAATTTTAGTAATCCTGTTGGATTTTCTATGGTTAAGAGTAATCATATGAAAAAATAGTATTTTGGTTTCCTTCCTTAAACCAAAGAGCCATAGATTTTTGTCTCCAAAACACCTCTTCATATGCATTAAGAGAATGGTAATAACTAAGTAAATATTTATCTTTATATTAACTATTCACATCCATACCTTTGTTTTCCACGAAACCCTCAAGATAATTCAACCCTTCCTTAATAGATTCTTCTTTTTAAAGATGTTTACAAAAACTTCCTTGTTCCAAATTTTAACATTCTTCTTGACATTTAAAAGATTTATGACTAAAATAAACATGGATATCCATTTAATGTCAATGTTCCACCATTCCTTGATCCTATTCTCCAAGTATTTATGCATCTTCCACATTTTTTCAAATCTAAAATGAGAAGGACCATATTTCCTCAAAGATTCCACACTCAAATATAATGGATTATGACAAGATTTAATCCTAGGAGGGTAAAAAGACAAAATTCATTTCAAGGGACCAACTAGAAGAAATAAAAATTCGATCTAATCTAACCGAATAAGATTCTCCTTCCAATTCTTATGTTTTACCAAGTGAAGGTAGAACCTCTTATATCAATATCCATTAATAAATTATGAGAATGAAATATGCTAAGTCTTCCACGATCAAGGTGAAGTCTTATTTTACTCCCTTCTTCTCTAGAGGGTTCAAAGGAGTATTAAAATCTCTAATGATCATCCAATAAAAATTTAAACAACTATTCCTAAAAACATTTAAATCCAGCCACAAACTCCTCCTCACTTATGTATTGTGAGCATAATTATTAGATAAAATCCACATAGAATTATCATTTATAGTTGTAAAGATAATAGTTAAATGGCTAGGGATTGTAAGAAGGATATCAAATTTGAATATAAAAGGGTCTTAAAATGTAGCTAAGCCACCATAAGCTCCATTAGCACTAGAACTATGAAGAAAGGCTTACTTCCAAACTTTTCTCTTAACTTCCTCTATAAGATTACTCTTCATTTTAGAATCCTAAAGATCCAAATAATAGGATTGTTATTTTTATAATATCTCTTGGAGTCTGATGATTGTTACAATTATTTAGACATATAATATCCATATCCATATTACATGACTTTATCTCTTCATTTTCATTGAGAAATCACTGGTAAAATTATCTACATTAATCCATAATAATCTATCACTTCCAAGTGTCATGCCAAGAGGTTTCTAGTAATCTCAAGTGGTAAAGCATTCCTTGTGGTCTATTACAATGTTAGAAATAGAGCATTTGATGTTAGGAAGGGATTCTAAATTATCCTCTTTGAATGAGAGAGAACCTCTTTACTCCTTCTTGATCAATTCTTGGAAAGAAATGATGAGTTCCTCGAACGATGAATTCTCAGTGAGCAGAAGGGATCCAAGGTTTTGAACATAATTGTTGACATCATCTAGAATCTCGAAGGAATGTTGTTCACTAGATTCAATTTCAAAGATGACATCTTCTATCATGTTATATCTAGCATTCATTATGTGGATCCAAACTAGGGATAAGTTCTCAAGTAACATATGTGAACACATTCCTACTCATGAGAGTGTGGGAGTCGAGGCAACTCTTATCGGACATAAGTGGGAAAGCATCATCCCAATGGATCTTATTTTTTTCATCCTCTTCCCTTATTTTATTTACTTCCAAAATGGTGGTAAGGACATATTTTAAAAAAGATAGAACCTATAGCAAAAATGTTTTTCATTTTTCAAGAATCCTGTCAATGCACTTGTCATTGGCCCTTACCTATATTGAATAACCTTGAGATTTCTTGATTGCTTCTGGGTTGAATCTACTAATAGGAGTGATATGTTCCATGGGAGGAGGTGATACTATGAAAGGATCCAAACAAGTTTACACATAAGAGGAAATAGTTCTTGCATGCTCTTCTGACAGTTCCATTGTTCGCTTGTACTCCTCATTTTGAGAAAGTATGTAGGTAGAGTATTACTTAAACATATGTGCATCACCATCATGTGTATCTTGAACCAATGAAACATTATTCATCTCATAGTCACTTTGAGTCATTTATTTCATAGGTTTTTCAACCTTTGGTCTGGTAATTTCTACATACTTGTTAATAGAAGTTCATTTGAAGAGACAAGAAGTTACTCGTGCCTTCTTTCTTTGCTTGGATCTCAATATTTTTATGATGGATCCAAATTCAAGAATTACAACTTGTTTTATTATTCTTGGTTCATTCATGAGTAACTCTTGAATCCATGGTAATGGATCTTCTAAAGTAGACACGATGTTAGTCACATGACCACTTTCAAGAGGTTGGATAGGGATCATATTTATATTAGTATGGGAAGGTTTCACCACCAAGAAAGACATACTTGAATGCTGATGAAGAACAATAGGTCGTAATGGATCAATCTCACATGGCTCAAGAGGTTTTAAAATATCTTCAATGATTTTGAATCTCTTATGAAGATTATGAGAATAGAGAACCTCCGTGTTCCCTTTTTTCATCATATTTAGTTTCAAAGGTTCTTATTCAATGGACCTTGGTGGAGCTGAAGTGAGGTCGGTTTCCATTTTCTTCTTTCGAGGTGTGATCACATTAACAAATGTTGAATGAGTGTTTAAGAACACTATTATGTGAATGTCATAAAGTGAAACCGAGATGGTTTCTCATTATTATATACACAATGCCCCACAAGAAGATCACCTATTTATCTTTCTCGAATCCAAAGTACTTATTGAATGAAATAAGATTTGGGATGGTTACATACCTTCTTTATCATATGCCTCCCATGGGAAAATATAATTTCTTGATCCTTTGTGCATATGGTGGATTTGAGTACCTCACTAGCCTCGATTAGCTCACTTTGAATTATATCTTGGAGATATTTGGACATGACGATAGATTCAGGATATGATGACCCTCGAATTACTCCATGAGATTCCCATTTCAATTTACAATTCAATTCCTTGACCAAGATGTCACTTGAGTGGAAACATGGATACAACATCTAGACACCTTTTATTAATTTTATCCTCATAGAAATGGATTGTTCTTCAAATATAAGGATTGGTCTCGAATGGAAATTGACGAAGAATTAATTTTTTTGACCTCCAAATTTCACTGAGCTCATCACTAAGCACTGATTAAGTTTTTAGAAACACTCTCAAGAGGTATGCATTATTTGAGAGCCTATGATGATTGCTAGCATCACTCATGGTGGTATTTTCTCATTGTTCCAACTTCTTGCATCAAGTTGTGCTTTATAGAGATCACTTTAAAAATAATGATTTGAGAGTCTTTGGAGGGTTTAATTTCTTGTTTGGGCCATAAAAAAATTCCCATACTTGAAATGATGGAAAAAATAAGAATAACAAGAGGTGCCACAATTTTTTAGGATCAATTCCAAGACTTACTATTTTTAGCAGGTCCTATCCAGGACTACTATTTTTAGAAAGTTTTCCCTATTTTTCCTTCTAATGTTTTTGGATCATTTGAATTATTAAAATTGAAGAATTTTTACTATTTTTAGATTCCCACTTTCCTGAATATTACTATTTTTAGAAAGTTCCATGAAGTACCCCTTTCTAATGCTTCCCACTTTTTCAAGATATCACAAATGATGAGAATTCATCACTTTGGGAAACTTACTATATTAACAAAATACTATTTTGAACACCTGTTATTTTTATAAAGTTTACTTACCAATGTTGAGTTGCAACGCAACCACTATGAAGACCATCTATTTTACACTAGGGTCTTCTCGCTTCAAATTTCATGAGTTTCCATCCACCGGATCTCTCGTGAAATTGAAAATGCATGTTTTAGAGTTTGATAATTTAGTTTGTTGTTGTGAAAAATATAATGCATCAATATTTTTATATTAAATTCTTCCCAAAGTCATTTTAGAGAGGGAGATTTTGGAAAATTTTTAGGCAATCTAACTTCTAGATGAAAAGTTATGTGCAAATCTTTGTTTTTAGTGGCCATGGATGTCTGGAAGAATTTTGGCAGAGTTTCTATAAAAATGGAGTTATGGAGGGTCTAAAAAATAAATAATCATAAAAATGGAAATATGTGTGGCGAGAGAGAGGTTTAAACGAGTTTTATGAAGTTTTTAACTCATCCTACTAACTACACATTGAACCTAGGTTAAAATGGAGTTTAAGGAGAGTTTGTAAATGGTGAAATGGGGACATAAGGGAAATTAGGGATAGGAAAGGGTGACCTGGAGAAATATTATGACAATTATTAGCATGTGGAGTTTGGTGAATGAGATGAGGGGTTTGAGAATGACATGGGGGTTGGGAAAATGCACTTATGGAGTTGTGTGAGGTCACGGAAGGGTCAGGAGCTTCATTATGGATTGGGTCACAATTTATTGTCCCCCTTGTCCCCATGGGATATAGGGGAAAATAAAGAAATAAAATTAAAACCTTGGAGATGGAGTTAGGTCACACTTTTGTGCCCTTCTTGTCCCCCTTTCACCTTTGTGAGGATAAAAGGGACAGTGGGGACACTTGGGACACCTAGGTGTCTAAAGTGTAACTTGGGGAGGAGGATGATGTCACAATTTTGTGTTCCTAATTTCCCCTTTGTACCTAAGGGGTTATATGTGACACAAGGGTGTCAAAAGTGCAAATGGTCCATAAATGGAAAGCCGGATTTGCTTAGGATGTCTAGAAATAGACTTAGGACTTGTTTTTTTCATCTCACAGGCTTATGATGATGTTTTAGGGTAAAATATTATATTATTTTGACTCCAAAACATATTATAAGATCAATGGAGCTATTTTAAAGACTTTAATATGTTTGAAATTTAAAATTTATCCCTTTGTTCAAAACTAAGAGGGGTAGCTACATGTTTTTAAATGCTTCAAGAAACCTTTAAGCCTTAGATACAAATTTACATTCCCAACTGATATATAATTTTCATATCTTTCCGATGCATACTTGTTTTAATCTTGACTCTTACGGAACTCCCATAATCATCTGGAGAAGTCAGGTGTCACCATTAGGATGTTCATTCCTTATACCTAGAAAACCCGAGGTTGAACAGATTGTCTATGAATGATAAATTATTTCCTAAATCTTCATAAATTTCCTCTAACACCTTAAAAAATCACAAAAATAACCTTCAAGTGTTTTAGATCTTTCTTAAACTCTTCCGGAGGATGTATATTGGCTTCAAAATGACCAAAATTAGGCCTCCAGGAAGACTTGTCTTTCATTGAACTTCATTGAATTCATCCATAAAATTTATCACACTTCCTTTCATACTAAGGCATGCTTGAAATAATCCATAGTTACTTCCTCGAGCTAGGTTTATGGTACCATTGGAGATATGATGTCTATGAGGAAGGTTCAATGTGATCGTGAGGAAAAATTTGGACTATAACTTAGTTATCATGTTTTGAAATATGAATTTTAAGACTATTAATTTTGCATGAAAACAAAATAAATAAAATTTTCTATGTGGAGGAATTCTTGACAATTCCTCCGAAAATACATCACTAAAATCTTGTAGGAAATGGTAATTCTCAAATGTAGGTTCTTTTCCTTCACCCACGTCATCAATATGTATTGCATACATCATATGACCCTTTATTTATAATTTCTTCAACTATATAGCTGAAAATTTTATTAACCTAGTGGCTTTATGAATCCCTTGAAAAATATGATAATTCTCACTATCGTCTTGGCATGTTAATGTTTATTATCACAGTCCACCTTACCACAATGTTTCCATAACCAATTTACCCCTAAAATGACATCATATGATCCTAAGGGTGCAACATAAAATTTCACCTTAGCTCTAACTCAATTGCAAATACAAATTACTTTACTTTCCTTTCCATTTGATTCCCATACTTAATTTTCCATGTTTTCTCCATATAACTACATTTTCTATAAATGTTACTCAATATTTCATGTGAAATTTTTTTCAATGGCTCATGTATCAATCCAAATAGAAATAGAAATACCAAAAAGTTTACCTTGCACCTCTAATGAGGTTGAATAGAAGTCTGCTTGACAGCTTACCAACTATTGTATGTATGTGTTTTTAACTATGGGATTTTGAGGGATGTCCTCTAGTAGACTTTTAGGGAAAATTGATAGCATAATGATCCCCTTTACTCTTAAAACATCATGTTTTTGGTCCTTTCTTTCATGGAAATTTTTCTCTTGCACTATTTATATGGTTGTTACCATCATTTCTATTTGGTCAGTTCCTCTTATTGTTGTTTCTCTTTAATGTGTTCCTAGTCTTACTAGATTTACAATTATTACCTATTTTATTTCTTCCATTATTTTTGAACCTTTTAAAGTTCTTCTTTAATGATCCTGATGAGTACTGAATTAGTCCTTTCCCTAGGGCCTTAGAATATTTTCTAGCAGTTGAAGGTACTATAAATTTTGTTCCTTATTCTTTTATTTTTCAAAATATTCATCCATAGTATTTGGCCCATGGACATATGCCTCATGTCCAATGTGAATATTAAAACCCATAATAAAATTTTGAATTCATAACCATTCATCCTTCTAGTACTATGGTACATACTCAAGAATTTTTATAAACTTCTCCCAATATTGAGTAACTGTAAGATCTCCTTGGGTCAAGTTCTATAAATTAACCACTTTTCTATGAAAATATAATTTTGGAAACCATATTTTCCCAAATAGATTCAAAAATAACTCCCACGTAGCATTCTCAACACTCAAATTATAATAAAACTTATTATTATTCCACCAAGTAGATGCTTCGACTAAAAGTTGATATGCTTCCTATATAACCTTTGTTTCCTCCAAAAGTTTTGAATCTTGAAATAATTATCCATTTCAATAATCCATGCTTCAAATCCATCACCTAGTAATTATCCTTTATACTATTGTGGAATTACTCTTTAAAATTTTTACCCAATTATATTTCAAAGATTACCCATTTGAGAACCTATTTAATTGCTAGGACATGAGATTTTTTCAATCTTGCTGATTTTTTTCATCGCCCTTTTCAAGAAAGTATCATTTCATTAACTATCATCTTCATCTAGTTCCTTATTTGGTTCTCCATCTCGAACATTATTATCTAGAACAATAAGGTGATCCCGAATGTCAGTCAATAATGCTATAATTTGATCCAACTTTTCTTGTAATATCATCATCAACATTAAGGATTTTTTTGACATCATTAGCACCATTAGTATTACCACACGCCATATGTTTCCATTTTCCTTTCCATTTCTAATGCTAGCATGACAAAAATTAAAACTTAGAAACATAACAAACACAAAAAGGCCATAACATCAAGCCAACTCTCTAATACCAAAGTGTAGTGACCCCCTGACAAGTGACTTAAAAACACTTCAGGAAAAAAATTATCACTAGAAATTTCAATCACCATTCACAACTGAGAATGGAAATTAACGCATCTCAATTTCCTAGTCCTACTTACACATTCAAACACATGTAATACACATAATAATAATATCTTACAAGTAAAGAAGTTTATTTTTATCCAAATAAACTTAATTGTGTCCATCATTAAAAATTATATAGTTTATTTCTAATTTAAAATAAGTGAATCAATTTTGTGTAATAATTATGTATTAAAACCTACATGAGTTTTCATATAATAGTTTATCCATTTAAACTAAGTAATTACAATTAATTCTAATAACATGTGTACACATTAAATTCATTCTGTTATATTCATACATAAGATCAATAATATTCTAAATAGTGATTTCATTTAGCTGGGTTCATCCAATAAGCTATACAAAACCATCCATATAGTTATCACATAACCATAATTCATCCTAGCAATTTAAGTGCATGTTTTGCCATCTACTTTCTAGTATACAAATCTATTCAATTTTTGTATCAATTATTAAATTCATCTTTATTCATATGGAATAAATAGGATCTTTTACATAGTTTGATACATCAAGATCTCAAATTCTATTTATAATGATCATCATTATTGTATTAATATACAATGCAATAGATATTAACATATAAAAATACAAAAAAATGTCATAGGGACATTATCGTCACCTATCGTTAGATATCAGTCCTAATGTCAAACTATGTCATGAGAGAAAGAGTATCATCAAAGTGATTTACCTCTAACCATGAGCATCATGGATCCTGTGCACCTCTCATAGCTTGAGAGTGGCCCTACCCTTTACGAGAAATCAATAAGGTAAGAGAGAATCCCATGTTTAGTACAATTGCTTAAAAATCAATATACTTAAGATAGGGTATGAATATAAAACATCTTAAAAATCATAAAATTAATGATTATTCTTTTATCCAAAAGACTCGGATAATAGAAGATACCACTTACTAAAATTTGACAATATGATAGAGCTTTAAATAATACCATATAACTAATCATGAGGGTATACATTGAGTCTACTGCAATCTACCCCATATTCCCTCTTAGCACTTATCATGTGTGAACCACTATAGAAGTCTATTTATCCCTATCCATATAGGTCACTCCTTAGTCTTATAAAAACCTCTCAAAACATTCCCTATCCCTATTGTAAATTCACAACAAAATATCTCTATCTTCATGTTAAAAACTTGGGAAAACTAGAATTAGAACACAAACAACATCAAGCTTCCCGAATGTCCCATACCACATATTCACATTAATGCTATAAGGCTCATAATCCCAATTTGTTTATCCCTTAAAAAAGGACTATGATTAAAATGAAATCAATCCTAACCTCCTTAGGTCTTCCATACCACCTAAGGAAGTCATTGTTGCAAGAATCTTAACCCTAGTTTTCCATCACATAAAAGGGATTATAATGTTTGTAATATTTTCAATTTTTATTTTATTCAAATTTACATGTTTCTAGTCTCAATAATAATTCATATATAGTTATAGTGTTCAAAATCAATAAAAAATGAATTAGGCACATCTCACTAATATGTAATGTGTAAAAGCATACTATTTCATAACCAATTAATTGTGTAACCCATTATTTAACTAGTTTAATGATCATCATGTTTAATATTATGATAAGATCATAATACATGATAAGAGTTGTAATAGTTTACTTATTGGTCACGTTTATGTGTCATGGTGGAAATATTCAAAATTTAATTCCTAAACTTAATATTCTATGTTTTTCAACTCATTGCATCATATTATATGTCTCGATCTGTGTGTGTGTGTGTGTGTGCGGCACATACAAGGCGTGCGTGTGTGTGTGTTTCATGCTCCTAAGGTTATGACAATCTCTAATGACAACAACTATGAGGTCCGAGCCATTTAATTTAATTAATTATTAAAAATTGAACAATGAAATATTATAATTAAAATAAATCAACACAAGGAAATACCTTTGAGTGGTGAAAAACCACGAAAGAAGAATTTTCCATTTATGAAAAAACAATTTTAAAGTCTAGTTAAAATCTCCTACCCTCACTTCTCCCCATTTGATAATTCAAAATGTGAATTCCACAAATTAAATCTACCTGACCCCACCGTTCAATATAAATGAATTAATTGGTTATGAATTCTCGTGAAGCACCTTAATTAAATATAATTGATTTATAACAAACCAATTAAACCACAAATATGTAGTTTATATTAAATAAGTTAAAAAAGCTAATATTATAAGTTATTTAATTATAAACTATGATTTATATAAGAACACTTAATATTAAATGTTCTAACACTCCCCTTAATATTAAGTGGGGAACATATGCCAATGTTACTGTTTATACAACATGATTTACAAATCCATAAACCATAGTTAAGGTTTAGGCTAGCATATCACTTTTGAAGGATTTATACACCTTTATCATGCTACACTTACCTTTTGGTACAAAATTATTTAGAATCCATAAATCAAAAGTTATGATTTAGGCTAAACATGATTTGTGAGACTACATCTCACAGATTTCTCATGGAAAATATCTACCAACATCTCTAGGAGCCTTTTATAAAGTAAGGACCTCCTTTACAATAGATGCAACACACTAGAATGTACACAGTAAACTTAGAGTTATAAGTTTACAAAGATCTTAAAAATATCTTTTACAATGATTTACATTAGAGAAGAAGTATAGAGGAGAAGGAGAAAACACACAACTGACCATTAGGAGGTGACATTGTCATGCACACTCCCCCTCAATGGAAAATTTGAAAGGCCAAGCATTACACAAAACTTGTAGAACTTTACAACACACAATGGATTTGTAAACATATATGCAACTTGATCTTCAGTCAGGAAGTATTGGAGATCTATATCACCATAGATCACCTTCTTTTAGATGGAATGCAAATGAATATATATAAGCTTAGTTATTTGATGCTGAACTAGATTCATAGCAAGAGAAATGCAAATTTAACTATCACGCACAAGAGGAGCACTTCCTTTAACTTTCATTTGAATATCTTCAAACAACCGCTTTATCGACATGGCTTACTTTGCTGCTTCCATATCACTTCTATATTTTTCCTCAGTAAAAAGAGATGGAGACTATCAACTACTTTTTTCCACTCCAAGTAATGACACTGTACCAAAATTGAACACATATCCATTTATAGATTTCTTTATCTATCACACCATTATCATGGTTAGAATCAAATAATTCATATGAACATGCATCATCATAACAAGAATAATATAAATCCTTATCGATTTCACTTTTAACCATTTATAAATTTTGCATTAATAGGTTAAAAACCAAGGTGCATAACAAATTAAATGATAATATGCTCAAAAAATAACCATGTCATATTACCAATATATTGAATTTTTGAAACAACAATTTCAAAATTTTAATCTTAAGAACATATATTATATGCAATAAGTATTGGACATATCCAATACAAACACAAAGGTGTCCCCAAGTGTCATTTGATATGCATATAATACTATTTCAGTAATCACATACTAATTTAGGGTTTAGAAATGTTTTATCAACATGCATATCTTCATTATCTACTTTAAGATTTTAAATTAGTGATAATACTCGATAGATAAAACATCCGAAAGAATGACCAAATCATGCAAGAATAATCAATAATGAAAGTAACAACATACAATGAACCATTTAGGGATGGATTTTTTAAAGGTCCTCTAACATTATTATGGAAAAATTCTATGGATTATGTGGAGTTTGCTTCAAGATGACCGAGAAAAGGTTCTGGTGATTGATTACCAAGTAACCACCCTTCACACATTTTATGAGTGTTAGGTGGTGTTTGTTCCTCGATGTGCACCTGCATCTTGGATATATAAAAAGGACGCGGTGCGTGAGACCACAATGGAACCATCCCCAAGTTTTGGGACCTTGCGTGCTTGGGACAGATCTTTGGAGAAGGTCGGTTCCCGTACCTACCTCTAACACTAATACTAATCCTAATGCTGAAAGAAAATTCTAGACTAAACATGACAAGGAACTAGGGATAAAAGGATGTGCAGAAAGGGGAAATCCTAAGCTAAGGAAGGTGATAATGCTAAAAGTAAAGGGTCGATATCTCTCTATGAGCGGTGAAGGAAACAAAGAGGGCGTGAGAGAAGAGGGTGGACCGTGTGCACCATATATCAAAACATGGGCTCTACCTTCCAACACATGCAACACATGAATGTGGGGAATGTAGCAAAGGAGTATGCACAACATGCCAGAAAATGCAAATAGAGAGGTGAGATGTAATGAAAATGAGAGAGGGAAGACAAGAGTTCCATAAAAACATGATTTTATTACTTAAGGGATGCACAACCATTTACATCCATGGTAAGAGGCGAGAATACATTGCAGAGACCATGCCAAGGTCTGAGACTTGTGAGAAGTCAACCACCATTTTGGCATGGTGCCATTACAATAGGGAGGGATATTTTTACAAAGTAGAACTCTACTATTTATAGAAGAAGGAGAGAAGAGAAGGAGAAAGAGAGGGAAACTCATATTCAAATCTTCAACCACCAAAACCAGTGATAAATGCCTACAAATCTTCCCCAAATCTGTTGTGTCTACATCAATTACTTCTTTGAAACCTCGAAGGAGGAGAAATGGGGGATCAAATCAAATCTGATCTTGTTGTTGGGGGAAAATAGATCTGTATTAATGGCACAAAGAGGGTTCTTCATTTTTCCCACATAACCTCTCTAAAATTAAAGTTTCATATCTCCAAGGTGTAGATGAGGTTGAGATATTTCCAATGGTGCTAGATTTGTCATATTTTGAGCACTGAGCCAAAAGATATGCTCATTTGAAATTTGAATAAGGTCTCTATAAAATGGCGGGAACCAACAACCAAAACTGGACTCCTTTTGAAACCGCACATGTGAAGGGTTGGTGCATGTCTGAGGGCAGCCTTTATATTTCACTTTTGAAGTTACATTGGGCTGACACATGGATTCTTCCGTGGCTTGCTTAGTTTCTTCATGTTTTGGCTAAGTATTTTGCTTGGTAGGGTCATATATCGACCGAGGACACGCGCACCTGACGCTTCTTTGGAAACCCTCTCCCCAATTTTTCTCTTGAATTAGTGTCATGCTGACACTTGGCACCCTTGTTGTCCTGTCTCAATGCTTTGACTATTCAATCCTAACCCTATCCTTTTTATGAAACCAGCACGTGAAGGATCTGTGCTCATTTAGAAACCCACTCAGGATTTTACCTTTGAAGGAGTGTTGGGTTGACACGTGGAAGGTGAATGTGTGGAATGTGGGTGCAAGGGAGAAGTGGAAGAAAGAGGTGAAGAGGGGCATGCACTATGTGCATGAAAGGGAAACAAAAGGGAGGTGTAGAGGAGCGCGCACAAGAGGAGGGAATACTTATAGAAGGCTAGTATGAAAACAAGATGAAAGACATTTAACTAAAGGAAGGTGTGCTATGGAAGAAAGAAAAGAGGATGCAAAAATAATGGAGTATGGGTAAGCACACAAGAGGAATGTCAGGAAAATCTAATTAGAAGGTAAGTCTGCAGAGGTGCGTATAAGGTGTGTATAATGTGATAGGATAGAAAACGGGCACACAGGAGGAAGGTGCACGATGGAAAATGGAAGGAGATAAAAGAATGAAAAAAGGAGCAAGAAGGGGCACAAGGGCATGTGGAGGTACTACAACTATGCTAAGGTGTTTAAAATAATAATATTGAGTGTGCACAACCTGAAATGTGAAACACCAGAGTTAGGATGAAAATATAAGTTATCCAGATAACTAGGAGAGTTATTTAGATAACAATTTTGGTGACTTTGGGGCCATCTGCCTACTAGATGAAGAGACTAGTAGCCTTAGAAGCATCCATTGGGCATGGAGTCAGGCGTTAATCTTGAAGATCTGGTCTGTAACTTGAAGAACACCTTGGAGTCACTTGAAGCTCTGTCTAAACTCTGAACTAAATTATTTCTCTCATATGAAGATATTCTGAATTAGATTGATGAGAGTGGAAGCTATGCACTGACCGTTGGAACTACCTCTGCCAAAATTGAACTATCATCCCAAGAAGCAATAAAAGGGGCATGGGTGCAACAGAGAAAGAAAGAGGTGCCAGATGAGTGCACCAAAATAGAAGCACACCACTATGTACAAAAGCTAAAAATCATACATGTTCTAAATGGAACATATAGAGTGTGCGCAAACACTTGTGTTACTGAAAGAAAACCTAAACTAACCTAAACTAACCAAAGGCAAGTAGTGCTCAAGTAAAACCTATAACAGGAAGGTAGAAGTAGCTTCCCTTCCTTACAAATTGTGACCATGTAATTGATTTGGTGCTTGAACATGGTCGGGAATAAGAGTGAAAAACTACCTTGTAGATGGTGTTTCACCCTCCTCAAAGTATCAACAAACATAATATATACATCATGGAGTTATTTCGTGTTTAGATTTTGGAGGTGCTACTCGCTGACCTTTGGTGCACTGAAGCTCTACCTCATGTTCAAATAAGCATGACCAGTGGCAACTCTTTCTATGGCTCTAGGCTAGCGATATCGATTAGGGGCATGGTCTGATCCTTATGGTTTTCCCATTGTTCTAAAATTTAACTCCAAAAATGGAGTCTTTTTGTGGACCTTCCTAGATGGATTATGTGAGAGGGATGATAACATCTTCTTTCCCTTTTCCTTCCTTCTCTTGTGAAGAACATGGAAGACTATGATCTTCCAACCTTGGTTCAGAGGGCTGTCATGAAGTGTAGGTTGTTGTCCTTGAACGCTCTCCTTCATAGTAGTAGGATCATGTTCTTGGAAGGTGGATGATGGAGGATAAAATGATGTGATCTCCATGGGATCCTCTCCATCAAATAAATATTCCAAGTCTGACAGATAGTCTACCTCCTTGTTGTCCTACTACATGTGTTTGACCTCCTCCATGGTGTCCTCTGGATCTGAAATTTTCTCACCATGGTCCCCCTCATCTTCAAACATGAAGTTTGAAAGATAAAAGTCTTCTTCAACATTAGATCTTGAAGGGGATGAAGTGGGAGGAAGATCTAAAGGTTCTCTTAGTGGCATGCTCCTCACTTGGAGCCTCTAAAACTGTATGGTCCTCCTCCGTAATGCACCCTCTGGAGCTAACTGATTCTCCTTTGGAATAGGAATCCATATGATTTCCTCTTCCTAGTCGAGTCACATGAGTCAT
Source organism: Taxus wallichiana var. yunnanensis (assembly GCA_018340775.1). NCBI lineage: Eukaryota > Viridiplantae > Streptophyta > Pinopsida > Cupressales > Taxaceae > Taxus > Taxus wallichiana. The sequence goes on along the minus strand of CM031239.1, from coordinate 31,249,987 downwards.
GCCATTCTTCAACTATCCTGTAGTCATCAAACATGATGACATTGGTTGGGAGAGGTGCATTGGCTGGGGGCTATTCATTTATGGTATAGTTAGATAGAGGGGACTCAGAAGAAAATGGGAGGATGGACACAGAAGGGGTGGAAGGTGCATGCACAAGAGGAGTAGAGGTGCGTGCAAGAAGGGGAATGGAAGAGAAATTAAGGTGAGATGAAAGTGAGGGAGAAGGGATGAAATTCTCAATGGGGGCAACATGCAAGAAGTTAGGAACACGTGCATTGGGATAAGATGATGTAAGTTGGTGCATAGGAGTGGGAGGGCTGTAGGATGGTAGTGTAGGGTTGCCCCATTGATAGGGTTTTGAAACATTAGATTCTTGAGCCTCCATTTCTTCCACCCAGTCTGTAATCTGGGGCAACATCTTAATGATGAAGTACAACTTCTGTTGGGTGCTAAACTAGCTTGGTACAGGGCCAACCCATGGACAAGGGACCTTGTAGCCAACTTTAGCTGCCTTTATAGAGCCCATGAATCTGAGCTGCATCATGTCCATCTCGTATCTTGCACTTGCCTCTCAAAATCAGCTTCAGCCAAAGAGTTGCCACCATCATCTACATAAAATTGTTCTTCATAAACATTTTGGTTAGAAAAAGGTGGGTTGTATGCATTTTCGAATAATGGGGCTTATAAAACTGATTTAGAGGAGGATTTTGAAACTATGGGGATGGAGGGAAATAGTTCTGCTGCTGCAAATGAGAATCCCATGGTCGGGAGAGAAGTCATGATTACACAACTTCAAAAGAGGAATGTGGAATGGTGAAAAAGGAGAAATGAATGGAGGAATGAGGGGAACTGGTCTCCACATGAGACAATGGGTGCGTTGAATCAGTGGAGTCACCAAATGTGTTGAAAAATTCCTCCAAAGGATGGATCTTAGTGATAACACATTGAACTTACTAAGATGAATATGTAAAGATCTTAACTCTGGTTGCACTGGGCATGCCAGAAACTATTGGTTGCTTAGAAGTGCACCCACATCTCAGATCTCTAAAAAGGGCCGAGGTGTCTGAGACCACAATGGAACCATCCCCAAGTTGTGGGACCTTGCACACTTGGGACAAATCTCCAAAGAAGGATGGTTCCTCTACCTACCTCTAACACTATTGCTACTCCTAATGCTGAAAGAAAATCCTAGACTAAACATGACAAGGACCAGGGATAGAAGGATGTGAGAAAGGGGAAATCCTAAGCTAAGGAAGGTGATAATGCTAGAAGGAAAGGGTCGATATCTCTCCATGAGTGGTGAAGGAAATAGAGAGGGTGTGAGAGAAGAGGGTGGACCGTGCGCACCATAGATCAAAACACGGCTCTACCTTCTAACGCACGCAACACATGAATGTGGGGAATATAGTAAAGGAGTATGCACAACATGCCGAGAATGCAAAGAGAGAGGCAATATGTAATGAAAATGAGAGAGGGAAGACAAGAGTTCCAAAAAACATGATTTTATTTCTTAAGGGATGCACAATCATTTACATTCATGGTAAGAGGTGAGAATACATTGCAGAGACCATGCCAAGGTTTGAGACCCATGGGAAGTTGGCCACCATTTTGGCATGGTGCCATTACAACAAGGAGGGATATTTTTACAAAGTAGAACTTTGCTATTTATAGAAGAAGAAGGAGAGAAGAGAAGGAGAAAGAGAGGGAAACTTGGATTCAAATATTCAACCACCAACAACCAATAATAAATGCCTACAAATCCACCCCAAATCTATCGTGTCTACATCAATTACTTGTTCGATGCCTTGAAGGAGGAGGAATGTGGATCAGATCAAATTTGATCTGGTTTTGGGGAAAATAGATCTTGTATTAATGGCACGAAGATGTTTCTTCATTTTTTCCCACCTAACCTCTCCAAAATTAAAGTTTCATATCTCCAAGGCATAGATGAGGCCGAGATCTTTCCAACGGTGCCAGATTTGTCATATTTCAAGCACTAAGCCAAAAGATATGCTCATTTGAAATTTGAATTGGGTCTATACAAAATGGTGGGAACCAACAACCAAAATGGGCCCCCTTTTGAAATCGGACACATGGAGGGTTGGCACATGTCTGAGGGCAGCCTTTGTATTTTACTTTTGAAGTTGCATTGGGTTGACACATGGATTATTCTGTGGCTCACTTAGTTTCTTCATGTTTTGGCTAAGTCTTTTTCTTGGTAGGGTCATATATCTGACTGGGGACATGCGGAAGCCTGGAACTTTTTGGAAACCCTCTCCCCAATTTTCTCTTAAATTAGCATTGTGTTGACACTTGGCACCCTCCGCTGGCCTATCTCAATACTTTGACTATTCAACCCCGACCTTGTCCTTTTATGAAACTAGATGCATGGAGGCTCGCACTCATTTAGAAACCCACTCGGGACTTACCTTTGAAGGAGCGTTGGGTTGACACGTGGAAGGTGAACATGTAGAATGTGGGAACAAGGGAGAAGTGGAAGAAAGAGGCAAAGATGGGCATGCACTATGTGCATGGGGAGATGAGGAGCAAGCGTGCGAAAGGGAAATAGAGGGGAGGTGCATAGGAGCATGCAAAATAGGAGGGAATATTTGTAGAAGGAAAGTATGAAAATAAGACACATGCATTCAACTAAAGGAAGGAGTGTGGAGGAAGAAAGAAAAGAGGATGCACAAAATAAATGATTCCGGGTAAGTGCGTAAGAGGAATGCTAGAGATATCTGATTGGAAGGTAAGTTCAAGAGGTGGTGCATGCAAGGAGTGCACGACGAGATAGGAGAGAAAGTGGTGTGCAGGAGGAAGTGCGCATGGGAAAATCAAGGAGATAAAATAATGCAAAAAGGAGTAGGAAGGCTCACAAGGAGCGTAGAGGGAATGCTGGCTGTGTCAATGTGTTTACAAGAACAATCTTGAGTGCGTGAAACTTGAAATGTGAAACACCAGAGTCAGGATGAAAATATAAGTTATCTAGATAACTAGGAGAGTTATTTGGATAACATGTGGTTTTCTAAAAAATAGGTTAAGTTGATACATGTCATACATGATCCTAAAATTGACATCACCTAGTATTTCATGCTCTTAAAATTGACATGCCCTAGTATTTCATGCCACAATTGAACATTACTTCTATTTTTGAGTAGAAAAACAAGAACCATAAATAATTTTTTTTAAACCTATATAATCCAATATATTGTATGCCTTATGAAACTAGTAACATCTAACTCATTTATCTTTAAAAAAATTATACTATAATTATTTTGAGTTAGTTGTTGATAAGAAAACATTTTTTTGAATTAGGAACACATAAAACATTGTTAATAAAACCAAAATAAATTGTTTTTCATTAACTTGAATATCGAGAATGGAATGATCACTTATATATATCATTTGATATCAGTTAGGATATTATATTTATACGACATGTGCCTAGATGCACCATTTTCTAATCTCTATTCAGTTTCTTTGGCAGTGTAGTTTACAAGAAAAACTACATTAGATTTATCTTTTTCTTTCCATTCTTATTTTGATTTTTATTTGATTTATTCCCTTTTTGATTTTTAAAATTTAGTTTGTTTTTGTTTACCCTACAATCCTCCTTTTTGTGTCTAAAATTCCCACAATTGTAACATTTCCCATAAAAACTGACTCTTAAATTACCTGATTTATTTTCTTTACTAAGGTGTGTAAAGTTTGATTTTTGATTCTTGTTAAATCTAGAAGGTTTGTTCTCATATTTCTGTACAAGAAGTTCCTGTGTGGAATTATCCTTTGAATCAAAATTTGACATGAAATTCTCTTCTTGGATTAGGAGAGTACTCGGTCTAGACATATCGGGATATGTTGTTCAATTTGATATTTAGAATTTAGAATTGAAATGAAATTCATAAACCTATCATGGATGTTCCTTTGAATAATGAAATACACTTTGGTTTATCATGAATCAAGTTATCTTTATTCTTATAGGTACCCCAAAAATCACTCACTTATTCCCAGTATTATCCTAGTACATCATGTTATTCACCCCTTTATGATTGATTAATTAAATTAATTAATCATGTGCATTATACCCCTTTGGATTAATTAAATTAATCCTTAGTACCCCTTTAGCTAGCTTAATTATCATTTATTAAATAAATTATTAATTAATTAGTGTGCACATTATAGCTAATTAAATTAGTTATTTAAATGGGAAAGTACACCTATTTTCCTAGTCAACTACCACTTGGACTCCACTTCACCAATCTAGTCAACTCAGTTCTAGAATCCTAGAAAGGTGGGGGAAATTAAATTGCATGTACAACCATCTTTCTAGATGCATATTTTTACAATAAATTCCTTTACTTCCGTCAATGGAATTTATCTTCCCGGAACCATTAAGATTCCCTAAAATGCTATTTTTAGCATGTACATTTAACCAATTTTTCAACAAACTCCGACCACTACTTAGCCCTGTAAAAGAACATGTTTATCCTTTTCACAAATCCTCTTGGATTTCCGTACAAAAACTCTATCAACTTTGCTCCAATATCTGCATATTGGAAGCTCTATCCAAGTCAAAAATCTACTCGTAGCATGGTCAAATCCACATTTGGAGGTCATTTCAATGAGCACCCACAACCAAAAATTTACAAGATTTCATAAGCTTAAATCTTCTACAATCTTACCAAGGTTTTCAAGGAAAGCTACATGAAGGTTTGTAAGTTTTTATTTTGTTTGTTTTACGTTTAATTAATTTTTCATTATTTAAAGTTGTAATTACATCTAATTGAGATTTAATGTCTTTAATTTTTTCTATAAAATTAACTAATTTTTCATCTCCTTCATGGGAGTAAAGTCGGTAACTCAAGAATTAGTTTTATAATTTTTGATAAATGCCTACCTTTATGCATTAATTCTAGCTATGTCCAAGCTTTACTCAAAACTTCCTAATTACTAATGTGAAGTAAGAAGTCACGTTGCATGCTCTGAAATATGATGGAAATTTCCTCTTGAACCTTTTACCGATATGCTGAGACACATTATCTGTTGTCGCATGTTTTCCATTCAGAGATTTCTCTCGCACTATTTGTGATAGTCCGAGCTTATGTGTAATGAATTATGTCTTCATTTTGATATTCCAGATGTTGTAATTTGATCCATTTAACATATGTGATTTTTCAATAGTAAAATGATTAGAACCCATTTTTATGTTTTCAAACAATTCAAATGAGGATAAAAATAGGTTCTTGTTAAAGGAATTTTATAAAAGTCATGTAGTTTTTCAAGTGAAATATGAGGGTCGTATTTTGATGTTTTTGCCCTTTTCATGTCAAAATTGACATCTTCTACACTTTGAAATATACTTGTTAGAAAAAATAATTACAAAGCATATATTAATTTGACTATAAAAATTCACATATTCAAATCAAAATGCAAACATTTTTTTAGTTTTTGAAAAATAATGACCTAATTGTCATAAAAACAAGAGAAATTACTTATTTATTTTTAAGATAAAAGCGATGAAACATGTAAAAATATTTTACTTTTTCTTAATTTTTAAATATATATTAAAATAATAATTTAAATTTTTCTTAACTAAATTTTCTTTTGATAAATAAATAAATATAATGTATATATAAAAATTGTCAAGCCAAGCTCCTAAAGTAAGGTTAGGAAATGATCATATATAAACTTGATATTACAACTAACTCAATCGAGCCAACAATCAAATTGGTCAAGCTCAAATTGCAATGAAATTTAACTTGCCATAACAACCAACATGGCCAAAGTTGATTCAACAAACCGAACTTGCCACCACAGACTAACGAGCTCGTGGAGGGGACAGTGTCCCAAACTTGGAAAAATGAATGTGGAATTGACCAGTAGTCAAAACACCATTCCACGGTAGAGGATATTTAAATATTTATTTCATTGTTATCCCACTCTATGTGGGATTAGAAAACATGGTTATTAAATACAAACAAATAATTGTGACAAGGGGAAAACAAAGGCTTAACATAGGGATTAAAACCCTAACCATGTGTGCCCAAGATGTTATTTGCAACCAACTCACCTCCAACAGAAAGTGACTCAAGCGGACCATGAAAAGATAGTTTTTATTTTTAAAAATTTCCACACCTCATACAAAACCAACGTCAAGCTCAATGCATGGACCAACTAGGTCAATTCCAACATGGGAATCAACAAACCACCACCACACAATGCATCAATGCCAATTTCAATGCATGAAATGAGTCTCAATTCTAAGTGTGGACTATGCCAAATGTAGAGATTACAGAGGTGGGGATATACATTTAATGTTTTAAAAGGATAAGAGCCAACTCGCTGCGCCAACCTAAACAAGCAAAGGTGTGGAGGACTTAGATTTAGTTTTAATTAAATCATTTCATAAGGTTTGGATTAATATGTTTTTAGTGGTTATTTAAAAAAAAACATATATAGGTATGCATAGGTTTTAAGCTATATAATATAATATATATGATATAAATGTAGGTTTATTATTAGGTATTTAGAATATTTGGTTATAACAAAAATGTTTAATATGTTAGATTTTAGAAATAGTTAGGATTATAAACAATAGGATATAGCTATAGGTTTTTAATTAAATAATTTATAGATACCACCTTACCAAGTAGGAAGAAGGGGGTTAAGACGTAGGTTTGGAATTAAATAAATTATAAACTAGTAGGAAATTATTGTTTAGTGTTTACATTAGTATGGGTGATAAAATAATATAGTAATTATTTGTTAATATGTAAATGAGTTGTTATTAACAACTCATGTTATTTAGAGAGTATATTGTTACATGAGTAACAATTACTCTTAATATGGATTTTTGGGTGTTTTGGTTATTGATCCAAACTCCTAAAATATAGGAGATTATTGGCCTATTTATTTGTATGGAGACCCATTTGATGATATGAGAAATATATGAATATTTGTTGTGTTTTAATTCTCAGAACTCGCCCAAATTTTAAATTTGGTATCGAGTGAGAACCATAAAATTTTGTGTGGAAGCTTAAATCTTGTGAGGAGATGTGTTATTAAAAATGTAGTCTTGTGTGTATGTTTGCTAAGAAATCTTCCCACGAATAGAGCCTTGTAATGGTTGTTCAAAGATATGCCACTTTTCCGGTTTGTCCATAATGATGTAATGGTATGAGAAGGCATACAATTTGTTAAGCACAAGTCACGTAGAGGTGTTTGAGAGAAATTGCAAATTCTCCATGTTGTAATGAGGAGGAATAGTTGTGATAGGTATTTCATAGGTGGTGCTGCAAGAACATCAATAATTCTCTCCATTTTTGATGAAGTCCAACCTAATAATCCCTACAAATAAGAAGAGGAAGTTTTTTTTTGCCGTTGATAAATGCACGTTGAAGGAGGATGTCTGTGCTATATATATGTTCAATAGAATAATGGTTAGCATGGAATTTTTCCTCTTTGACATGTGTTCGAGTACATAAGCGATTGCGCATCAACCATCCTCCAATCTGGTGTAGGCTCTAAACGTATCGATAATACTTCCCTCATGTAATTCCACAAGATTCTTGTACTCAAATATCCATGCATAATAAAGGATGCTTAGTTCAATAGCTTGTTTTTAAACATTCATGCAAGAGATTTAAGGATGAGATCTCGGGTGGAGGACTTAGAATACACAGGAAACCAATATATTGAGTTTGCACTAATTTCTGGATGTTGCATGCTAGATCAGTGATCTATCCACTCTCAAGTTCATGAAAACATCTCAAAGGGCTTGTTGAATATTATTGAGCCTGCATTGGTGTTGGATCACTAAGAGGTTGATCAACTTCTTTCTTTCTTTAATTAAAGTTTTTTTCTTATCTTTTTTGGTGTTTCCGGATCAACTAGAATTTTGGATCTTGAGAGCTGTCATTAAGAAAAGCATCAAAAAACTTTCACGAACTGTATTTTCATGGATAAGTTAAGTCATATTAAATTTTTTTATGGAAATGATTTCCACACATGGAAATTTTAAACACAACTATTTCGATTAATAAAGACATGTGGGATATTGTTGATGGAAAAGTGAAGAAACCAACAGATGTAGACGAAGAAGAAAATGGGAGAGAAAAGACCGAAAATCCACAACAATCATTGGACTGGGACTATTTGATGCTTATTTGCATCATATAGACTTGTCTAAATCCTCTCATACAATTTGGAAAACATTAAACAATTTTTTTGGTTCACAAGCTGGAAGCGCATCGATAACATTGAAGCAAATATTATTTGGTCTTAAAATGGAAGAAGGTGACAACATGGTAGAGCACATTAGTAATTTTTGATCTATCTCAAATCAGTTAGTTAGAATTAAAATAGATGTACTTGATGATGATGAAAAGGCTATTTTATTGAATAACATGCTAGAATGTTATTCAAATATAGTTTTTACATTGAGTAAAATTAATCCTAGTTTAGAAGATCTCATTTCTTCTTTACTTGAAGAAGAAAAAAGAATTATGACTTGTTGAACCAAAAGAAACTACAATGTATGGTAGAAACAAGAAAGAAAAAGTATTTGTTAAAAAATCCAAATATGGTTCAACTTCCAAAGGTACAAAGAAACAACTTACCTGCTACTATTGTAAACAACTTGGTCATATATCTACAAATTGTAGGAAAAGAGCACAAGACTTACTTGATGGGAAACTGCAAGATAATGCCATGGTTGTTGATGAAGGAGAGAATGAAGAGGAAGGAAATATTGCTCATACAAAAAATCAAAGTGATGAAGATTTCCTCTATTAGATGATTTTATATTAGAGGTCAGATTTAATAGAGGATGGAGGTCAGATAATGACCTCTCATCATTCATCAACGATGAGGCCACACTTTTGGTATGATGATATTTGTTTCAGTTGTGTTTTTCAGTGTGACATGAAAAATAATAACAAGATGATGTAAATTCCTATTCACTTGTGTGTATTCCTCTTGTAACCCATTTAGTAGAAACATTGTATTAATTTATCAAAATGTATTGTAGCAATCATGATGTGAAGGTTTTTGGTAAACCAGGAAAACCAATTTTGTAAGGTTTTTGGTGAACCTGTAAACCAATTGTGAAAGTTTATTGGTACATTTGAAAAAACAATTGGGTAAGGTTGTTGGTGGAAGCCAGAGAAAACCATCAGTGAAAGAAATGTGCATTGGAACATGTAGGATTTCTGTGCATACCCGATGCCATGATTGAGGAGTTGATCATGAGCACATAGAGGTGGCACACTACAACTAGAGAATGATATATGTTTTACCATGTAAACACTAAAGGGGGGAATGTTTGGAAATTATTTTTTAGTGTTTACATTAGTATGGGTGATAAGATAATATAGTAATTATTTTTTTATATGTAAATGAGTTGTTAATAACAACTCATGTTATTTAGAGAGTATATTGTTACGTAACAATTAATCTTAATATGGAGTTTTCAAGTGTTTTGGTTACTGAGCCAAAATCCTAAAATATAGGAGATTATTGGCCTATTTATTTGTATGGAAACCCATTTGATGATATGAGAAATATATGAATATTTGTTGTGTTTTAATATTAAACTCGGGACTTAGATTTAGTTTTAATTAAATCATTTTATAAGGTTTGGATTAATATGTTTTTAGCGGTTAGGTTTAAAAAACATATATAGGCATACATGTGTTTTAAGTTATATTATATAAGATATATGATATAAACACATGTTTATTATTAGGTATTTAGAATATTCAAGCTAAAACAAAAATGTTTTATATGTTAGATTTTAGAAATAGTTAGGATTATAAAGCGTAGGATATTACTATAGGTTTTCAATTTAATATTTTATACATACCACCTTACTAATTAGGAGAGGGGGGGGGGGAAGGTGGGTGTGTGGGGGTTGAGACATAGGTTTGAAATTAAATACATTATAAACATATAATTTAAAAAAATCTCAAGTGACTTCACCAACCCAAATTAACCCCTTGTCATAAATTTTTCATATGACCAATGAGAAAAATTAAAACCCTATATTTGTGGAATATGTTTCCAATATGGGAGACCTTGTATTTACCCTTGAATTTTCCTACACATTTGAAACTATACAAAATACATTAAATAAATTAAATTCATTTATCCCCACAAACTTTTTAAAATATTTCCATGAGAGGATAAGTGATATTTTTGAGAGGGGTCCACTAAAATGAGGGGAGGGGGAAATATTTTTATTATATGGGTTGTAACCAACCACCAACCATGAGAACCCTTAGCTCTAGGTTAATTAAATTAAATTAAAATAAATACAACCATGCTCTGGTACCATGTGAGGTCCAAACCATTCAATTTAATTAATTATTACAAATTAAACAATGAAACATAATGAAAAAGATAATAATTAAAATAAATCAACACAAGGATTTAACATGGAAAAACTCCTAGGGGTAAAAAACCACAGAAAAATAATTTTCCATTTATGAGAAACAATTTTACTGCCAGTTAAAATATCCTCCCCTTAGTTCTCTCCATTCGGTAATTCACAACGTGAATTCCACATATTAAATTTACCTGACCCATGGGTCAATATAAATGAATTAATCAGGTGTGACTTCTCGTGAAGCACCCCAATTAAATAAAATTGATTTATAACAAACCAATTAAACCATAAACATGTAGTTTATATTAAATAATTTAAAATATATAATATTCTAAATTATTTAATTATAAACTATGGTTTATATAAGAACACTTAATATTAAATGTACTAACAACTACATTTTTAGTTTAATTACTTAAATTTTAATAAAATTCCATTACATGATATTTGCATATTTTTGTATTTCATTCCTTTATAAAATAATAGATTCACTTTTAATTCTTTTTAGTTTATTATTTATATACATCCATATATATCTTTTTAGTTGAAAATATAAAATAATATAGGGGAGAGAGCCAAACTCATGACCTCTCCCCTTTAACCCTAGGGTTGTGGCTACTCAACCGCTTAGTATTTTACCAATTTACTATATTTAGCTCCAATTTACTCAATTTTATTCGTATCCTCTACCACCTCATTCTTTCTGGTAACCATATGTTGTTTTTAGCTCATCTTAAGCTTATTTTAACTTCTTGTTCCCATCTGCTACATAGGCACACATATAAAGGTAGAGAAATGCTAGTTTTGTGTTAAAAACATCATTATGAAGTTGAAATTTTTCGTGCAAATCTTGGAAGTTAGATCTCATGAGTTATATGAGATTGAAAATTTCCTCTCGCCCTTCTTCCTATCCTATTTGTCCCACATGGACCATGGAACATATGTGCTAGGGTTTTAAATAAAATAAAATTACAAATATAAATATCCCAATGTGGCACTTTTTCCGTAAGCTGTGTTGGTCTCTCCACACATTATTGATGAGATTATCTTCCATGAATTGATGAGTTAGTTTTGAGATCATTGATAGCTTGGTGAAAATTGGGAGAGGAACGACATAAGATCGAGTGATACAAAGTGAGTGAGTGGGAGTGACTTGATTGGTTTATGATGGTGAGAGTTTATTGTGGTATGATACGAGCTCAAATTAATTAATATTACTAAAGAGATTTGTTTTTGGTGAGCTTAGTGAGATCAACAAAATTTAAATAATTTAATCGGACTTAATCCCACATGCATAGCTTAAAAAATTTATATAGTGTACATATGTAAAAACACTTCTATAATATTGTAAATACATAACTACAACCATGCCTACCCAAGGCTAATTTAAGATGGGATGTACAAAGAGAATAGGGTATCTTGATGACTTTACCCAAGTTGAAGAAGTAAAAGGAATATAGGGCTCAAAGATGAAAATGAAACTTAAAAGCATAAGGCCAAGTAGGACCCATAAGCCATGTGACCATGCAAAAATACCCTTTTTCTCCAAAAAGCATTAAATTAATTATCCTAATCATTAATTAATTTATTCTTTTGATCAACGTAAAAATTGTTACAAATAATGTGTAATGGGACAATGTCCTCCTCAACATAGCGAGAGCATGCAAAATACCTTTTTTTTCTCACAATACGTCACAAGTTTGTCATGTAAAGTGACATATAAAAAAATCAAAACACACAAGAGAAAAACTATTACCCCTACCTATGGTTTAACGGTGTTTCTCATACATTGAATTGCACATAAAAATACTCTCTATTTGTACCCATTTTTACATCTCACTTTCTCTCCCTAATGATACCCTTTCTCGAAATTTGAGAACACCTACACTAAGTATAACAATACCTAGTGAATTATATGTTCGATATAATCAAATGAACTGAAATAACCCATAAACAACATATAAGAAACATAGTAATCAACAATTGAAATCTACATCCAATAACCATCCACTACCAATCAATTACCGATAATAAATGTGTATAATCCAAAATATGTCATAATTTTGATAAAAAAATCAAAACAATAATAATATGTTGTATCAAATGTGGGCACTGCAACCTAGTTCCCAAAATGTCTCCAAATAATAAATGCATAGTTATAGGATGTGACATGCATTATACATTCCAATTACATTTTCTTAAAAGTTTCAAGTTCCTTTTAAATAAACCCATTTTGTGCATTTCGTACAATCATCGAAGTCCATGAGACTACATGTCTTTGTATATTTTTTTGAATAGTTCACATGCCTTTTGCATGCTTCCAAATTCGGTCCCAATTGGGGTCACAATCCCCCAATTAATGTAGATAAGCCCTATCTCCCTGTCTCTGTGGATGAGGAATTGAATTTTTAGTTGAGGATTAAAGTATATAGCCTCTATCGTTGGTCAAGTTATAATAACAATACCATCGTTCGAGTGCAACATCTAGAACTCTATATAGATAGCGAGGAGACTATCCTATCTATATGATTTCCCATTCTCTATATAGCTGGGAGACTATATCGACTCTATATTCTAATGAATAACCAACCAATATAGATACATGCATACCTTTTATTTGAAGTATATCTATATATGGCCAATGATCAACATACCGACTCTCTCAAAGTTTAGAATTGATATTGATGGTGTCATTTAGAGATAGGGAGATAGGGCATACCTTCAATAATATACTCAGTGGGGAGAGGGGCCATTGAGGTAGGGCCCATATATGCCTATCCCAATTCCCATTTCATAGATGGGACAAGGGTGCTCTACTCAAAACATTCATTCAAATATACCTAGAACATTTTAAAATTTTATTGAGCATGTTACCCCATTTCACTAAAATACTTCACTAAAATAACATCAAAGTGGTAGATAAGGAAATGGAGAATATTTGAATTTCTACCAATGATGCACCTGATTTATATTTCTTAGTAGAATATTTTAAGTTATATGCCCATTTGTAATATATACAAACATATCATTTTATTACAATGTATTATAGAGATATTTAAGATAGTTCAATGTGGGGTAGGATTTGAATTTGGTTTTTATGTCTATACCTTAAATAGTGCAATTTCAATTTACACCTTGTAGTAGTCTGATATACAAAATGGACAATAAACATTCTTTAGTTTTCAATTTTAGAAAATTCAATGGATTTTGGATATATCTATAGAGATAATTAAATATTTGACTATTTACTTTACTGATTTTCTAGACATGAGTTGCAAAATGGAGGAAAACATGTAAATTCTATGAAAAATTGTAAAGTTCTTGCTTGTTTAGAAATTATTTTTTTGTTTCCAACATTACTCCTTCAAAGTGTCATTTCCTATAGTGATTTATGGGTTTGAAAATATATTTGGAAGGTGAACATTTAAAGTAATAATCATTTTATATATGAAACATAATTCCTTATTGAAGCAAATAACCTTAAAGATGATTTATTTCAAATTCATGTTCAGAAGAAATTTTAAATTCTTGTAAATTTTTAGAATATTCATGTTCTTTGCATGATATATCAAGTAAAGGTTGAACTATGCATGTACTTAATTAAAATTTATTTGAGATCTAAATATGATTAGAATCAAGCACCATTTATGGATTCCATTTTATTATTAATGTGCATGTATTATATATTTACATTCTTAAATAAATAGAAATACGTATATAGTGATTTATCCATGGTCAATTGCACTAGAACAATTTGTATTTATTAATGTAACTCATATAACTTTCCAAATAATTTTTTGGGTATGCTTAATTTCAGTACATAATAAACATTCGTATCATTTTAAACAATGTAAAAATATTTATGTAATCTTCCCAAAAATCATTTGTTTCCTATGTTATCTACGTCCAATATGCTTTAATGGATGTCCATGTCATGCTTTAACAATCCCATTTTGACAAAGGCTGGTAGGATGCTAGATAATATTGTGGAGTCTTATTTTACACATGTAAATAACATTTTCATGATTTTCCAAGGCCTTTTCAACAAACTCATTTTTTGCATATCATGTAATCATTATAGTTCATGATACCATATTTCTTTCAAGAATTTTCTTGATTAAATCACATGCCTTGTGCATACTTCCATATTTTGCATACATATCTACCATGGAACTTGCAACTAAAACATCTAACAAATTCCCTTCTCCATAATGATTTGGTGGACGTTGATACCTTTTTGCAAAGATATTATTTTGGCAAAGGTTTTCGTTATGATAATGAAGGTGAATTGATCATATTGGACACTTATTGGCTGCATTACTCATGTTTAATTCACATGTTGGTGATAAAATTATAGTTTCCTCAAGATACCTAGCATAGAGAATAATTTCAACCATAATAATCAATTCTAAGCATAATAATACAATAAGAACCCATGTCATTGAAGTATTTCTATCCCTTATCTTGTAAACTGTATGACTACATGCTAATAAAATAGAAATGAAGATTACATGGTCAAGGTATGTTCTATGAGACCACATCTCATAGATGCATATTTTTAAATAGTTGACACACCTTATGTATGCTTATGCATACCTGTATACATATATGCTAGGGCACTTATAACTATGTTTGACAAAAATTCACTTCTATTATTCTTTGATGGATGTCCATGCCCTAATTTAAATATCCCATTTTGATAGAGGTTGGGAGGATGCTAGAAAAGGTTTTGGAGTTTGGCCTTACACATGCCAATTACATTTTCTTGAAAGTTTTAAAGGCCTTTAAAAAAACTCATTTTGTGCATATCTTGAAATCATTTTAGTCCATGAGACCACCTTTCTATTGGGAATTGTGTTGAATAGTCTACATGTATTTTTTACACTTCCACATATTACAAATATATATACCAAATAACTTGCAATTATATAATCTAATAAAATTCCCTTCTCCATAATTCTTTGGTGAAATTATATACCCTATTTCAAAGATTCTATTTTAGCATATGTTGGGAGTATACTAGCAAATGTGAACTAATTACATTGGATACATATTGGTTGTATTTTTGAAATAGTTCCAATGCTTTTGAAGATGTTGATGTCATTTGTTGGTTACAATCACGATATTCTATGAGAAGGGTTTATAAAAATTGCATTGATCATATGAATTGAGAAAGTCATAAAATATCTCAAGCTCCTTCATATTACCCTCAAAATCATAAGACTCAGTAAGTTGATTATTATATAACCATTAATTTTCATGTTTAATTGCTTCTCATATTTTATTTTTATCTAATTCTTGAAAGCGTTCTGATGTTGTAATGATGATTTAAATGTTTAATGCGAACTCATAAAATGAATATAAATAAAAATTAGAAAATATTTGTTAACCTATTCATTGTGAATATATGATTTTAATTATGGAGAAAAAGGAATTGGACACCCCTATACTAAAGATGACTCGGGTGAGAAAAATGATGGTAACAAATAATCTAGTATACTAAAGAAACAATAATTATTCAATAGAATGTGATGGTATTAAAAATAAGTAAAGGATATGATCTCAACTAAAATTAATGGTATATGCTCAATTAGTTATTGAAGAAGATAACCTTAAATTCCAATGTCAAAAAAACATGGCACATGGAAAAATTAAAAGCGATAAATAAGATAATTCTATCTACATTGAAAATAAAAATTCTCCTAAATAAACTGATCATCACAATAATTTGAAATAAATAAAGATAATGTCTAAGATTTTTTGACATAGAAAACTTCATAAAATTATAAGTTATCATTACATCAATTATTTCCACAAAACCAACATGTGATTGCAATAAAAATAAGATATTTAAGAATATGTAATCACCTGTCAATTACCAAAGATCAACTCAATCTCAAGTTTCAATTCATGCAACAAAATATGTTGTAGACAATAGCAGAACTATCACATCCTACATTTACCCCTCTTCTTTCCCAACCAGAAACCATCTTGAAACTTTTTGGATTCCTTATAAATGTTGAGTACTTCCTAGAAATGTTGACAAGTGTTTCTAAAAATGGGACAATATTTTCATGGAGAACTCATAGCTTACATTGAATAAAATTTTAAGATAAGATAAATCTAGCTAACATAATCAACTTCTACCTACGCTCTCCCAAATCCATATCATCCAAAATGTCAACCTAACCCATCCCCTATACTAACATACAATATAACCATTTATGTAGTTTTTTAAAGTTCTATATTGATTACACACAAAAATTGATATTATGTTTTTCTTTTGATATATTTTTATATTTTTTCATGTTTTATATGCATATGTTTCCATGTTGTACCATACCCAATACTTAATTTTTTTGTATTTCTGTGTTCCTATTTTCATTTCTTGGTAACATGGTGAACCAAAATATTAAATGGAATATTCATTGATTAAATATATATAACTTGAATGGGTTTGACGGTGAAGACATGTATTCTATAGTGGAGGTTGAATGTTAGAATATAGAAGGGGCATGGTCATACTCATTGAATAATATATTATAATGGAGGTTGAATGTTAGAATTTAGAAGAGGTAAGGTCATACCCATTGAATAATATATAAAGTAAATGCAAAAAGGAAAAAATACCATTTGCGATCTTCCACATGGAATCTCTACTACACCAAATAGGTGTCTAACTTAGTAGTGGCCTTAAATACTACCTTAACCTTCACCCCTATTTATCATTCACGAGTGTCATTATAAATGAAGAATATTTAATGAACATGACTATTCCTCTTATCATACAAATTGCATCATGGAAAATTATGAATACATGTTTTTAACATTTTGAGATCTCAATAAATGTATAAATCAAAACACTAAGTTTTAAACCAAGTCACAAGAGATTTATCTTTGGAAATTCTTACTTAATCTAAACATTAAAATATGATACTTGAAATAATTATTTGCATCCACTCTAATAAAATATTTATGTCCCATTAATACCAAATAATCCTTCTTATCCTAAATATTTCCACTTTGGGGAAATCTTGTAAAGCCTTAGTTAAATTGGTTTTTCTCTTGGTTGGAAATTTCATACCATCAAAATTATTCCATTCTACCTCATATAGCTCATGTTAAATTTATACTTACAATTAATTAGTTTTATTCCCCGTATCCTCTCCAATGTGATATATGAAAACTTGTCTTTTTAAGATGGTAGCTCTACGGTTGATGAAGATATTGAAAATTATGAAAATTAGTTGAATATTATATTTGTCTTGTCGATTCTTGATATAGGTTGTAATGGAAGTATTATAGATTAACACTTTACTCAAAATAATAGGTTAATCTATGAAAGTGCATCAATGAGCCAATTAAACTTCTCTCTCTATGAATAATATTCTATAAAATAGTTATATTTAATATTTTCTAAGTTAATTTTTCTAAATTTACATTAAAAATCAAAGATTTTAATGAATGCAATTGTATAAGACAACTTATTTGGAATGAAATATGGAAAATATATCCCAAGTAAATTTCTTATGTAAATTTTATGTTATATGCTACATGTCATGAGGCAATAAATAGTCACAAAATCTTGTCCATAATGGTATTATTTCTTAGATTAGTTATTTTATGTGACTGACATAATGATATTTGTAAAAAAATCATTAAAAAATTCTAATGTCATTAATTACACATCTATAGGAAATAAAAAGTTGAACTATCATGTGTCCGATATATAGAAGATGATAATGGATTCTTTTGTAATACTAGAAATAGATTTATCACCAAATTCATCATCTATTCTATTATCTAATCCTTTGGAAAAAGTAAACATTACATACCCTCTTAGAATAAAAAAAGACAGTAAAGTTGTAAAGTTAAAAAGCGGTGGAACATAATGAATTGATGGAATCAATTCATTTGATGTATATCCACTACCGGGGTGTGTAACCTCATCTCTAATGAATTATTCCAAAGTGGCTAAGAGTCCATTGAAGGTACGTCATAACTACACTCGTAATCATAGAAGTGGTATTTTGAGTTAGTAGAATGAAAAGTTGTTAATAAATAAACAATATGATTAGCATATTTTTTAGATATCATATCAAGCCTCCTACATATTCTTCATTTTTTTCCCTCTAAAGTGACATCCATAGTCACTGCATAAAAACACTAAATATGTTAGTAACTTAAGCATGATAGGGTTATCCCCTTCAAATAAATTTGAGTAGGTTATAAATCTTGTTACCAAAAGGTTAGTTTCTATGGATGAAATTAAAATTTGAAAAATCCTACCACACTTCGCCACCTTCTTGAGTATTCATCGACTAGGATCCTTATTCAAACAAATTGATTAACCCACCCTTTGTAATAGATTCAAAAACATTGACTAAGGACCATGTTCAATCTGGTAAAACACCTAAGTATTCATCTATTAAAGAGCTTGAATATTTTATTTCTAGTTGTCCTCTAATTATTATTCTTCTATTTTGAAGTGTATGTTCTTTAGATATTGGTATAATTTTAATATGTAGGTCATGCGATTCATTAACTTGTTAGGTGTTTTTTCTTTTATATTTTGGTATTTAGTTCAAACAAATTCATTTTTTTAATGTTTTTTTGACTCCAATTTGTACTTTCCTTTAAATTTCCATGTTTTTATTATGGACATTCTTCCATATGTATGATTCATTTTTCAGGCATATAGAATATCCTAATAACAACTTAAAGAGAGACACGAGATTCTTGAAGTGGTATGGAAACTACTTTAATAAATTTAACAAAAAAATTTCAACCCAATCCCTTCACTCTTGCCATAATTCTCTTGGGAGAGGATGTGGAAATCCATAAAAAACAATTGAAACCCAATTTTGTTATATTTTATAGCCTTCGTAGGTGCACAAATTGTTTGAAAAAATGCACAATGGAAATGTGGTATAATGGAATATGATGATTACAAGATATGCACAAAATGATGTTCTTGAAGTGGCTTGAAGTATTTTTACAAGAAATGTCTCAATGAAATTTGGTCTCCAAGAATGTGATTATTGTAGAATATGTAAAAATTGGTGTTCTTGGTAAGGCTTGTGGGTTTAAAAAAACTCAACCAAATGTGGTGTCATGGAATTTCATTATTGCTAGATATACACAAAGTGAGCTTGTTGAAAATGCCTCATAGGTTTTTAAACAAATGTAATTGGATAGTTTAAGAGACACCTTAGAAAGCTTTTCCAACATATTCCCAATTTTTATTTAAAAAGGAGATTTGGAACATGATATGGATATCCATCAAAGAATACATGAAAATGGATTATTGTCAGATTTTATTGTTGAAAATAAGCTCATATCCATATATACAACATGTGAAGGATTACAAAGGCACATGAATTGTTTAAAAAATTGGCTCAACAAAATGTAGTCTCATGGAATGCTATAATTGTTTGATATGAAAAATGGGCTTGTTGAAAATTTCTTAGAGCGTTTAAGAAAAATAAAAAACAAATGTCCAAACTGATCGATTATAAAATTACCACCATCATGCCAACATGTGTCAAATTACACGCTTTAGAATATGGATATATTAAAGAATAATTGAAAATGGATTTTTTTAGATTTCATAGTTGTGACTGCCCTTATATACATGTCTAAAAATGTGAAAGCATACAAAAGGCATGCAAATTGTTTGAAAAATTCAACAACTAAACACCACATCATATAATGCAATGATTGTAGGATATGCACAAAATGGTTTTTTAGAAGATGTTTTAAATATTTTAAAATAAATTCCTCAATGATATGTTGTCTCATGTGTACACACAAAATCATGCACTTACTACTATTTTCTATATTGCCAAGTATGTTGTTTTATATAGGGATCTTACATAAGAAACACATTCACTTTGGTGGCACACCGCTTGGTCCGTCTTCTTTCTTTGAGTTTCTTTGTTGATTTTATCTCTCACATCTCTCACTTCTACACCCACTTTTCGTTAGGTCACATGGATCCCTATCTTCTAGTCTTTGCACATTTTTGTCGGTTGTCTCTCGGACACCAATGCCCAAGGCTAGACACTAGCGTCCATGCACTCCTATCCAACCAGGGAGATATTATCCCCTTTATTTTTATTCACATTTTTAACATTTTTGATCAGCCTTTGCAGTTTTCTTACTCCTATCCCAAGGTCCTAGTTGGCATGTCGGGTCATTAGTATCAAAATTCAAGCAAGAGATCCCTATATAAACACAACATACATACCATTATAATGGCAAACAATTATTATCAAGGGCTATCTATCTACATATCAAAGGAACTACATCTTAGTATCATTACTCGCATACAAACCGTATAAGAAAGGGAAGTTCATTATTTGCATCCACACATTTTCATTCGATCTAATGACTACCCCCAATCTTGGTGTCATCAGACAAGGGAAACCGAAGATCACTATTACACACATAAGCACATAGAACTACATTGGGTATGATATGTAGTGTATCGATTGGTCATAAGTTCACTTGTTTGACAACCGAGGATAGTCCGAACCATCATTTTGCATCATTCATTTTCAGGATTTGATGTAGTTTGAGAGTTTTGCAGGAGATTATTTATGTTGCATATTTACAGGTATTTCGGCGATCCAAGTACGAAATTCAGGTGATCATTGGCAAACAAGTGTGAAACCCTAATGATAGTGAAGAAATTAGGTTATGACCTTTTTGTTATACTTAAACTCCCCAGAGGTCTAGGGCACCCGCATGTGCTCTTGCCCCTATGCACACACCCATGTCTCGACATTCCGATACTTCTACATTTTTTGAGGTGCGGTTATGACATCCACGAGTTGTTATTTCATCGTTATTTAATTCTATACATACTTTGGGATAAATTAAAATCAAGGTAAGTGCCCTATCTTCCTCATTTGATTTCATAGTTGTAACTCTAGAATTTATTAACACTTATATCTTATTGTACATTATTATAGAAGTTTTCTAAATTGATATTTTAGTAAAATATTTTAGATTTTCTTGAATCATTTTGGTGAATTGTCCTCATCACTTGTAGTGATAATGTGATATTCCTTATTGTAATTATCATCATATCAATTTCCATTGTGATAATGACTATTATACTCTTTCGTGAAAATTACAACAATTAGAAGATAAGGGCGTCATTTATTTTGGCTATCGCTCTCATGGCTGGTCTGTTTCTACAATTCTACATAAGTATGCGGCTACATTGGTCCCCTTATCACCTCTCGCCTACTTCTAAGGTCATTATTCATCCACTGTTAAAGTCATCATTCATGCATTCTCTTTATCTCATTCATGCATTACTACACCATCTCATTCACCGTGTATTTCTCCTACTTCACATTGGCTTCCTAAGCTATCAGCATATGTGCATCTCACCATTGCATCTCCCATCATTGGCACCATCTTGATAGACATTTAGTTTGGTTCATAAATTCATGCTTGATTCGACTTCACATGATTCCACCACTCCACGCCGCTTGGTATTTAGTAGGTGATTCCTTTTCACCTCACCACTTGATGACGCACTCGTGTTCTTATTGTTCTTACATGACTGTTGAGGGATATATTATAATAATAATTTCATTATATCTTTACGTTACACACTTCATTGATCTATCTAGCTAGTGTACACCATCATAAAACTTCTTGATAACACACTCTTTTTCTATGGTTCATTTTTGATATCCGAGGGGTCTTATAAATGAACCTCATTACACATACACTAGTGAGGAATCACTCTTATCCCCTCCTTTCCGTCATATGTACATGTGATTACATACATTATTACCATAATTTTAATCTCATTTTTATCTCACATTTTTCATTTCACACATACATATATTTCCATTTATCACATCATCATCCATATAATTATTTATGAAATATAAATGAAAAATTTACAAAAACCAATAATCATCATGTCACATATCACAAATCATCAACATAATGCAATAACACCAACTATCCATATATATATCCAAAATCTCATAGTTACAAAATAAAATCACAGGGGGAAAGACCTCATGCTTTGCTACATCAATACATATCATATATCATCATCACTATCACTATATAATTTTATAGGAGCTCTAGAACTAGATGCTTCACCTCTCAATCTATTTCGTTGGTCACGACCGTTGTATCTCCGAACCTTCCTACATATTAATGATAATTCAATGATCATTATGAGAATCACCGCTAAAAATCCACATACCTTGGGTAAACACATCCGCATTAGAAAAAATCCACCTACAGCCTTCCCTAGCTCGTTAAGTCTCCACCCACGCCTTATCACGCTCACCTAACAACATGGTACATGTCACTAATACTATCAACATTGGATCAAACAAGTGTGCATGCTCACCTGCGACGAAATATAATCACTCCAATATCCCGCCTCCGATAAGCACATTCCACATCAATTGTAGATATATGTATCAACTATCGGTGACAATACACATCCCCTATAACCATACATAAATAAAATTAATTACTATGCATGATATCTACAATCAAATAACTAAGTGACAAACCATGACTAACAATAAACAAATACTCATGCTTAGATATCACTCTTTGGTACACCATTTCCATCGGGGGTAGGTGCTTGCCCCTCTACTCCAACCGATAGTGCTCTACCATATCTATAACAACTAGAATTAATAACACCCATTTGTGCACTACCCATAATGAGCTATAGGCCTCATTACATCCCATATTATTCACTCCGCATCAACTCTATGGATGCATCTACCTCATCCTTACTAGAGGGTACTATTTTTGATCCCGTAAGTCTTGGTCTTGCCCCTTGTCTCCTTGGTTCTCTAGTAGCAATATGGTGGCTCCTAGTCCACCCCCATTCTCCTCCTATGTGAACATGTATATGTCCATGTAAAAATGTGCTAATAAAAATTATTCCTAGGTATATCTTGTACCATTGTCCTCTATGTGACGATAGATATCATGCATCTTATACAAGATGCCTACACCACCACCCTCCACTACCACTAATGAAGCAATAAAAACTACAATAAACTTCTGCAATCATGGAACACATAATCTCAGTATGACATCCAAGCTAATATGGGTCTATGTTTGTACTCGTGTCCCTGTAAAATACAACCTCTTGGTTCTCATCTTTCTCTCGTGTTCTATATGGTCATCACCTGGATTCTCTCACACATAATTGGTAGTCGCAATATACAATATACTTCCTCCAAGTTCATAGTTATCTCCCCGATAGGAAACCAAAACATGCATGTGTCGCATACCATCTCTCACATAATACAATAATAATTGAAATATTATGGGTTACATCCCCATTCTTGCTATGTGTCGTAGGCCAATATGGTCTAAAATATCCCACTCATCATCCGATAACCCCAATCCCAAAAACATATGTAAGTGTCAACCACCACAGAACTCCCTTGAATGGATATTCCTATGTGTAACACAACAAAAAAATGACACGACATCCATACCTCATTTATATAAAAAAATAATTAATAATCAAATAAACAAGCACCAATTTTTGCATCTATCATGTTTTAGGCTCAAAATAGCCTCCTGTGTTTCAGCACCAAGGAGAAAGACACATATGCCTAGGAGCAGGTCATCAACACCTAGATCTAGGTGCTGGTGTCTTGAGGGATGTTAGTGCCCTGGTTGTTCTTGCCCAGGTCAAAAATTCCTAGAAAATCAAAAACACAAATGTCAGAAAAAATAACAAGGAGAGCTTGTTTCTACAAATTTTTCAAAAAAATCATATGTACTAACTCAGATGTCATATGCAACACCATGACTGCCACCACCATCTTGTATTGGATCAATCATGTTGCTCTAACATGTGACATTATCACAGTATCAGAGCTAAAAATCACACTCGCTCAAAGTTCAAATGAAGTCACTATTCACCTTTTCCTATTTCTATTTATAACAACTTGCAAATTTCCCACTTGACTATAGTTATTATTTGCGAATATTCTCCCAACTAATACACACTACACATAGTTTCTCATATCTTGAACTTCAAAAAGAATCTGTTTTATCCCCCATCTATGCCACTTGATTCATAATTTCTCATACTATCATATTTTCCACATTCGTAGCGCTATATTCTTATTTAACACATATACCATTTGATATACAAACATTTTTATGACATCTACTATGCCTCATTTCACTCGCTCTTACATCATTACACATCTACTTTTGGCTCAGTGTTTGTGCTTACTATCACTCCCTCTTTCACTAAAAGGAGGGCATATAATTGGGGTCACTCTATGATCCCCCTCACACTGCTACATGATCATTCCACATCTCCAATTCATCATTATAAAAAAATTACTCATACATCATGTGACATTTCATACCACCTTCTAGTGATTCCCCCTAATGACCTAATATGGGGGCAACAAGAAAAAATATCTCCATGAGTAATCCATCATACACATTCAATATCAACATGAATTTTCTACTACTCAAATCAAATCAATCAATCGACACAACACAATGTATTTTACTACTCCTCCCAGATGACCTAACTTGGGAGCTACATCACTACTTTCCTAGATGACCTAACATGGGAAGTCACTCTACATTTTATATCTCTTCTAGATGACCTAACATGGAAGCCATACACATCATGAAAATACCCTTAGAGTGGGAACAATGAGACGTCATTACATTTCCTATACTTATCCTATTTGGGTTACTCTTGTTGGATAAAAATGAACAAAATATGGTCTTTGTGTGTCTACAACAACTAGACATTTTGGGGATGTAGTTAAAGTTAGAGAGTAAAACTACACCTCTCTCCCTAAAAATCTTCCTTTGGTGGTAGGACACCCAAATCCATAGTTTTTAACACATAAAAATCATGTTCGGAATGGACCACTCCCTACTTCACCAAATATCCATCAAGAAACAATTTGACATCTCCAAATTCTCTAAATTCAAACCATAAATTTTGTCTAGTGCTCCTCACAAATGGTTTGTGTATCTATTTATGTGACATGGATCGACACGCTAATTCATGATTCACTACCCTACATGTCCTTATTCTAAGCGTACTTTTGCAACATGGCTTCTCGCAATTCTTTCGGGTATGTTCCTTTCTTCCTTTTCACTACTTGAATTTCATTCAAATAACATAAAGGGGAGAAAATATAGATAAAAAATCATGCACTTACAACTATTTACTATACCATCAAGTACGTATTTATATATATGGATCTTGCATAAGGAAAGTATTCACCTTTGGTGACACACTTGTTTGGTCCATCTTCTTACTTTGAATGTCTCCATTATTTTTTTATCTCTCACATCCCTCACTTCTACACCCATTTCTGGTCAGGTAACAAGGATCCCTATTTGTTAGTCTTTACACATTTTTCGTTAGTTAGCTCTGAGACACTAGCACCACGGTGGAAACTAGCACCCAAGTGCTCATGTCCAACCCGGGTGCTCTTTTCCCTTTATTCATGTTCATATTTTTGACATTTTTGGTTGGAATTTATGGGTTTCTTACTCATACCTTGAGGTATTAGTTGGCATGGTGGGTCATTAGTGTCTAAATTCAAGCAAGAGATCCCTATATAAACAAAACATATATACCAATATAATGGCAAGAAAATATTACAAAGGGATATCTATCTACATATCAAAGGGAATGCATCTTGGGATTTTTTCTCTACATATACACTATATAGGAAGGGGAACTTCATTTTTTTACATCCACACATTTACATTCTATCTAGCTACCGCCTCATATCTTGGCATCATTGGCGTTAGGGAAACCTATGAGCAC
The DNA here is from genome assembly GCA_018340775.1 of Taxus wallichiana var. yunnanensis. NCBI lineage: Eukaryota > Viridiplantae > Streptophyta > Pinopsida > Cupressales > Taxaceae > Taxus > Taxus wallichiana. Next base: position 31,223,768 of record CM031239.1, on the reverse strand, counting down.
TATTGCATGACAAGCACATAGAACAACATTGGGTATGAGATATAGTGCAATGATCGGTAGTAAGTTCACTTGTTTAATAGCTGAGGAGAGTTTGAACCTTCAATTTGAATCTTTTTTTTAGGATTTGATGTAGTTTGAGGGTTTTGTAGGAGATAATTTGTGTTACAGATTTATAGGTATTTCAATGATCTAAGTGTGAAATTCGGGTGATCATTGGAAATCAAGTGTGAAACCCTAGTGACAGTGATGAAATCAGGTTGTGATCATTTTGGTAGACTTCATTACCCACAGAGGTCTAGGGCACCTGTAGTAACCCTTGTCCCTACCTGTGCACCCGTGTCTGACGACACCCCAACACTTTTGCATTTTTATGTGTGTATTTGTGACATCCCGAGTTGTTTCATTAGTTCTTCTTGTATAGACACACTTCAAGATAAAGAAAAATCAAGGTAAGTGCCCTATCTTCCTCATTTACTTTCATAGTTTCATCTCTAAAATTGCTTAGCATTTGTATCTTATTGTACATCATTATAACAATTTTCTAAATTTATATTTCAATAAAATATTTCAGATTTTATTGAATCATCATGAACCAAACTCATTATTGGATATAAAAAAATGAACTTATTAAAATGCCCTAGGATATTTTGAAGTAAATATAATTAGAAATTATAAATCCAAACTTGAGAAAATTTCAAGAATCATCACAATTTATGTAAAAGAAATATTTGTGATACAATAGAAAATATAGAGGGGAGAAAGAAGAGTGGTAAATTTAGAAGGAGAGGAATATGCTTAAAGGAAATGGAGATTTTACCAACCAATATGAAATATGAGAGTGTAAATATAGAATGTGAGTGAAATTTAGACTAGGTATTAATCCACATGCTATATTTTCAATCACTTCACTCTTGTTTGTTGTGACAACACAAAAAATATAAAGGATGCCCAAATAAGGAAGCCACACTATAATTTTTGTTTTTTTGGTTCACTAAATGCCATATTTACCATTACAGAAAATCATTTCATAGTGAAATTAGAGAGATAAAATTGTATCTCCAAAAGGAAAATAAATTTAAACATCGACATGTTTCCATTAGGAGATAATTAAACATTGAAATCCCATATAGCATACTTACCAATTCATTTGCAATTTCTAGTCATATTATTTTGTAGGATATTACTTTAATGCAGGTGCATCATAATTTTTGTACTTCAAATTTGTAAATATTATAATTTTTAGTTGTTCATGATTCAAGAGAGTCTCGTGAGTTCGTTGGAAAAATAATTTGTCATGTTGAAAATTATTAAGTTTTCACTAATAGTCACGGGCTAGGCCCTCCTTGTGTATGGGGAGGATCCCATTATTGAATGTAAACTAACCTAAAGCTATGTGGTGGAAAATAGGCCAGGATCACATAGAAAAAATCCACTAAACATGTGGCAAATTTATTGTATAAGGTACAAGGGAGGGATTTGTAGTTGAGAGGTAAGGTGGAGTTTGTGAAGTAAGTAAAGAGAGGATTAATGTTATGAGAAAGCATTGGAAAAGTTCATATAAAATAACTCAAGTAGGTCCACATTCAATTAGAACAACACAAAAATGTAAACAACAATAACAACAACACATCATAGACACAAAATTCTATTGAATCATTTATCAAAGGCACAAACACCTTTCTTGGTTTTACAATATTATCATGTATGAAAAGTTAGAAAGAGAGAGTAGAGGAACATGAGACAAGAAATATAATAATTACAAATTTTATTGCTTGATGTAGAAGTGGTAATCTCAAAAACATACATTCAATAAATAATTTCCAACCCCTTGGAATGGAGAGGCCATTCCAATTTATAACATTACAAATATACCTCTTTGTCTACACCTCACATGACTTTTCACTTACCCTTATAAATTGTGACCTTTCATATTCTTGGGAAAGATAACTGAGTCCCTTTTTATTTTTTTCTTGAGTTACCTAGGGAGAGGGCCCTAGCCCTTATGGAATCACTAGCCCACACTAGTCGTGGAACCATCCAAGGATGGTAGTTTAATCTCTCGGCGATCCCATAGATTAAACCACATTATCATGGGGCGCCATAACCAGGGTATCCAAACCGTTGGTAGTAGCCTGCCTTAACACAGAGCTAAGATTTTAACCTTGGACTTCCCAATTACAAGGAGACACAAGAACCATTACACCACTACCCATTAGATAAAAAGTGGTTATGTTTCCCTCTCATGGTAGTTCTAGGACATGCCTTGTCAAATTGAACACAAGCTTAATCCCTAACCTCTACCTCCATCACATTGAACACCAAGTCGACTTGGCACCATACCGAGAGATACCTCCACCACCAAAGCAACCGACTTGCCCGACACTACCTAGTGAGTAATGACAAGTTATAGAGGTGGCCAGTCTAGGGATTTGACTCGATACCTCCCACATATAACACACATTCCCCACTGCTAGGGTAAACCAAATGGGTTATGAGTCCCTTTTATTAATTAAAGGTAACTCATTACAATGCTTGATTATATGTCACATTTACATGAAGAAGACAAAAAGTGAATAATCTATTCTCAATGGAGAATCAAAACATGAGAGAGAAAGAAGGAGGAGAGAAGGAGGATTTGATTGATATGATGAAGATAATCTTTGAATGATGGAGAATTTTCTAATTCATGATCCATTAGGGAGATCTTCCAGAATGGGCTCCTATCCTTTGAATTTTCTACAGAACCAAGCTACCACATGCGCCACCTTATCTGATTCTGAAATGCAAATGCAAATCAACACTTTGATCTATGTCTAAAGAACATCATTGATATTATTGCATTCACTCAACCATCTTTTGTGATCTCTTGCAATGTCAAAAATAGAGTTTTTATGTTGACAAGGGACTCTAATGTATCTTCATTAAAGGAAAGTGGATCACCTACCTATTTCTTGACCATCTCTTGGAAGGAAACAATGAGTTCTTCTAATGATGAATTCTTGGTGAGTGGAAAGAATATAAGTTTCTAAACATAGTTGCAAACCTAATTCAAAATATCAAAATCATTTTTTCCACTAGATTCAAGTTTGGAGATGGCATATTTTATCATATCATATCTAGTACCCATGATGTAGAACCAAACTCGGGGACAAATTATCACCAATCGATGCAAACTTTTTTACTCACAATGGTGTGAGGGTCTAGGAGATCATCTCGACACAAGCGGAAACACCTCATCCAATTGTATCTTCTATTTTTCAAGATATTCTCTTTATTTCTTCACTTCTGAAAAAGTGGCAATAATATATCCAAATAGAGAGAGAACCTCTGTGAGAAATTTCTTTCCTTTCTCGATGATCTTCTCAATTCATCTCTTGTTATCCTTCCTTTGCACCACATGCCTTTATTCCTTATTGATCACCTCAGGATCAAAGATATTGATTGGAGGGATGTATTCCATAGGAGTGGCTGTATTTAATTGGGCTCCAAGAAAGGTTGAATGTAGGAAATGAAAGATTTCACATGATCCTATAATTGCTAAATTATTCATTTATACTCTTCATTTCGAGAAAGTATCTAGGTAAAACATTCCTTGAACAAATGAGATTCACCCTCATGTGTCCTATGCTTACTCGAGCCTCGATATGCCCAAAAGATGTTGCATTGCCATCCTAGCTCCCATGTTCCCAAGGGAATTGTTTTCACCTTATAGTCTAATGGAGTCATCTCCTTACAAATACTTACATTCTTAGGTCATGATATTTCTACATACTAGGCACCAAAAGTTACATGAAGAGATGAGAAGCCACTTGAGCCTTTCTCCTCCACTTGGATCTCAATAATTTTTGATAGATCCAAGGTTGGGAATCGCATCTTACCGTGATGTTCTTGGTTCACTTTCGAGAAACTCTTGAATCGTTGAGAATGGATCATCGGAGTGGACATGATGTTGATAACGGGAGCAATTTTAGGAGCTTGATGTAGGATCACATATTTTTCATTATGGGAAAGTTTTGCCACTAAGGAAGACATACTTGGATGCCTCAGATGAGGAGATTGCGATGGATCATTCTTATTTGACTCAAGAGGCCTTATGTGATCTAAAATGAACCTTACCTTCTTATGAATCTTCCTAGAATATGGAACCTCTTTGCACCCTCTTTTCATTATATTCCTTTTGAAGGATCATGTTCAATAACCCTTGGTTATACTAAAATGAGGTTCAATTTAAAATTTTTTCTTCCTTGGCATTGTGACCATATTACCAAATATTTGACCAAGTGTTTAAGAACACTATCATGAATGATATCAGACGGAATTGGGAGGATTCCTCATTCTTAATTACCTACTTATTCTTATTAACTCTAGATGAATTATTGATTGAAATTAGATATGGGGAATTTTATGCACCTTATTTCTCGAGATGTTTCCCATATGATGGCTTGAATACCCGATGACTCGACTAGCTCACTTTGACGTGCTTATTTGAGAGAGACGATGATTGAATCAAGACATGATGTTTCTTAGATTTCTCGATGAGTTTATCATTTTATTTGATCATGATGACATCATTTTGATGAATTTTAATTCCAATGGGGTTCTTGAATCTTTTCAAATTATTTTCCAACCTCATAATGTTCTTTATTTTCAGCTGCTATGCCTTAATATGATCTATCATGCTCCTTGACATAAATGTGATAATACCAATATTTCATGATCCTTGTGGAGGGTTAATTTTATTGTTTGATCCACAAAAAGAATTTATGACCATGTGATGGTGGAAAAAATAACAAGATGAGTGAATTTAGATCCAATAACAACTTTTTGCATTGAAAAATAAAAATTTATATTTTAGGCGAGTGGGGTCGGGGAGCTACCATTTTGGGAAATTTTGATATTTTACACATACCTTGTTTTCTAAAACTCCTGATGCACTTAGATTAAATCATTGATGACACTTTTATATTTTTAGAAAGTTTCTATTTTTAGACGTTTGTTATTTTGAGAAAGTTACCCATTTTACCCTGTTTAGTGTTCTTCACTTTTTCTGGATATGTTGCATAATTGGAGCTTTCTGTTTTGGGAGGTTTAATATTTTTAGTAATTCATTATACAAATAATATGCTATTTTTAGAAAGTTGTATTACCATGTTGAACCCTAGTCATTGGTGTTGTCATTGATGTCAAGTGGCATTGATGGAAAATGTGTGAATGGTGAAGTGAAGCTCAATCGTGAGGAATGATATTTGATTAGTAGTTCCTTCTCAGTGATAGTTGGAGCTTACAAAGTATCATTGTATATATCATGATGTTTGTGTCCCAAAGTGAGCTTGTAATATTTGGTATGAATGCAAAATGTGTCAAAAGGTGTTTCAAAGGTATGAGGAGTGTTTCTTAGTGTTATCAAATTCATATCCCAGTGTTCAAAGTGGAAAAAAAGCTAGCAAGCCATGGTGTATGATTCTCTACAGGTATGAGATTGTTCCAATCTTGTAAAGGATGGAGAAGCAATGTAAATGAAGAGTGAGAATGTGCCTAGTATAGAAAAGGACAATTTTAGACAAAAATATAGGTACAGGAGTGTGTTGGGTCTTTCATGAAGAAATATTTGGTGTTCCAGATAGCTTGTGATGTCTCCTACATGCTCACGAAGTGCTTTGAGCAAGTTGTGTAAGTTGTTTTACATCCTAGAATGGAGAAATCAGATTGATGTATCTGAAGGTTTGAAATTCTTATTTTAGCATGTGCAATAACTTATAGAAACCATGGGGGTATTGGAATTTTAGAAATCAAGAAGATCTTTCCAACGAGTCTAACTTTGTGTAATTTTAAGCTCTCTAGAGGAAGTTATGGCCATTTGAAGTTTTGTAGGTCGGATGAGCAGGATTTAATTATATTTTAGGTCTGCATGATGAGGAAAATCAAAGGAAGGTAAAAAAGTCCATATGATTTGTGCATCCTCATTCTCACAACTGACGATAGACATGTGGCATGGATTAAATAAAATTTGGGTCCTCTTAATAATTGCGAAGAAAAGAAGCAAGTTGCGAAGAAATAAAGTCGGTATGACACAACAAAATGTGAAGAAACATGGAGCCTTTTGATTGGCTCACTTTTCACAATTTGACATAGAGATGGAAAATGTAAAGACTAAGATTGAAAAATCCATGAAGGTATATGGAGCTTTCCTATTGGATTATGTGTTGCATTGGTCAGATGTAGATTAAGAATAAAGCGAGTAGTGCAAAGTGCACAGAGTTTCCTTATTATTTTGCTTCTCACAAGGTAGCTAGTGGAGGTTAAGAAAATCCTAACAAGTATGAAGGGCGTAGAGCTTCATTTTTGGTTTGCTTCTCACAGTGGCTAGTGGAGGTTAAGAAAATATTGAAAAGTGTAAAGTGTTTGGAGCTTTATTATTGGATAGAATTTCACAAATGGTACACACCCGATATAGAATATATGTTAGTGAAAGGTAGAAACATGTGGACTAAGTATAATATTCCACTTGGTGATGATATGATGACCAAAGGTGGACACATGGAAGTATTCCACCATATTTTTGATAGACAACTATAGGTGGATGTGAAATTCATGGAATAAGCCAAGGTTAATATATTTTTAGGTTCATGGAATCCTAAAGGAAAAATGTAGCACTTGCATAATGTCAATATGAAATATGCAAGCCGATCCCCAACCCGACAACTTATCAAATGGTGATATGTGTCTAACGTATGAGACCAAAGAAAAAGGGAAAAGATTAGAGGTATAATTGAAGCTTGTCACACTTATATGTGGAATGGAAAATTCATCGAATCTTAAGATTACACCAATGAAATTGCATAAAATTTTGAAATTAACTCTATCTAAGGGTTGTGAAAGTGTTGGAAAAAAATAATGTTGATTCATTTCAAAAAAAAGGAGAAATTCGTGATAGAATTTTTCTCAGTTTGGAAAGTTTGAGGAATAGTTCAGAGCATGATGCTGGTTGAGCTTCCAACATTATTTGATCATGTGAAGTTGTAAGGTCTGGTTTGAAGTAAAGGAGCTCATGGAGAAGCTCAAGAGTTATTTGCAATGAGTAGCTAAATAAGTTCTACTTGTCAACCTGTAAACACCAAGTTTATTTGAACTTCTATACGTAGGAATAATGAGTCATGTGAAGATTCATTAAACATGAAACGTCAAGAGTCATGTTTAGGAGTCATGCTTGTTTATTTAAGATCAATTTTTTAGCATGTAAATATTGTTAAAACTTGGGAGAATGTTGTTGTTGGTTGAAGAGAGTTGTGTGCCATTGTTGAAAGAAGGAGATCTGATGGCATGATTTTGAAAAAGTGAGAAGGGTGTGAATGTATTGAAGCCATGGAAAACTAAGAAAGGAGAGGAGAAGACAAGTGATATGAAAAAGTGGTCATAATCAATTATGGAAGACAACACAATAGATTGATCAGAAATTATAAAAAATCTAAGTTACAACTTAACATATAGGGGTTGAAGCCTCCTTGTAAGTAGTAGCTTACAGAAGATCAGTTGTTGCTAGTTAAATTATAGGGGGTTGAAGCCTCCTTGTAAGTGGTAGCTTACATAGGATTAGTTGTTACTATTTAAATTATAGGGGATTGAAGCCTTGTTGTAAGTAGTAGCTTATAAAAGATAAATTGTTGCTGATTAAATTTGGGAGTTGAAGCTTCCAGACAAGTTAAATCTTGTCAAAGAATGAGTAGAAACTCGGTTAAATTTTGTAGTTGCATCTCCAGTTGAGTTGAAGCTCAACCATGAAATCATTATAACTTTATAGGACAGTTTTCCAAGCTAGTTCTCTAGTTTCAGTGGGTTTTTGTCCCAAGATGGGTTTCCCACATTAAATCTTGTCTCCTCATGTGTTTATGTGTGTTTATTTCTCTCTATCTCTCATGGTTGAATATCCATGCTTATAATATTCAAAGTAATTTAAATATTAGATGATTGACCAACTCTGAGTTACACAACATTTTAATAAGAACTGATTTACCCTCCCTCAGTGCCTAGATTTCTAACAATTGGTATCAGATCCGGTTCTCTTGAATCAAGTCTAAAAACTTGGAGTATATCCTTCCTGAAACAAAAACATGGTTATTAAGGTAATCCGTAGCAAAATGTCAAGAGACAAGAATGTCAGTGAGGATGAAATCTTAGAGGAAGAGGAAGCTCAAGTTAATATTGAAGAAGAGTTTATAAATTCCCTAGAATAATTAAAACACAAAAGGAAAAATAATTAATAAATGAAGATACTAGTGAAATAATATGAAGATAAAATTAAGCTCCTTAAAGAAATGAATAAGAAGAAATATGAATATGAAATCCAAGAACTTGAATCCCAATTGGAGTTGATCTTAGTATCCCTTAAAGTCAAATAAGAGGAGCACCTAAAAATCAATACTAAGTTTAAGTCACAAGTTGAAAAGATGAAAAAATATATGAATGCCAAAGAGGAAACTTGTATGAGACATGAGGAAGAATTGATATCTCGATAATGAGTTAGAAAAGGAAAAATAAATACTTGAATATGTATAGCAAGATGGAAAGGAGCTTTGAAGCATTAAATGGAATCTTGGATGAATAAAAGGTAACAAGTGAAAAACATGACTAGGCTTCACAGAAGAACCCATGAAGAAGTGTGAAGAGGAAAAATATGGTTTAATAAGACAATCATACATGAAGATGACCAAGGGGACAAATTCAAGAAGGCCTAAATCAATTAGGCAACCAATTGCATTCAGGTATGAAAGAACATTTAATGGGTATTACTTCTCTTGTCATAGTTTTTCTTATAGAGATAAGGATTAAAAAATCATGTCATGAATGATCACCCATGGAGAGACAATAAAGATGAGATAAAAAAGAATAGAGTGTGCTTCAACTGTAGAGAGAAAGGTCACACAACTCAATATTGCCTTGAAGAACCAAACAATCAATTTTGGAGAAAAAAATCAAGAGGTAGGATAGTTTGATATAATTGTAATAGGATTGGACATGTGGATACAAATTTCTATGGTCATATGAATGCTAAGTATAGTTGGAATCCAAGCACATATCCATATAGAAGTAAGAATCAGGTTAGGTGCTTCAATTGTCATAAAATTAGACACTTTGTAAAGAAGTGTTGGAAAAATCAACCTCTTAGGCATAACAACAAGACCCAACCAAGCACCTTGCCAAGCAGAAAGGCAAGAAAAGCAGGGAGGAAGAGGGGAACATTGATAGCAGTCAGATTGAGGACATATACAAGAAGCTGACCTCCTTAGACTTCCGCTTAGGAAAGGCCAAGACTAGACATGATTACAGCATTGTAGCCTTTAGGGCGATTGAGGAGTTCATCCAGGGCCATGCCAAAAGTGTTTCCAACCTCAGCGGTGTCCCGGCTGCACTTTGGGGCAACGAAAAAGAAAGCAAAAGAACCATTGAGGAGCTTGATAAGACTGATGCTGCCCATATGACTGCTTTGGGTATGTTTCATGCCTGGAAGAAAATCAAGATCAGTATCGATAAAGCTACCAAGAAGTAGCTCTGGGAGCTTCTGCTGATTTTTGTTGTTTTTCTGTTGTTTCTTTGCGGTCGGTTTGCTGTTTTTTTGCTGTTTTGTCTCGGTTGAGTAGCTTTTTCGAGCTACTTGGAGCTTCGTTGTAACACTTGGATCTTGATCCATTCTCTCTGTTTCTCACTCTTATTCTGGCTCTCAGGCCTTCTTTTGTATTCAAGGGTATAGTCCCTTTCAAAAAACTATTTGCCAATAATAAAAAAAAAACAAGACCCAACCAATAAAAAGGAAGATTAAAAAGGTATATAAGGTAAAATTCAACCCTAAAAAGGTTGGGAGACACTTATAGTAGAGACAAGATCATGCAAGTTATCGAAGGTGATGACAACGTTGAGAAAAGGGAAAACAAGACAAGTGATAGTCATAATGAACACCCACTCATGGTTAGGAGAAGATAAGGGAATGAAACCCATCATACATGCTTGAAAATAATTTAAGTCTTAAGAGATGAAGGTAGAACATCTAATAATACATCAAAGAAGATGGACAAGGCTTCAAGAGAAAGAAATGAAAGAATTGAGTCATCATGCTATTTTGATGACTTTCTTCTATTTTGAAGTGGTCTCACAAGGTTGTGTGCCTTCTCTAGGATTCTATAAGGCATGTATGAGTTGAGAGAAGCATGTTCGCCACTCATTGATCCATCCACCTGAAAAAACAAAGTTTCATCCACAATGATGCCATGTGAACAAGTCATTATGTTTCCAAGGTATGCCAAGTTCAAGATGTTTTTAGTCTTTTGTTGAAGTTAGTGCTTATTGAAGCTCTTGAGTGATCTTATTGAGTAGTCTTGAAGAGAGAATATAGTCAATAAGTGTCAATACTTGTGTTAGGATTCTTTATGCTATTGAGATTGGCTTCGAGAAAGAAAAGTCTCGAAAGAGTATAGAATTAAAAGAGAGTATCTTGGATCAAAGGATCAAGTTGTTTGTTTTGTTGTAATATGAATTAGGTTAGTTTTGAAATCTAATGTGAATTAAAATTGAGATGAAAATGTGGTTGTCAATGACATAGGGTCAAGTGTGTCTCTGTTCTAGTCAAATGTAATTGTCTAAGGAAAAACAAACCAATTCTGTCTAAGAATTGCTATATGTATGTATCACAGTCCATCAATATGAGAAAATATGATGCTATAGTCAAGGAGTGTGAAGTTAAAGTGATGTGCATGAGTATTCTGAGTTGGTATCTACATCATGAGAAGGATTAAGTATGAAAATTAAGTGTTTCAGTCAAGGTATGTTTATGTCAGCCTTTGGTCCTTGTGTTATTATTGGTAAAACCGTAGTAGCCTTCAAGGGGGAGTAGCTCATGGAGCAAGAGTCAATGGATCGGTGAAGGAGTAAAATGATTAAAAATATTTTTTTTACTGTTAGTTGCTTAGAGATAAATTCAGAAGTACTGGTAAACATAGTGTTTCATGATGTTTTTAGAGACAAGTAACCTAAATACTCACAAACTTGCAAATAAGAGGAAAGATGTGTGTTCTTAAGATCTTGAAAGGGAAGGTTAAGGAAAATCATAAGATCTAAAGTTTGGAAACTCTTTTGATGCATTGTATTGATGATTCTAATAGTGATCTGAGTGTAAAATAGGGTGCTTTAAATGGAGAGATTTTAGAAGCTAAAGGCCAAAGAGTTATCATGTTTCAAGTTTTGAATTTTTAGGGTAGTCATTTTGTATAACAACAACTAGATCTAGCTAGGGGACATTTAATTGTAAGGGGAAATAAAGAACCTCATCTTTCTCATGGGTGAAAAAACCACTTATTCAAGTTGGGTAATATAGTTAATTCTTCACTAGTAACACAAGTAATTAACACACATGGGGAAAGCCAAAACACTCACAACGTAAAGGGGAAACACACAACCCCGAACACACTTCCACTTTAACATACCCCACAGAGTCCTCAATGAGTCACAATATTGACCATGATTTCACCAATGAGGTCCCCAAATCCCTCTCGAATCACTCGAGACCTCGACTTAATCTCCCTTGCCTTCCACAAACCCCGCACCAACCTTTCCAAGTTTGCACTATTCCTCCACCAAACCGTTCCACCCATAACCTCCATCTAGAAAAACCAACCGCAACAAACCCTACAAAAGCTACAAACAACACAAATAATACCAAACCATTGCACCACACTATAAAACTTAGTTTTTTTTTTTTTTTCAGTTTATAAGTTAGTTTTTTTAGGTTTCATTTACAACTTAACTTTAACCTAAAGTTTAAACTTAGGTTTTGGTATTATTTCATTATCTTTCGTTTAACCTTAGGTTTAAAACTTAGGTATTGCATGTCAATCAATATTAGTTAACTATTTTGTTTTTATCCTTTTAAAATTAATTTTCTTATATTTGCAATTTACCTAATTAGTTTATTTCTAATTGATTTTAATTAATTACTTAGGCTAATTAATTACATTAGGTCCTTTACACTTAATTAGGCCTTTATAATTATTTTTTCATCAATTTCACTAAAATAAAATAACTATGAAACTTGTTTTTATAGGGTTATTGGACATTTTTGTCCAAATTTTGTCACTTTTTAAGCCATTTTGTCAATGTTTAATCATTTTTGAAACATTAAATAACACTTTTTTAAAGGCATTTCGTTTGTGTTTTTATTATCGCTTTTAATGTTTGTGAAGCTAATCGCAACACACTTCATGTGTATGCTCTTCTCTTGTTCTTATTATAAGTATTATTGAGAATCATAAACATGATTTTGTTGTTTTTCATTGTTTTATCTTTCTTCACCTCGGAAAACTACCAACACTTGATTACAAGACTATATTATTAAGATCACATCAAAACTACCAACCGTAGGTTTCGATCGCAAGCTAAGCAAACTACTAATTATTTTTATGCAGGGGAACCTATAAAATCAAGATAAAATGAACCATTTATATTGTATTTGTAGGTGGAATTGCAAATGAATTTTCCCAACTACTATAACTATGGGAAGTGGTTTGGATCAAGCCATACAAAACGCATTTTAGGAGTACCATAGTAACCCTAAAGTAGCTAGAAAATTGAGAGGAATATCGACGAAACATGTGACTAGTACTCGTAAGATTAGAGTCACATATATCATTAATGGAAACCTAGTGTGATTCATTTGAGAAAGATATTTTCTCATTGTTTCAAAGGGGTAAAGTAAAGCTGGTAGCTAGTAATAGCACCACACTCACTTGGGTATACTGTTGACACCTAGTTGAGAGAACCACCTAGGAAGCCATACCTTGACCAAGCCAATTTAAGGTAGAGGCCAACTTTCACTACATCATTTTTCATTTTTCTTATGTGTTACACACTTGTGTTTCACTCTTTTCATTCACATTTTCTCTCTCATCCACCTTGTTACTTTGTAAACGAGTCTAATTCTTAGGTTGCAGACATCCATATCCAAACTTGAGCACTTTCATCCTTTTCATCTAAGTCTTGACATTGTGATACTCGATTTATCACAACCAAGCACCTCGTGATCACCTTGATATTTCATTATTATAATTATTAAGCTTAACATTATCTTGTTGAAATTTAAGCATTTCATTCTCTTATGTTCTCACATTTCACATTCACTTTGTTAAATTTTTGACATCTTTAATATCTTTCCCCATCATTTTACACACTCACATTTCACATTTACTTTTTTGAATTGTAAACATCTTCATTATATTTTCACTCCTCTCTTTTAAATTACTCATTTTTCTCTAAATTGAGGACCTTCATTGTTCACATTCCCTTCATCTATTATCTCCAATTTTGTGAGATTCAAGCCTCCCCATCATCATTTCTTCACTTCTTATGATGAAATTCACTTTGTTGTTCTTTTAGTGCTCCCATTTATTTATTGTGTCTCCTCTTTTAACACACTTTTATTAAGAGTTGACATCCTTCATTATTAAGTCTCTTCCCTCTTAACAAACATTTGGTTAAGAATAGAGCATTTTCATCACATTGCTGAAGTCTCTTCCCGAACACTCCTTTTGTTAAGTGTTGATCATCCTTCATCATCTTCCTAAGTCTCCTCTTTTAAACATCCATGTTGTTAAAAGTTGAGAAAAATCACCATATTTCTAAGTCTCTCCCTCAACAATAATTTTGTTAAGTGTTGAGAATCTTTCATCATGTTTTAAATCTCCTCTTATAGTACTCATTTTTTCACAAGTTGAGAGAAATTCTCTCTTTTACTCTTCCCTCTTTACATTGACTTTGTAAAGGGTCACGAATCCCTTTGAAACCTATTCATATTTCTTAGCACTCATTTTTCTAAGATTCCTATAAACTAACATTTCAATCCCTTCTTCTACCTTAACACTATCCATTTTGTAAAGTGTTGAGAAGTCACCCCTTTTCATTCCTATTAACATCCATCTTGTTAAGAGTTACCCTTTTCACATCTTTTTTTCACTCTTATCACTCATTTTTGTAAGATTTGATCATGTTCACCTTGTTATGTCTCTTTTATTTTAAATATTAGAGCACATCTAACCCATTTTAGTCCATTTTATCTTAAATCTCATTTTGTTAAGAGTCAGGAAATCAACTAACCCTTTTTGCCTCCTCCCTCTTAGAACTTATTTTTCTAGGGTCGAGAAAATTCAATTTCCCCCTCTTCCATATTTACATTCACGTTGTAAAGGGTTGATTAGTATATCATAATTTCACACTTCATACATCTTAACTTTCACATTTTTAAGGGTTTATCCTATCAAATCTTTTCAACTTTCTTCCATCTTAGCATTCATGTTGCTAAGGGTCACATCATTCAATATTTTCATCCCCTCTTCCATTCTAGCATTCACTTTGCTAGAGGTTGAGTACATTTTTCAACTTTTTAAATATTCCATATTATCATTCAATTTGTTAAGGTTTGATTTATTCATCACACATATATTCATTCTCCCCCATTTTTCATTACAATGGCTGATTCACACAGAAAATGATGAAGGATACTTTATTGGGTATGAAAAAATGGAAATGGAAGCAGATTCAACTTGGATGAATTGTATCCTTACCCTTTCAGCATGGAAATCTTATGCACACCCTTTCCAAAATATTTTGAGATGCCCAAATTTTCTAAATACAAAGGAAAAACTAATCCAAGAGAGCATATCAAAGAATTATTCATAACATGTCACAAAGTGACATATAATAATATCTTTCTCTTGTGCCTTTTCCTAAAAGTTTAGAAGGAAAAGCTTTGGACTGGTTCTTACACCTTCCAAAGGGATATATCACCACCTTTGTAGACCTCTCCAATAATTTCGTTAAACATTTTTCTTTCAACCTTGAATGAGGCCAAAATGATGGATTTGTGCAATACCAAACAATGACCAAATGAAAGCTTTACACAATTTTTACAACGATGGTGAGGAATCACAAGTCGGTTACCATGTTATATCCCTGAAAAAAAATGGTTAACATATTCATCTCAAACCTTAACAAAAATTTATCCTTTCACATGAAAATACACTGCCTCAATAGTTTTGAGGAATTTATAGAAAAGGGAACTCAAATAAAAAAGGCCCTCTTTTATAAAGGCTTGATCATGCCTCATTATAAAGACAATGGGCATAGTCACAATAACCATACTAACAACAACCCTAAAATTTTTCATTATAAATATAGGTACGTCAATAAAAATTGCAATGTCGCTCATGATGGTGTCATGTACACTTGTACTGTGTATAATATAAAAATAATCAATCTAAACATACTAAGTATAAACCAACCATCACCATACTAAGAAGAGAAATTCATCTTCATCATTATTCTAAATGATGATAATATACATTGTTGGGGGAATATATTTTAAGAGTCTTGCAATAACTAGTAAATGCCAATATGGTGATGTATCCTATTATGAAACCTTTCTCTTAAGGGAAGTCTAAACCCACATGGTATATACTGATTGACACATATTTTGATTTCCCTTACATTGAGGGTCACCCAACCAAAATATTTCTATGAATCAATAATTATATTTAAGACTTACTTTATGACAAAAACATATTTGTAGAGCTTGATGACAAAGCTATCACAACTGAAGACACGTCAACTACCACAACTTATCATGAAGAGTTGAACATTGTCCAAACTCTTGTACATACTAAAACTCAATGAGATCATGATGAAAAAATCAATTATATCTAAATCAATACTAATCTATCTCTTCTACATATTTTCTTCCATTAGTCCAAATAGGCGTTGAACATGTTTACGACAACAACCTTCTACCATCACACGAAAACTTGAAATTTCTTTAAGAATCCCTTTCAACCCTTGATATAAATACTAAATATACAAAAGAGGGTCCATCATCAAATAACTTTGAGCTTAGATCTATTATTTAATTTCCAAATCCTATGGCTAACATCTCTAGTCTTATTGTCAATGCGCAACCACAACAAGTTTGGACACTTACAAAATTACAACCTTTCATGTCCAGTATGCCTCCAATGATCACTCTTGTAGGTATATAATAAATGATGTTTTCTCATGTCAAGCAATTTACATGCATGTAATCATTAAGTTATGTATACCTGGAATATCCTTACATAAAATTTTAAAGCTTTAATTGTAAATCTTTCAAGAAATCGATTACTCCCTAGCCTCAAAGGAGAAACATTGAATATTTTATCTCTATAACCTATAAGGAGCCTCAGGTGTACATCTAGAGATCAATCCTTATTTCCTCACACTCTTCCACTCATGGATGAATATGTATGTCAACATATTCCTTGCCTCGACAATCGTCCTCTAAATTCACATAGATATTTTGATCTCATCAAATATTTATCCAATCATACATCCTTTGACTTGGATTCCATTCTCCCAAGTCTCTTACCTCAAAAATCATTGAATTATTTTATTCACTTTGTTGAGTTGGCCCTTGTCCTATGAAGTCTTGTAAGGTAGGAATCATTGAATCTTAGGAATCTATCCTTTGAATTAGATATTATCCACCCAAGTATTATATCTCAAGACTCATTGAATCATTTTATTCACTCGTTGACTAGGAAATCATATTCCCAAGTTTCATAAATCAAGATTTATTAAATCTTATTATTATCTCCTTTGAATTGGATCTCGTATGCCAAAGTATCATATCTTAAGACTCATTGAATAATTTGATTCACTCGTTGATCGATACATCATCTTTCCAAGTCTTGTAAATCAAGACTTCTTGAATTTTAGGATTATATATGTAGACACCTATAGCTTGATCAATGCACTATTATTATTAATATTGCACTAACTATTCTTCCCCTTATAAATTTATGACACTTCATCAGCTAGATCTATCTAACTCCCCTCTTATGACACTCTGTTGGTCAGATTTCCTCTTATAAACTAATTAAATAAGTTATAATAACCTCTTCTTGGCTAATATTCTCTTCTTTACCACCTTTATTAGCTCTCTAGAGTATCAATCCACTTCATTGGATTGATTAAGTCTTTTAGAAGCCCTTCAGAAACCTAATTTCTCTCTAAGTAAGATTAATTACCCTCTAAACATGGTTAGCTAGTCTTAACCATGGTCAATCTCTTCTAAACATAGTCAAATCACACTTTGACTTGCTAAAAGTGCTTTTTGGACTTTAGCATTTGTCCCACATGCACCCAAATCTCCCATTTTCCCAAATGGAAAACTATAAATAGGGCTAGACCCCCTCCCTCATTTTCTAAGAATTCTCTCTTCTTCCTAGCACAGATTATAGTATTTTGTTTAGGCTTTAGATTGTATTTCATTTTCTTCCATTGAGCTAGTAGTATTTGCTTTTGTATTTTATAGCACAAATATGGAGTAAAAGGGAAGAGCCATTAGCCTTGAATCCATTAATGGGGAGATCTCTCTCTTAAAACACAAACTGAATGCTTAGATCCTCTTAGGTTCATTATTTCAAGCTTTCAAAGAATAGAGGTTAGTTTCATTTGCTTAGTTTGCTTGTTTACTTCAAATTAATGTATGCAAAGAAGAAACCCTTACTCATTTCTTATCAGATGGTCCATTAATCAACTTGTTCAAAGCCTTTGGGGTTTCTTTAGAGATTCTTACCCCAATTCCATGGATTTTACAACTTTTCATTAAACACATTTGGCACACCGGTGGGACACTTATGTCCATCCTCCATTAATGGAGGTCTTTTGAGTTCTTCAAAGTTCATTTTCAAGTTTTTGGGTCAAATCACTTGTTATTTTCTCATTTCTGTTTCTAACACTAGATAAATGACCTTCATTTGTAGGAATTTTGTGGGTTTGATATAGAAATAGGACACTTTGACTAACAACTAACTTGTTTGCTTTTGAAAATTTGAAAATCTGTGAGTTTTGTAGGTTTTTCACAGGGTACATGTAGGTGTTCAGGAGGGGCGCGTACACGTTGAAACCACAACATCCTTGTCAAAACATGAGCGTACCTGTCTAGAAGTCCTCATCATTTGTAAATTTTGTCTCTACAAGGACACGTACGAGTCTCTATCGCCTAGGTCATGTATCCACCTCTCTCGGTTGCATATGCGTAAATAGCATGACTATGTAAAATTTGAAACAACCTATTTTATGTTTGGGTGCGTACACGTTGAAACCTAAGCATCCATGTTAAGTTACAAGTGTCTCTATCTGGCTAGGAAAATCTATGTTTTAATATACTGGATTTCACTAATTTTTGTCTGCAGGCGTATCCATTGAGTTGGGCGCGTACCCATCGGTTGGGGAGCGCTGGTGTCGGTTTGGGAGTGCAGGTGTCTGTGTAAAGATTGAAATTTTTTCTATAATATGCAAAAACCTTTTTTAATCTTTGCTATAGATTTCTCAGACTAACAAGTTAAAAACAGAGTTTTTCTTTGGTCTTTCGGTTTGCATAGTTAAGTGTTTTTGGTTCTTAGCTTAAAACTAAGTTTGTAAAAGTGTGTATGCTCTCTCCTCACACCTTCAAAAGCAATCTTGGAGATTAGAAACACTTATACAAAACTTGTATCAAATGTTCAAAACACTTTTTTATAAAGGATAAAGTAAACTTTCATGTGATTTAGTAGGATTTTTCACATTGTGTATGCTCTTCCTTCACGCTTTATTGGCGATCTTAGGAATCAAAAGCAAAGTGTAAAGTTCTCTTTTTGACATCAATTTGTGAACTAGAAAATTACTAAAGATTTTTGTCTATAGGACCCAACACTTGTAGAAGAAAGACGTCCAAAACACAAAACTTCTAATACACGCATTCTTACAGGTTGTTAAATGGTGTGCTACTTAAAACCACATTTAAGTTAAAAAGATAAAAAAACACACCATATTCAAAACATTGTATTGCAGGTTTCAAAAAAGGGTACATCCCTATTTGCCCAACTGGAACATAACCCATTTAGCATAACGCCTTAAGCTACAATAATGGGGGTGGTTCCAGGAACCCTAAAGTAATCCATCGCTGAGTAACCTCGTGGATGAAATAGGAAGTGTTCCGCTTACCCACTTGACTAGTACACCTTGGGAGATAGAGTTACTGGTTTTCCATATGGTGACCCTAGGGAGAGCACATGTGGATGCACTAGTTTCCTTTGTGCTCAAAGGGGGTAAAGTAAATATGAGATACTCCCAAGATAGGCAAGGGACTATTTGGGTAAATCATGCTCACTTAAGACAACTTTGTAACACCTAGTTGAGAGAACTTATTAAGGAATCCATTCTATCTTGGAGCCCACTTTACTAGTCCATTGTTGTGTCAAGCCATCACAAAGTGACAACTCATCTGGAATCTAAACCTTGTTTGTCAAACAAGGTAAATAACCCTTGTGAGTTTGATCTAAGTGTCTTTCATCATGAAACTAAACTACGTCCCACTTTTTCTTAGTTTTATTCTTGTCTTCGGACAAGGTGAAACTCTTCCCAAGTGGCACTTGGTTTTTTTCAACATTTTTGATCTATACCCTTGCATTCTCATCACCCATTTTTTAGGGTGAGAAAGGTTCATACTTCGTGCATTCTTATCAAAGATAGTGCTCACCACTTTTTGTCTGTTTATGCCCATCCATGTTTACGGCTGGGTTTTTAAACTTATAAAGTGCACAGGTATGCTTTTCATATTTTTGATAAAGGTCCTTCCATCTTGATTTCAAGATCATCTTCACTGCTTTGATTTTAGTTCATCTTTCATCTCTTCTTGAGTTGATATTTTTGTTTGCATCCTAGGCGCACAATCTTGGTACTTACATTGTGTTCTCATTTTTATGAGAAAATGGTATAAGTCCCTTTATTACACGGTTACGCTGCTCACATAATTAAAAACTCCTTGTTATACTTATCACTTGGTTTTGGTTTCGATGCCATCTAAGTATTCTTTATAAGTGTCGATCGCACCTTATATATATTATGATAAGGTTTTTATGGTACTAACACCTTGCTTTCTCAGTTAATGTATCACGGTGACATTATTATGCTATATCTGGTCATGACTTCAATTTTTCAGAAGGTTTAGATTTCATTGGCATTCAAACTAGTTTTAAATATACCTTGTCGAGGGACTATGTCAACATCACGTTAGTACTTAGGCCTTGTTAGAATTCTAACTTGACCTACATATTGATACAATATTGTTGCTATCTATTTTTAGGGCATAGGCTTGGTAATAAAAAATTGGGTGATCATTACATTTAGGTGTGCATATGAGTGTTCCTTGATAAAAACAACTACATAACACTGCATCTAGGATACACTGTAGTTTAGTTCAAACATCACCTTGAGTGGCTTGTAGAAACCATACACTTAGGGGTCACACTAGCTGTATACAAACGTCTTCTTGTAATGTCTAAAATTGTAAAAATGGAAACCAAATCAAATGAGCATGACATAGGAGAAAACCCTTTCAAAACCTTCCCATTTAGTGGAAACAATTTTGCCCCTCTCTTTTCACAAGTCAAAGATACAGAGCTATTAATTGATCATAGCGGAGAAGAGTTAGACTCTTCCAGAGAACAACAGAGGTTAGACCTAAATATATTTGATGAAATCCTATATTATAATAAAGATCAAGTAATCGCAAGAGTCTTAGAATTAGGAGATAAAATTTCACAAGAGTGTGAAGAAGAAACTAAGGTCATTAACCCTAAATTAGGATAATGAAGATTCATCTTAGACATAGATAACCCTTTTGATGTTGGATACACTTCCACTTATGGGAAACATAAGGCCACTATTGATGGGGATCCATCATGAAAACCTCACTACAAAGCTTCGTGTAAAGTGAAAATTGAGCATAAAGCTTCCTCCTCCAAAATTTGATGAAGAAGAGGATCCCCTGGTTGAGGAGGAGATCCTCCAAAAAAAGATCTTGAAGTTGAGCCAGAAACTAGTAAAATTAGACTCTTCAAGAAGAAACATATACAAAGACAAAGACAAAAATAAATGTGGCAAGTTTTACTCTGATCCACACACAGACTATACCTTTAAAGCGACTCAGGTACAAAGACCGATGTCACAGGTACTAAGGAGAAAATCATTTAGAAAGAGTTACAATCAATGAAAAATATGCTCACTACATTACAAGAGGGAAATGTAGGCCAGAATAGAAAATATTCACATGAAGAACTACACCCTTACCCCTTTGATAAGGACATGTTACAACAGCCTTTCCCAAAACACTTTAATGTTCCTAAATTTGATAAGCATAAATGCAAAAGTGATCCTCGTGATCATATAAAATACTTTTACATGGTTTTACAAGAGGTCACATATAATGGTAATTTCTTAATACAAATTTTTCCTTGCAGCCTAGGAGACATGGGATTGGAATGGTTCTATAGCATACCCAAGGGCTCTATTATAATGTGGCCCACATTAGTGGAAATATTTTTACGAAATTACTCATATAATATGGAAAGCAACATCACAATGAATGATTTATGCAATACAAAACAAAAACCCAATGAGACATTTGCAGGGTTTTTACAACGATGGTGTGGGTTAGCCATTGTTTTCCTTGTGCATTACCGGAAATATAGTTAGTGAGCATATTTGTTCCTAAATTAAACCTTGAAATAGCCTTTCAATTACAAATGCATTACGGCTATAACTTCAAGAAGTCATAGAGAAAGGCAGTCAAATTGAGAAAGCCCTCATTGCAAAAGGAACGCTTAAGTCTGTAGTTAAAAACAAACATGAAACCAAATCCATAGAAAAACCTAAATTCTTCAATAAGAATAAGCATGTTGTTGGTGATGGCATTACAGACTCTAAAAGAGTCCAAGCTGTACAGACAGGCCCGCTTTTAAAGCTTTCACAAGGACCTCGTCCCAAAGTACCTACAAAACATACATTTACACCCTTAATGGAGTCCTTGTCTACCATCCTAAAACAATTAGATGATGCCAAAATGGTGGAATATCCAACTACAATGGTACCATACCCAGAGGATGCTCCAATTGTGACTTCCACCATGTTAAAGGACACAAAATGGATAGGTGTTTGAGATTGCACCATTACATACAAGATCTCATCGAGGAAGGAAAGATCATTGTAGATTCTCCCCTGAGTCTAGTAAAAGTTCAAATGAAAAAATGGGTATTTACAAGGAACCTTTTCCTAACCATGCAGATAAAAAGAAAAGGAAACCAGATCATGGGAAAACCTCCAACGACTATAGAACTGCTGCCTATGTTTACCCTACAAATGATAGTCCTTATGATTCCCTCATTGGATGTATTATCTCATCTAATGAATAGATCAACACCATTTAGATTTTAGAAAAGAGGCATGCGGTAAAGCAGTTGAAAAATGTACTTGCTTAGTCATACTAGATCCTATACCTATCCCTCAGGAAGGTCAATATAATTTAATAGAGTAGTTAGAGAAAACACCTGCTAGGATATCTATTCTTGATCTCCTCAAAATCTCTAACACCCATAAGAATATACTGTACAAAACATTGCAAAATTCAGGGGTTTTAACAGATGTAGATCCCACAAACCTTCAAGCCATGATTGTGCACCTAGAATCTAATGATCATATCACTTTTGATCATACTACAATCCCACATAAAAACCTAGAACATAACTTACCCTTATATCTCGAAGTGGTGGTTACCCATCGTAAAATCAAGAGAGTACTTGTAGACGGTGGATCTAGTCTAAATATTTACACTTTAAAGTTGGTTAAGTAGCTAGGCCGTTTAGAAACAGATATGGGAGCTAAGACTATCACAATCACATCTTATGACAATGAAGAAAGAGAATCAATGGGTACTATAGTGGTTCCCATGGAAGTAGGCCCAACATGTCATGACATAATGTTCCATGTCCTTGACTTGGACCTTCCATACAACATGCTCCTAGGGTGCCCATGGATCCATGCCATGTAAGCTATTCCATCAAATTTTCATTAGTGCATCAAGTTATGTCATGAAGGTCAGGTGGTTACCATTCTGGGTGACCTAGAACCATTCACACATTATAGGGCATTGCACAATTTTTCTCGTGTAACTTATGAGTGTCCTTCTGTGGATGTAGTTGTCCCCTTACAAATAGAAGCTATGAAAAAAAGATAGATTCAAAGTCCCTCATGCCTTATAATCAAGACTTTCCTTCATTGGTCAACCCATTCTCTTCATGGGAGGAAATGTTAGAAAAATATGGCCCAAGTAATCCATTCACTCTTAAACAAGATTTACAAATATCATACTTATCAGTATCCCCTAGGATAAGGGGTAAGCCTTATTTTTAGTTCAAGAGAACTTGCGAGCAATGTCCTAAACCATTGGAAAAATTTGTCCATAGTGGTCTCCTATTTGAGGAGAAAATGTTAGAGGATCCTACCAGTAGGGTGCTAGAAGGCACCATGGCTTCATGCCATCAAGCACCTCAGTACATCAAACGTCACCGCATGATGTTTGTAATGGGCTATAACGGGTTTGGATGTGGCATTAATGCACAAGGATGGTTAGAGCCTATTCCCATCCCTTGTTTTAAGTCTGATAAACATGGCCTTAGGATAAGGCCTCATAATGCTCTACCCTATGAGAGTGATGCCACCTCTTTTGAATGTGAGGACATTTCATCTCATTTTGATAGCAACACATATTCCTAATGTATCCTTTACAAGTATCTTGCTTCCATGAACCTATTCCCATATTTAACGGTCCTTAACTTATCCAAATCCATCCCCTTAGAAAAATTTCAAGTAGCCCTTATATATCCTGAACTTATAGATTTAGATCAACAACTTCACATGCCCTTAGATTTCTTTGAAAATGATGAGGCATTTGTAGAGTTCATGGGACTCAGGGATTTTATTCAGCTAGAGACCATAAGAAAGGATTTACAATTCAACTAGACACCTATGCATACTTCGGAAAAGAAGCATATATGTGTGGAATTTTTAATAAGAAGTCCATAAGTAAAAGTATAACCACTGCTGAGAAACTTGGCAAAAAGGATAAACAAAAATCTCACAGTGACAAACTCTTTGAAAAAATCATAGATAAATAGAATGAAGAGTCTAAAGATGAAGTGATTTATCCATTTAAAGATGATAATGAGCTACTACAAGAGGTCAATCTTACTCTTCCCCTTGATCCTACACGGATGGAAGATGCTTCTAAAATTCTTGTTGAGGAAACAATCAACGTCAACATTGGCTCAAGAGCAGCCTAGAGTAATAAAGTTGGGAGCTTCACTCTCAGCTTAGGAACAAAAGATCTTTATAGGGATCTTAAAATAATACGTGGACATATTCACATGGACATATGTAGATATGCCTGGTTTGGACCTAGAGCTAGTTGTGCACAACCTCGTTGTGCACCCAGATGCCAAACCAATCAAGAAAAAGTTGAGAAAGATGCATCCTAAGGTGGCACTCTTGGTCAAAGAAGAATTAGAAAAGCTGTTAGCTGCTGATTTTATTAAACCTATTGACTATTCAGAATGGATCTCTAACATAGTCCCGGTATAGAAAAATCTTGTTGGCATCAGAATCTACACTGATTTTCATGACATTAACAAAGCATGTCCTAAAGATGAATTTCCCTACCTAACATTGACATGATAGTTGATTCTACTGCTGGTTATGAAATGTTGTCCTTCTTAGGATATAACCAAATACAGTTTGCAGAAGAAGATCAACATAAAACAACATTCATCACCCCTTGGGGGACATTTTGTTACAAAGTCATGCATTTCGGGCTCAAGAATGCTAGGGCTACTTATTAGTGTGCCATGACTGTTATCTTCCATGATATGATAAGTGACATCATGGAAGACTATGTTGATGACATCCTAGAAAAATCCAAGAGTAGAAAAGAGCACCCTGAAGTACTAAGGTGTATTTTTCAACATCTACGAGACTATAAGGTTCGCTTGAACCCTAAGAAATGTGTCTTTGGTGTTTTATTAGGAAAGCTCCTAGGGTTCATTGTTTCAAAAAGAGGGATTGAAGTGGACCCCGTAAAGGTTATGGCCATCAAAAATACCACCACCTACCACTCTTAAGTAGCTAAGGAGTCTACATGGGAAAATTCAGGCAATCCGCTACTTTATCTCACAACTTGTGGATAAGTGCCACCCCTTTACCCATTTTCTCAAAAAAGATGTCACATTCAATTGGGGACCTGATGGTCAGAAGGCCTTTGCGCTACTCAAACAGTACTTGCCAACCCACCTATACTCATGCCACTTACCCTAGGTGAACATCTCCTCTTATACATTTCCGCTAGCTAAGTTTTCTATTGGTGCATTTCTTGCCCAATACAACTTAGACCATAAAGAGAGAGTAATTTACTATCTCAGCCACACCTTGATCGTGTACGAGTTGAATTATCCCCAAATAGAAAATTCATGCTTAGTGGTTGTCTTCACATTCCAAAAGCTTTGCCATTATCTCCTGAATAATAAAACCAAACTCATATCCAAAGTTGACCCTCTCAAGTACCTTTTATCCAAACCTGCCCTCACGGCCAAATGGCTAATTGGATCATTCTCCTGAGTGAATTTGATATCAATTTTGTGAATCAGAAGTCTTTAAAAGGACAAGTACTAGTTGATCAGTTAGTAGAAGCACCTCTCCAGGGATGGAACCTTTGTGCCTAGATTTTCCAGATGCATCTATGATGTATATTGAAGAATCCGTAGAATGAAAGGTCCATTTTGATGGATCTTTTACCTTCCATGGATCTGGAGTAGGTGTGGTCCTCATCACTCCAACAAGTGATGTCATACCAAGAGCATTCCGGCTAGGATTCCCGTGCACAAATAATATTACAGAGTACGAGGCGCTCATTGCTGGTCTCAAACTAGTAATTACTTGGAATATCGACAACTAAGAGTCATTGGATATTCTCAACTTATCATTAAACAAGTTAATGATGAGTACAAAGTTAAAGATGAGAAGCTTATTCCATATAAAAAGATGGTTGAAACCTTGAAGGAATACTTCACACAGGTCATATTTGAGAAAAATCCAAGGTCACACAATAGATCCATTGTTATGGCTACTATTGGGTCTTTGTTACACATTCCCCCTCAAGAAAGTAAGATGCCTTTCTTTGTAGAGCATCTACAGATGCCAGCGTATGATATGTCCAGAGTCATGTTTAGCATGTGAAGTTGTTGGTCCCTTATCCCCTTGGTATGATCCAATCTTTCAATACCTACAAAATGACATTTTTCCACCTAACATAACTCATTCTAAAAAGAAAGCCCTTATCCACCGCATAGCCCGTTATACCCTCCTAGGAGGCACCCTTTATCATCATGGCTATGACGGGAATCTACTTCATTGTTTGGATGTTGCTGATTCTATCCACGCCATTAAGGAAGTACATGGTGGTATTTGTGGAGCACACACCAGTGACATAGTCTTAGCTAAGAAGCTATTAAGAGTAGGCTATTATTGGCCTACCATGGAATCAGATTGCTGCAACTTTGTAAGGAAGTGTGAACTATGCCAGAAATATGGAAACTTGATACATGCACCAAGCACAAGCCTTATAACCTATTGCAACGCCTTGGCCTTTCTCTAAATGGGGCTTGGATCTCATAGGGAAGCTCCACCCTTCTTCCTCCTTAGATGGTCATACACACATCATCACTGCCACCAAATATTTTACCAAATGGGTAGAGGTTGTCCCTCTTACCTATGTTACCGGTGCGCAAATCTCAAAATTCATCATGAACCATCTCATATGCCATTACGGGATCCCTTCAACCATTGTCACTGATAATGGTAAATCCTTCAAAAACAAGATGGTTAAAGCCTTGTGTCAACACTTCCATATCCAGCTCAAGTGGTCAACCCCTATTACCCCCAAGGTAATGGACATGCGGAAGCTACTAATAAAACCCTTATACATGGATTATGGAGAAAATGGTCAGTAAAACCGGTCATAATTGGCATCTACAGATACATCCCACCCTTTAGGCCTATCGTACTTCCATCCACACTCCTATGGGTGTGACCCCATATTCAATTATTTATGGCACTGAAGCCATCATACCTTTAGAAGTGGAGCTTCCCTCCCTAAGAATATCTCTCAGAGACTATCTTGATAAAGATGAGGACTACAGAGTTGCTCACCTAACAGAGTTAGAACTATTAGATGAAAAGCATATTAGAGTGCTCAATCACCTGAAATTCTATCAGAACAGAGTGTCAGGGATACAAAAAATGCATCATTCATTAGGAATTTGATGTAGGAGATCTAGTTCTCAAAGAAAATCAAAAGAACACTATCAAAGATAGAGAGAAGAAAGGAAAGTTTGAGGCTAACTGGCTAGGTCCTTATGTAGTGATTGCAAAATATGGATCAGGAGCCTACAAACTTGCATATTCAGATGGTGAAGAGCTTCTAGAACCTATGAACACCATGCACCTCAAGCGGTTCTATGCTTAAGCATGACAATAATATCAGATAAGAACTAAAAATAGAAAAACAAAGAAAAAACAAGCAAAAAAATGGAAAAATTGAGAAAATAGTAAAGAAAAAGCAGGTCATCCACATGTGAAAACCACGCAATTGTGGCGCAGTGGGCAAGTATTTGAGTGAAAACCAGTTTTTGGTGCTCAAGGAAGATTTCGGATGTAATTTAATTTTACAGTAGGATGGGTAATCCTCCCTCTTTCTAGATATGATTTCCTTTGCTAGGTCTAGGGATCCTACTAGAGCCACCTTTTTCATACCATGATCTGGTTTATTTTCTCTTATATCTGCATGAAGGACATTACCTATGTATACTCCCATCTAATGCTAAGCACACATGGACATTATCACCTTCTCATATATACAATACATGGCATTCTTCCCTTTGTATATTCCCACATCACGCTGGGGGCATCCACATTTCTTTGTTCTTGTACATTGCTTTTAGAACATGACCTTGGAAAATACAAAAACATTGGGAAAAGGATACAAAAAAACCTAAACATCTGGAAAATTTCCCTTTTCAGGGATAAAGCTACATTCATTTCACAACGTTATCTTAGGGAAACCTAGACAACAATGAAAATGTAGCCTTGAAAATTTTATCTTTCGAGATAACCCAAAAACATTAGAAAATATATCAATGTTGTCCCACAAAAACAAAGTAATATTTAGATTTCTTTTAGTTGTTGGTTTGTATAGTCTTGATGTACTTAGTCTATTGAATTGTTTGTTCTTTGAATAAGTTCATTTTCTTACCTTATATTGGATCTTGTTTGATTTGATTGTGTATGGCATTGCATTCATTTAGGAACTCTCATACTTGTGAAAAATTGTTGTAGGATTCTTTGTTTGTTATGTGCATCTATTAGAATTCATTTTACTTTCTTAGATTGAGTACCACTTTAATCTCTTGCTATCTTTTACATGTGTTCGTTTAAGTTGTATTTTGTTGTGTTGTTTGTATGTGTATATTTGTTTAGTTTTGTTATCTTTTACTTATATTTTTTCACAATTATTTGTTATCACATCTATCATCTATCATTTCATCACATTTCTAACATCATTCACTACATCATATATACAAATATACTACGTATTACATCATGCATGTATCCTAAGCTAACCATCACATATCATATCATCAATGGGGGCAAGAGGGGTTACACATAATCATAAATCTATCCCCCACACCAATATCATCTAGTATCATCCCAAGTGCTAGAATAAAAACTCAGAAACATCTCATAAATCTAAAAACATGTGGTGCTATCTACAGATACATCATCAATATGAAAACATGGAACATACACATTTCTAAATCTAAGATATGTCACATACATAGAAGAAAGGGAAATCATACATCATAAATCAATCACAAGTATGGTATATCAAAATGTCCATATAATACATGTATAACTGTCAAGTCAAGTGCTCAAAATATACATCATCGATACAATATGCCATCTACAAAGGGCATGCATCAAAAAGAATTGAGCCTTCATCAAGAGGTGTCATCAAAACAATGGTACATACAACTATACAAAAGAATTGGCCTTCATAAGAGGCATACATATAAATACATCTATACAAAAGGAAAAGTAAAGAGCTCAACCACAACTCTCACTCTCAGGGGCTCCCGGGTCCATGACCTGGTGCACGAAAGAGAGGTGGTTGTGATGGACCTGCACCAGGGGTACCACCCTACTATCTGGTTGGCTATTGTCTAGATGGCTTTACTCGCAATGGGTTGCTGAACTAATCTAATCTGAATGATGTGATCACCATGACCTAGAGCTTATCGTGCTCACATCTGACTGATCAAAGGGAACAACTCACTGCTCTGTCGGGACTACCCTGAAGTAGGAAGTCCTATAGTATAAGGCCTCACCGTTGGATCTCATAGCATCCATATCAAATCAGTGTCCCTAGAAGTGAAAACTACCTATAGGGTGGCATCGCGCTCACCTATCACCCTACCAATATTAGCCTGAGCCTATCTAGAGGCAGTGGCCTCTCGATCTCTATTTGCAGTAATAGCCTGCACCTGGGATCATGCTTAATCTCTCTATATAATGTAGCCCTGTGACTATACCTGGGCGTGGTCCATCTAAGCAACAACCATATACACTTGAGTTTAAGATTGAGGTAAAAGGTGCAATATCTGAGCCCCCTATGTGACATCTCATGAATCTGACTCTACCATAGAGTACTATCGCTAGCCCTGGGTGGCCTGTGCTCTAGCCTGATCTCTCTCCATGGTCAAAATATGCACTTGAGCATGTGCCTAATCTCACTTTGCTATAAGTCCTACATGTGTGCTAGCTACATCTCTCTCTCCAGCCACATATAACTACACAACAATTTCTTCCTGTCAGAATCGCTACTAAAGCACAACCAATTGTCCACCCTCACCACCACCCTCTAGTACATTAGGTGGCAGGCCTTACTATGGAAGTACCTACTAGAGAGGGGTATAAATCCCCACTAGAATGCCTACTAGGGAAACTCTATGTCAAATTCCCTGAAAACCTATCTCGGCCTAGGCTTGGGGCCCTTTCCCGAGGCTATTGTGTATTTGGACCTTGTCCCCTACCCCTGACATACCTATATGCATCGGGACCACCATCATCATCATCATCATTCATCGCTATCATCACCACTAATAAATCCACCCTCGCCACCACTAGGAGGCCTCACTGGAGGGGATCTCGTGTCTACATTATAAGTTGCCCTAGAAATAGTCAAATAACATGGAAGCACACCATGATACCATGGCCCATACTCGGGTGTAGTGCCGGATCTCTAATCTGTCTCAGTGGCACCCACATAGTAGGTACCACCTGTCAAAAATTAGCCAGTGCTCTATCACAAGTGATCTGTGGACCCATATCAAAATGCTCTCGGGCCCTATGAGCATACCATCTGTCTAGCCTAGGAACATCCTAGGTAATGCCAAACTACCTCTGACACCGATCCACCCTATATAGCTCTCGCATATAGCTACGGTTCCTAAGATAAAGTGCTCTACTATGGCAGTCTGAGCTCTAAACCATCCTTGGGCCACTAGAAATGTCTATAAGGCCTCCAAACCATGGAATCCTACTGCAACTCATCCAGCTCATGCCGATAGTGATATGTATCCCCATGTATGGCCACACATCGTCCCTTGACTAGACCCAGCCTATCATAGAAGGCTCCTCGGGAAGCCTAAAATCTCAAAACACCTAAGGGGTGACCAATGAAAATGTGATCCCACACCCAAATCTGCAGCAAGCGAGCTGGTCCTACCATCTTTTGATGGTAGTAGGTAATCAAGTGAAGGTCCCAGTATAGATGTGCTAAAATACACTAACCCCAGTAGTAGGTCTCTCCCTCTACCAAACTACGTATCACTCCTAGGAGGCCGAGTGGAAATGAAGCACTAGTCTTGTCAGGGAGTAAGACTCCACTGACAAAGGCCATCATATAGACCACTACTTGGTCTAGCTCTAGATCATCGATGCATCATGATAACTTGATAGACATCCCATGCCATGGTATTGTAAGGATGTCAAACAACTCTAAAATATATCACTGAATGTTGGTCCAACGGCTCATAGTTTGGATAATCGAACTCTAAATTAGGACCCATATAATGTGCCATACATCCTCCAGAGTAATAGTAATCTCCTCGGTTGGGAGTTGAAAACACTGACTCTTGTTGTGCCATCGCTTTGTTATGGCTGTCAAGAGGCCATGATCCAATGTAATCTGTGGCATCTCGACCACATGAGTCAATCCGTAACATATAGGAGGCTCTCAGGGTCACTCTATCATCATCATCAAATTGGGCCTCTATCACTGCTAGCCGACCATAGCACTCATGAGTCTAGAGAATAGGTAATATATGCTGTAAAATCAACACAAGTGTTAGGCACCTACTTATTCCTATCTATTTTTCTAAGGAAAAATGCTTCTTTGAATCATCTAACTTACTAATTATTCTTTTCTTCTACACTAATCTAGTCTATATTCTTCTATACTTGGCTATTTTACTAGCAAGTTTTTTTCCCCCTTCCTTCTAGTGCCTATGCGCCCCTTTTGGCACTGCGTGCCCTTTTGAGTGCATATGCACCCCTACCAATGTGTACGTTCCTCCTTAATCTTCTCTCCATTAAACAAAGGCCACATAGAATGCTACATGCATAATGTGACACCTACATGCCTACCTTGACGCACGTGCTTGCAAATGCTTGTCCTACCCTCACTCGATGCAAACACCCCTCTAACACTTACGCCCTTGGTTTGACACATGCATGTGCATCCACTAATTTCCATTTTGACGGATGTGCATGCACGTATACACTTTTGATGGATGTGTGTACGCATACTTGTCCCTTTTTGATGCAGATGCGTGCGTGTACCCATCAAATCGATGCATACGCCCATGCATATGTTAAATTCTACCATACCTACCCTAGAAAAACCCTAAAAAGTGCATTAAATGCATAATTAACTAGAAGGGATAGGCCACTCATGTAGGGTCCATCCGTTGGGTCCGCATGAACTCTTTGATGTGATCGGTGTGTCTCCTCCTGCTTGGTATTCTCGCCATCTCACTCCAAGGCTATCGCTCTCACTCACGGTAAAAATTTTGCAAGAACTTTGGTAGAAATGAATTGGTCATGATTGATTGATTTACCGACCCGGGTGGGTATATTAACCTGTCGTGATGCCCCTAGGGCATGTTTTCTCTACTGTGATCATTCTAACCTTCTTCTATCCGATGTGATAATTATTTTTGATAATTATTTTTCACATTTTCTACTTGGGGCACTTCGTGCCACCCTGTAGTTACTTCTCCGTCACACTAAAATAATTTACGAACCTTTCAGATGCCTTTTCCCACCTTTTCCTCTATTTTTCATCTATTTTCCCCATCATGATAATTATTTATTAGTTTATTTTAAAGAAATTATTCCTGACCCATCTTTCTTCTTGTGGGAATATATTCTGGCTCTCTGATAGCCTCACCTTCCCACTATCACCCTCGTGTACTTTTAGAAGATCTTTGATCTTTTGAAATTCTTCTGACCGATCAAAAATCTAAAAAAAAAAATTATAAAACCATTTAAAAAACCAAAAACATTGAAAAACCTCAGAAATAGGTTAAAACTTGGTAAATCGTTCATCTACGGCTGAAATCATGTGTCATCACATGGCACTCATCCCATATCCTACTGACGTTTTCAAATATTTTGAAACAATGACTTGCAAATCATCTAAATCTTCAAATCACCTACACAAGCTATGTTGCTTACTTCATTTGTACTCTAGGGAAGTATTAGTTACTGGTACTATTTTTCGTCATGCACATTACTTTTTCACTAGACCCAAGTGTCCTCCATCTTTTCCCTTGCATTATACACCTTTCTTGGGGCATCATTCTTCACCCTTGTCATTTATCAGAACATTTGGGAATACATCTTGATAACAAAATATTTGTGCAACTATCTTGAACGTTGTTGGTTTAAGCATGTGTGATTGTACTTATTTCCCTGTTAGGAGACATTGTTTATTTCTCATATTGCATTGCATTCATGTATGTTGCATGGAGTTGGCCATTTTTAGCACAAGATGGTTGTTTGTATCTTGGCCTTTCATGTCATTTTACGCTTCCGCCACATGCTCATATTGTAATAAGGACCGATGAGGAGGATTTTAAGCATTATGATGATTATATATTGATGGCAATTGATTTATGGATAGCTCAATATCCCTATTTATTCTTGTTTCTCATTTCTTGTGATGTAACCTCTTTCTGTTGTTCTCTTTTTCGATCACCGATTGAGTTTCTTCATCACCCCATCAACACTCGAGGGGCATCCGTCATCCTTCATCCTATTAATTTTTCTTCTACCCCTTTAAATTTTTTCTACTTGTTTGCATTTGTCTACTTTCTTTGAAGTGATGTGGCTTACGTCACCCCAAAGAGGGGAAAATGTAGACACATGTAGTTTGATCAATGCACTATTATTCTTAATATTGCACTAACTATTCTTCCCCTTACAAATTTATGACACTTTGTCAGTTAGATCTATCTAACTCCCCTCTTATGACACTCTGTTGGTCATATTTCCTCTTATAAACTAATTAAATAGGTTATAATAACCTCTTCTTGGCTAATATTCTCTTCTTTACCACCTTTATTAGCTCTCTAGAGTATCAATCCACTTCGTTGGATTGATTAAGTCTTTCAGAAGCCCTTTAGAAACCTAATTTCTCTCTAAGTAAGATTAATTACCCTCTAAACATGGTTAACTAGTCTTAACCATGGTCAATCTCTTCTAAACATAGTCAAATCACACTTTGACTTGCTAAAAGTGCTTTTTGGACTTTAGCATTTGTCCCACATGCACCCAAATCTCCCATTTTCCCAAATGGAAAACTATAAATAGGGCTAGACCCCTCCCTCATTTTCTAAGAATTCTCTCTTCTTCCTAGCACAGATTATAGTATTTTGTTTAGGCTTTAGATTGTATTTCATTTTCTTCCATTGAGCTAGTAGTATTTGCTTTTGTATTTTATAGCACAAATATGGAGTAAAAGGGAAGAACCATTGGCCTTGAAGCCATTAATGGGGAGATCTCTTTCTCTTAAAACAAAAATAAATGCTTAGATCCTCTTAGGTTCATTATTTCAAGCTTTCAAAGAATAGAGGTTAGTTTCATTTTCTTAGTTTTCTTGTTTACTTCAAATTAATGTATGCAAAGAAGAAACCCTTGCTCATTTCTTATCAGATGGTCCATTGATCAGCTTGTTCAAAGCCTTTGAGGTTTTATAAGATTCTTACCTGAATTCCATGGCTTTTACAACTTTTCATTAAACACAATATCCTTTGAATTTGATCTCATCCACCCAAGTCTCATATCTTAGGACTCATTGAATCATTTGATTCACTCCATTGACTTGGACCTCATCTTTCCAAGTCTCGTAAATCAGGAATTCTTGAATCTTAGGATTATCTCCTTTGACTTGGATCTCGTTCACCCAAGTATCGTAAGTTAGGACCATTCCAATTTAATAAACATGGACCTCTCTCTGATGAGTCCATTACAATATCTCATCTCGTCAAAATTTAGAAAAATTCAAAAGCATAAAAATAAAATAAAACTCCATATTAAACCTTTGCTTAAAGTATTGTTTGAAAATAAAAAGTGGAAAAGAAAGTGAAAATAACGTTAAGAATTCCATCTATTGGTAGATATCTTAATCATACCATTATCATATCTTCACATTCTTCACCTATCATGACACATGTTAACCTTGTTCCTATTGGGCATTGTGTGTCTCATTTTTGTTATGGTTTCTACCATTTCAAATATTTTTACCTATGGTTTTGTCTCGAAGCTTACTGATGAAAAATCATCCTTTCAAACAAGCTCTCCACTTAATAGAAATCCCTAAAATTCTGTACTTGGACCTTTTTGATTGTCCATCTTAGTCTATGGTGTTGAACACTTTTTCCTTCTAGTTGTATGTGCATTTGAGACCTAGGGGTAGAATGTTCCTTCCCAACAAGCACATTATCAACATATAAGGAAAAATTAATATAAAAATACAAAAAAACAATAAAATGATCACACCTTTCATCCTTCATAGTCTTTGGTGATAAGACCATACTTCTCACTAGTAGTATGAGACTGGGAGTGGAGGAAGATGTCCTTAATTTCCTACACTTTGTCTTCGGTATTGATCCCTTTCCTCTTACTGGTGGCATGGGGAAAGATGTAGGGGGTGAATTTTAAAAAAATAAAAAAAATCAACCAATATATCCTCTAGAAATGTGAATCAAAGTGCTCAATCAAAAATATCCTAAGAAGTTTCTTATGTTAACGAGAGACAACAAGTCCTTTAACTGAATCTCGTCAATCAATAGCCCATCAATGGATATAAGTTGAGTCAAAACCTATAAAGTGGAATCATCTTAGAATCGGTAAGATAATATTGATTGGAGATGAGTTACATTTTTATCATATGGATCATTGTTACACCTTGTGTCTTCATATCCATCATAATTTCATATCACTATTCACCTTGTTATCACAGCCTTCTTGGCTCTTGGTGATAAGTCATCACATATTCCTAGTTACATGGAGTTAGGAGTGGAGTGAAACACCCTATCATTTTACCATCTACATTTATTCCAATGGAATGGAATGCTTATAATTGTTTGCACTTGCGTTCAAGTAGTGCACCACTTTACTGAGTTTAAAAATACCAAAAAAATTCAAACATGTTTCACAAAATACCAAAAATTTCAAAAATGTTTCAAAAACTTAAAAACATTCAAATATGTTTCACAAAAATACAAAAATAATATATCTATTTTTTCAAAAATACAAAAACAGTATAAAATTGTCAAAATCAAAACATTTAGATAATGTTTGACCAACTTTTAGCAACTGGATAACATAGTTCAACAATTTTTCCATTTGACGATGCTCTTCATGATCATTCCAAATCATATTTTGATAATCATTTTTATTTCTGTGGTGTATATCCATTCTTGAGGAAAGAAATCATTTAACCTTTACAATATAACTTTGCTTGGGGCACACTTGGATTTCATATTTTAATCCAATACAGATCAAACTTCAATGGGATCTGACAAGAGTATCTTTTGGAGTATCTAAGCATCACTCTACTCTTTGTCCCAATCCAATCCTCTCATGTTCTAAGCTATCGCTCAAGGTCATTCAAATCTGTCTAGTTATTTAATGTGGAACACATTCGTAGTGTCATTATACATCGTTATTGCAAATTGTGTTGCTATTGCGGTTTTTCAAATTTGTGACAATGATTTTACTTCTTTTAGTTTGTTATTTTGTTTTACTTTGTTTACCTTTTTTAGACCAATTGCAGGAAAATTATTGGCATCTTAGCTCACATATAACTTTTGTGTCATTCATTCCTGTTCATATTGGGTTTGTTTTCAATGTTTGTTTTGTGTCTTTTTGTCACTTACACATGTTATGTTTTATTCCTGGTTTATTAAATAAGCCATGGTATGTTTTCATTTTTGTTTAATATTTAAGTTTTTCCACATTTATTTTAATTTTTATTTCAAATTTTTTAAAAAAATTCAAAAATTCAAAAATCATATATTCTTAAATTCTAAAAAAATAGAAAAATCATTAAATATTTTGAACAAACATTCACTTATCACATAATTTCTACAATTGGAAAACCATTAATGTGAATATTTCAACACTTGAACACAATCTTGAGAAATTCATAGCTTTATCTACTACCCTAGTGATCATTCTAATTTTACAACCATCACTTTCTTCCCTTTGCACGATTACTTACTCTATTTGGGGAAACTCACAAAATTGTTTTTCCTTCCAGATGTAACTTCACTTGGGAAAATTTATCTTAGATCATTTGTAAAATGGATCCAACAAGAGTGTCACGAGAAGTATCCAAGTATACTCCACTCTTCAGTTTGATCCTATTCCCAATCCTTTCATAAGTTTTTCATTTGGAGGAATTTGTATATGTTTCCTCATCATTGTGACACACATTAGTGGCATAACCGATTGTCTTATTTTTTGACATTGTGTTGCATTGTTGATGTTTAACTTT
The DNA here is from genome assembly GCA_018340775.1 of Taxus wallichiana var. yunnanensis. Classification (NCBI taxonomy): domain Eukaryota; kingdom Viridiplantae; phylum Streptophyta; class Pinopsida; order Cupressales; family Taxaceae; genus Taxus; species Taxus wallichiana. Next base: position 31,186,651 of record CM031239.1, on the reverse strand, counting down.
TGGACCACTTGCAAGTAGTGTGATCACATATTTCTTCCTTTATAACCCCGATTCCCGCACTTACTCTATATATTGGTTTTGTTTTCCATTTTTATATTTTCTTTCTGTGTGTGTGTGTGTGTTTACGTGTATCTAGGTTACCCATCATGATTATTTGATAATTAAGGTGACAAATCTATTATGCAACAAGAAAATTAAATTTACTCTAAATTTATTCTCCAAATGACTGTCATGTTATGAGTACAAATCCTTCCTATTCTTGTTTCAATCCCTTGTCATCTTCTTATAAATCGTTATTTACCGTTTTGTTGCATCGCCCACTCGAGTTGAGGGGCATTCCCTTACCATCCTTTTACTAGACATCTAAATGATTCACTGTCTTATAATCTATATATGTCTACCACCTTTAAAATGTTATTACTTTTTAATAACACTTTAAAGAGGGGAAAATGTAGACACCCCAAAATCACTCACTTGTTCCCAGTATTATCCTTGTACATCCTATTATTATTATTTATATGATTTAAAGATTTTAAAGGAGCTTGGAACCTAGGGATTGAAGGGATCCCACCCAAGTACAAACATGAAAGTAGAAACCAATAACCATTGAACCCAAACCAGACAAAACCATAAAATAAATGAACGGGGATACTGTTTGAGCATACCCAATGACAATATCAACAAATAATAATTCAAAAAAACCCATTCCACCTAAAACAAAAGATATGTACCAGAGATTACTCACGAGAGGCGGTGTATCTCGGTCCCAATGACATCTTCCCACCCAGAGACACCTATGTGGGCAGTCCTAAGTAAGAAATTAACGGTGAAGCCCAATTTTTTTGTGCAAATTGACTACACCCACCGATTTGAGAACAACGGGCATTGAAAGCTCGAGAAAAATACAACTTCTCGAGCCTATGTACTAGAGAGCTGCACATAACACACGTTATAGAAATTTGAGGCACACCTAATCAAAACTACATTATTGGAATATGACATTGCGATCACCCTTCGAGCTTCATCTATGGCCATCCCTCTGAACTACATCCAAAAATGGTTGAGCCCTACCATATGCCTCCAAAACTTTAACCAAGTTGACTAGGTGCTAGGGTTTTATAAAGTGAAGATCTATATCGCGGACCTCTTCAAAGTTCTTCCACACCGAAGTAAACAAGAAAAAAACCAATATGAAACTTCCAAATTCACTTGGGCCTTAATAGAAACACCCATATATTCTTCACCCAAAATACTCATTATGGCCTCATAGATGGAACCTAATGCCACCCTGAAAATAATCCAAATACAAGCCTATGAAACACTCCCAAAGAAGGCCATTTCATACTTCACCCCTTGAAGGAAAAGGAAAGGTAGTGGAGGGATCTCCATTCTTAGCTCTCAAAACCTCCACTCCACCACCAACCTTCAACAAGAGAAGAAAGATTGAGGAAAACTAAATCCTTTAAAAATTAAAAGCACCTCACTCTCCCTTTCCAAGAGATGCTATCTTGGAACTCCTCCCATGCGTTCACATGCTCAGAGATGACCAGAACATATCTCCTAATGATTCCTTGATTTTTCAGAAATCGGTGACATAATTCGATTCTCTATAATTATGATTTAAAACCCACTTAGGGATTTTATTCAGCCAATGCAAAATGTTGGTGAGAAATTTTTCCAACTTCTAGGATATATCTTGTACCTTATGAACATTATTAATAACAAGTTGGGAGTCACCTTCAATTTAAAATGCTTTACATCCTATACTAATCTGCCTATTTGATATCTTCAAGCAAAGATTGAGCCTCTACCTCATTACACATTCCATGCTTCAAAGGAAAGGAGCCTGCAATCACTAAACTTCCTTCCTCATCTCTAATTATACACCCCACTACCGATATGCCCAGTTTACCTTTTAGTACATCATATTATTCATCCCTTTATGATTTATTAATTAAATTGATTAATCATGCACATTATACCAATTTAGATAAATTAAATTAATCTTTAGTACCCCTTTAGCTAGCTTAATTATCATTTATTAAATAAATGATTGATTAATTAGTGTGCACATTATAACTAATTAAATTAGTTATTTAAATGGGAAAGTACACCTATTTTCCTAGTCAACTACCACTTGGAATTCACTTCACTGTCAAATCAACTCTACTTCAATCGTCCGGTCAACTCAGGTTCTAGAATCCTAGAAAGGTGGGGTAAATTGAATTTCACATACAACCACATTTCTAGATGTAACTTCTGCTAATAAATTCCTTTACTTCCCCTTAATGGAATTTATCTTCCCTGAAACCATTCAACTTCCCTTAAATCCTATTTTTAGCATGTGCATTCAACCACTTTTTCAACCAACTCAAACCACTACCTAACCTCTATAAAAGAGCATGTCTATACTTTTACAAATCCTCTTGGATCTCCTGTACAAAAACTATGTTAGCTTTGCTCCAATATCTACATATTGGAAGCTCTATCCAAGTCAAAAATCTTCTCATAGCATGGTCAAATCCACATTTGGAGGTCATTTCCAAGAGAACCCAAAATCAAATATTTACAAGATTTCACAAGCTTAAAGCATCTATAATATTACCAAGGTTTGTATGGAAATCTACATGAAGGTTTGCAAGTTGTTTTATTTTTCTTCTATTAAGTTAGTTTTTCATTGTTTACACTTACATCCATCTAATTGATATTTAATGTCTTTAATTTTTTCTATAAAATTAACCACTTTTTCATCTCCCTTCATGGGAGTTGTTAGTAACTCAAGAATCAATTTTATAATTTCTAATAAGTGTATACTTTCATGCATTGATTCTATCTATGTTTAGGCTTCACTCAGACTTTCTTGATTCCCAATGTGAAGTAGGAAGTCATCCCGCATGTTGTGCATTATGATGAACATTTCCACCAACACCTTTTATTGATATATGAACACATTGTTTGTTTTCATTTGTTTTCCAAATAGAGCTTTCTATCTACCATTTGTGACAATACAAAGCTTCCATACCATGAATTATGCCTTCATTATGATCTTCCAAATGTTGTAATTTGATGCATTCAACATATGTGATTTTTCAATAGTAAATTTATTAGACCCCATTTTTATGTTTTCAAACAATTCAAATGAGGATAAAATTCTAGGTTTTTATTAAAGGAGTTTTAGAAAACTCTTACCATTTTAAAATTGAAATATGAGGGTTGTATTTCGGTGTTTTAACTCAATTTTATGAAAAAATTGACTTCTTCGAATTGATGAGTTGTGTAAATATCCTTTATAAACAACTCATATTTTATTTTTTAAGCCATTATAGCTATGTCCTTGTATTTTCTAGTTTCACTACTAAACTTGATCATCACAACTTGAACTTATGGCATAATTACTAATTAATATAATTTTAACTAGTTATCTTTATTTTGTGGTATTTTGTGTGTGCATTTATTCTTATGATTTCAATAAGTTATTTGTGCATTTATTATTATGATTTCAATAAGTTATTTGAATGATGATATGTGTGATTCCACTCTTGGTTGTAAGCAAATTTCTATATGAAGCAAATCATAAACAAAAAGGGAACCATCTACAGAACTTGTCCATAGCCAAAGGAATTTTCCGCAGATAACCCTTCCGCAACCAAAGGGAATCACCTACAACAAATAAGTCATGTTATGAAGATATCTTGGAACATGAAGAATGAAACTCAAGTTTGTACGTGTCGATTGAAGGAATAGTTACAACTGGAGAATGTAGAACTAGGAGATAACTCAACCATGGATCTGATTATTCATTGCAAAAACTACTGAAGAATTGATTGATCGAGGTTACATGTGACTAAAGGAACTAGTCAATTAACTAAACACCTATTATTAGCTCCATTGTATGTGTTAAATATCTTGTTGTTCTATTTGAGATCTTCCACTTGTTCTATCAAAGATCTTTCAATTAACTTGTTTGAACTCCATGGTGAACTCTTCTTCTCACATCATCTTTGTAATGATCAATGTTGGTAATGTTAACATGGAATACATAGATTCATATATAGAGGAGGAAATTTCTTTGTTCCTGGATGTAATGTTCATGCCAATTCAATAAAAGACCTGAGTTCTATTTATTAGTCTTTAGTTACAAATATTAGGATGGATTAACACCCAAGGAAGGGCCCACTTGTGGTTTGTTAAACCCCTCCATAGTTTTTTTTCTCTATTTCATTGCATGCTATCCTAGGAATAAATTTATCTTCTTTATCTGCAAGCTTTCTCTTAGTTATAGTGTTAGAAACAATTTTCTTTCGAGTTATAATTTTTTTCAAGCATTGTTTTTTTAAGTATTGTAGTGACACTTATTTCTTTCCATACCTTCTAGATTCTCTATAACTATGCATACAAATTGGCATTATTTAATTTTTATGTCCCTTATTTTGATGATTAAATGATTTTGATTCAATCAACAACATATTAATTGTTGTAAGTTAATTCACACCACCATTTTCGATGTCGTTTCTAGGGATATTGCCAAGTTATAGGGGTTTAAAGAGGTTTTTCATTCCTTAGAAACATTTTAGGTTTAGAATTTTCACCTCCACCCCCACTAATGTATTTTTATTGAGTTGAGTTAGTTGATGTATGAACCATCCAAGATATGCCCATGGTAGAATTTTACCCAATCTTTAAATAACACAAGTTACTTCATCTGATTATGAAGAAGACGCATCTTCTTCTATACAAGGTTTGATAGTAGAAGAATCACCTCCAAGTGAGACTTATGAGGCTGTTGTTGAATAATGTATAATGACAGAAGAGGTTAATTAAAAATTTGAAAAGGGGAAACTACATTTGAGTTCCCAATCTCCAACAATAATCAACCTATTGTAATGAAGAATATTTCTCCTCAGCTCTTCCTAATTTCCATGGATCCATAACTGAAGACCCAAAAACTTTCTTGTTTGATTTTTATGTATTATGCAGGAGCTATGATTACACAGTTGATGCACACAAGTTGAAGGTGTTCCTTTCCACACTCAAGGATGTAGAGTTGAGATGGTTTATGGGTTTAGGAAGAGATGCTATGACTACCTAGCAGTAGATGAAGAATTTTTTTTTGACCAAGTAATAATACTACTATAGGAAAAGTAACATAGAAGGGGATGAACTCTTTAGGATGGTACAAAAGAAAGATAATCCACTAGAATATTATCTAGAAAGATTCATGTTTTACATTCGAAGTCAAGGCACACAAGATTACCTCATGAATATCTCAAATTACTCTTCTTAAAGGGACTTAGTAAGAAGGATAGGGAGGCTTTGGACTTGAGACATTTCAAAATATACCTTTGATGAGATTTGTGAAGCTTACATGAATTAATCCAGAGAAACCATGAAGAGAATCAAAAGTGCGAGATCGAATGGTGGATCGAATACCAAAGGAATTGGGGTTATATCTAAACTAAATATTGTGAACATGTTCAAAAATATGAAGTGATATTTTTTAATGACATGGCCACCCAGCTTAATGCTCTACATGAAAAGAGGAAAAGATAAGATGAAGAGGAAACACTTACAAATTCTTTCCATGCATGTAGAAGAAATAAAGTATGATTGCAGATGCATAGGATTAGCCAACATTGCACAGAGAGGGAGGTGCACTTGAATTCACGATGATAGAAACAGAGGATGGGAAATTCTTCTATGTTTCTCAAAGGAAGCCTTATCCTCCAAGACAAGGAGGGACCACAATATCCCATGCTATATTTTCAAAATTGTGCTAGTAATCCATATGTGCAACCCCACCTTGTGCTATACTTATTAAGGTTGGGATCCATACCATAACCAATATAGATAACTATGAAAACCTTAGTTTTAAAGCCAATAATGGTAAGAACCCCCTTCTTCATGGAAATAGTCTTGGAGAGGAGGCCAAAAATGGAAAAACCCACCTCCTAACTACCAAAAATATTATAATCAACCTCCTTACCTATAACAACAAGCTCGATGCCAAACCCTTAACCTAGATCTTAACCAAAACCACTCAACTACTAGCTCAACCAATGCCTAACCCCAACAATAAAGCTTCTCAACTAGCCTACACCACTGAATCAACCCAATAATCTACTTATTCAATTAATGTCAATGATATCCATCTTCACTCAGGAAGATCACTTCTCCCACCAAGTAAACCCACCATCATAGAAATTGCAGATGAACCACGAATTGGAGAATGATCCACAAAAAAGCCAAAAAGTGCTACAAACTGATCTACAACAACATGAGTAGAGGTCCAACAAGGATAACTAGCAAGCTAATGAACCACCATTTCAGAGAGATTGTAAGAAAGGAAACATGACCTTAAACTAGATTATGATTCTAATTTTTTCAATAAGCTTAAGGATATTTTCATGAATATTCTATTTATTCAAGCTATCAAGGATGTTCCCATCTACAATAAGTTGGTAAAGGATCTATGCATAAAGAAACAAGGCAAAGAAGGAAGGATCCATCTAATGTACAAGTTATTGGACAATTGGCTGATATCATACTTGGAAATTCAATCCTACTAAAGTATATAGATCCAGGAAGTCCTTTAGTAAATGTTACAATCAATGGAACTACAATAAAGAATACTTTGATTAACTTAGGGGAAGTAATACACATCATGACCAAGTAAATTATGGATGACTTGAAGTTGGTAGGGCTAAGGTAAATATCTAAAATATTACAATTAGAATATAAATAGTGATACCTAAAGGAGTCCTTGAGGACATTATTGAGGTGGTAGAATCTTGGGAATACCCCACCAATTTCATTATCTTTCAACCAAAAGTGAGCTTAGGAGGTTATCCTATTATTATAGGAAGGCCATGGTTGGCCATTACTGATGCATTCATAGGTTACAAGTCTAACAACATGATCATTTCTAATGGAAGTGATACTAAGAAGCTAACTTTATCCTCCCCGCCTAACCATTAAGTGATGAGGATTAAAAATTTGGGTCAAAGAACTATAAGCTGATCAGATTTCTGTATACTAGCTCATGATGTTGGAGAAGTCTTGTACAATAAGAATATGTTGTTCTCTCAAATGTCTTGTGGAATAACTATGGAAGAAATGAAGAAGTGGATGATAGATTAAGGTTCTTAAGCTATCCCTTGAAATAATTTCTACCACAAAAAAACACCATGTATGTTCTAGGTAAGAATTGTATTCTTCATCAACTTATTCCACATAACTACATGTTGAATTATGTTAGTAATAACATGTGTTCAATGTTGTATCTCTCCAATCAAGTGGAGATAACACCAGGAAGACCACTTAATGTAAAAAAATGATGAGTATGCAATAAGAGAAATTTTTGATAACCCTTTTGTAAAAACATAACATTTCCTTTACCTAGGATTATGGTGATATGCATGGGATTAATCCTAGGATTTTCACTCATAAGATCTATATAAAGGAAAATTGTAAACCAATCAGGCAGCCACATATGCGATTAACCCAATAGTAAGAGATATTGTAAAAGGTTAGCTGAAGAAGATGATGGATGCTGGATTTATATACCCCGTATTAGACACTAAGTGGGTATAGAATCTTGTCATTGTGCCAAAGAATAATGGTAAATGGAGGATCTATGTAAATTACAGGGGGTTGAATGCGGTAAAAAGAAAGATCATTTCCCATTGCCTTTCATTGATCAAGTGCTTAAAACTTTGGATGGTAAGAAATAATTCTATTTTCTTGATGGATATAATGGCTATAATAAAATTCAAATTTCACCATAGGATAAAGAAATTTTTTCCTTCACATACCCATGGGGAACATTTGTATATTCAATTTCTTCCATTTGGCTTGTGTAATGCACCTTCTACATTTCCAAGGGTAGTCTTGAGTATCTTTTCAGATCCGACAAATTACTTTGCATGGAAGTATACATGGATGACTTTAGAGTACATGACATCAATTTTAATGAAGCTATGCAAAATCTAGACAAGGTATTGAAAATATGCAGAGAACATAATTTATCCTTAAGTAATGAGAAGTACTACATGATGATGTCAAAAGGTATAGTTATAGGAAACTACCTATCCTTTGAAGGAATTCAAGTTGATCCAAAAAAGGTATATGTTATAATAAACCTGCCAACACCAAAGAAAAAAAGGATGTTAGGATATTTCTATGCCATGTTGGATATTACAGAAGGTTCATACAATATTTTAGCAAGATTGCATAGTGTAAATTTTTACATTACTTGGGAATGATGCTAATTTTGTTTAGACCTGAATGTTGTGAAGGTTATTTTCAAACTTTGAAACAAATCTTAACTACTGATCCTATGTTGAGAGGATCTGATTGGAGCTAGTTTTCCACATCCACACTAATACATCAGATCATGATATTGGAGATTTCTTAGGAAAAAAGATGGAGTTCTGAATTATGTAATTTATTATGTTAGAAATAACTTGCAACATGCAGAGATAAATTATATAGTAACATAAAAGGAGTTCTTGGTAGTTGTATATGCTATCAAAAATTCAAACACTACATCATAGGTTATCCAGTGTTCATTCACACTGATCATGTTGCAATCAAATATTTGATAAACAAACCAGTAGTAAGCAATAAAATCATTAGGTAGTTGTTCCTCTTGCAAGAGTTTGATGTCACTATTGTGGAAAATCCTAGAAAGGATAATTTATGGATACTAATGATGAAGAGAAAGTAGTTGATGACTCCTTTCTAGATGAGAACTTATTTTCTATCTCTACAAAAACACCTTGGTATGCTAGACATAGCCAACTATTTGGTTTCAGGTAAAACACCTCCACATTACTTATACTCGAGAAAATATATAGTTGAAAAGAGTGTACTTTTTTTGGATAACTTTATATCTATTTCATATAGGACAGGATCAAATCATGAGAAGGTGTATGGATGACAAGGAAATATATAATGAAATATTTCCTCGAGCTGCTATAGTGAAACTTGTGGAGGACATTTTGCTACAAAAATAACAACACAAGAGGTTTTGAATACTATATATTATTGGACAACATTACATAAGGATGCAACACTATACACCAAGAGATGTGATAGATATCAGAGAATGGACAAGTCAACTAGATCTCGATGAGATGAAATTACAACCTCAACTCGGTCTTGTAGCATTTTGACTAGTGGGGCTTAGATTTTATTGGCACTATAGACCTTAAATATAAATAAAAAGAATACATCTTGGTATACAAAAATTATCTAACCAAGTGGATAGAGGTGAAGGAATTTCAAAATAAAAAAGTGAGAAGGTAGCCAAGTTCCTATATGATCAAATCTTCACTAGATATAGAGGTCAAAGGGAAATTCTTACTGACCAAGGTACACATTTTACTACTAACGTAATCTCTAATCTAGATAAAAAGTATGAAATCAGGAATATGAAGTCTACACCATACCATACCCAATCTAATGGCCAAGTAGAAGTTACAAACAGAGAGATAGAGGCCATCTTAATAAAGACCATTTCACTCCACAAGAAATATTGGGCTGACAGACTTCTAGAAGTAGTATGGGCATTTAACACAATGTGGAATACCACAACTGAATTTACACCATTTGAACTCTACTATGGTAAGACTATTGTTTTATCAATTTAATTTGAGAACAAAAAAATAAGGACTGTACTTGAGCTAGACATAGATTTATCAAAAACTCAAAGATAAAGAATTCTCTAACTCAATGAGTTTAATGAATTGAGAAGGCAGGATGTGATTAACACATAATTAGTACAAAACAAAATAATTAAATGGCATGACCCATACATCAAGACAAGACATTTACAAGAATGTGATTGGGCACTATTGTTTGATTCAAAACATAGGGGTCATATAGGGAAGCTTAGAACAAGGTGGCTAGACCCCTATGATATTGATAATATCTTTGCTAATGGAGTTGTAAAGCTCACTACCATAGATCCTGTGAGGTTTAAGCTATTGGTGAATGACCACAAGATAAGATTGTACAATAAGCCGGTTTATAGACATTCATTCAAGAAAATATTCAGATGAGGTTAAAGGAGTATGGACATAAGGACATCAAAGTTAACCTCAAGGATTAAGCCTACTAGCTCACCTTCTAAGATTGTAGAGTATTGAGAGATTTCAGTGTTGAGTTATGGAGCTCAATTACTTTATTTTAGCATGTAATGTGAAAATTACTCGGGAAACACAGATAACCATCATCGGTTAAGAAGGCGGCATTAGTCACCTAGACTCGACATCGGTCAGAAAGGAGGAACCGACATCGTTAGGGAAACCAACATCGATTACTTATACAAGAGTGTTTTAACTAACTCTCGTGAATTAGATCTATTTTTAGCATTAAAGTATATCTATTAATTGTAATTTCATGGCTAAGTTCCCTTAGCTTATAAACGACTATATAAGCATAAAATATAGGTTTTAGAAGTAGAGAATTAAAAAGAATTAATAATAACTTGCAAAAGTTGGTGAGAGTGAGAATTCTTGGTGATGAATAAAAATCTTGAGAAAAATAAAGTACTATACATTTGAGGGGTGTAGAAGATTGTAAATCTTTATTGTATATCTTGTCAAAGCTTTGGATAATATATTGGCTTGTTTCTTGGTGGACGTATCCCACATTGGGTGAACCATGTTAAATCTAGTGTTGATTTATATCTCTTGTTTTATATATTTATTCTGGTAGAATATCCACTTTTATTTGCATGTATGCTCAGATATGATATATTATCTATACAACCGTTGTTCGACCCCAACAAATGGTATCAAATATTTATTTGAGGGTTTTGTGTGTTGATGATTTACTCACAGAGGGTTTTTGATTGAGTGGGAGCTACAACAATGGAAGAAGAAAAAAATACAAGGTAGAGAAGTTTGATGGCGAAATTATCAATTATGGAAGATGTAGATTGAGGATTATCTATATCAAAGAGATTTGTATTTACCATTTGATGAGAAGTCTAGACATATGAAGATGACCTGATGAAGAATGGAAGATTTTTGATAGAAAGGCTTTAGGATCTATAAGATTAAGCATGGCGTAATCCGTGGCTTCCAATATTACGTAAGTGTCTTCTATAGTAGAGTAAATGAAATCTCTTGCTAATTTATATGAAAAACCTAGTGCTTCAAATAAAGTTTATTTGATGAAGAAACTATTTAGTTCTAAGATGCATGAACGTAGATCCGCATCTAGTCATTTGAATGATTTTTGATCTATTGTAAATCAGTTAAACTCAATTGAAATACTATTTGATGATGAAGTAAAAGCATTTTATTCTTATTTTATTTGCCTCATAGTTGAGATAACTTGGTAATGGCTGTTAGTAATACAACATCTCGCTAATAATATTTTGAAGTTTGATGATATGGTTAGTATAATCTTAAATGAAGAAATTTATAGGAAGAGTACAAAGGAATCATCATCTGGGAATGCTTTGAATGTAGAAAGCAGGGGTAGGTAGAAGGAGAGATCCAAGAGTAAGAGTAATGGGAAATAAAAGTCAAGGGATAACAAATCTAAATAAAAAAGTAAGGGAATTACTTGCTGGAAATGTGGAAAGAAAGGACATGCAAAGAAAGATTGTTGGTCAAAGGATAAAGAGAACCAATAACAAGAAAAAGGTAACGAAGCAAATGTTATTGCATCAGAGGTAATGTAAGATGATCTTATTATTTCTTTAGATAATAGAATTAAATCATGGGTTTTAGATTCAGGAGCTTCTTTCCATGTAACCCCTAATAAGGGTTATTTCAGAAATTATGTCCAAGGTAATTTTGGGCATGTTTATTTGGGTGATGATGAACCTTGCAGTATTACTGGTAAAGGGGAAGTTCATCTAAAATTGAAAAATGGAAATACATGGGTATTGAAAGATGTGAGACACGTACTAAGCCTTAGGAGGAATCTTATTTTTGCAGGGAAACTAGGTGAATGCAGTTGCATGGTTACTTTTATATGAGACTCTGGAAAGTCACCATGAGTAATCTTGTTGTGGAAAGAGGTAAGATGGTAGAAGTTTTATATTTATCTACCTTTATTACTAATTCCTTTTCTATATTATCTACTTTAGATTCAGATTCATGCATGTGGCATAATTGATTGGGCCATATGAGTCAAAAAGGAATGCGAGATCTTAAAGGCTAAGGGTAAGTTATCGATTTGAAAGATTTAGATCTTGATTTTTGTGAGCATTGTATCTTTTGAAAGTAAAAGAGAGTGATATTTATCAAAGTTGGGGCAATTAAGAAGGAGCAAAAATAGGAGCTTGTACACTTAGATGTGTGGGGACTGTTGGTACCCAAATTTAATCTCCTTCACAACTTGAGTAGCATCATGGATTTTGCAAGACACTCAGAGGCAAATAGATGATTTATATGTCATTTTGTAGCCAGGGGGAGCAATCTATCTAACTTGTTGGCACTCAGGATCTGAAGGAGTGGGTAGCACCTTGAAAGGATTTTGATCTAACCCTCACTATTTTAGGTTGTGCCTTTCAACCAAGGTAAGAGAACCTATATTGCAGCCTCTATTTTATGAAGGAGGTGGAGATATCCTTATACTGTGCATATTGTATGGAGATGGCCTTGGGAAAACATGATCAATCTTCCATTATTCAAACTCAATAGAGCTATCACTACTAAATGATGGAAATGCTTTCAAGACAAGGTTGAGGATGCTAGAGACATGGTATGATCCTGATTTGCTTTGTGCATTTTTGTAAATGGATTGTATTCTTTTGTTGATACATAATGCAAATGTAGGGGTAGTATGGGTAGGATGGGTTGTTTAGAATGATTTTTTGGTGGGGTATTGATGAGACAAACTGGGATATATCATATCTTTGACAACCTCTACAATACTTGAAACAACTATCAGATAAAATGCTTCAAATAATCAGACATTATTTCAACCAGAAGAGGCATAAATGGAAGCCCAAGCAGCACTCTTCACACAATCTTTGAGAAATCACCACAAAATCTTGAAGTAAAGAACTCAATTAAACACAAAAATACTTTATCAAACCACGCCTAAGGTGCCCCCAAAGGCTTACAAGTAATCTCTACAGTTAAGGAAGGTAAAGTGATTTTAAATTTGTTTATCTCCTTATCAGATGAAGGCTCTTCAGAATATGAGATTGCAAATTCCACTAAAATATCAACCAAAAATGGAGATCCTGTGCTATTTCTAAAGACTTTCAATGCAAGATTTCAACAAGAACAATGAAAACTATTTGTAGGCATTTAAAAATGATAACAAACACCATATTGCCCATAAAAACATAGATTAACTCAAAAGCTTGTTAGATTCATCAATAAGGGAGAGTTTCATGAACAATATCAGAGTTGTGTGATGGATATACACTGGTAACCAACTCATATACATGAAGATACAACACAGAAGAAATTATCCTGGTTCTTTGGTGGGTTTCTCAGAAGATGAGCTTTCTCTCAGAATTTGCTCGTGATTTTCAATTTTTGTTCTAACACTTTACATGTCTCAAAACATGCATCGTATATCTCTTGCAACCTTGGAGACTTCTTTCCCAAGAAAATAACATGCCAAGGGATCAATTATGTTACAACCATTTCTCATGATTCACTGAAAATGACATTTAACAAATTTGCAATGAGAGTTTGCCAGGTGTTTCTAAAATGGTAAATCATTATAAATATTTGGATCATTATTCTTCTTGGAGGCAAGTTTTTCATCATCAAGGCATGTAGATTTATTTCCTCTAATCATTTCACCTTTTAAAACTACCTTTACAACTTTCAATTTGACATTCCGCATGCTTGCTTAGTTTGAGTAAAAATTTATTACAAAAATACTTTAAATCTGTAAATTGAGTCATGAAACTGATTCCAATGATCCTAGAAGGCCAAAATGACATGGAATCACAAAAAATTTGATGAAATTTGATGCAAAATTTGTGATTCCAAGCTTCCTGGAGGAAAAATGGTAGCCAAAAATGAAAATGCATAGTTGCCCTTGATCTGCTCTTTCTTCTTCAATTTGGGCCCTCTATGTGTCAAACTATGATTGGGAACAAATTCGGGCTCATTTTTGACTTTTCAACCTTTTTGGAAAAATGGAAAAATTTGAATTTTTCCCTCGCCCCTCCACCTTTGAATTTTGGAGCTGACACATGGCACATGGTGGGTCCCATTGGGATCGTGCTTCAATTCTGTGCATTTTGACCTTTTTGGAAAATTGAAATTTTTCACTTTTTGCCCCGGCCCGCACCTCCGATTTCTCCCTCACCATGTGTCTCCTTATGATTTGTCATGGGCCAGCGCTCCAAAATTTGATTTTGAGTCTTTTTTGCAAAAGGGAAAAATTCCCTCCTACCTCCGCTTGACCCGCCGACCCTCTCGTCCTCTCGCCATGTGTCCATCTCTCTTTTACCAAGGACCCGCGGGCTTAATCTTCATTTTTACTCCCTTTAAGCCAAGGGAAAATTCTCAACTTTGTCTCTACGGGCCCGCGCCTCCGATTTTCCCCTACTCCATGTTACTTAATGATTCGCCAGTTGCAGCCAATGCCTCAAATTTTTATGTTAAGCCTTCTTTGCAAAAGGGAAAAATTTCTCTCCTGCCTCCACCAACTCGCCGACCCGCCTTGTCTACTCCGCCCACCACATGTTGCTCATTGATTTGCTTGCAGCCTACAAACTTAAACTTTTTCCTTGACTCTTTTTTCTAAAAAGGAGAAAAATTCCCCATTTCCCTCCATGACATGCACTTCTTTATACATCTGCCACGTGTCAAACTGTGGCTCCTTCTGAACACTGCGGGCCTTCCCTCGCCCTTTTCCTCCTTTTCCAAAAGGAAAATAATGCCTAAGTTACCCGCCGACCCGCTCTTCCACCTTTTATAAGAACATGACACATGTCCCCTCACGGGGTTCATGGGGGAATTTTGAAATTTTTCCCAAATCCAAAAACGGCTAAGTTTTGTAAAGAAATCGATCCATGTCCAACCGGAAGCGGCCATGTAGGAGACATTGTTTGAGCTTAATTTTGATGATCAAATGACAACCGTACGACCGTAAAAAATGTAGAATTTACCAGAGATGCCCGAATTGCATTTTTTCTTCGTGGGTGATGGATTTTTTGCTCAAAAAACAAGGGGAAGTTGATTTTATGCAATTTTTGACCATGGGGAGAGATTTTTGAAGGAATATTGGTATAAAATGACCGATTTTGATTTTTTCATGATCGAGCCAAAAGGGAGAACACGACATAGCCCGTAAATTTTGAAGAATTAGGGAACAAACAAGGCATGCATGGGTGCTTCTTCATGAATGAGGCATGGAAAATTATTTTTAAATGGATTAAGGCATGGAAACAGAGGTAGTAACTTCATTTCACCCATTAAAACTGTAGAAAATGTTTCAGGAGAAAGAAGAGTGAAAGGAAAATTAGGGAAAAATAATAGAGGATCAAAATAGACATCAACATCGACTCCATCTCGGGGTGGGCACTCCCAAGTGAGTGCCCTAAGAACAATGTAGACCAAGTGCCAAAATAATCCATTGGGAAAAGGAGTCACGAGCCAAAATCACCAAAAATAGCTGAGAACCCGACAAAAATGGCTGCCACATAGCAAGGTAAACCACAAACCGACAAAACACCAAAAATGAGAAAAAAACCATACACTATATATTGTACAAGCTGTGCATACCTCAAATTTGGGGATTAATCCAAGAAATGCTTCAGATGCCTGCCATTAACAGGAAATTCAAGCAATTCCCCATCTAAATATTTGAGAAAAAAGGTATGCTCACCAATTTTGATATCAATGGAGTAAGGGCCCATCCATAATGCATCAAATTTTCCATGTTTGCCCTTATCTTCATTTCTGTTGTCCCATAACAAAACTAGATCTCCAATATTGAAGGCCCTAGGAGTGACCTTCTTGTCAAACAATGTTTTCAACTTCTCTCTGAATCTAACATGCGTCTGATGGGATGCTCTTCTCTCTTCATCTAGCTCCATAATCTGATTGACCCTTGCTTCATATGGACTGACTTCTTGATCCTGTTATCAGCCAATTTTGACTTCACAAAATTGTTTAAAAATAATAAAAGAATGAAAAATTTGAAAATTTTCGAAAGTGTTACTTTACGTGGTTCATTTCCTTCATCATGATCATCTCATTTTTGTGATCATTTCGGTCTTCATTTTGTCATTTTTAGGCAAGAAATCTTCCCGTTAGGCTTTAAATCACGTTAAAATACATTAAAATTAATTAATTAATTGCTTCTTGTTTGATAAAATTGATTTTTAAATAACTTGAGAAGTATTTAATTAAATAAATATAAATTAAAAGTTCATTCGACAAATTTTTATTGCCGGGGAAGTAAGCTTACGCTTCCAACTGTCGGGAATGCCAATTTGGCTTCCCGAACCTGGATTTCCCCTTTCCTGGCAATCTTCTTCAATTTTCCCGCACATGGGATTTTCTCCACCAATTTCCAAATCATGGATTGGCTAATGGGAAAGAAATTCCCCAATTTCCGACATGGGAAAATTGAACAGGGATTGCCAACCCACTTTTCCATTCCCGTTGGCAATTGTCCATTGCTTTCCCCATTTCCCCTGGCACTTAACCCCACTACCCGAGAAGAGAGGAAGTTGGATTAATCTTCATAACTTCCTTCGTTAAACCCATTGGAAAAATTCATGCAAAGATTTGCTTCTTATTTCCTCTGAAGGACATAATATTTTGTCATATCCCATAATACGACACATGCATCCAAGGAAATAATAGTTCACACAGTCAAAAGGAAAATCCACGCATGAATCCAAGATTTCTTAGGAAAAGAATACCAATCGAAGCATATGCCAACGCCTTCATAGAGAAATAGTAGCTGTCCACACATAGGAGGTTTCAAAAAGATCAAAGAGGAAATATCATTGCTGCAAAGATAAGAACCCACATGTGGAAAGGTGGAGATGCCTTGGGAGAGGGAAAAGTGCAGCAGAAGACAAAGAACTCATCTCCATGCACTAACAAAGAGAAGACCACACCTTGGGGCCAAGGAGAATGGTTTTTAAAAATTTAAAGAGGAAAATACAAAACCTACGCATGTTTTAAAAAGAAGACAACAAGAGGACAAAGATTTCTTTTCATGCATTAGAGAAGACAACAAGGAGACTAAAATCCACGTATTGGAGGAAACCTCACACGCCCATTCAAGAAGCTTTCCACGTGCCTAGGGAGAGAAGAATAAGTTTTTAAATAAAGAACAATTTCAAGAACAGTCAAAGCATTCACCATGTGTGGGAGGAAGAAAGAAAAGAGTCCAGAGGAAGGAAAAAAAGCCACACCTGGAGAGAGTGAGCAAGAAGATTCCACGTAGCCTGACCCAAAGGAGATCTCCATGCCTTGGGAGAAAAGGAGAGAGAGGCATAAAAGGACCAAGTGGAGGAGACAAAAAATAAAATAATGCTCAAGAAATTAAAAAAATCAAAATGCATTCTCTAGGAGGAATCCCACGTAGCCAAGGAGAAGTCACACCCATGCCAAGAGAATATTCCAAGTGAAGGTCATTGTAAAGGATAAAACCACTTTAAGAAAAATCATTTTTCCACGCATCGGTAAAGGAGGAAAAAGTTTAGCTAGCTAGCAAAAGAGGAAAGATCCACTAGAAACAGTGAACACATTGTCCACGTAGGATAAGGCAATGTAGCTGTCCACACATATCTAGAATGCATTGACCACACACATTCAGGAAAAGGCATGCAAGGAAAAGACAAAATGGCAATACGCAGGTCCAAGGAAAAATAGCCCATGCAAGACTAGAAAGAAAAGGTCATGCACAGTTGTCTACACGTCCTCCTACACCAGGGAAAGGAGCCCGAGATTGCAGGGAGAAAAACAAACTAAGAACTGGTTCTGCAGCAGGCCGAGCACGTGATCTTTCTCCCTAACATAGGCCTAACACTCACTCCTTCCTCCCGAGCACGTAGGACCAAAACGAGCCAAGCACTTACTCCCTCCAATTCTTGCAAGAGCCAGTAACTATTTGAATCCAACCCATGTTCAAAGCCCACGAGTCAATAATGGACAAAGTGATGTTTCTTAGGCTCATGCAGGTATGAAATGGATGGCGACTTGCATGCAACTAGATCATTTGGATCATAGGCTCTTGCATTTTGCTCAAAATTTGAACTCAGTTTGAAACTCAAGTCTTTTGAAGTCTTGCATGTTCGTGTTCATATCTTCCTGTTAGTGGGAAACCCCACTCGAGCATTCCCAAGCTCGAGCTAAGCTCTATTGTGTTCCTGGAAACCCCACTATTTCCCATCTCCATTAGCTCGACCTGAGCTAGTTCTTGAACATGAACTCGAACTCACACACATCGTGCATTCATGAACACACTAAAGTTGCTCAAACACCTTTTGCAGCCTTGTACCATTATGCTTTGAGAAGCATAGTTGTACTTTCAACTTCAAGACTGCTAGTTGCGAGAGCATTTCTAAGGCTAATCCTATGGTAAAAGCTTCCAAAATTGACAAAATTTGAAATGATTTACATCTTGTGTACTCTATTAAATCTCTTGGGTTGAACAATACCCTCGGTGTCTCCTGAGTTTGGTTGGTCGAACCTTAATTCCATTAAAATGCATCACAAATTCTTTTGGTCCTATGTTTGGAGGATGTTCCAGTATTGATATGAGTGTTTCGACCCATGGTGGTGATCTACTTTGTATAGTTCCCTGACCTCCACAGGTTAGGGTTTAGTTCATTTTTTGTTGCCATTTGAGACTTGTTAAGGAACAATTCATGCCTTTTTTAGATGAAAAAGGTTTTAGCAGTTTTCTTGAGAATTATTCAAAACAGAAGATGATCTCGTGAAAGGCTTTTAAATTGTGGTACATTTTCCTAGAAGTTAAAGTCATCAATCAATGTGACTAATGAGCTAATTGTTTTGGGATTCATAATAAACCATCATATAACAAGTTCAGAAATTGCTTTATTCTCTGTACGGTAGTAGCCGATGCATTCAAATATGAGAAATTATTACTGTACTAGAGCATCAAAACTATCACTGTTGTAAATA
The DNA here is from genome assembly GCA_018340775.1 of Taxus wallichiana var. yunnanensis. NCBI lineage: Eukaryota > Viridiplantae > Streptophyta > Pinopsida > Cupressales > Taxaceae > Taxus > Taxus wallichiana. The sequence goes on along the minus strand of CM031239.1, from coordinate 31,167,548 downwards.
TGATCAAATCGTTTGTTAGAATCACGCATGGTATTATTGTTACGCCACTAGTTTCTTTTTCCACTCACAAAGAGCCAATGTTCCAAACAATGCCAGAAATTCATGTTAATAATGTGCAATTTACCAGTTCCAGAGATATTACAGGCACCCTGTTGAAGGCTTGGAACAGCATTGAATCACTCACACAAGTTATGAGGAAGCACACCAAGTGTTTGAAAAAAATGGTGTAACGACTACAGTCTTGCAACAAATGAATAATTCATCATGGAAGGCTATTCAGAGCATGTGGAGAATTGTGTGTAATTGTGAATGTGAATACGAATGAAGATGAAATTGCTTACACCAAGATGTTTCTCAAATGAAGAGGTGGATGAATTGATCAAGTTTTAAGATCATCTCTCTTGTCATCTGGAGGATTGCGGAGCATGGTCAATGAGTTCATTCTCGTACGACCGGGATAGGTGGACTCTTGGCCTAATGGATAAGGCACTGACCATAGGTGTTTTGATCTAGGTGGCGCATTATTGACTAGGATTTCTATGTGTGCGTCCAATTCATTTAAGTGGGGTCCACATGTACCCATTTCTTTTATTTATGCATTTTTCCTTAAATGACTTTTTAACTTAAGTGGTTTCTATTTTTAGTCACTTTTTAAAATTTGGTTGAAAAATTCAAAGTCACTTAAGTGCCCTATTTAGTGATCATGTGAAACCCTAACTACTTTGTAACCAACTTTTGGGTTATAAAAGGAAGTGAGGGACTCATTTGTAAAGGGTGAATTTGAGAGAGGAGAAGAAAATACTTTTTTAAGCTTTGTTTCAGGAAGAAACTTTGTGTTCTTTTGTGAAAAACATTTTGGAGTTAATGGAATATGAACTTTGTGTCTCATTCATTGTCTCTTGTAACATTTGATGTTCTTATGTTCATTAGATGTTAAGTGTTTTGAATCTTGCATGAAAATATTATCTTTGATCTTATTGTCAACATTATTAATCAGTTGTTCTAGTTCATAGTGATCAAGCTCTGATTATCTACTTTCTCATGTGTGTTCCCTTTTACACATTCTTGTTTGGCTAACTCAAACTCCATTTTATTTGTGTTGGTTATTCATATTTCCTCTTCGTGCAATATTAGGCTTTGTTTTACCTAAATCTTACATGTTCTTTCAATTCATTACATTCCATCTCCTTCATTCACTTTTCTTTCCATTGATGTTCCAAAACCCCCCACACATACAATTTTGAATGTACAAATGTAAATACAATTTTGGTATTCAATAAAGGTAGCCTCACCTTCATTGAGGAGGGACTTCGTTCCCACATTTTTGCATGTCATTTACATGCATGTAAATCCATATGCTAACAATTTTTGGCGACTCTAATGGGGATTCATAAATCATTAACCAAATGCTTGGTTAAATCTTTATGACTATCCCCTCTACACAAGCTCCAGTTTCTTCAACCGAACCTTGTGCCCGATGAAGATTTCCAAGGATACATTGCTGCCAACCTTCGAACAGTAGCTTGGAAAAAATGTGAAAGCTTGTAGCAATTTGTGGCTGTTGATAGAGCCATTGATAGAGAAATCTACATCGAAGACCTTAGGAGAAGAGCACCCGCACTTGTGGCTAGAAGACCTCTTGGACATGTGCTGATCATTGTTCACTGATGCAGTCCTCTTCCACCAAGGTAATAAGTTGTATGACTATTACAGGTAACCCACCTATCTTGTAACCAAATCTTGTTTTTGAAGATACTCAAGAAGACATATCATTAGATTTGAGGCAAGATATTTGGGAAAAGCACATGAGTAAAATTAAAATTTCAGTTTTCCACCCCACTTTCTCTTATTTAACTCCAAGGTTCTCCTAATGATCTTCAACAAGTTCTTATTGTTGGACTCAGCTTGTCCATTTCCTTAGGGATTATAGTTTGAAGAATAAGTCAGATTGGTTCCATATTCTTTACACATTTCCATCAAATGCTTAGCTCTGAAACACATGGCATTATCAGCCACAATCTTGACTAGCACACCAAATCTACATATGATATTATTCAACAAGAAGTCCATAACAACTTGGTGTGTTTCTTTCTTGGTGGGGATTTCCTCTACCCACTTTGTAAAATAATCAGTGGCTACAAGAATCCACTTATGGCTAGCACTAGAAGGATATGAAATCTCACCAATGAAGTCCATCCCCCACTGTTTGAAAGGAGCTTCAATTGATACAGGCTACAAAGGAAGGGAGCCTGAAGCTTTCATTCTTCTAGAGAAATGCTTGCAACTTTCACATCTTCTAATCAAAGCATGGTTACATCCTTGAAAAGAGTAGGCCACCAATAACCAGCTCTCAAAACTTTGTGTGTTGTAACCCTTCCAGCAAAGTGTCCTCCACAAAATCCCCCATGGAAATCAAAAATTACTTTGGGAGCTTCATCTTCAGTTACACACTTCAAGAGGACACCTTGGGTTCTTCCGAGCTAGCCCAAATTCAGTGATGATGTATTTTTGAAAAGCCACTTGAGGGATGTTTTTGATTTTTATTTAAATGATCAGGAAATCATAAGTGTCTGTGGTAAAAGATTATATCCTTGTACCACTCAGATCTTACCAATTTTTTAAGAACATCTTTCCTTTCTTCCTCTACTTCATTTACTTCCACAGACTGCAAGTTTCTCTCAGCCATGAGCTTGGCAAGACCCAAACCTCTTACTAACTTTGTGGTTTGGATGTCCATATCATACTCCTATAGTTTATTAACCCACCTACATCTCTTGCTTGAAATATCCATCTCTGATAGGACATCTTTTACCATTGTGTGGGGAACATAAGCAACAACTTTTGAACTTAAGATATAAGGCCTGAAAACTTTTGTTGCTTTCACCAAGGAAAATGCTTGTTTCTCCATGATTGTATATTTCAACTCAGCAACTTGTAAAGCCTTGCTAAAGAAAGCAATAGGCTTCTCAGCCCCATCTTCATCCTTTTGGAGAAAAATAGATGCAATAGTATTTTTAGAAGCAAAAGAGAAAATTTGGAAGGGCTTTTTGTAATTCGAGCTACTAAGACAGGTGCATGTTTAAGTGCTTCTTTGATTCCTTCAAAATCCTGAACAATAGCCTCCTCCCATTTGATAACTTGTTCTTTCTTTAACATGCATGTGATAGGAAGAGTTAACTTGGCAAAATTGGACACAAACCTTCTAATGAAATTGATTTGACCAAAGAAAGATTGGATTCCCTTCTTTGTTTTTGAATTGGCACCTTGTTGATTGCTTATATTCTCTCAGGGTCAATCATGACACCATCCTTTAAAACAATATGACCAAGTAGCTTGGCCTTTTGTACCCCAAAGTGAAACTTCTTAGGATTGAGAGAGATTCCAAACTCTCTGCATCTTATCAACATCCTTTCCAAATGTTGCAAGTGGTCTTTTTCGATCTTTGAAAACACAATCACATCATCCCGATAAATTGCAATGAAGTCATTTATATAACCAGAAAAAGAAACATCCATTTCTCTTTAAAAAGTAGCTCCAATATTCATGAGACCAAAAGGAATTCTCACATAAACATATGTTCCCAAAGGAGTGGTAAAGGTATTTTTAAATATTTTTGAATCCTTGACAACATCCCGATTATAGCAGATAAACCATCCAAGATGGATAGAAATTTAGATCCAGTCACTAACTAAAACACGTTCTCCATGTTTGGAAAAGGATAATTGTCCTTTAGTGAAGCTCTATTCAGATTTCTAAAGTCTACACAAAGTATGATATCTCCATTCTTCTTTCTGACTGGCATAAGGTTTGCAACCCAAGATGAATACCTTATGGGCTAAATGATCCCTCCCTTCTTTAGTTTCTTCAATTTATCTTGCATTTCATGGAGGAGAGTGGATTAATTGGCCTTTTATTTTATTTGAATGGTTTGACATTTGTTTCAAGAGGGATCTCATGTTGAAATAAGTCTTCTCTATATGCTTTTAGTTTCGAATATGTTTGTGCAAGAAGAGTCTTGATATTTTTTTAATAGCTAAACATAAGATTGTTTCTCCTCTTTGTTTAGACTGCTACCCAACCAAACTTTTCTTGGTTTATCCTTTGTTCCCAAGTCATGCTCTTCCACATCCCTTGAGGTAGACATGTTTCTATTGATGATGCAATCAACAGTGCTAAAATTTGACTCAAGAGCAACAAGACCTCTAGGAATGGTGTTAGTTTTCAATTGGATAATATCTTTTCCAAACAAAGTCTCTCTTCCTTCAGTCACACACACCATTGGTTCCCAATCAATATGTTGATCTACAAACTCACCTTGATTTTTCAAGAACCTTTACACTTGAGCATCATCATCAAACACTTGCCAATGTTTGATATTATCAGGGATATCTGGTCTAGTTAACACTTCCACATTATACTCACAATAAGGTGAAATGGTGCAATCTCCAAATCTTGACCCCAACACTACCAACTTGTCAACAGTAGCATTCATACTTTTGTCATGATGCACAATATTGAAAGAATCAAACATTTCAATTAGATCCCAAACTGCATGCTTATACTGCTTCATCCGCTGATTTTTTGTAGCATACAGTTTTCTTATTTGTTTGACAACTAACTCTGAATCTCCCTTTGCAATGATTTCCTTGACACCATACTTCCATGCAATTCTCAGACCCAACAACAAGGCTTCATACTCAGCAATGTTGTTAGTACATTCAAAATTAAGCTTGAAAGAAAAAACAAATTCTTCCAATCTAGGAGAAATCAGAATTACACTAGCACCATTTCCAAATTTGGAGCAAGCTCCATCAAATAGCAAGGTCCAAGGAGAACATACCTGCTCAAGACACTTTGACTGATCCATTTTGTGTTCTTTTCCATCAGCAAAACCAATAAAATTATCAGCATCAACCTCAACAAACAACACCTCATAGGAAGCATTATTTGGATCCTCAATTAGATGTAACATTTTCTTTTCTCCATAGAGCTTGACAAGGCTGCCCTCAATGGGAATAGTAGAAAAAGACATGTCCATTTGGAAACTCCCTCCAACACTTGCAGCCCACTTTCTTGACAATAACATACCCCACTTGGCAGGGCAATCAACAATCACAACATCAAGTTTTAAATTTCTCCCAGGATAAGATGCAAGCTGCACTACCAAACCTTTCACACAACCAACTACCGACACTTCTCTTGAGTCCATGGTAGTACACTTTCCATAGGCTGTTGTTACTTTGATATCCAAATCATTCATGACTTCTAGAGGCATGACATTACATGATGCACTGGAATCAAACATACAATTTTGAAGTAGCCTATCCTTTATAATCAAAGTTGTGAAAATGGATCAACTTTCAATTGGGAATCAACCAATGATGTCCCCAAATATACCTTAGGTGTCTCTCCAAAATACTTTATTGCTAGTGGTATTCCAAGGTCTGCAATGATCTAAGGAGGATTTTCAACAAAATTTACATTTCTACCTGGAATATTCTTCTCTTCTTTCAACCCCAAGTACTCAAATGCTCTCTTCTTATGCTCAGGAATTCTAAGAAACTCAATGATTGGAACACTTACTTTGATTTGGCTCAATACTTGGGCTATGTCATAGGGAACACTCTTTGGAAAAACAACATTGGAAGGGAGACAAGAAGATTCATTTGATGGTAAAGGATTCTTAGTAGCTTGGGCATGAGGAGGACTGCAATTTTTCTTGGGGCAGCAGAGCTTTTGGCAAGTGTTTCTTTCCTAGGATATTCTTTGGGAATGCTTGTGAGAAAGGGTGTTTTAGGTTTGGCTTGAGGCCCAAATCCCTTAACAACCTTGCTTCTAGTGTTATAATCTTTCTCTTGAGCTACAACAACATTCATCAACAATTGTCTATCTTCCTCCAAAGGGATACCACCATCATACTTCTTAATCATCAAAGCTCTTAAGTATTCAAAGTCATTGTTAGGAATTTCAAAAGCTTGCACTACATCAAATTCAAGAGTATGGGGGAAGAAAAACTTGTACCCATTTGATGTAATCCCAAAAGGTAGCAGTAGTCCTAGCACTTATTACTTCAGTAGATGTTTCTCCTCCTTGTGAGCTTGAAGAACAACCCACCATGAAAATATCCTCATTAGTACCATTATCATTATTAGCTTCACCTTCTTGCTGGTCCACTTCACATGGGGGATGGGGTAGAAAACACCTATTACACCAATCAATATCAACAACCTCTTCAACAACAAAGCAACCCTAGCAGTTAAGGGATCAAGTAACACTCTTCCTTCACGTGCTTGAGGATGTCTATTTGTAGACCCCATAGGTCCTTTCCCTCTATCATCTACCCTTTGATCACCTCTAGGATGATTGGAAAATATATCATGGTTTTGTGCTCTTGGCTGACCTTGTGAAGTCTACCCAATTCCCTTCTCAGCTCTTGCCAACTTATATGAGATTTCTTTGATAGCCCTTGCCAAATTTTTCACAACCTCCTCCAAATCAGCTCCCTTGCTAACTTGAGGTTTGTCAGGGTCTATCAATTTTACACCATCTCTCTTGAGAGGTTTCCCAATGGCCTTAATGTTATTTTCAATTTGAAGTGCCATGGTGAAAGCCTACCTTAAATTGGTAGGGTTCTTGTCTCTTAGGTAATAGGCTGCTTTCTTATCAAATGCATCTGCATATTTGATTAAACAAGATTCATCACAAGGCCTCAGATTAACTGGCAACCTTCTCAAAGTTTTGTTAAACCTTGTGTTGAAGTCATGAACTAACTCATTGGGGTTCTTCTTGATATTCTCAAACTCAGACAAGAGAAACCTAGGATCAGTCCTATCACCATATTGCAACCTAAATGCATTCTTCATTTCAGTCCAAGAGTCAATAGAATTATCAGGAAGAGCCTTGTACCAATCCCTAGCATCCTCTTCTAGTGTATGAATAAACAATTTGACATACACATCCTCAAACTCTATCTCAAAATCTTCCATCATATTATCAAAAAGTTTGAGATGCTAATCACTAGTAATAGCATTATTACCCTGGAATTTTGGCAACCTATTTCTGACATCTTGTGGGATAGCATTTGGGTAACCATCCATTCCTCTAAAATCTATAGGACCAAAGGTGTTAACAACAAATGGAGGTCTAGGCTGAGCCATATTGTTTGGTGGAGGTGATCTTGGAGGTGAAACAAGCTGATGAGGAGTGCAAGGTCTTTGGGACTCAAGAATGTGATTCACAAGACTGGTATTCTCTAAGTGCTGACTTTCTTGGAAAGTTTTATTTGGATTAAAACATAGAGGTGCAGATTGGAGAAGGAACTCACCTAGTATAACAGAAAGACCTTCACTAGCTAAGGCAAACAAGTTTATGAGAGGATTTCTTGAATCAGAATCACTGGAAGAAGAGTGATAATCCTCTACCAAAGGTTGATCTCTCTCACCGATGGATATATCTTTGCCTGATGTCTGACCTTTAACAAATTTCCAAACTCTTCTCCCTTCCAACTCTGAATTCCTTGAATCTATAAACAACTTCTTAGCAGAGTCTCTAAGGAAGATATATCTTCTTCCTTCTAGTTTTGTAGAGATTAGCAACACAAAAGTAAATGACAGTAAAGGTAAGACATTGGTATTTATCAATATTAGAACATCATGGAGTCACCACTAAGGATTTTCACCCTAGTTGTGCAAATGCACTAAAATACTCTGTCAAATACTTATCAGCACTGAAAATCTTGCTAGACTTTATAGATCAGACCTTCCTTTCTTGAATCAATCAACCAAAAATGCAAATAAGGTGTCCACTGCTGGAAACTGATAAAATTATAGGTAGAACTTGTAACCTTCATTCAATCCTTACAAATCTGATTATAAAATGATGCTTCAACAACGTATTTGCATGTAGAATTTGCAAAGGACATTACCAGGGTTTGATATGCATTCAGATATCTCAAATATTCTCAAAAAGTCCCCATTAGAGTCACCAGAAATGTTGTTTGATGGGATAAAGCATAGAAGAAGTATTACCAGGGATCTAAAGCATTGAAATACATAATAATATTCCTTGGTAATGGCACCATTTAGGCTGTTGGTACCCAGATTTAATCTCCATCATAATCTAAACAACATCATGGATTTTACAAGACACTCATAGGTAGATAGATGATTTATATGTTGTTTTGTAGCCAAGGGAGCAATCTATCGACTTGTTGGCATTCGTGCTCAAGGAGTGGGTACCACCTTGAAAGGATTTTGATCTAACCCTCACTATTTTAGGTTGTGCCTTTCAAATAAGGTAAGAGAACCTATATTGCAGTCTCTATTTTATGGAGGAGGTGGAGATATCCTTATATTGTGTATATTGTATGGAGATGGCCTCGGGAAAACATGATCAATCTTTTATTATTCAAACTTAACAGAGATGTCACTACTAAATGATGGAAATGCTTTCAAGACAAGGCTGAGGGTACTAGAGACATGGTATGATCCTGATTTTCTTTGTACATTTTTGTAAATGGATTGTATTCTTTTGTTGATACACAATGCAAATGCAGGGTAGTATGGGTAGGATGGGTTTTTTAGAATGATTTTTTAGTGGGGTATTGATGATACAAACTAGGATATATCAGATCTTTGACAACCTCTACAATACTTGAAACAACTATCAGATAAAATGCTTCAAATAATAAGGACATTCTTTCAACCAAAAGCGGCATAAATTGAAGCCCAAGTAGCACTCTTCACACAATGTTTGAGAAATCACCACAAAATATTGAAGTAAAGAACTCAATTAAACACAAAAATCCTTGATAAAACCATGCCTAAGGTGCCCCCAAAGGCTTACAAGCAATCTAGTAGTCAAGGAAGGTAAAGTGATTTTAAATTTGTTCATCTCCTTATCGATGAAGGCTCTTCAAAATATGAGATTGCAAATACGACTAAAATATCAACCAAAAATGGAGATCATGTGTTATTTCTAAATACTTTCAATGCAAGATTGCAACAAGAACAATGAAAATTATTTGCAGAGGCATTTAAAAATGATAACAAACACCATATTGCCCGAGAAAAACATAGATTAACTCAAAAGCTTGTTAGATTCATCAATAAGGGAGAATTTCATGAACAATATCAAAGTTTTGTGATGGCTATACACTTGTAACCAACTCACATACATGAAGATCCAACACAGAAGAAATTATCCTGGTTCTTTGGTGGGTTTCTCAGAAGATGAGATTTCTCTCATAATTTGCTTGTGATTTTCAATTTTTGTTCTAACACTTTGCATGTCTCAAAACATGCATCGTATATCTCTTTCCACCTTGGAGACTTCTTTCCCAAGAAAATAATATGCCAAGGGATCAATTCTATTACAACCATTTCTCATGATTAACTGAAAATGACATTTAACAAATTTGCAACAAGAGTTGCCAGGTGTTTCTAAAATGGTGAATCATTACAAATATTCAGATCATTATCCTTCTTGGAGGCACATTTTTCATCATCAAGGCATGCAAATGCCTTTCCTCTCATCATTTCACCTTTTAAAACTACCTCTGCAACTTTCAATTTGACATTCCACGTGCTTGCTCGGGCTGAGTAAAAATTTATTACAAAAACACCTCAAATCTACAAATTGAGTCATGAAACCAATTCCAATGATCCTAGAAGGCCAAAATGACATGGAATTGCCAAAAATTGATGCAAAATTTGTGATTCCAAAGCTTCTCGGAGGAAAAATGGCAACCAAAAATGAAAATTCACAGCTACCCTTGATTTACTCTTTCTCCTTCAATCTGGGCTCCCCACGTGTCAAACTATAATTGGGAATAAATTCGGGCTCATTTTTTGAATTTTCAACCTTTTTGGAAAAATGGAAAAATTTGATTTTTCCCCTCCCCTCCACCTTTGAATTTTTGAGCTGACACATGGCACATGGCGGGTCCCATTGGGATTGTTCTTTAATTCTATAAATTTTGACCTTTTTTGAAAAATTGGAAAAATTTAACTTTTTTCCCCGCAGCCCGCACCTCCGATTTCTCCCTCGCCACATGTCTCCTTGTGATTCGTCATGGGCCAGTGCTCCAAATTTTGATTCTGAGTCTTTTTGCAAAAGGGAAAAAATTCCCTCTAACCTCCGCCAGCCTGTCGACCCGCTGTGTCCTCTACCATGTGTCCATCTCTCTTTTGCCAAGACCCGTGGGCTTAATCTTCATTTTTACTCCCTTTAAGCCAAGGGAAAATTCTCAACTTTGTCTCTCAGGCCCGCGCCTCGATTTCTCCCTTGCCACATGTCACTCGATGATTCACTAGTGGGCTAGCGCTTCAAATTTTTATTTTAAGCCTTCTTTGTAAAAGGGAAAAATTTCTCTTCTACCTCCGTCAACCCACCAACCTGCCTTGTCTCGCTCGGCCTACCGCCACGTGTCGCTCATTGATTTTCTTATGGGCCTACGGCTTAAACTTTTCCTTAACTCCTTTTGCCAAAAAGGGAAAAATTCCCCATTTCCCTCTATGGCCCGCACTTCTTTCTACATCTCGCTATGTGTGAAAATGTGGCTACTTGCACTCCATGGTCCGTCCCTCACCTTTTTCCCCTTTTCCAAAAGGAAAAAAATGCCTAAGTTCCCCATCGGCCCGCTCCTCCACCTTCACATAAGAACATGACACGTGTCCCCTCATGGGGTTGTGGGGGATTTTGAAATTTTTCCCAAAGCCAAAAATGGCTAAGTTTTTCAAAGAAATCCGCCGATCCGTGTCCAACTAGAAGCGGCCACGTAGGAGACATTGTTTGAGCTTAATTTTGATGGTCAAATGACAATCATACAACTTTCAAAAACGTAGAATTTACCAAAGATGCCCGAATTCGATTTTTTCTTCATGGGTGATGGATTTTTTGCTCAAAAAACAAGGGGAAGTTGATTTTATGCAAGTTTTGACCATGGGGAGGGATTTTTGAAGGCATATTGGTATAAAACGACCAATTTTGATTTTTTCATGATCGGGCAAAAGGGAGAACACGACATAGCCCACAAATTTGGAAGAATTAGGGCACAAACAAGGCATGCATGGGTGCTTCTTCATGAATGAGGCATGGAAAATGATTTTCAAATGGATTAAGGCATGGAAACAGAGGCAACAACTTCATTTCACCCATTAAAACTATAGAAAATGTTTTAGGAGAAAGTAGAGTGAAAGGAAAATTAGGGAAAAATAATAGAGGATCAAAATGGACACCAACGGGGACCAACTTAGGTAGCTTCTCATGGTGGATCCTAGTATTATGTTACTTTCATTGATGATGCTACAAGAAAGGTATGGGTTTATTGTATTAAACATAAATATGACGTTTTTGAGACTTTTAAAGGATGGAAATCCCTTGTTGAGAATGAATCAAATTCTAAGTTAAAGTGCCTTAGATCTGACAATGGTGGTGAATAATGTAGCAAGGATTTCAATGATTATTGTTCAGTAAATGGGATACATGGAGAAAGAATGGTTTTAAGAACACCACAAGAGAATGGTGTTCCAGAAAGAATGAACATGACAATCATGAAATGTGCTAGAAGTATGAGGATACATTCTAGATTGCCCTTGTAGTTTTGGGAAGAAGCAGTTGATGACAATGATTTGTTTGATTAACCACGAGCCTTTAAGTTCACTAGATGGTGGAATACTAGAGGAAGCTTGGACTAGAAAAGAGGTAGATCTTTGTTTTCTTAAATTTTTTTGTTTAGAAGCTTTTATGGATGTTGATAAGGAAAATAGGAAAAAGTTGGATGAAAAATCAAAGAGATGCACTTTCATTGGTTATGGATCTAGTGATTTTCGTTTCTATTTTTGGGATTTAGAGAATTCTAAAATTATTAGAGTCATGATGTTGAATGGAATGAAAAGACAATGTACAGTGATCAAATTTTGGTACCCAAGGATGAACCGGTTGAGAAGTTTGTGAATGAAAATGAACTCTTGGATTTAAAAGTATTACTGACAGGGTTACACAGTAACTGGTGTCAATTGACCCATGACCGACATTGGTTAATAGAATCGACATCGATTCTGTAAGATCCAAACCAAAATTGGTTAATGTAATTGAAACTGGTTATAGGTGACCGGTGTTAGTCCCCTCGTCGATTCGGGGATACAAATGTTCGTGTGGTCCTGATTGAGCCTCGATACCCCAAAATCCTGTGAGAAGGTCACAAAGGGTAAGTAAACCTCCAGAAATATTTACACCTTCTCTATTTTATTTATTATTGACTGATAATGGTGAACCAAAAAGTTTTGAAGAAGTAATGCAGGATAAGACCCACATACAATGGGAGCATGACATGGATGAGGAGATGGACTCCTTGGAACAAAACTAGACTTGGGATTTGGTAAAGTTTCTAGTAGGTAAGAGGACATTGTAAAACAAGTGGGTTTACAGGATCAACGAAGAAGAGGGTAGACATAAAAGTTACAAAGGCAAGGCTTGTAGTAAAAGGATTTGCACAAAAATAAGGTATTGACTTTGGTGAAATATTTTCTCATGTTATAAAGATGACTTCTATTCATACTGTATTAAGTTTAGTTGTAGTAAAAAGATTTACATTTAGAGAAATTAGATGTGAAGATGGATTTCCTTCGTGGTGATTTGGATGAAGAGATATATGCAGCATCCGCTTTGGTATGAAGTCAAGGGTAAGGAGAAATTACTGTGTAGGTTGAAAAAGAGCCTATATGGGCTCAAGCAAGATTCAAGGCAATGTTACATGAGGTTTGATAGTTTTATACATGAACATGGTTACTTGAGATGTGAATCTGAACATTGTGTTTATTTTAAGAAGCTTGGAAATGGTAGGTATATTATTTTGTTATTGTATGTGGATAATATGCTTATTGCAGTAAGATCTAGTGTGCATGAAATTGGTGAGCTTAAGGGAAATCTATCTCACACATTTTATATGAAGGATTTAGGAGCTGTAAAAGTATCCTTGACATGTAAATACATAGAGACAGAAAAACAAGAAATTATATTTGTCTCTGGAAGATTATATGTATAGGGTGTTAGAAAGGTTCAAGATGTAGAATGCAAAACCTGTTAGTACACCTATGGCTAGACAATTCAAATTAAACAAAGATCAATGTCCTTCATCACATGAGGATGTCAAATACATGACACGAGTACCATATGCTTCAATAGTTGGGAGTCTCATGTATGCTATGGTTTGTACTAGACCAAACATTACACAAGAAGTGGGAATTGTGAGTAGATATATGACCAATCTAGGTAAAGAGCATTAGAAAATAATCCAATGGATACTTAGGTATTTGAAAGGGACATCTAGCATGTAGTTATGCTATGGAGGTTTGGATATTTCATTATGTGGCTATGTTGATTTAGATATGGATGGAGATCTGGATGGTAGAAGGAGCACTACTAGATATATTTTCATAGTAGGTGGGATGATAGTTAGATATATTTGAATATTGTAGAAGGTTTTGGCTTTGTCTACTATAGAGGTAGAGTATGTTGCAGCTACAAAGGATAACAAGGAGATGATATGGATGAGTAGGTTCATGGAAGATTTGGGAAAGGAACAAGGTGATTGTAAACTATTTAGTGATAGTCAGAGTGCAATTCATTTGGAAAAGAACTCAACGTTTCATTTGAGAATGAAACACATTCAGTTGAGGTATCACTTCATACGGTAGGTATTGGAGGATGGGCAGTTGAATCTGGAAAAGATTCATACGAGCAAGAACCCTACATATATGATAAAAATCCATTAACAAAGGAGAAGTCGGAGCTACACTCCACTTTTGTTTGTCTTCAATTTTGAGACTTGAAGAGGAAGAAATAGAGCTAAGGAAGGATCCAAGAATGATGTTGTATAGGTATGGTGTAGTAATTAATCTCCAAGTGGGAGATTATTGAGTTGTGGATCTCAATTACTTCATTTTAACATGTAATATGAAACTTGTTGGAAAACACAATAACCATCATCAGTTAGGGGGAACTGACATCGGTCACCTAGGATTGACATCAATCGTGCAAGGAGGAAACAACATCAGTTAGGGAAAAATGACATCGGTTACCTGTGTGTGGGAGTGTTTTAATTAAATCTTGAGAATTAGATCTATTTTTAGCATTAAAGTATATCTATTGATTGTAATTGTATGACTAAGTTCCTTAAGTCTATAAACGACTATATAAGCATAAAATATAGGGTTTAGAAGTAGTAATTAACAAGAATTAAGAATAACTTACAAAATTTGGTGAGAGTGAGAATCCTTGGTGATGAAACAAAAATATTGAGAGAAAGAAAGTACTGTACATCTGAGGGGTGTGGAAGATTGTAAATCTTCATTGTATATCTTGTCAAAGATTTGGATAATAGCTCCATTGGATTTTTTTTTTGGCGGACCTAGCCCACACTTTGGGTGAACCACATTAAATACGGTGTTGATTTATGTCTCTTTTTTTGTATATTTCTTTCGGTACAATATTCACTTTTATTTGTATGTATTCTTAGATATGAGATATTATCTGTACAACTGGTGTGCTAACCCCAACATATAGTAGCCTTGGTGCATTTAGCTTGATATATACTCCAAGGTCAAATAAAAGTGTTATGATTAGCCCTTATGGTGATCAACAACACTATGCTAACAAATTTTATCTCATAGAGTCTTTATTTTGCATGGTTTGATGTCAGGTAATTACAAGAGTGCATGATCTCCATCACAATCAGAAAGTGTAATGAATGAAGGTTCCACTTTCAGAAACATATAGGAAGCTCCTATTTTTGGCTTTTACATTTGGAAAAACTCATGATTGCATGAAATAAGATCAAGGATACATACACGTGTGGTAGAAGCACAATAAACAATTGAAACCTAAATATATTAGTATTCCTTCTCCATGAGTCATCTGGTTTTAGTAAGGAGCAGCCAACATCATTTCAACATGCACCCACAACATCACAACAAGCTTGCATGAAGCCAAGAAATAAGGTCAAATAAGCATGCACAATCATCATTTCAAATGAACATCAAGATAAGTGCACTCAACTATCACTTTAATAAAGTATAATTAGTTTAATTATATTTAATTAGCATTTATGTTGAGTCATCATGCATGTGTTGCATTTAAAGACCATCGTCTTTCAAGCTATGATGTTTCCCTCCACATAAGCCAATATTGTCAAATCACTTCACTTTGCATGCTTCACATGGTCACATCAATTAATTATTTCTCTCCCATAACCGTGATGTGTGTCCTCTTGGTCCCAAAGTTCCAAAAAAAGGGAGATGAAAATAACTCAACATAACTCAATTGTGTAACATTCCTTCAAGTAGAGTTGTATTATTGTGTATTGAAACTAGAGCACACTGCATAATCACCATGGGAGGAGATTTGATAAGGCATGAACCCACTGAGCATTCCTAACTTTTGAGCCATCCTCAAATTTTACAAAGTATTTTCAGGATAATGGTTGGCTAGACTACATCAACAAGTTTCATGGTTTTAATGAAGAAATGGTGGAAGAATTTTCCAACACATTCAAGTAATGGGGAGGAAAAGGTGAAGGTATTAGTAGTTAGACTCAATGATGAAATTTTGGTGGAAGTAATTGGCCTACCATCCCAAGGAGAACCATTTCCATAAAATTCCAACCCATAAGCAACTAGAAGATAATTCAAAGATGATGATGATGAATTCATCACCGATATGCAAGGTACTCATAGAACATCCATTAAATCCTTATGGGATGAGGTTGCAAATTTTTTAATTAAGTACTTTACTTGTGAAGGAAGGTATTCTAGGTTGAATATAGTTCATTTCAAGTTATTGAATCATCTAAAACAAAGAATTAAATATACCTAATTTCTTGCATGAAATGTTGAAGAGAATTAGTAAAGAATCCAAGAGGGTAAGGGATGTATTGTCACACCATTTCCTTATAAAAATGGTAGTGAAACATACACTACAGAGGGATTATCTTCAGATATAGTGTAGATATTTTTCAAGGGCTAATAGTATAGATAATTTGTTGAGAAATAGGGGAAAGAGGGGGAAAATCATTGAGATCTCTAATGAACACATAATTGAGCTTGCAACATCCACCTCCCTACCTCAAGAACCATTAATTTCTGAAAATTTTCCATTTTTTCAAGAACACCTTGTACCAATCTCTCCCGAAAGGATTTTCATAGATGAAACCCTATTGAAGTTCTCCACTCGTGAAACATTGTTAGGAAATAAGGGATAAAATATGTGGAATAATCCCTCATAGAATCACAACAGTAGAAACCAATATGCAAAAATTATTACAGATCTCAAATAAAATTGCATAATAAAATAACACAACACAAAGAGACAGTATTTAATGTGGTTCACCCAATTTGGGCTATGTCCACCAAGAATCACTTGCTCAGATTTTATTACAAGCCACCGCTCTCTCAATACAATACCCAGATCCATTTAGAGCTATGCTCAACAAACTCTACAGAATTCACACCCGAATTCAAAACACATCTGCAATACATTTTCTTGTACATCTATCATATGCATAAGACCATATAAATAGACAACTGCTTAAGTAGTTTTACAAAACCATGGGTATCAAAACCATGGGCAAAACCCGTCCCATAAACCTATGGGTCAAAAACTTTCCCATATAAGAAAAGAACGTTTCCCGATATGTCGAGTGCATTTTTCGAGGCCAAAAATTTTTACATGAAAAGTGTATAGTACTCTTAGTGTACATGCTCCACAACCTAACAACATCCAATTCTAAGGGAAAAATAAAATCTTCCCATTCCACTCCTACACCTCCTAGGTGCTCATACACAGAGCTTGAAAAAGTCCAAAAACATCTAGTCCAAGATAGTCATAACCCATCTCACTTGACATTGATTTAGAAGATATAGAATTGAATTCTAGTCCCTAGGAAATGGAGATAGGGAATGAAGATATTGATGTTGTAGATCGTGAGCTAGAGCACCATCAACAAAACACAGAGGAGAAGGAAAACTAACAAAGAATGAGGAGGTAGTTCATACGGTGGAAGGTCACAAGTAAAGATAGGAATATGAATTTGGAGGAGAAACTAAGCATGGAAAAAATTCCTAAAGTTATTGAGTAGGTCATCCAATCACAAGAATGATAAATTTAACAAACACAAATGCTAAAAGATGTTGAGCATGTAATTGAGCAAGTGGTTGAGAAATTACTATGTGTTAATGTACAAGTAGTACATGAAACCCCAATTAATCCCCAAAATTTTATTCAAGAAATTATAAGGGAACCTGTAAAACCACCTTGTAAGGAGATGGCCACACATACTATGTTGTCATATATTTATTATTTTATGTTACAATTCAAGACCTATGTTAACATGATTAAGGTAAAATGGGAAAAATAAAAATAAGCCCTTATCTCCAAACATAAGAAAGATCGGAGGAAAAAGATAGAGAGATAGAGACACCAAAGTATAAACAAGAATAAACAATCTAGGTTGCACACGAGATATTCAAATGTAGGCCACCATCAAATGTTTATGCTATCTTCTTGAAGGAGAAGATGTTGAAAATTAAACTTAGCTATATTAATTCTGACATGCCTCATGATATCATCTCATTAGAGCTTCTTCACTTTATATCAGAATAGCACTCATGAACTCCAACTCTTATTATGTGAACTTTATATGTACAACTATGTCCTTGAGTACAACATAAATGGGATCCCAATATTCTACATTGGAGATGTTCAAGTTAAATCCCTATGCTCTTATTTTACAAATGAGTTAGATAGAGAAAGGAAAATGGAAGAGTATAGGAATTTAGAGAAGGTCCAACCACTGATTTTCAGGCTTGACAATATGTAAAGAAAAAGGTGATTAGGAGAGTGTGGAAAATGAGTGAAGAATCCAAAATAGAGGTCAAAGAAATTGTTAGAGATCATGGGATTTATGTAGTACAAGAATTTAAGATGTGATATAATGAGATATCTCTTGAACTACAAAAGAAAGAGATGCACTCTTACCCTAATATAATGCCAACTTTTAAAAGAGTGAATACATACATTGATATTTCTACTGAATGTGTAGAGAATTGGTTTCCTATTGGATATCACCCACCAATATTTCACTTTCCAATACTGCCATGGACAGGTGATAGACCACTCAATGAAAGGATATAGAATAGATTTATGCATAGGTTCATGATAAATGGTAGATACTTCCTATCGAGGAAGAAGGGACAAATATCCCAATTGATTTTAGGTGTGAATGCTATTTTCAGTAGCAGAAATATGAACCACTTGAATGAGGACATTCAAGAAATTAAGCTTGGGGGTGTGATGAGTTGTGTAAATATCCTTTATAAACAACTCATCTTCTATATTTTTGTTAAGCCATTGTAGCTATGTCCTTGTATTTTCCAGTTACACTACTGAACATTATCATCACAACTTGAACTTATGGCATAATTACTAATTAATATAGTTATAACTAGTTATCTTTATTTTGTGGTATTTTGTGTGTGTATTTATTCTTATGATTTCAATAAGTTATTTGAATGATGATATGTGTGATGCCACTCTTGGTTGTAAGAAAATTTCTATATGCAGCAACTCGTATGTAGAAAAGGAACCTTATGTGGTAACTTGTCCACAACCAAAGGACCCGTCTATGGTAACCCATCCGTAGCCAAAGATAATCACCTACAATAAAGAAGCCACATTATGGAGATCTTTTGGAATGTGAAGAATGAAACTCAATTTTGTATGTGTTGATTGAAGGAACAATTACAATTGGAGAATGTAGAAATGGGATATAACTCAACCATGGATCTGATTATTCATAGAAAACTATTGAATAAATGATTGATTGAGGTTACATGTGACTAAAGGAACTAGTCAATTAACTAAAGATTAACCAAACACTTGTTAGAAGATCCAATGCATGTGTTGAATCTCTTTTGTTCTATTTGAGATCTTCCACTTGTTCTATTGAAGATATTTCACTTAATTTTTTTGAACTCCTAGTTGAACTCTTCTTCTCACGTCTTGTTGTAAATGAGATGTATAAAAGAAAATTATTAATGATGGTACTAATAACATGGAATACACAGATTCATAGATAGAGAGGGAGGAGATTGAATTTTTCTTAGATATAATGTATATGCCAATTTAATAAAAGATCTGAGTTTTGTTTATTAGTCTTTAGTTACAAATCTTAGGAGGGATTAACACCCAAGGAAATGCCCACTTGTTATAACATCAACTTTTTGTCACTTCACATCTAGGATTTTTATTTTTATTTTTATCTTACTTTATGTAGCTGATTTAAATACCCATATATTTAAATCCAACATAAACCTTAATGCAATCCATTTCCGATAACTATCATAAACCATGTGCATCTGTATGAGAGTATACTGATCTTACTTGATCTCCCTCAATGATCTGTATGAGTATATACATCAAATGTATCAATTGGTCTTCCTTTTTCAAAATATGATAATTGAGTGAACATATCTAAGTGTCTACCTAGGTTTCACTAAGGAAACCCCTAGGCATCTCAACTCTAAGATCTTGGTTAAAACATGACAATGTAATAAAAACTTACACTACTTTTCACAAATTTTTAGAGTCATGTATGCCATGCTCAATTCCATGACAACACACTTGTCATTGGGAATTTGTCATCTCACCTTAATCACTTATTCAGTTATATGGATCTCAGTAATCAATGGTGTTGTAAACAACTATGATTCTTGTACAAGGTACACATCTTGATTAACCTAGAAGGAGATGTACCTCTATGTCATCCTATGATGCCTATGGGAAATTAAGTATCTCCGTAACGATTTGCATCATTACTATACTAATTATCTTCGGTAGCCATCCTATGCCGACATTGGGGTGCATATCCTTGAATTTCAATCTTCCTTTGTAACTCTAACAAGATTGTACTTAATGTAAAACCATGTCACAATTTAAGGTCTTGAAAAGGAAACTTAATACAACTTCTAAGCAACAATATCCAAATAGTGACTACCATCATTATAGGGATACAAATGTGTAGTGGATGTAGTGAGTTGACCCACCAAGGGTCCTAAATTGGAACATTATATCTTAGTGTTTCAAAGTATTAGATAAACCATGATATTTTACCCTAGATTCTTCACCTCTTTACCATGAATGAATCTTACCTGGGTCCCAATTCATTATTGTAATTCGCATTACTTATTTACTACCTATCTATAGATTTAAGTTCATTTACGAGCTTAATCTACTGCTCATATTTTGTCTAATTATATAGGTAGTGAATCCCATCAATGATATTTAATTCCATAACATTGTTAGAGTAATTATACTATAGTCCACATTGCACTTAATCCCAAAACACTTAGTGAATTAGGTTAAAAACTTGCTAATTGATATAACCTTAAACACGCGATTTCTTTGTAGATTTTATTTTAAATTCACAATTCTTGGTTCACTTCTTGGTTTAGCAACCTTTATAGGAATACCCATAGGTTAAGGGATGGCCTTATTTACATAGGAATCCCCTTAGGTTCTTACTCCCTTCCATTAATTCTTCTTAATTAAAGATGTTGCTACACCAACTTGGATTTGTTTTACATAACATTTCTTGCTCAATCCCTACTAGCTCATTATTTGGTATTAACTTGTTATTGGATAATCATACCCTTCTAGGAGTAATTATATAATTATTGTTAACGAATAATCTTCCCAAATAATCCACATGCCAATTATGATAGAGGCTTAGTTATTCAAGAATCTTAAAATGTATTACCTAATCTTAGAAAAAGGAAACTAAGAAACAAATAAGTACAATAGGTTCAAAATCATTATTCTTAATTGGATCTAACATTAATAGATTATAGGCATTGTTTTTTGGCAGAGCTCTATATGTTGTTTCTCTTTTGGTTACTTTTTGATCTTTTCTGCTTCTTTTTGGATCATTGTACGTTTGGATCCTTTTTTCACTTATATTGTCATATTTGGCTATTGAGCCCTCTTTGGTTGGCAGTTTTTCCCTTCTCTGGGCTGTTTTTCTCACCTTTACTATCTGGCTTTTGAGCCCTTTTGTATACAGGGTATAGTCCCTTCAAAACTATTTGCCCTTAATAAAAAATTACAAAATTAATAGATTATAAAGCAGTTTATGTTACACATAGACACATATGCACTTATATACAAAGTAAATTTTATTTTAATCATTGATACAATCATATACATCATTTCATGTACTACCCTATTTCCACCTATTTTATTCATAGAAAAAATATAAGATGATAAATATGACCTCTTTTCTTACATATCAACCATGGCTCTTGGTTCTAGCCAAAATAATTCAGTGCTAGTCACTTAGACAATATAAGTTAGTCATATGTGAATCTTTTTACACTTTTTTATTAGTATAATTATATGAATATATTGCATTCAACTACCATCACTATGGTACATTCATGGTCCACTAGAACTAATAGTAAGAAATGTGTATGTCCCATTCTTTAAAGGCTTCATAGGTATCGCAAGCGTGTACTATTTTTAATTCGATAACAAAAGGAAGAATATTAGACCATTAAGTCATAATAATGTTCAAATCATCAATATATGCTCAAGGTATACCATACTAAATTATTGGTAGGATCTAATACAATTGCACATATTTTCTTTCATCATACAAACAATAAGGATAAATAGATCCTTTCATCACCAATCAAGATCCAATAGTTTCCAAGATGTATCTTTAATTAATTTTCAATACTTATCAAATAAGATCACTCGCCTTTTAAACAAATAAAAAAATTGCTATTTTATTTACTCATTAACACACTTATACAAATCAAGGCATCCTTTATCAATCTAATTGAACAATAGACTCTTTCATCTTCATTTCATTTTTCCAACTTACAAAGCTCCATCTCGTAAAATATGTTGGCAATTATTAGTTCATACAAATTAAGCATGTTGAACTCTATACCTCCTATAATAACTCACACCATCTAGTATTTTGATAAAAGAAATATTTCATTAAGTTAGAATCCAAAAATGATCTACATAGACATAATGCATGATTTATAATCAAAGATTTATTCATTCACATTAAATCTCTCCACAATTAATGTAATTACATGAATTTTGAAATTCAAGCATGCATTAAATTCCAATAACCAATCAAAATTTAACATAATGAGTGTAATAGCACTATCATTTCTTAATAACTTATCAAATTATCGACTTCCGACAAACAATACAAACATAGGTATCTTGTACAAGATCCCAAAATTCCATGTATCACACCAATAGATTCTTAGTATTAGAATGATTCTCTATCATTATAAATTCTACCAAAGATCATTGATTATTTATTTATAATTTCATAGCTCACTCATGTATATTTCATAAAGGTTAGCATATAACCTGTCTGTATTTGTCGTATTTTATCTCAATCAACAAGGCATTCGCAACTTAGTTATGTAATTTGAATAACTTCCTCGTCACCATACGTATTCTAAATAGCTATGTTATTTTTTTGACCCAAATAAGGTCATAATTATCACATCTTACAAATACCCATCAACCCTCAAAATACTCATACATAATTATTAACCACTAAAAGATATGGTTTAATAAAGGATATCTTGTTGATATCACAAAAATTTAATATGACCATTCGTGCTAAGAAAAATATTTTACTTTAGAGACTAAGAAAGTAAGTAATGAATAGCTTTCTAATCAAGTGGTCTTAAAGTAAAAGGTTGACATCAAATTAATACGAGCTTAGACGTTAACCGGTCGAGCCGAATTATATTGGTCATACAACCCATGCACCATTACAAAAGACCAAGAAGACTGAGTAACATTCCCTTAATGCAAACTTACTTTTTCATCCATTTAAACAACAAGCTTCTTTCAGGATTTCCTTTTCAAGTGAGTATATATATATCAAAAACAAATTTTTGGTATGTAGGGTTTTATCCCTTTTAAAAATATCAATCTGAAATTACTTATTCATTTGTCGTAGATGATACAGTTATCAAGTGTAATCATAAAAATAGAATAATTGCCGTTAGCATTCCCTTATGTATCCTCATGAGATTTCCCACTATACCTCAGAGTCCTAAGACAACATCCAACCCTGGTATACCCAAATTTTTTGAAACTCTCCTAATAAAAAATATGCTAAGAGAACACATTCCCATATATATAAAGAACACAATCCAGATAGCAAATGAAATCAACCATTAATGGAAGTGACAAAATGTAAAACATAGTTATGATACTATTGAATATTTTAGAAAGATTTCATTACACACCAAAATTTATAACATATTTCACTACATACAAAAATAGTTCAAAGAACTTCGATACATAACAAGACTTAAACTTAATAATATACACCTTGATCAAGAGTTCATAAAAATATAGGCCTTTGTATTAAGTAGCATAATTACCGATAAATGTCATAGATGCACATTTATAGACAAACCTTCTAATTCTAAACCATACTGATTTAATGTAACTCTTTTTTAAAAATCCAAATCGCTCAAACATAGAGAATAGTGATATATTTTCTAGATTAAGCCAAATAACAAAAAACCAAAAATCACATGGTGATATAAAGATTAATACAAAATTTCATTCATGAAAATAATAGATGGAGAAACACATCAAAAAAGGGATAACATCTATCATGCATGTGATGCCTATCCTTTCTTTCCTTGTTAAGTTCCCAAGCTTCTTCTGAAAATCCCAAATCTTTAAGTTGATTCCACCATGCAACAAAACCTAACCTTATTCACAATATTTTTGTATCGGGAGTCACTATTTACCATAAAATCATAGTTTCATAAAACATGCAACATATCAAAATAACTAGTCCTATCTTGCCTTCCATGTAGAGCTTCTCAAATGGAGAAAATATCATAATAGAATGGAACAACTACACCACAAACCGCCCTATTTCATCAAACTGAATTTACATGGCCCGATATTGGTGGCATATATTTAATGTGATTTAGTGAATGCGTAGAGTGCATATTTCCCACCAACTATAATCGATCCACAATCGCTACCTCATATTTAGTAAATTAATTTTATTTGAAAATAACCGCACTCATTTTATTTAATAACTAGGGAGATATAACTCCTATTTTTATCCCCCTTTTAGCGGTCGATGGTGCCTATTAAAGGCCTTTAATTAAGGAGTAATCAATGTGATATGCAGAAGTGGTGAGTTACTATTATTCCACTCACATAGAATTTGGACACAATATAATTAACAACCTAGTTCATTAGCTTAGGTCACCTTATTATCTGTCGTAACATTAGCATTATTGTAATTATATGTGTTTCATATAAAGCATGTTTGATAATTATTCAATCAATGATGCTTGAAAAACTAATGTATATGTGAACAAAACAACAAGGAATCATATCAATTTTATCATCATTTATGATTATGTTGGTATCTAGCTAAGTTTAACCATCCTCTCTAACATAACTATATTCATAGCTAGGAATCTCCTTTTAACAAGTATAATCATACTACTAATACACTCATAGACACAATTGACATACAATAGTAATGATATAACCTAGATCTAATTCCATTATAAAAGAGAATAATATAGTCCTTCACCATTTGTCTATACTCATCCTACTAATGAGAAAGAGGGTATAATGATTCAATTATTCCACTAATTTAAGCGAGGTCATTTGGGTCGAATGATTTCCAATATGATAGATAATTGTATTTCTTGACAAAAGGTACAATATTATGCCGTAACCTTACTTGACTTGATTAATTTAACAAGGTGAGTATCTCCTTATTGAAAAGTGTAAATTTATATCTAATATAACAACTTTTATACATGCTAAGGGAATATCCTAGAATGTCAAGCACCATAGTCATCGGTTAATGACTTGCCTAGTTATAATTTTGATTGAATTTGCAAGGAGTTGCATTCTTCCCCCTTAATGGATCATTGTCCCTATGATTTCATCAAATTACCATTAGTAGAATCAATCAAACACTGATTTGACACTTTAATTTAAGAAAACTCATTATTTTCACAAAAATGACAATTCCACTTCTCATAAGTTCACATTTCTTGGCTATCATAACTTGCCAATCAAGTAAACCATCACACAATCAACAACATGTCTTAGTTTCTATATTTATAACTAGTTATTTCATGTATAATTTGGTAATAAATAAAAATACATTCCCATAATATGTTTGAAGTAGCAAGGTACCGTTGTTTGAACTTGACAATATTTTACTTAAGATAAACATAAGTAATCCAAACAAACACAATTTTTCACAATCAGTTCTAGAAGTGCTAGAATAATAATGTTATTTTAATTGCTTGAAGTTTATTTAACACAACCTCATCAAACATTTATTACATATTGATCCATCAATTCTTTAATAGGGAAAAATCTCAATCTTTATATCTTTAAGTTATATTCACTAACAACTTACCTAAAATTAGTTATGATATATAATTATTATCTTGTTATACAATCATGTATAATATTAATACAACACAATATAATGAGTTACCTCTTATTATAAATCTATCAAAAAAATATCAACACTAAAGTAAATCTATACAACCGAAACTTGATCATAATTATATATATAAGTCTATACTTCTTTAGTTTCATAACATGTATGAACTAAAAATCCTTTTGACATAAGTTATAATTATCTATGCCATCAGAAAAATATACACACTATAGTCAACCAATCATCTCATAACATAAGTTATGAGTTCATCAATGTAATCGTATAACAATAGTATAAGTGACTAAGTGCCTACACCATAATCATATCTTGTTTAAAGGATCATATGATCCTTATGTAACACTTAAAAATGTGAGAATCCAAACAAAAATCCTTATCTTAGGGTAAATATTTTACAAGTATTTTAATGTAAAGCAAGATACAGTCCATCATTCTTTTTATTCCATCATCAATCAAGTTCTAATCTCCAACCAAGCCTCCTATCGAGTTTGAGGTGGATAAACAAATATTCATCAATATCACAAGATTAAGAATGAAATATTAATCGAATATCAACTCTGAAAGAATAGGGTTCAATTATACCGAGACAAGAAGGCATATTTTTATGTTAAACATGGTCATATTGATTCAATCCTAGATTCATCCATTATCCAACTTATATCTATTCAAACTGAATTATATTATTATGATTAGGAATACGATGCAGATGATGGATATCTTATCAACTTGAGTGAACATAAGGCTCAATTCTTCAAATATCAGGTATGTGTTTCCATAGGGAGTTTTTTAGGGTAATACTAACATATTTTAACCACAAAAGGAGTCCAAACTCATATTTTTAATTCATTCTTTACCTATGTGCCTTGTGAAGCCATCTTAGTTAGAATAGACCTAAGCTAGGTAGGCTTTACATTTCAAAGCCTACAATTCCATTTAGCTGCAAATTACCCTTCTTAGAATTGGGTTGGATTGTATTGCAGTATTAAGGAGCATACTATCAATAATAATCTTAAATTCAAGGATAGTTTTGACTTTTAAACCTTGAAGGTAAGTTTATAGATTCCTATGGAATCACAAATATCAAGTTACATACCGAGATTCTTCGTTACACTATTTGACCTTTGATTTCTTATCATATTTTAAATTTTACCTATTTTTCAATATTGTATCAACCCGAAAAATATTAATTGGGAAAAATACACTTGTATTCATCTCAATGTCTCATATTTTACACAAAATTTTGTAATAATGCTAAGTACAATGTCCTTATACTAATAGTTCGAGATTATTTAGTAATTCCCGCATTTACTTTCATTTTATCAAGCATGTTCACGAATTCAACTAGGTTTTATGAGGAAGGATAACTTACTTCCTTGTATCCTATCCATATTGCGGACCCAATTACTAATGCATTTTCAAACATGCATATTTTACCTTATTTGAATGATAATGAAAAAGGTCTTTGCTTACTCGGGTGGGGAAACTCAATCTGATTACTCCCAACTTGAGCTATTGCTTTTCTTCCTCTTATAACCACTGGTAGAGGACTAGGTTGTAATCCTAGAGAACTTGGCATAAGGGTCTTGGAGCAGGAATCTTGTAGTAATCTCATCCTGGAAGCATACTTTTTTTGCAAATCAATGATTACTTTAGTAAAGTTAAGCATCCCTTAGGTTTTTACTAGCTCCAATTTCAAAGCAATAGTATTCTTACTTTGTCCCAACCAATCAAGATTGCACAATCTATGACACATAAGAATCATGCACATGTTCATATTTTACCGAAAGGCTATTATATATGGATGCATATACCTAGATTTATCTCTAAATCTCCCTTTTATTGCATTCTAATAGAAAAACAACCACATGTAATTACAATATAGTCAAGAATATGCAAACAAACCTTATATAAATAATTTCTTCCTTCAAAAAATATTAAAGTATTATCATGTTTGGTTCTTATTCATCCCCTTTTCGAGTTTATTGGCTCCAAGAGTTCACCTAATAGTGCCTGAGAAAGGCCAACTTACATATTCAATCAAGAATTTGATGGTGTCATCCCATGTATATTCTAGAGTCAATGTTTTTACATCATGAAGACATGTTTTTTTCAAACAACCAAGTTTTAATTACTACATCTTAAGTTCCTACCTAGAATTAAGTATGTCCTCCTTTTCGTAATGAGTTCAATCAGTGACAATGTCATGATAATTGACATAAAGTTATGATTCATGAAAATTTTCTTATTATTTTCTATTGAAAAATTCTGAATTCTAATTCAGTTTCTAGTTAGTCACATCGTACAAAAAAATTGAGCTACATTAATCTTATATTTAATTAGCAACATGTAGTTTTATTTAACTTACCTATCACTATGATAGGGAGACTTGTTTCTTTTTCCATGAAACTACTGCAGGATTTACTACTAGGTTTTATTCTGCAAGATCACACTTTTTTCCTTTTCCCCATTCTTTATCTCTTTCCTGAAAGTCAGAGATAAGGAAGAGCTAATGATCTTGTATTATTCCACTATTTAAAGTTAGAATTTTATTGTAGATTTCATTCTGGCCTATTTGGTCTTTCAAATTTCTACCATTGAAGCAAATAGTCTTCCTCTATATACTTCATTTATCCTATGCATATTTTCATTTTATATTGGATTTAAGCTCCAAATATGTCATAAGACAATTTGATCAATCGAGTAACCCTCTACTGATCATCATCATTCAACCCAAGTTGTTTTCCTTGGTTGATCATATTCACACTTACTAGCTGCTCCATACATCTATCTAGTTTAGTGTGTCACAAAGGACTTTGAGAGTATTATTTATCTCATTTAGCCCCAAACCAAAAGCTTAGTTTGATCTCATTTACATCCTTCTTTCAATTTATTTTGTCTATAAAAATCAAAATTTACTAAGTAGAAGGACTCATTAGGCCCAAGAGCTGCAACCTTAAGCTATGATACCAAAATGTAACATCCAATTTTGTCACTTCACATCTAGAAATTTATTTTTATTTTTTATCTTAATTTTTGTAGCTGATTTGAATACCCATATATTTAAATCCAACATAAAACTTAATGCAACCCATTTTCGATAACTATCATAAACAATGTGCAGCTGCATGAGTGTATACTCATCTTACTCAATCTCCCTCAATGCTTTGTACGAGCCTATACATCAAATGTATCAATTGGTATTACTTTTTTAGGATATGATAATTAAGTGAATATATCTAAGTGTCTACCTGGTTTCGCAAGGAAACCCCCAAACATCTAATAGCTTAGATATTGGTGAAACCATGACAATGTAATTAGAAACTTACACTACTTTGTGCAAATTTTTAGAGTCATGTATGCCATGCTCAATTCCATGATGACACACTCATCATTGGGAATTTGTCATCTCACCTTAATCACTTATTAAATTATATGGATCTACAATCAATGGTGTTGTAAACAACTATAAGTCTTGTATAAGGTACAAATCCATATTAACCTGTAAGAAGACGTACCTCTATGTCATCCTATGATGCATATGGGAAAGTAAGTGTCTCTGTAATGATTTGCATCATTACTAGACTACTTCCCTTCCCGTATCCATCCTAAGTTGACATCGGGGTGCATATCCATGAGGTTCAATCTTCCTTTGTAACTCTAATAATCTTGTACTTAATGCAAAACCATGTCACAATTCAAGGCCTTGAAGAGGAAACTTATTAAAATTGGTAAGAAACAATTTCCAAATAATGACTACCTTCATAATAGGGACACGATCGTGTAGCAGGACATAGTGAGTTGACCCGCCAAGGGTCCTAAATTAGAGCATTGTATCTTAATGTTTCAAAGTATTAGATAAACCATGATAGGTTACCCTAGATTCCTCACCTCTTCACCATGAATGAATCTTACCTGGGCTCCCAAATCATTGATGTACTTCAAATTACCTATTTATCTAAAGATTTAAATTTAATTACAGAGTTTAATCCGTTGTTCATATTTTGTCTAATTATATAGGTACTGAATCTCGTTAAGGATATTTCACTCCATATCATTTTCATATTAATTATATTATAGTAAACATTACACTTAATCCCAAAACCCTTAGTGAATTAGGTTACAAAACTTGTTTTTGATACAAAATTAAACACGTAAGATTTCCTTGCAAATTTTGATTCAAATTCACAATTCTTGGTTCCCGCTTGGTTTAACAACCTTTATAGGAATACACATAGGTTGAGGGATGGCCTTATTTACTTAATAATCCCCTTAAGTGCTTCCCCTTCCATTAATTCTTCTTAATTAAAGATGTTGCTACTCCAACTTAGATTTGTTTTACATAATATTTCTTGCTCAATCCCTACTAGTCCATTATTTGGTATTAACTAGTTGTTGGATAATCATACCCTTCTAGGAGTAATTATATAATTCGTGTTAATTAACAATCTTCCCAAATAATCCATAAGAAAATTCTGGTAGAGGCTTAGTTATTCAAGAATCTTAAAATGTATTACCTAATATTAGCCAAAAAGGAAACTAAGAAAGAGATAATTTTAATAGGTTCAAAAATCATTATTCTTAATTGGATCTAACATTAATATATTATAAAGATGTCTATGTTGCACACATACACATATGCACTTATATAGGGCACATTTTCTTTTAATCATTGATACAATCATATAAATCTTTTCATGTACTACCCTTCCTCCACCTATTTGTCCATAGAAAAATATAAGATAATAAATATGACCTATTTTTTTACATATCAACCATAGATCTTGGTTCTAGCCAAAATACTTCATGCTTAGTAACTTAAAAATATAAGTTAGTCATATATGAATATGTGTACACTTTTTTATTAGTATAATTATATAAATATACTGCATTCCAATACCATTACTAAGTTACATTCATGGTCCACTAGCACTAATAGTAAGCAATGTGTAGATCACATTCTTCAAAGGATTCATAGGTATCAAAAAGTGTGTACTATATTTAATTCAATAACAAAAGGAAGACTCTTAAACCATTAAGTCATAATAATGTGAATCATCAATATATGCTCCAAGTATACCATACTAAATTACTAGTAGGATCCAATACAATTACAAATATTTTCTTTCATCGTACAAACAATAAGTATAAATAGATACTTTTATTATCATTCAAGATCCAATAGTTTCCAAAACCGCATCTTTCATTACTTTTCAATGTATAACAATACTTATCAAATAAAGAGCACTTCTCAATTATTTATTTTTAATTTCGAGATGATATACTGATTAGGCCTTTTTCCACCTTTTAATCAAATAAAAAAACATTGCTATTTTATTTACTCATTAACAAAATTATACATATCAATGCATCCTTTATCAATCCAATTGAACAATAAACTCTTTCAACTTCATTTGATTTTTCCAAATTACAAAGCTCCATCTAAAAAACATGTTGGTGATTTTCAATTTATATGAACTAAGCATGATAAACTCTATACCTCTCATAATAACTTACACCATCTAGTATTTTCATAAAGGAAATATTACATTAAGTTAGAATCCAAAAATGACCTACATAGACATAATGCATGATTTCTAAAAAAATCTTTGTGCATTCACATTAATGCTCTTGACAATTAATGTAATTACATGAATGTTGAAATTAAATTATGCATTAAATGCCAACAACCAATCACAGTTTAACATAATGAGTGTAAAAACGCTATAGTTTCGTATAAATTATCAAGTATTGGATTCGACATACTATACACTCATAGGTATCTTTTACAAGATCCCAACAATTCATGTATCACACCAATAGATACTTATTATTAGATGATTCTCTATCATTATAAAGTCTACCAATATCACTCATTATTTATTTATCATTTAACAATACTCATGTATATTTCACAAAGGTTAGCATATCATTATCCGTATTTGTCATATTTTATCTCAATCAACCAAAACTTACAAATTAGTTACGTAATTTGACTAACTTCTTGTCACCTTACATATTCTAAATAACTATGTTATTTATTTCTTGACCTAAAGAATGTCATCATTATCACATCTTAAAAATACCCATCAACCCTCAAAAGACTCATATATAATTATTAACCACTAAAAGATATAGTTTGAGTAAGGATATCTTATTGATATCACAAAACAAAAGTCAATAGGATCATTCGTGTTAAGAAAAAATCTTCTACTTTAAAGACTACAAAAGCAAGTAATGAATACATTTTCAAACAATTCATCTTAAAGTAAAAGGTTGACATCAAATTAATATGAACTTAGATGTTAACTAGTCGAGCCTGGAATTATATTGGTCATACAACCCATGCACCATTACAACAAGCCGGTAAGGTGAGTAACATTCCCTTAATGCAACCTTACCTTGTCATCCATTTAAACAAAATATTCTTTTAGAATTTCCTTTTTATATATATATATATATATATATATATATATATATATATATATATATATATATATATCACAAACACTTTTTTGTTATGTAGGGTTTTATCAATTTTTAAAATCTCAAGCTGACATTACTTATTCATTTTTCATAGATGATGCACTTATCACATGTAATCATCAAACATAGAATAACCTGTAGATTAGGATTCCCTTATGTTTCCTCCTGAGATTTCCCACTATACTCGGCAGTCTGAGATGACATCCAACTTGGTATACCCAATTTTTTTGAAACTCTCCTAATAAACAAATGCACTAAGAGAAAACACACACACATGTATAAATAAAGAACACAGTCTAGGATAGCCACTAAAATTGACCATTAATAGTAGTGATAGAAGGTAACATATAGTTATGATACTATTGCATATTCCAAAAAGATTTCATTCCATGCCAAGCTTTATAACATATTTCACTAAATACCAGAACAATTTAATAACTTTGACACATAACAAGACTTAAAATTAATAATATAAACCCCGATCAAGATTTCATACAATTATAGGCCGCTATACTAAGTAGCGAATTCTCGATAAATGTCACAAAAGCACATTTATAGATAGACCTTCTAAGTCTAAACCATATAGATTTCTTTGTAGCTCTTTTTTTAAATCCAAATTGCTCAAACATAGAGAATAGTGATATACTTTCAAGATTAAGCCAAATAACATAAAACCAAAAATAACATGGTGATACAAAGCTTAATACATAATTTCATTCACGAAAATAATAGATGTAGAAACACATCAAAGAAGGGATACCGTCTATCATGCCCGTGATGCCTATCCTTTCTTTCCTTGTTAAGTTCCCAAGCTTCTTCTGCAAATCTCAAATCTTGAAGTCGATTCCACCATTAAATAAAACCTGACCTTATTAACAATATTTATTAAATCTGGTATTCACTATTTCCCATAAAATCATAGTTGCATAAAACATGCCAAATCTCAAAACAACCACTCCCATCTTTCCTTGCATGTAGAGCTTCTAAAATTGATAAAATATCGCAATAGAATGAAACAACTACACCACAAACCACCCTATTTCCTCAAACCAACTTTGCATGCCCCAAGATTGGTTAGGTAATTTGACTAACTTCATGTCACCTTGCGTATTATAAATAAGCTGTTATTTGTTTCTTTACCCAAATAAGGTCATCATTATCACATTTTACAAATACCCATCGACCCTCAAAATACTCATATATAATTATTAACCACTAAAAGATACAATTTTAGCAAGGATATATTATTGATATCATAAAACAAAAGTCAATAGCACCATTCATGCTAAGACCAACTCTTTTACTTTAAAGACTACGAAAGAAAATAACAAATAAATTTCCAAGAAATTCTTCTTAAAGTAAAAGGTCGACATCAAATTAATATGAGCTTAGATGTCAACCAATTGAGCCGGTAACTATATTGGTCATACAACCCATGCAACATTACAATAGGTGGTAAGGCCGAGTAACATTCCCTTAATGTAACCTTACCCTGTCATCCATTTGAACAACAAGCTTATTTTAGGATTTCCTTTTCAACCCAATATATAAATACACACATCACAAACAAATTTTTGATATGTAAGGTTTTATCCCTTTTAAAATTCTCAAGTTGACATTACTTATTCATTTGTTGCGAGATGATACAATTATTAAGTGTAATCATCAAAATAGAATAAGTGTAGTTAGGATTCCCTTATGTTTCCTCCTGAGATTTCCCACTATACCTCGAGTCCCTGAGATGCCATCCAACCTGGTATACCCAAATTTTTTGAAACTTTCCTAATAAAAAAATACACCGAGAGAACACATACACGTATATATAAAGAATACATTATAGGATGACTAGTAAAATCAGCAATTAATGGCGGTAAAGAAGGTAAAACATAGTTATGATACTAATGTATATTCCAGAAAGTTTTCATTCCATGCCAAGCTTTATAACATCTTTCACTAAATACCGAACAATTTAACAACTTTGATACATAACAAGACTTAAACTTAATACTATAAAACCTGATCAAGAGTTCATACAAATATAAGGTGGTATAATAAGTAGCAAAATTACCAATAAATGTCACAAACACACATTTATAGACAAACCTTCTAAGTATAAACCATACATATTTACTATAGCTCTTTTTTTTTAAATCCAAATCACTCAAACATAGAGAATAGTGATATATTTTCTAGACTAAGCCAAATAACGAAACCCAAAAATCACATGGTGATACAAAGCTTAATACAAAATTTCATTCACAAAAATAATAGATGGAACAATGCATTAAATAAGGGATAACGTCTATCATGCCTGTGATGTATATCCTTTCTTTCCTTGTTAAGTTCCCAAGCTTCTTTAGAAAATCCCAAATCTTTAAGCTGATTCCACCATGAAAAAAAACCTAACCTTATTCACAATATTTATTATATCTAGGAGTCATTATTTCCCATAAAATCATAGTTGCATAAAACATGCAACACCTCAAAACAACCACTCCCATCTTTCCTTACATGTAGATATTCTCGGATCAAGAAAATTTCGTAATAGAATGGAACAACTACACCACAAACCGAATTTGCATGCCCTGAGATTGGTGGTAGACATTAAATGTGATTTAGTGCATGTGTACAATACATATTTCCCACCAACTATAATCGATCCACAATTTCCACCTCATATTTAGCCAAGTCTTTTTTTGAAAACAACCACACTCATTTTATATAATCACCACAAAGATATAACTCATCCTAATTTTATCCCCCTTTTAGTGGTCGATGGTGCCTATTAAAGGCCTTTAATTAAGGAGTAATCGGTGTGATATGTGAAAGTGGTGAGTTAATATTATTCCCCTCACATATATGTTGGACATAATATAATTAACAACCTAGTTCATTAGATTAGGTCACCTTATTATCTATCATAAAATTAGCCATATTGTAATTATATGTGCTTTATTTAAACATGTTTGATAATTATTCAATCAATGATGCTTGAATAACTAATGTATAGGTCAACAAATAAACAAGGAATCAAATCAAATATATCATCATTTATGATTATGTCAGTATCTAGCTGAGTTTACCCATACTCTCTAACATAACTATATTCATAGCTAGGAATCCCCTTTTAACAAGTATAATCATACTACTAATACACTCATAGACACAATTTTCATACCATAATAATGATATAACTAGGATCCAATGCCATTATAAATGAGAATAATAGAGTCCTTCACCATTTATCTATACTCATCCTACTAATGTGAAAGAGAGTATAATGATTCAATTATTCCACTGATTTAAGTGGGATCATTGGGTCGAATGATTTCAAAGCATGATAGGTAATTGCATTTTTGATGAAAGGTACAATATTATGTTAGTACCTTCTTGACTTGATTACTTTAACAAGGTGGGTATCTCCTTTTCACAAAGTGTACATTGATATTGAATATAGCAAGTTTATACATGCTAAGGGAATATCCCGAGAATGTCAAACACCAAAGTCATCGGTTAATGAATTGCCTTGTTCTAATCTTGACTAAATTTATGGGGTGTTATACTTGTGGTATGTTAAAACTCTCCATATTTTTTCGTTCTCTTTCATTGCATTTTAGCCTAGGAAGCAATTTATATTATTTATCTACATTTCGAACCTACAAGATTTGTACTAGTTATAGTGTTAGAAACCGTTTGCTTTGATTATAAGTTTTATTTTCAAGCATTGTTATTTTAAGTATTGTAGTGACAATTATTTATTTCCATACCTCTTATATTCTTTATAACTATGCATATAATAATGACATTATTTAAATTTTACGTCCCCTGGTTTGATGATTAAATGACCGTGATTCAATAAACACCATATTAATTGTTGTAAGTTAATTTACACCACCATGTGCCAAAATAGACCTATCGGAAAAAATGCTTACAAATCATATATTAATTTGAATATAAAAATCCACATATTCGGTTGAAATTTAAAACATTTTTTTAGTTTTCTAATAATAATGACCTAATTGCCATAAAAATAAGAGTAATTACTTCTTTATTTTCAAGATAAAATATTTATTCTGTGAAGCCAAAGTTTGGTTGTGTTCAGTATGTGAATGCTTTGCGTTTGTCTATTCTCTCCACAATGGGCAGTCCCCCTTTTCATGTTGATCCTATGTGTGACCCTTCATGGAAAAAAAATGAATCACCTGTAAAGCCCTCGACATGGATGGATTCATGAACTTCATACAATGAATCAAAGGGCATGAAAGACATTTCCTTGATATTTTCTCAGAATTGGAAGGATATGGTTATTACCTTTAAAGATAAGGAGTTCAACATTACCAAAAGTTTGATATCATTTATTACAGGTTTAGGAATGGATGGTATAAAATTCTATAGGAACAAATTTGACAAGGACGAAGAAGAGAAATTTTTTGTGGAAGGGAATGAAACCCTCAAGATTGGAAAAATATGGCTGCTTTGTTCTTATATCCCATCCCCATTTGATGATGTTGTTAAGATTGTGGTTAGGTATATTACCTTGGAGGGCTATTTTTCTAATCTTCCTCTCCACCATATGGTCCTATTGAACCATTTCAGGTGCACTCCAAGGGTTAGCCTCTTCTATTACAACCCCCATTCATTCGAAAAATCCATTTTGGATGTCCAAGATCATCTAAGAGGCATTCCACTTCTTTGGGAGTTATTTTACTCTTGCATCAATACTTCCATGATGTTTTTGGTAATAATCCTTCTCACCCATTATCCCCGCCTCCTTTATAGCAACCCAAGGCTAGAACTAAGAATCCTAACTTTAGCTCTTCCTCCCCTACCCTTCCTCCTACTAAAATGATGATGCATATTAATGTGAAGGAAAAGACCTATATGGGGTCAAAAGTATCCTTCATATTAGCCATTCTAACCTTAATCCCCAAAAAAACATTGATTTGAGATCCTAATTGAAGATGCGAGACAAAAAAATCAAGGGCGATGAAGATAATGTTGAATTCCTTCTCAATGAAGGAGGATTTGGACTCTACATCTTACTCTAAACTTGAGGACAAAATTGAAATTATTGCTAATAAGTAGCAAGCCATGGAGGATAAACTATAACAAAATATTAATAAGCAAATTAATCTACTTTCCATGCATAAAACATTGCTTGATTTCATTCAGATCTAGGTGAAACAGATATGTTGAATCAATGACATATCTAAAGAAATATGAAAGGAAGGAAAGGCCAAGAAGAAGGCCTTAGCATTGGGAAACCAAGACCCGTACCAAAAACTTCCCTCAACCTCTATAAGGCCTTAGAAGATGCTAAAAATGTTTTCAATAAGTTTCTTAAATAACAATCTTGTGTCCTATGTGATCTTCTTGCCTCATTGTTCGGTTTCAAAACTACTGTATTGATTTTTGAGTTATTTTTAGGCTTCTTGCTAGCAGTCTGCCTCTACCTTATTCTTCTTTGTTTTATCTAAATTTCATAGGATTTTACTATTGGGGTGTGGTCCCCATATATTAAAAAAATATATGGTCCCCTTTAAAACCATTTATAAATAATAAAAATATTCAAGATAAAAGAAATTAAACATATCAAAAATAATTTAACATTTTTTAATTGTTAAATATATATGTCAAATAATAATTAAAATTTTTCTTAAGTAACTTTTCTTTTGATAAATACATAAATATAATGTATATATAAAAATTATGGAGCCAAGCTCCTAGTAAGGTTAGACAATGATCATATATCAACTTGATATTACAACTAACTTGGCTGAGCCAATAATTTACTCGGTAAAGCTCAAATTGCAATGCAATTTAACTCATCGAGAAAAACCAACATGGTGGGGGCTATTCAACAAACCCAACTTGCCACCATAGACCAATGATCTAGCAGAGAGGATATTGTCCCAAATATGGAAAAATGAATGTGGACGTGACCATAACCACAACACCATTCCATGATAGAAGATATTTAAATACTTATTTCATTATTATCCCACTCCATGTGGGATTAGAAAACATGATTATTAAACAAAAACAAACAATCATGACAAGGGAAAACAAAGGCTTAACATAGGGGATTGAACCCCCGACCATAGGTGCCCAAGCCATTGTTTGCAACCAATTGACCTCAATGAAAAGTGACTTAAGAGGGTCATGAAAAGATAGTTAGTTTTGAGTTTTAAAAAATTGCTTCAGCTCATACAACCAAGGTCAAGCTCAATGTATGGAAAAACTAGGTCAATTCCAACACAACAACCACACAATGCATCAATGCCAATTTCAATGCATAAACCGAGTCTCAATGTTAAGCGTGGACTATGCCATGTGTAGAGATTATGGAGGTGGGAATATATAACTAGTGTTTTAAGAGGATAAGAGCCATTGCTGTTGTCAAACCTGTAGACACCAAAATTAGGTCATACTCTCCTTAAACCCCATTAATTAAATTAACCATATCATACCTATTCATATCCCCTAGTGCACATGTTAATTAAATTAATTATCTTAATTAAATTAATTAATATCCTCACCTAACCACCTCACTCAATGACCTACTCAAACCTCATTAATGACCTAAGACTCGAGTCTAAACCTATCCTAACTAACTAGGACTTAGTCTAAACCTAGACTTAACTCCTATTAACAAACCTAAAAGGACTCATACTTATCTTTCCATGATCTATCACTCAAGACTTGGTAGAAGGTTGGAGATCACGCCGAAAATATCAACAATTTGACAATTTTTGGCCAACCTACATATTCCTACCTTAACCGAATATGGATATATCTCAACCGACACCGGTCACCTAACCGTGGTATGTTAGGTTAAATACATTTCCAAAAGCCTTAGTGTGGGTTGGTCATTCGATTTAGGATCTCATTTCTTCTAGATACTTAGAGCACTCAAATTTATTTAGCGCTCAAGAAAAATAAGACACACAAGATCACTACCAACATCGGTCACCATTCTTCATTCTCTTCATGATCATAGATTCACAACAGAGAAGCACAAAGGTTTGAACTAACGCGACACAAATACAACAACTCTTCTCTCTAGATCTCTACTTTCATCATCTTCATCACCTACATTCTCCAATCTATTTCCCAATACGTATATAACATCTCTACATTGAATCTCTAGTTTCCTTGTCTAGATTTATTTATTCATCTCTGTAGTCTATTTATATCAACACCCATATACTTCCTTCCATCAAACGATCACCTAATCATACGTAGAATTTTAAACCATTTTCATCCTCTCCTAATCATCTTTGAGTCTGAGAACCATTTTATGACCCCTCTCTTGCCATTTCCAACCTTTGTGCAATCACAGGGAGTCTAAAAAACCAATTCTAAGAAACTTCTACTAATTTCCCCTACAACTCCAGTTATCCAACCAACGCGTCGGTCAATCTTCCTAACCAACATCGGTCCATAATTCCACACCGGTTCTATATCCATCAATATAGCTCAGCCCAACCAGCTAATATCTACTTCCCAATAACCAAGAACCATTTCTAATCCTTACGGACCTTACCCGAGAGCATGTACCATACTTGTAACTCAACACCAACCCAATCAATCCTCCCATTTTAACCTTAAACAAGCTTTTTCATGACCTTTCTTATTGATTTGTACAAGATACCTAAATCATTTCAATTCCAATAGGATATTTACTTCATGTATGATTTAAATAAAATTAATATTATTATATAAAAGTGTATTGATATCCTATTTAGGAAGTATCACACTTCCTAGATCCAGCTTTCACTAGGTAGTCCACTCATTATTTTGTTTAACTCTATTTGGTGGTATTGTTTTGTATCTACAGGTAATTCCTCCTAGCCAAAAGGGATATCTCACATCCGTTCTAATCCAGAAGTCATCTACGTGTGCATTCGACCTTCAACCAATATTACAATAGGTATTCCTCCTTGGCCTTCTACCCTTATTTGTTTCATTAATCTACTAAGAATCTGGTGAAACATTTTGGCATGCCCAGTGGGACCCATCAAGGGTTCTTTTTCATTTGTTCATTCCTAGGTAAAATTGTGTGTTTATTTCCCTTCAAAAGTATTCACATTAATTTTCTTCTCTAGAATATTCTCCTTCTTGCTATTGTCTAAAAGAAATCATACTTTTAGTGCTTTAAAAAGAACACATCTTCCTTTTCTTGCATTGCATTAGTGAAAGAGCATTCCTCTTCCTCTTCTCCATTTGCTACATCAAATGTAATTATGGATTTGGGCTTAAAACATTTGCATTTCATTTTGATTTTGTTGTATTATAGCTCACATTAATTTGAGGGCAACCTATACGTTGGAAGTCATGCCCAGCTGATGGTTAACTAATTTAATCATAGTTCACTTACACACTCTCTCTATACCAAACCACTTAAATAATTTAAACATCTTCTTAAACATCCTCCTACTCGGTAGAAACTATCAACGATAAGAGGATTGATAGTGGACGTCCAAGCTGGTTTCTCTGTCCAGTCATTATCTCAGAGAAAGGACCGCCCCATAAAAAATCACTTAAAACCATCCTTATATCTTGGATTTCATAGGACACCTTCTATCGAACCAAAAAATCTATTCTATTCACAAGTCAGTCTAAAATAGCATAAGCTAAAACATAAAATTCACCCATAGGATTTCATGTTTCTTAGTTTTTGCTTGAATTGTGTTTTGAGTTGTGAGGTCATTTTCTCCATTTTATTTCTTCCTTTCACACTCCAAAATCGTAATTGGTGTATTCGACTATTTCTAAGTGTGTCAGGATTCATCATTACCATACTTAGGTTTCTGGGTTGGTATTTTATCTAATCTAAGTCACTAAATCCCATTTTTTCTCATCTTTTCAAATTTCATAGTGACAAAGCATTGGTTGATGACTATCACTTGTTTACATCCGAATGTCATCGAGTTTACTTAACCATTGTCAGTTTCCTTCTTTTTGGGTCATTTAACCAAAATAACACTCATCAATTTTCTGTTCTTTCTGGGACTTCTCAGATACATCATCATACCTCTGGATCTTTTAAAATCACTGTAAAATCCAGGTTTTAATTCATTTTCATCAGTTATTGCCTCATTTGCAAAGATTTTGATTTTCCATAGTAACTAGTATCGGTCACCTTAACTATCATTGGTCACCCTCTTAATTTCATTGGTTAAACCAATTGTCATCGATTCCTATGTTTTAAATTTTTAATTAAAACAACATCAGTTTTCACCTACCGGAACTATTTTTCTCCATTTCTTCTATTTTTCTATGTCATTTACAGAGAGTAGATTTCAATCCTACACCAAATAACATGGTTTTCACTCGTATTCAATCCAACTCCTTGTATTCCACACAATCCCTCAACTGATCCCACCTAGCCCATCGCCACCTTCCATCCCATCAACAATGTATCCTAATCAGCCCATTATCATCGGTACCGGTGATGAGGAGTTTGCAAGACTCCTTTACCACAACCCCACTACCTTACAACATTATTTTTCCCATTCATCTACTCGGGATTCATCAGGACAACTAGTATCTGACGTGCTTGTTTCCATCCCCTTGCCCCCTTGCCCCCACTTCCACATCGGCTAGTACTAACTCAGCCTTACCTTCTTCTACCTTACCTCCCATAGTATCCCAACTTGACCCCACATCATCAATATCTGTAGCATCTACAACATTAGTCACACTTTTGATGTCAGTTTCTCCCATGGTGTCAACCATTCCTTCATCATCTACCTTGAGCATAGCCCCGTCTACACCCACCACCTTGTATATACCTATTACATCACATCTACTCATGGTGATGGAGACTCATAATCCATTCAAAAAAATCATCTTTTCCATCCC
This sequence comes from Taxus wallichiana var. yunnanensis, assembly GCA_018340775.1. Lineage (NCBI taxonomy): Eukaryota > Viridiplantae > Streptophyta > Pinopsida > Cupressales > Taxaceae > Taxus > Taxus wallichiana. The sequence goes on along the minus strand of CM031239.1, from coordinate 31,125,640 downwards.
GAAGTCTTTACCTCTAATCACTACAAGAATTGCTACATCCACCCCACCTACGTACACATATCACCAACAACCACTTGTCTCATCTATTGCATATTCGGGATATTTTCCGTTTGCATCTATTCCCCCTTGTAGTTCTCATACTTAGCACCACCATATATTGGGATGTTTTCCTCATCCTACATTCACCATCTACCCCCTTATACTACAGTGGGTACCCAGTCATCATAACCTACCAACGACCTTATTTAAATGATTATGGAGAAGATGCAAACATTAGCAGCATCGGTTTGGATCTTGCAACTCTTTGACATACGAGGGAATCTAAAATGAGCCCATTCATCCATTTATTCCCATTCATCCATAACCTACAAATTGGGAAATACCAAAATTTAACCGGTTCAACATAAAAGAGGACCCTGAGATACACTTGTAGTCTTTCAAATATGGGTTTTATGTAATCGCTCATGATGACACTCTACTCTTGTGGGAATTCCCAATGTCCTTAACATGACCTGCATTGGATTAGTATAATGGTTTACCTTGACATTCCATTTACTCATTTAACCAAGTGGATCAAATCCTTCTTGGACCATTTTTCAATCAATATCGTCAAGAAGGTCACCATGACCAACTTTTACTCAACACGACAATACAACGATGAGTCTATCATAGATTTTTTCACTCGTTGGCGGAGCCTCATCAACCAACTTACATTCTAGCTACCTAAAATCGTGCTTATAGAGTTATTCAATAGGGATTATACAAGGCACATCTCATTAACACTCCAAGTCCAAACCTTCGGTACCTTTGATGAAGTGTTCACCATGGCTAGAAAACTTGAAATCCATGCCATATAAGAGAATAAAATCTAATTGCATAACAAAAATGTGGAATTTAATTCAAATGAGGCCTCTTACTCTTCCAAACCCCAAAACAATTATTCCAAATCCAAAGGATCTACCAACGTAGTATTTTAAAAGCTGGCCCATCTCACCCATCCAATTGAGCTTTCCAGTTTAGGTGAGAGAAATGAAAGTACACTCCCATAGGAGAGCCTTATTCATCAGTTTTAGAAAAACTTCTAAAAGCTAGAGTAATTGCTCTTCCACCCATCAAACCACATACTAGTTTTGACCATGCTCATCCTATGCCTACATGGTACAAGGAACATGATTATTGTAACTACCATCATGTTAAAGGACATAGCGATGGTAATTATATAACCTTCAAAAACATTGTCAAAGGGAAATGTTAGACAACAAAGATCTCATCTTAGACAACCTGAACGCACCGAGCTAATCAGAACTTGCATATCTTTAAGAATCCATTTCCTAATCACACCCCGTCATCTAACCAAATTGGTGAACTGTGATTAATGATAGTAATGTTCGTGAAGTTCATGCTATTTTTGAAGTCATACCAGCCCTTCCAAAATATCCTCCTATCCCTTCCATCAAGGAGATTCTAGCACAATATCCTTTAACCATGGAGGAGGCTATTTAATCTACTCCTTCACCCATGGAGAAGCCTATTTCATCTACTCCTTCACCCATAGAGGATACCACAATATCTTCCTATGCCATTTCATCACTCCCCTCGTAACCTAATGAACAACCTGCGGTGTTAACTCTCCTACCCATGAGGGAGTCATGCTCACCTTCCTCTCCACTAAACGAGGAACCTATCTCATCCCAAATGTCATCTCCCCTACTAATAGAGGATCCTTTAGAATCGCCACTTCCTATTGGTGACAATTCCCCATTAGCCTTCCAGGATCCTGTTAATTTTCTCTCGGCTCTCTTACCCACTGATTCCGAAGTCTACTAGTTCCCTATCTCACATACATACTTTATAGTGATCATTACTAAATCAATGTCATTCCCTCTTACAATAGTTCCATTTTCCCCAGAAGACCACTTGGATTATGTTGATAATTCCATGCTTTGGGGATGTCTTCGACTACCCTTTTCAACCCAAATACAAATGTCATATGTTGATACCTCTACGATTTATCCAAAGGTATTTCAGACAATCGAACCAACCATGCCCATACCATTCATAAAAACCTATTCTTCATCACCCTCACCTACACCTAAAACTTTACCAACAATCAAACCTGATCCTATGCCTAAGAACCTACCTGCACCTACATTTTCCCCACAACTAGAACCATCACCACATTGGGAGTCATGCTAACATCAAGCCTAGTCCATCCTCTTGTCAAATTAGACTTAGCCACATCTTCCCAAGCTCGTGCAAAAACTATTCCCCCATCTAAAAGGAAGACCCAAACTTCTAGGCTGCATACACCAGTTTTTCCCACTACTCCTCTATCACCTTCACCACTTACCTCCATCATAGGACCTCACCCTTCGACCTTGGAAAAAAACCTCATGTCAAGGAAAACCAAAAGCACTGATAACTCGCCTCTTCATCATGATATTTTATTACACCTAACTTACTTACACAAAGTGCACACCTTTGCCATTACCCACATCTTTCTTACTACCTATACCCCCACCACCTATAATAACCTCATCAGTACCTATGATATTTCCTTCTCTTCAACCCATACCTTCCACCTTGCCTCTACCAGAAACCTTCATCATGCCTCCTTTATCACCTTGGCTAACTCATCCTCTTCCACCATCTACCTTCCCTTCCACATCATGTACTCCTTCCTCACCTTTACCTAGGAAGGTGCAACCAAAATTGAAAAACCCACTACCCTCTAAAGTGGTAGTTAAGCCTATAACACCTTCTATCGCTAGTTCATCTACTACGCCTTTACCCAAGAAGGTACAACCCAAATCTAAAATAGTACCACCTACCAAACCAATGGTCAAACCCATTTCACATCCAATTCCACCTCCTGTGATGCCTCTCCCACCAAAATCACCCACACTTCAATCTAGACCCACACTCACCTCACATTGTGATCCATTAGTAGGGTCTTATGCCAACATTCTAGCTAACCTTTTAGAGACCTCCATCATCACATTTCTGCCCCTTAGACCTTACAACCCACTCAAACTCAAATAAAAATGGTTTGACGATACTAAAACTTGTACTTACCATCATGTGCCAGGACATGATGTAGAAAGTTGTAAGGCTCTTAAAACCATTCTCCTCCAACTGTCTCCTCCTGAAGAAAATTTTGATGATGATGATCTTATAGACAAGGACCCTATTCCACCTCCACCTCTCATCACACATCCTCACCTACCACCTATTTAGTGACCTAAATCACTACCTCCACAACCCTTCTATCCACCCTCCGAAATTTGAGATCGGTATGGTTTGTATAAGAGAGCTAGCCAAAACCCCACCAAAATGCTAATGTGTTGAGTTGTGAAGCTCAATTACTTCATTTTAGCATGCAATTGGAACTTTCTAGAAAAACACGATGTGAATCGACATCGGTTAAGGGTAGATCGGCATTAGTCGGGAAGACTAATATCGGTCAAGGAAAGTAGGAACTAATGGCATTTAGGAAGAACCAGCGTCAGATTACTTGTGTGACGAAGTTTTAATTAACTCTTGGGAATTATATCTATTTTTAGCATTAAAATAGATTTATTGATTGTAATTGCATGGCTAAGTTCCCTAAGTCTATAAACAACTATATAAGAAAAAAGCTAGAGTTTATAAGTAATGATAAACAAGAATTAGAAAGAACTTGAAAAAGGTTGGTGAGAGAGAATTCTTGGTGGTAGAGCAAAAGCTTGAAGGAAGAAAGTATTGAACATATGAGAGGTGTGGAAGATTGTAAATATTCATTGTATATCTTGTCAAAGCTTTGGATAATAGATTGGATTGTTTCTTGGTGGACGTAGCCCACATTGGGTGAACCACGTTAAATCTGGTGTTGATTTATGTCTCTTGTTTTGTATATTTCTTCTAGTAGAATATTTACTTTTATTTGCATGTATGCTTAGATCTAATATATTATTTGTACAAATAGTTGTGCTAACCCCAACAACTAGTATCGTAGAGCTTGGTTTGAGTGTTTTTGTGTTGAAATATTTACTCATAGAGGGTTTTTGATTGAGTGGGAGCTATAAAAATGGCGAAGATAATAAAACAAGGTAGATAAATTTGACGGCCAAAATTATCAATTATGGAAGATGCAGATTGAGGATTATCGTATCAAAGAGATTTGTACTTACTTGTTGGATGAGAAGTCTAGATCTATGAAGATGGTGATGAAGAATGGAATATTCTTAACAAAAAGGCTTTGGGATCTATACGATTGAGCGACAACATCGTGGCTTCCAATATTACATAAGTGGCTTCTATGGCAAACTTAATGAAATATCTTACTAATTTATATGAAAAACCTAATGCTTCAAACAAATTTTATTTGATGAAGAAAGTATTTAGTTCTAAGATGTATGAAGGTGAATCGCTTCTAGTCATTGAAAGATTTATGATTGATTGTAAATAATTTAAAATCAGTTGTTATACCATTTGATGATGAAGTAAAAGCACTTTTATTCTTATGTTCATTTCACGATAGTTGGGACAACTTGGTAATGGTGTTAGTAATATAACATCGATAATAATATTTTGAAGTTTGATGATGTGATTAGTATAATCTTGAATGAATAAATTTGTAGGAAGAGTATAGAGGAAACATCATCTGGAAATGCTTTAAATGTAGAAAGTCGGGGCATGTAGAAGGAGAGATCCAAGATTAAGAGTAATGGGAAATCAAATTCAAGGGAAAGCAGATCTAAATCCTAAGTAAGGGAATTACTTGTTGGAAATGTTAAAAGAAAGGATATGCAAAGAAAGATTGTTGGTCAAAGGATAAAGAGAATCAACAACCAGACAAAAGGTAAAGAGATGAATCTTTCTTCATCAGAGGTAATGCAATATGCTCTTATTATTTATTTGGAAAATAGAATTGAATCATGCATTTTAGATTTAGGAGCTTCTTTCCATGCAACCCCTAATAAGGGTTATTTCAAAAATTATGTCCAGGGTAATTTTGGGCATGTTTATTTGGGTGATGATGAACCTTGTAGTATTACTGGTAAAGGGGAAGTTCATCTAAAATTGTAGAATGGAAATACATGGGTATTGAAAGATGTGAGACATGTGCCAAGCCTTAGGAGGAATCTTATTTTTGCAGGGAAACTAGGTGAATCTGGTTGCATGGTTACTTTTTAGGAGACTCTTGGAAAGTCACCAAGGGTGATTTTGTTGTGGCAAGAGGTAAGAAGGTAGGAATGTTATATTTATCTACTTGTATTACTGATTCCTTTTCTGCATTATCTACTTCAGATTCAAATGTATGCATGTGGCATAATCGGTTGGGCCATATGAGTCAAAAAGGAATGTAGATCTTAAAGGCTAAGGGTAAGTTATCAGATTTCAAAGATTTAGATCTTGATTTCTGTGAGCATTGTATCTTTGGAAAGAAAAAGAGAGTGAGATTTCTCAAAGTTGGGGCTAACAAGGAGATGAAATTGGAGCTTGTACACTCAGATGTGTGGGGACCATCTCAAGTAGTTTCTCATGGAGGATCCTAGTATTATGTTACTTTCATTGATGATGCTACAAGAAAGGTATGTGTTTATTGTATTAAACATAAATTTGATGTTTTTGAGACTTTTAAAAGATGGAAATCCCTTGTTGAGAATGAATCAAATTCTAAGTTAAAGTGCCTTAGATTTGACAATGGTGGTGAATATTGTAGCAAGGATTTCAATGATTATTGTTCAGTGAATGAGATACGTAGAGAAAGAATGGTTCCAAGAACACCACAAGAGAATGGTGTTGTAGAAAGAATGAATAGGACAATCATGGAATGTTCTAGAAGTATGAGGATACATTCTAGATTTCCCTTGCAGTTTTGGGCAAAAGTAGTTGATACAACAATTTATTTGATTAACTATGACCATTCAAGTTCATGAAATGGAGGAATACCAGAGGAAGCTTGGACCGGAAAAGAGGTAGATATTTATTTTCTTAAATTTTTTGGTTCAGAAGCTTTTGTGCATGTTGATAGGGAAAATAGAAAAAAATTGGATGTAAAATCCAAGAGGTGCACTTTCATTGGTTATGGATCTGGTGATTTCAGTTTCCATTTTTAGGATTTAGAGAATTCTAAAATTATTAGGAGTCATGATGTTGAATGGAATGAAAAGATAATGTATAGGGATCAAATTTTGGTACCAAAGGATGAGAAAATTGAGAAGTTTATTGATAAAAATGAACTCTCGGGTTTTAAAGAAACACCTACATAAATACACAGTAACCATGGTCGGTTATTCCCTAACCAACATTAGTCAGATGAACTACTAACATTTACGAGAGGATCGGAATTGGCATTGGTTAGCGAGCAGAACCGACATCAATTAGTAGAATCGGCATCATTTAAAGGTGACAAGTTGGTCAACATGTCAAAAGTCAATACTAATGTTTAGGAGGCCCAAATTGAGCCTCCAGTAGCCCAAACTCTTGTGAGAAGGTCACAAAGGGTAAGTAAACTTCCAGAAAGATTTAAACCTTCTCTATTTTATTTATTGTTGATTGATAGTGGTGAATGAGAGAAATTTAAAGAAGCAATGCAGGATAAGATTCACGTTCAATGGGAGCATGGCATGGATGAGGAGATGGACTCCTTAGAACAAAACCAAACTTGGGATTTGGTTAAGTTGTCAGTAGGTAAGAGGACATTGCAAAAAAAGTGGGTTTACAGGATTAAGGAAGAAGAGGGTGGATAGAAAAGGTAAAGGCAAGGCTTGTAGTAAAGGGATTTACATAGAAAGAAGGTATTGAATTTGGTGAAATATTTTCTCTTGTTGTTAAGATGAATTCTATTCATACTGTATTGAGTTTAGTTGCAGTAGAAGATTTTCATTTAGAGAAACTAGATGTGAAGATGACTTTCCTTCATGGTGATTTGGATGAAGAAATTTATATACAACAACCATTTGGATATGAAGTCAAGGGTAAGGAGAAACTAGTGTGTAGGTTGAAAAAGAGCCTATATGGGCTCAAGAAATTTTAAGGCAATGGTACATGAAGTTTGATAGTTTTATGCATGAGCATGGTTACTTGAGATGTTAATATGACCATTGTGTTTATTTCAAGAAGCTTGAAAATGGGAGATATATTATTTTTATTGTATGTGGATGATATGATTATTGCAAGATCTAGTATGCTAGACATTTGTGAGCTTAAGAGAAAGCTTGCTCACACATTTTCTATGAAGGATTTAGGAGATACAAAAATAATCCTTGGCATGCAAATACATAGAGACAGGAAAAACAAGAAATTGTATTTGTCTCAAGAGGATTATATCTACAAGGTGTTAGAAAGGTTCAACATGCAGAATGTAAAACTTGTTAGCACACCTATGGCTGAACACTTAAAATTGAGAAAATATCAGTGTCCTTCATCACATGAGGAGGTCAAATACATGACATGAGTGTCATATGCTTTAGTAGTTGGAAGTCTCATGTACGTTATGGTTTGTACTAGACTAGACATTACATAGGTAGTGGGAGTTGTGAGTAGATATATGGATAATCTAGGTAAAGAGCATTGGAAAGTAGTCTAATGGATACTTAGGTATTTGAAAGGGACATCTAGCATGTAGTTATGCTATGGAGGTTTAGATATTTCATTATGTGGCTATGTTGATTCGGATATGGATGGAGATCTAGATGGTAGGAGGAGCACTACTAGATATATTTTCACAGTAGGTGGGATGAAAGTTAGCTGGATTTCGAGATTGTAGAAGGTTGTGGATTTGTCTACTACTACAGAGGTAGTATGTTGCAACTATAGAGGATATAAAGGAGATGATATGGATGAGTAGGGTTATGGAAGAGTTGGGAAGAGGAGAAAAGTGATTGTAAATTGTTTAGTGATGATCATAGTTTAATTCATTTGGTAGAACTCAACGTTTCATTCAAGAACGAAACACATTTAGTTGAGGTATCACTTCATACGATAGGTATTGGAGGATGGATAGTTGAATCTGGAAAAGATTCATACGAGCAAGAAAACCCTACGGATATGTGAACAAAGTCCATTAACAAAGGAGAAGTTGGAGGTACACTCCACTTTTGTTGGTCTTTGAGTTTGAGACTGAAGAGGAAGAAACAAATCCAAGGAAGGATCCAAGAATGACGTTGTACAAGTATGGTGTAGTAATTAAACTCCAAGTGGGAGATTGTTGAGTTGTGGAGCTCAATTACTTCATTTTAGCATGTAATTGAAACTTGCTGGAAAACACATAGTAACCGACATCGGTTAAGGGTAGACCAATATTGGTCGGGAATGAAGACCGACATCGGTCAAGGGCAAGTAAAACGGTGATGGTTAAACATAAAACGTTGATTACATGTGCGATGAATTTTTAATTAACTCTCAAGAATTATATCTATTTTTAGAATTAAAATATATTTATTGATTGTAATTGCATGGCTAAGTGCCCTAAGTCTATAAACAACTATATAAGCACAAAATATAGGGTTTAGAAGTAATGATAAACAAGAATTAGAAAGAACTTGAAAAAGGTTGGTGAGAGAGAATTCTTGGTGGTAGAGAAAAAGCTTAAAGGAAGAAAGTACTAAACATCTGAGAGGTGTGGAAGATTGTAAATCTTCATTGTATATCTTGTCAAAGCTTTGGATAATATATTGGCTTGTTTCTTGGTGGACGTAGCCCACACTGGGTGAACCACATTAAACATGGTGTTGATTTATGTCTCTTGTTTTATATATTTCTTCTGGTAGAATATCCACTTTTATTTGCATGTGTGCTTAGATCTGATATATTGTCTATACAACCAGTGTGCTAACCCCAACACAATGATCCCTAATCATTTCACAAGGCTCTTATCCCGCACTAGGTTTTGATCCATCACGTCATTATAATTTTCATGACACACCTTCTTCATCTGCCTCTCTACCTCAGATTAACATGATCCAAGTCACTACTTGCACCCAAAAAGACAAAGGAAAGGAGAAGGAAACCAACCCCTTTTCCAATCCTTTGCCTAATATACCATCTGTACCCACACCGAAAATCACCATTCGAGGACCCACATACCCTATTTGAGCGGGGTCACCAATTCATCTTTTAATGAAAAATAATTGCATCAATCCCATCTAAAAATGTCTTAATGACCCTATCCAAACCTTTGAGTCTCATTGAAGGCGCTCATGGAGGTTATACAATCTATTGAGGTTTTACCTAATGACCTAACTCATGTGGCATCCATGATCACTCATCACCATGTGGCATCTCTCACCACTTCATCACCTTCCTTTGCACACGCTACCACTCATCAAGTAGCCACTCTCGTGTTCTCTCACAAACGATGAGTTTGTACCTCCCTCAAATTAGATGATAGATCTTTACCTATTCATCTTTGTCTACATTGATAATATACACATTTGACACATATGATGATCGATGGTAGTACCCAACATCAACATTTTATATTCCCACGAATACAACCAAATGTGTATCCCCTCCAATTGCATGCATAATAACCCTGTTATGTTGTATTCATTGAATGACGTAATAACTTCAACCCTTGGCACCATCATTCTCCACACTCACGTGGGCCCCCATCACATTTTCAATATCCAATTTTTTCTAAGTCGTAGAGGGAGAATTCATAAAACTGTTTCTTGGCTGAAATTGGATACATGTCATGGGTTTTGTTCCTTCGAAAACCTTACACCGATGTGAAAAAATTTTAAAATGAAGGACATAACTATACCATTCTAGTTGACCCTTCGCCATTAAAAACCTGTAACATGTTATATCGACCTAGTGATGTTCTTTACCAATTAAGGCATCCATCACCACCACCACTTATCCTTCACCCATAACCCTATCCACCAATGTTATGCCTCTACCTATCCCGAACCTAATTTCTACATTACCACTATTGACTTAGCCTCTTGGACTCCCATATACTAACCCATCTACTTCTCAACCAACCAATGCTTCTTCTTCACAATCGCCTAGTGATTCATCTATTCCTTCAAACTTTAAAATATTAGTATGCGACATTGTATATATATTCTAACATTACCCACATATCCACTACCAATACCTTAGAAGGTTTTTTTCAATGTATCAGTATGGGGGAGTACCACATGTATAACATCTACACATTCCTTACTCCTTAAGAGTATGGTAACCTTTACCAACATCCTTGTTATGATCACCACATAGGTGAGGTTTTTGCTTATGGTCCTCCCCACCTTCATGACATACTTACCTGAGATGGGGACTTGATACATCTACCTACTCACCTGAGCCACCTTCCCAAATGTGACCATTTTCATCTAACCTTCACTCTTTCACCAACCACCACTTCATCCACAACTTCCACTATCATTGGTCATGGAAAGGGTTTGGATTTGGTTTCTATGAAAAGGGCCATCATATTGTCATCCCATGCACCACACGTAAACATAAAGACCAAAGTGGTATTGGATTTTTACGAATAATATTCTAAGAAAGCACACATCGAAATCATTGAGGAAGACAACCTTCCTTCACCCTATATACCAACTTCACCACCTTCACCTACGGAGTCTATGGATCCAAAATCCATTCCTCCTAAACTTTTTTTTTTCGTGAACACCATTTCCCTGGGACCTCTGACTTATCAATGAGATGGTGAGGCTAAACCTCTCTTCTTCCCTTCATATAGGTTTTTATACCTCTTGAAGTCCATATTACATCTCTTTATATCTTGTAATGAAATTATTTGTATAATTCAGATCATGAGCAGAAATATAACACAAAATAACACAATATTCTAGAATAATGATCTCAATATGCAATTATAATAGCTTCACCACTTGAGGGGGAAGCCTCCAAACCATACAATAAGAATCAAATGCTCCAAGTGATGATGAAATAATACCTAAAATCCCCTATATATACTATTCATATGTTATGGCCATCACCAAGGCTGACCTACTAAGCATGAGAAAGTATAAATGATATGGTAAGCCACAAGTCGGCTACTCATATCCTAATACAAGTAATAGGTTAAGGGCGTAGCATGCCCTTCCCCTTCAAAAACATTGTCCCCAATGTTGAGAAGCTCTGGGTGTTGCTGCAGGAATGTCATATCTTCCCATGTTGCATCTTCATTGTCCATATTCTTCCACTTGATCAGGTACTCAGTAATAACCTGTGTCCTCAATCTTTTAGTGTGTGTTTGAAGGATGCATTCAGGTTCCAAGATGACTCTCCCCTCCTCATCGAGCTCAAGTAACACTATTTGGGCTGATACTCTCTATCCAATTACTTTCTTCAGGCAAGAAACATGAAAGAATGGATGTATTTTGGTTGATTGTGGAAGTTATAATTTGTATGCTATAGTACCAATCTTCTGTAATACTTGATAGGGGCCATAATACTTCGGTGAAATTTTGTTATCATTTTTTTGTTGTTTTAAAGAAATTTACTTATATGGTTGTAACCACACAAAAACCCAACCACTGACTTCAAAATGCCTTTATGTGTGATGTTGATCAAGCCTGTTGCTTCATGCGGTTTTGTGCCATGACCAAGTTCTCCTTGAGACTAGAGAGGACCTCTTGTTGATACTGAATGTGTTCTTCTACTGCTCTAACCCATGGTTTTCCTCTTAATGATGATGTGATGGATGGTGGATGGTACCCATAGAGTGCCAAAAAAGGAGACATTTTAGATGAAGTATGGAAGGAAGTGTTATACCACCATTCTGCAAGTGGAAACCATTGGACCCATCTTGTTTGTTTATCTCGACGTAAAGAAAGATAGATATCCCTCCAAACACTTATTTACAACTTTGTTTGCCCATCAGATTGGGGATGATAAGAAGAGCTATGAGCTAATTGAGTACCCAAACATGAGAATAAATTAGTCCAAAAATTACTAGTAAATATAGGGTCTCGATCACTTACTATAATCTTTGGTGTCCCATGAAGCTTCTGAACTATGTCCATGAAGGTTGTTGCTACCATGCTTGTAGAAAATGGGTGTGCCAAGGCACAAAAATGAGCATATTTGGTGAGTCTATCCACCATAACCATGATGACATTTTTTCCTTCAGATTTAGGAAATCCTGTGATAAAGTCCATGGAAACCTCTTCCCACCACTGGCTAGGAATAGATAGAGGTTGTAGAAGACCTGGGGATCAAACTATTTCACCCTTATTTTGCTGACAAACCATGCATTCTGCCACAAATTTTTGGACATCCCCTTTGAGACCTTCCCAAAAGAAATCTTGTTTGACTCGATGATAAGTCTTTAAGAATCTAGAGTTCCCCCTACCGGAGAAGAGTGAAGCTCAGATAGAATCCTAGTTTTAAGAGTGGAGTTCTTACATAGGTATAATGTATCTATATACCATAAAGCATCCCCTTTCAATACAAATTTTTCAGACATGCTTGGATCATTACGGAGATGATGAATGAGGTTTTGTGTGGTTGGGTAATTTCTCCATTGGACCTTACCTCATCTATCCAATCTTCCCGTAATATGGATATGGCACATAACAAGGTTGTAGTTAATTCATCTTTCCGTGATAGATCATCCACAACTAGATTCTCTCCTTCCCTTTCTTATAGATAATCTCAAAATCATATCCCAACATCTTGGAGACCCATTTTTGTTGTTCTTAGATGATAAACACTGCTCTAAGAAGTATTTCAGACTATCATGATCTGTCTTCACTTTAAAGTGTCTTCCTATGAGATATGGTCTTCATTGCTTTATTGCATGAAGTATGGCTAACATTTCCTTCTCATAAGTTGGCTTGGAAAGATTCTTAACTTTGAATTGACAGCTCAAAAATGAAGTAAGATGGCCTTCTTACATGAAGCGCCCCTGTACCCACCCCTGATGCATCACATTCAACAATGAATGTTTTGGAAAAATATGGAGTAGCCAAGACTGGAGTGGTGCACATGGCCTCCTTTAGTTGCTCAAATTATTTGGTTTCATCCTCACTCCAACAGAAGGATTCCTTCTTTAATAAAGTTGCGAGAGATATAGATATGCTTCCATAATGCCTTACGAATCTTTGGTAATAACTGCCCGTAAGCCCCAAAATCCTCGTATATTCTCAAGGGTTTTTGGAACCTTCCACTCCATCATGGCTTTGATCTTATTAGGATCCACTTTAACCCCTTCATGAGAGACAATGTGACCCAAATATTCAACCTCCTTGAGTCCAAAAGAAAACTAGAGAGGATTTGCATAAATTTGATGTTGCTCAAGGGTTTTCAAAACCATATTTACATGATGCAAATGTTCCTCCCATGTTTTGTTATAAATTAATGTATCATCAAAAACACTAAGACAAACTTCCGCATGAATGACTTGAAAATAGAATTCATCAAACTTTGAAATGTAGAAGGTGCATTTGTGAGTCAAAAGGAATTACCAGGAATTCATAATGGCCTTCATGTGTCTAAAAGGTAGTTTTATGAACATCCTCATCCTTGATTTTGATTTGGTGGTATCCCGAATGAAGATCAAGCTTTGTAAAGTAAACAACACCATGCAACTCATCAAAAAATCATCAATTACAGGAATAGGAAACTTATCTTTGATTGTGTACTTATTAAGTTCCCTATAATCGGGACACATGTGCCACATGTCATCTTTCTTATGTACCATCACTACTGGAGAAGAATAAGCACTCTAACTATGATGGATAATTCCTACTTCCAACATCTCTTGTACAATATTTTCAATTTCACTCTTTTGCACATATGGGTACCTATAAGGTCTGATGTTAGGTAGTTGAATTCTTGGTAATAATTGAATAGCATGATCATGATATCTCTTTGGAGGTAAGCCCTTTGGTATATTTTCAAATACAATAGAGTGTGCATCCAACACTGCTTACATATCTGATAGTATAATGTCCTTAGAATGATGAGCCTCCAATGAAAATAGTTGTGCCACAAATCCCTCTGCACCCTTTTTAGCATTTTGTGCATCTGATGAGAACTTACTATTTGTGGAGACTTTCTCTTAAGCCTCTTAGCTCAAAATTCCTTCCTTCAAAGTGAAATCACATGAACAAGTCTTGGAAGTTCATCTCAATGGTTCCCAAAGTGGTAAGCCATTGAACCCCTAACACAATGTCTGCTCCTCCCATAGAAATGGCATACATGGGACTATTTAGTATGTAATCTCCCATGGAAAGCTTAATGCTATGGAATTTTATAGAACAAGTAACAATACCTCCATCAACAATCATTACTTGACATTCAGAGCTAGATAAATGAAGCAATTTAGGTGCACTGCTAACTTATGATTGATAAAGTTGTGAGTACTTCCTGAATCAATCAACATTGTGACCCTCTTTTTTAGGAATCCAACCACCTTTAGGGTTTGGGGGGTGCTAATACCTGAAATTGCATGGCATGAGATTTTTGGTGAGGATCTCTCGACTCCTCCTCCGCTCAACCAAGACTCGACTCGAATCTTCATCCTTCTCTTCATCTTCACTAGGTCCATCAATGTAGAACAACTTCTTTTCAACAAATTTATGTCCTGGTCCAAATTTACTATCACAATTAAAAGATAAACCTTTTTCTCTTTTTTCTTCAATTCATTGAGGTGTCAATCTAATCTGGTCAAGGAGTGCTGGGCAAAGGTGTTGCGATCTCTGGTATAAGTGAAATGTTTCTCCTACTTGAAACAAATTTCTCCTTTGCCCTTCTTACCATAATCATCGAATCAGAAACCTTATGAGGATTAAACATATGCACCTCATGCTCAATGTGATCCTTAAGACCCCGAGAAATAGGTCATTCAGATTCTCTTTAGTAATATTTTCCACCCGTAGAGAAAGGTTTTGGAAGTGATGAATGTAATCCTTAACAGATCCTATTTGTCTCAATTTTGCTAATTGGCTAAAGTAATTATCTGACACACTAGAACTATAGTGTAATTGTAACTCTTCAGTGAACACTATCCATGTAACATTGAGACCACTCTTCTGCCTTTGAGCACATAACCATCGATACCAGATGAATTGGTCAGGTTTGAGATACAAAGCTGCCATGGTCACCTTTTGTCTTGGTGGAATCTGATGTAGTTCAAAAAAATTCTCCATTTGGTTGATCTAATTGAGTGGATCCTTTCCATCAAACTTACGCATCTCCACTTTTGGAAACATATTACGGGCCTGCAGAGTGCTCGTATTTAGATTGTGCACACTTAAAGATCCACTCTAGCTCATGTGTCTATTATGTTGACCTGAGGATCCACCTTGATTGACATAAGTATGATTACCCATCATATATGTACTAAATTTTGCATGAAATCCTCCAATATTTTTCCAATCCTATCCACATCTTCTTTGTTGGCCACCCGAGATTTGAGGTCTCTTAGGTTAAACTCAAGTTGGCTTACTTTATGGTCTGTCAAAGTAAACCCTAACCCTGAGGAATCTGTAGTTATATCTTATATCTCCAAATCCTCAACTACTATCTCATCCTTTTCTGGTGTTTTACCCAGAGTGATGGGATTCTTTTTTCCTCTTGTGGAAGGCCCCACCATGATGCCCCAAAATAGTAGGATGTAGGGATCACAATCAAATTTTAGGGTTTCGTATTTCAATATGAATTTGGCCAAATATAAAAAAATTAAAGAACAAACCCCAAATAATTTTTTTTTTGCTTTCCGAAAATGTAATGAATTTGAAAAAATTCCACAATTTGCACCCTAGGGAGTGATTTTATGAAAAAACCTAAATTTGTAATAAATTTTGCAAAATAAATAAAAAAGTATGAAATTTTTAGGGAACCTTACTTGAAATGTTTTGAAACTTTGGTAAAAATATCTCCCACTAATTCGATTTAGTTCACAATATATGGTGGAAACAAAAAATTAGGGTTTTTTCCTAATTTTGGCCCAGATCGTAGCTCTGATACCACTTGTAATGAAATTACTTGTATAATTCAGATCATGAGCAGAAATATAACACAAAATAACACAATATTCCGAATAATGATCTCAATATGCAATTAGAATAACTTTGCCACTTCGAGGGGGCAACCTCCAAACCATACAATAAGACTCAAATGCTCCAATGATGATGAATTGCTACCTAAAATCCCTTATATATATTATTCATATGTTATGGCCAACACCAAGGTGACCTACTAAGCATGAGAAAGTATAAATGATATAATAAAATGATATGGTAAGCCACAAGTTGGCTACTCATATCCTAATACAAGCAATAGGTTAAGGGCTATTGGTCGTCAAATAGGACTTTTAAGAAGAGCAACAGTCAGGGGACAAGAAGTCCCTCCTCTTTAATGGGAGAGGTTCCCTTATTCAGAAACGAACTTATTTACAAATGTACAAAACATTATTTTCTGGTTGAACTTGGATATTACGAAAGTGTTTTCAATGAGGATGTTCAAGTACAAAAGGACAGAGGAATGAGAAGATGAGAATGAGTAGAAAGGCAACATGCAGAATTATAGAGAATCAGAGTAATTCATTATGTATGCGAAGTTACAGTGAATTGAAACAAGATCATTTGTATCGGATAAATAAGATGGAATTCAAAGACACAAAGTTCTGTAAATAACATCTGCTAGAACACAAAGTTTCTTAACATAACACAGACTCATTAATCAAGGACACAAAGTTCCTTCTTGGTTATACAAGATCACCATGCTTGCAAAGTCGAAGAGTATGCAATCGGCAAGACTAATGAACTTGAGACAAATGATCTTCACAAAGAAAATAAATGAAAGCTTAGGAGTAACAGAGATCAGATAGACAAAGAATGGAAAGTCCTTCTGTATTGATTTCTTTATGATCTATTTACACTTTCAGAAAATATGCCAAATTCTTCCTCCTCTCTAGAATGGCGTAAAGAAGGCCATTATATAGCTTACAAATCGAGTGCTCTTTTCAGAACGCTTCTTTAACCAAGAACAGTTAAGGACCGCCAATCGCAATACCTTAACTTCTTACAAAGAAAACGGAAAAAGAAAGGGAAGAAGAGAAAAGAACAAGGAGAAGAAGACAGGTGGCCAGTCACTGAGAGGGACCCACCGACTTCAGAATCCGCTGCTTGAATTTCCTTAACGCCTCAGCTATGTCTCTGCCACGAGGGACTGACGTGTTGGCCGTTGACTGAGAGAGAAGGGTGATCAATGCGCATTTAATGCATACCCACCAATTTGAATAAGCAGGATATTCGGGTAGAGTGGCAAAAACTGGTACGAATGACACTTGGTTCACTTGGGACATGTGAGACATGAATGCACGAAACACGCGGCTCGATTGATTTGGGTGAAACAGGGAGAAGACGCACAAATGCATTTTGGGACATTTGAGACGAAAACGCGCGAAGTACGTAGTTCGGGTGTTTCGACCGAAAATGGAACAAAAGGCCCATTTGAACTTGGGACATTTGGGACATGAAAGAGTGAAGTACACGGTTCGGGTGTTTTGGCCGAAAATGGAACAAAAGGCCCATTTGAACTTGGGACATTTGGGACATGAAAGAGTGAAGTACGCAGTTCGGGTGTTTCGGCCGAAAATGGAACAACTTGCACTAAAAGTTTGATAAACTTGGAACAGAAGCGAAGTACACAGTTTGGGGATTTCGGCCGATCGGGGAACAGAGCACAATTTTGAACTTGGGACAGTTGGGATGAAAAGCTCCGACGGGCCTGAAAATGGAACAACTTTGGGGGTTTCACCGATCGGAGAACAGAGAGTGCACTTCGGAACTTGGGACACGCGGGACAAAAATGTCCGACAGGCCCAAAATACATACAAAATGACCCAAAACTACAGAATTTTCTCAATTTCACGACTTCAGTACATTAGAGAAAACACTTAAACTCAAAATTTTGAAATATTTACTTTCATCAGAGCAGGGAATTTTGAGTGGACAACAGCTGGATCTTTCTGGGGATGACTTGGCATAAATTCAAGGAATGAGACAAGGAAAGAACTTAGAAAAGCTTGGGGAAGTAGACCAGTACCTTATCCATTGGGCAACGGAGTCAAAAATAGACCAATACAGAGGGCAACACACCAAAACAAAAAGGAAAGAAAAGCAAAAACACTGTACAGAATATACAAGGGACTCCCTAATCACCTAGGACTTGAACAACTTGAGATACTGCCCACTATAAGGAAGTGGGAGAGAAGAACCATCCATGTAATCAAGATAAAAGGAATTCTCACCAGCAAAGTGTCTGATCTTGAAAGGTCCGAGCCACAGGGAATCAAACTTTCCATGGCTGCCACGAGGTTCATGCCTTTTGTCCCATAACAGCACGGTGTCTCCAACTTGGAAATCTCTGAACCTAGCTTTCTTGTCAAACAGGACCTTTACCTTCTACTGGTGAACAGATATCCTATCAGCAACCATCAATCTGTCCTCATTCAGTTTGTGCAGGTACATAATTCTCTTGTCCAAAGCATCTCTGAAACTAGTATCTTCAATGGCCTTCATTAGGTGCAAGGCTGGCAGTTCCACTATCACTGGTAATTGAGCTTCTACTCCATATACCACTTGAAAAGGAGACATTCCAATAGCTCTCTTTGGTGTAATCCTATCTGCCCAAAGAGCATCATAGAGCTTCTTGTGCCAGTTTCATTGAGACTCATTGACCAACTTCCTTATGATAGTCACCAGATTTTTGTTAGTGGATTCTGCTTGCCCATTTCCCTGGGGGTAATAATCTGAAGAATGAGCCAGGGAGATGCCATACCCATAGTAGAAATCCATTATCTCAGTTGAAGAGAAATTCGAAGCATTATCTGTTACAATCTTATTAGGTACACCATACCTTACCAAGATGTTCTCTTTGATGAAGCTACACATCACTTCAGAAGTAGTACTCTTGACTGGAATAGCTTCCACCCATTTGGTGAAATAGTCAGTGGTAGTTAGTACATGAGTGTGACCAGCACTAGAAGCAGGATTAAGTGTACCAATGAAGTCCAAACCCCACTGTTGAAATGGTTCCTCAATCACAACTGGCTTGAGAGGAAAAGAAGCCAATTTAGGTCTTCCCACAAAAGTCTGACAAGCCTCACATTTATCAACCCACTTGGATGCATCTCTGAACAAGGAAGGCCAGTAGTATCCTCCACGGAGTATCTTATGAGCTGTAACCATTGATGAATAGTGCCCTCCACATGCCTGATCATGAAAAGCTGAGAGCAACTTTCTCTGTTGTTCCTTGTCCACACACTTCAAAAATCTCCCATCTAACCCACGCTTGAACAAAGCATTTTCCCACAATACATATTGCACTGACCTCAATTTAATAGTCCTCTTTTCTTTGGTAGTTAAATGAGAGGGGCATTCCCCATAGGTGAGAAAATGGGTGATGTCAGCATACCATTCATCAACTGAGCTAAGGAACAGAACGGTAGGAATGTCAGCTTTCTCCTCCAGCAACTCATGTTTAGCTCCTTCAGCAATGAGCTCACAAAGGCCTTTTCCACGAACCAGCTTGGTCGGTTTGATGTCAATGTCATACTCTTGGACCTTAGCAACCCAGTTCCCTCTCTTGGATCCAAATTCTTGTTGTGTGAGAATTGACTTAACAGTTGTATCTGGAACCAACACCATGGAGTGAGAGTTGAGGATATAAAAACGAAACTGCTTAACAGCTTTGACCACTGCAAAAGCATGCTTCTCCATCATGGTGTATTTCAACTCATGATCTTTCAGAATATAGCTCATGAACGCAATTGGGAGTTCATGCTCATTAGAGTCTTCTTGAGTTAAGACAGCAGCCAAGGTATTATCTGTAGCATAGCAATAGATGATGAAATCTTTGCTGAAATCAGGACAGGCCAAAACAGAGTTTTAGCAATAGCTCTCTTGATACCCTCAAAGGATTCCTTTCCTTTAGAAGACCAACCAAATGTTTGCTTCCCTTTCATCATCTGAGAAATATTCAAAGTTAACTCTGTAAAATCAGGGATGAATCTTCTCAAAAAATTGATCTTACCGAAGAAGGAGTGTACACCCTTTTTACTGGTTGGGAGAGGAATTTGCTGGATGGCTTGAACTCGTTCAGGATCAATCTTAATACCATCCTTGGAGACAATGTGCCCTAATAGTTTTCCCTCTGTAACACAAAAGACAGATTTTTTAGGATTCAAAGAAATTCCATGCTCTCTGCATCTTAGCAGAACTGTCTCTAGGTGATCAAAATGATCCGCTCTTGTCTTGGAAAACACTGTCAAGTCATCAAGATATATGACAATACACTTCCCTTTCAAGCTTCCAAAAGCCAGATCCATGGCTCTCTGAAAAGTGGCACCAGCATTAATGAGCCCAAAAGGCATCCTCTTGTAAGCAAAGGTACCCCAAGGAGTAGTGAAAGCTGTCTTGTGTTGATCTGCAGTATCAACCTCTACCTGATTGTATCCCGAGAATCCATCGAGCATGGATAACATTTCAGACCCTATAACTACTTGCAAGACCTGATCCATCATAGGCAAAGGATAATTATCTTTCAAAGACGCCTGATTCAGTTCCTGAAATCAACACAGATGCGGATCTCACCATTTATCTTCCTAACAGGAACAATATTTGCAATCCATGTTGAATGGTGAATGGGAAAAATGATTTTAGCCTTCAACAACTTCTGAATTTCCTGAAAGATGGTGTCAGCTATTTTGGGATTATATTGCCTCTGTTTCTGCTTAAAAGGTTTAATTCCTAGTTTGAGAGGAATCGAGTGCCGCATATCTTTTGGTTTGAAAGATTTCAAATCTTCATAAGAATAAGAAAGAACATCCTTATACCTCCTTAGAAGATCAATTACTTTTCTCCTCTCATCTGCTGTGCAACATTTTCCAATATTCACTAGCTTAGGGTCATTAGAACTCCCAATATTGATTTTTTCATACTCAGCTGATTGCTGAGGTCCAGTAGAAGCTCTAGACTTCACATACCTGTCATGTTTATCAAACAGTTCCTCTAAGCTCACCAACCCTTTAGGAATCTTATTCCCCTTGAGTTTAATGCACCCTTCCTGACCTGTTTCTTCCCCTTGGGTGACTGCTTTGTCAAAGGGCACACTCTCACGAGGTAGGTTGTCACTTCCCTCAAAATACAGTTGTTCGAAATTACCCTTGAGTTCCAGGAAGGAAAGCAAATGTTGATCATCATTGAAAACCTGCCAGTTATTGGTGTTATCAGGTACACTGGGTCGATGGATCATCTCAATGGTGAACTTGTCTTGAGAGAAATCAGGATGAGGAATCAGTAGCGACCCTGAGACAGCTAGTGAATCAGCCCTGCTATTCTTTTCCCTAGGTACTACTTCGATAGAGAAAGCATCAAGGAATTCAATGGAATCCCAAACATGATTCTGGTAATGTTTCCCACCTACTTTACAATCAATTCTGCATCACCATGAGCCAGAAGATTCTTTACACCTTGTTCTTTGGCCACTTGCAATCCGAGAATGAGAGCCTCATATTCTTTTGTGTTATTAGTATTCTCGAACTGCAACTTAAATGAAAAGGGGTGTAGGCTTCCTTCAGGTGACACCGGCTCCGGAAAGCAGTGAGGAACAACTTCCATCAAACTCTAAAATCCAAACCCCATTAGGATCTTTAGGAGACACTTTGGGGGGTCAGATTTCATCAGGGGACATAATCATGTAGTTACCATGCCCCATATCCTCGTAGAGTATTTGTGCTCTAGGATCATCCGTTTTCTACACAATATACTCAGACTGCTTCTCAGGCAGCAACTTCTTCATTTGTCCATTGACAGGCACGAGTGCATGTGACCAGTCCATTTGGATTTCCCCACCCACGTCCTTACAGAAGTTCCTACTTAGCAACATCCCGTATGAAGGGGGAATATCTGCCACTAAGATGGTAGCCAACACTTTCTTCTCGGGAAAAGCAGCAAAAGCTACTTGTGCATCTTTAATTCTCCCGACCAGGGGCACTTCTTTACTCTCCATGGAGTAACAGGATCCATAGGTGCATGTGAGGGTCAGGCCTAAAGCATGAGCTACCTTAGCAGGCATCACATTATCTGAGGCTCCTGAGTCAATGACACAATTACTGAGCCTATGACCAGCTATAAGAAGTGTTACATAAAAAGGCTTGATTTTGTCACTAGGCGAGGTGACAATGCTACGACTAGGTTGTGGTGCAGAAGGAGGAGTGGGAAAAAGGCCTTTAGAGGTGGTCTTAGAGTGGGAATTGACAAAGTGGATCATTTTGGAAAAATCTTTGGGATGGGTTTGATAGTACTCAGCTTCTGAGATTTGGACCTTGGTCTTTTTCAGGTGATCAACAATATCAAAGGATCCAGAAGTGGACGGGCCATCATCATTCGGTACTCTAGGCTTATCAACTTTAGGAGAAAAAGAAGAAGCAACTTTGGTAGCAGGATTGATAGGACTCACCTTTGGTGTAGACGAAGTAGGGATAGGAGATCCTCTTTTTGCAATCACGGGAATAGTTGTCGACTGCTCCTTAGATTTCTTGATAGGTTGCGTCACTTTCTCCCTCTGATTTGTCTATTCTTGAGTCATGACAGTGAATGATTCGCTATTCATGTCCGCTACCACTTCATCATAATCATCTCCATCATCAATGCCCTCAGTGGTGAAGAAATTTACTCAAGATCCCTCGAATTCGTCTGCTTCATCATCAACTTCTCTCGCAAACTCTTCGCAAGCTTCGTTATCTTCATCATCATCTGGTTCTTCCACCTCGCAGGTCACATTGACAGGGACTTTAACAGGAGGTCCTTCAAGTGCTAATCTTGTTTGAGAAGCAGGAAAATGATTTCTGGGCTGAAAATTTCTCCTTGGAACGTCTGCATAAGGAGCGTGCTGAGCCAATTGTTTCTTTATAGCAATAAGATCATTTGCAAGTTTCTGAACTAATGGATCAGTATTAGGTCCAGGGGTGGAAGAGGAAGAAGCAGCAGACTTAGATTTGGGAGGGTCTCTTCTCAACTTCCCTGACATGATCAAGTCATCCTCGATACTAACAGTGAGAGTTTGATCCTCGACCAATGTTGCGAGATTAGCCCTTCTTAGTGCATAACTAACTTTGGGCGATTGAGCATTTAGGAAGAAACATTTTTGAATTTGATCAACAGGTTGGGTAGGTTCTGCGGAATTTTATTGATCAATTTGTTGAACCGGGCCACAAATTCTCTCATGGGCTCTTGTGAATCTTTCTTTATCTGAGAGATTTGGGCTAGCAAGGCATGTACATCTTCTGCCGGCTTGAAACATGGTTTTCGAACTGAGTTCTCATTATGTACCAATCGGTGATAGTGCCAAAGGAAGGTGGTAGAACCAATCAGCAACATTATCTTGTAACATCTCGACGAACAGCCTTACGGAGACGTCTTCATATTCGACTCCCAGAACTCCACATGCAACAACGAAGGCTGCGATGTGTTCATCAGGATGCACTTTGCCATCGCCTTTGAATTTAGGAAAGTTCTTCCGGTTACCTCTGGGTAACTCATGCAAAGGCTGAGTAAGGGCCAGGGGCCCGACACGATGACCCCATGGTAATGGCGCGCCATTCTTGGAAAAACGGCTTGGAGAGGGACTGCAACACCAGCAAGAATCAAAGCTTGAAGATTAGGGCTAGCTGGCTCTGAAGGAATACCACCCGTAGGAATTCTGTCTTGAGCAGGTGGAGTGCTTGTCGAACGAGTCCTTCTATTTCTTGTTGAAGGGAAAGGAAAACCCTGCTGCTCCAAAAGCTGAAACTGAGAATCTTCAACACCAAGGGCCCTCCTCCCTCGAGTAAAACGCGGAGTCGCCAGATCAAAGGATGATAAAAAATTACAGAACTGGAATATGATTTTCCCCAGCGGAGTCGCCAAAAACTGTTGGTCGTCAAATAGGACTTTTAAGAAGAGCAACAGTCAGGGGACAAGAAGTCCCTCCTCTTTAATGGGAGAGGTTCCCTTATTCAGAAACGAACTTATTTACAAATGTACAAAACATTATTTTCTGGTTAAACTTGGATATTACGAAAGTGTTTTCAATGAGGATGTTCAAGTACAAAAGGACAGAGGAATGAGAAGACGAGAATGAGCAGAAAGGCAACATGCAGAATTATAGAGAATCGAGTAATTCATTATGTATGTGAAGTTACAGTGAATTGAAACAAGATCATTTGTATCGGATAAATAAGATGGAATTCAAAGACACAAAGTTCTGTAAATAACATCTGCTAGAACACAAAGTTTCTTAACATAACACAGACTCATTAATCAAGGACACAAAGTTCCTTCTTGGTTATACAAGATCACCGTGCTTGCAAAGTCGAAGAGTATGCAATCAGCAAGACTAATGAACTTGAGACAAATGATCTTCACAAAGAAAATAAATGAAAGCTTAGGAGTAACAGAGATCAGATAGACAAAGAATGGAAAGTCCTTCTGTATTGATTTCTTTATGATCTATTTACACTTTCAGAAAATATGCCAAATTCTTCCTCCTCTCTAGAATGGCGTAAAGAAGGCCATTATATAGCTTACAAATCAGTTACTCTTCGTAACCGCTTCTTTAACCAAGAACAGTTAAGGACCGCCAATCGCAATACCTTAACTTCTTACAAAGAAAATGGAAAAAGAAAGGGAAGAAGAGAAAAGAACAAGGAGAAGAAGACAGGTGGCCAGTCACTGAGAGGGACCCACCGACTTCAGAATCCGCTGCTTGAATTTCCTTAACGCCTCAGCTATGTCTCTGCCACGAGGGACTGACGTGTTGGCCGTTGACTGAGAGAGAAGGGTGATCAATGCGCATTTAATGCATACCCACCAATTTGAATAAGCAGGATATTCGGGTAGAGCGGCAAAAACTGGTACGAATGACACTTGGTTCACTTGGGACATGTGAGATGCGAATGCGTGAAACACGCGGCTCGGCCGATTCGGGCGAAACAGGGAGAAGACGCACAAATGCATTTTGGGACATTTGGGACGAAAATGCGTGAAGTACGCGGTTCGGGTGTTTCGACCGAAAATGGAACAAAAGGCCCGTTTGAACTTGGGACATTTGGGACATGAAAGAGTGAAGTACGTGGTTCGGGTGTTTCGGCCGAAAATGGAACAAAAGGCCCATTTGAACTTGGTAAATTTGGGAGATGAAAGAGCGAAGAACACGCGACTTGCGGTTCGGGTGTTTCAAATGGTGAAAATGGAACAACTCGCACGAAAAGTTTGGGACACTTGGAACATGAAAGAGCGAAGTACGCGGTTCGGGGATTTCAGCCGATCGGGGAACAGAGCGCAATTTTGAACTTGGGACAGTTGGGATGAAAAGCTCCGACGGGCCCGAAAATGGAACAACTTCGGGGATTTCATCGATCGGGAACAGAGCGCACTTCGGAACTTGGGACACGCGGGACAAAAATGTCCGACAGGCCCGAAATACATACAAAATGACCCAAAACTGCAGACTTTTCTCAATTTCACGACTTTGGTACATTAGAGAAAACACTTAAACTCAAAATTTTGAAATTTTTACTTTCATCAGAGCAGGGAATTTTGAGTTGACAACAAGGGCGTAGCATATCTAACTTAAAGAGATGCTCAACAATGATGACTTTCACCAAGACAGTTTGGCACAACTCGATTTATTAGATGAATTTCATCTCAATGCTCTTGATCACCCCCAAATGTACCAAAAGTGTATCCAACATGCTTATAAAAACATATCCATGAACGAACCTTCCGGTCGGAGACCTTGTCTGAAGGAAAATCAACATGTAAAAAAATAAGAGAAAAGTAAACGGGGAAAATTTTCTCCTAATTGGCTTGGACCCTATATCATTACTCATACCTATGGATCAAGTGCTTATCATTTGTCTTCACTCGAAGGTAAACCTGAACTTGAGCCTCTCAATGTCTTACATCTTCGACCCTTTTATTTTTGAATCAAGTCCTATTTCACATTCTGTCTAGTTAAAACACTCATCCTTTGAGCACCATTCACCTTCCATTTTACCTATTTTAAGGATCAACGACTAAACAAGAATCATGTGATTATCCATCATCTTTCAACCTTATCTTCAATATGAATACCAAAGAGGTACTCATGGAATTATCCTCATGGATAATTCTCATATTTTTGCGAGATGGAATCCCATAGTCATTCATTTCTTAAGCCCTATCTCTGTCATAGTTAACCTCTATGTGCTATGGTTTTGTCTTCAAAACAAGATCCTATCTTTCTTTATAGTCCCTTCCATGACCTAAAAGTACAAAAAAAATAAATTTCAAAAGTAAAATTGGATTCGAATCCTTGAGTCAAACTTACATCAAAAGGATGACTCCCTCAAAAGGACATCTACTCTTTCTATCTCTCTGCTATGAATAGACTACTCCCTTGAAGGAAAACTATACAAAGTTAGCCATATTGTACATAGTCTATCATAAAAAGAAGACTATTCTTATAAACAAATAAAATAAAATATTTAGAAGCTTCCTACATCGATCACTTCACGAAGACCTTGAGGAGATAATCTACTCATCTCATATACACTTCCCATATCGATCAATCTATAAAAATAAAAGCAAAAAGAAAAAGATATCTTTTCTGTCATGGACTTTCCTATCTTGATCTTAGGTTTCCTACCAACAAGGCATGGTGTCTCACACCAAGTTACGCTACAAACCAACTTCCTTCACCTCACCACCTTTTCTTTCTAAATTTCCTACCTTCTCAAGGGACTTGCTACAAACATGACTTTTCATGATCATGTGACTTTTTCACCCTTACAATAGTCAATTATGTAATTCCTTTAGGGTATTACGTTCATAAGTCAATCTTTGGTATGATAGAATCATTATGGTTCTTATCAATTAGGCGACTCTTGCTTTGTCTCCTTTACCATTCAAATATTTTCTTCCTTAGTGATCTTTCTATACAGGACTAGACCATTAACACCTATATTTTTAGAATTCCTCTTTCACCAAAATCACCCATATTTATGACCCACAATCACCCATTCCTCTTTCTATCTATAATCAACCTTACCTAAATTTACCTAAACTCAACCATACCTAAAATGAACTAAACTCAACCATGCCTAACTGACCTAGAATCAATCATGCCTAAAACCTACCGACCCATTCACCTATCCTCATCCTATTCTTCCCCACCTTATGAGAGAAATAAATCATCCCGAGGCCCCTTTTTGCTAGAGCTATGTAGGAAACACTCCAAGGAATGGGGCCATTGGAGGTTAGCTTAGAAACTCTTTACCCTAACTAATTTTCCCTTTTTTTTGTTCACGTTATACCTTAAGACATTTTCCATTTTTACAACACTTGGAAATTAATAAAAACATGCACACCTACCCTTTTATCACATAACCATATCATACACCAATCATTTCACATTTCATTGATATCAAATATTTGGAAAATTACACCACAACATGTATATACATCCTCATTTACTTTCCATACTACTAATAAACTTGGAAATTAAATTAAACCCGCAAACATGACCAAATCATGCCTAACTCACCTAGACTCTACCATGCCTATACCTGAATCCATCATGACTAACTCACATAGACTCCCCATTCCTATACCTGAATCCATCATTCCTAACTCACCTAGAATCCACAATGCCTATACATGACTCCATCATGCATACACGACCTCAATTCAAGCATTCCTACATGAGCTCAACTCAATCATGCCTAATTCATATAGTTTCCATCAATACACAATAACAATGGAAATTAAAACATAGGTACATCATCCATGCAATAAATATCATCATCTATATAAATGGGAGAGTCTATGTATCAATACACATATACAAAAATACAAATAAATACAAGTATCTCAAATCACTCAAATACAACCTCACTATCTTTAGCACACAGGCTGATATAAAAATAAAAATCACAAAACTCTCATATACAACCTCACTATCTTCAACACATAGGCCGATATATATATATATATATATATATATATATATAAACCTAAAAAAATCATACCAAGTGACTAATCATCACCCCACCTCATATCCTCTAGGCAATTCTCACATGTATTCTCATTCGACCTATCTTCCACCCTACCAACACCTATTACACCTTAACCACAAGCCTATATTACCTATTCATTTCCTTAATTGTATTTAGGGACACATTATTTACCTATACCTCAGCCTTACACATGCCATGACCTATATACCCTAACCAAAACTACCTTTTGTGACCTTTGAACTTGTGTACTCGCTATACCTTGTGATGTTGTTACCCATGTGGTTTAGCCTAATGGTCTTTCCTTGCCTATTGTCATGTTGTTTATCCTAACCAAACATTTAGTGTACTAGATCATACCTAAACGGCCCTGCACCTAACCTAAGTTGTGTTTCTAGACCATATCTTGTACCTGGATACTCCGAATTAGTTCAACCTCATTTGGATAAACTTATTGACCTTGGATGATGTAGAGTTTTCATACTCTTGTACCTAGTACCTTATCACAGTCTATATTTGTGTAAGCATTCAATTTCCATTACCTATTAACCGATTTGACCATCACCCATTACCCAAAGTGCCCATACCCTTACCTAAAACCCACCTACCTTCACTTTCATCACTTACACATTTATCAAACCACTCACCGACTCCATCTAACACCTCATCAGTTTGTAGTTTGAGGGGGATTGCATTCAGCCTTACTTGGGGCAACCTAACCTCCATTCACATCTAGAGCACCAATTTCATATTTTTGTCGGTGTCTCTTGAAAATACAAGCTACACAAACAAAGGGGGAAAATGTAGACACCAAAATTGACCCCATTAATTAAATTAATTATATAATACCTATTCATATCCCCTAGTGCACATGTTAATTAAATTAATTAAATTAATTAATATCCTCACTTAACCACCTCACCTAGCCACCTTACTCAATGACCTAGTGAAAACTCATCAATGACCTAAGACTCGAGTCTAAACTATCCTAGCTAACTAGGACTTAGTTTAAACCTAGAATTAAATCCTATTAACAAACCTAAAAGGACTCCTACTTATCTTTTCATGATCTATCACTCAAGAATCAGAAAAATGTTGGTGATCACACCGAAAATAGCAACAATATGGCTATTTTTGGCCAACCTAGATATTCCCTCCTTGACCAACGCCGGTTATATCTCAACCAATGCCGGTTGGCTAACCATGGTCTGTTAGGTTAAATACATTTCTAAAATCCATGGCCGGGTTGGTCATTCGATTCAGATCTCATTTCTTCCAAAGACTTGGAACACTTGAACTTCTTTAGCATTCGGGTAAAAGATGACACACGAGAGAACTACAAACATCGGTCACCATTCATCATCCTCTTGATGATCACAGATTCAAATTAGAGAAGCATAGAGGTCTAAAGTTTTGTGGCATGAATACAACAAATCTTCTCTTTGAATCTCATGGTCACTAACTCCATCATGCCTACACAACCTCAACTCAAGCATGCCTACATGAACTCAACTCAATCATGCGTAATTCATCTAGTTTCCATCAAAATACAATAACAATGGAAATTAAAACATAGATACATCATCCATCCAATAAATATCATCATATATATATATATATATATATATATATGGGAGAGTCTATATATCTATACACATATACAAAATACAACTAAATACAAGTATCTCAAATCATCGGATACAACCTCACTTTCTTTGCACGTAGGCCGGTATAAAAATAAAAATCACAAAACTATCATATAAAACCTCACTATCTTCAACACAAAGGTTGGTATATATATTAAAACCTCAAAAAAAAAAAATCATACTAAGTGACTAATCATCACCCCACCTCATATCCTCTGGGCCATTCTCACATGTCTCCTCATTCTAACTTGTCTTCCGCCCTACCAAAACCTATTACACCTTACCCATAAGCCTACATTACCTATACATTTCCTTAATTACATTTAGGGACACTTCATTTACCTATAACTCAGCCTTATGCATGCCATGACCTACATACCCTAACTGGAACTACCTTTTGTGACCTTTGAACTTGTGTACTCGCTATACCTTGTGATGTTGTTACCCATGTGGTTTATCCTAATGGTTTTACCTTGCCTATTGTCATGCTATTTATCCCAACCAAACATTTGGTGTACCGGATAATACCTAAATGGTCCTGCACCTAACATAAGTTGTGTTTCTGGACCATATCCTATACCTGGATACCTGAATCACTTCAACCTTGTTTGGATAAACCTATCAACCTTGGACGATGTAGATTTTGTATGGTCTTCTACCTGGTACCATGTCACATTCTATACATGTGCATGCATTTAGTTACCATTACCTATTACCCAATTTGACCATCACCCATTACCCAAATTGCCCATACCCTTACCTATAACCCACCTACCTTCACTTTCATCACTTACACATTTATCAAACCACTCACCAAATCCATCTAACACCTCATTAGTTTGCAGTTTGAGTGGTATCACCTCAACCATACTTGGGGTAACCTAACCTCCATTCACACCTGTAACACCAATTTTAAATTTTTGTTAGTGTCACTTACAAATACAAGTTACACAACAAAAAGGGGCAAAATGTAGACACAAAAATTGGTTTATAATCCCCTTTAACCCCATTAATTAAATTAACCATATCATACCTATTCATATCCCATAGTGCACATGTTAATTAAATTAATTATCTTAATTAAATTAATTAATATCCTCACTTAACCACCTCACCTAGCCACCTCACTCAATGACCTACCGAAACCTCATTAATGACCTAAAATGGAGTCTAAACTATCCTAACTAAACCTAGTCTAAACCTAGACTTAAATCCTATTAACAAACCTAAAAGGACTCTTACTTATCTTTTCATGATCTATCACTCAAGACTCGAAAAGAGGTTGGAGATCACGCCTTGAAATAACAACAATCTAGCTATTTTTGGCCAACCTAGATATTTCCACCATGATCGATGCTAGTTATATCTCAATCGATGTCAGTCACCTAAATGTGGTTAATTAGATTAAATACGTTTCTTAAAGCCTTGGCCTCGGGTTTCTCGTTGGATTCAGAATTTCATTTGTTCTAGAGACTCAGAGCACTTGAATTTCTATAGAACTCGTGTAAAATAAGACACATTGGAGAACTACCAACATCGATCACCATTAGTCATCCTCTTGACGATCATAGATTCACATCGAGAGAAGCATAGAGGTCTCAAGTGTTGTAGCATGAATACAACAAATCTTCTCTTTGAATCTCTCACTGTCACCGACTCCATCATGCCTACATAACCTCAACTCAAGCATGGCTACACGAACTCAACTCGATTTATGCGTAATTCATCTAGTTTCCATCAAAATACAATAACAATGGAAATTAAAACATAGATACATCATCCACCAATAACTATCATCATATATATATATATATATATATATAAATGGAAGAGTCTATATATCAATACACATATACACAAATAAAACTAAATAATAGTATGTCAAATCATTCAGATACAACCTCACTATCTTTAGCACGCAGGATAGTATAAAAATAAAAATAAAAAAACTCTCATACACAACCTCACCATATTCAACACACAAGCCGGTATATATATCAAAACATCAAAAAAATCCTACTAAGTGACTAATCATCACCCTACCTCATATCCTCTGGGCCATTCTCACCTGTCTCCTCATTCGACATGTCTTTCACCCTACCAACACCTATTACACCTTACCCATAAGCCTAAATTACCTATACATTTCCTTAATTGCATTTAGGGACATTTTATTTACCTATACCTCAGCCTTACCCATGCCATGACCTACATACCTTGACGAGTGAAAGTACCTTTTGTGACCTTTAAATTTTTGTACTCGTTATACCTTGTGATGATGTTACCCGTGTGGTTTAGCCTAATTGTCTTACCTTGCCTATTTCTGTGTTTTTATCCCGACCAAACATTTGGTGTACTAGATCATACCTAAATAGTCATGAACCTAACCTAAGTTGTGTTTCTGGACCTTATCCTATACCTTAGATACCTAAATCACTTCAACCTCATTTAGATAAACCTATCGACCTTAGATGATGTAGATTTTTCACACTCTTCTACCTAGTACTGTGTCACAGTCTATACGTGTGCAAGCGTTCAATTGAAATTACCTTTTCCCTGATTTGACCATCACCCATTAACCAAAGTGCACATACCCTTACATATAACCCACCTACCTTCACTTTCATCACTTACACATTTATCAAACCACTCATTGACTCTGTCTAACACCTCGTTAGTTCATAGTTTGAGGGGATCACCTTCAACCATACTTGGGGCAACCTAACCTCCATTCACACTTGGAACACCAATTTCATTTTTTTGTCAGTGTCACTCACAAATACAAGCTACATAACAAAAAGGGGAAAATGTAGACACCAAAATTGGGTCATACTCCCTTTAACCCCATTAATTAAATTAACCATATCCTACCTATTCATATCCCCTAGTGCACATGTTAATTAAATTAATTATCTTAATTAAATTAATTAATATCCTCACTTAACCACCTCACCTAGCCACCTCACTCAATGACCTACACGAAACCTCACACGACCTAATATCGAGTCTAAACTATCCTAACTAACTAGGACTTATTCTAAACCTAGACTTAAATGCTATTAAAAACCTAAAAGGACTCCTACTTATCTTTTCATGATCTATCACTCAAGACTCCACAAAAGGTTTGAGATCACGTCGAAAATAGCAACAATCTAGATATTTTTGGCCAAGCTAGATATTCTGCCTTGATCGATGCCAATTATATCTCAACCAACGCCAATCACCTAACCGTGGTAAGTTAGGTTGAATACGTTTCTAGAAGCCTTGGCCCAAGTTGGTCATTCGATTCAGGATCTCATTTCTTCCAGAGACTTGGAGCACTCAAATTTCTTTAGCACTCAGGTAAAAGAAGAAACACGGAGAACTACCAACATCGATCACCATTCATCATCCTAATCACGATCACAGATTCACAACAGAGAATCATAGAGGTGCGAAGTGCTATGGCATGAATATAATGAATCTCTCTCTCGGATCTCTCATCTGTCACCGTCTTCATCACCTAAATACCCAAATTAAATAAAATTGATTAATAACAAACCAATTAAACCATAAACATATATTTTATATTAAATAATTTAAAAGCAGATAATGTTATAAAGTATTTAATTATAAAATATGGTTTATATAATAACACTTAATATTAGATGTTCTAAAAACAACTATATTTTTAGAAAAATTATCTAAATTTTAATAAAATTCCAATACACGATATTTGCATATTTTTGGATTCCATTCCTTTATAAAATAATAGCTCCACATTTAATTCCTTTTGAGTTTATTATTTGTCTATATATATCATTTTAGCTGAAAATATAAAATAATATAGGGAGAGAGCTGAACTCATGATTGTTGTGGCCACTCGACCTCTTAGTCTTTTATCAGCTTACAATATTTAGCTCCAATTTACTCCAATTTCTTTATATCCTCTACCACCTCATTCTTTCTAGTCATCATATGTTGTTTTTAGCTTATCTTAAGATTACTTTAAATTCTTTTTCCCATATTCCACAAAGGAACACATATGCAGTAGTTTTGGGTCTAAAAACATCAGTATAAGTCATAAGTTTGCTTTCAATCCTGTAAGTTTGATCTCCCGAGTTCTATAAGATTGAAGATCCCCTCTCGCCCTTCTTACTATCCTATTTTTCCCACATGGACCATGGAACATATGTATGAGAGGTTTAAATAAAATAAAATTACAAATAGAAATATTCTAATGTGGTCATTTTTCCATAATTTATGTTGGTTTCTCCATACGCTATGCATGATATTATCTTCCATGGCTTGACGAGTTAGTTGTGAGATCATTGATAGCTTGGTGCAAACTAGGAGAGGAACAAAATGAGATTGGTGATACTAAGTGAGTGAGTGGGAGTGACTTGATTGGTTTATAATGGTTTATGATAGAGGTTGGGAGGATCTTTGGAAAAGGTTTTAGAGTTTTTATACGCTTACAAATAATACATACATATCTACCAAGGAACTTACAACTAAATCATATAACAAAATTCCCTTCTCCATAATGCTTTAGTGAATTTTGATACCTTATTTCAAAGCTTAAATTTTTGCATAGGTTAAGATTATTATAGAAAATATGAACTAATTATATTGGATACTATACGAGAGGAAAATCAACAATCAACCTTCAATCGCACTCGACTCCCCAAGGTCATGTAGAGGTAGCCAATGTGGAAATGTGGATGGCTAAATGCTAATGAATGTGGTAATGGGGGATAGTGTGAAGATATGTTGCCAAGGTAATCAAATTCCCTAACTTGTAATGGTGGGATTTGATCATCAAGCATGATGAAATCCTCTCTAACCTATGCAGATTGGATGGAGAAATCAGAAATGATGGCAATGTGAAGGATCCAATAAATATCAATCCCTAGGGATATCTTTTCTATTAGTTGTGGGATTCATGGGAAACTAAAGGGGGAATTGTAAATCTATCTAGACAAGGTCATGGAATAATCAAGAGTGAGAGGCGTGATCCCTTTTAGCTCTATGGATGGTTGGTGGATTTAGTCCAAAATGAGAGGGCTCAAAGATCTTCTTCATTTAGAACATTTAATTGTATAATGATATCTAGTGACAATAAAGAGGTTTGAAATACTAACACTCTCAATCCGAGTGTCTACATCCAATTGGTTCTCGGTTCCATTTGGTTAGGGAACCATAGGGTCATAACCATAAACTCTCTTATTTTGGTCCCTGTATGGTCATGCGGTATGATCTAAAATCTAATCCCAAGGGAGGTTAGGTAATCTACGCTTAGGGGTGGTCCAATAATCATAGTCTGATTGATTGTAATGTTTAAGAAGTCAAGTTGTTTTATCTTCTTGATGTATTGATTTGGATTTATGAGGATAAGAAGATAGAGTCCTGTATCTATATCAGTAAGTAATTATGTTCCGTTTGGTTGTAGAACCAGTGGATCATAGCCAAAAGTTTTCTCTTATTGTGGAATTTTTATGGTCATATAGATACTCAAGGTAATCTATAATTTGGTTCATTCGACAAATACTCAAATGCTTTATTATCTTCAATATTTAATACGCCTAGTTATCGGTTGTTCCTTTGTATGTCTCTAGTTGTCTTTAAAATGTTGAACCTAAGACCTTGGTCAATGTCTACTAATGGTACTCCTAATTTTTTTAGGCACTATCGGATCGAATACAAAATTTAAGGTTCTCTGGGTCATGTGATTTTCATGCATTGTAATGAAATTGCTAGTATAATTTAGATTATGAGAATCAATATAACACCAAATAACACAATATTTCAGAATAATGATCTCAATATGTAATTGTAATAGCTTCACCACTTCAAGGGGGCAACCTCCAAATCATATAATAAGACTCAAATTCTAAAATTATAATGAAATACTACCTACAATCCTCTATATATACTATTCATACGTTATGGCCATCACCTGGCCGACCTATTAAGCATGAGAAAATATAAATGATATAATAAAATGATATGGTAAGCCACAAGTCAGCTACTCATATCCTAATACAAGCAATAGGTTAAGGGTGTAACACAACCTTCCCCTTTAAACCAACATTGTCCTCAACGTTGAATAATCCTGGATGTTCTTGCGAGAAAACCTTCATCCTCCCGGTGGCATCTTATATGCTCATATTCTTCCACTTGATTAGATATTCCTTAATGTCTCTGGTTCTCAACCTCTTAGTACGTGTTTACAGAATCTTCTCTAGCTCCAAAATGATACTTCCTTCCTCATCAAGTTACGGTAACTCTTTCGGGATTCAAATTTCTGTCCAATAACCTTATTCGGACATGAAACATGGAATATTGGTTGTATGTGTGAAGATGGAGGCAACTCTATTTTATAAGCAACACTACCAATTTTCTGTAGAACCTGATAAGGGCCATAGTATTTAGGAGCAATTTTGTTGTCCTTTTTCTGTTTCTTTAGAGATATTTGTTTGTAAGGTTAGAGACGTACAAAAACCCAAAGTCACCAATTTCAAAATGTCTTTCACTACGATGTTGATCTACTTGTTGTTTCATCCTATTTTTTGATAATGCTAAATTCTCCTTCAAACTAGCCAAAACCTGTTGTTTATGTTGAATGTGTTCCTCAACATCTCTAACCTTAGTCTGCACCCTCAAGGAGGAAGTGATAGAAGGTGGATGGTAACCATATAATGCTAAAAATGGGGTCATTTGAGAAGAGGTATGAAAAGATGTGTTATACCACCATTTTGCAAGTGGTAGCCATTTAATCCATCTTTCCTGCTTATCTGATACAAAACAATGTAGATATCCCTCTAAGAATTTACTCTGACCACTTCCATTTTCCCATCAGTTTGAGGATGATAAGATGAACTATGAGCTAGCTGAGTACCCAAACCTAAAATTAATTCCGTCCAACAATTACTTGTGAAAATAAGATCACGATCACTTACAATTATTTTTGGGGTTCTGTGTAGCCTTTGAGGCTGTCTCCAAAAAAATAGTTGCGATTGTACTAGCTAAAAATGGATGTGATAGGGCACAAAAATGGGCATATTTTGTGAGCCTATCCACAATCATGAAAATAAAATTATTACCCTCTAAACAAGGTAATCGATTGATGAAATCCATGGAGACCTCCTCCCATCTCTGGCTAGGAATTGGTAAGGGTTGCAATAGACCTGGTGTCTTAATTGTTTCCCCTTTGTTCATTGGCACACTAAACACTCGATACAAACTTTTGTACATCCCCTTGATTCATTCCCAAAATAATTCTCTTTTTATTCTATGATATGTCTTCAAAAACCCATAGTGTCCTCCAGTGGCGAGGCATATAGCTTTGCAAGAATATTATGCTTCAACTCGAATCTTTACTCAAGTATAACTTGTCCTTGTACCATAGGGCACTACCTTTCCACTCAAATTTTTAGATTTCATAAATCCTTTCTTGATATTCTATATTAGAGATTTTTATCCTTTTCTTGATCCCATTCCAATCTTGATTTATCCACCCAATCGTCGATCAACATGGACATTCCACATAGTAAGGAATGTGGATGTATCCCTTCTGGACAACGCATCAGCTACTACATTTTCTTTACCCTTTTTGTATATGATTTCAAAATCATAACCCAAAATTTTTGTTACCCACTTTTGTTGTTCCTCAGATGATAACCTTTGCTCCAAAAAGTATTTGAGACTATCATGACTAGTTTTTACCTTGAAGTGTCTACCCATGAGATAGGGCCTCCATTGCTTGACCGCATGAAGAATAGCCATCATTTCTTTCGCATAGACCGGTTTGAGCAGATCTTTTCCTTTGAATTTATGACTCTCAAATGTAATTGGTCTTCCTTCTTACATTAGAACTACTTCCAATCCTAATCCTAAAGCATCACATTCAACAATGAAGGTTTTTGAGAAGTTGGGATTAGCTTAATCGGGAGTCTTGCCAAAGGATTCCTTCAAACTACTAAAAGGATTTAGTGGCTAAGTCTGTCCAATGGAAGGCATCCTTCTTTAGCAATGTAGTGAGTGGGGTTGCTATTCTACCATATCCCCACACAAATCTTCTATAGTACCCTATTAGTCCTAGGAACCCACGAATATTTTTGAGAGTTTTGGGCCTTGGCCATTCCACCATAGCTTTGATCTTCTAAGGATCAACTTTGACGCCTTCATGGGATACAATGTGACCCAAGTACTCTACCTCTTGTACACCAAAAGAACATTTAGATGGATTTGCATAGAGAGTATGTTTCTCTAAAACTTCCAACACTTTATTTACATGTTGTAAGTGTTCTTCCCATGTCTTATTGTAAATCAATATGTCATCAAAGAAAAATAATACAAATTTCCTTTAAAATGGCCTAAAAACAATGTTCATCAAGCTTTGAAAGGTTGAAGAAGCATTTGTAAGACCAAAAGGCATTACCAAAAGCGATAATGGTGTCATGAGTCCTGAAAGCCGTTTTATGAACATCTTCCTCTTTTATTCTAATTTGATGGTACCCTGAATGAAGATCTAATTTTGTGAAATAAATAGCACCATGTAATTCATCAAGTAAATCATCAATTACTAGAATAGGAAACTTATCTTTGATGGTATACTTGTTGATTTCTCGATAATCTGGACACATCCTCCATGTTTCATCCTTCTTACGTACCATGACCACTAGGGAAGAATAGGCACTCTAGCTAGGCCTGATGATACTTGCCTTCAACATTTCCTAAACCATTTTTTTGATCTCACTTTTCTAGGAATATGGGTATCTGTATGGTCTGATGTTAGGTGTTTGGCTCCCTGGAATCAACTGAATGGCATGATCATGATCCCTAACTAGTGGTAGTCCCTTTGGAATTGCATCAAAAATAGATGAGTGAGCATCAACAATCTTCTGAAGATCGGGTGGCATTAAAGACTCTATATTTTTTACTTCTATGGAAAATAACTTTGCTATAAATCCATCTACTCCTTTACTGAGAACCTTCTGCATCTGATGAGAGCTAATAATTTATGGAGACTTAGCTACCATCCCATTTAATTGTATTATCCTTCCATCTAAATGAAATCACATGAACAATTCTTGGAAATTCATCTCTATAGTACCTAAGGTTGTGAGCCATTGGACACCCAAAACAATATTTGCTCCTCCCATAGAAATAGAAAACATAGGTGAGTCTAACATGTAGTCTCCCATGGAAATCTTGATACTATGAAACTTTCTTGTACACTTGATTGTCCCACCATCCACAATTATAACTTGCATTTTTGGAGTTGGGTAAATAAAACAATTGAGGCGGGTAGCCAACTTACTAATTAAGAAGTTATGAGTACTCCCAAGACAATCAACACTTGTCACCTTCTATTTTTGAGATAGCCAATAACCTTGAGTGTTTGAGGAGTACTAATACCTGACAATGCATGACAAGAAATTGTAGGTTGGTGATCCTCTACTTCCTCTTCTACTAGTTCCTCAGCCTCTCCTTTAATTTCAGCATCCTCATCATCTTCATTACCTCCATCAATATAAAACAAATTATTCTCAACACATTTGTGTCCCTGTCCATATTCGCTATCACGGTTAAAGTATAATCCTTTTGCTCTCTTTTCTTCCATTTGTCGAGAGTCAGTCTAATTGGCCTAGAAAATGAAGGGGAAGAGATACTACGGTCTTTGGTGTTAATGAAAGGCAACCTCCTACTACAAATAAATTTTTCCTCTGCTCAACGTGCCATGATAATAGAATTAGAAAGCTTGAGTGGATTAAACATACGTACCTCATGCTCGATGTGGTCCTTAAGACCCCCAAGAAATAGGTCATTGATTCTATTCTAGTATATTCTCCACCCATAAGGATAGGTTCTAGAATTGATGCACATAATCTTTTATGGATCTTGTTTGTTGTAAATTTTCTAATTAACTAAAGTAGTTCTCTAAAACATTGTAACTATAGTGCAATTGCAAATGCTCAAGTAAAAACTATTCAAGTGAAGCTGAAACCATTCTTACGCCTCCGAGCACATAACCATCGATACCAAACGAATTGGTCTAGTTCAAGATATAGGGCTTCTAATGTCACCTTTTGTCCTGATGTTGTTTGATGTAGCTCAAAAAAATTCTCCATTTTATTTATCCAATTAAGGGGATCTTTACCATCAAATTTGTGCATATCCACTTTCGGCATCATGTTCCATGGTTGCAAATAAGTTGGATTCTGATTGGGCTGGAAAAGTGATCCAACATGGTTATTTTGTCCATGATTTTGAACTGAAGATCCTCCTTGGTTGATATGGGATGGATTTTGGCCATACTATTTACCCTTTACATGTTGTATGATATCATCCAACTGATGATTGATTTGGGCTATGTCTCCTTTAGAGGCCATCTCAGATTATACATTTCACACTCATACTCAAGTTGACTCACCTTATGATCAATCAAGTAAACCGTAGTGTTGAAGAATTTTTATTTACCCCTTCTCGAATCCATCTCCTCAATCACTATATCATCTTTATCCTCGGGGTTTTACCACGAGTGACCGGATTCTTTTTACTCTTGTGGAAGGCCCCACCATGATATCAAACCTTAGGGTTTAGGGTTTGATACAAATTTCGCCAAACAGGAAAAAACACAAAGAAGATACTAATACTATTTTTTTCAAATATTTCTGAAAATGTAAAGAACTTGAAAAATTCCACAATTTGCACCCTTGGGAGTGATTTTATGAAAAAACCTAAATTTGTAAAAATATCTCCTACCAATTCTCTCTATTTCAAAATATATTGTGGAAACAAAAATTAGGTTTTTGCCCTAATTTTTGGCCCAAATCACAACTACGATACCACTTGTAATGAAATTACTAGTATAATTCAAATTATGAGAATCAATATAACACCAAATAACACAAAATTTCAGAATAATGATCTCAATATGCAATTGTAATAGCTTCACCACTTTGAGGGGCAACCTCCAAACCATATAATAAGACTCAAATGCTACAATGATAATGAACTACTACCTAGAATCCTCTATATATATTATTCATATGTTATGGCCATCACCAGTGACCTATTAAGAATGAGAAAATATAAATGATATAATAAAATGATATGGTAAGCCATAAGTCGGCTACTCATATCCTAATACAAGCAATAGGTTAAGGGCGTAACATGCATAAAACTACTAAACTGATCTAACAAAGGAAAAATATGTAAGAAAAGTAAATCTAAACTATGTTTTTGTTATTTTTGATATATGAATGAACAAAAGCAATAAAATAACTAATCTAGTAAAGAAAATATTTTTTATTGTTTTCTCGGTATTTTGAACAAAGCTTCTAATCTAATAAATGAATCTAAAACAAGCAATTAACTGGATGTAGTTAAGTTCTTGTGTGATCGTGTTAATCTAAACCTAAACAATTAACTAATTGAAATCTTTCAAATAAAATCTTCAATCTTACCTCAGAAACAAAGAATAAATCATAACTTCAAAGAAGCTATTATTTCCTGCAATCTCCTCAAAGTAATGTTGAAGAAAAAACTTTTTAGTTTGATCTGATCTACTGATAACTTGATAATTGAAATAATAAAAAGATTTATCTACTATATTTTATATGAAATTTGAAATGATAAATTCATAATCAATAATTTGCATGAATGAAGCAAGCAATACCTCAAACCTATATATTGCAAGAACAATGGTAAATCTGGTTGTATGAAGATTGTCCCCTCAATTATCCTTTTAATCTTTGTGTCCATGTGACTCAACAGATGTGAATGTAGCAACAACAAGAAGAAGGATGTAAGAGAGACAACAACTTGAATTAGTAGCGAGAAAAATGCAAGTGGAAGAGTGCAAGCACAATTGAACTGAGATTGGATTTGGAAATTTCTAGTAAGAAAGGCAACAACTTTGCAATAGCAAGAATATAAATTTTCTCTAGGTTTTCTTGAGAACAAGCAATGGTTATATAAAAAATTGGTTGGGTTGTGAACTCACACACAAGGCAGCCTTGGTGTGCCAACTCATTGGGTGAAGAGGTAGTTCAAACTGATTAAATCCATTTAAAAATAGAAGAGGGAGAGAAGACCATGCAATCAAGCCTAAATTTAGCTAATTTGGTTCACAAACATGCCTTAAAAGTGAAGTTAATTGAAATCACGTGTGTCTAATTTTTGAATGAAGGTTTATGAAAAAAGCACATAGAACCACCGCCCTGCACATGGTGACAAACACAAAATGGCTGCCCCGGCTAGGGTGGCGATCACAAAACTTCCACCCTGTGTGTGTAGTGATTATAAAACCACCACCAGGTAGGGTAGTTTTTTTGACACTTAAGGTCAAAACATGAATTAAAAGAAGCAGGAAGCTAGAAGAAAGTGTGTAAAGGTTAAGTAGGGATGTTTAGGCTACAAATATATATTGTGAGTGCAACTCAAACATTTTATGAAAGGATATGAATCATCATTGGGGACCTTTTGTAATTGTTTTTCCGACAATGTAGCACGTGTAATTTTGGGTGCGTACATACTTTGCCCCCTCGAAAAAAAGTGTCTTAGCCATGAAAAAGCATAAAAAGTAGAGTTTGAGTATGGCATTCTTGAAATGGGGAGTTATAAGCTATTTTTGACATGTCCATGTGTGGGAATGTCATCATCCAAGCTCCCGCTACCTACAAAATGAAAAGAAGACTCTAGTGTAGATAGAAAAATTATCAAAAAATAAACACTAAATCAAAATGACAAGAGAACTTACCATTTGTACAGGGATATAGGAGTATACCTTTGCTAATGCTCTAGCCCTGTAAACACTCACACTCAAAATGATGTCAAAACAACATATATATATATATATATATATATATATATATATATATATAAACCTATTTTCCAATTCATTTGTGCCTATTTGATTTGGTGATTTTGGTGTTCTGGACCCATGGTGACCGTTTTCAATGAGAGTACATCCAAAATGACCTTTACAAGATCATGATCATGCCTCCACAAGTGAGAGATTGAGCCACATGGTCTAAGGTTATTTTTTCTCATTTTTTCATTTTGAAACCTAAAATATAAAAAAATTCAAAATCTTTTCCTAGGAGGGGTTATTTTTGAAATTTCTTGTTTTAGACTAGTCTCTAGGGGGTGCCCATAGGGTAGTCTTTTATTTCATGAAAAATTGCTCAATTTTTGCATTTTTATGAGGTTTTAGGGTAATTGTGTCTTATGGAGGAAGCTGTTTAGGACCATTTCCCTAAGTAGGATGGTGGTTATAGGATTGCCACCCTAGTAAGGTGGTGATCACAAAACTTCGCTCTACACGGGCGGTAGTTTTGAACAAAATGCATAGATACTTGTTTTAAGTCCAATTTTTTTGATGTTTTACGTGTTTTTGATGAGCTTGCCTATTGAAAATGTCACTGACTTTCTCTTTTTCTATTTTTTTAGATGCAAAAGAAAGAGGAGTACATCTAATGGATTCATGAGCAGGAGTGTGACTGGCTCCCTGAGATCATTGATTAGTTGACTCAGGCTGAGATCAATAGATTGCATAGAGTAGATATATGGAGGATTTCTCGGGTGCCCCATGTTACTCTTGCCAGTCATATTATTTATGACTTATTTTTGTATTGGGCTACTAACCAGAATACCTTCTTGTTTCCATGTTGTAGGGGTGAGTGGACAATTACATTAGAGGATGTGTATCAAATACTTGGAATTCCAATACTTGGAAGGAGGCCAAACCTTGAGACAACAAGATCTAGAGCCACAAGGAATTTTCGATTAATTATATGGGGATGTCATGGTGTCAGTTGGTTCCAAATAGGGGATGAAGGTCCAATCTATTACTACTACTCCTATCCCCACTATCCGCAAGGCCATCATGGGTAGTTTGGCTTCATGATTGATAGGGGAAAAGTGGGGTGATATAATTCTATATTTTTGGGTTCTTATTATCAAATAGATAGAGGCATATGGCCATATTCATGCTTGGGGAGAAGATATCCTTAGGACCACCTACCATGATTTATACCGAGTGGTTCATCTACAGGGTCATTCTCTCAGCCACCCCACACTTATGATGAGTTGGGTTTACGAGCATATTACCCCATATCAAAGGGGAGTGATAGTACAAGATGTAAGGATTGTTAGGAACACACGATAGACATGGATTTTAGTGTTGATACAGCCACATCAGCTAGTGGCTTAATTTACCATAGATGACTTGGTTTCCACTCCATGTCATGATATGTTAGGAGTGTGGGGACAATAATGGACCACAATGGTAGCTTGTGCCACTATTATTCCGTTGATTGATAGGACATGGAAGGTCAAGATTCATCCATTTGACTGATTTCCTCATCAGTTCGGTCTTCCATATATTTATATGCTTCCCCTCATGGCACCCGTCTATAGGAGTGTCAAGGAGGCCCGAAAGGGTCCTAGTGGAGATACGGGTTGGAAAGTGTTGTCTCTGGGACTGCCCATTGCATTCAAGTGTGTTTTTTTGCCCGATGGGAAGCTAGTGCCACTCACACACCTTTACTTCAGATCAAGGTTGTACCCACTCAAAGCGGGGATGAGGTA
The DNA here is from genome assembly GCA_018340775.1 of Taxus wallichiana var. yunnanensis. Lineage (NCBI taxonomy): Eukaryota > Viridiplantae > Streptophyta > Pinopsida > Cupressales > Taxaceae > Taxus > Taxus wallichiana. The sequence continues at coordinate 31,081,408 of CM031239.1, read as the reverse complement.
ACTATAGAGATAGGATATAATTATGAGGAGGAGATAGGGGAGGAGACTAGAGAGGAGTGAGGTGGTGAGGAGACTAGTGAGGAGGAGACTGGATATGAGTTAGATGATGAGGGATTGGGTGGTGATACTTTGGTGGGGTAGTTCACATAAAGGAGGAGGAGTGACCCTAAGTGGCATGACACCTTGGAGAGATCCACAACCGAGTGGGAGGAGGTAGATGTCGATATGGAGACCTTTTTATCTCGAGGGTCCACTCCTTTAAGATGAGGGAGGAGATGAGGATTCCATTATAGGACAACGGGTTGCCTCAGGTAGAGGAGAGACACAATGAGACCCCGTAGTAGCCACACTAGCCGTGCCGAGTGGACCCTACATGGGTGCCTAGTGATCCGAGTATGTGATTTTACTCTTTCCTTGAATTTGTTAGTTTTAGAAATGTTAGTTGTTATGCTTTGTATTTCTTTTTTATTTTTGTGATTTTCTAACTCACCATTGTTTCTTTGTCTTACAATGAACACTGAGGAGTGGTGAGACCTTATTCATCAGTCTTGTGTGGACACTTTTCTACTTCCCATGGGGAAGATGAGAGAAGCTGTTGCTAGAGGATGTAGGCGGTGGAGATGGTTATGGACCTGAAGACCAGAGTTACAAGCTAAGAGGTGGTGAGAGGGAGAGAACATCGATGAGGCAGAGAGCTGCAATGAGACCACGACTAGTGGTCATTCTCATGGGCACTCACACCACTCAGTGCGCTCATGCCGTCATAGTCATAGCAAGATCCCCGGAGTTAGGAATGTACCTTCTCAGGGGTCCCATAGAGACTGATATGCTATTGAGCCCTTAGTAATTTGTTGCCATTTTTTGAGGCACTTAGATGATTTTTTTTTGTATTTTTAGGCTACTTTGTGAGCATTTTAATCAAACTTATTCCATGATATATATACAAATACATATTTTTGGTTAGCTATTCATCTCATAGAGTTGACTTCCATTTATGGTTTGATCCACATATGTACTCTAGATGTTTAGAATTTTTGATTTTGACACTTTTAGAATGTATGTAATGGATATGAATGCTAATAGAATGAATTCATTTTGATATTTTGCAATGTTGATATATGATGATTATGCAAGTACAATGTAATGTTGAACTTTAATTTCTCTAAGCTATTTTCAATTTTTTTCTGTTGTTTTGCATTTGACATATATGCCTAGGTAAAATGTTTAGAATGTTCTTATTTCCAAAGAGGTGTATATGGGATATATGTGACACCATGAAGCTTCTAGAATAGACTATAGGCAAAGACACTCAATCTAGAAGAAAACTATGGGTAGAACCCAGTATGTAGGCCTTGGTATGGTTACTGTCAAAGCTTTGTCTTATATTGTTTGAATTGATGAAATGATTCAAAAATTATTGATGATATTATGAAAACTTGAAGAGATATGATTTAAATGTTTTGCCAATATTTTCAGAATTTTTTAGGAATTGTTGTAAGAATAAGTCCCTTGATTACAAAATTTACAAAATGAGCTAGAAAATGAAAATACAATGCAAATGTAGTAATATACATATGGAAATGTTGATGGATCATGCATAGTATCTCTTTAGGTGAAGAGAGTTGATGGATTCACAAAATTCCTCACCCTCTAGTGTACACAAGAAATATACCCCATTCTTTTAGTCCTCTATGACTTGATATGGACCCAACCACTTTGGCTTGAACTTCCTTCCTTCACCAAGATTTGTCTATTCTACTATCGAGTCCTAATACTAGATCTCCCTAACATATTTTACACTCGTAGAATTTATTGTTGTATTGCCGAGCCATTCGGTCAGCATAAACAATATGCTAGTGTTCAACATTGATCCTAGATTCATCAAGGTTTTCTAATTGAGAGAGTCATGCCTCTCGATATCCTTCTTCTCCTGGAATTCCTTGTAGTGAGATAAAAAGACTAGTTATTTTGACTTCAAGCGGTAAAAGTACTTCTGCACCAAATACCAAAGAAAAGGGTTTTACCCCATCAGTGTTCTTACTGATGTTAAATAGGCCCATAAGGCTGGAAATAGATTTAAATACCAATCTTGTTTATTCTCCTTGATATTCTTAAGGAGAATGGACTTTAACATCTTGTTTATAGCCTCAACTTGTCCATTGGCCTGAGAATAATAGAGAGAAGTCTGTATGATGATTTATTTTAAAATTTTCACATAGTTCACACACTTCCCCATTTTTGAAATACATTCCATTATTAGATATAATGACTTGTGGGACCCTGTACCTACAAATAATTTGGTTTAGAATGAACTTTGTGATTATACAATTAGGTATGGTAGTAAGAGGCATGGTTTCCACCAACTCAATAAAGTATTTCATGGCCATGATTATGAAGTTATGGCCATCTATTGATGAAGTAGAAAAATTCCCTATCAAATCTAGGCCCCACATGGAAAAGGTCCATGGTGTTGTAATTAGTTGTATAACATGTACTTTGGTATATGGATCTCGTGGGATAACTCTTGACCTTTATGGCACTTACATACACAATAAAATGCGTCATGTTATAACATGGGTAGAAGAATCCCATTTGATGTATTTTCTTAGTAGTGCCATGGCCTTCAAGTGGCATCCACATACTCCACTATGATATTCATAAAAATATTCTCAGATTATTATTTTTCAACACACCTTAGTAACATTCCATTCAAGTATTTGTGATAGAGCACTTGCTCCAAGATCACATATTTAGTGGATATGAAGCACATCCATACTCTATTGCGATATTGACCCTTTAGGTTATGCATGATCCACTATGAAATTAATAATGTCAGTGTACCATGGGCACACGAAAATAGGGGGTTTGATTTCAACGTAATATATGCATTCATCAGGGAAGTCCAAATTAACTAGATTACCTCCATCTAATGGGTTGTCAGCCAACTAGTCTACAATGATTTGTCCTTTGACAGACTTCTGATTAACAAATGTTAGCTCGAACTCACCCATTAGAGTTATAAAATGTCCAAATTTCTTAGATAAGGACCCTTGTGTGAGAAATGTCTGCAAATGATTTGTCTTGACAATGACTCTCGTTTCTTGGTTAAGCATGTAGTGTCTTAACCACTTTGTTGTGAAAACTATGGCAAGGCACTCTTTCTCTTCCTAAGTATATCGTGTCTCATATTCGAGCAATGTTTGAATGATAAAGTAGACCACACGCTCTTGTTTATCATCATCCTCTTGAGCTAGTGTACAAGCCAATGAGACATTCGTAGCCCGTGAATATAATATTAAGGGGTGATCTGACTTAGGAGGAATGAGTGTGGGAGGGGACAGTAAGAATCATTTGACCAAATCAAATTCCTCATTACACTCTTCCATCCAATCACTATAGCAATCCTTCTTCAAATTTTTTTATTGGATGAATAACAAAGGTCAAATCAAGGATGAACCTTCGATTGCACCGAGCTTTCCGAGAAAAGACCAAATGTGATAATCATCGATGGTGGGATCATTTCCAATACTACTCATATTTTGGCTAGATCTACATCAATACCTTGTGAGGAGATAATGTACCCCAATAATTTTCCTCCTATCACACTAAACACACATTTTTCCAAATTTAGAGTGACACCATATTCAATTAGATGGGAGAGGATGACACAAAGCACTTCAGGGTGATTGAAGTACTTTCTATCCTTAGCTAAGAGGTTTTCAATGTAGGATTCCACAATATTTTGAATAAGATAATGGAATATGTAATTCATGGTCCGCTGGTAAGTTTCTCCCTCATTCGTAAGTCGAACAACATGACTATGTATGTAACAAAGTAGTCTCCCGAAGGAGTGATAAACGTGGTTTTAGTATGATCTTCGTTAGATATCTTGATTTGATTATATCCTAAAAACCCATCCATAAGGGATAAAAAATCATAGCCAGTTCTTACGCCAACAATAACATCAATTGAGGACAAAGTGGGAAATTGTCTTTGGGACATGCTTTGTTAATATCCCGAAAGTCAATGCAAATACAAATATTTCCATTCTTCTTAAGAATAGGGATGATGTTGGATACCCACCATGAGTATTCAACTAGTTTGATGAACCCCACCTACATGAGTTTCATCACTTATTCTTTTACCATGAGAGCTAATTTGGGCTTCATGGGCCTTGACTTTTGCTTAATAGGCTTAACATCTGGTTTAGTGACAAGATTATGAACTGCAACATGAGGAGCAATTCCCATCATTTCCTTGTAGCTAAATGAAAAATATTTTGAATGTTCCTTGAGAATTTGTGTGTGTATCTCTATTTCCTCTGGAGTTAGAGAATATCCTAAATAAATAAAAATTGGTTTCTCCTTCATCCAGATGTTTATATCAATTATTCCTTCAATTAAAAAGGCATTACCCTCTTCAAATTCAAGTGGGGCCAGAGGTAGCTCTAATTTCCCCTCTTCTTCTACCTCATAGACCTCAAGACCCTCCACGGAGGAAGGTTCCATTATGGGATCTCCAAAGTAGGAGGAAGAGTGAGGAATGAGAGAAAATCCAATCTTATGGTGAGTAGGATGTAAATCCGTGTAGGCATTTAGGTACCCTAGGATTACTTCATCATTTTTAGCATATTCTAGGGTGATGGGCTAATTCTTAGCTTCTATGTATGCTAGAATTGAAGTTGTTGGCATATTGCAAACAAAATCTGGACACGAATTGAAACCGTAAATCTTGTATCTTCTAACTCTTTACTTGGAGTTTGTGTGTATATGAATTAGTTAACAATGCAAAGGAAATCAAAGCTAACACCTAATAACTTCAATACAATGCTAACTAGATCAATATACCATCATGATTAGAGCTTAAGCAAAGCTAATCTATTAACATATTTGTATTAGAACATGAAATTAAGATTCAAAATAACATGCTAAACAAATTAATCTCTATCTCTAATTGAATTCTAATGAAATAAACCTATTTAGATCCTTAGCAATCAAAAGGGTTGATTATATGCTTGAATCCCAAGGTTTTCAAGAATGGAGTCTTGTCAATCCATGGCTACAAGACCATTTTACATATCTCCATATGACTTCAAAACTTGGATGGATGAATGTAAGAAATGAAGATAGCTAGCTCCTCTAATGGAAGAATTCTCTAAGATGATAAAATGGCTATAGTATAGGCTCTATGCTCATTTAGGTGTAAGTAGAAAGGTTAGAGGAGGGTTCCTTTTATAACCCAATGGTTTGAAGAAGCTTTGCATCCTATTGTATGTGGGATAATAGCAAAGCTAGGTTAGTTATGGATAAACATGGTTTAGAAGTGGTTGAGTTTACTTTAGGAGAGTTTAGTTTGTCCTCTAGTGACTCATGGGGATTGAGGGGGTTTATTAATTAACCAAAGTGATTAATTAATAGGTGTGCAAGATCGTAAAATATTTTTAGAGGAATAGTTAATATGATTTATGTTATGGGAGGATTTTAATCAAATAAATGATTATTTATTGATTAAATAGAAGAGAAAATTAATTAATTAAGAATAATTAATTAATCTAGATAGAAAGGGGAGCTTAATTAATTAGAAATAATTAATTAATATAGATAGAAAGGGGAGTTTAATTAATTATAAATAATTAATTAATCTAGATAGAAAGGGGAGCTGATTAACGGAAGGTCATTAATTAGTATCATTTTTGGATAGAAGAATTAATTAACTAACGTAATGTAATTAATTAACAATGATAGCAAAGAAAATGTGTGATATTGATGATATGTAGTCAATTTGTGGGAAAGGGTATAACTAGTGCAATTTAAGTATTTAAATTACTCGAGCTAAATTATAGGTGTCTACAGAGTGAAGTGAGAAGCATAGGTTACAATGGAATCAGCTAAGAGATTTTGTTCTCGAGGTATAGCTTCAATTGAAATGAAATCAAAATCCTTACTTAATTCCAAGACAACGGTCTTATAGAGTTGTAGGTGTTCAGCCCTAGTCTGATACACTTCAGATACTTGATTTGTGACTAGTTATGAATCCCCTAACACCCTAATGTTATGAGCACCCATCCTTTTGGATACAATGAGACCAAGAAGGAGAGCCTCGTATTCTACACCGTTATTCATACATTCAAAGTTCAACTTAAAGGTGAAAGGCATGACCTTCCCCTGAGGAGAGGTAAGAATCACACCTGCCCCAATGTCAAAGCAACACTTTACTCTGTTGTAATTTAAATTCCAATAGCTATTTGGGAAGAATGACATTGGATCATCATTACAATCATCCGCCTTCCTTTATGAGACCTCTACCATGCATACTTCATTGACAGGAGAGAGTCGAGTCCCAGAGCATGTCCTATGCCCATGGAATCAAATGGAAGGAGAAGGGGTGGGTAATTATCCAACAACTCGACTATATTTGTTATTGTTCTTGTTGACATTATCTCAATAATTACAGTTTCATCCTTTACAGTGGGAAATCCTTCAATCAAACCCGTAGTTTCTAGTTCCATTATGGGAACCAAATTTTCTTCTGGTGTTGAGCTTGTAGGTTTGTTTAACTAGTTTTCAAGAAGCTCAAACTCAGAATGAACCCCTGACATCTTCTTTAGATTAGCTAGATGTATGTCGAAGGGTTTTGGGTCACCCTGCACCATGAAGACCTTCCCTAAATGTAGGAATATTACTTCTTGAAATAAAGTGGAGGGAATCACCTTTATGCAATGAATCCAAGGATGACTGGGGATCATTTTATAGTTGGCTTCCCGATCTATAATATAAAATTTGGTTAGATCCATCTTAGGTGCAAGGGTGACTTGAAATACTATAGCTCCAATTGACACTGCTTTGAGGATGTCATAACCTCTCAAAGCATGTTTTGTATTAAGGAGAAATTGGTTTCTCCATCACCTAATTTATGGAGGAAAGAGAAGGGGACTATGTTGACCATTTCCCCATTATCAATAATCACACACTTTACATAGTTATTGTAGATCCAAACTTGTAAAAATAACGCGATCACCTCTACAAGCTATTTCAGCATCTATGGGAATCTTACTGATGTCGAATACGAATCCAACATCTCTTTCAGATTCCATAGAGGATAAAGATCAATAAAATTCTATATGGTTTATTTGCGCTTACGGAGGAGGGTGACATTAATAAAATTCCCAAGACCTAGTGCTTATAATAAAGAAACTCTGTGAGTAGGGGAATTATTTAACAGATACGAGAAGTAAATGTGAGAAAAGGTCTTGGTTAGGTCATTGATCAAGTCATAAGAACCTACTGGTTTGTCTAGTGTTTCATGAATGTCATCTAATATAGTTGGGTAGATTGGGATAGACTACGAAGAATAGTACTTGGTTCTAGTGGCTGCATTTACTTGAGGCTCAAGTATCCAGCTCTGCAAGACCCACTATCTTATTCTAGTGACGCATATCCAATAGGGGTGAAACTGATAGGTTTGATGAAGACAAATCTTCCTGATCATTGGTTCCCACCATAATACCCTTGTTTGATCCATTGGGGTCTAGCTTACCATTATTGGGTTGATTTGGGAGAGGATCATTGAATATCCTAAGAGGAATATTTTTAGGGGAAACTGGTCCGATGCTAGTGTTTTAGTTAGACATAGTAGGATTTGTCAAAACATGTCAACAAAAAGTTGTCTTTTGTCTTCGGGTAGACGTTGTAAAAACTTATTGCAATCTTGGCAAGTTCTGACATCATGCCCTTAGACTCTATGAAAACCACAATATAAGTTAGGGTTATAATCATGAGGTCTTTGGTTTGTATTCTATCATGGTCTAAAGTTTCGATTGTTATTTAATTTTTGATTGTTATAATTGAAGTTTGGAGCCCATTGCCCTTGATTTTGAACTTGGTTTGGGTACCCACCTAGGTATTGACTAGGGCCTTGGGCCTGCACTTGTTGAACTTGTTTTTTTGTTGTTTTTTTGTTTTTGTTGAGGATGGTTGGTGTCCACAACATTGACCGTAGGCACAATTTTTTTATTTATTTGGTTATTTCCATTTATATTGTTGTTGTTAGTAGTGTTTGCATTGGGGGTGCTAACAACGTTTGGTTTCTTTTCATGATCGGTAGCACTGTCAATTGTAGCTCCAAGATTATTATTGAGGACCTTTGGTCCCTAATTGTTGTTCATGTTATTAGGGTAACAAGATTTACCTTCGTTGGGAGTGATCAGTCTCTCGTTTGTTCCATAGGTCTTGCGACCACTGTCTATAGCTACTTGATCAATTCGGAGAGCACCCTCTAATACTTCTTTGTAGCTCCTTAATGGAAACTTATGGAATTATTCCTTTGTTTCCCTATTAAGGGAGTGAAGGAATAGATCACAGAGCTCCATTTGGTCCATGTTAGGAGAACTTTCTAAAGAATAAAAGACCTACCACAATCTTTAGATGAAATGGATAACAAAATCATTGTGCTCTTATTTGATATGGAGGAATTATCTGATTCCTATTCTCAAAAGATTGTTCATGTCAAAATATTTAATAAACTCTAACACAAGTTTCTTGAAAGAATGTATCAAAGCCTATGGTATTTTGTAATACTAGTCAAGAACAATACCTTCTAATGTATTAGGGAATATTTTTACAATGACCACATCCCATGGGAGAAACTCTTGAATGGTAGTTGCATACACCTTGATGTGCGTGTTAGGATCTCCTTCCCCTTTAAATTTTGGAAGGTTTGACAGAGGTCTTGGGAGCATGACATTCCATATAGAGAAGTCAAGAGGTTCTTTTAGATATTCTGAATAGGTGCCTACTACGTAAGACTCAACCATTGATGGAATTTTTGGGGAAGTGTAGGCGGAATTGGTTGTTGGAATGGTACAACATATACATTCTTTAGGGCATAAGACATCCCCTTTGGTTGACTATATTAGATTAGGTATACGTACATGTCCCCTGTGGTGAATTAGAATACATGTGCATGTAAGGGGGAGGATTATTTTGATATGGATGTTGAGGCACATAACGAGGGAAAATTTCATTTACAAATGGCATGGCATTTAAGAATGCACTTCTTCCTGGTACCTATGGAGGGTATCCATATGTAGCATGGGGGGCATACCCAAGGTTCCCAACCTAGTTAGATTGTCTCTGGGGCTAGGAATTCCCATGTGAATTAGAGGACCTTGTGCAATAGGTACTTGGCCATAGTTCTATGGGTAGAAAGGAATATTTCCTTGCCCAGTATATGAAGTCTGAGTATTTTGGGAAATTTCCAACTCCTTGACCTTGTCCACCAACGTCGAGATGACTTCACCCATCAATAGAGTGATTTTTTTTTGGTGTACACTATTGAACCTTTTGCAGGTTGTTGAGGTATATGATAGCTAGCTATATATTTATCAATCCACCCCTCATTAGAAACATTTTCCACTGTAGGAGGGGTAGTGTTATTCTTTTGAAGCAAGACATCAACATGTCCTTGCGGCCTATCAAAAGGTTTACTCATGTTTTAGAAGCATTATTTTCTTCTTATGTAACATGCTAAATACTCATCTAAATGTGGGAGTTGATCAGACTATATACTAATGGGTTGTCTAAACAAGATCCGAGGAGATGAGCTGTCTCTCCAGTAAAAGCCATGTTGTTAGAGCTTGAGATTTTAGGTTGTTGGGCTTGTGTAATTTGATCAATTTCCTCAATCCTTACAGAGGAACCAAAATTGGTCCCTTGAGGAGGATGAGTTTTAATATGGGTGATTGAATAGTTATCTACCCATGTAGAAAGAAAGGGTGACTATTTTTTTCTACCCATTTGATAATTATATGCTTCAAGACCCAAATGGGTCGGTTGTATCTGTTGTATCTCGACATATTTAGGGGGTATATAAATAACCATGGAATAATGAGAGAGATTAAGATGGATGTAGAAATTGGAAATTATCAGAGACTAGCTCTTCATGTTGGGTTCACCAATTTGTCTTGAATAAAATCGACACACGACCTTTAACCAAACTCAACTCCCTAAGGTCATGCTATGACAGCCAATGTGGAAATGTGGATGGCTAAATGGTAATGAATGTGGTAATGGGAGATAGTGTGTGGATAGGTTGTTAAGGAAATGCAATGCCTCTCACTTGTAATGGTGAGATATACTTGTTAAGCGCAATGAAATCCTATCTAACCTGGTTGGATCGGATTGATAAATTAGAAAGGATGGTAAGGCACAGAGAGGCATTAGTCAATATCAAGCTCTAGGGATATCCTGTTTATCGGTTATAGTATTCGTGGGAAACTAAAGGGGGCCTCATAAATCTGTTTAGAAAAGGTCATAAAACAAGCAGGATTGAGAGGTGTGATCCCTTTTAGCTCTATGGATGGTTGGTGGGTTTGGTCCAAAATGAGAGGGCTCGATGAGATTCTTTTTTAGAATGTTCAATTGTCTAATGATATCCAACGGTAATGGAGAGGTTTGAAAGACTAATGATCTATATCTAGTGTCAACATCTAATTGGTTCTTAGTTATGTTCGGTTGGGGAAATGTAGGGTCATAACCATAAAATCTCTCTGGTTGTGGTCCCTACATGGTCATGCGGAATGATCTAGAATCTAAGCCCAAGGAGGTTATTCAATCTATGCTCGGGGAAATCCAATAATCATAAGCTTGATTAGCTATAATTTTTAATATGTCAAGATGTTCTAGCTTCTTAGTGTATCGAGCTAGAGATTTGAGGACAAGAAGATGGAGTCCTGTATCTATGTCAATAAGTAATTTTGGTCCGTTTGGTTGTGGGACCAATGGATCACAACCAAAAGTTTTCTCTTCTTGTTATGGACCTTTGATGGTCATATAGATGCTCAAGGTAATCTATAATTTGGTTGATTCGACCAATACTCAAATGCTTTATCGTCTTCAATATTTAATGCGTCTAGTTGTCGGTTGATTCTTTGTATGTCTCTAGTTGTCTTGAAAATGTTGAACCTAAGACCTTGGTCAATGTCTGCTAATGGTACTGCTAAATTCAGTTGAGGCACTATCGGTTTGAATACAAAATCTCTAGGTTCTCTGGGTCCTATGATTGTCATGCATAAAACTACTAAATTGATCTAACAAAGGAAAACTATGTAAGCAAAGTAAATTTAAACTATGTTTTTGTTATTTTCTAATATATGAATGAACAAAAGAAATAAAACAACTAATCTAGTAAAGAAAATATTTTTGATTGTTTTCGGTATTTTGAACAATTATTCTAATCTAATAAATGAATCTAAAATAATAAATTAACTATAAGTAGTTATGTTCTTGTGCGACCGTGTTAATGTAAACCTAAAATATTAACTAATTAAAATATTTCAAATAAAATATTCAATCTTACCTCAGAAACATAGAATAAATCACATCTTCAAAGAAGCTATTATTCCCTACAACCTCCCTGGAAATGTTGAAGAAAAAACTTTCTAATTTGATTTGATCTACTGATAACTTGATAATTGAAATAATGAAAGGATTTATCTATTGTATTTGATATGAACTTTGAAATGATAAATTCAGAATTGATAATTTGCATGAATGAAGCAAACAACACCTCCAACCTAGATATTACAAGAACAATGGAAAATATGGTTGTATGAATATCATACCCTCACTTTATCCTTTTTATCTTTATGTGCACATGATTCCAACGGATGGGAACACACCAACAACAGAAGAAGAAGGATGTGAGAAAAAAAAAACTTGAATTGGCAGACTGGGAAGAAATGTAAGTGGAAGAGTGTAAGAAAAATTGAACTGAGATTGGATTTGGCAATTTCAAACAAGAAAGGAAACAACTTTACAATAACAAGAATACAATTTTCTCCAGGTTTTGCTTGAGAACAAGCAATGGTTATATAGCAAATTGGTTAGGTTGTGAAATCACACACAAGGCAGCCTTGGTGTGCTAACTCATTGGGTGAAGAGGAATTTCAAACTGATTAAATTTATTTAAAAATAGAAGAGGGAGAGAAGACCATGCAATCAAGCCTAAATTTAGCTAATTTGGTTCACAAACGTGCCTTGGAAGTGAAGTTAATTGAAATCACACATGTCTAATTTTCACATGAAGGTTTTGGAAAAATCATGTAGAGCTGCCACCCTGTGCGGGGTGAAAAACATGAAACAACCACCCTAGCCGGGATAACGGTCACAAACCGCCACCCAGCGGGACAAGTAATTTTAACACTTAAGGTCAAAACATGAATAAAATGAAGAGGAAGCTAGAAGAAAATGTACAAAGGCTAAGTAGGGATGTCTAGGCTACAAATATATACTGTGAGTGGGTTTAGGAAATTGAACACCTTTTGAAAGCATATGAATCATCATTGAGGACCTTTTATAACTGTTTTTCTAAAAATTTAGTAGGTGCAATTTTGGGTGCGTATAGATACCTATTGGTTGTATTTGAATAAATAACTCCAATGATTTTTGAGGATATTGATGTCCTTTTTTGTTGCAATTATGATATTATATAAGAACAGTTTATAAAAATTGCATTGATCATATGAATTGAGAAAATCATAAAATATCTCAAGCTCCTTCATCTTATCTTCAAAATCATAAGACTCGTAACTTGATTATTATATAACCATTGATTTTCATGTTCAATATATTCTTATATCTTCTCTTTAAATAATTCTTGAAAACTTTCCTCATGTTGTAACGATGATTTAAATATTTAATGAGACCTCATAAAATGAATATAAATAAAAATTAGAAAACATTTTTGACCTATTCCATGTGAATATGTGATTTCAATTATGGAGAAAAAGGAATTGTACACCCCGATACTAAAGAGGACCCGAGGTGATAAAAATGATGGTAAAAAAAGGATATATTATACTAACAAATAAAAATTATTTAATGGAATGTGATGATATTAAAAAACAAGTAAATGCTATGATCTTCCATTTAATAATATATAAGGTAAATGTAAAAACAAATACCATTGTGATCTCACACATGGAGTCTCTACTACACCAAATTTTTGTCTAACTTATTAGTGGCCTAAATAACTACCTTAACCTTTACCCCATGTCTATCATTCACGAGAGTCAATCCAAATGAAAAATATATGATGAACATGGATATTCCTCTTATCATACAAATTACATCATGGAAAATTATGAATACATGTTTTCAACACTTTGAGATCTTAATAAATGTATAAAGCACAACATTAAGTTTTAGACGAAGTCAGGAGAGATTTATCTTTGGAAATGTTTCCATAATCTAAACATTAAAATATGATACTTAAAAATTTATTTTCATCCACTAACAAAATATCTATTCCGATAATACCAAACAATCCTTCTTATCCTAAATATTTCTGTGAATTCCCCTCTAGTTTCCCACTTTGAAACACTCTTGTAAAACCCTAGTTAGGTTGGTTTTTTCTGTTGGTTGGAAATCTCATACCATAAAAATTCTTCCATTATACATCATATAACTCATATTAAATTTATCCTTACACTCAATTAGTTATATTCCATGTATCCTCTCCAATGTGACATATGGAAACTTGTATTTTTAAGACGGTAGCTCCTTGGTTGATGAAGATATTGAAAATTAGTTGAATAGTATATTTGTCTTGTTTGATCCTTGATATAGGATGTAATGGAAGTATTATAGATTAACACATTACTCAAAACAATAGGTTATTTATTAAAGTGTATCAATGAGATGATTCAACTACTCTCTCTATGAAGAAGATCTTATAAAATAGTTAGTTATATTTAAAATTTTATAAGTTTAATTTTGAAAATTTACATAAAAAAACCAAAGATTTTAATGAATAAAATTGTATAAGATACAAATAAATATTGAAAATATAGTCCATGTAAATTTATTATGTACATTTTATGTTATATGCTACATGTCATGAGGCAATAAATAGTTACATAATCTTTTTCTTAATGGTGTTAATTTTTAGATTAGTTATTTTTTGTGACATGACATAATGATATTTATAAAAATCATTTAAAAATTCTAATGTCATTAATTACACATATGTAGGAAATAAAAAGTTGAACTATCACTTGTCTAATACTTAGAAGCCTATAAAGGATTCTTTTATTATCCTAGAACTAGATTTTTCACTGTTATAAAATTTTGAAGATAGGACAAAATTGGACAATAGGGTTCTATTATGATCAAATTATGACATTGGTCCCAGGGGCCCATTTCGGTCATCACAAAGATAAAATGATTAAAATAATTAATAAATTGATAAGTGAGCTCACCTAGATTTAAAAGGGTCAACTCGAATACCAAATCGGGCTCAACTCGATTACGGACTTAGTTGGGGAATCGATGTGATCAAGAGTAGAGATCGATTTGAAGCACAGTCAACTTTGGATTTGATGATAAAACACCAACTCAACGATCTCATTGGAGGATTTACACATGTTGAGTGAGTCATTTTCAAGTTTTGGTGAGTCGTTCAGCGATAAAAAGTGCTCGATGTGTAGCTCGATGGTAGGAAGGGGTTGGCCATTTTTATGAAAACATAACAAGGTGATGTTATTCAAGCCAACTCGACCAAGTTGGTCACAATGGAAATCCAAGCTCATAAATGAGTTTCAAGATTGGCATGACAAGAATCAAGCCTAGAAATGGTAGGAGGTTGCTAAGAGAGGTCAACTCGGTCAAGATGGTGTAGTCAGCTTGGAAAGAGCTCAGAAGGTAACTTGGGCTAGGTGGAGTCACTTCAATACATAGCTCGGTTGGTTGTGGAGTTAACGTGCAAAGCTCAATTAGTAAGGAGCTTGATGTGGATCTCGATAGAATGAGTTTTTTGGTCAACTCACTTAATAAGAGGAAACAAAGCTCATGGAAAAGGGTGAAATCAGACGAGCCTTTGGGGTCTTCAAATAATTTAGGGAGTTCAAGTGATGACACATGCGGGAGCTCGAATATTGCGAGTTGAGGGAATGCACAACTTGAGCTAGTATATAAAAAATATTAACAATGTGTAGGAGAAGTTCAAGCTAAGCTCGAGTGAGTTGTGAAGTATAAAAAATCAAGCTCACGACTCAACGATTAGAAAAACTTAGTGTTGGAATGTTTTCTCGACTTCATGTTGATATCACTTTGTGGGTTGAATCAAGAGGAGAAAATGTGACATATAATAGTGAAAAAACCAATCTCAGTGGGTAATAGCTCATCTTAGACTAAAATCTTAGTTGGCTAATGGAATGATTCAACGTCGAGTTAGAATGTGGCATGATGACATAAAACACATAACGTTTGATGGGGGAATTTTGAAGGTTCATTTCCAAGTGGAGATAATGGATGAAATTCCAAGCCAGACATTCCGTAGGAGAGGTTTTTCTTTGGAAAACCATCATAAGGCTTCCACTAGGTGGATATCCATGGATAATTCACTAGGTGGGATTCTAACAATGGTGGGCCAAGGTGAATTCCCACACATGGAGATTCATGCAAGTGTGGTTGAGTCCTCCACTAAGATGCCATCCAAGCCAAGTTAAGTGGGAGTTTGGTGGAAAATATTGAAATGAAACTCTACATAAGACCCGGTCA
Organism: Taxus wallichiana var. yunnanensis; assembly: GCA_018340775.1. Lineage (NCBI taxonomy): Eukaryota > Viridiplantae > Streptophyta > Pinopsida > Cupressales > Taxaceae > Taxus > Taxus wallichiana. The sequence continues at coordinate 31,065,851 of CM031239.1, read as the reverse complement.
TCTAATGAATGCAGGGGCCCCAATTCCTCAAATATAGCTCTAAATACGGTTGAGGCAAGCTCAATTTGAGTTCGAGAGGAAAGATCAACTCAAGTTTAGTGCCATATTAGTAAAAACCAAGTTAGTAAGCATGGGAAAATAGCATAATCAAACATAGGAATTGATTAAAACAATGTTTGAGCTGAGTGCATCATATTCTTAGATGAAGAATGAAGTGAGATCGACAAAAGCTCATCTCATGAATTTGTGATGAAGAAAACTTAGTGTCTGAAGAGGTCATTAAAAGAAATGCAGATCGCATTATGGGGAGCTCAAGTCGTGGATAGAAATATCAATGATGATTTAGAGAGGAGGAATCATAAGGGGAAGAACTTTAGGAGATATCATGGAGATAGAGTCAGTCAACCAAAGTGTTGAGCCATTATTGAAATAGAGCTTGGTGATGGAAGCATTTTAGGCTTGTAGATCCGAGTCATGAGGTGATAAGGACCCACAAGTTGAACCATGTACAGTGTAGAAGGTTTTCAGTCAATGCATTGGGATAGAGCTTGGTGGTGAGCCCATGCAAGGAAGGAACTCAGCCATTCAAGGTAAATATGAGCTCAAAATATTCATGAAGAGGTTAGCTCCACACTCGACTTTAAATTTGTGACATTAAGGGAACTCGGAGCGGGATCGTGGAATCAAGCCAAGTGAGCTCATGGGGGTTGTAAGGAACTCATGTGTGGAGCTCAGTATGGTGAGTTATGACCAAGTCAAGACCAAATGAATAGCTAATAAACACGTAAGATGGTGAGCTCCTAGGTTGAAAAGCTCAAGAAAACTTGGGTGATTGAGTGTTGAAGCTAAGTGAATCAGATTTGAGGAATTTGGAAAAAGTATGTATGTAGTGGAAATAATTAATTTGGTCACTAGAGTTAATTGGTAAAGGGATTACATAGGATCTTATCTCAATTGATATGAATGTAAGAGGAACTCAATTGACATGATGCATGAAAAATGACTCATGATGAGTTGAGTTTAGGTGGAATCATTCTATGGCATGCTTACAAGAAGAGCCCATGAAGTTGAGCTATGAAGAAGTAGTGCAGAAATGTAGGGTAGATATGGTTGAAGTATCAATCGAGTGAATTACTTTGGTTTGTGAGAGATGAGCCAAGCTGAGCTCGTGATGTTTGAGGATGGAATCTTAGGGTTTAGAAATGAGCACACCATGAGTTTAGTTAAAACAAGTGGAGATCTCTGCAGAGATTAGAAAGGTGGATAGTGGCTAAGTGTTGTGTGGCTTGTTGTTGTCGAGTTCCACCGATGCATAATGGTGGCTTGATTCAATGTGAGGGACTTGGGAAAGAAGGATCTCGTCGGTGTATACAAAGGAGATGCAATTCAGAACTCGGCTTGGTCACGGAGGTAGGAGTTCAACTTGGCGGTGAGCTCATTGAAGAGTAGTGGTCACAGCGATAGGAGCTTAGCTCGGTTTGCGATGAAGATTTTGGAGCTCATTAACATATGTGACTAGTTCTATGTAGTAGTGGAGGAGCTTTTCTAAGGTGAGCTCATTTGGAAATCGAGAATCTTGGTTAATGTAATGACGGTGGAGGAATTCAATGACCAACTCGATGAGTTGGCTCGGCGAGCCAACCACCGAGTTGGGTTGTTTTGAACCTATTTTCATGGCCCCCACTTTCTTCAAGTCAAACCATTCTTCGGGGGGCACCATATTTTAATTAAATTAATATTTTATTTTTATATTTTCATAATAATATTTATTATTATTATTAAAGTATTTTATTTAAATATTCTTTTAATTAATTGAGGATTAAGTCAACTTGGGTATTAATGGCACATGATGGAAGCTTCTAAAGTGGTTCAACCAACTATAATAAATACATCATGTGCCTTCAATTTAGGAAGGGAATTTATGACTTCTTCTCTCCTCTCTCATAATTTATTCTATAAATATAAGTTGGAAGCTCATTCCAAGGGGTTAAACAGTTAGACATCTAGGCAAAGTGTGTGTTTTTCAAGAATCCTTATTCTTCTGCAATTTGTTCTTGTATGTTGAGAGAACTTTCAAGCCTCCTTTCAAGACTGTAATGGAAACCATTGCCTCTTTTGAATATATATGCATTGTGCATGTCATTAAAGTAATAAAAGTGTGTGTTTTGTGACTAATCTTGGTTCTTTCATCCTTTTGTGCTTCTTTGTGCCTTTCTCATGCTTTGCAGTACACTTTGTGCAAGTTTAAGTTTCTATACTACGGAGTTCTTGGAGTTCTACGCCTATCAAGTAGTGGAGCATTGCATGCAATTGAGTTGTGGTGATTTTCACCCTTCTCAAGTTCATACTTCTTCATTGGAAAACTAATAAACTATTATGTGATTGAATTTGAACAAAGGTAACACATGATTCTTAGTCTATGGTCTATTGCTTACCCTCTCTAAGTTGTTATAGGTGAAGTTGTATTGTGGTGCAAACACCCTATTCAATTTATCCCTTCCTAAGTCCGGACAATACCATGTATTTCATGCATCACCATCCCTAGTATAATTTAATTTCTTGTAAATCTCTTTCCCTAAAACCCATGAAAATTTAGCATAGGTCTAGATAACTATTTTATTACACTAGGAGTAGTATAACACTTAGTTTAGGAAGAGGAAGCGTTCCTTCTCCGGAGGTTCACCTGAGCCCAAGTCTCATAGCTTGAGAGGTGATGCCATGTTTCCTAATCATACCAAACATCCTATTCACATTCTAGCCATTCGAAGGGTGCAGTGATTTGGCAACAGAGTTTTTGGAACGCCGGTGGGATAGAGTTTGTACTTCTCTTCTCACTTGCATGAATCAAAGTACCTAACAAATATATATCTTTGTACTTAAAATATTAGTACATTACCTTATGTGAATAATTTAGATAAGATCTTATTAAAAGTAAGGAGGAAATTATCATCATATCAACTTTCCTTGTCTCCTGAAAAAGAAGAAGAAGAGGTGTTTCAACATCACCAGTTACAGCTTTACCTCGTAGAGGTCATTCAAGTCCTCCTAATGGAAGGTTTCCTTCCCAAGAAATAATCAACCCTTCATTGCCATGATATCCAATACTTGTCCTCCTTTCAACGCCAACAACCCCTTGCTATTAGCCCAAAGAGATGTTATACTTGTAGCTTCTTTGAAATTTTTCCATTTTATAATGGAGAAACCAATGTTACTCCCTGGGAGCACATTTTGGATGTGGTTAGTATTTGTGCAGTGCATAGTATTACAAAGGATAACATGGTGGTCAGAATTCTCACTACTTCATTTAAAGGTAAAGCACTTCAATGGTTTTGAAGCTTAACTATTGGTTCCATTACTACTTGGAACGAGTTAGGCATGAAGCTCTACAAGTAGTTTGAGGACAAAAGTGATCACCTATCACTTATGGAACAAATCACTACCATAAAATGAGCCCCTCAAGAATATATGAGTGATTTTAATTTTTGATTTGACAAAACTTGGAACCAAATCCCAATGCTCATAAGGCCATCTCCAAAAAAATTAATTATGTTATTATTTATGGGTCTTAAAAATAGTGATAAGGTGGTTATGATTCAGTCTATGGGGGGAACTACAATTCCTGATGTCTACGAGATCGCTATAAGGGCCGAAAATTCTTTAATTCAAGATGGAAAGATTGCACCTAGGCCACCCATGCCTTTATTTGCAAAAATTACAGGAAAATAAATATCATCATACTTGTTCCAACACATTCTAGTCAATCAACTATGACTACACCTATTCCTCTAATGATTTGGTGGAGGTCAAATCATTGTTGAAATTTTTTGGAAACAAGCTCATTGCACTCAAGAGGCAACGCAATTTCAATACAATCATCCATATCAACCACAAAACCAGTAGTATCAAGCTAATCATCCTCCTTTTCAAGGGAAAAATCAACCACAAAATCAAAGCTACAAATCAAGATGTGAATGTTAGGCCTTTGAACTTTTGGAACCCTCTTATTGCTAGCTCATCTAGAGCCATTTTACATGTCAAAAATAATCTAGTTCAAGACTACGAATGGTGTTATCCTTATTCTCAACCCCAAAATCAAAATATTTGTCCTAATGGATTTATTAGCTAGGACCTTATGGTTCAAAGTGTATCATCCCCTCCAAAGCCAAAAAAAAATTCATCTACGTAGGAGATAGCATATCAACCACACACACCTGTAGAAACCACTTTGCTAAATTGGTAAGAAACTATTTTTGTTTAAATTTAACAAGTATAAGATTTTTGTGGTTTGAATACAGATTCCTCATCAATGGTAATGAACACTCATTCCAAGAAGAGATAAATGGGACCTCAACCTTCCAAAGCTGATAAATAATCCAATTCAATGCCTCAACCACAAGCGGTGATTGATAAAGATGTGGGAAAGAAAATACCAAAACACATCTGTTAGCCAAGCTATAAGGAAAGAAGGTTATTTAGGAATCACAATACCCAATAATCACTTTCTAAAGGAAGATTATAACAATGCCTAAAGGAATATTAGAAAATTTGGAGAAATTCCCTTCAACATAGTAGAAAAGATGAAGAAGACTAACTACGAGAATTAGTATGTGGGACACCCTCTCAATTCCTTCTCAAAATATCTTATTGTGTGAGGATTTGAATAGTTTTAGTATAATTGATGGATCATCGGGTCATGGAGTAGCAATTTCTACAAGTTTGTGTCAACCGAAAGGGAAAATTATTCCTAAGGAAAACAAAGCACCACCATTATATATTTACTTGATCATTAGTGAAACCACCGGTGCATAATTTCATGGTCAATTCTAGTGCCAACAACTTGGTCATGCCTAAACAAATTTAGATGTATTATACATGAAATATACCATTTGCAAGAGAATTTGTTCATTTAGATGGCACAATCATTAAAATATTAGAATTATCAAAGGACTTCAACTTACCATCCATGCATTCCTAAGTTTATCATTCACCTAAGATATATTAATAACTTATCTCCCTCCTCTCTTTGACATATTCCTATCATGATATTTCACACTTCGCCAAGATGGGTGGTTATCTATAAGCCAATTGGTCACATATGATTCTCGAGAATCGATACATAACTAAAGTGACTATAAGAGTGGAACCAATTTATCATAATCATGTAGAAACCTACACCGCGAGTCCTATAAATGGGAATTATAACATCAGAGATCCAAAAGAAGAATATGTTGATCAAAAACCAACCACTCTTGTTGAATAAGTGTATGATACTATGCTAGATGAAGTAAGTAGAGATCATTAGTACATGATCCCTACACTGATGTGTTGGTAGAGGAAGAAGCTAGATTACTGTTGTTGGAAGAAATGGGATTAGGTACCTACTTGTATTCATGAAGAAGATACGATCATACCACAAATTGTCAAAACACCAAGAAATTCTAAAGGAATGTGGAAATTGTTCTCAATGGCTCGAGAAGTAAGAATGGATCCGGTGTTGGTGTTATGTTAATTTCTCAGAGGAGATAATTACTTCTCATCTTTTTGGTTAATTTAGTTGCACTAACAATGTTGTTGAATACGAGGCCCTTGTGCAAGGAATTCAGCTATCCCAAAAGAAGGGAATCAAGGCTCTAACTATTTTTGGAGACAATGAGTTAGTTTTTCATCAAGTGATAGACATGTAGTGCATCAAAAATGATCTTTTAAGATCATACAAGAACTGAGTTTGAGAATTGATTGAAGATTTCAAAGCTTTTGGGATCCATGCGGTTCCTAAAAATCAAAATCAAGATGTTGATAGGCTTGTTACAATTGGATCGTAATATGACATACATGTTGACATCATGAAAAAAGGGCAGAAATTTTTCAAAATGGTGGTTTGACCTACAGTCATTGATAATGTGAGTAGTTGTAAAAAGTGTTGATAATGAAAACAAATTATCTATTTTCTACAAGAAGAGGCGAGTTTGCTACGTAAAAAATCAAGATAAGTTGTAAGAGTCATATGGTGATCAAATTATACAATTGAAAAGCAACAAGCTACCAAAAGTCTTAGTCATTTTGGAATCCATTTTCAATTCAGATGATCAAGCCAAAAGACAAAGATATAACATGGTGGTTAAAGAAGAAGATTTTGAGGAAGTTAAGGTAGAAAATGAAAATTTTCCTAAAGATCGGAAAAGCGTGTACTTCGAAGAAGAAAATCTTTCATCAAACTTTGTCAAGAATATCATGACATTTTTTCATGGAGCTATAAGGACCTACGTGTGGTTTTGATCTAGGTCTAGCACAACATACCATGAACTAGATCCTAATGCCAAGCTAGTTCATCAAAAATAGAGGCCAATTAATCCCAAAATCGAGCCACTAATGAGAAAGGAGATAACCAAACTCATCGAGGCATGTATAATTTTTCCTATCAAACATTCCTCTTGGGTAGCCAATCTGGTTCTATAAGGAAGAAGAACAGAGAGATTCGGTTATGTGTGGACTTCAAGGATTTGAATCATGCGTCATTGAAAGACCATTATCCTCTTCCATCAATGGAGAAAATCCTTCAAATGGTGGTAGGAGCTCAAATATTTTCTTTGTTTGATGGATATTTAGGTTACAATCAAATTTTGGTCCAAGAATCGATCAATTCAAAATGGATTTCACTACCAAGTGGGCATATATGCTTATAAAAAAATGCCATTTGGATTATCTAATACTAGGGATACTTTCAAAGAGCCATGGGCATGGAATTTAAGGAAAAATCAATGATATAATTTTGGTTTACCTTGATGATATAAATATATACTCTAAGCATGCAAAATACCACCTCACATCTAAGGAAGGTTTTCCGAAGGTGTAGGGAATTTGGGGTTTCACTTAATCCCAAGAAATGTATATTTTTGTAGTGCATGAGGGAAAGTTGTTGGGGCATGTTTTTTAGTGGAAATAATGTCAATCAATATCTATCTAGTATTCATTTGATTATGTCATTATCTCTCCCAAGTCACAAGAAGGGTCTCCAAAGTTTTTGGGAACCATAAATTTCGTGCAAAGATTCATCCTAAATTTGTGACATTGGCTAAACCACTATGAAAACCATGTTGAAGAAAAATATGCCATTCTCATGGAAAAAGGAAGGAAGGGAGAGATTTGAAGCCATCAAAATGGCCATTTCTCAAGCTCCATGCTAGTAAACCCCGGTGCTTGATAAATACTTTATCCTTTATGCTTTTGCAGGTCAAGAGAGAATTTCAGGTATCCTCACCCAACAAAATGATGACCTGATGGAGCAACCAATTTATTTCTTCAGTCAATCCCTTAAATACTCAAATATTCATTCATTGAAAAACAAGTCTTTGCGATTATTTGCACTTTTAATAAATTTAAGCACATGTTGTCCAACAAAATATTTCATCTGATGGTGTCTCATCTAGATGTTAAGGAATTTTTGCTGAAAAAGAGATGAACAAAAAAGTGTGCTAGATGGATCATGAAGGTGATGGAGTATGACATACATATCAAAGTTACCAAACTTGTCAGAGGTAAAGGTTTTATGTCAACAACTTGCTGTATACATGGAATCAAAAGGTGATGAGGACGTGATGCTCCTAAACATTGATGAGAGTGATGATCAAGTTGACTGGTTATCCAAAATGAAGAATTTCCTCTTCTCAAGAGTATATCCTATGAACATGGATAAAAATAAAAGATGGAATTTCCATCTTTATTCCATTCCATATATTCTGGTAGATAATTTTATCTTTAGAAAGGATTTGAATGATGTTTTCCTTCGTGTGTGGGATTGGAAAAGTAAGTAAGATACTAGAAGAGTTTCATAATGGCCTATCTAGAGGACATTATTCTGCATGAACAAATACTACCAAGATCATGTGATCCAACTACTATTGGCTGGATTTTTCAAAGATTCCCATCTCTAGGTAAGAAAATGTAAGGAATGTTCCTTTTTCATGGGCAAGCAGAAGTTGGTAGCTCTTCCGCTGCATCCAATTCAAGTGGATCAACCCTTTGTTCAATGGGGGTTGGACTTCATTAGAATGATTAATCCTCCATCCAGTGACGGACAAAAATAAATGGTCCATACTACAACAAACTATTTTACTTCGATGGAAAGAGGTGGTAGCATTGAAGGAGAGAAATGAGAAAGTAGTTTTGGATTTCTTGGAAGGTATAATGATAAGGTTTTGTGTTCCATTTATAGTCATTTCAGACAACGCGATGGATTTTATTAGTATGAATTTTGAGTGAATGGGATTTTAAAAATGGGGTCTACCTCAAGACTTCATCTAATTACTATCTGCAAGGAAATGGATTGGCTAAGTCTAGTAGCAAAAACCTCATAAGGATTATTAAGCACACAATGGAAACTAATAGGAGGACTTGACATACAACTTAAGACCACCTTATGGGTAGATAAGATCACACCTAAAAGGGCCATAAGAAATTCTCCTTTCCTTCTTGTATATGGAATAGAAGTAAAACTTCTACTCTCCTTGGAATTACCTTCTTTTGAGTTGGCTCATCGGCTTGAAGTTATGGATAGTGATCCTTTAAAAGTGAGGTTTTCCGAACTCATGGAGTTAGAAGAATTACAAAACAAGGCTACAAAGACTTTGGAGCAACATCAAAGCTTACATTATTTTGATAAGGCTCATTGCATTCAAGAGGGAAATTTAGTTCTCAAATGGGATGAAGATAGAGAAAACAAGAAGTCATGCCAAGTTTGATGCTCTCTGGAGTGGGCCATACATCATCACTGAGTTGCAAAGAGTAAAATTCATTTCATATATCCATACTCAATGGAGAAGAAATTCCTATTCATGTGAATGGGATACATCTCAAAGATTGTTTTTTAGAAGTGTTCCACCCCTTGTAATGTTTATTATGTGTTTTCCTCCAAGTGCTTATGCACATTGTTGTGTGTTGTTGTTCTTTTGATTTCTTCGTTGTTGTTTTTTGTGTTGTTTTTGCACATTGTATCATCTTAAAAAATTTCACAAGGGAAGGAAGGTTCAAATTTTCCATAAGAGTTTCATACATCTACTTCATTCAAAATTATGCAATATTCATGATGTCAAACACTCAATAGATTCAGTATACCTCATGCCTACCATTTCAGGGAGGTCCAAGATAAAATTTGCTCAAGAGGATTTTGGGATGTATCACAGAAGATTAAATTGATTTCAAGATTTAAACATTGATTCCATGCCTAATGGATGGCTTAAGGATATTTTAATCATTCTTAGCAAGAAATCATCCCTGAGAGGTCACCAAAAATGTTATCATATTTTGCATATAGGAAAAATTTAGACAATAGGATCTTATTACAATCAAATTATGACATTGGTCCTAGGGGCCCATTTCTAGTCATCACAAAGATAACATGATTAAAATAATTAATAAATTGATAAGTGAGCTCACCTAGCTTTTAACATGGTCAAGTAACTTGGTCTCAACTCGGCTCAACTAGCTCGATTGAGAATCGATGTGATCAAGAGTGGATCTCAATTTGAAGCACATGAAACTTATGAGTTGACGGTAAAATAATAACTCAATGATCTCATTAGAGGATTTTCACATGTTGAGCAAGTCATTTTCAAGTTTTGGTGAGTCATTCAGTAATGACAAAGGGTGTTGGATGTGTAGCTCGATGGTAGGAAGGGGTTGGTGATTTTTATGAAAACATAACAAGGTGATGTCGATTCGATCCAACTTGATCGAGTTGATCACAAAGAGAAATCCAAGATCATTAATGAGTTTCAGGATTTGCATGACAAGAATCAAGCATAGAATTGGTAGGATGTTACTAAGAGAGGTCAACTCAGTCGAGCTCATATAGTCAACTCGGAAAGATATTAGAAGGTAACTCGGGCTAGGTGGAGTCACTTCAATACAGAGCTTGGTTGGTTACAGAGTTGACACGAGCTTGGCTCGATAAGGAGATTGATGTGGAGCTTGGTGAGATGATTTTCTCAGTTGAATCACTCAATAAGAGGAAATAAAGCTCGTGGAAAAATGGAAAAATCAGATGAGCCTTTGGGGTCTTCGAATAGTTTAGGAAGTCTGAATGATGATGTAGGAAGGAGCTAGACTATTGCAAGTTGAGGGAATGCACAACTCGAGATCAAATAAAAAATGGTAACAGTGTAGGATAATTTTAAGCTAATCTCGAGTGAGTTGAGAAGTATAATGAACCAAGCTCATGACTTTGGATGATTAGACAAAACTTGGTGTTGGAATTTTTATGAATTCGTGATGATATCACTTCGTAGGTCAGATCAAGAGGAGAAAATGAGTCGTATAATAGTGAAAATACCGAGCTCGGTGGGTAATAGCTCAACTTAGACTAAGAGCTTAGTTGGCTAATGCAACGGGTCGACGTTGAGTTAGATTGTGGCATGATGGCATAACATGCAGAACATTTAATGGGGGAATTTTGAAGGTTCATTGCCAAGTGGAGATAAAGGATGGCATTCCAAGCCAGATATTCCATAGGATAGGTTTTTCTTTAAAAACCATCATAAGGCTTCCACTAGGTGGAGATCTATGGATAATTCTCTAGGTGGGATTCTAACAATGGCGGGCCAAGGTGCATTCCCCACATGTAGAGATTCATGCAAGTGTGGCTGAGGTGTGCTGAGTCCTCCACTAAGATGCCATCCAAGCCAAGTTAAGTAGGAGGTTGGTAGAAACGTGGAAACAAAACTCTACATAAGACCCGGTCATTTAATGAATGTAAGGGCCCCGATTCCTTGAATATATCTCTAAATACGGTTGGAGGTAAGCTCAATTTGAGTTTAGAGGTAAGATCAACTCAAGATTAGTGCCATCTCAGTAAAAATAAGTTAGTAAGCATGGGAAAATAACATAATCAAATGTGGGAATAGATTAAAACAATGTGTGAGTTGAGTGCATCATGTGCTTAGATGAAAAATGAACCGATCTCGACATAGAGCTCAACTCTGCCATTAAGCTCATTAAAAAATTGGTGAAGATATCATTAAATAAATCAATAATGATGTAGCTTGGCAAATGGGGAGCTCATTCATGAGAGCTTAATGATGACTTAGAAGGAGCTCGATAAGGGGGAGGAACTCGGGGAGAGATCACAGAGATAGAGTCAGTCAACCAAGGTGACGATCCATCATTGTAATAGAGCTTGGTGATGGAAGCATTTTAGGCTCATAGAGCTGAGTCATGAGGTGACAAGGACCCACAAGTTGAACCATGCACGTAATGAGTTTTTCATCAAGGCATTGCGAAAAATATCAGCGGCAATGAGCCCGTCCAAGGAAGGAACTTGACCATTCAAGGTAAATATGATCTCGAGAAGATTCATGAAGAGGTTAGCTCACCACTCGATGTTAAAGTTGCAAAAATGGGGGAACTTGGAGAGGGATCATGGAATCGAACCAAGTGAGCTCATGGGGGTTGCAAGGAACTCATGCATGGAGCTCAAGTATGGTGAGTTATGACCAAGTCAAGACCAAATGAATATCTCATCAAACATATTATGACAAGATCCTAGGTTGACAAGATCAAGACAACTCGGGTGACCGAGTTAAAGCCAAGAGGATCAGTCGATGTGAGGGAATTTGCAAAAAAAAACATGTAGTGCAAACGATTAATTTTGTCGGAGAAGTTGATTAGTAGAGGGAGTACATAGGAGCTTAGCTCAGTTGATGTGAATGTAAGAGGAGATCGATTGACGTGATGCATGAAAAGTGACTCATGATGAGAAAAGTTGAGGATGAGTTAGTATGTGGCATGCTTAAAGCACAATCCTTGAAGTCGAGCTATATGAAGGATTTGATGAATGTAGGGTAGATACAGTTGAAGGATCAACTCAGAATGAGTTGCATTGGTTTGTGAGAGACGAGATAGCCAAGCTTGTGACGTTGGGTGATAGAAGCTTCGAGGGTTTGGAAATGAAAACACCATGAGCTTGGATGAAATAAGTAGAGAGATCTATAGATATTAGAATGATGGATAGTGGCTAATTGTTGTGTGGCTCTTTGTCAAGTTCCACTGATGTAGAATGGTGGATTGATTCAATGCGAGGGACTCAGTGATAGAAGGAGCTCATCGGTGTATACAAAGGGGCTACAATTCATGAACTTGGCTAGTCATGATTGATAGAGTTCAACTCGATGTGAGCTCATTAAAGAGTAGTGATCACAGTGATAGGATCTCAGCTCGGTTGCGATGAAGATTTTAGAGCTCACTTGCATATGTGACCAGTTCGATGTAGTGGTGGAGGGACTCATTCAAGGTGAGATCATTTTGGAAACCGAGCAACTTGGTAAATTAAATGATGGTGGAGGAATTTGATGACCAACTCGATGAGCCAAAAACGAAGTTGGGTTGTTTTGAACATATTTTATGGCCCCCACTTTCTTCAAGTCAAACCCAGGTCTTAGGGGCACCATATTTTAATTAAATTAATATTTTTATTTTTTATATTTTTAATTTAATTGAGGATTAAGTCAACTGGGTATTAATGGCACATGATGGAAGCTTCTAAAGTGGTTCAACCAACTGTAATAAATACATCACGTGCCTTCAATTTAGGAAGGGAATTTATGACTTCTTCTCTCCTCTCTCACAACTTATTCTATAAATGTAAGTTAGAAGCTCATTCAAAGGGGTTGGAAAATTAGACATCTTAGGAAAGTGTGTGTTTTTCAAGAATCCTCTTTCTTCTGCAAGTTGTTCTTGTATGTTGAGGGAAATTTCAAGCCTCCTTTCAAGACTGTAATGGAAATCATTTCCTCTTTTGAATGTATGATGCATTTTGCATGTTATTGAAGTAATAAAAGTGTGTGTTTTGTGACTAATCTCGTTCCTTTCATCCTTCTATGCTTCTTTGTGCCTTTCTCATGCTTGTAGGTACACTGTGCAAGTTCAAGTTTATATTACAGGTTCTTGGAGTTCTATGCTTATCAAGTGGTGGAGCATTGCATGCAGTTGAGTTGTGGTGCTTGTTCACCCTTCTCAAGTTCATACTTATTCATTATAAGAATGATATAATATTATATGATTGATATTTAACAAAGGGAACACATGTTTCTTAGTTTGTGGTCTATTGTTTACCCTCTCTAAGTTGTAGTAGGTGAAGTTTTCTTGTGGTGCACAACACCCTCTTCAAGTTAACCCTTCCGATTCGAAATACCCTGTATTTGGTGCATCACCATCCCTAGTATAGTTTCATTTCTTGCAAATATCTTTCCCTAAAACCCATGAAAATGATAACATATGTCTAGATAACTATTTTATTACACTATGAGTAGTATAGAACTTAGTTTAGGAAGAGTAGTATTCAACCTTCTCCGAGAGGTTCACCTCGAGCCCAAGTCCCACAACTTGAGAGGTGATCCCATATTTCCTAATCAAACCAAACATCTTGTTCACATTCTCGGTCTTTCGGAGGGTGCGGTGATTTGGTGACAATAGTCACCAAATAAATCATCTATTATATTATCTAATCCTTTGGAACAATTTAATATTACATCTCCTCTTATAAGCACAAAATACTAAAAGTTAAAAGCAATGGAACATAAGGAATTAATGAAATCAATTCTATTGATGAATATCCACTACACAGTGTGTAACCTCATCTCTAAAGAATTAGTCCAAATTGGCTAAGAGTCCATTGAATGCACGCAATGAAAAAAATTCTAATCATATAAGTTGCATTTTGAGTTTTTTTATTATTGGAAAAAGTTTTTGAAAGGGACTATACCCTTGTACAAAAAAGCTCAAAATATAAATTTAACAATTAAAACATAAAAAGATCAAAATATAGAAATAACATGAATACCCAACAATATAAAATAATCTACTTTAGAAAAGGACCAAAAATTAGCAACATATCAAAGCAAAGAAACAAGCTGATGTACATCGACCGATCTGCAAAGCAACACAACAACATCATGCGTAAAAAAAACAAGCAACTTCTCGACAAACACAAATGAAGCAATATAGACCAACCAAAAAATAGTTGAAAAAATCATCTAGGTGGAGAAGTGGAATTCTTAGCAATAAATATTTTCTTTTTACGGACCATTACCCAGCCTGATGAAGCCTACACGATTGGAAGGTTGGATAAAGGAGGATTATTTTCCTTAGTTTCCATAATTCCAACTTAGACAACAATGCTAGTATCTTGAGATGAATCTTTAGTAATTTATATCTGCCACCAACATTTTGTGCATTTTTCATTACTTCCAACAATTGGAATTTCAGATAAGAGGGTTTCGGGACATAATCGGATTCGGTTTGGCCGTATCTAAATTAAAGACTAGATCCTATTTTGTACCAAAAACCAGGTTTTACGAGAGGGTGTAACACCTTAGACAAACTATTATATTTCTCTTTGCATTACAAGCATGGGCATGTGATTTTCTTAAATGAGGTGTGTTCCCTTGATTTTTGAAAATCATGCTTGCTATGGATAAATTATTTCTTCTCTTGTATTCTTTAGAATGGAATGATATGGCCTACAAGAATCCATTTTCACTTCTTTTGATAAGTTGTAATCAGATTTTGAGAGTTGCAAACTTATATCTTTTGACTAACTCATCCTTGGATCAATTACAGTGATCCAAGGAATGTTAAAACTCTTTACCAGACTAAATGATAAATTGACATTCAGTAGTTTGAGAGGCATAGTGGACTGAACTTTTGTATTTTGTAAATTATATGGTCTTGTGTGAAAGTGTCTTTAGTACGTTGTATGTTGTGCTTGGGCCTTTGGGATTGATTTCTGTAGGACATTATTGGCATAAACAAAAATAGTCTGCTTCATGACTATGAAGGGGATCTGAATCCTAAAACTAAAGGATTAACCTAATGGCATCCTAAACTAGGTAAGAGCACCTACTCCCTAGCTATGTCTATTTAATTAGGTTATAATCTAACCTAAGCTTCTTATTCTATTGTGTTGGGGGTGACCTAACCTAAGCTCTTGTGCTAAATGAATATGGGAAGGGGAGATTACTATAGTAATACTAGACTATATTAACCTAATGCCTAATAGTAATGGTTTTGAAATTAATATAACCTAAGGTGGAAACTACCTATGGCAATGTTTTAAGACCTAAGTTGATTTATTGTTAGACTAACCTAAGTCTTGTGAAATCTAGCCTAAACTATTTAAAAGGAACCTAAGGGCTCGTATGGAACTAAGGAAAGCAGTTCCAATGGCATTTTAGAGATTTTATTGGGTTTAATGCATGAGGTACAACTAGTTTTGGCAAAGGCGTTAAATTTAGTGGGGGCTTACGTGGAGGCTTCACTAAATATGGAATTGCATGTTAATTTGGAAATGACATTCACCAATTTTGAGAGGCAGTGGTAAGGAGAGATAAGTGGGAAATTTGGGAGTTATGGCATTAATGGATCTTGGTTTTTGTGTGCAAACCATCTTGGAAACACGAGAGGTGGGTTTGTGAGAGGTTGTTTGGTTTTGCATGCCTCATGAATTTTGATCTGCATGGAGCTATCTAGTTCTTTGAACCAGTAGTTCGACTTCTTCTTCTTTTTGGAAATTTTTGGTTTTTCTGGTCTATTTTCGATCAAGGGAATGTATAAGAGGCATTGGAAGAAATTTTTTTGGTTGTTGATCTTTCGTGGAGAAGAAAAAGAGTTGGAAGATCGGTTAGAAGTCTCCTTCAAATTGGCAGAGGCACTATCAGGCATGATAGGATCTACCCATTAAGATTCCTTGTTTTCTTCTAAATGAATCATTAAAACAACTCTGCTCTCATGAGCTAATTTATTTTTTTTTGTCTAGTTATTACTTTCATTTTTTCATGAATCTATGTTGTTTTTGGAATGTAAATCCATTTTTGAAAATGATAGTTTTTATGAAACTTTCTGTGTTAGTGTAATGGTGACATGCATGTAAAACATGTATTAGGAGCTCTATATTTTATTCTATAGCTTGTTTACAAGGTTGGTGTTGACTGAATGGGCACTCGTTGCCTTATTTTTTGTTCTGAACTATTATGTGTAGTCTTGTGTTTCATTTGAGCTGGTACTAGAGCTTGTATTGTTTTGAAATTTTGTTGAAGCTCTGTGATCGACACTGTACTCATTTTTAGTACTTGCATGATTTGAACTTGTAGTCGAATCGATGAGTTTTGTTCTATACATGTACTCTGAGCTGGAAGTTTTATTCTTATTTAAGGATTTGAAAATTCTTGAACTCGTATTAGAGCATTGGTGTTTTGTTCTGAGCTTGTATTTAGGGCTTCGTGTTTCGTTATAGGCTCGTATTTGAACTTCATGTTTTTCTGAGCCAGTATTAGAGCCTTATGAAGTTCTGAACTTTTTTTGAAGCTCAGTTTGACACTATACTGGTATTCCATTCGTGTGTGTTTTGAACTTGTGTTGGAATTGACATGTTTGATTCTATACTTTTATTTTGAGTTGGATTTTTTTTGGTATTAAGGATTTGAAAAGCTTTAATCTCATTTAAGGACTGTCTGTTCAAAAGGGTCTTGAGAGATTTGTTTTGTTTAGAAGTAGACCTAGTAATCTCTTTGAGATATTCTCCTTGTAGCTTCTTGTTGGAATTATTGTGGCACTTCTATTTTGGGAGATTGTACCACCTTCTTTGAACTTGATAGGGTGAGTGAATGTGAAGTATATCTTTCATTCTCTGCCCTAAGCGAACCCGCGTCTTGTTGAAGCTTGACTATTTTTTCATAGGATTAATGGATTGGAACTATGTATTGTTGTGGTTTTGGTTAATTTTTAGTTCATTTGGAACAGTCATAACATTTTTTGAGGGTTTATGAAAATGCAGTATTCATTCTCCTTCTTATAATAGATGTCTGAAACAATTACCTTCCTTGTCATAATATTTTTAAATGGAATTTGGGAGTCCTTGTTGTTATTCTATTTCAGTCTTAATGGAGGTAAGAATGGGACATCTCTTGACTTAAACATTATTGGAATCTCTTACTCTCTTCAGTTCTTTTTAATTGATTTTTGTGTTTCATTAAAATGATGGATTAAGTACCTTAGTGCACTGAATTTTGTATGAAAGGATATATTTTATCTCTGTTCAAATAGATTTGTATTATTGTTCTTATTTGGATCATGAACTACTTACTTATTTGTATCGAGATGTTGAATCCTTGTAATGGGATTCCAGTTCTTGAGTTTTTGATTACTCCGAAACTTGTATATATTTTACTATTTGAGATTTTCTACTCCTTGATGGATTCATTGAACGAATCTCCAAGTTTTATAGAGAAAGGAACATGTTTTCTTTGGGATAGTATATTGCTTTGGGACTATATTGTGTACTTCATTCTAAGATTTGAATTCAAACTTGTGCTTGATGAATGGAAATAGGTAAACCAGTTTGTAAGATTTGTAAAGGAAAACTAGAAGTGTGATTTCTTTAACTATGCATTTGGTTTTGTGTTCTCTTTTGGGAACTAGATAAAGAATTTCTAAGTTTGAAATAGAAATGGGAATTCATTTCATAGTATAAATGAAATGAATTATAGATTGGGTCCTTTTCTATTTGAGATCCTTTTTTTGTTGTTTGGATAAGTTCATTTGATTAAAATTTTCTGTTTTCGATCTTCTTCTGAGATGGAAAATTTATTGTGGAACGTTTGGTTTTAGATCTTTGAATTATATCCTCTAACATATGGGAGTCAATTTTGACTTGAGGGAGGGACTATTTTGACTCTCTACCCTACTTGGATTGATTTGGGATTCTTGTTAGATGCTTTTCTTTAATGTTGAATCCTTATATTGTTATCTTTGAATTGAGGCAGATTCATGTGTTCTAAACCTATATTTGTCTTTCAGATGATTAGTGTTTGGGGAATAGTATGTATTGATTCTTCTTCCTTTGTTATATGGAAAGATGAAGCATTCTAATATGATCTATGTGGTAATTAACTTCTTTTTTTTCTTAGTAAAGATAAATGTGTATTTCTATTCTTATAGAACTATGAAACAATTGGATGACAAGACATGTTGATTGTTTTAAAGTAATTGATAGGATCAATTAAACCTAGTGATATAATTCTGATGTTGCGGGTTATATTAAGTTCTTTTCTTAAAAATAAATTCAGACTCTTTTAATGTACTTCTTTTCTAAGATGTTATTACTTATGATTATTTTTATGATATATTAATTGTTTCATTAAAGTAGAGTTGTTTTAATGGAACAATTAGTGGAATGCACTTTACTTTAATGCTTAGTGCTTATCATGCTCAGTTCATTGAACTGACCCGTGCTAGCAATTTTTGTAGATGGACATCATAAGTGATAAAAGAAGATAGAAACTTTTATGATGCATTGGCTTATTTAATTCTGGATCTTATGTAAAGAATTTCGATTCATTCTTGAGTTGTATTGGAAAAGAAAAGTGTTGTTATTTTAAGATCTTAATTCTGATTGACATGTAGAATGTCTGAAATGCATAGTCTTGTAAATGTATATTTATTATCATGAATTGAAAGGTTTTGTGTTGGACTCTAATTTGTGATGTGAATACTTTTGTACTTGTATGATGGAAATAATAGTGATATCTTTGCGGTATTCCTTATATCTATTGTATACTATTGCTGTTATAAGATAATAAGTTGGATTAAGGAGATAAGTATAATCTCCCTTATTATAATGAACTTGTTAAATTGCAAAGGTTTCATTCTCTAACTTCACAATGATAGTTTAATAATGAAATATGCTTGGGACATACAATTAAACTATATAAGTAGTGAATGATAAAAAGGTTATGTTAAACCTAACCTCTAATCATGTAGAGGAAGAATCTTCCTCTCTCATGGAATGAAAGATAAAAGGAATAGTGGTTATGATATTTAATATTTATACTATGTTTATAAGGTAAACACTAGCTAAATCTAGTGGATGAAACACTTGATTTAGGCAACTAGGTTGCATTAAGAATTAAATGTTGGATATTTCTTGTCTAGTTTTTGGGGTAACTACTTGTTATGCCACGTTAATGAATAACAATGCAAACATGAATTAGTGAAGTTATCCATATCTAATTAGGCTAGTTGGATAAAGAACTTAAGGAATGTTGAAACTAGGGTTAGGCATGGTTTTCATGTAATCTGAATCGAATCCAATTTAATTATAATTAATGAACTCTAGGGGTATGTACATCTTGATGAATAAGTTCTAATGGATGTTGGCACATGCCAACTATAAGACTGTACCCTCGAGAAGTCCCTAGAATTCTCAAGGATACAATGTTGTAGTTGACATGTGGCAACACCCTTCCATATTTGTTCATCTAGATCTACGCACATCTAGACTTGAACTTCATTTCCCTCTAGGTCAAGTTAGTAGCATGTTTTGGATAGGTAGTAGCTCTCAATGACTTAGGGTACCTTGGCACATTCGGATGACTTAGGTCAGCCGAGTATGCCCATATACCCTAAGTCATCGTGAGCATCTTCCTATAACAAACTATGATGCTAACCGGGGCTAGGGTCAAACCTTGGGCAAGTGGACTGACGGTAGTCAGTAAAGACCATTCTAGATAACAAAAGAGTGAGGTGAAGGATGTATTCTAGAATGACGAGTATGTCATCTAGGAATAGTAACATGAACAAAGTATGTTGAAAATCTTTGGCCAAAGTATCGCAAGCTACTGGTTGTGTTGTCCTATGTCACCTATTTTAAAGCAACATGATGTCAGATGAATATTGGTAATAAATATTTAGATAGGTTCTTTAAACAGATCACTCGGTACTTGGAATAGGGTAGGAGAACCAAGTATACATAGTATACATAAATTATTCTATAATTTAAGTTAACATGAGAGATTGGTTGGTAACCGAGTCATGGAATGAGAGATCGGTAGTATACCAAGTCATTACAGTTGTATATGGTTATCTATTATGAGATTGATTGGCATGGAATGTGTGTTCTAAATGATGTTTTATTTAGAATAGAGAACATTATGTTTCAAAAAAAAATCCCTTGTTTCTAAAGTCTTAAAATGGGAATGTTACATCTTGGTATCAGAGCTGAAGGTTGTAACTCTTGGACCTATTGTGTCCATAATCTGATGAAACTTAAATTTTCTTGTTAACAAAAAATGGTTAGAATAAGAGGAAATGTTGTAAATAATCCTCCATCGAGGAAGGAGCAACAACTACCCAAAAAAATCAATGAGATCCTTGTTGCCAAGTGTTGGACACAAAAGATTATTTGGCTATACTTGAACATCAAGTAATGGGCTATGAGGAGGAAGAAGAATTTGGTGACAATAATCAATCACCTCCCGAGGACAACGCTAATTTAGGTGTTGATAATAATAATGTGAACATACCATCATCAACTGAGAATAAAAAAAGGATAGGTCAAATGGTGAACTCACTAATGATATAAAAAGGATAAGTCTACCCAAGTTTGATGGCACCACATTGGGGATGGAGCGAGAATTGGCTCGGTGAAATGGAGAAATACTTTGCAATAAGGAATTTCGAGAAGAAAAAAAGGCGATATGGGGAGCATATTAACTTTTGCATGAGACATCTTCATGGTGGGACAACCATAAGGTTGAGTTAAACATTGATGAAATTAATATTACTTGGGATCGATTTAAAGGTTACTTTAGGCAACATTGGTTGACACAACTTTACTATGATCAAAAAATGACTGAATTATAGAACTTAGCTCAAGGAAAGCTAACTATAACTGAGTATTGGGAGCTATTTACAAAACTCCTTAAGTATGTACCTCGGTATTGACAAGAAGTTTAGGATACAAAAATTCATCATGGGATTGAATCCCATCATAAGAGGTGAGGTGGATGTTCACAGCCCAACCATGATGGAAGGGGTTGTTGAAAAGGCCATAAGGCAAGAACAAAATTTGAAGGCAATTTCTTCTCATAAGGAGGAAGTAAGGAAGAAAATCCCCAACTCCTCTTCATCATCTCTTGCACCTAAGAAAGGACCATGGAAGAAATTTGGAATGAAAAGTAAGTTTTCATTTGATACTAATAAGAAAGCAACAACAAACAAGTTTGTTGGTAATGCATGGAACAACTTTGTCAAGAACAATAATAACGGACATAAGTCCTATGGAGGTCAGAATGATAACTCTAAGGTTAGAAATAAACCCAAGCCTAGAAAGGGACTTGTAGGAGGCTGTTATAACTGTGGCAAAGATCATTACGCAAATCAATGCCCTTTGAAAAAGGATGATCGTAATCAGTAGCACAAGATACACGTTGTAGTAGCTGACAAGTAGGATGAGAAATAGGCCACACCCATAGAGGTTCTGGGTAAGTTATTTGGTTTACCTATAACTATTCTTTTTGATACCGGAGCTACTGAATGTTTTATTTCTAGTAAATTAGCATCAAAACTAAAAAGAAAAGCTAGAAACATGGATAAAACATGGACTATACATTATGGAAACAATGTTGTTCATACAATTAGTATGTGTCTTTTTGGAGTCCTTGACTTACCTAATTTTTCCACTAAAGTTGATCTTTATGTTACACCTTTGGGGTCTTACGATGTAATCATAGTTGTTAATTGGTTATCGAGAACATAAGGCTAAAGTGGACTATTTTAAAAACACATTAGTTGTTAGATGACCTGCGTAGAAAACAATAGAGATTTAAGGTGTGAAACAAGAGATTTATATTAGAAAGCTGTCGGCTATGAAACTTAAAAAGGCCAAAAATAAAGTTTGTACCTTATATGCAGTAAATATTTCAAAAATAGTTGAAGAGAGCAAGCGATGTTATGGAATGATATCCGCTATTACAAAAATTTAGTGATGCATGTTTTCGGAAGAATTACTAGGTCTTCCACCAAAAGGGAGTTTGACTTCACAATTGAGATCAAGCATGGAACCAATCCTATTTCTAAGGAACCGTATCGAATGACTACTACGAGAATTAGTAGAGCTTAAGGCTCGATTACAAGAACTTTTGTCTAAAGGTTTTATTAGGCGAAGTGTTTCACCTTAGGGAGCACCAGTAATTTTTGTGAAAAGAAAGATGGAACACTTAGATTGTGCATTGATTATAGAATGTTAAACAAAGCAACAATTAAGAATAGATACCCACTTTCTAGAATAGATGATCTATTTGATCAAATACGTGGAGCATTGGTATATTATAAGATAGATCTTCAATCTGGGTATCATCAGTTATGGATTAAGGATGAGGACATTCATAAAATAGCTTTCAGAACAAGGTATGGACATTATGAGTTCACATTTTTACCTTTGGATTAACAAATGCACCTGCAACATTTATGAATTTAATGAATAATATATTTCAAGAATACTTGGACAAATTTGTGCTCGTATTCTTGGACGACATTCTCATATATTCTAAAAGTATTGAGGAACACCATGAGCATTTGAAGATAGTTTTGGAAATTTTGAGAAAGAGACGGTTATATGGTAAGTTATCTAAATGTTCTTTCTATGACATAGAAGTGCACTATTTGGGTCATGTAATAAGTAAGAATGGAATTGATGTAGATCCTTCTAAAATTGTAGCTATAACTGAGTGGCCTGCACCAAAGAATGTACATGAAGTTAGAAGCTTCATGGGGCTTGCTGGCTACTATAGAAAATTTGTAAAAGATTTTTCTAAGGTGGTTGCACCAATAACTTCTTTAAAAAATGATAAGAATTTTGTTTGGAGTGAGAAATGTGAATCTGCATTCAGAACTTTAAAGGAACAGTTAACTTCAACACCTATTCTAGTAGTACCAGATCCTAATGGAGACTTTATGGTAGTAATTGATGCATCTAGTGAAGGTCTAGGAGGTATTTTGTTACAAAATGATCATGTCATAGCTTACAAAAGTAGAAAACTAAAGTTACATGAATTTAATTATGCTCCACATGATTTAGAGCTTACTACCATTGTTCATACACTACAAGTTTGGAGGTATTACCTATTTGATAAACCATTTGAATTGAAAACTGATCATCTTAGGCTGAAGTATATTTTCACTTAGCCAAATCTTAATGCAAGACAACGAATATGGTTAGAGTTTTTGTCTCAATATGATTTTGACATCAATTATATCAAGGGTAAGGAAAACAAAGTGGTTGACACTCTAAGTCGTAGGAAGCACATTTCTACTCTTATAACATTGAGAACTTAGTTTAAGGATGAAGTAAAAAGTGTTATGGAATCTGATTCTTACTTTCAGCAAGTTAAGACAACACTTGTAGATCCAAATGATTTGAGGTATAAAGGTTTTCACTTTGATAATGAAGGAATCTTAAGATTTGAAAACATAGTATACATACCTTCTCTAAATGATTTAAGAAAGAAATTGTTAGCATAATTTCATAATTCACCTTTTTCTAGACACCCTGGTATTACAAATATGTTTGTTGATATTAAACAACAATATTTCTAGAAAGGAATGAAAAAGGATGTTATTGATTTTGTGACACATTGCCTTGAATGTCAACATATTAAAATTTGAACATATGCACCAAAATTGGTTTATTGTATCCTCATAGTATACTGCAGTACAAATGGCAAGTAATAAGCATGGACTTTATACGGGGGGTTGCCTATGTCAAGAAATGAACATGATATTATTTTGGTAGTTGTTGATAAACTAATGAAGACAACACATTTTATAGCAAGAAATTTGAAGGATGATTCTCTCTGTATTGGCTAAAATATTTGTGCACAAAATTTTTAGATTACATGGAGTACCGAATTAATCATATCGAGATAGAGATCCTAGAATGATATAAATGTTTTGGAAAACTCTTAATGCAACTTTAGAAACTAAGATAAATTTCAATTATGCGTATCACCTGAAAATGGATGGACATAGTGAAAGAGTTAATCAAGTTCTAGAAGATATGTTACGAATGTATTGTATGGATCAACGAGTATAAGTGGGAAGAATACCTTCCACTAGTTGAGTTTGCATATAATAACACATATCAAGCCTCTCTTAAGATGGTGCCTTTTGAAGCATTATATGAAAGAAAATGCAGAACCCATGTTAGTTGGTAAAGCATTGAGGATAAAGAGGTAATTAGACCCAAAATTCTTACTAAAATGGAACAGTAAGTTAAAATGATTCGTGAGCGCTTAAAATAAGAAATAGATACGAAAAATATTTATGCTGATTTAAAGCGGGTTAACAGGAAATTTGAACTTGGTGAGAAATTATTTCTTGGGGTTAAACCGAAAAAGAGCTCAATAAATTTTGGCAAGCTGTCACAAGTTATCACCTCGTTATGTGGGACCCTTTGAGATAGTTGAATAAATCAACCCTGTAGCTTACCGTTTACCATTACCTCCTACTTTGTCATGAATGCATGATGTTTTTCATATTTCTTTGCTTAAGAAATACATTTTAGATTTATCACATGTGTTAAATTAGAATTCCTTACAGGTCCAAGACCCAAGAATAATCATGGTTAAACCCATACGAGTCTTGGAAAATTACCAATTGCATTTAAGAAATCGTGAAATAAGTCAATGTAAGGTCCAGTGGGACTAGTTTAATGAAGAAAGTGCAACCTAGGAAAACTTGGAAGATATGAAAACTGCTTTTCCATATTTATTTGATTAGAATTGACTATGATGACTGATAAAATTTATGATTTTATCTTTATATGACAATAAGTCTACCAGTTATGGACAGACAACTATTTATTTTTGAATAAACAACTATGTGAATGCTGATTTCTAGAACTTTAAATCCTGATATTGTTGCAAACATATGTTAAGAAAGTGAATAAATTGATTATCCTTAATTCAATGATCAAAATTAGATAATCATCGGGATGATGATTCTTTTTTAGGAGGGAGTATGTAACACCTTAGAAAACTGTCATATTTCTCTCAGCATTACAAGTGTGGGCATGTGATTTTCATGAATGAGGTGTGTTCCTTGATTGTTGAAAATCATGCTTGTTATGGATAAATTATTTCTGCTCTTGGATTCTTTAGAATAGAAACGATATGGCTGCAAGAATCCATTTTCACTTCTTGTTGATAAGCAACAATCAGATTTTGAGAGTTGCAAACTTATATCTTTGACTAACTCATCCTTGGATAAATTTAAGTGATCCAAGGAATGTTAAAACTTTTACCGGACTTGAATGATAAATTGACATTCAGTAGTTTGAGAGGCATAGCGGACTAAACTTTTGTATTTTGTAAATTATATGGTCTTGTGTGAAAGTGTATTCAGTACATTGTATGTTGTGCTTAGGTCTTTAGGATTGATCTCTGAAGGACATTATTGGCGTAAAAAAAATAGTTTACTTCATGACTATGAAGGGGATCTGAATCCTAAAACTAAAGGATTAACCTAATGGCATCTTAAACTATGTAGGATCACCAACTCCCCTAGCTACGTCTATTTAATTAGGTTATAATCTAACCTAAGCTTCTTATTCTATTGTGTTGGGGGTGACCTAACCTAAGCTCTTGTGCTAAATGAATATGGGAAGGGGAGATTACTATAGTAATACTAGACTATATTAACCTAATGCCTAATACTAATGGTTGTGAAATTAATCTAACCTAAGGTGGAAACTACTTATGGCAATGTTTTAAGACCTAAGGTGATTTATTGTTAGACTAACCTAAGTCTTGGGAAATCTAGCCTAAACTATTTAAAAGGAACCTAAGGGTCGCATGGCACTAAGGTGACAGTTCCAATGGCATTTAAGTGATTTGATTGGGTTTAATGCATGAGGTACTGCTAGTTTTGGAAAATTCCTAGTTAACTTTAGTGGGGGCTTACATGGAGGCTTCACTAAATATGGAATTGCATGTTAATTTAGAAATGGCATTCGCCAATTTTGAGAGGTGGTGGCAAGGAGAGATAAGTGGGAAATTTGGGAGTTATGGCATTAATGGATCTTGGTTTTTGTGTGTAAACCATTTTGGAAACACAGGAGGTAGGTTTCGAGAGGTTGTTTGGTTTTGTATGCCTCACGAATTTCACTCTACATGGAGCTATGTGGTTCTTTGAACCAGCAGTTTGACTTCTTCTTCTTCTTGGTTATTTTTGGTTTCTCTAGTCTATTTTCGATCAAGGGAATGTATAAGAGGCATTGGAAGAAAAAAAGTTGTTTGGTTGTTGATCTGTCGTGGAGAAGAAAAAGAGTTGGAAGCTCGGTTGGAAGTCTCCTTCGAATTGGTAGAGGCACTATCATGAATGATAGGCTCTACCCATCAAGATTTCATGCTTTCTTCTAAATGAATCATTAAAACAACTCTTCTCTCATGAGATAATTTGTTTGTTTGATTTGTCTGGTTATTACTTTCATTTTTTATGAATCTATGTGGTTTTTGGAATGCAAATCCATTGCTGGAAATGATAGTTTTTGGGAAACTTTCTCTGTGTTAGTTTAATGGTGGCATGCATGCAAAACTTGTATTGGGAGCTCTGTATTTCATTCTAGAAACTTGTTTACAAGGTTGGTGTTGACTGAATGGGCACTCGTTGCCTTATTTTTTGTTCTAAACTATTATTTGTAGTCTTGTGTTTCATTGAGAGTGGTACTAGAGCTTGTATTGTTCTGAAATTTTGTTGAAGCTTTGTGATCGACACTGTACTCATTTTTAGTACTTGCGTGATTCAAACTTGTAGTTGAATCGATGAGTTTTGTTCTATACATGTACTCTGAGATGGAAGTTTTATTCTTATTTAAGGATTTGAAAATTCTTGAAATCATATTAAAGCATTGGTGTTTTGTTTTGAGATTGTATTTAGGGATTTATGTTTTGTTATAGGCTCGCATTTGAACTTCATGTTCTTATGAGCCAATATTAGAGCCTTATGAAGTTCTGAACTTTTTTTTGAAGCTCGTGTTTGACACTATATTGGTATTCCATTCGTGCATGTTTTGAACTTGTGTTGGAATTGACGTGTTTGATTCTATACTTGTATTCTGAGTTGGAGTTTTTTTGGTATTAAGGATTTGAAAAGATTTAATCTCATTTAAGGATTGTCTGTTCAAAAGGGTCTTGAGAGATTTGTTTTGTTTAGAAGTAGACCTGGTAATCTCTTTGATATCTTCTCCTTGTAGCTTCTTGTTGGAATTATTGTGGCACTTCTATTTTGGAGACTGTACCACCTTCTTTGAACTGGATAGGGTGAGTGAATGTGAAGTATATCTTTCCTTCTCTTGCCCTAAGAAAACCCACGTCTTGTTGAAGCTTGACTATTTTTTTCATAGGATTAATGGACTAGAACTATGTCTTGTTGTGGGTTTGGTTGATTTTTAGTTCATTTGGAATAGTCGTAATAGTTTTTGAGGGTTTATGGAAATGCAGTATTCATTCTCCTTCTTGTAATAGATGTCTGAAACAATTGCCTTCCTTGTCGTAATATTTTTAAATGGAACTCGGGAGTCCTTGTTGTGATTCTATTTCAGTCTTGATGGAGGTAAGAATGGGACATCTCTTGACTTAAACATTATTGGACTCTCTTACTCTCTTTAATTATTTTTAATTGATTTCTGGGTTTTATTAAAATGATGGATTGAGTACCTTAGTGCACTGAATTTTGTATGAAAGGATATATTTTATCTCTATTCAGATAGTTTTGTATTATTGTTCTTATTTGGATCACGAACTACTTACTTCTTTGTATTGAGTTTTGAAGCCTTGTAATGGGATTTCAGTTCTTGAGTTTGTGATTACTTCTAAACTTGTATATCTTTTACTATTTGAGGATTTCTACTCCTTGATGGATTCATTGAACGAATCTCCAAGTTTTATAGAGAAAGGAACATGTTTTCTTGGGGACAATATACTGCTTTGGGACTGTACTATGTACTTCATTCTAAGATTTGAATTCAAACTTGTGCTTGATGAATGGAAATAGGTAAACTAGTTTGTAAGATTTGTAAAGGAAAACTAGAAGTGTGATTTCTTTAACTATGCATTTGGTTTTGTGTTCTCTTTTGGGAACTAGATAAAGAATTTCTAAGTTTGAAATAGAAATGGGAATTCATTTCATAGTATAAATGAAATGAATTATAGATTAGGTCCTTTCTATTTGAGATCCTTTTTCTGTTGTTTGGATAAGTTTGTTTGATTAAAATTTTATGTTTTTGATCTTCTTTTGAGATGGAAAATTTATTGTGGAATGTTTGGTTTCAGATCTTTGAATTATATCCTCTAACATATGGGAGTTAGTTTTGACTTGAGGGAGGGAATGTTTTGACTCTATACCCTACTTGGATTGATTTGGGATTCTTGTTAGATGCTTTTCTTTAATGTTGAATCCTTATATTGTTATCTTTGAATTAAGGCAGATTCATGTGTTCTAAACCTATATTTGTCTTTCAGATGATTAGTGTTTGGGGAATAGTATGTATTGATTCTTATTCCTTTGTTATATGGAAAGATGAAGCATTCTAATATGATCTACGTGGTAATTAACTTATTTTTCTACTTAGTAAAGATAAATGTGTATTTATATTCTTATAGAACTATGAAATAATTGGATGACAAGACCCATTGATTGTTTTAAAGTAATTGATAGGATCAATTAAACCTAGTGATATAATTTTGATGTCATGGGTTATATTAAATTATTTTCTTATAAAGAAAATTCAAATTATTTTAATGTACTTATTTTCTAAGATGTTATTACTTATGATTATTTGTATGATATATTAATTGTTTCATTAAAGCAGAGTTGTTTTAATGGAACAATTAGTGGAATGCACTTTACTTTAATGCTTAGTGCTTATCATGCTTAGTTCATTGAAGTGACAAGTGCTAGTAATTTTGTAGATGGACATCATAAGTGATAAAAGAAGAAATTTTTTTATGATGCATTGGCTTATTTAATTCTGGATCTTCTATAAAGAATTTCGATTCATTCTTGAGTTGTATTGGAAAAGAAAAGTGTTGTTCTTTTAAGATCTTAATTCTGATTGACATGCAGAATGTCTAAAATGCATAGTCTTGTAAATGTATATTTATTATCATGAATTGAAAGGTTTTGTGTTGGACTCCAATTTGTGATGTGAATAATTTTGTACTTGTATGATGGAAATAATAGTGATATCTTTGTGGTATTCCTTATATCTGTTGTATATTATTGTTGTTATAAGATAATAAGTTGGATTAAGGAGATAAGTATAATCTCCCCTATTATAATGAACTTGTTAAATTACAAAGGTGTCATTCTCTAACTTCACAATGATAGTTTAATAATGAAATATGTTTGGGACATACAATTAAACTATATAAGTAGTGAATGATAAAAAGGTTATGTTAAACCTAACCTCTAATCATGTAGAGGAAGACTCTTCCTCTCTCATGGAATGAAAGATAAAAGGAATAGTGGTTATGATCTTTAATCTTTATACTAAGTTTATAAGGTAAACACTAGCTGAATCTAGGTGGATGACACACTTGATTTGGACAGCTAGGTTGCATTAAGAATTAAACATTGGATGTTTGTTGTCCAATTTTGGGATAACTACTTGTTATGCCACGTTAATGAATAACAATGCAAACATGAATTAATGAAGTTCTCCATATCTAATCAGGCTAGTATTGGATAAAGAACTTAAGGAATGTTGAAACTAGGGTTAGGCATGGTTGTTATAATCTGAATCTTAATCCAATTTAATTATAATTAATGACCTCTAATGGGGGTATGTACATCTTGATGAATAAGTTCTAATAGATGTTGGCACACGCCATGTTCGTAGGATTGTACCCTTGAGAAGTCCATGGAATTCTCAAGGATACAGTGTTGCAGTTGACATGTGGAAACACCCTTCCGTATTTGTTCATCTAGATCTACGCACATCTGGACTTGAACTTCGTTTCCCTCTAGGTCAAGTTAGTAGCATGTTTTGGATAGGTAGTAGCTCTCTATGACTCAGGGTACCTTGGCACATTCGGATGACTTAGGTCAACCGAGTATGCCCATATACCCTAAGTCATCATGAGCATCTTCCTATAACAAACTATGATGCTAACTGGGGCTAGGGTCAAAACCTTGGGCAAGTGGACTAACTGGAGCAAGTAAAATCCATTCTAGATAATAGAGGAGTGAGGTGAAGGACATATTCGAAATTATGAGTATGTCATCTAGGAATAGTAACATGAACAATATGTTGAAAATATTTGGCCAAGGTATCACAAGATGATGGTTGCATTGTCCTATGTCACCCGGTTTAAAGCAACGTGATGTCGATGAATTTTGGTAACAAATATTTAGATAGGTTCTTTAAATAGATCACTCAATACCGAAATAGGGTGGAAGAACCAAATATACATAGTATATATAAAGTATTCTATAATTTAAGTTAACATAAGAGATTGGTTGGTAACAAAGTCATGGAATGAGAGATCGGTAGTATACCAAGTCATTACAGCTCCATATGGTTATCTCATTATGAGATTAATTGGCATGGAATGTGTATTCAAATGATTTTTATTTAGAGCAGAGAACATTATATTTGAATTTTTTTTCCCTTATTTCTAAAGTCTTAAAATGGGAATGTTACAGAGGGCATCTTTCCACCAGTTGTGTTTCTCATGTTAAAACTTTTCCATCCCACAATTGGTAGAGGTGTGGCCTAAATAGAAACACCTTCGCATCATAAAGGTAGGCCTTCATAATCTAAAGGTTGTGACCAAGTTCTATTTTACACTCTATGATTAATAATTTTAGGAAGGTTTTTAGTGGTATCAAGTTCCCTGTTGTCACCGAATCAGACACCCTGTGCATATATGCCGAACTCACGGTGTGATTAGATAACATGGGTACTATCTCCAAGTTGTTGGACTTGCTACTTGAGATAGACCTCCAGAGAAAACTGGTTCTTGCTCCTAAACTACCCGCCACAATCTACTCTAATGCGGGATAAGCTAAGCTATTCTAATCTAAATTTCCAAGGGACCAGGGAAAGAGAATGCATAAAATGAAAGCCTACACTAAAGCGGTGATACACCAGAAAATGAGGATGTGAGAGTAGTCTCCAAATGTGTGAAATACAGAGGCAAAGTGCACACTAGAAGAGGTGATGACAGTTCTCCATTATCTAGCAAAATGCATTCACAGCAATATTCTAAGCACACATAATGATAATGAATTCCTGCAATAATATAATAATAGACACAATATTCTTGTAGAAAGATAAAAGCGGCAAGAAGAATGCAAGAAAACACAGCAGGGGAAGATACATCCACAAACTTTGTATTTTATTACTTCCTGGTATGCACAGTTCAGTCTATTACAAGATAAGGGCCTGGATCACCATGCAAGGAGTCCAATACAAGGGCCTGAAACACACTGGCTTCACAAATAAATTTTGATAGAGCTTTGCTACCCAAAAACTCTCCCTTTACAATGAGCCCAAAACTCTAATTTATAGAAAAAATGAGAAGGAAAAGAGAAGGGAAAATGGAAATCCCGAAATCTGTCCTTCAACCATCTGTAAGAGGCATTAAATTGAGTGAAATGGTTATACATTACTTGCAAAAGGCTCCCCATACTGTCCCATGTGCTACAGCAGAGAAAGAATGATGACCATGCTTCTTAATTGCACTCCCAGCCTACCAAATAAAACACATTCGAACCCGGCCACGTTTTCTTAAAAATATCAATCAATTTCTGATAAAATCTGGAATTTCTTGATTGTTATGCATCATCTCGGAACCACGATTCCAAAGGTACCAGTTTTGTGCGATTTTGTTGATAAATGCAAAAGTTATGGCCTTCTGAGTGCGGGCAGCTATTTTGGGTGCAGCGGGCGTTTTTGTCATTTGACGGGAATGAGCATTAACCGACCTGGAGCAGAATATTTTTCTTTTATTTAAATATATCTACCCTCATTAAAAATAAGAAATCTAGTTTTTTGCTCGTTCCAGAAAGTCCAATTTTGTGAAAATCAGAGCTCAGAGTCAAAAGTTATGGCCGTTTGAAGTTTCAGGACCAAATGTTGACTTTTCTTCTTCTCCTTCGGCTGCTTTGGCTTTTCGCGTCCCATGTGTCCCTCTGTCCCATTTAGCACAGTGCTGAAATTTCCCATTTTGGCGAACCGGTCGGTTCGCGTACTCGCGGCCTAGATGTCCCTTTTGCTTTTGGACTGTTTGGGACAAATTTTCCCGATTCACCCGGTTCGGCCGGTTCGCATCCTTTTGTCCCACACGTCCCTGACTGAAAGTTCTCATTTCAGCCGATCCGGCCGGTTCACGATTTTTGTCCCACAGCGTCCCGGACTACCTATTTCAACAGTTAGTCAATTTTTTAACTTTTTGGCCAGTTCGGATTTTCGCATCCCGCGTCCCTTTGTCCCAAATGCTGCGCGGACCGCCTGGCGGCCTTTCGGCCGGTTCACGTCCAGATGTCCCTCATGTCCCGACTATTGCAAGGACTAGGACTTAGCCATTTTTCATGATTTTTTCTGGCCCGAGCTTGTTTTTTGCAATTTTTTCACATTTTCTCAGAACTTGCTCTCTTCTTCTTGGACAGGGGAGTTAGAAAAAATATGAGGGGACCCTAGAAACATGAATTTTCACCGTGAATCAATATAATTTCTTGGGACTAAAGAATTTGATGCATGTTATCAAAATTTACCTTGGGGGTGAATTTTGGATAACGATCAGCCCACCAAGATTCAAACATAGGTAGTATGGGTGAAATAAGAGGTTTGAGAATCTATATAAAGTATAGTTCCCAAGGCGTTGTCAATAGATGTTAGACAATCATGACTCAGAATTGGAGGGGTAGATGGGGAAGCCTAAAGCAAATAGGTTTGCGAGAATGATTCGAGTGATTCAAACAAATTTTTAGGTGCCTTTTCTTTTGTATTTTAGTAGTTAGTTCATACAAATGTTTTGTTATATCTTTTTCCGAATCCAATCTGTACATTCCTTTAAAATTCAATGTTTATTTTTTATTATGTACATTCTTCCATATGTATTATTCATTTTTAGGCATATGGAATATCCTAATAAAAACTTAAAGAAGACACAAGATTCTTAAAATGGAATGAAAATTACTTTACTAAATGTAACAAACAAAAATTGAACCAAATCACTTCACTCTTGTCGAGAATTCTCTGGGATAGGTGTGGAAATCCATCAAAAAAATTCAAACTCATTTTTAAAAAAATATTTTGTAGCCTTTTGTTGTCATGAAAATGTGTAACATGAAAATTTCAAATTTTCAAGCATAACAATGGAGCAAAGTGTCAAAAATTTTCTTCTAATCCTTCCTAAACCCTCTCTAAATTAGTCCTCCCTCTATGTGGTGTCTATCCTATCATTAAAATTATGAATATGTGTTGTAAATACCTTCCTAATTGTTTAAAATGTTGAGACATGTTGACTCATGCCATTTCAATACAATACTTCCAAATATGAGTTCTTCAGTAAGCATAGAAAGGCTATTCTTAGCCTTCCTAGGATAGGTGTGCATCCTCTAGAGTAGAGTTGAAATACCTAAAACATATGGGAATGTATTTGAAGAGTTTTTAATGAAATGGAATAGGTTTGGGAATATTGAGGTAAGGTTTGAAGGTTTTGGAACAAGAATAATGAAAGTGGGTTTTAGAGGTTTAAGGAGCTTGCAGATTAAAAAAGGTACCTGAAATTCAACAAAGGATTTTGAGAGCTTCGGGATGAGTAAAGAGGAAAAAATAATATCATTGGAAATATTGAAGAGTCCTCTACATGATGAAATTTTTATATTCTTCATAAGACCCAAGCGCTTCTTAGGAAAACTTAATTTTAGCGGGCTCACCTTGTTGTCCCGAATGAAAAAGAAGAATTATTTTGGAGGAGGTAGAATAAATTATTTAAAACCATCCCAATTATATTAAAATGGTCTTAGGAGTCAACTTTATATAAAAATTTTCCTAAAAAGGTTCCCACAACTTTGGGAAAAGTGGTTTCAAGTTTTTGGGTGTTAGTCATTTTCTCATTTAGGTGGGTGGCACATTTTTTTATCCTAAGCGTCCCAGATGTCCCAAATATTCTATGAAAAATGAGGATAGTGGGTATAAAAGGAAAAAAATGTACCCCACCCATAGTTGTAGCTCTTGGTCCCTCACATGACCCTCTTTCCTCTCGGCTGAGTGCTAAGTTGTGGTTTTTGAAAATTGGCTAATTTTTTTCATGAAAACCATGGGCACATTTTATTGTCCCAACTATCCTAACTCTCCCAAGTAAAATGGGGATAATAGGGAGAATAAAATACACATCACCCTCTAGCCCCTCTCTCGATTCACCCTATAACATGGATGCAGCCCCAAGAGCTGAAAATGAATTTCTCACTCTTCCCCCTTGTGCAATCAAAGCTTGCCAAATCTCAAGATCACATGGAGGAGAATTTTACCATCCTAACTATCCTTGGAAAATTAGGGATAGTGAGAGAAAAAATTCACCCCATGTCTTAAAGGTTGAAAAACAAAAAAATAATCTAACTATTTTACCTTGTTGCTTCTTGTTTCTTCCTCTCCCGTGAACCCAAAGCACGGTTGGAATAAGTATTAACTAAAAATAAATTCTACCCACCTCATTTTTTGATGAAACATCCATGTTTTATATGTAAAAACTTCCAATAACTTTTAAATTCATTAGAAACCCTGTCAAATTTCTCTCAGAGCATCCATGGTTGCAAGAATGAATTTTTTTCACTTCTAGCAAACAAAGAAATTTATCGTACCAACAGTTTGAGATAATGTTATCTTGTATAGAGAATCTCAGTGATAAAGGAATATTAGTGACTCCATTAATGGATGTCATGAAATATTTGGACCTAAAACCCTAACCCCGAAAAATTTTTAATTTCCCAAACATTCCAAAGCAGGTGATTAAGAAAATATGGTAATAAATAGATTATAATCTAAAATATGTAACTATACAGATATAAACAACTAAGTATAGATTGTGACATAAGAAAATAAGTAAATTAAATTTAAAACCCTAGTTACAAATGAAATGATAAAATACTTATTTGATTCATAAATAATATTGGACTGTTTCTAGGCTAACGAACTAATGAACAAGAGGAGGAAAGTGTCACATCGAAGCTCAAAAAACTATACAATCGTAGGATATTCCTAGATTGGGGTAGTTAGAGTGGGTCAGGGGCACTTGGGGCAATGTATACCTTCCTGAGTCATCTGTGCTGCTCGGAGAACCTTAGAAAATGATCTTTGCAGGGTCTTGATATGTTTGCTAATGTTCACCTTTGATTTCTGTATGTCACTACACTTCATTGTTATTCTCCTGAAACCCGTAATTAGGAAAACCAATTGTAAAACCCCAAAAACATCAAATAATTAAAATAAAAATATGAAAATGGGGAGTTGGAATGACCCTAGTGGGCAATCTGAATGAGTGAACTTACGATCCAATAATTGTACTACATTTCAAACTCCATGTATTTTTGCACACGTGTGTGTAGAATCATTCCCTAAGTGGCTCTTGTGCGAGTCATACTTGAATAGTGAGAAATAACTAGATGTAGAAAATGTAGATAGATTTGTGCATGGAAAAATTAACTTCCCTCCTATTAAGTGTATCTAGAAGAGTGCGGTCCCTTTCCCTTGTGTCGATGTTAGATGAATGCTTGAATGCTCTTGTAAATCCCTTTGGATGTAACCTTAGGTGATGACAATAGATGTTTAGTGCTTATTCATTTATTATTACCACATAGCTTTATAGTTATATGATATTTTTTCTCAAATTTCATAATTAACCATTAAAAGGCCAACTAGTAAAAATAAAGATACCCAAATGGCTAGAAGAGACCAAAAAGATGTGAGTAAAGTACAAAGAGGTTGGGGTGCCGAGAGGGGATGGGGGCACCCAGGTGCTAGAGTCTGGCTCAAAAATGATGAATTATGAAGAAGAAAAATTGGGAAACAAGGTGTGTGAGATAAATAAGGAAAGTAAAAAGAAAGCAAAGAGGTCAAAGAATGTGGTCAATTAGTACTTTTCTTGCTTAGGAATCAAATTTATAGTAGTATGTGATCATGACTAGAAATATACCCAAAGTGTGTGATTTAGTGTCTACATTTTCCCCAATTTATGTTGTTGAGTGAATTCTTGATAACATAAATTATATAAGAGATGAAAACCTAATAACCATGTAGATCGATGGTGAAAAGTGTGCCGAGAGACAAGGAAAGGAGTGGAGTGATAAAAATATGAAGTGTGGAAGCTAGATAAGAGGAAGTAAAAATGATGATGATGACCATAAGGTGAAATATTATGTGTAGATGTCACATTTTACTTATTGTTGATTTTTATAGATGCTTTATGATGTGATTGATGTGTGATTATTATGACTAGTGTTTCCTATAAGGATGAACCCACAAAAGAGAAGAAAACACAAGTAGTCAAATACATGTATATGAAAAATTTGATCAAAATGTGTGATAAGTATGTAAGAAAGTAAGTAAAAATGTAAAAAGGAACATGTGCACCTAATTTGTGATGAGTAAAGAGATACAAAGGATCCTGAAGATGTTTTAGAAGAATGTATTTTTTAGTGATCTCACGCGCCGTTGACTGAGTGAGTGTGGAAGAAGTGTAGGAAGGAAGGTCTAGTGTTATTC
Organism: Taxus wallichiana var. yunnanensis; assembly: GCA_018340775.1. Classification (NCBI taxonomy): domain Eukaryota; kingdom Viridiplantae; phylum Streptophyta; class Pinopsida; order Cupressales; family Taxaceae; genus Taxus; species Taxus wallichiana. The sequence continues at coordinate 31,029,259 of CM031239.1, read as the reverse complement.
TTTAACCTTTAACTATTTATTGAAGAGAAAACACTACTGTAGATGGTGTGTGCAAATCCAATATTTCAATCAATTATGATCCAATGTGAAAGTAAAAATAAGGTGTAATGCATACATGTCGAGTGCTAAAGGATTGTGTTTCTGTAAAAATGCTATGTAAAGCTGCTAAGAAATTTATTGAATTGAGAAAAGATGTGTAACTACCCCTAGTCACAAGCACCTAGAAAGGGTAAGGGTCAACCAGGTGTTACTATCTCGTGTTTGGGCACTTGGTCTTTGTGATGTCTTTGAATACCCAAGTTAGGTTCGGGATTTTACCGACGCATCAAGACTGTGTTGTACCAATACTAGATCGTGTGCTTTGAATTGTGACTATAAGTTCTTGTATGGGGTGACTGATTCACCTAATGATGCCCCTCCTCATTTTTGTGCATGTGATGTCATGAGGATTATGTGGCCCAAAGGAGGAATAGATGTTGTGATGAAACTAATTCTCTTTTGGGGGAGGGAGTGTTCTTGGTAGAAACCAAGGCACGTGTAAACACAATGGCTAGAAAACAAGTGTTAGTGTAAACAAGATAAACATGCATGTAGAAGACAAGATGTAAGTTAACAAGTAGGAATAAAATTTAGACTATGAAAAGTGGGTTGTAAACATGGGATGTCACTCATGATGTTGCAAGACAATCAAGGCTAAAGTGGCCAAAATCATATAGTGTGCACACAAGACACGAGAGAAAATCCCACAAGCAATGGAAAATAATGACAAACAAGAGCAAGCAATGTAACAAAAACCATGGTAACAAAGAGTTCCTCCAAAGGAAATGCTACACATGAAACACCCATTAGCATGTTAGAACGATAGAAATTATGTAAAAAAGTGTATGATCCTATATAGTAGTATGCTAGTATGAATAGGAAGTGGTATAAAATGAAACAATAACACTTGTTACTCGTATGAAAGTGGCTGCCCTCGGGAGGCTGCTTTAGGACTAGTAATAGGTATAGTTCCAAACATACATGTTGTGTGTAATGATCTATGTATAGTCTATGATCACAACTAGAAGGAAATTGAATGTGCATGTGTGTATGATAAAGGTAATGACATATAATGTATCTAGCTAACATAATGATCAAAGTGTACATGCAAGAATAAGTAATAAAGAACAATTTGTACAACCAAGATATGTAGTATGTTGTGAGTGTGAAATGGAATGGAATGTAAATTGAGTATGATAGAGCAACGTGCCCCCTAAGAGAGTACAAATGAGTATGAATGAAATGAGGTTCATTTATAAATTCCCTCTCAACACTTGAGAATGAACCATAGAACAAGAGTGTGTCATAAGGAAATGGTTTCAATTGTGTGCACTAGAAAGATATGATCGAGAAAGCATAGAGCATAGAGAGTGAGTGAGTGTAGTGAGGTTCATTTCAGATTTAGACCCTCAACAATTAAGTATGAACTATGGAACTAGAGTGCATCATAGGGAAGTGTTTTGTGATGAACGTGATATAAGAAATATGTGTTGTGAAAGCACCAAGTGTGAAATTTGTAGTGTGTATGATGTGAGGTTCATGAATGTAGTAATCCCTCAATAGTAAAGTGTGAACCATAGCACAAGAGTGCATCATCAGGTAATGATGATATAAATGTATCAAGATGTGTAACACACATGTGATAGACTAGATGCAAAGAGAGAAGGGAAATGGTAGAAGTGTGAGATGCTTAACAATGCTAGAGGAGGGGGAGAATAAGTATGATGTCCCCAAGTATACGGTGATGAATATGCTATCTAAGGAAAATGAAAGATGAGGGTCCTCCACCCAATGCTTATGCAGATAAATGTGTGTGAACATGCTCTAATAGTGAAAATGAATGAGACAAATGATGTATTGGTGAATGAGATATATGTGCATGAGACATATGAGGTGATAGAAAATTATGTGAATGATAACACAAAGGTGATGAATATCAATGTAAAGCATTGTGCAATGGATATGAAAACCTATGTTAAGCAGAGTGTGGAGGTGATGAACACCTATGTGAAGGAAAGAGAGGTGGTGATGTATACCTATATGAAGGATCCATCTGAGTGGTGGACCTATATTGATGTGATGGAATAGCAAACTGATGAGACTGTGTATGTCATGAGTGAACAAGCAAGCTAGGAGCAGATTGTGCTTTTGATTTGAGAGTTCCTAAGGAACTAGATGCTCTAGCAAGTGTATTGATAAAATAAATAGGAGGCTAAAAACATGGTGTGGATGGAAGAACACCATTGATAGTAATGAATCACCTATTGTGAATGAAATTGAGACATAAATGATGCATGAAGACTATAACCTAAGTTGCATGGAGCCAGGGAAGACCTAAGAGCATGTAACACCCTTTGACTAAAGGTGCCACAAGGCAAGGCATAAGCATGGTAAGATGAAAAAATGTGACCAAAATTGACATATCTATATGATTGAGGAAATGGATATGAAATTTGTGAGAGTGGGTATCGATAACGACAATGAGTGAAATAGAATATACGTTTAAACAAAATTATGGATCAACCACAGTGTTATTTAGAGAAATAGATCTAATAGAAGCATCGATATGTAATGTGTAAAAATAAATGTAGAATGATAATCTTGAGGAGAGAATGTAATGATTAGTGGATATTTCTCAATGTGAACTACTAGAAAATCATGAGCCCCGATGTAGGAGGAGGCACTATGAGATATGTATGAATGGATGAAGAGTCGATTGCTTGTTTATCATGCTTAGGAAGAGGATTGTTGAAAATATTGAGCTTCGATTATCGTTCACCGGCACAAAAGTCATAAGATTTGGAATATCAATTTCATTATTATCAATAATATCTTGTATAAGTTTTCAAAGTTTAAAACATCAATCGTAGAATTACCAATGCACCGATGATAATCACATTTGAATTTTCATTGTAATTATGACCTTCAGGACAAAATGGGTTGATTGAGTGGAGGAGGAAGCGTAATAAGGTTGCACTCAACAATTGTGGTAATAGAAGATGTGGAGCAATAGGAATATAAGTAAATGTACTCTTAGGTGGTTTCCATTATATATTTTCAAGATTATATATAGCATTCACATTAGCCTTAGTGTAGACACTAATTTTTGGTATTCTACCCCTCAACCTATGTTCACTCTTTTCTTGCATGCATGCACCAATATGGATCTTCCTTTCCCTCCAAATGTAATTTATTCCATTTTCTTATTATTTTCCACCTTTAATCTTATCTTACCCATCCCATTTTTCTATCTATCTTAACTATCCATAATCTCTATTCATCAATTCTATTCATCGCCTAATTTGTTTATCCTCCCTAGGCTTGCATTTAATAATGTCATCGTCCCCTTGCCTTTATTTAATGATTTTCACCATGCACCTATTTTTTTATCTTCTCTAGACAACCTAGCTCATCCTTATCACCCACAACCCTAATCAGTTCTCTTTGGGCCCATTTTGCATTGAATTTGGAATCCTTCCATCGCCTAAATGGATGAATCTCCATAGTTACTAGTGAATTACCCGAGTCTCTGTCAACCTTACAAATCCACCTTCACCTACTCCTTGTAAAAGGATGGAATTTTAGGTATCTTTCCTCTTTGGATTATTTTTACAAGATTATTCTCTTCTCGGTAGTAGATTCTCTCATCTTAGAGATCCCTTTGAAGACATATCTCATGATTGTGAAGATATTAGACACTTTGTGTTTGATTGAATACCTCTTGTCATCTAGCTATCATTTTGCATCATTTTTATAGCTTGACAGTCCTCTTTCAAGTCTTCATCAACCACTCTGGAGCTCTTTCATAGCCTCAACCCTCATTCTAATCTTTTTATCCCTCATAATCCACACATCTCATCTTAGATATGCCCTAGTGCAGATCAACCCTGTCTGGTCACAATCGACCCATCTCACTAATATTTTCCATTCTACCATCCACTCTATCATTTGTCAGATCTATGTGTTCCCAACTTACCAAATCTTCAAATCCCATCATTTTGTCCTTCTTTAACCCTTGATATGCCTTTTCAGCCTCTAGTCATTTGCTGATTCGGATGGGCCACCATTGATTGAACTTATATTTTTAGCATTCATCCTCAATTTTCTATATTTTCTTACATCCTTTTTGTTTTTGGATATTCTTCGGTTGTTTTGTATTTAGCTCAAATCCAATTTCAGGTCTAGACCAAATTTAGATCCAGCTATAGGAGGTTTTGTAGACCTTTTTCCGTATTTTCTTCTCATCTTGTCTCGAGTCGCCATCGACTAGACCTATGAAGTCTCGAGTTACCATTGACCCATCTAGGTTTGATTTAATTTGTATCAATTTATCTTAGATATGCATCCTTATCTTACATCTATCATTTTAGTCTCTATTTTACTTGATTATGTATTATATCAGATCCAATATTTTCTTTTTATTTTATCTTTATCAAAATGAGGGTTGACATCCATCCTAGGAATTTTTCAATTCTTTGAGCTAATTTTTTTAGGAAACCCTCCCATCTATCTACTAATACAATATTTTTATATTGAGTTATGTTGATTTACAAGTCACTTAGCTCACTATGGTAAAAGATATGTCATTTTATGCCCATACCCATTATGATCATATCTCTAGGTACCTTAAATCATCACATATTTTGAGTTACTTATTTTCTTTAGTATTAGTTCACTAATCTAAGTAGGAATGAAGGAATTTGGTCAAAACTTATCTTGAGTAGGTTTTGTAGATGGATTGAAAGGTGATTTACATTGAAAATACATCGAAGATGAAGATTTCTCATTATACTTAAGCTTTCCTATAGATAATATCTTAGTTTCAAGAAGCTTAAGAGTATGACATAAATGATCAAATGATGGAGATTTCTCAAAGATAACACTCTCACGGAGAGGCGGCGATAAAATTCAGACAAATAGATCTTAAATTTTAGATTCTGTGAGTACATTAGATATCTTAGCTAAGTTGTTCTTATAGATAGGACATAATCCACTAGATGTTCATTAGATACCTGTTTAAGTTGTATTTGTTGAGTATAGGATATCTTAGAGCCGATATTAATTGAGAAGTGAAAGAGAAAAGAATCAACTAAATACGTAAAATATGTTACTAAGTGGATAGGTAGATCATAGAACCAACACATTGCATAATATTGAAGACTGCGAGGAAAGATATTTTCTAGTAAAGTGTGATCATCCACATAATCTAGGCATGCTACATGAAATGCTCAGAGATAATCTTAATGGTTTTCATGGAACTTAAAAATGGGAAACTTAGAAGTGACAAAATTTGGAGGAAATTGAAGCGAGAGATGGCAAGTGTGAAAGGAGTAGACAATTAAAGTTAATGAATTTGAGTTTGTAAATCGATATAAAGAATTGAGATTAGGTGAATTCAAAGAAGTTCCATTTTATTCATGAAAAACATAATTTTAATGATGGGAGTGGTAGTAGTAGGAATGGAAGTAGGAATATGAAGGGGTTGAATGGAGGCTATGACGGACGACGAATAAGCGATAAGAGGTTCCTAAGAAACATCAAGAGAGTTCTTAGCAGCAATGCAAGCATGAAGAATATGTGGAAGACAAGAAGATTTATCACACAAAGTTTGATGAAAATATGTAAGCTTTTCTAATTTTTCTTGATCAACATTTGTGTATTCATCATATGAGTGTTCACTATCAAAAATTTCAATTTCATGAAGAGGAAAATTTTGAGAGTTGAAAAAATAATTTTTAGTTTTGATCATTGATTTAAAACCCTACGGGAAGATGGAATAATCTCAAGGTTCTCAAAAGATCCAAAACAACCACTACAGATGATGAGAAGAAGTAGAAAAACCATAGAAATAAGGTTGGAATCAAGTGACATGTTGATTAAATGATTAAGATAATTTTGAAATAAATAGATGTTAATATAAAATATGTAACTACATAGATATAGATAATTAAATACAAATCTTGTCCCAAATAAATAAGTAATTTAAATTTAAAAACCTAGTTGCAAATGAAAGGATAAAATAATTACCCAATTCACAAATAATCCTAGACTATGTCAAGATAAAGAACTGATGAAAAGGAGGAGGAAAGTGTCACACCTAAGCTCATAAGATTGTGCGACTATAGGATCTTCCTAGATTGGGTCTAAGGCACCTAGGGCGCTGTAGACCTTCCCTGGGAACCTATGACTGCTCAAAACCTCATAAAATTATCTTTGCAAGGTTCCAAGATGTTTTCTAATTTTCACCATTGATCACATATATGTCACTGCACTTCACTGTTATTTTCCTGAAACCTGCAATAAGGAAGAGCACCTGTAAAATCCCAAAACACATAAAATCCTAAAAAGAAAATGATGTAAATGGGGAGTTGGAATGACCCTGATGGTCACTCAACTAAGTGAAATTTCAATCTAGGTGTTGCACTACATTTCAGAATATATGTAGTTCTATGTATGTGTGTGTGGAATCATGCCCTAGGTGGCTCCCTTGTGAGTCACACTTGAATAACGGGAAATAGATAGATGTAAAAATTTAGATAGATGTCTACATGGAAAAATGAACTTCCCCTCCTATGAAGTGTATGCAAAATAATGCAGTCCCTTTCCCTTGTGTGGATGCTAGATGGATTCTTGAATGCTCTTGTAAATTCCTTTGGATGAAAACTTAGGTGATGATAATAGATGCTTATGTATTGGTCCATCAAGATTACCACATAGCTTTATATTTATATGATTCCTTTTCTCAAATTTCATAATTAACCACTAAAAGGCTGATTAGTAAAAATTAAGATACCCAAACAGATAGAAGAGACCCAAAATATGCAAGATAAGTATAAAGAGTTTGAGGTAACCTAGAGGGGATGAGGGTTCCTAGGCTCTAGTGTCTAGAGTCAGAAATGGTGAAGTATGAAAAGACATATCGGGCAATAAGGTGTGTGAGATAAAGAAGGCACATAAAAAGAAAGCAAAGAGGAAAAAGATAATGGTCAGTTAGTAATTTTATTTCTTAGGAATAATATGAATAGTAGTATGTGATCAGGACTAGAAATATACCCAAAGTGCATGATTTAGTTTCTACAAAGTAGGTTAAACACAAAGAAATTTGGAGCACGAGATCGTGATGAAGACACGAACCTAAAAACAATGTTTCTTTTGTAAACCGAGGTATTTTTTTCACTTACTAAAAATAGCATATGACATTCCCCTTTTCATGCTAAAAATAGTAATTCATTCAATTTTCAAGCTCCAATCACCTAGAACACTTATAAATAGTGCAAAATGGTAAGCAAGGTAAAATTGCCAATTTTCCCAAAATAGCGAGTTTGGAAACAACCACGGTAAAAATAGAAAGTGGCTAAAAATGGGAAAGAATCATTAATAGAGGAAAATTGGAATGTTCCTGAAAGTTCATAAGGTGATATTTGAGTAAATAGGTGATATGTCCCAAAATAGCATGTCCCGGTCCTACCTGCTAAAAATAGAAAAAAAAATGTTTTATATGTAAAAGTTATTCTGGCTCCATTTTTAATCATATTTACACTTTTTATCTCTTCATAGGGTTTTAAGATGATATCATATATCAAAAAGAGAAATAAAACTTCTAGAAGAGTCCGGAAGCATATTTTGATCAAAATTATGCCTAAGAGCATGACAAAGCATAACAGAGGAAAGTCCAAATCAAAGAGAAACTGGAAAAGATTCAAAAGGTGCTAAGGAATCCATTAATTCATTAGAGTAGGCCATCATAGCTCACTGGTAAATTTATATCCATCATCATCTCTCGGTGATATTTTGAAGTAAGTTCAATGAGCCGAGTGAGTTGAGATCGATGAGTTGGGTGTGAAAATGAGATGGGACGGTTGAAGTGAGATAGTTGAGTTGAGCTCAATGATTGAGTTGAGATGAGATTGGTGAGCTAAGAGAGATGGTTGAGTTAGTTAATAAAAGTGAAAAAGGAAATATCTCATCATTCTTCCTTGAATATCTCACCTTAAGAGGTCTTGCAACAATGTTTCTTAACACTCTCTCAGTGGTCTAAGGTGTTTGTGCATTTTGTAGAAGGAGAAGATGTTGATCATCATGCTTCAAGATCAAAAAATTCTACATCAAATGGAGCTTCTTCAACAGACCAGTCAATCCATATCCCTCCATTTTTTCTAATTCTTCATTGCACGTAATCATTCTATTATGTCCTATTCACTTAAGTCATAATATTTGTAATGTGTAACATTATTCTCTCAAAATTATAAGAGAGATAATAAATTTGTGTCTTCTAGGGGAAATTGAAAGGTCACAAGTGGAATAAAACCATGAATATTCATGTGGAGGGAGATGAAAGTCAAATTCATAAGGCTATAAATTGGGATGGCTTCTCCATCCCAAAGGATTCTAGATTTTGATAATTTTTACTCTATAGAAAATTTGAATTGTGGTTTTGTATGTTGAAATTTATATTACCAACACAAGGAATAAAATCTACATTCTTCCATTCCCTTGCCCATGTTTCCTCTAATATCTCTTTTCTATAACTTTGCAAGTATGGTGATCAAGAAGGAACTTGGTGTGCTTTATGATTGAATCTAAAGAACTATGTTCCTTGATTTGTTAGTCTTACTAGGTGATTCATTTTTAATTTCCTCCAATTGAATGTTGAAGTACTTTGGTTATTGGGTGTGAACTCTACAATTTCCTACTCACAAAAATTACTAACCCTTTCCTAAATTCTCTCCTTTATCCCTCATCCTTGTAATTTCTCTGTTATACCCTGTACAAGAACTTTCCCATAGATTTAATGAAGTGTGATCCCTGACCTATTTGGCCACTCCACACTAATAGATAAGAGTAAATTATTTTACATTTAATAATGGGAGCCTCCCATACACAAGAAGGAGGGTGTAGCACCTTGAGTGTTGGTGAAACAAATAATTTTCCACATGACAAATTATTTCACCAACAATTTTTTACAACTTCGCTAGGAGAGATCTTCCTCGTGCATCCGTATAGATATTTGAAAATACAAAAAAATCAAAATATTGAAAAATATAAAAATATACCATTTAAACATTTAAAAATCCTATTTTCAGTCCTTTTGAGAAATATGAACTTTTCAAGTTTCCTTCCTAACCACTTGAGAAAATATGGAAGAAATAAGGTACACCCAAGCTGATCATACAGGTGGTGTTATTGACCCCGCATCAAGGAACAAAAAGGGATAAATTTAGACTTCCCCTTGTACTGGAAAGAAGACAAGTTCTTGGAAATCCTCTTGAAGGTCATACTAAAGAAATTGTAGTTGAACCACAAGTCCTAATCCCTCCTAAAGGATAAAGAGAAGAATAAAGATAAGAGTAAATGGTAACACAAACACCTGTATTATGGGGAAAAAATAGTGGCCCGTTGGCTTTGGCTCCACCTCTCAATGAGCTTCCAAAAGGATCAAGAAATAAATTTTTGAAGTTCTATAGAGATGTCAAACAAAATCTTGATGATCATATCACAACCTTCGTCACAGCCTGTGGTATCTTTGGAATGTAACATGAAGATGTTGAAGTGTGGTTGTTCATAAAAACATTACAAGATGTTGTGGTGGTCTCTTTCTACTACTTGCCCTCAAACTCAATTTCTCATTGGAGTAGTTTAAAAATAAATATGGAGAAAGATTCAAGACCACCAAATATTATCATTCCCTCCTTTCATAGCTTACTCAAATGAAGAAACATTTACACAATTCCATGAGTGACTTTGTGGAAAAATTTAACAAGATGATAAAAAAATTCCCGTTGTTTTGGTTCCCACTACATATAACCTGAAAATGGTCTTTGTGAATGCTCAATTTCCTAAAGTAAGCTTCATAATCTAGATATTTAAACCAAGATATTTTCATAACACTCAAGAAATTTTAGTTGAGGCAAAATATGACCTCATCTTTTCAAGTAAGATCAAGAATCCTTCAATGAAGGATAGGTCCCAGGGTTCCAAAGATGAGAGAGCTGATCAAATGTTTGAAGTTGGAAAATGAATTGATAATGTTGAAAAGGGAGGTTTCTCAATGAACACCTCATCCAAATCAAAAATGAATTGGGTTCTGAGGATAGCCCTGGAGGATATCCTTGGAGGCCCCACCAATCAAGGCAATACGCAAGATCAATGAATATGGAGAAGAAGATATTTTGAATGCACACTTGATGATGATGAATCCATAGATAGATACTCATATGTAGTGTTCACTCGATCATAAAAAGAGAAATAAATATATTATTTTGCTTCCCAAGATAATAAATTGAATCCTCAAATGGAAACTCCACAAAAACAAGAATGAAATGAGGAACATCAAAGTATTCTTCCACAGGGTTAGCTGATGTAGTCACCTTTACCTACTCCCTTTAAACCCCAAACACGCCAACACATAAGCTAGCCTTGACTTTACACTCAAGTAAGGCATGCGAGGGTGCAAATCCCTCCTTTATGTGATCCTTATAAGAATTATTCACCATTAATGGAGGAATGTTTGCAAAAATATAAACACATGTATTCATTCTAGCATAGAAGTGAAGAAACTAGATCTTAAACATAGATGCACCATAATGTAAAAGTAAATACTACAACATCACAAAGAAATCAGATTTGAACCATGAGAAATATGAAGAAAACTAGGGTTTGGACCCATAACCAGAGATATTCATAACAATCCATCATATTCATTGATTCACAACTATTTACAATAGCAGATTACATCAAAAGGGTCATAACAGACTGAATACATCATGAAATAACATCCTATCTCTACAAAATGAATCTTCTCAAAGGGTCTTATCCATGCTCTCTCCTATGCACCCAAAATATCTCATGCCTCACATCACATATCCTCTTCCTCTTGCATCATATCTCATTTCCTCGCAATTCTTCACATCACCATATGCACCTACACCTACACCTATGCTTACACACCTTGTTTTGGACCCAAGAACATTCTTAAATAGAGTGGGATATCTCCCCCACTACCTCAAGATTACTCATGAGTAGGCCACATGCAAGAGGGATCATGCTCCACCATACTCAAATGCCTATGCCAGCTTGCTAAAGCCATGATTAATTTCCACTTTACAACTCCTTAAGCACAATGATTAACCCTTGATTATTCCCTAGAATATTCTTTCCTTGGGCCACAAGTCTTCATGCACTAACCTTATCCACTTATCATGCCTACCTGCATCCTCATGTGTTTTCCATGCAACACCATATTCCATAATGTGACTAAGTCTTAGAACCCTTTTCTAATTCCACACACCAACATTTGTACGCTCCATGTTTACTCAATCCCTTCATTCCAAAACTAATAAACTATTCAAGCAATTTTGCGTGCACTTAGTTCTCCTTGTTTTCTCTTCTTCATGTTCCTTCTTCCTATATGGCCTTCCACATGTGCTCATTCAATACTTTGGGACTTAGTCATTTCTGGGCTAAACATTACCCCACACTAAATGTGTTGTCCATCCTCAAAAAAAATATGATCTGTAACAAATAATAAAGAATGGAAGGAAAGAATAACCTGTATTTGACTTACACCAAAGAACAAAATAATTTTGTTATTGTTGTACAAGGATTGGGAAATTATTATTCAAGGATGCTTCAATCTCATTCCAAGCATCCACCTCTTTCTATGCCTATGTAAACAAATCCCCTATTAGCACGTTGAATTCATCAAATGTCAACTCTTCACCCTTAGCCTTCAGTGTATCAACGATATTCTCCATCTTCTTGCTAAGGTCATTCAATGCGTCCATCTTATGTGTAACCTAGGGATACACTTCCTTTACCTTATTTTTAATAGAGGCCCTTAAAATTTCAATTACCTCAGATTTATTTTCAACCTCTGCCAATATTTTGTCACGTTCCACCCTATTTCCTTTATTCTTATCCTGGAACTCCTTCAGATCTACCTCGTGTGTAAGCAACCAACACACTTGACACTCTGTCTCTATCTCCGAGTTGTCATAGACAACCTTGGCCATGTGTGTTGTAGTATTTACTGAAGAAAGGAGTTCAGAGCAATGAGTTATGGTTTCCTCAATCTTTGATTTATCTTATTATTTCTGTCATGCCATAACTTCCTCTTTTGACTCAGTGAAAGTGGTTTCTTCTCCATCATGATTAAGCACATCAAATCCTATAGGAATTAGAAGGTTGAATCATAATTTTGTTCAAGGGAGGCTAAATCGGGTGCTTAAAAATAATAGAGTTAGAGATATTCTCTGGTTTCTTTTAGGCTTCACAAATCTTCCCCTTTTCTTCTCTCAACTTAGCCCTCATTTGCACAATTACCGACTCCTTCCTCTTTATCTCCTTGTCTCTCTCTATAATTTCCTTGTTCTTCTCATCTAGATCCTTCTCTAATGCTTTGATTTTGTTATTCCTCCTGAATAACCATGCTTTGATTTCCACCAACACCTTGTTCGAGTGAATTTTACACCTTCTCATCGATTATCTATTATGGATCTATAATGGGATTTACCTCCTAGGAGTTTGGTTTATCTAGCAATGTGTGTGCATTGACTTCAAATTATGGTTCATCAACATGGGACTCAAAATTCCATGAAAACATCTTCTGGTGTATGGGTACGCCTTTGTATTTTTCAAATGATAACAAATAAAAGAGTGTTTTCAAGGCATCATGCTCTAGAAACATGCACATATGACCTTGTTTGGATCATCATTATAAGTCATTATGGGTCCTTTAGATTTTTTTGTTATGCCCTTGCCACCTATGCATAGATCCTATTAGGAAATCGATTGCTAAATTTGTTTCTCTATCCATGATTCCTTATTTCTCCTTTTTTACTTCTCTCATGCTGCACTCCACCTCATGATCTACCAAGTCCTTAACGATGCCTACCACCTCCTTCTCTACTGTTTCCTCTAATTATTCACCAAATAGATGAAGATTCTCATGTTCCTTTTTCCCCACTTCTTCTTCACTTATTTCTCCCTCATGAGCACCCTCCAAGGATTCATTTCTCTCCTCATAAAATACATGCATGGTGTATGCAGGTGGGTTCCTTTCTTCCTCACGCTCCTCATCCTTGGTCTCACTACCCTTCATTCTCTCCATCCTCTCAGAGTCTGAACTTTGTGCTACCTTCTACTTATTTTTCACTAGATATTCCTCTATCACTAAGGACTTCTCCTTCATGGGATACTTCTTCCTCTCGAGTTTAAGTGCTTGTTCCCACACCTTACTCCTGTGCCCTTGTGGTCTGAACCACATGTATGCTCGGTGCCATACTTGTTAGAGTTTCCTCCCTATCTCTCTTCATCCCTTTCTTCCTTTTGACAGGGTCTTCAGGGATGGAGACATCATCCTTAATGTATGCACCCTTTTCAAACTTAGGCCTTAGGTGTATATACACCGTCATCACCTTTTTTCCTACAAATGGTAATGTTACTAGCCTTAGCATATATATGTTATGAGAAACATACTTCTCCACATATGTATGCTTCTTATGATGGCTTGCGTAGTGCATGGTGCTCCCGATATACTTCACTTAGATAAAATATAAGTTTCTTGGCCTCTTTAAACCTATTGACTGCACTCTTAAAATAATGTGCTATGAAAGAAAAGGGTAGTTTACACCATGGGATCTTCATGCCATCTATCAACTTGAACTTGTCAATGTAGAACTATTGGTACACTGTAAATTCAGTCTCATCCTTCACCAAGGTTGGTAGTTGTTCTGGAATTCTCCTCTGCTCCAAATGCATCGTGCATCTGCTTGTCATACCACTTATCCAAACACTCTTTATAAGCAAATGTCATTTTTCACAAGTATATGCCTTGAAAGTCTTAGCTTGGGGGAGGGGGTGTTTCTCACTAGGGTACTCCCAAACGTAGTATTTCAGCCCATTAGGGACTCTAATTGTTGAAAATACAATAATAATAAGAATATTACCATACATGATTTTATCTTCATCACACGCGACATCTATGATATCCTACACAATGAAGGTTGAGATTTTGTAGATGGTCCCTTCTAAAATCTTTCTGCAAATGTTCAACCATATCTTGTTGACTTGAATCCCTTTGTTCTTGTCTATTCAAATTGGTGAGTAAGAACATGGTCATTTTCATAACTAGGTTAGTGATCTTGATAATATCGAAGTAGTACCTACCATTACTTTATTCATATGCCTTAGATATTTCAATGACAACCTCCTTGTCTCCCAAGTCATCATCCAACAACTCTTCCATGTAGATAAGCCCAGTGTACTTGGAGATCAACTATGTCATTATGCGCATTCTCCTTCCTATGAATTAAAATTAATCTTTATGCATGCGTGACATCAACCACTGGTATAACCTTTTAAGTTTTCTAAAAATGGAAACTCATAGAGTTGTAAAAGCCCAACCTTCTCCAATTTCCTCTTCATGGAGTCATCATACACTAGTTTTTCATATTTTGTTCTTTCTCTTGTAGGAGAACAAGATCCAATGCCATCTCTTTCTCAGTTGTATCTATCTTATGGTTATAATCACTTATAACCATTTTATGTATGTGAGATACCAAATCCATCCCTAATGAAACACCATTTGGGTATTGCATCTCTGCATACCACTCTTCATTAAAACTTGTTGATGCGATTGGTTTTCCCTTTCCCTTGCCCTTATTCTTGGGTGAAACATTTGATCCCTTCCTTGGTGCCATTTTTTCTTGTTAGCTCCTTTCCAATTATTCCTTGTGTCTTAATTTCTTACTACTCAATCCTTTGATTCCAATCTCTCTTTGTAACTTCTTCAAACCCATGCCCTAGTTTCATAAACCCTAACTTGAAAACCCCTTCTTCAAAAGTCAATGTAAAAACTCATAGGAATCCTTTAAATAACCACTTTCATGCATGCCCATGTACTCTATTCCAAACAGGCTCGCACATCCATAAAATTCTTCACTTTGCACGTAAATTTAACAAATTTCTTACAAGGATGCCCTAGTTCACTAGAGCTCTTAAAAAAATGCAAGGTGAAAATAACATACACCTAACTCCCTATTTATAGTTTTTTACTTTTACCCATATTAATCTCAAAGCCACCTACCACCATACTTACACACTAAATTCAGATTTTTCCAATGCTTTCATCCCACATGTTTTATCTATCACTTTTTCTTCCACACAGACTCCTCAATCTTTTGGTGTGCCAAACTATATCTACCACAAACCCTTACGCATGCTCTTAGCACCAAAGTCCATCATCCTCTATGTATTAAACCTATTTTTCCTTTCTTCTACGTACCTTAGTTTTCTCTGCGTGTTCATCATTGTATGTGATTTTTATAAATATATCTTGACACCATTTCATCTCTCACCTTTATCACCTATGTTACATGTGTTCCTTCTCAGATATCCCACACTTATGTTTTTCTATCCTGGGCCACCAATAATCATTTCTCTAACCATGTGCCACTTCTACATTCTCCACACTCTCCTACCCTACATTAAAAGTATGTATGGTCCTTTGTGCATGAAAACCTCTTTAGATAGTAACTGACTACAGGCATGAAAATGCACTTATTACACAACACACCAAACTAAAAGATAAATCATAACAATGATGAAATGAAACACATATAAAGGAAAATTCACTTAAGGGAAACCTAAGCTAAATGGAAACACTTCCTTATTTACAAACACCAAGAAGGCTTATTTATAGTAGGGCTTCAGCCTACTCCCGTTAAAGTAGTCGGGAAACCATGTTCCATCCAACACTTGTAACTAAAAGCGCATGAATCAAGTATATGTGTTATAACATATGGTCCCAACCAATGCACTTTGAGTTTCCAGGATGGCTCAGAAACTTTGAATCATACAGAAGAATCATCTTCCCAACCTAAAACTTCTTGTTTTTAATATGTTGGCCATGCCATTCCTTTTCCTAGGTTTCTCCATCTTCTGACTCCACCTAGAAATGGCTCACCTTTCATCCAACTTCATAAGTTTTTCTATGCGCTCTTCAAGTGCTTTCTTATCATCCAATCCTCCTGCACATTTAATACGTAGGGATGGTAACATAAATTCAATGGGAAGAAAAGCTTCCACATTGAAAACCAACTGAAAAGGTGTGGCCTTGTTCAATATTTTATAAGTCATTCGATATGCCCATAATACTGTAGAGACTTTATCATCCTAGTCTCTCCTTCCAAAATCACAAATATTAGTCAATGTGTGGCTCAATATATTGTTAAAGGCCTCAAGCAGTCCCATTACCTGAGGGTGATAGGGCATAGTTTTGTAATGGGACACCATAAACTCTTCCAATAAGATTCTAATCACCTCATTCAAGAAATGAATACCCCTATCACTCATTAGAATCAATGGGCATCCATACCTGTTGATTATATTCTCCCATAAAAACCTAGCTATCGTAGCCACTCTGTAATCATTCATGGGCACCGGTTTTGCCAACCTCGTAAAATAGTTTATAAAATTTATTATATGACGTGAACTTATCCCATGTGCAGCTTGGGAAATAGGGCCTACAAATTCAATTTCTCATTTTTCAAATGACTTTGCACTAGCAATAGATCTTAACGACATTTCATCTATTTTCCTTGGATTTCAAAGGTGCTAGAAATGGTCATAGGATTTGCAATATTATATACAATCCTCATAAATTGTCTCCCACTAACAACCTACCAATAATATCTTGGACACGATCACATTTTGTGCATAGTGACCACTTGCAATGCCACCATGAGCTTCTTCCATGATTACAGTATGTTCATGTTCCAACATACACCATTATAAAACCTCATCTCAGCCTAGTTTGTATAGGTCCCCACTGACCAACATATAGGGAGCGACACATATAACCAACCAATTCTTCTCTAGATCCTTCATTCCTTTAGGCGCCACACTCGTCTCCGTAAGACAATAACAATATCTTCAAAATGAGTGGGAACATATTATAATCTAAAAAATTATGTATTTGACATTGTGTCATTAATGCTCTACACATTCTCCCCTAAATTAATCCATGATAGATGGTTAGGTTCTAAATTGCTCTTTCCTTATTTTACTATGACTAGAAAGTCAAACTCCTATAGTAAGAAGATCCAACGACATATGTGTCCTTGCAAAATAGGCTTATTTACCAAGTACTTGAGTGTCATGTGATCTGTGTAAAAGATAAATGGAGTAGCAGAAAAGTACTTCTTAAATACTTGCAGTGCATAAATCTTTGACAATGCTTTGCACTCCATTGTGGTTTAATAATTCTTAGCTGGGGTTAACTTTGTGGTCGTAAAACACAAAGAGTGATCAACAATCCCTTCTCTAGGATGTTCTAACACTTTTTATTCTACACACACACTCCTCAACCTTCTGGCATGCCAAACTATATCTACCACAAACCCTTACGCGTGCTCTTAGCACCGAAGTCCATCATCCTCTATGTCTTAAACCTAGTTTTCATTTTTTCTACCCACCTTAGTTTTCTCTATGCATTCATCACTATATGTGGTTTTTATAAATATTTCTTGACACCATTTCATCTCTCACCCTTATCACCTATGTTACGCATGTTCCTTCTCAGATATCCTGCACTTATATTTTTTTCTCCTAGGCCACCAATAATCATTTCTCCAACTGTGTGCCACTTTTTCATCCTCCGCACTCTCCTAACCTACACTAAAACTATGCGTAGTCCTCTGCACATGAAAACCTCTTTATATAGTAACTAACTACAAGAGCGAAAATGCACTTATTACACAACACACCAAACTAAAAGATAAAGCTTAACAATGATGAAAGGAAACACACATAAAGGAAAATTCACTTAAGGGAAACCTAAGCTAAATGGAAACACTTACTTATTTACAAGCACCAAGAAGGCTTATTTATTGTAGGGCTTCAACCTACTCCCGTTAAAGTAGTTAGGAAACCATGTTCCATCCAGCACTTGTAATTGATAAGTGCATGAATCAAGTATATGTGTTATAACATATGGTCCCAACCAATGCACTTTGAGTTTCTTAGGATGGTGCAGAAACTTTGAATCATACAGAAGAGCCATCTTCCCAACCTAAAAATTCTTGTTTTTAATATGCCGAACATGTCATGCCTTCTACCTAGGTTTATCCATCTTTTGACTCCACCTAGCAATGTTTCACCTTTCAACCAACTTCATAAGTTTTTCTATGTACTCTTAAAGTTCTTTCTTATCATCCAATCCTCCCGTGTGTGTAATATGTAGGGATGGTAACATAAATTCAATGGGTAGAAAAGCTTCCACACTAAACACAAACTAAAAATGTGTGGCCTTGTTCAATATTTTATAAGTTGTTTGATATGCCCATAATATTGTAGGGACTTTATCATCCTAGTCTCTCCTTCCAACATCACAAATATTAGTCAATGTGTGGCTCAATATATTTTAAAAGTCCTCAATAGTCCTATTAGCTTGAGGGTGATAGGGCATAGTTTTGTAATGGGCCACCATAAAATCTTCCAATAAGATTCTAAAAACCTCATTCAAGAAATGAATACACCTATCACTTATTAGACTCAATGGGCATCCATACATGTTGATTATATTCTCCCATAAAAACCAATCTGTTGTAGCCACCATGAAATCTGTCATCATCGCCACTTCTACCCACCTCGTAAGATAGTTTGTACAAGTGATAATATGATGTGAACGTATCCTACATGAAGCTGGGGAAATAGGGCCTAAAAAGTCAATTTCCCATTTTTCAAATGACTTTGCACAAACAATAGATCTTAATGAAATTTCATCTCTTTTCCCTAGCTTCCCAAGGCACTGGCAATGGTCACAGGCCTTGCAATGTTATATACAATCCTTATAAACTGTCTCCCATAAACAACCTACCAATAAGATCTTGCATGTGATCACATTCTATCCATATTTACCACCTGCAATGCCACCGTGATTGTAATATGTTCATGTTCCAAAACACACCATTGTAAAACCTCATCTCAACCTAGTTTTTATAGGTCTCTGTTGACCAACATATAGGGCACGAAGCATATACATAACCACTTCTTCTCTAGATCCTTCATTCATTTAGGTGCCACACTCGTTCGTGAGAGAATAAAAATATATTCTAAATCAAAGGGTGCATATTTTAATATGAACAACTATGTATCGACATTGTGTCATCAATTCTCTACACATCCTCACCTAAATTAATCTATGATAGATGGTTAGGTCCTAAATTTATCTTTCCTTGTTTTACTATGACTGAAAAGTCAAAATCGTATAATAACAAGATCCAAAAACATATGCTTCCTTGGAAATTGGCTTATTTACCATGTACTTGAGTGTCATGTGATTTATGTAAAAGATAAACAAAGTAGCCAAAAATTACTTCTTAAATATTTACAGTGCATAAATCTTTGGCAATTCTTCGCACTTTGTTGTGGTGTAATTATGCTTAGCTGGGTTTAACTTTCTGGTCACAAAACATAAAGGGTGATCAACAATCCCTTCTATAGGATGTGCTAACATTGCACCTATTTCCATACCTTGTGCATCAATATGTACATGAAAGGGATTTTCCCATGAGGGAAATCACAAAATGGGCGTAGTAGTAAGTTTCTCCATTAATGTGTCAAAATCCATCTGTTGTGCCTCACCCAAATATAATTTACTCTTATGTTTCAACAACTCTTCTAATGGCACAGAGATCCTGACATATCCTTTGATGAATTTTATATAGTAACCTGTATACCCTAAGAATTTTTGTACCACGCTTTGATTGGTAGGCTCCTCTAATCCCAAGATAATTATAACTTTAGCAAGATCTACCAATAAGCCTTCCTTGTAAATAATGTGACCTAGAAATGTGTCAAAAGGAGTAGCAAAGACACATTTCTTAATATTTGGAGAGATACTTAACTACCTGCACCTCTCAAACATCAATCTTAAATTCTCACAATCATATCTTACTAACCCATACACCGTCCAATCATCCAGGTAAACTTACATAAATTTATGGATGAAGTCCTAAAATTTTTGCACCATAATGCATGAAAATACATAATGTGCATTCTTAAGCCCAAAGGGCATAACCGTATAATAAAAAATTCCCCATTCAGTGATGAAAGTAGTCTTCTCTTGGTTTTCCCTTGAAATCCTTACTTGGCGATAACCTGAGAATCCATCTATAAAAGATTTGATCTCTCTGCCTGATACACCTTCCAAGATCTCTTCAATAAATTGGGTTGTACAAGGATCTATAACACATACAACATTCAAATATCTATAGTCTACACATATCCTTATCCTACCATCCTTCTTGATACTAATTACCATTAGACTTACCCATTCAAATTCTTCAATTGCTTCAATGATTCTAGATTCCATCATCTTGTCAATTTCTTCTTTTACCTTTACGCGCAGATTATAATTCATCCTATAAGGCCTCTTCCTAATTGGGCGTGCACCTTCCTTCAACTTAATTTGCATTTCTACTAATGAGTTATGAACTCATTTTAACTCATGATACCCATGTGGGAACAAATCCTTCAATTTGCACAGTAGCTCAATTATCTTTGAAACTTCCTCGTCCATCTAGTAATCTCTAATGATAACTTCTTTTGGCTCTACTTCTACTAATATTTACCTTCTTCATTTTCAAGGGCTCATGGTAAGTGCATGATTTCTCATCTACATTTTTCAATACTTCACGCATACCTTCCATATGATTAACATCCAAGTTTTATACTTCCTCATCATCTATTAGGTACACCAACTTTCCATTTTACTTTTCTAGGAAAGTGCACTCAAACTATATCTCCTCCATTTCTCCTTTCTCAAAGTACATCTCCAAGATAGGTTCCCCTAGAAAATCTAGGATTTGGTTTTTATCCATAGCACAATCTCCCAGAGTAAGGTGCTTGAATACCTGTAATGCCTCATTCACCGATGGATTAGGACTTAGATACTCAAAATTTTGAATAATAATATCCACCATCAACTCTTACCAATTTCCCATTTGATTATTTATCTTTGAATGAATATATCTTGCACACGCAAAACCCTGCAAGGTGTAATAGAAATTATGCACCCATAGTGAGGTAGGTAAGGCTTCTGAGCCTACCATCTAGGATTTCTCACATTCTTGGATGTGAAATGAGGCAAAATACTTCCCATCATAGTCACATATTTTATAGGGTACATTTCTCTAGAGAAAACTAACAGAGAATGTAATTCTCACTTCATGTCATTTTAGAAGATTGTCTTGATGAGTCTCCCACCAACATGCTATTATTGTGCATAAGGTATAAGTTAGCATATTCCTCCTTTCTACTTGACATATCAACTGGATCTCCATCATGTGTAGAAAGACATTAGGGTTACCTTCCCTAGTATAACTTGGTAACTGTCTTCCTCTCAAGCACCTAACTAAGTGTGCTCTAGAAACTCAAGTTATAGTTCCCTTCAATTGTCTTCCAACCAACTCATAGGTCCCATGCATCTAATTTTCATACGTAATGCTAGTTGTATCACTCATAGACTAAGCATCTTCCCAAAAAATGAATTCTATTGATAGATGAATAGCCTTGGAGTCTCTAATGGTGTGCACATATATTCTATCTAGGTCCTCTTCTCCTAAAGGCTCTACATAAGGCACAAACCTCCCATCTGTTAGTGGAATAATGACACACTCCTCTTTGTTCTCAAAACTGATGTATCCCTTGTTAAATCATAATTCAACATTATTCACATAACACCATAGGTGTCCAAGTAATGATGGGAATTTATCTTCCTTAGCAAGCACTAAGACTTAAAAATCCCTAGTAAACTTAGCCCCTTGAATGGTTATGGAAGCATCCTTCAAGAATCCAATGGGCATAGCCTTTTTCCTGTTTACCATGTACAACACATTTTAAGAGGGCTATAATGGAGGCCTCCCCATATTATTCCATACATCCAAAGTAATTACATTCACCTCTGAACCCATGTTGATTAGTATGTTAGTCAGGATCCATCCATCAACAACCAAATTCAGCGAAATTTCCTTATCATAATCAAGATTGTGAGGGGGTAGATTAACATGTAATACCTCCCTCTCGCACTCATCTCCCATGAGTGGAACATCTTATCTTAACCAATATCCTAATAGAAGACTAATGTTCTCTTGGTGCAGCATCCTACCCACTTATCTTACCTCATCCATGTATTTTTGAGGGACCTCATCATTGTTCTCCTATTATAACTTCTGCGACTGTTCCTTCAAACATTGAATCTCTCATTGTAGGCTCTTAAGAACTTCCATGGTCTCTTAGTAAACCTCTTTTTGATGGGTTGGATCAAGATATTTACCATGTAATACTTATTCTCTTGTAATGAGAGGGCCTCTACTTTGGTACTTATCTGGAGCATGCAGTCTCAGAATGTTTAGTTACTAAAATAGGTTCTAAGTAGAGGTTATGCGTTAACCTAGGCATCCATAGTGGGTCACTTCTCTTCAAAATAACACTCCCCATGAATTTTTTCTTCTTATACTTGTGCTTCTTTCCACACCATGAACACTAGTAAATCCATACATTCACGATTGTAGTGTTTAGTAGATCCACAATCATAACAAGTCCCACAATGGAAGTCACCCCTTCCTCTGTAACCACTATGGCCTCTGAATCCTTTGCAAAAACCTCTTCCTCAAACCACTCCATCTATGTGCCCTTCATACTGACAACTTTCCCCCTTAGAAATAATCCCAATGCTATTCTGGTGCACACCAATATCAATGGCATCATGAATTTGGTCTATCAATCGACAATCCTTTGTATCGTTAGTAGTGGTTGTGTAAATTTTATAATAAGAAGACACATTCTTATAGAGCACGTGTTGTAACATATGAGATCTACTAAGATCATAATACCCATCATATATTTCAAAATCTAATGACATGACACGTACTAACCTTCGAGGGTAACTATCTTTTGCGTTTCCTTCCACTTAACAATCTGTGCACCAAATTTAACTGTGTGTTTTATGAGATAAATTCACAGATAATTTTTCAAGTTACTTTTCCACAACAGCAATATTTTCTTCTAAAAATGGGATTACCCCAGTTTCAATGCTTCTTATGGCCTCAACACGTAGAGCATATTCCAAGGCCTCATGCGAATCTGTGAAAGTCTTATGGGAGAGCACTCATCTAAAAGGTGTTATCAATCCTCCAACATACACTGAGCATGTTACAAGGGATGGATATCATAATATAGATTTGAGAAGAGAGTCTTAAAGTGCACATCATACTCTAGCATACTCTTTTTCATAACCTGTTGAACCTCCTTGAGTGTGTTGATGCTCTTCTACTCAAATTCATAAATGTAGAATTTTGCCAAAAAGGCATTACATAGAGTGGTATAATCCACTAGCACCTGATGTGGGAAATAATTTTGGTACTAGATATATGTGTTCCCTTACAATGTGGTTACAAAATAACTTGCCTTCTACTCTGTGGAGTTGATACCCTTAGCGCATCCTCAACACCTTTGTAATCGAGTAAATGTAAAGATGTCTCATAAAACACCTACTACGATGGTTGAGATCCTTATCCACTAGGTCTAGAAACTTGGTTCCCTCTTATGTTTCCTCCACCACCAATGCCACTAGATCCAATAGCTCCTATCCCCCTGGATCCATCGGATCCTCCTCTTGTAGCAAGAAGAGGTCCTGAAGTAGTTCTGATCTGTGTCCCTACCATTGTGTTGAATTGCACACCAACATTCTATGATGTTGAACCAATTCCAGATGTGATACCCAAAATTTGTGTACCCACACCTTATCCAAATGACGTGCCTGCTAGGATTCCATAAAATACTTGAAATTTTATTTGTGTCTATAGATGGATGTAATGTAAAATTTTATCTACCTGATGTCTGTTTTGTACCAATGCAAATCAAATTAGAAATATTTTTCTAAGAAATTGGGAAACTAAGCACAAGGGTTTGGTCACATGGTGGGTTTAGATACATACCTATGATTATTCTCGTTCCTTCATATGATGAGATCTCATAGGAATCCAAGGGGTTTCTTCTCCCGTGCATTCTAAGATGGGGTAACATAGAGTGATCAAGTTCCACATCCTCCGCGTGAACCTCAAATCCTTCCTACAACATCTGCCTCCATAATTCCATCAATCCTGTAACTTCACGTTGTCTTTCCAATTCCCTATCTTACACTTTATTCTACTTGAACCATCTCTCCTCTCTTTCCACTTCTATTTTAGGATATTCCATCTTGCACAATACCAACTTCCATGCCCCACGCTTAGTGGGAATTTATCTAGCCATATGAAATGCTTCCAAACTTAGAGTGATGATTAGGATCTTGATGGGTAACAATATAATGCATAAGAAATATCCTCTTGGTTCTCACAAGAAATTGAACTCAACAACCTTTGGGAAATAGTACGTAGAAACCATGTACTCTAACCTATATCTGTTCAACACACCACTCCACTAATGATCAACAACACGAGTCCAAGTTAGATCAACATCATGAAGCCACTAATAATCTTCTTGGGTCCAAACATGAGGTCGATAATACCAACTCTTCCTCAATGCATATTTCAACAACCATTCATATAGTTGTACTAGAAAATAACAAAATAATGTCTCATAAATCTCATGATACAGATGCTCCTCTACCCATTTACTTGCATCAAACTAATATCCAGTGTTTAGTCATTGTCCATAATCATCCTCTGTGTTCTTAAGCCAAGTATTGACATTGTTGAAGGTCAAGTGTTCTATCATCATGCACCATTCTTACAATATCTTCAAAAGAGGTCCCAACAACAAAACCAAAATGTATTCACCTTTACCTACTCCCTTCAAACCCCAAGCACATCGGTACATCACCCAACCTCAACTAGGTGCTCACCCAAGGTCCATGAAGGCATTGAGCCTCTCCTTTATGAGAGCCTTGTAAGAATGATTTTCCATTAATGGAGAAATGTTTACAGAAATAAAAACACATGTATTCATTCTAGCATAAAAGTGAGGAAACTAGATCTTAAACATAAATGCAGCATAATGTAAAAGTAAATAATACAACATCATAAAGAAATCAGATCCGAACCATGAGAAATATGAAGAACACTAGGGTTTGGACCCATAACCAGATATATTCATAACAATACATCATATTCATTGATTCAATTTTTTTTACAATAGCTAGATTACATCAAAAGGTTCATAACATACTGAATAAATCTTGAAATAACATCCTATCTCTAAAAATGACTCTTCTCAAAGGTTCCTACCCATACTCTCTCTTATGCAACAAGAATATATTGTGCCTCACATCACATATCCTCTTCCTCTCGCATCATATCTCATTTCCTCACAACCCTTCACATCCCTATATGTACCTACACATACAGCCACACTTACACACCTTGTTTTGGACCCAAGCACATTCTTAAAGAGAGTGGGATCTCTCCCCCAACACCTCAAGATTACTCATGATAAGGCCACATGCAAGAGAGATCATTCTCCACCATACTTGAATTCCTATGCCAGCTTGCTAATCCCATGATTAATTTCCACTTTATAAATCCTTAAGAATAATGATTAACCTTTGATTATTCCCTAGAATATTATTTCCTTGGGCCACAAGTATTCATGCACTAACCTTATCCACTTATCATGCCTACCCACATCCTCACATGTTTTCCATGTAACACCATATTCCATAATGTGGCTAAGTCTCAAAACCCTTTCTACTTCCACTCGCCACCCTCCACACACTCCATGTTTACTCAAGCCCTTCAATCTAGAACTGCTCATTTGTTCAAACTATTTGTGCCTACCTAGTTCTCCCTGCATGCTCTTCTTCACGGGCATTCTTCCTATATTTCCTTCTACGCACACTCATCCCATCCTCCAGGACTTAGTCATTTTGGGCTTAATAGCTAAGAATAAGAATGAGGATACTTCAATCAAGAATCCTTCTACCTCTTAAAGTAAATCTCTTCCAACTTCTCTTGAAAAATAATGTTTTGCAAATGCTGTGAAAATCCATGTCAAAACTACCATAACCCCTAATGTTCCTACCACCTCTCCATCCTTTGATATCATTTACCATTTCAAAATATACAAAGTACAAATCTCTAAATTTGAGTACTTAAGAACTCATCCCAAGAAACTTGAGAAAATTGTTAAACATATCAAAGGAAGATGTCCTAAAGATGCCACTGCTAAAGAACCACCTAGTGCATGTCAATCAACTTCATCTATGAATTGTCTTACCTCTACACCCTCCACCTCTAGTAAGGTATAAACTTTCTACATAGCCTTGATCATCAATGGGTATAATATGAAAAATTTCATCATTAGCTCTGGTGCTTTGGATAACGTCATGCCCGCAAAAGTTTCTAAAGCTCTCATCCTCTCCCTTTCTCCTACCTCTGTTCATTTCCTTTCCATGGAAATGATAGATGTTTCCCTAATGGGCCAAATTAAATACACTGAGGTAAAATTGGTAGATTTACCTGAAAATAACATCAAAATGAGAATCCTTGTAGTTTACATACCCGCCTCATATGGTATGTTGTTGGGATATTGTTTTTGTTGATATGTCAGAGGAGATATGTAGCTGGATTGGTCACATGTCACTATCCCGGTCAATGGTAAAACAAAGAAACTACTTCCCATAATAAAAATGAAGTATATTGTGAAAAAACTTGATAACCTAATGACAAACATCCTGTGTCAAAATTAAAAATATTATAACTTTTTCATGACTTTCAAGGATGACCTTGAGTTTCCCATATTGGCGGAAGAATTTCCAAACACCATGGAGCTGATTTAAGAACATCAAGATGATTTTATGAAATCAAAGTTTGAGATTGTGTATTTCCCATGGGATGAGAGCATAAATGAATTTTCTTCACTAGATGTTGATAATGGTGATGAGATCCTTGAATTGCAACAAACCAATATTGAAGTGAAGAGAAATATAGATCAAGAAAGAGTTATTCTCAATAACTTCTTGAAAGGTAATTTCCATGTTTCCATTCATGTTCTCAATTCTAGATATGATTTTCCATGTGATAAGTGTGCTAGTGAGTATGAAGAATTATCATTCTTGTTGGAATAAGATGACAAGAAATATGAGAATAAAAACATGTTTTTTCCTCTCAAACATGAATCTATTCAAGGAGATGAATATTTCATCATGAAAATGGATTTCTTGGTTCTTGGTGATCAAGATTAGAAAAATGATAATGAAAACATTTCAGTTCCAATGTTGTGATCATTCCCTTTTCATGAGGATGGAACAATTATCAACAAAAATGGAGAGATGGAATTTTTATTGGTCCTAAGAATGATTTTTCTAAAAATGGAAACATTCTCAATAGGCTTCAACCTTTTAGTTCTCACTCTTCCCAAGAGAAGGATGCTCTTAACATACAAATGGATGACAAATCCCAAAATGGACAAGGCAAAGAAGATGTCATTTTCCATGTTGTATTTCCAATCTTGAGATAATTATCTTTCCAAGAGGATGATGTAATAAACATGCCACATTACATAGGGAAATATGCTGCAAAAAATAAGGAGTATGAGATAGATGATTTCTTGGTCCAAATGAGAAACTGAGAAAATCAAGAGGTTGGTGATAAAGTTGAGGTTTCTAAATCATATTTTGAGAATTATCCCATAGAAATGGTGGTCATGAATAATATATACAATTAGGAATAAATATATTGGTATGAAAATGATAACTCAAGTGTAATCAAGAATCATCTTCATGGAAGTCACAAAAACCAGCGATTGGAAATAACCTGAGAATCAAGGAGAGGATGGAAATAAATTTTGAAAGTGACAAAGGTAATGAATTGAATAGGAGGATAATAAAATGTACTAGTTATCATGCTATATTTTTCAAGAAGATAAGGAGGGGTTCATACTTTAGTGAACTAGTCAACATATTTGCAGAAGAAAGGCATTCAATGATACCCATTTACGGTTAATAACTCAGTTAAAATGAGTGCTCCGATGAAATTGGGTTATCTCCCATATGTGTGTATGTGATTTAAATTATTTTCATTTTAGTGTTGTGAGTTTCCTTTCTCATTTCATGTTTCCCTTGTGTTGTGTGTTTCCTTTCTCATCTTGTGTTTTTGTGTCTTCACGTGTGTGTGTTCAATAAATGAAGTCATGTTGTATATCTCTATGGTGACTCTATATATCCCAATGGATAAGGCACTGGTCCACGTGGTGTCTTGTGATTCTAGAGTTACTACATATCTTATTATAATTACACTTAATCCATAACAAGTCCCCAAGCTAAAGCCATCTATTTTCACACAAATGCGCAACATGAAAATTTAAAATTTTCAAGCATGACAAAAACCCAAGTGTCAAAAACTTTCTCCTAAGCCTTCCTAAACTCTCTCTGGATAAGTCTGCCCTCTCTATGGTGTGTATCCTATCCTTGAAATTTTTAATGTGTTGTACATACTTGCGTAATTTTTCAAAATGTTGAGATATGGTGACTCACGTCATTTCAATGCAACACTTCCAAAGGTGAGTTCTTCAGTAAGCCTAGGAAGGCTATTCTTAGCCTTCCTGGGATAAGTGTGCATCCTCTAGAGTGGAGTTGAAAACAATAAAAATATGGGAATGTCATTGAAGAGGTTGAAATGAAATGGAATAGGTTTAGGAAGATTGAGTGAAGGTTTTAAGGTTCTAGAAAAAGTACAATGAAAGTGGGTTTTGAAGGCTTAAGGAGATTGCAGTTAAAAAAGGTACTTGAACTTCAACATAATATTCGAGAGCTTTGGTATGAGTCAAGAAGAAAACATGATATCATCATAAATCTTGAAGAGTCATCTAAATGATGGAAATTTTACATTCTTTATAAGACCTAAGCACTTCTCAGGACAACTCAATTTTAGCAAGTTCACCTTGTTGTCCCATATGAAAAAGTAGAATTTTTTTGGAGAAGGATGAAGAACCAAGTCTTAAAAACCATCCTATTTATATTAAAATGGTCTTGGGAGTCAAATTGATATAAAACGTTTCCTAAAAATAGTTCTTACAACTCCAAGAAAAGTGGTTTCAAGTTTTTGGGAGTTAGTCATTTTCTGAGTTAGGTGGGTGGTGCATTTTGTTGTCCCAAATATCCCAACCATCCCAAATTTCTCATGAAAAATTTGGAAAATGGGGAAATTAGGGATAATATAAATTTCCCAACTCCGCAATTGTAGCTCTTGGTCCCACACATGACCCTCTTTCTTCCCGACAAGTGTTAAGTCATGGTTTTTGAAAATCAGCTATGTTTTTAGTGAAAACCCATGGGCACATTTTACTATCCCAACGATAGTTGGGAAAATGGAAAAAAATTCACCCCACCCTTTATCCCCTCTCATGATTTACTATGTGACCCCGATTTAGCCCCCAAGAGTTTAAAATGGATTTCTCACTCCTCCCCCATTATGCAATCAAAGCTTGCCAAATGTCAAGCTCACATAGAGGCACATTTTATTGTCCCAAATATCCTTGGGAAAATAGGGAAAGTGAGGGACATAAAATTCACCACATTCCTTGATGGTTTCAAACCAAAAAATAATCTAAGTATTTTACCTTGTTGTTTCTTGCTTCTTCCTCTCATGTGAACCCAAAACACTTCTAGAAGATGTACTAACTCAAAATGACTCCTACCCACCTCATTTTTGATCATAAATCCATTATTTCTATGAAAAAATTCCAAGAACCTAAAAATTCATTAGGCACCATATAAAATTTCTCTCAGAGAATCCATGGTTGCAAGAATGAAGATTTTTCATTGTCGGCGAACAAAGAAATTGATCATACCAAGGGTTTGAGCCAATGTTATATTTTACAAAGCATCTCAGTGAAAAAGGAAGCTCAGTCAATCCATTAAGGGATTGCATGGAATATTTAGGCTTGAAACCCTAACCATGGAAATTTTCTTTTTTTATTTCTCAGTAATACGGGGGGTGAAACACGGTGAAATTTGGAGCATGAGATCGCGTTGAAGAGCTAAATCTAAAAATAATGTTTCCATAAAAAACTAAGGATTTTAAACCACTTATTGAGAATAAAATATTCCATACCCCTTTACATGATAAAAATATTAATTCCCTAAATTTGCAAGCTCTGATCACCTAGAACACTAAAAAATAGTGTAGAATGGTACGGAGGGAAAAATTGTCAATTTTCCCAAAATAACATTTCTATAAAGAATAATGCTAAAAATAGAAAGTGGATAAAATTTGGAAAGAATCACCACAAAAGGAAAATTGGAATGTTCTTGAAATTTCATAAGGTCAGATTTAAGTAAAATAGGTGATATGTCCCAAAATAACAAGTCTCAGTCCTACCTGCTAAAAATAGAAAGTTTCTATTTTAGACATAGAAAGTTACATCTCGTTCAGTTTCTACTTATTTTTTTTGCTTTTTGATCTCTTCATAGGGTTTTAGGATGATATTATATCTCAAAAAGAGAAATGAAACCTCTATAAGAGTCCCAGAATCATCTTTTGGATCACAATTATTCTTGAGAACATGGAAAAACATAACAAACGAAAGTCTAGATCACTGAGCAACTGGAAAAGATTCTAAAATTTGCAAATAATCCATTAATTCATCGTATTAGGTCATCATATCTCATTTTTCAAGTTGTATCAATCATATGGCATCTCTTAGTGAGCTATTTGATGTAATATCAATGAGCCAAGTGATTTGAGATCGGTGAGCCGGTGAGATGGGTGGGTTGAAGTGAGCTAGTTGATTTGAGCTCAATGATTGAGTTAAGTTGATCTCAGTGAGCTAAGAGAGCTGGGTGAGTTTGTTAAGACAATTGAAAAGGAAAGATCCCATCCTACTTCCTTTAAGACCTCACCTTAGGAGGTCTTGTAACAGTGTTTCTCAACATTCTCTTGGTGGTCCGAGATGTTTGTGAATTTTACAGAAGGAGAAGATGGTGATCATCATGATTGAAGATAAAAAATTTCTACATCAGAGGGAAATTATTCAAGAGATGAATCAATACCTTTCCCTCCTTATTTTCTCTCCCTTTCTTCTTATTCTTCATTTTACACAATAATTGTATTTTGTCCTATTGATTTAAGTGACAATATTTGTAATTTGTAAAATTATTCTCTCAAAATTATAAGAGAGATACTAAATTTGTCTCTTCTAGGGGAAATTGAAAGGTCACAAGTGGAATAGGAACATGAAGAGTCATGTGGAGGGAGATGAAAGGTCAATTCACAAGGCTATAAATTAGGATGGCTTCTCCATTCTAAAGAAGTCTAGATTTTTATAATTTTTACTCTGTAGCAATTGTGAATTGTGGTTTTGGATGTTGAAATTTGTATCACCAACAAAATGAAAAAAATTTACATTATTTTATTCCCTTGCACATGTTTCCTCTACTCTCTATTTTCTATAAATTTTCAAGTATGGTAATCAAGAAGGAACTTAGTGGCCTTGATGAATGAATATAAAGAACTATGTGTCTTGATTTGTTAGTCTCACTAGGTGCTTCATTATTTCTTTCCTCTAATTCACTATTGAAATAATTTGGTTATTGGGTGTGAACTCTATAATTTCTTACTCGCAACAATAACCTCCCCTTTCCTAAATTATCTCCTTTATCCCTAATTTCTGCAATTTACTCCCTTGTACCCACTTTAAACCAATTTTCCATAGGTTCAAAGAAGTGTGCATGTGTGATTCCCGACCTATTTGGCCACCCCATAATAATATATAGGAGTAAATTAGTTTAGATTCAATAATGGGAACTACCCCATAAAAAGGAGGGGGTAGCCTTGTGAGCATTGGTGGAAACACATAATTTTTCCATACAAAAAATTATTTCACCAACACCTTCATAGGTACACCAATTGTTTGACAAAATACATAATGGAAATGTGGTCTAATGGAATATGGTGATTACATGATATGCATAAAATGGAGTTCTTGAAGTGAATTTTAGGCTATTTCAAATAATGTCTTAATGAAGCATGGTATCCAAGAATGTGATTATTGTAGAATATGTAGAAATTGGTGTTCTTGACGAGGCTTATGGGTTTTTAAAAAAGTCAACCATATGTGATGTCGTGTAATTTCATTATTTCTAGATATACACCAAGTGAGCTTGTTGAAAACGCCTAATAGGTTTTTAAACAAATACAATTGGATAGTTTAATACCCACCTAAGCAAGATTTTCCAACATATTCCCAATTTTTATTTTAAAAGGGAGCTTCAGAATAGGATATCGATATCCATCAAAGAATATGTGAAAATTGATTATTGTCATATTATATTGTTGAAAATAAGCTCATATCCATATATGACACATGTGGAGTATTACAAAGGCACGTGAATTGTTTAACAAAATGGCTTAACAAAATATAGTCTCATGGAATGCTATGATTGTTTGATATGGAAAATTAATCTTGTTGAAAATTTCTTAGAGATTTTTAAGAAAAATAAAAACAAATTTCCACCATCATGTCAGCATGTGTCAAATTACACGCTTTAGAATATGGAGATATATTAAAGAATAATTGAAAATGGTATTTTTTAGATGTCATAGTTGTGATTTTCCTTATATGCATGTTTACAAAATGTGAAATCATACAAAAGACATACAAATTATTTGTAAAAATGATCCAACTAAACATTGTCTCATAGAATACAATGATTATAAGAGATGAAAAATGATTTTTTAGAAGATGATTTAAATATTTAAAATAAATGGATCAATTATATGTTGTCTCATGAACCACACTCATTATTTGATATACACGAAATGGGCTTATTGAAATTCCCTTGGTTTTTTTAAGTAACTATAATTGGAAAGTATAAATCCAAACTTTAGAACCTTTTCAAGCATCATCACAACTTATGTAAGAGAAATATTTGTGATAAAATGGAAAATATAGAGAGGGAGAAATAAGGATGATAAATTCAGAAGGAGAGGAATATGCTTGAAGGAAATGGATATTTTATTAGCCAACAAGAAATATGAGAGTGAAAATATAAAGTGGGAGTGAAATTTAGAGTAGGTAGTTTTCCACATGCTATATTTCCAATTACTTCACTCTTGATAGTTTTGAGAACACCAAAAAATCTAAAGGATGCCCAAACAAGGAATCCACTCTATAATTTTTGATTTTTTTGTTCACCACAAGCTATATTTACAACTAAGGAAATTAATTTCAAAATGAAATTAGAGCACTTAAAATTATTTCTTCAAAAGGACAATTAATTTAAACATTGACTTGTTTCCATTAGGAGATAATTAAACATTGAAATCCCTCCTAGCATACTTAAGATGTTACTTTAATATAGGAGAATCCTAATTTTATATACTTCAACTTTGTAAATATTAAAATGTATACTTGTTCATGATGTAAGAGAGAGTCTATTGGATAAATAATTTGTCATGTTGTAAATTATTGAGTTTTCACCAATGGTCACGGGAGTAAACCCCTCCTTATGTACGGGGAGGATCCCATTATTTAATGTAAACTAACATAAATTTATCGGGTGGCCAATAGGTCAAGGATCGCACAAAAACTGCATTGAACCTATTGCAAAGTGCTTGTACAAGGGAGGGATTTGCGGTTGAGAGATAAATGGGAGTTTGAGAAGTAATTAAAGAGAGTGTTAATATAGCGAGTAGGAACTAGTAGAGGTCACATGTAATAACTAGAGTAGGTCCACATTCAATTAGAAGAACACAACAATTCAAACAATGATAAGACCAAAAAATCATATACACAAAATTCTATTGAATATTCATAAAAGGAACATATACCTTTCTTGGTTTTATAAGATTATCATGTATGAAAATTTGGAAAGAGATATTAGAGGAACATGAGATAAGAAATAGAATAATTACAACTTTTATTACTTGATGAAGAAGTGGAAATATCAAAAACATACATTAAATACACAATTTCCAACCCCTTGGAATGGAGAGGCCATTCTAATTTATAGCAATGAAATTATACCTCTTCATGTATTCCCCACATGAATTTTCACTTACCCTTACAACTTGTGACCTTTCATATTCTTAGGAAGGAAAAGTGAGTCCCTTTTTATTAATTAAAGGGAACTCATTACAAATATTGACTATAGGTCACATTTAAATGAATAAGACAAAAAGTGAAAAATCTCATCTCAACGAAGAATTAGAACATGAAAGAGAAGGAAGGACGAGAGAAGAAGGATTTGATTGATATGATGAAGGGAAGCTTTGAATGATGGAGAATTTTATGATTTATGATCCCTCAGGGAGAGTTTCAGAACGGGATCTTGTCCTTTGAATTCTCTATTGAACCGAGATACCTCATGTGCCACATTATTTGGTTCTAGAATGAAAACACAAATAAAAACTTTGATCCATGTCCAAGGAACATCATTGATATTCTTGCATTGATTTATCCATATTTTGTGATCTCTTGCATTGTAAAAAATATAGTTTTTGATGTTAACAAGGGACTCTAATATATCTTCATTAAAGGAAAGTGGATCACCTACCTATTTCTTGAACATCTCCATGAAGGAAACAACAAGTTCTTATGATGATGAATTCTCGGTGAGTGGAGGGAATACAAGTTTTTTAACACAATTGCAAACATCATTCAATATATAAACATATTTTTTTCCACTACATTCAACGTCAAAGATGGCATCATTTATCATATCATATCTAGCACCCATGATTTAGACCCAAACTGGTAAAAAATTATCACCAGCTGATGCAAACACATTTTTACTCATGATGTTGTGAGAGTCGAGGGATATCATCTTGGACATAAGGGGAAACACCTCATCCAAGTGGAAAGAATATACCTAAACAAAGAGAGAACCTCTGAGAGTAATGTCTTAACTTTCTCAGTGATCTTCTGAATTTATATCTCGTTAGCCTTCCCTTGCAACATATTCCTTTGTTCCTTCTTGATCACCTTGGGGTAAAATTATAATAGATTCATCTCCTTAATGAGATTTACATTATTAGGTCAGGAAATATATATATACTAGTCCTCGAAAGTTCTATTGAAGAGATGAGAAGCAAATTTCACTTTTATCATCCACTTGGATCTCAATTTTTTTTATAGATTCAAGGTTTGGTATTGCAGTTTACTATGTTGTTTTTGGATCCATGGGAATGGCTCATCAAAATTGGACATAATGTTGATCACGAGAGTAGTTTTAGGAGCTTGATGTAGGAGAACATATTTTTCATTATGGTAAATTTCTACCACTGAGGAAGACATACTTGGATGCCCTGGAAGAGGAGGTTGTGATGGATCACTCTTGCTTAACTCAAGATTCCCTATAGGATCTAGAATGAACCTTACCTTCTTATGAACCCTCTTAGAATATGGAACCTCTCTGTGCACCCTATTTTCATTATATTCATTTTTAAATGATCATGTTCAATGACCCTTGGTTATATTGAAATGAGGCTCGATTAAAATGTTTTCTTCCTTGGGGGAGTGACCACATTACCAAATATTTGACCAAGTGTTTAAGAACACTATCATGAATGACATCGATGGAATTGGGAGGATTCCTCATTCTTGATTACATACTTACTCTTCTCAACTCTAGATCAATTCTTGAGTGAAATCAGATTCAGGAAATCTTATGCACCTTTTTTCTCATATGTTTCCCATATGACAACTTGAATACATTGATGACTTGATTAGCTCAATTTTACTTGCTTATCTGAGAGATGACGATGGATTCAAGACATGATATTTCTCAGCTTGATTGATGAGTTTCTAATTTTAATTAATCATGATGACATATTTTTTATTAATTTTAATTACCATATGGTTCTTGACTCTTTTCAAGTTCTTTTTTGACCTCGCAATGTTCTTGATTTTCACTTGTCATGCCTCGATATGCTCTATCATGATCGTTGACAAAAATGTGATCAGAAAAATGCTTCAGTAGCCTTACAGATGGTTAATTTTTTTTTATCCAATTAAAAAATTTAAAACCATGTGATAGTGGAAAAAATTATTGAGATGAGTGAAAAAAGAACCAATTAAAACTTTCAGCACTGAAAAAATAAAAAAATAATATTTTAGGTAGGTGGGGTCAGGTTCTTCCATTTTTGGGAAATTATGATTTTTTACACAAACCTTGTTTTTTGAAACTCATGATGCACTTAGATTAATTTTATTGATGATGCTTTTATATTTTTAGAAAGTTTTTTTTGTGGAACTTGCTATTTTGAGAAAGTTACCCATTTTACCTTGTTTATTGTTCTTCACTATTTCTGGATATGATGAATTATTGGAGCTTGTTGTTTTGGGAGGTTCACTATTTTTAGTAATTAACTATAAAAATAATATTCCATTTTTAAAAATATGGATCACTAGTGTTGGATTTCAACAAAAA
Organism: Taxus wallichiana var. yunnanensis; assembly: GCA_018340775.1. NCBI lineage: Eukaryota > Viridiplantae > Streptophyta > Pinopsida > Cupressales > Taxaceae > Taxus > Taxus wallichiana. The sequence continues at coordinate 30,992,790 of CM031239.1, read as the reverse complement.
AACCTTCACTAGATTCGACTCTACTTCAGGGTCTCGTGCTCCAATTTTCACTATATTTCTTCTACCGAAAGTAATGAAAATAAAAAAGGAAACTATAGGAGGTAGAATTTAATACTTATCTATGAAATATTAGGGGCATAATCTATTAAGTAGGTACAATTATCACAACGTCACACGGGAGTAGATTATTTTGAGAAAATATTAGTGAAATTGGATTTTTGGATTGAGAGATAAAGAAATCTCAACTTTTGAAGTCATGGACGTTATGGAAAATCTTGGGAATAATTTATGGTCTTTTATAATTTTTTAAAAGGTTTTTTAGTATTATAAATGGTGGGAGAGAAAATTTCAAAGAAATTAAGTTGTTTTACCTTTTGTGTTTACCTGCTAACTGAGGTTTGACCTTGGTTTGAATGTGAGCATAAATGGAGTTAAAAGAAGGTTAAATGAGCTTGTACATGTGCACCAATTTTTTTTACCTTCTTTTCCCTTGGTTCAAAGGGACACAAAAGGGTGTTTTTGTAGATATTGTGATAAGTGGAGAGATTTGGTGAAGTGTGAGGAAGGCCACGTTAGCTAGATAAAAACCCACATGGGGTTTGCACTTGGGTGCCAAAATTTTTCCCCTCCATACCCTTGGAAAAGAGAAAAAAGGGACAAAAATGGGTTCTAATATTTAAATCATGACATGTGGTGGTTAAAAATTTGGCCAGGTATGGGATCTGTACACTCTTGACTAGCGAGGACTTGAAAAATTCACTCCTAGAGCTTGGAAAGGTCTTTTGAGATGAAATGCTATATTGTTATGACTATAAGAGACCTTATAAGATCAATGGAATATGTTTTAGAACAAAATTCATCCTAAAACTCTAAAAAGAGGATTTATTTTCTTTAGGACAGTTGGGTGCGCTTGTAAATATTGAAATGTTTTGATAAACTCTCAATCCTCAGATCCAATGCAATTTTTCCACCATATAGAGGATTCTTCAAAGTTCCATTTCCATTTTATATTTTTTTGCTTTATAAATCCTTACAAAGTTCCTGGAATCATCTGAACAAGTTCAAGCTCATGATTTTACTGTTCATTCCTTACACCTGAAAACCAACTTTAGTACAGACTTTCGCTAAACCACAAAATATTTCCTAAATATCCCTAAATTATTTCCAACACATTCATTTCTCTCTGATACAACCTCTATAGTTTTATGATATTATCATAACCTTCCAGAGGGTGCACGCATACCTTGAAATGTCCAAAACTGGCCTTTCTAAGCCTATTAGAGAACTAGTCTTCTTCTGTACGTTGCTCCATGAAACCAAAAAATTCATCACACCATTTTGGAAAATCATACATGTTCACAAAATTTATTATGAATGATTGCAAGGGAAAGGTGACCATGACACGGGAGGGAGGATGACCGAGAGAGGGATTTAGGAATATTTTGAAGCAAGATTTCACTATGTGGCTTAATTTTTATGTTTTAAGTTTTGAATTTTTGGGCTAGTCATTTTGTATGATAAAAATATATTTATCTAGGGAAATTGGATTATAAGGGAAATAGATAACCTTGGATTTATCATGGGTGATAAGATTGGTTCCTTGTTCAAGTTGGGCAATAGAGTCAATTCTTCACTACTAACACAAGTAATGAACACATGAGGGGAGATCTAAAACACACACAACATAAAGGTGAAACATAAAAAATATGGAAAATAAACACACAATATAATGGGAAACTATGTTATAGGGGAGGTAAATTTATTGAGGTGGGATAATAATTTACACACACTCGAAATGGGTTGGTAGAAGTACATACCATCATGGAACAATGGGTTAAATTCAAACCCCCAAATCTTGAAGATAATCATCTAATCATGCCATAATCTTGTGATGGATCTACATGGTTTGAGAAGAAGGAGAAATACCAAGATTCCATCTTCATACTAATATATCATAGATGAATTCCTTTACATCTAGTGACTATTTTTTAGCTTGTTTTAAATTCTTTCCTTTTGTAGTCTCAACTTGTGGTTTTATGACTATGGGAATCCATTCTCTCATGTTTTAAAAAATGGAGTCTATGTCCTTGACATAGAGGGGTTCATCATTATCAAGTGAATGTTGTAGCATGTGATCACCTCTAGGATCAGTGGGGGATTTGAAAGTGTTGTAAGAAAACTGATTCTTTTCCCATTCATAAACCTCTTAAAGCCTCCCACTTTGCTACTCTGAACAATTGCTTTCTATACAAACCATATCAACATCAACCTTTTTTATTATTTTATATGGCAGATGTTTTGTCTTCATGATTGAAAATATCTATAGGATATTTAAGAATCTCTTTTCCTTTCTATTCATATTCTTCTTCAAAAAATAGGAAATGGGAAGAATCATCTTCATATTCATACTCATCTACCGAGGATTCGAAGACAACATTGAGTTTAATTTTTTGTTCTACTCCATTATGAGACACTTGTGCATCAAAAGGAGAAACAAAACTTGACTCATACCTATATTACATTTACATGGCATAGGTTAGGATCTCAAGACTGAGTTTAGGGTCCTTAATTTCTTTCGTAATCTTCAATAGGTCTTACACAAATCCCGCCTCCAAAGTTTCCACATACTCATTTTAACCTTCCTTTGAATAATATTCAAATTGGGGCTTGAGGAGATGGATGGAAATATGATCTTAACATGTCCAATAATTAATTGAAAACTGCTCTTCATGATCTATATTTCTTGTCATCCAGGGGTTACCTTCTTGCAAGATTGGATGTACTTGGTTTTCATCATTTTTGAACAAAGAGAAGAGATAAATACTACACATGAATGGCACACCTTTCAGTTTGAGGTTTTTCTTATCATCCTCATGATAGGAGGAAGATTAAAATGTTGTGTCATCTACATGATAACAATCCTTTAATACGTCTTGGAGATCACCTATAAATTATTCTTCTTCATAGGGAAAACGAAATACTCCAAAACCACTATAATGGTCAATATCATATTCCTTTGGTGATGGAAAGGAAGTCAACTCCTCAGAGAGGCCATGCTTTATTTTCTTATATATAATTATGTCAAAAATGCAATTGGATTTTTCCATCTTCATTTCATCATTGTGAATTTATGCATCAATTAAAGATTCAAAATTGGAAAGAAAAATATCCATGATTACCTCATAGTCATCCTCTTGAAGAATCTATAGTATGGATGGAGGGTTATTTTCTTAAACATCTTTATGGTCACAGAATTCATATAAAGAACTACATCATCTATCATATAATAAATTTTTTCATCCCTTGTATGCATTGTTTCTTTAAAGGGATGGGCCTCGATCCAAAATGAATTTATGAATGTATTTCAACTTTCATGTTATCTTAATTATCCTCCAAGATGTTGAGTTGAAATTTGTTAAATGGCTCAAGAACAAGAAATTCATGAGAAGAACATAATAATATTTCAAGGATATAGACCTCATAATATGGAGGATCATCAAAATCTTCTTCCAAAGGATGAATCTCTTCTTCTTCAACATTATGAAGTTCTTTAAGGGGCTCATACCTTTTTTAATAGCCTTAACATAATTAAAAATATCAAGATTGGTTTGGGGATCAAAATTTTCTTTTGTAACACTCAATATTATTCACACAAAATATCTTTTCAAGGATACCATTTCTTAATCCCCATATGCAAGAAAATCATCCAAAGGAAGAGAGAAAAAAGATAATTATTTTATTTTCTCGTTCAACTACTTCTAGTTGAAAATATTACCTTCAATGAATTCTTCACTATCATCCCTTCATACAAAATTTCATTTCTATTCTACATCTTTCTCATCAAACTCTTGGATTATTGATCATCAATAGGTGAAATTCCCATTTTATTTCCTCTAGTAGTAGTATGTTTGAATTGAATCCACCAATATTTTATGAAAATATCTTCACAAGAAGAAATTTTATCTACTCTAGACATTATTTTCATGATTACTGTAGAAATTTTACTGACCTCTTTCCCTTGGATGATTACAGTTTTTTGTCAAAGCAAGAGAATTCTTTAGTTGTGCTAGAATTATTACCTTTGCAAGAGCTGGTCCATAATGATGGATGATAAATTTTTTTTGATTTCTTGGCGGTAATATTATTATTCATGGTTATTGTCACTTATTTGTGATGAAAACCAATATTGAAACTTCATCATTATGATGTAGGAAAAAAACATGACATGGATTCGTTCCTTGATAAAGTTAACTTATAAATATTGTTTTGATTTGAAACCTATTTTTTTAAATTTTTGGAATAGATATTTTTATTTATTTTCAAGATATCTTTAAGTGTGCACAAGGGTAGATCTATACCAGTGGAGTTGCAAAAATATGTTAAGGAAATAATTTCTCATGTTGAAAATTATTGAGTTTGCACCAATGGTCACGAGGTTAAGCCCCTCCTTCTTATGTATAGGGAGGATCCCATTATTGAATGTAAATAAACCTAAATATATGGTGTTACCAATAGGCCATGGATCACAAAGGAAAAATCCATTAAACTTATGGAAAAGTGCTTGTACAAGGCACAACAAATGGATTTGTAGTTGACAAGTAAAGGGGAGTTTGAGAAACAAGTAAAGAGAGGGTTAATGTTATGAGTATGCACTAGTAGACATCCCCTAAAATAAATAAATTAGGTCCACATTAAATTATAATAAAACAATAATGTAAACAACAATAAGACCAAAAGATCATATACATAAAATTCTATTGACTCATTTATCAAAAGTGTAGACACCTTTCTTGGTTTCATTAAACCCTGTCTTGATGTTGTTGTCATTGATGACATGGTGAATTAATGGAAAAGAGTGAGTGATGAGGTTTCATCTCTTCCAGGGCATGAAGGATGATTGGTAGTGCCTTCATAAGGTGGTTTAGTGCCTTCTCAAGGAGGTTTTAGTGTGCCTTCTTGAGTAGCAATGGTGGTTTCAGGGTGTTCTAGTTCTTGGTTGGGGTGGTTGGTGCCCACTCAAAGTATGAATATTCTTGGTGTACACTTCTCAGGTGTCTTATAGGTCTGAAATGATGTTTTCAAAGTGTACAAAGGCTTCTAGAATGATCATCAGGTCATGTCTAGCAATTCATGGTTGAAACTAGCCCATTTAGGCCTAGATCAAGGATCTAATGAGATGTATGAAGTAAAATAAGGAAATGTAAAGATAATACAAGCATATGAAGTGTCTAGGAACATTGTATAGAGTCCTCATATGAAGCTACAGGTCATAATTCATCAATTGGAGGAAAATTTGAGGTCTTTCTATGACTTCCCCTAAGAAAAAGTGGTATAGGAATGAAAAAATGAGATTGGTCATGATTGTATATGTTCATTTATGAGAAACCAAGGTGTAGGGAATGTAGAGGAAGGATTTATAGAGCTATGGTCCAAATTTCATGCAATATGAAGATTTTTTTGAAGTAATGAAGTTTTTAGCTCTATTAAGCTTCTCGAAAGCACTCTCCTTGCTCAAAGGTCATATCTCAAGAGCTTAAAGGCACATAAAATTTTTTCATGGTGTATGGAGTCCTTCACCATTATTAGAGCACTGAGTTAAGAATATGATAGATAAGGACTAAAGTAAAATGGTGCCCTATACTATATGAACAATACTTAAGAGTGAATGTCACTCCAAACCATCATGAACACTTAAAACTGAAGAGATGGAAAAAAAAATGAAGTGTTTAACCACCAAAACACTTGTGCAAGCCAAAAAACCACTCAGGGTTGTAGATAAGTATTTCTAGTACAAGTTTAAGTCATTTTTTTCTTCTTGAGACATGAATATACCTATTGGTTTGAAAATATGTAGCTTGGGCAGATTTATGGATAGATGAGCCAACAGTGTGCAGGGCATAGCCCCTCTTTGAGTCAACAAAGCGAAACTGGTTTATTGTTATTCTACCAGCAGGAATCTGTGCAAGTCTTACAATATTCTGCCTTTGGGGGTTTGGGATCTCATCCCAGTAGGGGTGTTTCGACTGCGGAAAGAAAGGAATGAAAGAGAGGATGAAGAAAGATCAGGTCCAAAGGGAGAAAAGAAATGAATTCCAAAGCAGAAAGGTCAGAGGGTTTATGTTTTGGGATTGGTAGTAAACAAATCCAAACCTGCTTGCATAAATGAATAAATCAATACTGATGAATAAATGATAAAAAATTAGAGATAGATTCAATAGAACAAACGCATAGATCTGACATAAGAAAGATCAGATGCCCATAACACACATATTCAGCACAAAGTCTTAATATTTGCATTAATATCTTATTTTGTTACAAAGAGTACAAATCCTTTTCTTCTCACTTCTATTTTTCATCTAAAAGATATCCACACCTGAATACAACAAGTATTCGAGTATTTATAGAAGAAGGAGAAGAAGGGAAGCAAAAAGGAACCAACCACCTAATTACAAAAATATCTTACAATAGATTACAAAGTCATGTGTTGACTTTTGACAACTTGGTGGATGACATCATCCCATGGTGCAACATGGATGATGTCATCATTTGTGTCAACACACTTTAAATATATTATAAGGAGAAAGTTGGGAAGAAAGAAACTATTCATCGTCATCCCGCGGTTGGAAGGGGGTATCCTGCTTTTGCTGCTCGGGTGACGAGATGTGGAACTGGGCATAGTACTCCATGAACTTGCTGATCAAGGGTTAGAGTTGATCCTTGGAAGGATCCTTGTGTCGATCGATGATAGTTTCACAAGTCTCCCGCTCATCTGTGATATTTTCTGGGAGTTTTGAATAATCATTCTCTACCTCTATCAGGTACTCGATGAAGTCACGACACGCCAACATATTGATGGATTCAGCATCGAACATGACCTCTGGCCCCAGTCCCTATGAAATGATCTCCTTGAAGATCTGAATAGTTCCCTCAACCTTTCTTAAGGCAAAAGAAGAGGTGAGAAAGCCTGGAGACATCCTTAGGACAATCTGTTCCATTTGATGCATTGCATCTAGGGCTTCCTCTTTTACTTTGTCGATCTTCTCTAGGATGAACTCTAGCTTATCCACTTGATAATCCAGAGTAGAAAGGATTTTATTAAGGGCTCTTGGGCGTCCAAAGACACCGAAATTGACCAGATCTTTGACTGAATAGTCAAACATTTTCTGAAAGGTCTCATGTTGCATCCTGGCATGATCCAGCTCTTCGGAGATAGGTCATGCTATCGTCTGTAGTTCTCTGTTCATCCGATTGATATTTTGATATAACCCGGTGAACTTAGAGATTACTCCTTCACTATCCTTGAGGATCTAGCTCCTCCAAGAGGAAACTGCCATGCCATGCTCGCCGATTTTAGCATATTCATTGATTTTATCCTAACTCAGAGGCTAAGGAGTTTTGGCGGTAGTTGTGGGAGGTGCTCTGCCCATTTTCTACAAGGCGTGGAGGTGTTTATTTTGCTCCTTTAGCAGCCTCTTCTCTTCCTTTTCTTCTTGGAGTTTCTTACAAAGGGCGTCAACTACAGATAGGGCCTCTCCTTGCAGGCTTTCTGAAGATGTCCCCATTGTGACTTGAGTCACTGTGTAATCTATCAAAGACAGATCCTTCTTATCCTTCAAAGGATTGGGGTATGCAATCTCCATCACTCTCTCCCCTGATGCACTCTGAGAGAAGCGGGTTATGGGCTTTTGCTTCTTGGCCCCTTTTTATGGGATTACGAAAAATTCCATCAGTGCGATGGGAACTTTCCTCTTTTGTTGACTCAGGTGCTGGGAGATCCAGGCTGGACTTATGGGAGAAGGACCAGAAACAAAAAAGGGAGCAACTACAGTAGTAGAAGGGAAAAACATGGAGAAACTTGGAGGTGGCATTGAGAGGGAAGCCGAGGAAGTGCTCTTGCAAGGAAGAGATACTGTAGGGGAGGAAGACATAGGAATGGAAGGGAGCTCAGAGATGAGGGAAGAAATGGAGGGGGATAGCTCCACGAGAGAAGAGAAGATGGATGAGGAAGAAGGGGGAACAGTAGAAGATGGGGGAGAGGACACGACCAAAGGAATGGTCGCTTGGGTCACTTGAGGAGGGGAAGGAGGAGAGGGAGAAGGGATAGAAGGGACCTCAATAGTTACATTCGTGGCCACATCCTGAGTGGATGTGCCTATCAGAACATCTTCCACTGCTTCTTCTTCTGAGCTTTCTAGGATTACAACCCATTCTTGTGAAGTGGAAGGAGGGCTTTCAGGGGCTTCCTCTTGGGTGGAGCTGGATTCACCCTCTTTGCCTTTACCCTTTCCCTTTGGTAGCTGTTTTGCCCGAGGAGGTGCGTTGCCTAATGGAGATGTGGTGAAATCAACTCGAGGTAGATGAGACCGTTCATTCTGCACCAATGCTCTGTTCTTCGCAGAGTTTCTTTAACCCTTTCTTCTATGGTCTGAGGTGCTTTGGTCCTGTCAATCGCAGCAAACGGCCAGTCATCTCCACCCGTGTCAAGATACACTTGATCAACTTCTTGCTCAGTAGTTTGATAGCCTTTTGGGACGATGGCCACACCGTACTAGATGATTTTGGC